>JAOTON010000260.1:2460314-3690472 GCA_034440635.1 Lepas anatifera
GTAGTAATGTAATAATCAAATGATCCGACTGGAGGCTGTAGGTAGGCTATCCTGTGCTCACTCTGAGCCTTCCTGCCGAGGAGATGAAGATGTTCCAGACTACTTCCATGAAAGTTGTCGACTTACTCGTTCATGGTCGGGGCGTGGAACTGTGTGTGAAGGAGGTAACGGCCGACTCCGAGGCTGTGTTCGGATACGACAGGAGGGACGGCTTCATCAGGGCTAGGCTAACTCACAGGCAGAGGGCACAAGAAAGACCTTGCAATGGTCTGCTTATAGAAAAGATGGATAAAAGGTGAAACTCATGTCTAATGTACTGCGGAATTGATGTGTAGGTATTGTGTAATGTGTGTGGCATATTCGAGTTGCCAGGTCATCTGCAAATATATGATGGTGATTAAGACATACAGCATTAAGCATGTGCCAGGCAAATAAATAGGGCAAACAAATAGAATTAGTCGTCAATCCGGTTTGTTTCAGAACTGTGTGTCTCAAAATGCCCATGACGTAAGATAGCATACCTACAGCCTCCAGTCTGATCATTTGATTATTACATTACTACACTGTCTTACTCCAAGGTCTTACATACAAACCACCCTCGTAGCCAGACCCAAATCTGAGTAGGTGCTCAACTAGAGAAAAAGCTCAACCGGCTGAACAGTTAAAGTTATTAAGGGTGGAGGGAGAGGAGGCTGCTGTGTTGCTATATGCAACACATCTGTATCCTGCACCATAGTTTCCGGGTTCAAATCCCCGGCAGGGGCAGTGAATGAGGACAACCTGACTATCCCTCCCAACAGGATGAGAGTTGGCGACACCGTATAATTCAAGAGGTTGGTGCGTGGTTAAAGGGAATGGGGCACCTTTATAACATGATTTTGACTGAGATAGCCAAGTTGTAAAGTATGCCGGAAAACCCGCTTCTCAATATCTCATTTGTCTTGAAATTCGAAGCTTCCGTAGATAAAAGTTAAAACCTACCTGAAATGTATCCCTCATGTACCCTGAGCAACAGGCCACAGTTTTGGTTTCACGACACATGCTGACGTCACGGTGAGTATCAGCCAATCGAAGCCCTTGAAGCCTATTTAATATGGTAGTGATTACCAGATCATGACATCATCCACAGGCAGATATTTATTTTTCCCCTAGATGCGCATTTTAAAAATAAAAATATTGAGCTTTTGCACATTTTACAGAGAAATCAGGAACAGTTCCATGGTTTTCGGCTAAAAAGTACCCCTAATTACACTAAATTCCAGGATTCGACCAAGGTGCCACATTCCCTTTAAAGGTGAACAATTTCCAAACTTGTTAAGGTTCAAACCTCGATAAATCCACATGGCTACAATACAAGGGGGTGACCAGGAAAGGACCAGAAGGTGCCTTGGCGTCTCAGCAGCTGCCCGGGTATCCAGTGCATCCGCCTGGCCATGGATCGGGTGCAAATGGATCCGACGTTTTGATGTTGGTCTAAAAGTTACCGTGCCGCAAGGATATTGACAAGAATGCATTAAGTCAATGGAGACTTCAACGCCGCCCTACTGAAAACATGCCTTCAGAAAAGGCCGTTTCGCGCCCATTAAACGTAGATTCATCGGATTTGTTTTGCTTGCATCATGTTTGCAGCATATCATGACATAATAAAATCACTACTCTTAATCCGAAATCGGAAATTATTTTCTGACGGCTTGCCGTAATGAACATCTTCGCCATTTATATTGCTAAATAAGTGCGTAACAAAGAAGCTCCTCAAGCAGCTCATCCCGTGTGATTACTTGCTACACTACGTTGTTCTGTCTGCGAATCACTAGAACTCGGTAGGGCGTTTATCATGGCTGTGACGGAGGATATCAGTGGCGCCAGCTGATGATTGGATTTGCTGCTGCCCGTGAGGGGGACACTGACTGCCGTGGTGGCGAATGTCTCTGATCACACAATTCTATGTAACGCAGCAGCTCCTCAAGCCGCTCATCCCGTGTATTTACTTACTAAACGGCGTTGTTCTGTCTGCAAATCACGAGAACTCGGCAGCGCTTATTACTCATGGCTGTGACGGAAGATAGAGATGGCGCCAGAGGATGATGGTTGGATTTATTGCTGCCGGTAAGGGAGGCGCTGGCTACCATTGTGTCAAATGTCTCTGATCACCCAGATCTAATTTTTATTTTATAAAAAAAATCAAACATACCAGAAGTGGTTTCCGACACTCTCCACCAAGTTTGTATGCAAGTTTAAACCTCATCATAAAATTGTAGCACTCCATTTGAAGGGAATACAGTACCTTCAGCGAACTGAACTACCAGCCGCGTACAGCATACGGAAAATCTCCTGGTTTAGTATCACGTTTCTGTCGGAACTCACACTTTAACAAGCAACAACGTTTCACGCGCGCACTGACTTGAAGTGCACGGATGCCCTCAAAGCTACGGATCGAATGTCGGCGGCGACAGTTCCATGTCAATGTGAGGCGACGTCACACTAGAGCCTAAGGGTCGATACCCGCTTAAAAACGCTGGCTATTTCTCCGGAAACGCTTAGTTCCGGGACAAATTGAATATCAAACAGGGGACGTCCCAGTCCGCTCGATCACATTGTTGTCCCAGAGCGAATCGTTTATAAAGATGTCAAATTCCCTGTAATAGGTGGGACCTGGCGTGCTGGAACGTTCATTATTGCTGACGAAATTAGGCTCGACAAATTTTCGAGCCTATGTGAATGTGGTTTGGGGTCACCATCTCTGAAATAATCCGGAATTTAGTTTTTGTTGTTAACACCAGGTCTTTATTCTTGCGTTGTCATTTTGCTCATCACTGAGTATAATTATTGGAGCGGTTCAGATTCTGTGAGCTTTTGAGAATTGTGAGTTAGAACTTAGATTAATATATTATGAACGCATTGACCAGGAAAAAAATGATTTTATATCTTTTTTAGTTGTATTACAAAACCCGACAAGTTTCGGCTTCCGCCATCTTCTTGGAGTGATAAAATTGCTACAGAAATATCAGCATAAAAATCCAGCATCGTGGCACAGTATACATGGTTTACAGTCCGGAAAACTTCACTCTTAAAGGACTGAAAAATAAACGCAAGGAACATGGAAATACATTTTTTTGGGGGAGAGGTTTAATGCGACAACTCGATACCACTGAATCAAATTAATTTCCACGGGTAAATTACACTGTTCATAGTGGGTTTTAGTTTTCGGATGTGGATTGCCTCAGCAATTTTGAGGTCTGCGTTGTCCTTGGTAGTAGTAAGAATTTCTATTGAAAAGTTGTCGTTAGTATCCTTCTGTTCCATGGCTGAGTGAAAATTTATCATATGTTCTCCTAAGGGTGTAGTTAGACGTCGAAGACGGGCATCGCTCAGGTGTTCATTAAACGTTTCCCTTACAGGACGTGAACTTTCACCGATGTAAAATTCGGAGGCACAGGAACGACACGAGATTTTGTAAACTCCGTTCCCGATGCTGCATTTTGCCCTCAGGCCGTTTTCGCATGTGTGACAGCGCTTATTACCAGAAGGACATTGGGGAGCGCTAAGCGCTAACCTAACGAGTTTAGATTTTAGTGATAGGCCCGAATACCATGCAATTTTCATCCCTAGGTTGGTCGAACGAACGATTTGATTTACAGACATACTGAGCTGATCATTTATGAACGGCAAGCGAATGTATATATTATGTTGTTTCTTCTGGTTTTAATGATTGTTTTGGCCTCTGGTACGTCTGGTGAACTTATGAATTCCATTTTTAACTGTTGCAGAGATCTTGTTGGGTGGATAGCCGTTTTTGAGGAAGAGGTTTTGCACTTTTTTTAAACTACGGCGGCAGGTCTCCTTTGACGATGAAACTCGTACAGCCCTATTTATTTCGGAGTTAAGTACGGCTTGTTTAGTTTGAAGGGAATGGACAGACTCAAAATGAAGTATGATCAGGGCCGCCATGGGTTTGATGTACAGTTCTGTTGTGTACGATTACATTAACAGCTTTTGAGAAGGTATTGTCGCATTGCTTTATGTCTCAATAGGAAGCAAGTAAATGTGCAGCCCTCTGACTGTACACAATGTTCTAAAACCAGTTTAACGCTTGTGGGGGCAAAACCCCAGCGGACACAGTTTAGGTTAAAACATATAGTTTATTCCAATTTATCGGGTATCAAACAGTACCTATAAGCTAAAAACATAACAAATGAATATTTCTGCGGCGGACACATAAGAACGTGCATTTCTTATAGTCGATGGCGTCAACAGAGCTGAATCAGTTATGCAGGTCCAAAAATCTAACTGTGTGATGAAATATACAGTACGGAAAATGCGGAAAATATGGCACATAGTTTGCGTAGAGGTGAAACAAAAGTTTTACTTGTGTAGTCCATTCCTGATAATTATTTAACATCGTATTTTCGAATGATCAATGTCAATACAAATGTTTCCGATGAACCAAAAAACAACGGAAGTTCCTATTTTTCCTCTTACATTTTACAGATATTGGTCATGGTCAATAAAAATAAATTCGAAACATTAGTGAGCACCCAACAGTAGTGATAATTCCACTGTTCTTATTTCGTCTTCCATTCGCCGTCATTTGCGACGTATAGCCAACAGGTCCGGAATCGGCAAGTTAGCAGTGATTAGCTTGGGCTGTTTTCAGGGCTAGCACGTGCGTTGTAGAGCGTCGTCATTTCCATCGTGTAGACGGTATATGGCAGCAGACTCGGCGTGCCGAGCGTGTGATCGTGCATCATATACTAGTTACTGCAAAATATAGCCAATTCTTTAGTTGTTTTCCACAGTAGGACATCATGGAGTAAAAAAATGCTTGAAAACAGCTACGCATTATTTTAAGTTGTACCCTGTATGGAAGGTTTCGTGTTGCCACGACTCATATTCTTAAACAATGGAAAAGACTAGAATAGAGGATCATATCTACTTCTTCGGAGAAATTTTACCTCTTCATGTTAAATGCACGTGCCTATGCGAATTAGTATTTATCGTATAGCTAACGTTCATAATAACATTTTTGTACAAAATTCACGCGAAAGTATATGCTTGGGACATCTCGACACATGCTTGAATTTTCCGCAAATTTCATACGCTCATCATTCAAGGGGCACTCGCGTGTTGCACACGAGGCGTGAGGCGTGTTCCTAGTGTTGATAGGTGCAACCCACACCTTATTTGTCAGTGCAAATACGCATGCCAAATTTCAGCCTAACCAAGCCAGTTTTAGAGGCATCAAAGGAGGATGCATAACGTGCACGCCTGGCGTGGGACCCTAAACGTAACCAATGCTATCTGGTTTTTAGATCACCACGAATACATGCCGCAAATTTCATATTGATCAGATACGCAATTCCTGAATTATACCCTGGAGGTGAAATTTGCTGACCTGGGTTTATCTGGGTTTACAAAGCATAACTTTGGAAACGCTTCCCGTGCCCATGCGCACGAGCGGTTTGACCGGAAATACATTGACAATTGACTATGTACTCAAAGCATTGGTGATCCCTGAACAAGTTTGCGTCTATTTGATTAAGCCAAAACTGAGTTATGCCGGAATAGTGACGGCAATTTGATGTAGCATGGCCCCCGTTTTTACACACGCCACGAGTTTCGCCAAAACCCAACTCATCCCTGAAATGTTTAGTCAGTAATTAAACTGATCAGGCTACAACATGGTGAAGATTCCACCAATGTATGGCACTAGCGCACAGAGTTGTAAGCACGTCAACAGCGTTAGTACGGCCGGGCGGGCCGGGTCCTATGTATTGTTTTTCTACGAAGTTAGAGAGAGCCGGCAGGCGCTACGCGTCAGCTCAGTGGAGCAACAACAGTATCAGGCTATCCCCCAGCTACTGACGACTTGAACTTCCAGCTGAAAATGCTGTCACTATATCGCGAAATTATGTTCCAACTAAACGGTTGTAAGAGTTGATAACTTAGAATGAAAAACAAGCAAAGCTTCGGGGATACCGCACTATCATATACATATCCCAAAACTGCTCTTTTCTTACCCTAGCGGCCATCTGGTGAACCTCAGATTGCGCCAGTTCCCGTTCCGAGCGCATCTGTTCGAGCTCGGCATCGCGAAGATCGCCGCCGCCGCTGCCCTCCCCGTTGGTCTTCAGATCGGCAATCAGCTGATCCTTCGACTGCAGGATACGCTGCGCTGTGCAACACAGACAACAGAGCCTTAGAACTGCACGGAAAAAGAAAAGCAGTGGCAAAACGTACCACGACTGAGCCTCAGAACAGCACGGAAAAATAATGACAAAACGAGCAAAAAAAACTCGGCCCGAGACAATCATTTCACATATATGATTCCCCATCAAACAGGTACTAGACAGATACTAAACATATAGCGGACTACATCTACAGCTGCGGGCGCCGGCCTCACCTTTCAGTTTGTACTCGGTCAGCTGTTGTGTGGCCGTGTCTGCAGCCAGCCGCTGCTCCGCCAGCTGCTTCTGCAGCTCGACAGCGCTGCCCTGCTGCAGCTGCAGCTGCTCGCGCGCCGCCGACAGTTCAGCGGTCAGACTGGCCTGCTCTGCCGACAGCTGCTCCTGCCTGCAGGACACAGCAGGACGGGAGGTCAGCGGCGCAGCAGGGGGCTGACTGACGCAGGAGGCAGTCATACAGAGAGAGCAACAGCCGGTGGTCGTAGCGATACCCAGTGTCTCTGAAAGTTTACACAAATTGAAGATTAAAATGCACTCTTAACACCCATGCCAAGAAAGAATGTTAAATACAGAGGGCAGACATGGTTTAAGGCAAACGCTGCTACCATCCCAGGTGAAATTTTTGTAAACGTTTTCACAGCAGCAGTTCAAATCAGGTTTAACAGTGCAAACAATGTTCACTCCCTTTCACATTATGCTCAAATGGCTGCCTCCCAGATTGCGTTTCCCCTTAAAAGAGCTGACTGACACTTGTACAAAGCAAGCGATCCAATCTGTGTCACCGTTATCCTCCTAGCTGCCAATTAAAGCAGCACCCTCCGGTGTTGCCGTTCGGTCTGGAGCTGACCTACGCTCGTGCTCCTGCTGTGCCGCCTCCATCCGCTGCTGCAGCTGTCGCGCACGCCCCTCCGCCTCCTGCAGCCGGTCCTGCAGCCCCTGGATGGTGCCCGACTGCAGCCCGGAGGCATCCGAGCTCGACTGCAGGATCCTGCGACAGCCGCAAGTCAGACCATGTAACTACAGGATCCTGCAGCAGTCATGAGTCAGACTGTGTAACTACATGATCCTGCAGCAGTCATGAGTCAGACCATGTAACTACAGGATCCTGCAGCAGTCATGAGTCAGACCATGTAACTACAGGATCCTGCAGCAGTCATGAGTCAGACCATGTAACTACAGGATCCTGCAGCAGTCATGAGTCAGACCATGTAACTACAGGATCCTGCAGCAGTCATGAGTCAGACCATGTAACTCAGGATCCTGCAGCAGTCATGAGTCAGACCATGTAACTACAGGATCCTGCAGCAGTCATGAGTCAGACTGTGTAGCGGCAGGATCCTGCAGCATTTATAAGTCATCTGGGCTGTGAAACTGTAGGATTCTGCAGCAGTCATGAGTCAGGCTGTGAAACAGTAAGATCCTGCGACATCTGTGACCCAGACTGTGTACGCACTACGCTACAGGCCGCAGCAGCCGGGTCGCAGCCAAAACGACAATCCAACTCGGGGTTCGGTGTTTCAGAGCTGGTGACGGGCTACACTGTTCTAGGCGTAGTCTAATGAAAACCATATTTCGTTAGTATCTCACTTTTATACACAAATAATTCAGCACAACGTGCCTCAAATTGAAAGTGATCGAGCAGCACTCCAATCGCCCTTTGTGGCGACATAAATACCCGCTGCCGTTGTCAACAGCAACTGTGGTGCTGCGTTACGAGCAGTGCCCCCAACATCCAGCGATTTCGTGGAGAGCCACACCCAGGCAAGTTGACTTCTCCACTTATTCATCATGGCTGAGGGCTCAGCTTCCACTCTCTAAAATACCCAATGTTGAATGGTTTCCTCTTTGTATCACATAGACACTTTTCCTCGCGTGAGGGAGATTAAAGGGAATGTGGCACCTTCACAACGTGATTTTAACTGAGATAGCCAAGTTGTAAAGCAAGTCGGAAAACCCGGTACTCCATATTTCATTTGTCTTGGAACTCGATATTTCCGTAAAAAAAGCTAAAACCTACCTGACACCAGCCCCCATCAGCCCGTCGCCGAGCGGCCATTGTTGTGAGCTACTGGTGTGACGACATATGCTGACGTCACGATGAGCATCAGCCAATAGAAGCCCTTGAAGCGTTTCAAGTATGGTAGTGGTTGCCAGATCGTGACATAGTCCACAGGCTTATATGTATTTCCTTTCCTAGGGGAGTATTTTTAAAACAAAATATTGAGCTTATTGTACATTTTTCAGACAAATCATGAGTGGTTTCATTATTTTTGGCCAAAAGTACGCCTAATTTCACTAAATTCCAGGATTCAACCAAGGTGTCACATTCCCTTTAAGGCAATAAAAAAATCAATGCCCAGCATTCACTTTGAAGTTTTTTTTGAAAAATCAGCTGTAGAATGCAAGACTTATCTTTCAAAGGCAGTCATAATTTTTCATCCAACGGTTCTCTATTATCTTGGATCTTTCACTCACTCAAAATACATTTTGCCGTAAATTTTCCTCTTCACACCCGGGTACATGCCCTATTTTGGGACACCTGTTTGGAGTGGGTGGGAACTCACCGGTCGTTTTCCATCTGGAGCCGGTCGATGGAGGACTGTCGAGAACGCAGCTCCCCGTCCGCCTCATCCAACCGCACCTTCAGAATCGCCAGCTGACTGTCCTGGCGGAGGAAGGGGAATGTCACGTGGTCCAGCCGTACCTTCAGAATCGCCAGCTGACTGTCCTGGGGGAGGGAGGGAGGTTCCGTGTCAACTAGAAACACCTTCAGAATCACCAGGTGACTATCCTGAATACCTCCAGACATCAGACAATCATGGGAGAGGAAGGAGGAGTCAGTGACACCACCTAACACCCTCTCCAGAATCGCCAGCTGACTATCCTTGGGGAGGTAGGGGCAGTGAGTGACACCGTCTGGCCGCACCTTCAAAATTGCTAAATGAATACCCTGGAGGGAGTGAAGGCAAATGTGGCTTCCCGAATGACGCCCAAAGCACGCCCGTCACTTCTCTCGTAATGAGAGCAGATCGCTGACAATTCTACTGGTTCTTTAATGACTGCAAATGCTGTTGGCCGTTTCAACAAGGGGAGCATCTATGTATTGCTGTACCTAAGGAGTACAAGCTAACTTTTAGTGCTCGTCAGTACTATGCTAGTGATCCCGCACATCAGGCAATTCAGAAGACAGCCATTTATCTAAAGAGTAACAATATAAAACCCCTAGCTTTATCGCCTTCACCGAGAGCTCGCGACACCAACTAAACACCGTCGTCTACCTTGGCCTGCAGCGACTCGACGAGGTCGGTTTCGCGCTGTTTCAGGTGGCGACACTGCCGATCCGCCTCTGCCAACTGGTCACCCTTCGAAGAGAGCTGGTACTTCAGCTTGGTCCCCTCTGAGAACGCACGGGCACCAGGTTCAGACGCTGCGACACAAGCGATTGGTCCCCTCTGAGAACGCACGGGCACCAGGATCAGACGCTGCGACACAAGCGATTGGTCCCCTCTGAGAACGCACGAGTACCAGGTTCAGACGCTGTGACACAAGCGATTGGTCCCCTCTGAGAACGCACGGGCACCAGGTTCAGACGCTGCGACACAAGCGATTGGTCCCCTCTGAGAACGCACGGGCACCAGGATCAGACGCTGCGACACAAGCGATTGGTCCCCTCTGAGAACGCACGGGCACCAGGTTCAGACGCTGCGACACAAGCGATTGGTTCCCTCTGAGAACGCACGGGCACCAGGTTCAGACGCTGTGACACAAGCGATTGGTCCCCTCTGAGAACGCACGGGCACCAGGATCAGACGCTGCGACACAAGCGATTGGTCCCCTCTGAGAACGCACGGGCACCAGGATCAGACGCTGCGACACAAGCGATTGGTCCCCTCTGAGAACGCACGGGCACCAGTATCAGACGCTGTGACACAAGCGATTGGTCCCCTCTGAGAACGCACGGGCACCAGGTTCAGACGCTGCGACACAAGCGATTGGTCCCCTCTGAGAACGCACGGGCACCAGGATCAGACGCTGCGACACAAGCGATTGGTCCCCTCTGAGAACGCACGGGCACCAGGTTCAGACGCTGCGACACAAGCGATTGGTTCCCTCTGAGAACGCACGGGCACCAGGTTCAGGCGCTGTGACACAAGCGATTGGTCCCCTCTGAGAACGCACGGGCACCAGGATCAGACGCTGGGACACAAGCGATTGGTCCCCTCTGAGAACGCACGGGCACCAGGATCAGACGCTGGGACACAAGCGATTGGTCCCCTCTGAGAACGCACGGGCACCAGGATCAGACGGCTGCGACACAAGCGATTGGTCCCCTCTGAGAACGCACGGGCACCAGTATCAGGCGCTGTGACACAAGCGATTGGTCCCCTCTGAGAACGCACGGGCACCAGGATCAGACGCTGGGACACAAGCGATTGGTCCCCTCTGAGAACGCACGGGCACCAGGATCAGACAGCTGCGACACAAGCGATTGGTCCCCTCTGAGAACGCACGGGCACCAGGATCAGACGCTGCGACACAAGCGATTGGTCCCCTCTGAGAACGCACGGGCACCAGGATCAGACGCTGCGACACAAGCGATTGGTTCCCTCTGAGAACGCACGGGCACCAGGTTCAGACGCTGTGACACAAGCGATTGGTCCCCTCTGAGAACGCACGGGCACCAGGATCAGACGCTGCGACACAAGCGATTGGTCCCCTCTGAGAACGCACGGGCACCAGGATCAGACGCTGCGACACAAGCGATTGGTCCCCTCTGAGAACGCACGGGCACCAGGATCAGACGCTGTGACACAAGCGATTGGTCCCCTCTGAGAACGCACGGGCACCAGGTTCAGACGCTGCGACACAAGCGATTGGTCCCCTCTGAGAACGCACGGGCACCAGGATCAGACGCTGCGACACAAGCGATTGGTCCCCTCTGAGAACGCACGGGCACCAGGATCAGACGCTGCGACACAAGCGATTGGTTCCCTCTGAGAACGCACGGGCACCAGGTTCAATAAAATAATTATTAGGCTTATCGACGCACCAACTGCCAGGGTCATATGGCGTCGCCAACTCTTTCCTGTTGGAAGGGTTTCTCGGAGCCAGCTTGCTCCTTGTTCAGGAAGCCGCCGGGCCTTGAACCCGGGTCGGCTGCGTGGCAGACAGCTACGCTGACCACTCCACTACCGCGCCCCGGGCACCTGGTTCAGACGCTGTGACACAAGCGATTGGTCCCCTCTGAGAACGCACGGGCACCAGGATCAGACGCTGGGACACAAGCGATTGGTCCCCTCTGAGAACGCACGGGCACCAGGATCAGACGCTGGGACACAAGCGATTGGTCCCCTCTGAGAACGCACGGGCACCAGGATCAGACGCTGCGACACAAGCGATTGGTCCCCTCTGAGAACGCACGGGCACCAGTATCAGACGCTGTGACACAAGCGATTGGTCCCCTCTGAGAACGCACGGGCACCAGGATCAGACGCTGGGACACAAGCGATTGGTCCCCTCTGAGAACGCACGGGCACCAGGATCAGACGCTGCGACACAAGCGATTGGTCCCCTCTAGAACGCACGGGCACCAGGATCAGACGCTGGGACACAAGCGACACCGCTGACAAAGACAAAGGCTGCGTCCACGACAATCCCCAAAGTCTTTAGCCATTGACCAAATTCAACATATTTCCAGAGAAATAGCATGAACCGGAAATTGTTTGTGACGAGGTAAAACCACGGTTTCCTTGGCTGGCATGCTAAGGCATCCGTGCCAGCCGTCCCACTTCAACATTAATAACACTCGTCAAATCCGAGGCCATATCACGAGCACTCCTACAATATCCCAGGCATACGTAATTATCCATGTTTTCGGTCAGCCCTTCCCATCGGCTGCAGGCACCCACCTTTTTCGCTGAGTTTGGTGCGCTGCAACAGCTGCGCCATCTCTCGATTTAAGTTGAAAATCTCCTTTTGCAGCATCCGCACCTGATCCGAGTCGCTGTGGTTACCATTCTCGCCGCTAGGGGCGCTTCCGGCGCCCGGTATCGTGATTGCCGTGTCTGCGGCCGGTGTAGGAGTTGCTGCAATCAAATGCAAATGCACAGTCAGGATGAAGTTCGTACATTGCGCTGATGGCATTATCCTGTTGATTGTTGAAACCAATTTCTCAGACCTGGTGCATTTCAACCATATGGGCCGTATTGGCAATGGGAGAGAATGATGTACCAATCGAAACGACACTTTCGTGTTTGAGGCACTCTATGCGAATTTACTAGCATGGTGTAAATCTGTCGATATTCTAATCCGCATACGACAGGCTTAGCAATACCTATTTCCATCATAAGAAAACGCTAGCTGGAAAAGCCAGGACTCAAATGTTGAGGGAAAACACATACACACGGGAGAATGGGAGAGTGCATTTGCTATCATAGTCTGCCCCACGTTAAAAATACCCTCACACAATAACTTTTACCATGATACATCGACTCCTGAACGCATTCACATACTTCCGCATCAGTTCTTACAAATACCACACATGCACACAACAAAAGTAATTAATTTGTCAACTGTTGTACCCATTTACATGTATCAAGTTTGCAAAAAAGAGCTGCAGAGAAACTACTGCACGATTGCCATAGCGGATCGAGTAATTATTTTTGCTTTCAGGATTCAGCACATATGTGTTCCTGAACTTTGCAAATTTCCTCCGGTTAAAAGTTGACAGATCGACAAACGCCAAACAGGAGGGCGTGACAAACTTTTACAAACCACCAAGTGCAAGGGTAGAGAAAAGAAGCAGGGACTGTCGTTTCGCATCAAGGCAAAGCATTCACAACCTTTAAAATTTGGTGAAAATCCCGTGAGCTTCATCCACAGTCAACAGTTTAATAACGGAACGAACCTTTTTGCGCCGAAAAAAAAGTTTTTCCCCTTAATACAGAGTGAACAGAACACGATTCCCACACTTGCATGAAATGACTGTGCATGGACATTTAATCATTTCTACTTTTTCAATCTAGGCATAGCTACGGTGAAAACCGCACAAGCTGACTTACGTATCAGAATTTTAGACGCATCTATCTTAATACAAATGACAACACATCGACAGATGAAGCTAATTCATCACCCGAATTAAATACGTGTCAAGCGAAATTACAACAAGGACAATTATTTATAGGATGGAATGATGCTCCTTGAAAGAGTTCATCTCCGCTCTAGTTCCACACCCCATCTGAAACCAACATATTGAATGGAAACGCTGACTCATGTCCCTTCTCTAGCACTGCAGTTCTTACTGGTGTCACTGTTGCCGTTTCCAGAAGCCATCATGAGGAAGTTACCGACGGAGGCCACAGATGAGACGCTAGATTGTCGCGAGTGGTTGGATGCCTGCATGGGTCCACTGTGTCAGTCACTCACACAGAGATCCCTTACCGCACTACCTCTCCATCGCACACGGAAATGGGGCACATGGTGAACGCTAATGTTCACAGCGCGGTGCGATTTCCGCGTTAGGCACAGGGCACACGCCTGGTTCGCACGGGGTATCCGGAAAACACCATGTCCAAGAGCGTGACAACGCCAGCTGGCCATATCTGCACCAGTGAAGATTACTGGAATACAAACAAGTCGAGATAATGCCGAGCGACGTTGACTCCTAATGTCATAATCACGGACCTTTCAAGATAAGATAGACGACCGATGCCTGGTCAAGTACGCTACTTATCGATTTCGGGGAAAAACATTAGTTTTTAAAACATGTTTCCAATACTGATGGCAAAATGGCCTACCTCATTTTAAAGCTGAATTTGGTGCTCAAAACAAGCTTTTGACATCAACACATTGAAATCCGGGAGTTTTTTTGGTTCGAGGAAACTTTCTAGCGGACTCGACGTCAGCATCTTCACTGAGTCAACTCCCGACTCCTAGCTTTGCTGTTGTCATTGAACTCATCTCCCCCATTTAGATATGTAGACATATCTAGACCTTTAGCCTTGCAATTCAAGTCTTCTGCATGCTCACACACACATGCCCGTATCTAGTCTCGAAAAGAACACTGGCAATATCTTCCAGGTAGAAATATGCCCCGAAGCCAATCCCGCATTTCACAACCAACATCACCACATCACTAAAAGTACCATACACACTGCAATAACACTCCTCAGCTTGCACCCGCCCAGCCAATCAGAGCTGCCTCCCTGACCTCTTACCGGTTTGACCGGAGTGGAGTCGTTGAGGAAGGCCATCAGCTGTTCATCCTGGTCGGTGCGGCGCCGGCCGGCAGTGGGCGTACCCTGGCGAGAGGACGTCCGCGAAGAAGCCGACGCCGGCGCACTCTTGGTGGAAGCCGGCCTGCGTGACACGCGGGGCACCGTTTTAGATGTGCTTGAGAAACGTTGGCATAAGCCTCCACGAGAGGGTCTGGTCCAAAAGGCTGTAGTGAGATGTGACATGTCCAGCAGTGAGCTTCAGTTGTAGCAGTCGCAGATGGAAAATGTTGCTAAGCTTTCTCACATAATTTTCCTGTATATTCAGTTAACACTGTAAGAATAATGCACTGGCAAGATATTATCAAAGAATGCCAAGTTTGCAATTCTCGAGTAATCTGAGCTAAGATCAATTCGCAACACAAGGTTGTCAATTCCTTCATTGGTGGTCGGCATGAATGAAACATTAAATATGAAAGACATAAATAATAGATAATGTATTAAATCTGAAAATAAACTTCTCCAAAAAGAGTAAATGTTATCGAAGAAAAAACAAATCCAGACACTGAAATATATCCTATAAATATCGGATGTCGCTAAATCGTCTGATCAAAATCGACAAATGCCACTAACAACATTTCAGGAAGCATGCAATACTCACATGGGGGCGGCATTCTCAGCATCATATGCATATGTCTGCTTTGAAACAGGTTTTGGCTTCTTCAAGGCAGTAGCTGCTCCCTGATCAAGGGAGTTCAGCAGGTTCTCTGTCTTGGAAGCAATACCACTCAGCCAGGACATGATGGCTCAATGTTTTACCACAGAGAAAACAGGATGACATAAAAAGCAGCAAGCCTTAATACAAATGTCTGAAAAAGTAGGTCAGCACAGTAAGTTGCACCCCTAGATGTGTTTTCCAGGCGGCCGCCTGACCGCATACACAACACGTGTCAGAAAGAAAACACTTAAAGGGGCTTCCATATGAACACATATTGTACTGCCGGAATGCAAACATAGGATGGAGAAGCAAGACATGAAAGAATACGAGGGAACTTGTGGAGGATGTTTTCTGGATCGGGTACGCAGGGGTGGGCGGGAGGGGGCTGCACGAGCAGAGCCCGAGGGGGACGGGCGAGTAGTGATGCATGTAAGACGGAGGGGGAGGACAACAGACACGCGCGCCGCGGACCGGGCGTAGTTAAAATCCATACATGTATTTCACACATAAATATGGGCGACATACATTGCTACATGCGCTTATAGTAAAACAAGTATCAACACGCATGCAGTTTTAAAAGGTGTCCAGGGATGAGCGACAGGCCAATGTTCCACCCAGCTCCACAAAGCGACGGCACACGGTGGTACACAACGCAGGTCGACCCGCACGAGGCGAGTAAACGGGTGAAGCTCAAGACTTCAGCTCAGTCGGTGTGGGAGCAGCAGCGCCACAACTGCAGCAGCATCACAAGGAATGGTGATAGCAGTTTAAACGTTCAGAAAAAAGAGAATCACGGGAAAAAAGTAAAATAAATTCATGGGTTAGCAATGGTGATGCACAGCGACGCATCGTCCAGCCACGCTGACCAGCGGCCAGGCACCGACGCCGCCCAGCGGCCACCACAGCGCCATCCAACAGCCGCCGAAGCGTCGCCCAGCGGCCACCGCGACGCCGCCACCGCAGCACCGCGCCGCGCAGCCACCGGAGCTCCCAGTCCACCAGGCCGCGCCCGGCCGGCGCGGCTCGTAGCACTTGCCAGGGCACCACCGCTAAACCAGCAGTTGTCAGTTGTCCAGTTGTCACATAAGAAATCACAATAGCAGTGCTGTTCATCGCAGAACTGTAGTCCGCGATTCCACGATCGCGGACAACCCAAACTCGATCGCAGAATTTATATTTGACTACATGAAATTCCGCGATCGCTGGCCATTTGTTACCTGCTTTAAGTTCCGCGATTTTTAGTCCGCAACCGAACATTCCGACTAAACAAGTGACATCCAAATTCGATGCATGCCACAACCACTCAATGCATTAAGAGGCTGTTCACATATGACGTAAACGACCAATGAGGAGAGGATGTTTGGCATTTTCTGATTTATTGACTAATACACAGGGAATTTAAAACATCACCAACCGGTGATGGAGGACTATTCATAGTTGTCAGAAAATCCAGAATACTGGGGGAGGGAGAAATGCGCAGTTTAAAGTTATTTCTTTCCATTCAACGCCAAAGGGTTAATCGCTAAGAAACTTAAATATCAGGGGCATTGCCCTCTGGCCCTGTTCCTACGCCTTTGGTGATTTTTACATCATTGGAATTGCCGTTGGTGATTTTTACATCATTGGAATTGCAGTAACGACCGGTTTTTTGAAAGTGTTGTCTGAAAAATCCCTCCGATATGCTTTTATAAAAGAAATTGTGCTTGAAAAAGCAAAATCACTACAAGCCAAGTTCAAGGGCAAGAGCGTTCAAACTTGCCCTCCCCTTCCACCCTGTCTCATGACTCCTTACACCCCCCCTACGTCTCAGACCCCACAGTCAGCAGTAGGTTAACTAGTCCAGGGACTAATAATCAACAGCTTGGAAGCAAGATCTTCACTACTGATTCCCGATCGAGGGATAAAAGTAAAAAATATTAACATGCACATTGACGGGGGCGGGTACCCGCCCTTCCCCTCGGGTTTTTCGGAGATACAAAACGGCGGCACGAAGCGCCGCCGTACTTGGCATACCTTATCTCTAATCATTTTTTACAAATTTTGGCCAAACTTTAGGGTTGGGTCACCTCAGGGAAGGTCAAGTGACCTCACCTAAAAAAGTTTAAGACAGCATAAGGCAGAACAGGGTGAACCTATCCGATTAAAACCCATCACGTAATGGACCCACTGAGTTCTCAACAATATCTTCCAGTATATTTTACTTCGATGACCTATGGTCAGGTATGAGCCATGGCCTTTCCATTGGAAATACATGGTAAAAAGGATTTAAACTAAATAACTTAGTAACAGACGGTGGTGAGCGTTTATTGTAACAACATTAGGTTTGCCTTGTCCTTGCGGTTCTAATGATATGACCTAATTTGACTTAGAACTGACCTAAGGACAAATTCTATATTTGACCTGCTTTGACCTTGCAAGGTCATATTATATATCATTTGATTCAGCTTGTTACGAAGATTCCAATGGTTTATATTTTGCTCCATCTTTACTAGTTCAGATGTAATGCCTGCAAACAGTCATTTATATGTTATCCCTATAGTTGCGTGCCTTGACCTATATCGACCTTAAATGTGACCGGAATAAAAAAATGGTTAAAATGATTTCTATAGAAATGTGGATGGGCCATCTAAAGCCGTTTGCCGTTTTTCACTATCTAGAGTGATTTTCAAGATCTTCCCGCCCCCCCGTCAAAGCAAAGGTGGCTCAGACCACTGTTAATTCAAAATTAAATACATATTCCGCCATTGTGGACCACAAAGTTATCGATGGTGGAATAGCAATAGCTGATCACTTATTTTTTATACCTTGAACAGCACTGCTTAGTAGTATACTGACTAGTGACCATGGAGATGCACAACTTAAAAGTAATGTTATATATCTAGATCCGCCCTATTTTACCAAAAGGTTATACAACATATATTGTTATATAACAGTGCAAAGGACGAGCGAGCCACGGAAGAAGTGCAGAAGGCCGACGACCGACGCGCAAGGAGGGGGCAGCTACAGACAAGCGAGCCACAGACGGAGTGTAGGAGACCGACGATTTATCAAGGAAGCAGCAGTGAGGCGCTTGGTGGATCGGCCTCATGGAATGGTACAACATCCTCATGGAATGTGTTTGTGATGTTGTATGTGTATTATTTATGTTATTTTATGTATATATTAATAAGTACATGCATGTATGTAATTGTGCATGGAATCAGAATTTTATCAGGATTGAAGGAATAATCACAGTTGCAAATGCGAAGAACAGCCAGTATCATTTAACAGGCAGATCACCCAGTGTGTAAAGTATGGCATTTTCGATGAGATCTCGTCGGTGTGAGTGCCCTTGCAGACAGGAGTGGTGTGATTTTATTAACCTGGTGCAAATTTGCAAGACTGGTGTGAGGAAAATGACACTAAAAACCAAACATATAATGGCTGAATGGTTATGAAGACAGAGGAGGGCGCCTTATAAAAGTCCTTAACTATCTAACTACTAAGAGAAGTAGCATTGCATCGTGTGGAAAGAATTGGGTGTGCTTTTTCTCACTTGTATATGGCAGATTGGTGCAAATATTTGGTGGCTGGTGGTGCAAGAAATTTAGATGGCTGTTGCAACTCGTCAGGCTTGCTGCCCTACTTTGCGAACTGGCAGATCATGTATGTAAATAATAAGATACCTGTAACGTAGCCTACAAATCAATCTTTCTCAATAATATCCAAATTTTAAGCAGCGCTTTATATTCCAATATTTTTATCGTGATATTGTATTAGAGCCATAACATGTATTCATGCATACAAACACAAAGAGAAATATACTCCACAACAAAAGGAGAGAATTGAGATGTAGAGTATTGTAGAGGAGCATGGCACCGGAGTTAAGGAGCGATGAGTGCGGGCGGAGGCTCTTATGAAATCTAATCTTAAAATCCAGCTCTACTAGAAACGTACATACAAATTACCAGTACCGTAACCAACCATTGCCCACACGCCTCTAATACTCCAAAAGCAAATGAATAGAACTCCCCTGCCTTCTCGCTGCTTTCCTTTTTCTGACAGAATAAGAGGAAATCGTCATTACAAGGGTTTATCTTTTTTGCCAAAACAAGTTTTTTTTTGCAAGGTTCAAGGACAGGTCCATGATCAATCCTAACCGGTAGCAGGAAAACCATCTTTTTTATTCATGTAATAACGAAACGTTTCCACTTTAAGCAAATCAACAATGCAAATTTTAAAACTAATAACCACTTCTACCAGTTATAGGCAAATTTCATCCATACGTATATATTTGCACAAACACACAATTTGTAGGGGTCAGAGGTAAAGTTCCCGCGGGGAGAGAAGGCAGAAAGAGAAGAGGAAAGAGCAGGCGAGGCAATAAAACAATAAAACACTCAGTGTAGACACATAATACAATAAAAAGCGGCTACAGATGGCGCATTAAATATATAATAGAAGTTGCTGCTCATAGTAAAAATCAGATACAAGCTAGCTAGCTAGGGGTGTCAGATGATGCAAGATATTTGATAAATATTATTATATATTTGACAAATCAGATATTTGATTTGACCTAGCAAGGTCATATTGTATATCATTTGATTTGACTTGCCGTGAGGATTCATACAGTTCAGATTAACACCCATGGGATATTACAGATATTGCGGGAGCTCTTTATATCCATACATATATTTGGAACACACACACATATACATACATACCCACAAGGTGAAAGAGCACACAAGGCAACAATAAATGTAGATAAGGTGTAGTATGTATGCTCAATTAGAAAAACAATTGTGTAGGTGGTTTGTATTAGAGGTGGGACTTTTTGGAAAAAGCTGGTCCAGGTCCCGACCAACATTTCTTGGTCCTGGCGTAGTCCCAGTGAGAAAGATGTGGTCACGGGCTAGTCCCAGCAGCCTTTTTCCCACTTATTGGCTTTTAAACACACTAATTTCTTGTGGATTAAGAGCCAAACATATTAAGCATATTCATATACCGTAGATACCGTAGATACCGTAGATGTTCCGGGTCTTCTTAAGGCACGCACGGTGCCTGATCTGCCCGGTCTCGTCGAGCTCTGGTCATGAACCTTGCCTGTATCCCAGTCTGCAAAGTGTGGCAGCAGGCAAGACGAGTCGCACCAGCCATCTAAAATTCTCGCACCACCAGTCCCAAAAAATTCGCACCAATCTGTCACATACCAGGGAGAAAAATGCACCCATTCCTATCTACACAATGCAATGCTACCTCTATTATTAGTTACTTAGTTAAGGACTCTTTATAAGGCCCCCTCCTGTGTCTTCATAACCATTCAGCCATCATTTGTTTGGTCAAAGTGTCACATTCCTCGCACTGGTCTTGCAAATTCGCACCTGGCTGATAAAATTCGCACCACTCACTCCAGTCTCCAAGAGCACTCGCACCGACGAGATCTCGTCGAAAATGCCATACTTTGCACACTGGCCTGTATCAGCTCGGAGCCTTAAACTTTAGCTCCTCCCAGTGTTTATCTAAGTTAGTTTTGAATCCAATGGCAGTTGTGGCCTCGACGACCCAGTTCGGTAGCCTGTTCCAGTCGTCAACGACACAGATACTAAAGAAGTTTCTGCGAACCTGGGAGGTGTCCGCTCGGGGCTTGTCCACTTTGAAGCGATGTCCTCTTGTGGTAGACACATGCGGGTCTCGGAAAAACTTCTCGCGTGGGATATCAATTAGGCCATTCATGATCTTAAACATCATCAGCATGTCACCACGCCTCCTTCTGTACAGTAGAGAGGGTAGCTGGAGATTCCTGAGTCTTTCTTCGGAGTCCAGGGTCATCAGCGATGGTACGAGCCTCGTTGCCCTGCGCTGAACAGCTTCTACCATGAGGATGTCAGCCTTGTTGAAAGGACCCCAGACTTCGTTTCCATATTCGAGGTGAGGTCGGACGAGAGCTTTGTAGAGAAGAGGGAGCGTCATATGATCCAAGTGAATGAGCGTGCGCTTGATGGTCTCGAGGATCCTACTTGCTTTGGTGACAGCTGAAGCCGCTTGCATTCTAAATTTAAGCTCCTCGTCCACCATGACTCCTAAGTCCCTTTCGACTGACCTGGCTTCCAAAATAGTATTGAACATTGAGTATGATGTCCGCATGTTGCCAGTTCCAAGGTGAAGCACACCACACTTCCCTGCATTGAATGGAAGGAGCCAGTTACTGGACCAGTCCTTGAGCTTGTGTAGGTCTGCTTGAAGACTGCCTACTCCCACAGATGTGTCAACATTGCTGTAAACCTTAGTGTCATCAGCAAATAGCTTCGCACTGGATGAGAGAGCAGGAGGGAGGTCATTCACGAATATAATGAATAACGTAGGGCCCAGCACTGATCCTTGAGGGATCCCACTCTTGACAGGTGCCCATTCAGATAATGCCTCATTGACCCTCACACGCAGCAGTCGGCCTGACAGGAACGACTCAATCCATCGGAGAAGGTTGCCTCTAACTCCGTAATCATAGAGTTTGTGGATGAGACGTCTGTGGGGTACCGAATCAAAGGCCTTAGCAAGGTCTAGGTAAGCCACATCAACTGGTTTTCCATCCTCAAGGGCCAAGCTCCAGTCCTCAAGGCAGCAGAGAAGCTGGCTGACACATGATCTTTTGGGTAGAAAGCCGTGCTGGGCATCACTGAGGAGACCTTCACTCCACATGTGCCCAAGGATCTGATCCCAAATAAGAGATTCCATAATTTTGGAAGTAACAGAGGTGAGGCTCACAGGGTGATAATTGTTTGGTTTACCCCTGGCTCCTTTTTTAAAAATAGGTACCACCTCAGCCACCTTCCAAGCATCAGGAGGAGTACAGCTCTCGAGGGACCTCCAAAATAATGAGCCGAGAGGTGCAGATAATAAAGAGGCCAGCTCCATGAGTACCCTTGGATGGACTCCATCGGGCCCAGGAGATGCAGATAGTCGCAGCTGCCGTAGCTTGCATTCCACGAGACCTGGCGTGAGCTGTATGTCCTCCAGTGTGTTTGCTGTTGGAACATTGAAGCATGGTATAGGTGCATGAGGATCTTCTGAGGTGTGGACACTGGAGAAAAACGCAGATAGCAGTTCTGCCTTTTCTTGGTCTTCACTTGCTATTGACTCATCTGGTTTCTCCAGGTCCTGGACCTTATCCCTGACTGTTGTCTGTGCTTTGGTATAGGCCCAGAACATTTTTGGGGTCTCCTTAACTTTTTTAGCAATTTTAATCTGATACGCTTTCCTTAGTCGCCTGGTAAATCGTCTAAGGTCATTTCTCTTCCTGGCAAATATCTCCCAGAGTCTATTTTTGTCTTCAATGGTGGTAGCCCTCTTGTAATTCTTACGTGATGTTTGCTTGGCTTTGATGAGTCGCATACCTTCCCTTGTAATGTAAGGTTTCTTCCGCCTTTTATGAGAAACTCGCACAGGAATGCAATTCTCCATCAGTTTCTTCACCTTGTTCGAGAAGTTGTTGTAGTGAACATTTATATCTGTGGATTCAGTAAGAGCCCAATCCAGTTCAGCTGCTTGCTTTCTCATTTCATCGAAGTCCCCACGATAAATTGCTAACCTCGGAGCTGACTCAGGCAGTTTACGCCGAGCCCCACATACCAGGTATAACGAGAGGCAGAGGTGGTCACTTTTACCCAGTCCAGGCAGAAGATGAAGGTTGTCCACAATTTGGTCATCAGAGGTTAGCACCAGATCCAGAATGTGTGGGGTTTGGTTGCATCGATAACGGGTGGGCTCGTAAACATGCTGTGTGAAGAAGCAGTTTCTGATCGATTCAAGGAATATATTGGAGAAGTGTGAAATGTGATCAAGGGACATTCCTAATTTCCAGTCAATGTTAGGTAGATTGAAATCTCCAAGGATCACTATCTGGTGAGGGCATGTGGATGAAACATGTTCAATGAGTTTGCAGAGTTGAGCATTGTTATCAGGTGTGCTGTTTGGGCTCCTATAAATATTTCCTACCAAGAGTCTTTCATGATTGGCTAGGCTGACTTCAATCCAGAGATTTTCTGCAAAATTGTACCCAAGAAAGTCCACTTCTCGGCAATACAGACTGTCCCTGCAAAATATCAACAGCCCTCTAGTCCCTCTTGCTCCTGGGCCAGCAGCCATAGGGTCAAAATTTAGATGCATTGAGTATCCAGATAGAGCAAAACTGGCCAGAGATATGGGGTGAGACCAACTTTTCGGCAAGGCTTCTGAAATTACAATCAAATCAGGCTCGTTTCCAGTGATTAGCAGGGATAACTCATCACGTTTGTTCAGGAACTGGTCAGCATTTGTATACAACACCTCCAGTTTTCTGGAGCATGATTGTCAATACTTGCCTGCAGTGCCTTGCTTTTGTACCTTTCTGGACTGTCGCTGGGTATTTGTCACCACCAGTGACTGGACTGGACGCCTTGGTGGCTCCTCCAAGTTGATTGCCCTGGGTACTACACCCACTGGGCCATCCCCAGTTTCTTCACCTATGGGACATGGAGCAGCAGTTGGTTCCGTAGTAGAGCTGCCACCAGCACCAGCTGAGATACCACTCACAGGTGATACTCCTGGGGGATCCTTAACATGAGGATGTTTTTGGTCAGCACCCTTGATGCCACTGTTCTCAGGATTACCTGCAGGTACTTCACCTGAGGGTTCCTCTGCAGTGGCATCTGCAACTTCTTCTGAGGGAACTGCCATTGATACTGCACCAGCATAGTCCGGGTTTTTCTCTTGCAGAGTCCTTTCTGGGATCGGGATGCTTTCAGGTCTCACCTCATTTACAGCTTCACTAGGTGCTAACAGATCAAGGTTCCTCCCTGGAGTGGACTTGGCCTGCAGCAGTGTGTGTGAGCGCCTTCTACACCTTTCCTGGTATCTCTCATCTGCTCCTGGAGAGACCACTATCTTTTTGTTGCGGATGACTAGGTCCTTCTCCCCATTTTTTCTTCGTGTGCTCAGCTTCTCTCTAAGGACTTTGACGGCTTCCCGCTCAGCGGGGGTCAGGTCTGGGTTGATGTAGATGCCCTCCCAACGAGGGCTGTCCTGAAGCAATGGCGCCGATCTAATAATGTCCCACTTAGTAGCCTCTGAATCCAAAGTAGCTATGAGAAGTCTAGCCTTCCCTTGCTGCCTCTGACCTACACGGTAACTAGATGTGATTCTTGTGTTGAGGTGCATCACATCTCTACGCATTTCCATCACTGTTTCACAGTCCTTGGTTACCACTTCTTTACGAGTGTTCCCTTGCGGCTCAGGAAGATTGTGCACAACTATGTTGTACTTCCTCCTCTCCTTCTGTAATATGTCCTCAGTTACTCAGTCCTCAGTAATACTGCCCACCTACCCGACTCGGCCCGCCAGCCTATTCATACTGCCTGTGGCCTTCTATCGCGTGGACACGCCTCAGAGCTACTGTTACCGGCGTCCCCCCAATAACCGCCTACCAACGTACCGGAGGGCGGCAGTACGGCGACCGGGCGGTCAGCCGCCTGCGGGAACATATGCCACAGCACCCGCTTGTCGACCGGCCCACCAGCTTACCTTCGAGTCGCGGGCCAAACGGCGCAGCCTCACCGACGACCTCGGTCGGTTCCAAACAGCTGCTCGAGTTTGGTACTTGTTACCACAGCCGAGTTCAAAATCATTTAAATAATGTGCATGGCTATAGCTATGCACAGTTCCCATCAGTCAGTTCCCGATTCACTTTCACAGTACTTGCATATGGACAAGCACACGGCCAAGCTTCACCGGAGTAAGCAAACACCACCAAGTCCAGTATCTCGTTTTGACGGAATGACCTGGTGCGCCATCAAGACGCCGTCAAAGTTACGCATTGACATCGCAGTGTCACCACCAGCAGAGCATCATGACGCTACCTACCACTAGACATCCCTGGGCAACCAACAAGCATCATGCTCACATAGCATGGTCAGTACAGAGAGCACCGTAGTGACTTGTACCAGCTCAACTTCTAGAAATAAGGCAAAGAGTGGAGACACCCACCATCGGAGGGGCGGCCGATTCTCCGTGCAGATTAAGACATTACAGCAGTATCTCCAGATTGGTCGATCGCCTCTCCGACAGGCCGCCTCCTGGCGTCGTTCTCCACTGTCGGACGCCGGGGGGAGGGGGGACTGACGGCGTATGCCAGCTCCTCGGCTCAGCAGCACCATATCACAATCGCTGAGCGGACCACAGCCGCGCCACTGCGTAGGGGACAATGCCAGTACGCATTTTAATAGGCATCGAGGCGATCTACAGAGCGTGTGAACTCTTGAGCTTTCCCGATCTCTTAAAGGACCCCAGACAGTTCCAGAACGCCGAGGAGCTCAAACTATCCGCTGAGGAGCAGAGGGTTGAGAAATTGAAACGTTGAATTGAACAATTTAACTTTGATTGAAACAATTAAAACACGGGAGGAGGTGGGGAGTGCTGTTCCCAGTCACGGGTACCCATATTCTATTTTCCATAAAGCTATTGGTTTTGACGCCTTCCAGTACCTATATGCAAAATAAGCATTTTTTCCAAGATATATGTAGTGATTGTTCTCTAAATTTTTATTTTTCCAGTCGGGCTTTAACCTACTTTACAGAGCTAGACTCAAACACGTTTGCTGGGAGGAGTATTTCCACCTTTCGCAACTCTGATTTCAAAACTGTTTCGATAGCCTCGAGATAGCGGATGGCTGATTATTTTTTGATGTGTCCCCTTATGTGCGGGTGTGGTGTTTCCCCATGACGACAGTAGCAGAATTTACACAGTGGTGAATTTGAAGTGGACTGTTTCCTGCGAACAGCGCATTTACCTGTCATTTTGATGTTTTTAGTGCCAGAAGCATGTCGAATGACAGAGTACCCAACGGTGATTTCTGCAACAATTTAGTCGACTTGACATTAAAGTCTGAGGATATTGGCTCAGACAAAGAAGAACAGAATGTGAAACAACATTCACCAGATAGCAAAGGACAGGAAGGCAAGGTATGCTATCATTTACTTTGTTCTGTCAAACGTGTGCTGATATGGTCTTCGTTCTATGCGCTACTTTTAAGTTGCTCTACATGTAATGATTAAAGCGTCCTGTTGTCTTGGACGAACTTATGCAGGAAAAGAGGGTCGTGGAGAAAAAGAAAGTGTTGATTAGGTTTCCTAATACAAAGGATGGTTACCTCTTCCTCAAATCCGCAGGAGCTACCGTGGTGCCATTTCGAAGGTGTCTGGCTTCAAAAGCATTGGACGCCTGTGAAACACTGTCTATGTAATATACGTGTCTTAAATTCAACTTTGTAAGCTTCCCAGACAGATGTGGCCTGTTTCTGACGCTCTCTTGCTCACCAGCCTGTCTTTTCTGCTGTAACCCCCCTCCCCTCCTCCGATTGTCAGTCTCCTCCCGGAATGTCAGCCGTTGGCCCCCGTTGTACTGTTGGCCCCCTGCTTCACGTTTTATAGCCGTTTCCACTCCAGACAGATGCTCTGTGCTGCCCTTGTGGTACAGTGCATACCGCCGCCTCTCCGAGAGAGACACTCCACTGTCGGGCCTTGTCTCCTGTCTTTGGCTGGCACCCGCGCTCCAGCCAGGTGCGCACTGTGCTGCCACCGCTGTCTTGATGTCGGGCCTAGTTTTCATCAAACTGTTCCCCTTGCTGTTTTCCGCAGCCCTTTACGGTCGTTCTAGTGGTAGTTCGTCTGCGGTATCTTAAAATGGCATGGATGCATTCTGATGGAGCTCTGAAGATTCCCAAAAATTAAATGAGAAGATGCAAGTCATGAGCGGATTCAGGATTTTCGATCGGGGAGGGGGCAGGGGAGGGCGCCTGGTCATGGGGACACCATTCAAATCAGAGATGGGCGTTTGTTTTGAACTGCACAGTCTGTCAGGGGGCTCCAAATCTGTGGATGAGGTGCCGATATTTGCATCCTCAGGGTTTCATGGAGCGTTAAGTCTCGAGGGGGGGGCGATTGTCCCCTTGCCCTCTCTGGATTCACCTTTGTCCAATGGTTACCGAGAGGCGCCCGCACAGGTTGAATACTGGCAGCCTCCCGGAATTCACCCGGGATACCACAATCATGTGTCTTACACTGTCTAGTATAGTCGTTTCTATCGTTAGAACGGGCATCTAGTGCGTTTGCAAGTAGTGGAACAGGCATGTTTCTGAATAGATGCTTTGCGTTTTAATCTTTTGCAGAATTCAGGATAGTGGCGTACCTATCGTCTTTTGTAGTCCTATTCTAGGTTTCTTTTTCCATCGCAGCGCTTTCCGTGTCTCAGTTTCTCGCATGCATGCCTTCGTTTCTCGAATTTCCCTTCGAAACATTTGAACAACCAAAGTCAACTGAAGTTGATATGAGTCGAAGTCGAATAATTCTAAGTCGAACCACAGCTCCACTGCGTGCCCAAGATGCAGTTAGCTGGGTCGAAAACCCGTCGTGTGTTCTGCATGTATTTTCGATCGCCCGAACAAACGGGTTGAGAGTTGGCACGACGTATGACCTCAGCAGTCGGTATGCCGTACAGCCCCAAAGCTTCAAGTTGACAGACCAGTATTGTGTGGGAAGTACGGATTATATTTCGGACCGTGCTCTGTCAGGGACGGATCCAGGGAAGGGGCTCAATCCGGCTATAAGCCCCTCCCCCTCCCTACCTCCAAGCGGTGAAAATTTACCTAGTTTTAGCCTGTTTGGCTGGTTTTGTTAAAATCACTGTGTTTCAACTAGTTTTCCCGGTTGCCCCTCCCCGGACGTCTCCCTTAGATCCGCCCCTGTGCTCTGTAGTGACACCGGCGCCGCCAGCTGACCGCCCCCGCCCTCGCTGCCAGACCCCGGGCCGCCTGCTGCTGGAGTCCTACCTGAACAAGACGCTGCGGGTTGCCATGACGGACGGCCGGCGACTGATGGGCGTGTTCTGGTGCACGGACCGCGACGCCAACGTCATCCTCGGCAACTGCATGGAGTACATGCCTCCGCGAGGTTGGTACCCGGTGTGTTGTCTTTGTATGAGGGTGCGTTGTTTGTGGAAGGGTCTGTTGCTACATGTGCTGGCGGTGTGATGCAGACTGGCTGTGGTTATCGGAAGCTTTGTGGAGGGGTAATGGCGTTGGTTGGTGGTTGTAGTGATTATAATAGATGATATATGTATATAGTGATGATAATAATATAGATGGCTAAGAGGGATGGGTGGCTTAGTGGATAGCGTCCCTGTCTTCTAAGCCATCAGTCCCAGGTTCAAGTTACCGTCGCCCACCCAAGTGGAATGCTGGGCTCCATGCATTTTTGCACAGGTTTTTTATCCTTGGAGCTTGTTAGTCGCTTATGGCTATATAAATCATAATTTGGGTGCATGGTTTTAAACTCAGCTACAGGCCTATGATATGATGAGCTTCTGGTAATGAGTAGAGTGCGCCTGTAATAGAGTTCTGAGGTGTTATGGTTCAGCGTGGATTAGCTGTCATGTGTTATGCTGTTTTAGGGCGGAAGACTGGTACCGCCCCCATACACCAGCATACGTTTTTCCCCGTTCAAGAGAAAGCATTGTCGCTTCGCCGCTGCGACTTCTGATGTCCTGCTGCGTCGTCAACTCTCATCCTGTCGGAAGGGTATTATTGGGGCTGGATAGTTTTCTTCAGAATACCCTCCCGGGATTCGAACCCGGTTCAGTAGCGTTGAATTCAACTGCGCTTCCCCTTTGCCGCTGCATCCCTCTGACTATGCCGTGCGTTGCGTCTGCTGCAGAGGACGGTGTGCGGGACGAGCCGAGACCGCTGGGGCTGGCCATGATCCCTGGACGCCACATCGTCACCATGCACCTGGACCAGCTGCAGCAGCCGCGCGACGACCAGGTCATGTGACCGGCCGGTGCGACCTCCCGCCTCTGAAGAGGCGGACCGGAGAACGCCGGCTGCTCTTCAGGGCGCTAGCGCGACGGCCAGTTCACGTGACGGGCCGGTGCGACCTCCCGCCTCTGAAGAGGCGGACCGGAGAACGCCGGCTGCTCTTCAGGGCGCTAGCGCGACGGCCAGTTCACGTGACCGGCCGGGGCCAGCTCCTTCCTCTGAGGAGGTGGACCGTAGAACGCCGGCTGCTCTTCAGGGCGCTAGCGCGCGACGACCCAGATCATGTGATCGGCCGGCGCCAGCTCCTGCATCAGGTGGTGAGACGAAGAAGACCGACTGCTGGGCGGGATGGTAGCGTGCGTCACCAGGTGAGCGCAGGCCGCCATTTTTAACAATGCCGGTTGGGCAAGGCTGTGGTCTGTGCTGAGTCGCTTCCGATACCCAGGCGATCAACCTTCGGGTGGATGAACGGTATGACAACAGTGGGCCTGCACGGACTGATTTGGTTAATTGGGAGCTAATACGGTTTTGTGTACGGTTGGCGTGGCCCGGCTGAAACCTTCCACTCTGCACAATGTCGACCCACAGAAATGGGAAAGAGGAGAAAATAACGTAAAATAGTATATGTGCAGTGTCACTCCAGTCTAAAGGCGCCCAATCGTACCCAACCTAGCGTAAATGAACGCTACTTGAATTCAGATGTCCCAAGTAAATATATCCAACGTAACGGAGCATGGCCTAAATGATTGTGATTATATGTAGACGTAAATTTCTAAAATAATCTGACGGAGTGGGGACTCGCTCTGCACTCTTTTCTAGTTAGGACTGTACTATAGAGTAACGTCAGTCCCCAAACACCAATCCGGAACTGTTTTTACTGTGACGTCATGCTTGTGAGAAAATGTATCTTAGCCGCAAGGTCTCATGTTAAAGGCCAAAAAATGGAACGTCTTGGAGAAGTACAGCAAGGATGAAGGACTACGCCTGGATTGAAAACTCTCCCTACTGCTTATTCCGGTGCGCACCCGCCATCTCTGATTATTGAGTCCGCGGACTCGATAATCCAGCCCGGCATGGACGGGGGCGCCAGTACACTAGGAAGATATTCGAAATAGAACGACATTAGTTGCGAATGCCTGACTTCAGACTGAAGAGAATTAATTGTATCGAGTACCAAATTACATTCAAATATCCCAACCGCATCAAATATTTGGCGGGGTATCACCCCTGACCGCTTCGTCAGGTCGACCCAGGCCCTTACGCCTCCCTCGGCTGAAGGAAGAAGCCACCCGCCGAGCCTCCCGCCCGGCATCTCCCATTTTGAAAGCACTCAGGGGTCCTCTACCCAAAATTGGCCTCTTTTGACCATGGAGTCGCCAATGAGAAACACTCCCAAGTGATCCCTTCCACCCATGGTTGCGACGGGTATGATGGGCCCCTCCGACGCCGGCGCCCCGCCAGTACCGGACGGCACGAGCCCCCAGTTTTTCTCGCCTTCGTCGTCGACTTCCGACGATGCCGACACACTGTCAGGACCGTCGGCTTCCATGGTCTCGGAGGTCTCATCCATGGCGTCCCCCAGGAGGTCCTCAAACCAGGCCTCTGTAGACATCCAGTTTTCTCCGTCGTGGAGAATTGCCTCCAGGGTGTCTTCTCGGTTACCCTGCCTCGCTACCTTCGCAGCTACCACCTCCTCTGCAGGTTCTCCCCAATCATAGGGCCGCCTGCCGAATCGGACCTCCCACGAGGCAACGGGACGGGGGCAGTTCCAGGGACGGTCGACCCTCTCAGAACTGCCCATAAAGCAGCGGTCTTCATGGTTCTTGCCCGAATTTCATCCTGCAGGGACTTCCGCAGATGGCCGACTTCCTCCCTTAGGGTCCTCAGCTCCATCTCCATCGTGTGTAGGTCCTACCGACCGCGCCAGTTGTTGCCGTCCCTTCCCGTCCGGTCGATCAAAGCAGTAGGTGACTTCCTTCCGTGTATTCACCGTACTCCGCCCGCCAGGACCGCCTCACACCGACAGCCGCCAGTCCGTCCTCCCCGGCCTGCGCCCGCCGACCTCTGACCCATGGCGACCCGCCGCGGGCCAGCCGAGCGCACGGGCGGACATAGTTGCCCGCCAGGGGGCGAGGTGCACTTTCACCCTGTCACAATAACCTATCTGAGCTTGGCATACATCAAGTGAAACATCTGGGGATGCTGATACTCTTCAAAGCCTGCATGTCTGCAAGCCTCTCTCGCCACGCTCGGACGGCAGGATCAGGGAGCGGCTCGTCCCATCCCAATCCCTTCAAACAGAGTTCCTTCAGCAGAAGCTTTCTGAGAAGTACATATGGCGACATATACCCCACAGGATCGAATATGGATGTGACCACTGAAAGAAGCCCTGTCCTGCTTTCTGGTTTGGTCTTAGAAGCCACATTTACCGAGAATGTGTCACTGCTATTGTTCCATTTAAGTCCCAACACTCCATGGGCCTGTACTTGTTCCAAACTTTGAGGTTCACTAGGCGTGAGCGAGGATTTCCATGCTCCTCGCCGATATCTTGCAGCACGCGGGTGCTTTTGAAAGAAAACGTGTTCAGGCGGAAACCGATGGTTTCGCAGGCCGTTCCAACACTGGTGATCAGCCTCACTGCTTCTGCCTCAGTGGGAACCGTCTTCAATTCATCATCAATCTAGAAATTGTTCATGATGAAGTCAGATGTATCTGGGTCGTAGCCGTCAGAAGCGCAGCTTTGAGCGAGCTTGGCACATGCCGGTGATGACTTGGGACCAAAAAGGTGAGTTGTCATCCTGTACAGTCTGGGCTGGAGTTAACCCAGCCAGCGATTCCAACTGGGCCCCGACCGGGCTAAATCGGGCTCTGCCCGAACTCTTTCATCGCGCTCTGCCCAAGATTTGGCTGGGCTCCGGTCGGGCGATGACACAGCTTTCCGACCGGGTCCCGGTCGGGCACAGACTGGGCCCCGAGATTACACTCAGATCAAAGCCCGACCTACCTCGGGCTCAGCCACAGTTTTATATGGAGCTACAGCATTACAGTTCTCATGGTCCCGACTGGGCTCTGCCCGGGCGCGTTATACCGCTACATCGGACACAGCCCGACCACTGCCCGAATTTCATAGGGCTTAGCCCAGATTCGGGATGGAAATTTAGCATGTCGTCTGGTCTGGCCCCGACCGGGCTCTGCCCGAGCACGCGGTACCGCGACTCCGGGTTCAGCCCTACCACCGCCAGAGATTCATCGGGTTCAGCCCAGGTTCAGTACGGAAATGAAACATGCGCACTGGTCTGGCCCCGACTGGGCTGCGCCCAAGCACATTTTTTGACCCCCTTGGGACCCTTGGGCTCAGCCCACCCAGCCCCCGACCATCGCCAGAACATACCTGGGCAGAGCCCAGCCTGCGCATGGAAGTTTAACCTGGCATCTGGCAGGGCCCCTGTCGGGCTCTGCCCAAGTTTATTGCTATGTTTTGCCTGGGCTCAGCCCGAGCAGACGCCGACTTATCCAAGGTTCCGCCTGGAATACCAACATTGTTCCTGATGTCCGTTTTGGTGAAATATATGGAATAATTTCACCACACCGGGCAGTTATGTAAATCTGTCGGCGACGACCCGATACGTATCTCTCTCGCATGATCTATACCGGCTTTAATTCACCACCGCAGCCGAATGTTACTTTTTTCAGTTATTTTAATTTTGTGTTCTCTGTTCGGCAGGCATCATTTCCATTTGCGTCATCCTCTGTCTACCACTTCAATAAAGAAGCATACTAAATGACACGTTTCTTCTGTATTGTTTGTAATAATCCGCACGCACAACCATAAATACAACACCCAGGACCACAACACTCAACAAACGAGTTATTCTGTACCAAAGTATATACATAAACAAGGATTCATATATAAAATACCGTGCAATAAACGCGTTTCTGGACTATCTCAGCTACTACTCAGACGCATCAAAGCTCATGGAAGCTGAGCTCGGTGGGCTGCTCAGCCAGCTCAGCTTCATTGACAGGCTCAACCGGCAGAGCCTCCGTGCTGACGCTCCGCCGGTTGCTGGAGCGCCTCTGGCGCTGTGCCCGGCCACCGTCTCGGTCGCGGCTGCCCGACAGCCATGCCAAGATGATCCTGTTCCGGGCAGTTATGTCGGCCGGAAACTGCCCGAGAGCCTCTGTGGTAAAACACCATAACACCAGATTGATTTACGACGCTATTGAATTATGCATAGCTAAATGGAAAATTACAGTACCAGCCACAACAAAGGCAGTTTTTTATGCCCAATTGCTTCTAGTCCAAAATCACTTGTTCTTATTCTAGACATCGACATTCTTTTAAGTGAATATTCTAATAAAAAAGTTACTTTAATTAATCATGATCAGTTCAAAGCCCTCTTCACATTAACTGTATAAGATCCAGTCATTGGCTGTAGGAAGAAATTGAGTGTAGTCTTCTTTTTTTACATTTTAGCCATTCGTTTATACACAAAATAGGATTATTATTATGGCATCTACTTTACAACTTAAACGTTATTAGTCATGCCAACAATTTCTCAACAATTCACTCACCCCATACTGCATGGTAAAGCCGTGTGTCTTTGGAGGGCAGTTTTCCCTCTCTGCCAGAGAGGGTTAATTGATCGGCTACTTGGTTATTCAAAACCGATTTGAGCACGATGTTTGCGCTGGTGCGCATGTCACCCGTCGTCCACCCTTTCAGATAGTCGACCTGCGAAAGTAAGGAAACCTTGTAACAATGCAATGAGAGTCTTATACACGAACAACTCTAATTACACCACTGAAAACCTAACACTACCCCCTAAACACCGGACCAAGTATCGGGACACGGTCAAAGAGCCTTCAATGTTAATTCGGAGCTCCCACATATTGAATTTAACTTTTTGAATTTTAAATTTTGCAGATTTTATGCCACAGATAATTGACCTGCACAGTTGAACACTCCTAAGGCAAAATAAGAATGTTTAAACACTAGTGACTGACATTCATTCTAAAATTCGTCTGCTTGAAGCCAGGTAAGCGATAACCCCATCGCCTAGATTGCCTGGTATTCAGGTATCAAGCAATATTATGATTGGTAGAAAAATAAACTAAACACCCATATGTCCACCCAAAATGACAGCTTTTAATACACACAGTGACTCCAAACGGTGAATCTCTAGTCAAGGAGGCATATGTGTGTGTCGCGACGGCCCCATAAACTCAATGAAAGCGCATTGAAATCCACATGCAACACTATTAGAACCAGCTGAAAGCGAATCTGTACGCGCTTCGCTACATTTGTCGATCTTAAGATCGGCCGCCTGGCGGAAATCATATGCATCCTTACCAATGCAGTGAACAGCGATGGCGAACTAAGTCGCTCCTCAAATTTTCGGAACTCATCCACTGTCCGGATGGTTCCAGTTGGTGGTCCAGCGGATGAAGATGTACTGGAGCCACCACAGGTCCTCAGGGTCTCCATAATCTGGCATTGACCTCTATGCTGGGTCTCCACCTCCCGCAGCAGCCGCGTCACCAAGAGAAGCAGCCGATTGTCTGCAAAGAAAAGGACATGAGAAATATATTTGGTGTTTTCCTTTCCAAGGCTTGGTAGATTCGTCGTATAATTAACACGGGCCGTGCTGGAGAGGAATGTAGTTAGCTCCTGCCCAGTTTTACTTGGATACCGCAAAACCAAAGAAACGTTAGAATAAGGGATGCACCGGACCGAATCATTTTAGGTCAGGTCAGACCAGGTACCACTCATCCATTATTTTATATCAAAAAACCATTTATAAAAGATAAGGTCGCGACCTTCCCACCATAGAAACCGTCGGAGGTCACGGCTCTCCTTGTTGACACGAACTTGGTTGAACATAGCCTCTATATTACATGAGAAGGCTATGGCCTCTTTTTGAAGCAGCACAATATGTATGCCGGCAAGGCTGTTGGTTAGGTCTGGACCCTGAAGGAGATTTTCGTTAAGACTCACATTCTTATACTCAGCACCGCAGTCGAAGACGACCCGGATTTTGCCTTTTCGCGGTTGGTAGACGCCGTGATGAGGGGATGAGCCACGTCATTCCGCTGAGTAAGACGGAGAAACGACCAAAATGACGAAATATGTGTTAGTATGAAAGAAACTGCGGTTCACAGTAAACTGCCTTATGGCGAGAGAGTTGTCGCGGCCGCATTCTGAGTAAAAGCCTGTATCACTTCGGCCGCGTGTGGTGCGAACCTCGTCGCAGACCACAGTGGAAGAACACGGTGATGCATACCGAGGACCTCATCTGTGTTCCTAAACGTCTCCAACGCTTTGCCAGTGCTGAAACGTTTCTTTATCCTGGTGATACCGCCGACGGTGCCGTTGACCCACGCACACCGTTCCTCCTTACGTGCACTGGGGTCAGCAAATGTGCACCGTCCCAGATGCATGGTACACGTGGTACCTGGGACTGTGGGCTGAGGCCATCCTGCTCCGTAGTCAGAAGACTGAGGCAACGCACTGGCACTTTGTTGTGGTGGCATTGGCCGTCTGTGGGTGTTGCCGACAGCTTATCCACCCTGTCACTGCCTACCCACCTGGCCGTCTCATGCCACTTTCGTACCATCGACGCAAAAGAGTTTGCCAGGTGGTGCATCAGGTACCATCGTGATGTCCTGATTAAGTCAATTGTTCGGTGGTTGACTGTCACTTTGTCGGCCACCATGGCCACGCGTGTGTAAAAGGAATACAACAACACATCAACCAGAAAATATATGCAGTCCATGATGCGACACCGCATGCGTCCCTTCAGCGATGCTGAAGCTTCTGCAGTTTTTGGCTGCCTTGATGGAGCTCTAATTGCCCGCTCTCTGGTCATGCGCCCGCAGAACGAGTGTAACGTCAAGCGAGTGTATGTGGCAGCGATAGTAGCCAATACAGAGGTATGATAAGTCCTGACTGGAGTACTCCCGCTTGTTTAGAGCTTAGCATGCTCTTTACAAGTTTCTCACACAGGTCAAACTCCAAGATCATGAACGGATCACGCTTGTTGAAGGAAGTGCAACGCTCCTTTACAAAGGCCGCGTACCCAGTATTGGAGAGCCTGAGGTTCCCAACGTCTAAACTGGTCAGAGTAGTGTGGGATTTCAGGGCAGCGAGTGTCTCTGAAGTTATTGATGCTACATTGGAGCCCTTCACTAAAACCACATGCACCCTGTTGTCCCTCCAGCCCACAACGGCTGGGTGCCGCGTGCCGCTCTCTAGCCTCCAGCTCGTAAACGAGGAAACCATGTATACGGTTTATTCCTGTTCCTGAAGACGAAAAACAAGCATTAGAATCAAATCAATCAAACGCCAGTGCAGACACCAAGTTAAAATTTTATACCAAAAGACTGACAATTCTATACCAAATATACGCTCCATGTCCGAGCGAGACCAAACCGACCACGATTGAAAAGACCAAACCGATCACGACCAGACTAAACCAAGACCAAAATACCTGTACGATATAAACCTACCGACTCGTTTAGCTTCAGAGATGACGGCAAAGCGTAACCTCTCTGCATCGACGTAATACACCAGGCTAGAACATCAGGCGACCCCACGGCTCGGGGGTGCACGTCACGATACGACCACTTGGCTTTCCAAGACTGGTTTCAGCCGATCTTTCCACACATCCTCTCGCCACACCGTCCAACACCGGAAAAGGACCACTCCGCTCGGCGGCCGGCCCAGGTCACCCCACAGCGGGCTCGGTGACGTCACACAGACACCAATCATCAAACGGACGCACTATCGACCTTTAACGTGAATATCAGACATTTTATCATTCAAAAACAACTAAAATAACAATATTCTCCACAGCAGCGCAAATCACAATTATTACAAATATATAGGAACTTATCTAGCCTCGCTGCTATGGTCACCTGGCCGGAGGCAGTGGCGCGACCTAAGCATTTCACGTCACCGCTCGCCACCTAGCGGCTGGTGCGTGAACCAGCAGTACGAATGAGGCCCATGACCAGCGCCCGAGTAGAGATGCCTCGGAACTCACGGACAGAGGTGCAAACTGTGGCTACACACCCGGAACAGTGCACATCGGCTCTGTGCACCAGGTATTCAGTCACATACCCGATATAGTTACCGGTGTCTGGATCGAGTGGTGCTGGGTGTGCTCGAGGGATCTTTAGTGCCGTTTGGCGCCGGGCAAGGGTGATGAGATGGTTCAGTGCACTTCTTTCAGAGCCGCCAACAGGCCGTCACTATCGGCTTCGTAGTTGACTGTGTTGGGAGCGGTCATTATGCCATTCAGTACATATATGTACGTATAGCGAAACTGCGTTGGATCGGGATTATCCATATCCCCTCCGCGCTGCCAGATCACGCCGGACAGGTTTTCTGGGGCATGCTGGTTCAGCCGACGCGTTAAAAGAAATTCGCGCCCAGCATCTTTGCGCTTTTTCCATACAGACTGAACGCCTCCAATAGCCTGCCTGAGGTCGCCAACGGGGTCGATGTGCACAGAACCGCCTCGGACGACCCAAATCCCCAGCCACTGATCTGCCTGCTGAAGGAGCTGCACGTGTTTCTCCTCTGAGGCTGGCTTGCTACAGGAGATGGCTCTCTTGTTGGCGCAATTCCCCATGCGACTTCTGTAGTTCAGAACGTCGAGCAAGTCATTCAGTTTGAGAAGAACTGCAAATGTCACGGCTTTTCTCCGGCAGAACACCCGACATAGAACTATATCTTAAAGAAACAAAGTAAGTGAAGAAAAACGAGGACGGAGAGGAGCGACGCATGTGCTCTAAACTTGTGTTGGCTCCACGTCTTCTAAACCAGCGGTGTCGAGCAGTTCCTTTATTCACGGCCTTCCGCTCCCGACTGCCACACTTCCGCGCCGGTCAGTCGGCTCACCCCAGCCGACGTACCCGGCGCCCCAGGGCATGCCCCGCGGCCGGGCGCAAGGGCGGGTCCAGGACCGCTGCCACGGTGGGCGCCCGACACTCGTTTGAATTTTCATAGCCTAGAAAAAGATTCTGAGATCATTGATGCGTATTTCTTTGATCGATACATAATGAATCCAGCATTAAGGACCACCAGTTTCTTCCAAAGCATTGTTTAATCGTCACATGCAATGCACACCAGTCTGACATTGCAATAAATACATATCACTCCACGACACTTGGCACAATTCGCTCATACTTCAGTTCCAATGTAACGTTGGCAAGTGAAGTTCTTGTGAAGTAATTGAGACTTGAACCGAATTATCAGACACCTGCTTCAATATATGGGAAAAGGCTGATGACAGCGAGGAACAAACTAAAATTTGTAGGTTGAATATAGGATCATTAGATTTCAACCACTTTTCATGTATTTCATCTTGGCCATGGCCACTCTGCCATCTACATCAAATGAGAACTTCAACATAGCGTTTCTCTCGCACTTAAAAAGGTGCGGCACACCATGTAGTACGGTGATCTTCTGACCATTCAGCTCAAAGCTTCCGTACAACCAAGAATAAGAAGGCTTAACTCAGTTTAAGGATAAATATTGGTAACAACATAAACTCACCGAAGTCAGCATGGAGGGCTGGCGCTGCAGCGGCGGACCGCCTTAAGACTTGGGTCGCAAGACGCACCGGTATATCTTTTTGGAGGTATTGATTAGGCTTCAAGTACAGCTTTTTCAGCTTCGGTGTGCGCGGGGAGGTCTCTTGTCAGCATGGAAAAGTTCGAGGATGGGGGATCACTTGGCCACTTCGCCATCTACACCAAATGAGTACTTCGACATAGCGTTTCTCACGCACTTGAAAAGGTGCGACACATCATTCAGTGCGGTGATCTCTTGACCATTCAGCTCAAAGCTTCCGTACAACCCAGAATAAGAGAAGGCTCAACTCAGTTTGAGAGATATTGGTACCAACATAACCTTACCGAAGTCAGCATCGAGGATTGACACTGCAGTGGCGGACCGCCTTATGACTTGGGTTGCAAGACGTACTGGTATATTTTTGAAAGCATTAGGCTTCAGGTACAGTCTCATCTGCCTTGGTGCTGCGCGGAGAGGCCCCTTGCTGTCAGCGTGGAACAGGTCAACGATGTGGCACCACTTGGCCACTTTGCCATCGACATGAATTGTGTACTTCGACATAGCGTTTCTCACGCACTTGAAAAGGGCACACCATGCGGTGCGGTGATCTTTGACCATTCAGCTCAAAGCTTCCATCAGCATCGACTCCCAACAGTTTGTATGCGTGTTGGCTGTTGGTGCTCATATCGCAGACTGTCGCTACGACAGTGACTCCAACATCCGTTATCTTTTTAATCACTCAGCAATCAAGTCTTTGGTGGTCTGCGCTGTGATGCAGCCGCTAGACAGGAAGTACCCGATACTTTGCTCGATACTTTGTTGATTCTCCATGGCCTTTGTTCGTCCTGAGGAGCTGAAGTCTTCAAAGCCCTCCATCAGGTCCTCACCAAGGAGGCAGGTCAGTTTGGAGTGGATGTTCTCATCTTGTTTTGTTTTATTTTGTCATTCCCTCCTGCCTCCTGGCGGAGGAGTAGCCAGATGGCTCTGGAGCCACCTGTATGCGGCCGCCAGGGCGGCGATGACGTCGTCATGCCGTGCCTCCTCCATGTTGATACATATGTTGCCCGTCAGGCGATGTCGTAGCGCCATCAGGGCGGGGCACCGCAGCAGCACGTGGGCTGGGGTGTCGTTTTCCTCCCGGCAGGCCGTGCACCGACCCGCCGGGCAGCGGGGGTCGTCATACTGGGGGCACTGACGGGAGGGTTTCCGTCCGATGCGGTGGAGGTATAGGGCGGAACCGGACCAATGGCCGGCGTGGAGTTGGTGATTGTCAACGGCCTCCGCCCTAGACACTCCTGATACAGGTGGTGGCAGCTGGGATTTCATCAGAGTCCGGTACCATCCCGGGGGGCGCTGAGACACGGAGCGTTTCCTTGCCTCCCTGGCCACTGCCTTCTGCACGGTTCTTGCGTCTACCGCAACGGTGTCCTGGGCCATCGCTGAGGCTTCGCGAGCAAGGCAGTCGGCGCGTTCGTTCCCGCGAATGTCGCAGTGTGACGGGACCTATTGAAGATATATATGGCGGTCATCCTGAGTAAGTTCAAGCAGAAGCTGCCATACCTCTGCACCCAGCGTGGTGGACTGCGCCGCCGGGCCGGACCGGAGACACGCCAAAGCCGCCTGCGAGTCGGTACAGACGACGATGGGGTCCGCTCGGTGAGCTCGGTGGTCCCGCACGGAGGTGAAGGCGGCCTGGAGAGCAACCATCTCTCATGTTCTCATCTCGTCCAAACTGAGGATTCACTTGTTTTGGGCCGGCTGCGAACCGTTATTTCAGCACACAAAGCACAATCGTGAAAGCCTGAGTGGAGTCGCTTAGGCTTCATGTTTCTGCGCAGCATTCTGGTGCTGGGAAGAATGAACTTCTTTCTTAAGAAGCGGTAAGCACGTGAACCCTGGAAGTACAAGCCCAACGTCTGGGTCATCTCATCAGTGTACCCTCGGCCTTCAGGGGTCACTCCAGCACTCCTTTGCTGAAGTCAGAATAATGCTTCGGCGTCCTTTGGAAAACTCTGCCATGGCAAATTCATAAGTTGTTCTTTTCCAAGCTTAATTCCACATGTAGTTGCTGAATCTGAGCAGCCAGCCGCTGGACCCTCTTATAAGTCCGATAGAATTTCTCTTAGGTCATCAAACGATTATTCTGATAATGACGGGTCCATGACTGAAGCAGGAAAACAATATTGTTAACTAAAAACTCAATCAGAAAGCTCTAGACATGATCTGTTTGTAAAACTAGTTTCCGTAATATCTTGTATTGCTGTAAACAATAAAGCACACGGTAATGGTAATTTTCGTTTGACACTCACCCCAGTGTAACGGGGTTGTGTGGTCGAACACTTTCTTGGAATGTTCTGAGAGCGTTAGAAAACGGCGGCGTGGAGCGCCGCCGTACCTGGCACGCCATTGTCACTGCATACCACTGTGTTACCGTCAAAAGTGGCGCCCCCTGGTGCAGATGGCGCTCCCCACGACCACGTGCCTCTGCCCCCCACCCGCCCAATCAGATATCCCAGATACGTCCATGGAACTAGCAATAACTCATACCTGAACTTTGCTTCTTTGCAATCAGTTTCTTGGGAGAAGAAGCACCAGCAATCCTTGCCAAACATGTTATATAAAGCAAGAATGGAAGACTCTGCTCCCATAGCCACCCAGCAACTGGATTCAATTCATACATAACAGAATACTAGTAAACATAACTGATCGGAATTTTCACATAATGTTTTACCTGGCTGTTTTGCAGACTGAGCTTGGCACTGACACTCTGTCAGAGGTCTCCTGATGCGCCTCGATGGAGGTGGGCCGGGAAGAGCAAAGATTGCAGGTGCAGCATGCTTCTTGCTCCTGGATGGAGCATGTGTGGGTTGAGCTGTTTGCTGCACAGTCGAACACCTTTGTTCAAGTAGCTGACGGAAAGACCCCCAAGTCGTGCCTTCTAGTGTTGACGACCCACTGTTTAAGCCTTTGAAAAGCACATTGCACGCTAAGTAATAGGTATCCATGTACACATTCACCTGCTGTCGCTTCGGCTTTACAAGTCAAGGAAATAGTGATCCTGAATACAAAACAGCACTTCCTACCATTTACATAAAGGCTATTGATATAAAGGTTATTTGTCAAAAATATATTTATAATACGATTATATAAAGGTTATTTTTTAGGATTTTTTCAGGGCTCTTAAAATACGAGAGGTTCTGATATCGGATTTTTTGTGAGAAAATATCCAAGACAACGTCAAAATGAGTAACACATTTGGCATTATTGCTTAGCCATGTATTTGGACAAATATGGCACATTTGTTACATTACTTTGCACCAATATCTTGGGTGTTCCTGGCAAGAACTATGACACCATAACCTCTTGTGTTTATTGAGGTGTGCTTAGGTGGGAATATTTGGGACGATAACGGCAAAAATAAGATATGCTACTCGTTAGGGAAAAGGGCTGAGGTACCTTAATGATGCCCCTCTATCCCAATCGCCCATTTCCTTTACAATGAGATTTATCAAAGAATGGCGGGCAAAATATATATATACATATAAGGCGTTGAAGCAGGAGCAAAAACAGGCCCCTGTCAAACCGAGCCAGCCCACCATGGTACGGCACAGACATCGTTTGTGATGTGCACGGCCGTGTAAAAGAAATGGGATAATATTGTCAGAATTATGGCATGCAAATTTTACTAGCAACGCAAATGGTGAGACTACTTGCATTTGCTTCATACATTAACCGCCCCACCGGGGTCCGGCGCCACCTTCGCCCCACGGGGCCATCATGCCCCCTCTAACTCCGAAAATATGGGCGTTAGCGCAAATCTGCAAGTGCAAAGAAGCTCGCGTGAATTCAGTAAGAAATTACTTCGCATGTTTTAGTGCTCAGGTCAATGGTTTGACCTCCGAGGTCAAATTAGGTCAAGATCGGCTATTTTCACTCAAATATGCAATGATTAAGCAAACTGGGCATAACTCTTATGTCATTAGAGCTATTGAGGCCTGGTAAAGTACATTTGATAGCAAATTGCCAGTACTTTTCCCGCCATGCGGAACGTAAAGACCTCCCGCCAGTGGTTTGACCGCCAAGGTCACCTCTGACCTAATATGACCTGAGGTCACGAAAGGTCAAAAGTGACCTTGCCGTATATCAAATGAAAGCCAGCGACACGACAAACACGATGGTGCTTGTTTCACCGCTCTAGCTCAATTAGGTCAAAGTTATTGTCAAAATACTGTTTTTGACCTCTGGTGACCTTGGATGACCTTGGAAAAGTCAAAGGGCAAATATGACCCTGGGATCCGTGAAAGGGTGTCCAAAACGTTGTTCTCAGTCTGAGTATTTGCAATCATTTGTGGTTTTTATCATGAAATAGCTTTTCCCATGTTTTCCAATGGGAGGTCGCCTCGTGACCTGACCTCAGGCACGAAATCAAAATCCCGGATATACACCTTGTAGACCCTGAGGGTCATGAGTGTGAAGTTTCAAATCGATCGACTTTGAAATGTAGCTCTTACAGAGCTCTAAAGGTGAAGTGAGGTGACCTTGGTTGACCTCGTCTGTCACCTGACCTTGGGTGACCCGGGGAAAAATTTCGGGATGATGGGAAAATGATGTAGTGAGAGGTGCCTCAACCGCGGTGCTGCGCCTCTCTTTTTCTGCTATCCCAAACTTGGTATCGATCCTGGTTAAATCATGTGATAGAAACCTAGAACAAAGTTCGGCCCGTTGTGCTGCAAGAAGGAGGTTTCAGAACCATAATTAATATACAGAACACACTTCACCTCTGGGTAAGCTAGGTGTGAAACTGGAGGTATTAGGATATGAACACGTAAATGCAGCCAGCTTCTCAGTAGGCACATAAATGCACTTAGCTTGACCTATATGCTCCGAAAATACCGCCGGAGAAGTCCACAGAAGTGACTATTCCGGTCGCGGGGTGTGAGGCCCCAAACATTTCTACCGATTCCCTTGCGGAAGTAGGCACTATGCACCCTTTTCTTGCCTTTCATAGTACATAATTTATGACATCTAGGCGAAAACTCATCCAGATAACGACACCATATATCGCCAAGCAAACAAAGGAAACATCTACTTTGAGTAGCAAAAAGTGCTAAAGCTTTACACAATTATGTCAATGTGCTTTACCTCTCAGCATCCCCAGGAAATCGAGAAAACGACAGCTCAGGGCACCTGTTCGTAGAATTCAACCAGTTTACCGCGCTGCACTACATGCTTCCGCCGTAAGACGCCATCGCTGCGAAAATGGCCGACACCGCGCGTTCTTATCAAGACGAAAGTGCGCACTTAATGGCGCAGATGTACCGTGGATACATTGCATCAGGGAAGGGACCAATCCAGGCGTAGCACCTTATCCATGGGTACAGTATAGCCTTAGAGGGGATAGTGTTTCATCATCATCTTGCATTCGGTTCGTTCCCCGAATGAATCCTCTCAAGACGATATTGCTCCAATTATTAAGAAATATGATCGTGTAAAGTTAGCTCTGCAAACCTCATGAAGGTTATGCCTTAGTTGCTGCTGCCATATCGCTGCTGTATGCTGTTTGGCGCCCACTAGGCGACGAGACTCATTTAATGGGCCAACTTTATGTAAAATGATCTTGGGGCAACGAGACCTGGTACGGCCCTCCGTGTGTACCAGTAACTCAGCACCAGAGCAGACACCACCAACGCTTCCGGCTTTTGATGATTAAGCATGGTCAAGGTAATGCTGTCTTGATGTTTTACATTTTTACTTACAGTCAGTGTTTGTAGAGTGGACATTCGTCCTACCTTTCCCCATTTCACTTGCAACTGATAAGATGCAATGAGACGCAGTCTCGAAAACTGGCTGGTTTAGGCTTTGAATCCCCGTGAATTCCTACTTTTTCCCAACTGGTCATTTACGGATGTATAAGATATGAACCTTTTTTTTAGACCGATTTGTAAGCTCCATTTAATAAATGTGCTGCATTTTTTCTAATAGCTGGAAGTAGAACGCCTGACACCACTGATTTGGTATTATATAACCCCATCATTTTGGTGCGCCCTAAAGCCCGAATAATGAAATAACTACTCCGCTGTAGCCATAAATCGTCGCTACTCTTATTCAGTCATTTCCTTGTTGCTGCCAAGTATTGTCGATGACTGTGAATTTATATCACGTTGTGATTTTGTTATCGCTTCAGGGCAGGCGATCGCTGGTGTAAAGCACACTGAGTTTGCCTTGCGAGCGGTTGATGAACAGTGAACGCTACGATAATATTATTTGTCGTTAGAAAACGCAAGCGTTTTTCATCGTGTTTAGTTCATCCTGTGCTATCCCAAACCGTTCATGCCGAGGATGAAACGGGCATGTCCAGTGTATCCTGTACTGGGGATAACTTTACCGTTTGAACGACAGAGCGCACCGTAGAATCGTAGTCAGCCACGGGATTCGACCACTGAGGATATGTTCTAGTCTGTAACCAGCAATACACAGCTCGCTAAGGTCGCAAGAGTCGCATTGGCATGCCGAATACGCCGATATGTGGTGAGCTACATACATCAGGCTCGTATGACGTTAATGCGGGGTCCTTGGTCTCCCCATTTAGCTTCGATTCTCGTATGTTGTGTTTTGGCATGCTGTGATGTGTTAAGAGAGAATGGAGTACATTTGCTGTGTTAATGCTGTAGAGAATCGGGATGGTAATTAAGTCTATTCCCTCCGTGGAATAGATCGCTCCGTTGATATGTGATGTTGGAATATACTTCAGTTGTGGAATCAGAGATCGTTTGCAATTTTGAGATTTTTCGTTATAGGTGTTTTCCTCAAATGTACCATGCGCTGGGAGCGTCTCAAACACGGCAACAATGTACTCAGCGAACCGCAGCTGAAGACCGTGCATCAATACAAGTTCGAGATGGAATTCTGCTGTATGAATTTCCGAATTGGATCAAACCCCATCTAAGGTAAGGGATTCGTTAAGTGCTTATTATTTTCCTTAAACATAGGTAGACAATTAGATAAAGTTTATGTATTGCCCTTCAGTGCTGGTTTGGGCACCGCATTCCTTCGTCGAACGTGGAGAGGCATATCGCCTCACGAAATATTGGGGATTAGTTTACACGTTGGCAGCGAGCAGCTGCTTTTGAGCGGCATTTACAGAACCCCAAAAGGTGTTCCATAGTCTTTCGGCCCTTCAAAGAGGGGTCCTGTCATTGCTGCAGTATTTAGAATTACGTCGCTGGGGACATTTGGCAGCAGGCTATCGTCCTTTAACACGCGCAGTGGAGATGGGTTTGGTGCCAACGCGCAATGGAGGGGGTCCTAAAATGCCCCCTCCCCCGACATCTCGGAAACCAAAATGCTTAGAAAATGTCCTTTGAGGAATGCTTGTGGGTGATAGTGATCTACATTGTGGCCCAGTTTCATTGACCTAGGCCAGTATCTTCAAGGTCAAAGGAGGTCGTAAAAGTCAAATCTGTGCCGTGCTGGAGACCTATTGGGAAACGCCGTGATTATGCGGAAAAACTGTAATACACCAAAAGCTGACTAAGGTGATAGGGGAAAGGTACCACAACATCTTCTCTGAAGTTCAAGGTTATTCAAGGTCAATGACCTGTGACGTAACAATGTGACATATTCGCAATAATGTACAATTTAACTGGCACTGTAACATCATTTTTTTAATAAATTTTGTTCAGTTGTTCTAGTATGGCTGCCGGAGTCGGAGTCTCACTAAGTATCAAGGGACTTGTCAGGAGACCCCGACCCCACCACCCGAACGAGCAACTCCTCAATGGAGGGTCACTTTAGAAGCCAAAGTTTAACGTCCCACAAGCACAGGACGGCCATCCCGCTCGGTCACCCTCTCATCAGTCAGTTGCCAGCCGACCTGTACGTCGGGTAAACATTGAGCACCGGAGCGTCTCAGGGAACCGATCCCAAGCCTGACATGCACTGCCACTGCATGCTTCTGAGCAGCGGGCCGGAGCCCAACGCCACCAACTGGTACCGGGGCGGCGAATAGAGTTTGACCTTGAAAAAGACAGTTGACCTTGACCTTGAGTAGCCTTGACTATCAAGTCAGCATAACATACTTCATACTAAAAAATATCATCTGACTGCAATACTGGGGTAAATGACCTAGACCTGTGACCAGTGACCTTGTCCTTAATGTGGGTTGATCTTGACGTATAACCGGATTTATGAAGCTATGAGTCACCACTTGGTCTGCAGTGCCGGCGAACTGGTGCAACCGCGCGGTTGTAACGGTCTCAAAATATAGGTCTCACTTTGAAAGCCTACAAGTAAAAGTATTCTTGACTGAATTTCAAAATTCCTTTATCAATCAATGCGCTAATACATTCTTTCATATGTGGCCAATTAGCGTTTTCCGGCGGCGAACGGTTCTTCGGCCACTTCGAAAAAAGGGGGGGGGCACTTTAGGTCCCCTCCACCGCGCGTGCTAAAAGTTCGTTTCGTAGAACAACTTGGTATTCGTGACAGAGATTGCACCTAAATTATTCGTCGCCCGAACCTGACAATTTGACAGCAGGTGGCATAACGCGTCCAAGCTATCATTTCGGCTGATTTAACGCTGACTAGCATGTTGGCTTTTGGATGCAATCCGGGCAACTGTTTATAACAGACACGTGGTCTGGTTTATTTACAAATGGTCAGGTGGGGTGTGAGATTGAAATTAAACGCGTGATGAATGCGACGCGTAGTAATGGGTCTTCTGGCCAGTAACGTTAATAAGTGGTCTAGTTTTTATCTACTGCGTGATGTCTACGTTCAGTGTTTTTGCTATGTGTTTGTAAGAATGCTGTTAAAAGGCTTACCCGCGTGATATTTATGAAGACTCTGTTTTTGCTATCTATAGCGTGGGATACAATAAGAAAGCATGCTCAGGTGCACGGGTTTAGCCACCGCCGGGGTTTATGGGTGGGGGCTGGAGGAGCTGGCCCCCTCCACTCCGGAAAGGTATTGGCTACCCCTCATTGGCAGTCTTCCGATTCATGTTTTAGATTGAAATGGGTAGACAAGGCCAAATTAGAGTAACCAAAACTTTTCGTTTAGATATGACTACTTCGTTATAGTTATGTTGGCCGCTAAAATCGGCGCGCTTTCCTCTCTGGTCGACCGACCAAAGGCAAAGTGGACATCGGTTTTCAGCGATCGCTCTTCCCGTGTTATCCCCACTAGAAAATTACTGACGACGTTCTTGCTCACTGTTCACATACATCATAACAATGGTAGTCAAACTTATCAGTCTGAAGTGATAATCCCAGCAGTATTTGTTTGTCCATACATTTATGGGCCGGGTTGTTCGGCAGCTTATATTTAGCTCGTCTTCATAACGGAATACTAATGTATCTAAGTTGTCATGTCATCCTAGCCTCTATTCGTACACATTCAAGACAGCAAGGCTCTTACTCCGTGTCATGATAATGTTCCAAGTTCGAATTTCCCTGCGAATGAGAGCTACTTAAGGAAATGTCAATCGCACAGAATAGCATATTGTTCTGAACAAAACGACACCATTGTTGGGAACGGGCATGACCTGAAAACGAGCTCTCCGACACCAGCGCAGCCTGTGCAAATGCTCGAATATGTCACGAGGTGCTCCAAATTTGAGGCCTTGAGGCACCTCAAATTGTGAGAGCTTGGTCGTTCTCCCTGCGCTAGGATCTGGTAATGGGTGGGTGCTATGATTTAATGCCGAATACACAAGGCCTCAGTTTCTGCCGCGTCACTCGCTTGTTGAACCGCGAGTGCGGTGCTGAGCCAGCATAGTTGAGCTCGGTATCATTGCTCTTTTTTCGGCTTGTTGTAATGTGTCATGGTGGTCGTGTCAACATACCATTTTGAAGGAGCCATGGTATGCCTCCTTTAAAGTGGTATGCTTTATGCACACCTTTTCTACGCAGTCCTTGGTCATGGCCGAAATAGGTCGACCAGAATTTCCAAAGTCATCATCGGGACAAATCAATCATCATTCCCTGCAATACTATGCGCCACTTGCCTCTGACGTAGTACTTTTCCCTCCCGAGGGAAATGATCGGCGCTTGCAACGTCACAGCCGTGCGTCGGCGTGACGCCACCGTCACCCTGGTGACGTCACGTGACACTGGTGCAAGATGGCCAGCTGACCGGGCCGCGCGCCACCGGCGCTGCATCAGCGCCACCTGTCTACAACTCGCCACAATTAGCCGCGGCACGAACTACTGCGTAACAGGTGTGCCACCACAATGCGAGCGCTTGTCATTCTGATGTATGCGCCAGCCGGAGGCAAAACCGCCAGCTTTGCTGTGTTATGATGAGAACGGAATCCAGCCTGAAGTCAAGTCCCCGAGGTCAGCGCGTGGGAGCGAAAAACCTTCCGTCTCGGCTTCTTGTCAACAAGCTTCTTCAGTTAAGTTGAGTAAACGTATGCCACATGAATAAACTCCTGCAAAATATATTTATAAGACACCTATAAAGCGCTGCAGTCCCCATCCAGACCACCTGTTTCCATGTGTGCGTGCACGGCCCGCGCGGTCCTCCGTTGCGAAGTTCCAGTGACCCGTGACAATCAGGATCAGCCGGGCGCGTGACTCGGACGGTCGGTGGCGATCGTGACCGTTTCCACAAGTGAGTGGCAGCCCGCATCAGCGGCCGAACCCCGCACGTGGCGCAACACGCGCGCCGCACTGCCGTGGTGTGGGCGTGGGCTGCAGGACCAATTGCCCCGGCCCCAGGTCAAGTTGTCTGGTGGTCGTGTTCCCGCCAATGTTGCATGATGCGATGATACTGTGACGTCAGCTTTTCCGTGCTGCAGGCGTTTTACCGTCCAAGCTAGCGAATATTGTGCGTTTTGGCGGGCATAGACGCAAAACTACTGAGTGAATTTTCTTGAAAGTGGCTTTCTCTTACAGCTGCGACTGTTTCTTATTCAGAATAGTTTTGATTATTTGTTTGCAGGAGAGTTCGGAGTTGTACGATACCTGAGCCCAGATGAGCCTTGAGTGGCACTACCACTGACGCTGGCCGCTCCCCATCTGCTGCACTGGCGAGGGGGAGATAAACACTGTGTTTAGATGACAGGAGGAGGCTGCTGCCCAGATAGGCATGTGGAAAAGACGACTCGTAGTTAACGCAGGATCTGTTGGCCATCGCACCTCAATTCAGAATAAATCAGATCAAACATATTTACAGATCTGCTTGAAAAAATATATCCCGCGCCCTGGCAAATAAAACAGTTTTGAATGCCATTTCTTCATTGTTCTAGGAGCGGGCAAGCCATTGCAGGATGAAAAGAAAATGTTTTACATATATACCATTACATACAGGTACTAGCACATCTATAGGGCAAAGGGGATGCGCTGGGTATTGAATACCGCGAGCTTTCTCTGCGATTGCTCAAGCTTCGTAAGACGCGATTACGTTGCCGCTCGTAACCTGTTCACTGTTTGCCTTGTGGCTTGCATCACGGACCTTGGTAGAAGTCGGCCTGCACCAATTGGTGCACAGGTGCTGCCATTCGCGTCTTTCGTTAATGTGCTCCTCGAACCGACCGCTTCTTCAGCTTTGTTCTTAGTGTGAGAGTTGATCTGGAGACATTATGTTGCTGAAAGACATCTACGCTTCTTACATCTATGATTCGTTTCAAGCCTGGTCCATCGATAGAGAATGGTGTTTTATGTTTCCAACATTACTATGAGACACCCATCGCGTTGGCTTCTTGCTCTCTTTCGTATTGTGCTAAATACTGGTCAAGCTGCCTCTACCTCGTGCTGGAAACAGTATTTGTAACCTTCAGAGGTTGGCGAAGGTCATGGCTCGTGTAGGACACCTTTTCATCGGGATCTGATGCATCATGCTGGTTTGCATACCTTGGGCTTTGTTGACAGTCGAATCACGTGCACCTGCCCCGTTTCCGCCATGGTCCTCTTGACCCGGATAGCTGTGGGGGTCGTGGCTCGGTTCCTCGCGACTTCACTCTTCTGTTCAGCCCTTAAATTCCTAAAATCATCATGCATTGATACAGGGCTGTGAAGGATATCGGAACAGGAAGAAGCGAAACTTCCGTTTTTTGCTGTATCATGAGACGGTGCTTTTCTTTTCGTCTGTCTGGTTTTCATCTCTTGCCGCAATCCGCCATGAATGAGGTAAATAGTAGTTGCGCTCACTGCGCTTCTCTTCCTATTTATTAAACTGCAGTGTTTACTAAACTTCACTTTTACTCTCTCGTTATCGCCCTAACACCTTCCAGTTCGATTTTTTCGTAACGTGTTAAACTAAATCACTTTTGACGTCTGATTAATTGTTTTTGTTCGGCTTATAGTTAACTATTAATTATAGTTTTTCACTTTTAGCAGCATCCGACAACCATAATTTTCTTTTCACAGGAAATATTAATGTTCATTGGATTAACTAAAGCTGCGCGCTCATCCACGGACCCAGGATTTCCGATCAGGGAGTGGGGCACATGGTCAGAGGGTACCACTTTTGGATGGCAGAACTTATCAGTTGGGCGCAAAATCCTGACATGGGGGCGCCGATATTCGCATCCTAGGGATGGGGGGGATGGGAAGCGAAATTTCAGGGGGCACTGAGGTTCCATCAGGAACAAGTGTCCCTACTTTCCGCCCTGGACTCGCCTATGCGCCCACCAACGTTTTTTTGTGAGATTGGATGCTCGCGTATGCCATGAGCGATATATCCGCACATTTTGCGCGCCTTTGTAAGGAGGTCAGCGCGACCCACCGAGGCATGGCTGGTATGATTGATCGCTCCATCGGAGTTCGTGACAGTATTACATATTACGTCCACCATCGTGTCGTTTAACGCTCAGGCGCAGATCGGGCAGTTCTGGAATGCACCCGATGTTCTGGAACCAATCGGTGTCATAAAGAACCAACTAGTATCATAACCAACTAATTAGTATCATAAGCCTAAACAGCAAGCTGCTCCATAATTTTAGTGACGCGAAGAGGAATGTGGTATTTTAGAAAGCCGTGCATTTTCCTCAAGCTGGACGTTGATTTTGCGTGTTCCGGATATATTTATGCAAAATGAAAGTGTTTGAAATGATGTCTCGCGCTGAATCCCGAAGCACTGCATTAATCATTTGGTCTGAACTCAGTGCATGGGTTTTCATATGCATGAGTCAAACTATCGACAGTGTCTGCATTGCAGCGCCCGACCGGTTTTTAAGTGCTCTCGTATTGAACAAGCTTAACTCTTTTTCTACCTACTATTTATTACACCGTGCTGGAAGCAATTGTCAGACAATGCTCTATGGCTAAATCATGACTGGGTGCTCCTGTGATAATTGCTGTTACTGTATAATAAGACTTCAAATATGTTAGCACGTAACCCGGTAAAATTGTCTTCTAGCATACATGACCACATTCGCACCACCGGAACAACAATTTGTAATAAGCAACAAAAAATATATTCCATATTCTAGATCAGCTAAATTTGACGAGGCAGTTTTCACACCGAGCTGTTGACAAAAGCCCAGAGTGAACTGGGGCACCAGAGCTGTCAGCAAGCTTTTGCGGAAACATCCCCACCACATGATTGCCTACTGGAACGTGATTGTGTCACCATGAACCCCAACATGCACAGCCGCATAGCGGCATGGCTGGAACTACAACACCGTCCGTACACCACAACGACAAATGCCAAAACCCATGCACCGTTCGTTAGATTTCATAATATCTCGGGCGAGCTCGAACCGGTGCGTGTTGGTCACTACGGCGATTCACAAGCTCTCACAGAAAGCGCTCTGGTCTCAGTTAGGTGAGCGTGGTTGATGAACGATGGTATAATGTGGTGCTCTCTGGGAAGTCTCGGTGTAAAAGTGTGGATTTTGGCCTTCAGGCAGCAATGTCGTATACGCCTGATTTGTTCACGAACGTGTGGTTCTGGAGACATGTATTGCTGGTTCTAGCACTCAATGAATGCGTTTGCATTGGCCTGGTGGGCAACCACTCCGTAGGCTATTTTTAGTTTATTTTGCTCCTTTTAGCTTTGAGACTTGTGCTGAAGATTATTCTATTTGCAGACAGATTGCTTGTTCAGGTTTATCAAAATTTACGAGATCGAACATCTTCACATGTACAACTTAGGCCAGTTCACTGTTAAGGCTCGCTTGACATTGTTTGTTCAAATGCCTAACAGTGTTTCCAAATGAATTGTGTTTTTTCCAATAGCTGTGGTTGTTAGCGAAACCCCAAATTGTTCCGTCCCATTTTTTGCACTTTAGATAGGTTTGATAAGGAAATGTGTATAGACATGCGTCTTAGAACTGTCTGGGTCTAGTTTTTGCAATAAAGTTTGTCAAGCCTATAACGGAATTAGATTTGTTTTTGGACACTACGCAGGGAAGCTACGTTGCCATTTGTTTGCCGCCTTGGATCTTGTGGCTCTAATGCGGGCAATACTATTCTGGAATCTGCTCCTCATTTTGTTACTGTTTGCGGCAAGTGGCTGGGCTCATGTTGCAGCCTACTGCACCATATGAAGCACGCAGCAAAAACTTGAAAGGTTTCCCTTCGACTAGTTATAGCTCCCTCCCAAGAGCACTCAACGATCAGATTGTATGATTCATACCAGAAACTAGCACGCGCAGTGGAAGGGGCCAAAATAAGCATCGTGTGCTGTCTATAAATCACAAGGACTCATGCATCTTAATGGCTGGTATAGATGAGCTTGAACTATTTTCGGTGCGAATTTCAAGTAAATATGTCCTTAGTCAGCGTTCGCCTGCTAATGCACTGCTCTCGTTTCCATGAATAACTCGAGCAAGCCAAGAATGGTATGCCACTCGCTATCGACATTTGTGTGGTTTCCAGTTAACATTACGGATTCCTTGAAAGCTAGTTTGGTTCGAATTGTGGCGCGTTAGTCCCACCGCAGCCTGGGTCAGCCCCACTTCGGGTTACCCGGGAACCACCGCACGGTCCACGCATGGTAACTGGCTCCACACGTACGCGGCGCGGTGTCATAATCGCACCAATTCCAGCCGGCTTTCATAATCAGCTGCCGGTGGTATTTTGCACGCATACGGTGGCAGACTTGCAAGCGGGTCAACAGAATTGGTATGCGAGTAAATGGAAATAGAACAGAAATTGCGGGAAATGTAACTGCTCACATTTCGCTTCATAGCCGGAGCGAAGTAAATACAATGCATTCGTGTACGTGTCTGCGATCCATTATGTTGTTGTTCACGCTGCCTTGCTTTATTCACAACAGTTTTATGGCACTGACGGGGTATTACGCACTTCTGAAATGCTCCCTACCAATTTAAGTGTCTCATTAGTTTTAGTGGATCACTTTCTGCTCTTGTCGGCGGGTTTCGAGCTGAACTGAACTTAACCCGCGCCCCACCGGGGGTCCGGCGCCACCTTCGCCCCACCGGGGGCCATTGATAGCCCCCTCTAACTCCGAAAATATGGGGGTTAGCCCAAATCTGCAACATGCATTAGAAAGCTCGCGTGAATTCTGTAAGAAATTACGTTGCACGTTTAAGCACTCAGGTCAATGGTTGGCCTCCAGAGGTCAAGTTAGGCCACAATAGGCTATTTTCACTAAAATATGCAATGCTTAACACGCACATTGACGGGGCTGGGCATCCACTCCCTTCGCGTTTTTCGCAGATTGCATACAAACAGTGGCGCGCAGCGCCGCCGTACTTAACATACCTTTACTCTCGTTATTTTGAAAAAGTCAACTTCTTAAGGTTGAGTCATCTCAGGTCAGGTCACCAGTACAGGTCAAATGACCTGACCTCAAAAAAAGTTTAAGATAGCATAAGTCGGAACAGGGTGAGATTATCCGATTGAAACTCATATCATATAATGGCCCCACCGATTTCTCTAAAATTCGTTCCGGTATTTTTTATATCGATGACCTAAGGTCAGATATAAACCATGACTTCTCCACTGGAAATACATGGGAAAATGTTTTTAACTGAATAACTTAGTAACGGATGGAGATAGAGCGTTTATTGTAACTGCATTAGATTTGCCTTGTCTTTGCGGTTCTAATGATATGCATTTATCTAATTTGACTTTGACCTGACCTCAGTCAGGTCAAATTTGAATTTGTACTTTGACCTGACCAGGTCAGGTCAAATCCTTGATTTGACCTAGCAAGGTCATATTATATATCATTTGATTCGGCTTGCTGCGAGGATTCATATAATTAAAAAAAATTGTTCTATCTTTGCTCGTTCAGATGTAATGACCGAAATCCTTCATTATCCCTATGATGGCATGTTTTGACCTATAGTGACCTTAAATGTGACCTGACAAAAAAATGGTTTAATATTTTCGATGGAGAAGTGGATGGGCTACCCAACGTCGTTTACCGTGTTTCGCTACCTAGCGTGGTTCTCGAGATCTTAGGGGGTACCCGCCCCCCGTGAAAGCGAAGGTGGCTCATACCCCCGTCAATGTGCGTGTTAAGCAAACTGGGCATAACTCCTATGTCATTAGAGCTATTGGGATCTGGTAAAATACATTTGATATGAAAATATCAGAATCTTTTCCGCTATGTGGAACGTAATAACCTCCCGCCAGTGGTTTGAACTCCAGAAGTCATCTCGTGACCTAATATGACCTGAGGTCATAAAAGGTCAGAATTGACCTTGCCGTATACTAAATTAGAGCCAGTGACAAGACATACATGGTGATGTTTTATTCAGCGCGCTAGCTTAATTAGGTCAAAAGTTATTGCCAAAATACTGTTTATGACCCCTGGTGACCTTGGATGACCTTGGAGAGATCAAAGAGAAAATATGGTCCCTGGGATCCATGGAAAGGTGCCCAAGAACGGTTTTCTGAGCAGTCTGGGCATTTTCCATTTTTTGTGACTTTGAGATCATAGACAGTTTTCCCCTTGCTTTTTCAATGGAAGAAGTCACCCCGTGACCTGGCCTCAGGTCACGAAATAGAAAAAATCCTGGATATAAATCTTGTTGATCCAGGAGGGGTCATGAAGTGTAAGACGTTTCAAATTGATCGATTAAAAAATGTAGCTCTTATAGAGCTCAAAAGTTGAAGTGAGGTGACCTTGGTTGACCTCGCCTGGTGACCTGAACTTGGGTGACCCGGGGCAAAAATTTCAGAGATGGTGGGGAAAATTATGGGATGAGAGATAGAGCCCTCAACCCCGGTGCTGCGTCTCGTCGTTGTTCTGCTATCCCGAAAAGAACCTTAGGGGCCATCGATGCCCCCGTCCCGTGTGGGGCGAAGGTTAAAGGTAAAACATGCCAACCTAGACCAAACGGAGCCTCAAATATGAATCGTATTTAATATAGAATTCCTCACGCTCGGCTCAGAATAGAGGTGCCCAGTTACTTCACGCGATATCTGTGTCCCATATTTTTAGAAGCTTTCCGCGGGAATGCCTTGACTGTTACTCGATTTGAGCATAACGGGCTTCTGGTTCTTAACACCCGGGTCTCCGGAAAATTAAGTCGTTTAGGGGTCAGGCGGCGCCGAGGGCAATGTCACGCCTAGATTCTGAGAGGGATGTTGATCTCCCGTCACACATGGTGTTTATGGCGCCGAAAATGGGGCACTGCCTGTTTCCGTCGGGGTCACGGATGGGCGACTGCTGCTTGCCGCGGTGGGGCTTTCCGGCTATCGAGGGTGCAAGCACCGACAACTGCTGGGGCCGAGACCATTGAGAGCATTATAGCCATGTCTAATGTTGAGTATAAGGAGCACGGTGTAAAGATATTCTCATGTTGTAAACAATCTTAAGAGGTCATATCTTCGAACCAATAATCATTGGAATAGCATATAACTGATTGCATGATCTAGTTTTGACGTGACGCGATCATTGTTGAAAAGCAGTACACATTTAATGTCCTTGGCCTTGACCACCGCAGAAAAATCCCGTTAGAATGCTCGGAAGTCCCAGTTTCTAACAGGTGTTTTATCTGACTTTAACACGCAAACTTCAGCAGAACATGTAGCCTACAGTTGTTTTTCCGAATTGATCGCTACGGTTGAAAATAGCAATTTCCTAATAAATTCCCAAATAGGATCCAAACACCGCATCTGCGCTAAAAGGAGATTTGGCACCTTCATAGTGAGATTTCAACTGAGATAGTCAAACGATAGAGCATGCTGAGAAACCACTTGTTCGCTATTTTATTTGTTTCAGAACATACCATTGGCAGAGGAAAAATAATCAATGCTGTCCCCGTTTTCCCCAGGTGCTCACGTGACCATTGGCAATCATGACAATGTGACGTGATGCTAACGTCACGCTGAGTAGACAAACCTTCGCTACCTCGGCCATCTCAAAACTTGTATGACACAAAGGAGACGAAAGTGCTGGCTGTTGTTATGTTTCCCAGATTGACCTTTTCCGTGGTTTTTCTTCTCACATCATTCCGATAATTCAGAGAAGCAGTGTAGCGATAAAATACTATAACTGTGAATTATTTTTCAACACACTTTATCAATGCAAAAAGCATATAAAAGATAAACAGAACGAAAACCAGAGGTCGCTAAAAAGCGTAAGCTGCATTCTTGACGCGTATTGCAACTGGGTCATCCACCATAAATCGACCATGGCATAAAAGCCTACTATTTTTAATCTCCTCCAAAATTGGTGTGTGGGGCCTTGCAGGGGCGTAGAAGCTGACCCATGGCACCCAACAAATTATTTGAAAATTAGTTTGAGAGAAATAGCCTCCGGAAGTTTTTGAAGGTCATTATATAGGCATTGATTAAAACGTCTATAGCTCCAAAAATTTTCAAGTGATTTCTGAAAATTTTTGTAGTCTTAGGATGTAAATTTTACGGGACAAAACTTTGTCTATCTTGAATTTTGAACTTTAAGAGAATTGCCAATTTTTAAAAATCCTATCACACGAATTTGTAAATTTCACTGTACTGCAGGTTAAGGTCACCGTTCAAAAATTAGGTCACGAGGTCATGAGGTCAAATTTACACAAATATAAAAATCGAAGACAGCCAAATTAAAATTTGCTAAATGGTGAACAAAAACATAAAATATTGTTATCATCATTAAAAAAATGACAGAATTATAGGCTTTCAAGACAATGCCTACATGCTGACCCTCCAAAAATGCCGGATGATATATCTGCCATACCAAATTTCAAATACTTTTTGACGCCATGTTTAGATTTTAAACCTTTGAAACCCCCTTGGCACTGATTTTGGAGACAATAAAAAATAGAAGGATTTTATTTTACGATATTTTTGGTAGATTTATTGTGAAATGACCCAACTATTATAAAAGCCGTGATTGCAACAGAGGCACAAATATGCATGCGGTCGCCATGGAAACAAAGTGTGTTATATATAGAAGAAGGAAAGGCCAGATGTGGACAATAATATGACCATAGAGCTTTATACACTATATATATATATATATATATATATATATATATATATATATATATATAGCTCTATGGATATGACATCACGCTTGTAGTGGATTTTTTGGAAAGGAAAATTAAACAATACAAAATATTGCACTGATTAGTCACTTTTCAACACAGCGACGTTTGAATAAGTGATTTCCAACAACAAATCCCCTAAATAATTCAAATCGTAAACTTTATCAAGGTGCTCAGTCCCCTAAATGCAATATGCGTGATTCTCCTCTGCCCGGGAGTATTTTCCTTGGTGGGCTTCCTGAAAAAAAGATCAGCAGTGGCTGCAAAATGTTTTTAGTCTTACTATATCCCAGTATTACACGTTGAGACGAAGTATTTAAAAAAGTGTCTTTTTGAATAAGCAGGTTTAGCAAGGCAATGCCTATTGTGGACGCTGAAAAATTGTATTGATGATCGGCTGCTTATAACACTTCGAGCTGCACATCCAGCAGTATAAAAATACTTTATGATCTATTCCGAATGGGCACACTCTCGCCCAGCATAATATGCTGCGGAAAAACCCTAGATCTCTGCCGGTAGAGGCGATAAAACCAGGTATAGTCATTGCTTGTCCGAAAAAAACTTATACATTCTGCTGTGTGTGGATTATTTTTTATAGTTGTCTTGAAGAATCACGCACTGTTCTTCTCTCTTGACATTGGGTGCAAAATTTTTCAAAAAAAGATGCGGATTGAATTTTAGCGTAACCTCTCAGAGCAGACTGCCTTGTCTCAGGTTCCCAACTTGACCACTTGTGGAAACGTCATTAACCCTCGCCCACCGGGGGCCATCGATGACCCCTAAGGTTTTTCCGGGATAGCAGAAAAACGACGGGGCGCAGCACCGCGGTTGAGGGCTCTACCTCTTACTGCATCATTTTCCCATCATCCCTGAAATTGTTTCCCGAGTCACTCAAGGTCAGGTCACCAGACGAGGTCAACCAAGGTCACCTCACTTCAACTTTAGAGCTCTGTAAAAGCTACATTTCAAAGTCGATCGACTTGAAACTTCCTACACTTCAGGACCCCTCCAGGGTCTACAAGGTGTATATCCGGGATTTTTCGATTTCGTGCCCTGAGGTCAGGTCACGAGGCGACCTCTCCCATTGGAAAAGCATGGGAAAAACCTGTTTCATGATATAAAAGCCACAAAAATGATTGCAAATACTCAGACTGCTCAGAACAACGTTTTTGGACACTTTTTCACGGATCCCAGGGGTCATATTTAACCTTTGACTTTTCAAGGTACTTCATGACCCCTCCAGGGTCTACAAGGTTTATATCCGGGATTTTTCGATTTCGTGCCCTGAGGTCAGGTAACGAGGCGACCTCTCCCATTGGAAAAGCATGGGGAAAACCTGTTTCATGATATAAAAGCCACAAAACTCAGACTGCTCAGAACAGCGTTTTTGGACACCTTTTCACGGATCCCAGGGGTCATATTTAACCTTTGACTTTTCCAAGGTCATCCAAGGTCACCAGAGGTCAAAACAGTATTTTGACAATAACTTTTGACCTAATTAAGCTAGAGCGGTGAAACAAACACCATCGTGCTTGTCTTGTCACTGGCTTTCATGTGATATACGGCAAGGTCACTTTGTGACCTTTCGTGACCTCAGGTCATATTAGGTCACGAGGTGACCTCTGGAGGTCAAACCACTGGCGGGAGGTCTTTACGTTCCCCATATCGGAAAAAGTACTGGCAATTTCCTATCAAATGAACTTTACCAGGCCTCAATAGTTCTAATGACATAAGAGTTATGACCAGTTTGCTTAATCATTGCATATTTGAGTGAAAATAGCCGATCTTGACCTAATTTGACCTCTGGAGGTCAAACCATTGACCTGAGCACTAAAACATACGAAGTAATTTCTTACTGAATTCACGCGAGCTTTCTATTGCACTTTGCAGATTTGCGCTAACGCCCATATTTTCGGAGTTAGAGGGGGCCATCGATGGCCCCCGTGTAGGAAGGTGGCGCCGGACCCCCGGTGGGCGGGTTAAACATACGGCGCTAGCATCACTCCGGAGACTGCATTGCCGCGTTACAGGCAAGCACCAGGATAGAGATGGCTCCGGGAATGGAAACTGCATCGAAAAGTAGGAGACTAACCAAAGGTGGAGACCCCAGTGTATCAGCCTGAACGAAAATCACTTGGGTTTGGTCTCAGACCATTAGCCACATTTCTGCCAAAATATTAGGTATTGATGTTTGTCAAAGATAGCTGCGCTACGTTACGAAATGCAATTTTCCGTTTAAAAATAACCTCGCGATCTTCTTTCGTAACCGCGGCTGTAGTTCCGGTTCGTTGCTGCGTAATCAGTAGCCTTCCTACCTTGGATAAAGGATAGCCAATTTGCGCAATACTGTCCTTTTAGTCGCTTAATGAGTGAAGTGAAATGAAACGTCCCATACTTAGTTTGAACCGATGTTTACACTTGGTGCACTTCGCCGAATGTGCATCAATCTTTCAAAATCGCATCCCAGATAACGCGTTTTTGTCCCCTTCTAGGGAGTTTCTTTACTTAGTACCCGCAAAATTATATCAAAGCGGCAACTACATGGTGTTTTAGTGAGAAAGATTTGTTTAAACTTTCAGAAAAAGGAATAATAATCCTTAGAATTTGCCGAAAAAAATTGTAATTTCACTGGTAAATTGTGTGACATTTTTGTCATGTTATGGTTTAGGGGAGACTGGGGTCAATTGTAACAAATTTCACATTTCTGGTTCTGGAGAAATAGTGTTTTAAATTAGAGCAATTATAATTATATTTTCATAAACTTTGAAGACTTTGCAATGTGACAGACGAAGAAAGATTTCAAAATGAAAAAATTAGGGGCCAAAATTTCACTTCTGAAAATTTACTTCAGCTGTTACAATTGACACCACGTGAGGGGCAATTGTAACAGCACCGGGGGTCAATTGTACCATGTTAAAGCAGTGTTAATTTCCACGTTTATTTGTGGGCACCATAGAAAAGCATCCCAATGCGAACACTTCTGCATCTTTGGCTTTCACTTCAGCTTCATGAACCGTCTACAATCGGGTCCCGCGTTCGGTGGTGCATGGTCGAAAACGACATAGGCGGATCAAGGATTGCCGATCGGGGGTCACCTTCCGGGTGGGGGGCGTTATACAGTCGGGGGAGGGGGCGTCACTTTTGACCGGCAAAACCAGCAAAAACAGACGGGCGCAAAATTATATCTGTGGTCGATGATTTTTGCATCCTTGGGGGGGGTGGGGAGCGACCTTTCAGGGGGGCGCCATCGACCTTTCATGGGGCGCCGTGGCCATTTCAGGGGGCGCCGAGTTTCGATCGGGGGGGGCCTTGCTCCCTGGATCCGCCTGTGGAAAACGAGGCATTCTCTGAAAGTGCGAGACATTTGTTTGAAAACATCCGATGCAATTTTTTTAGAGATGCACACACAAACGAATATCGGTGATTTGAATAATTCCCATAAATGGCCTGAATATATCGCGTTCAAAATATTTGCAAAAATTTACTTATCAGTCCGGTCAGTGAATTATGAACTTGTTGCCGGAAAGGAATGTCCCTTTTTAGAACCAAAAAACGTATTATTTTGGGCACATTTGCCTATTGGATTGACAACATACAAAAGTATATTTATAATTTGACTGAAATCTCGTTAATATTTGAAACTGAGCGCATATAGCCTTAGCAGCTGACGTGCCCTTAAACCCCAATTATTATCGTTAATTTTTCAATATAAGAAATATTACATAGGGCAGCCCACATTGCCACTTTTCCGAAACATATACCAACCTACGAACAAGCATATCATTGGAAAGCAATTTGATTATCAAAAACAGTAGTGCACCCAAGGGGCAGCGGGCGCGCACTCCACCCTCCCCTTCCCCACAGGAGGATCCAGGGGGCAAACAGGGCAATTCCCCAATCTCCCGATTTTTTTCGATTTTCTTCAAAATCCATGTTTTCCCGATTTTAGGGCGCTTTGCCCCCCACCCTCCAACGGTCGGCCTGGATCCAGGCCTGCCCCCCCAACGTCTTAAGTGCCTCCTCCCAAAAACAGACACTAGGTCTGCAAAGCAAAAAGTTCATCGCTGCCCACCCCACCCCCTCTCCAGGATATGAAGATTGGTACCTTTGGGTGAACAAGTGCGCCCTCTTCATCGGTCTGACATCCCCTCGTCAGTCCCCCCCAGAACGAGCATCCTGGGTGCGCTCCTGATCAGAAAATCACTAATCTTGCTACTGCATTTGTCCAGTAGAAGCAAGTTTAATACGTCGTAGGGCCATAGGGGTCAATTCTAACATTGTTACAATTGACCCCCCAGAGAAATGTTACAATTGTCCCCATCCCAACGCGCAATTTTTTTAAACCAAATTGCCGCTCAACGAGCTGGTTTAGGCGACAGACTCTGTGCTCATTTTGTAGCTAATTAAGTACTCTTTAAGCACTGAAACGGTTTTCGTTGTACCTTAGCATACCCATCAATAAACTAATCATCTTTAAATGTTTCAAAATTTACAAAACACCCTCAAAAACACATAATTGTAAACAGCGTCTGACTTACCCGCCGCACCGAGTTGAAACTTTGTTAACAAAGGCAGCAGCTGATAACGCATTTCCGGTTGCGCTACAAGCGCCATCCATTGATTAGTTTAGACAATATGGCCAGTGTTACAATTGGCCCGTGTTAAATTTGACCCCAGTCTTTCCTATTCACATCATGTTTTGTTTTCATTTTTGAAATCACGAAAACAATATGCAAGAAAAATGATACATGTCAGCATGTATTCGGGAAAACAGAACTGGCAGCACTCTAAAAGGCTTTAGCACCAGCATATGCAGTTCGAGAGCATGCATACAAAAACAGTAATATTGATTACTGCACGGAGCTCGGAAAGTAAATTAGTCAAACCACAGGTTGGTTGAAATTTCCGGCACGATGACAAAGGCCGAGTTCCAAACAGAGATCTCCTAGTGTTAAAGACATCGAGCAAGATGTAGTAATATTGCAGCCTTTAATGTTTTTGGCCCCCAGTTATGTACCAACCTTCCATATGAATGGCTCGATCCGGCGGACAGATCGCAAAAATATCGCTGTTCGAACAAAGGACAGATATCAGTTTGGGGTTTCTGACTTTGGGTTCGAACTTACATGGGCATGAGAGGGGAGAGGATTGAGAATTAATTACGAGAGACAGTGTATATATGTGCGGACTATGACGTAAAGCAGTGATGGAGTAATGTTCGCAGTATCATTGGTGTGCTGCTTGCCCCGTCATATGCTTGTGATGTTTTGCATAAATTGGTTATAAATGCAAGATAAACCTTTTTTACTAACTTCTTAGGATATTTTTCAACTAGTAGGTGATAGAAATCCAAATAAAAATATGCGTAATTGTAAATATCCCAAATTTTTATTTCGATTGAGATATTATTTTACCACAAGGCCTAATTGTGGCTTAATTACGATTAATCAGAAGAAATAGTTTTTTTCTGAAACACTGTAGTTGCCGTGATTTATTCAGAGCTGCAAAAGTCGGGCTCTCGGTCTAAAGTGCCCGACAGATTTTAGGGCACGGTATGGTCCTGCGACAGATCTTACAATCTGTGAGAAAAAATCTTGAAAGGAAACAGAAAAGATTTTTTGTTCTAAAAAACTCGATATTAGAATTGTCACCTCTTTCACTCAACAAGTTTTTCATGAATTTGCAGCTCTCCCATATCAAGCCAGTGTGCGGCAAGAACCGATGGAAAATCGAGGGACTTATGAATCGAGGGACCTTTGAATAGAGGGCCTTATGTACAGAGGGCCTTTAAACGTCACCCAGAAAATCCTCTGCTGGAAAAATTCCTTCACCGGCCTGTCGGGCCCGATTTGTATTCCATAGCACGCGACAGCTTGGCCCGACAGGCCGCCGTAAAGGCCTTGCGACAGGCAAAACAGTTTTTTTCCTTCGTTTCCTTCGGTTGGAAGTACGCGCAATGCTGCCGCAAGAGCGCTGTTTGAACAGCGCCCTTGCGGCAAAGCCGGTGTAAAAGGTATCTTTGGTTTGAAAAGCAGCCATGCGATTTGGTGTGTTGCGTTGTGGATGTGGTGGAGGCTAAGGCCCTAGAATCCCGTGGTGTGGTGGAGGCAATACGTTGCAAGGTTGTGTTTTTGATTATTTTTTTTGCATTACTTTGGTATACATCTTGAGTTAACTGGTTGAGTTTGGATTTCATCGTCCATAGTTGAAGGGCTGATAAATGGCTCCGATTAAGCTGAAGCCCCTTCCATCGTCCCGTGTCAAGCTTAAATGTGGATTTGAGGGATGTGGGTATTTTGGCGAAAAACGTTTTTAAGGAGCATCAGCGAATCAAGCATTCTGGGCTGCCCTGCAAGTTCAGGAGCAGTGGTTTTGGCCAAGGAGGTCGTTTTGAAGCATGAATCAAACAGCGGGCAGATCAGAACAGTGTGGGGAGAAAACAAATAAGTAAGTGATGTGGTGTTCATTGTAATTTCGGCAGCTTACATTTATTTCCATACAGTATGTTATGCTCACTGTTGATCAATAATTTTAAATGATATTAATAAGGGAAAATGAATTTTACCAGCAAACTGGTCAAATTAGACTAAAACATTTGATTTTCCCCTTCCGTCTTCTTTTAAATCCAATGCCTGTTTGTCCAGAATTAACCACAAAAGTTGCATACCTTCATCAGTGGATTTGTGGATGGCAAAGAAACAAAACTCTTCACCTTTCCACATTAATTTGAGTTCTAAGTACCAAACTATTTCCCATTTCATTTTATTGACTTACCTAAATATGCCTATGATCTATGTCAAGGGGACAAAGATATAACAAAAACACAGCCTAGTGCAACCTTTACTCATTCCTTTTACTCTAAACTTCCTTGGAAACATGATATTTATTTGATATTTACTATCTAACTGACTTAAGGTTATTTATTAGCCTCATTAACTTCAGATCCTAAACCACCTACCTACCCTCATGGAAATGAGCACGGCAATGCATGAAAAACTTTGAAATAGCCAACAGCTTCAAAATTTAGGATTATTCATGTAAACATGCATTTAAAAGTCATGGAAAGCTAATATTACATGTTTGCATTCAACTACAAGTACCCATGATCCTTAAAAACACTTTTTCGAATATAAAAAGTACCCTCCAATCTTGTTCGTCTGGCCATCAGAGCAAAATCCATATATATCCAAATATCCATAATCCAAATATATCCATATCCAAATATCCAAATATCCATAACAAGGTGAGATATCGTGTCTTCGTCTCCTTTCATGTAATTGCTCAGTATTCGTTTTTGCTCAGTATTGTAATTGCTAAGTAAGCTAGCTCAGTAAGTAATTGCTCAGTATTGTAATTGCTTCGTATTCGCGGCACAAACACTACCGAGAATTGATGCAAATGCTAGTGCTCACGTCACCGAGAGTCGGTAGTGTTCTGTCCATTTAGAGTGAGCTATTTAGTTAAATTGCTGGCCTTCGTTTAGTCGTGACCGGAATGGCCCTGAACTATCACAGCACACACTAAAATCGCTGTATATGTTATTTAATCGGTGGAAAGGCTTATTGTCCCTTGTTTGGCCTACCCTAGAGAAGGTTGGCGCTACCTTTCATCATGCTGATATGGTAACTGTGTGCCTACTAAATCATCAGGCATCGCTCTGAAACGAGGTGAGATTTCGTGTTTTCGTTTCCTTTCATTTCATCGCTCAGTATTCGTTTGTAGCACAAACACCCCCAGACGGAAGTCGACCACAACGCTAGTTCTCATGCCGCCGATAAAGCCCCGCCAAGGCGCCGCTGTCCAGGAAGCCGGATAGACGGCGGCTGGGTCTGGTCACCGCTGCTCGTGCCGAAATATAACCCTGAGGAGAGGACCATCTGACGCTTGGATTGACGCCTGGAGTGACATCTGACGCCTAGTGATATCCATTGGTGCCAAACTAGAAGTTTTTATGCTAATTCTAGTATTTTCTATTAAGAATGTGGAAAATGAGTAGGAACATTTTACCAATTGAATGGGTTTTAGACAATTTTAATAGTCCTATCCTAACCACCCGACAGATTTGGGTTTTTTCGAAGTGCCCGACAGATTTAGATTTTTGCAGCTCTGGATTTATTTCGGCTCCGGTGTCGCCGACGGCAAGAAGATGATCATGCTCTCAAGCACTTCGTTTGTTAGACCATTCACAGCGGACACTGTTCGCTTGGGATATGCGGTCTGCTCGGTAAATATTTTAATCTTGAATTGACAAGTAATTTTTATACATTTCTTTCCCAAATTATCGAAAATTCGGTTACTGGAGTCGGAGCTTCACTAAAGTAATCAAGGGACTTGTCATAGAGACCCCGACCCCACCGACCGAACGAGCAAATACCGCAATGAAGGCTTAATTTAGAAGTCAAAGCTTAGCGTCCCAAAAAGCACAGGGACGGCCGCCCCGCTCAGATCACCCTCTTACCAATCAGTTGCCAGCCGACCTACGTCGGGTAAACTATTAAGCGCCGGAGCGTCTCAGGGGAACCGATCCCAAGCCTAGACATGCACTGCCACTTTATGCTCCTGAGCAGCGGGCCGGAGCCCAACGCTCTACCAAGTGAGCTACCGAGGTGGCATGAAAGCTTGATGTTTTTATCTTCTTATTACTATTTTATTACTACTAATTCTTATTAAAACTTCAATTATTTCATGTTATCAAATTATCAAAACCCTGCTCCCCCAAGAACTTATCTCACTCTTATGAGCTCACATTTATTCTCCAGTGCAATCATCGCTGCCCACTCTTCAAACAGCTCACCCATATAGTATTCTATAATCTATAATTTTCCCATACACTGTATGTCCCTTAACTGTATTATCTTTCTTCAATCCAACAGCACTCACTTATAAACCTTCAGCAATCTCCTGATCACTATATGATCCACCACCCATCCCATCCCCACCGACCAGACGCCAGCGGTGGCGCTCTGCAGCCGTGACCCCCGTCACCTTTGTGCCCCGCGGGCATGTGGCATCCGACGGACGGCGGCCGGTGATTGGTTGAGGTGCCTTTAAGTGCCTGACGATGAATTCAGCCGATTGTTTCCACAAAAATGGTGTGCCGCAAGTTATGTACGTGGGCATTTGTTCAGAATGAAATTTTCAGGCATTATTAGTCATAGTTGTTCTCTATGGGCTCGAATGTCTTTTTCACAATACAAGGCTGCTTTCCGGTACATGCGAGACAGTTGGCGAGCCTGCTGAAGTTTGGAGCGTCAGCGCGGTATCTGCCGGTTGTGGTGGCCCGGCCCGAACAGAGAGGGAGCCTGGCCTGACAGTGACTGATGGAATAGCAGTGCGTTTGAGACTCAAAATTATCTAATCACGTGAAAATTTTTATCCCTGTTTAACCCGCGCCCCGGTCGGCCTCCGAGCCATCTTCGCCCTTGTGGGGGTGTTTGAACATCCCCCTCGAACTCGGGGCCCCTATGCGGAATAGTGAAAAAACGCGAACGCTGGTGGATAGCTCATACAAATGCACGAAGAAATTATATCGGTCACTTTTTGGCTCAGGTCAATATTGAGGTCATGGCAGGTCAAAGGAAGTGGCAATTTGAGTAGAGTTTGGGCTCTAGCATCTGGCAGAGTTGAGTTAGAATCATTTGTTAGGCACCATTCGCTTCCTCTCGTCACAACGAATCAAGTGATGTATAATATAACCGTACTAGGACAAAACACAAAAATGCACTGACCTCAGGTCAGATCAACCTACAGTTAATATGCATGCCAATCAACTCGAAATAGCAATCCAAAGGCATCGATATCAAAATAAAAGCTGCATCATCATTTCATGCACAGTTATTGACCGAAGTCTGAAAACTGCTTAAGTAGCCCCAGATTACCTCTCAGAAGTCACAGGTCAAAAATTGCTACATGAACCTGGAAAGGGGCCCAGGATACTACAATTTTCAGAATATAAATGTATTCTTAATTGTATCTACACAAATACAGCCCAATTTCTGCTTTTCTCACGTATTTCCAATGGAGAGGTCATGGTCCGTCCTTGACCTTAGGTCATTGGTCATTGATATGAAAATTCCCGGAATATATGTTCGCTCTTGGTAGTCCCTTTTTGTGGTATAAGTTTCAGTCCGATAGATTCACCCATTTCTTACTTATGCACCTTAAATATTTTTGGAGGTGAGGTCACTTGACCTGCACTGATGACCTGACCAGAGAACTCAACCCTAAAAATTTTGGAGAAAGTTGCGAAATTGATCAAGGATAAGGTTTGCCAAGTACGCAGACGCTTCGCGCCGCCGTTTTTTCGTGACACAGGAAAAACCCGAGGGGGTGTTCTAACACCCCTCCCCACCGGGGCGAAGGGGACTCCGTGCCTGTGAGAAAATTCTGAGCCTAGTTCGTAAACTGTTTGGTTCAAGGTGATGAAGTCAATGATATTCATCCGAATTGGGTATCGGATTAAAGCCCATTGCGTACTTACTGCTTGGTGACTCCACTCATACATGTAGGTTAGGGTGTCCCAGAAAATTCAAAGTGGTGATAAACTTTCCAGCACATGACGCCCCGGTTACCTCTCATGTGAAAATACATTTTGTAAAGTTTTATTTCATTTCGGGTATATTTACTGGTAGCACAAAATGTCGACTTTGTGTGACAGGAGTGATATTGACCACCTTGAGCATTGATGCTAGGTCTTCTCTTCCTCAGGTTCCTTCTTTCCTTCCTGCCTCCAACAATGCCGCGTGCTCGGGCTCGGCGGTCAAAGATCCGCTTTTTGATCTGAACTCTTCCGAGACCTTTCCTGGCAACAGGCTGCCGTCTCGGAAGGAGGTGTTGGCAGTATTAATGTACCATCATGTGGATTTGAAGGAGGTTGTCGCGACAGCTTCTGGATCTACCACCAGTAAGATTCTTGACGTGTGGCAGAAGGCTAATGTCCCCGCATCTGATTCATCGTACGTCAAAAGAAAATCTTAAAGCTTTTCAGCGACTTCAAAGGAATCAAGAAGCTGAAGGATCGCATGACAGAGACGGAGGTGACAAAGCGAGGGATTTTCAAAGATTCTTTAGAAGAAGTCTTCGACGTGGCCCACGCGAATGCCCTGACCTCAAACATACCAGAGGAGGACAAGGAGTTCCTGAGGTCCCAAAGGGAAGACAGAATGAGCTCTTCAATGGCTGGGGTCGACCAAACTTCAGTGAAGAAGCAGGAACGGGCCTGGCTGAAGAGGAAGCGAGAGATCGACCGACGAGAAACGGAGGCCGCAGCTGTTTCTACTATGCGCCTGGAGAAGGATGTCATTCTCGAGACATCTTCGGAGTCGTCATCGTCGACCGAATCTGACGATGATACGTTCCTCGGTCCAACGCCTGCGAAAGTACAGCGTCTTCACCGTCCAGCGAACAAGCTAAACAAGGAGATGACCCTGTCATGGGATCGGGACAACCTGTCGGTTCGGGCTGCCACCTCGTCATTCGCAGCGGCTGCGAACGCTCTTGGCCACAACATCGACGAGCTGACCCTGTCCCGCTTCTCCGTTCACCGCGCTCGAGTGAAGAACAGAGAGGAGATCGCGGCTTCGCTGACTCAGGGCAAGGAAGTACCCTTGGTCCTTCACTGGGACGGGAAGCTCCTTCCTAATATCACGAACGGTAAGTCACTGGAGGAGAGGATCGCAGTCTTGGTCACTGGGAGGACACGGAGGAACTCCTGGGCGTCCCCGTCTCCGCTGACGGAACAGGAAGAGCCGTGGCCGAGACAGTCTTGAAGCTTGTCCGGGAGAATGACCTGGAAACCCGCATCATTGGCATGGGGTTCGACACCATGGCGTCCAATACTGGGCTCGTGCAAGGGGCGTGTGCGCGGATCGAGCGTGAGCTAAACCGCCCCCTGCTCTGGTTGGCATGCCGACACCATGTCTATGAGGTTGTGCTGCAGGACGTCTTCCAATGCTGCTATGGTCCTTCTTCTGGCCCGGATATTGCCCTCTTCAGAAGCTGCAGGCACGATGGCCACTAATCGACCAGAGCAAGGTCAGGCCCTTGGACGCTGACTCCTTGTCGGCCGAGCAGAAAACCCGACGTCAATCCATGACCAACCTCTTGCGCCAGCTCTTGGGGGCTGGATCTCATCCGCGCGAGGACTACCAGAGTTGATCCAGCTATGCCTCGTGTTCCTGGGCGGTGACATGCCGAAGTATTTCGAGCTCCTGGCGCGTATCACATGGCCCGCTGGATGGCGAAAGGGATCTACGCCATCAAGATCACGCTCTTCGCCGATCAGCTCAAACTGACCAGTCGGGAAAAGGAGGGAATGATGAAAGTCTCGATGTTCGTGGCAATGGTGTACATCAAGTACTGGACCGAAGCGACCATTGCCACCCACGCCCCGAAGAACGACATGGATTTCATCCAAGACATCGCGGACTACGGGGATCGGAGCGTGGCTGCCGTCGCCGACCGGGCCATGCGCCGACATCTGTGGTACATGTCGGATGACCTGATCGGACTGGCGCTCTTCGACGAGAGTAGACGAGGGGAAAAGATCGCCATCGTTCAGGCCATGAAAACACAACCGGCCTTGAAGGTTAGCTCACGACGACTTCAGGGGAAAATCTCAACCTCCAGAGGCCACTTTCCACCTGGGCAACGGCCCCATCGTCGAACCTCAGCAAGGCCTTCTGGGAGGGCAGACCTTCCTCGACGAAGATGTGGCGACCTGGCCATCCAACCCCATGTATCAGCTGGCCCAGAAGCGGGTTGCCACCCTCCGTGTAAGTAACGACGTAGCCGAGCGTGGCATCGCCCTGGTAAAGCGATTCCTTGGTCGGCGTACTAAGAGTGAGGAGCAGACGCAGTTCCTTCTGCAAGCAGTCCGCTCCACACACGGGCAGTGCCAAGGAAGACAAAGGAGCAGTTGAAGACCAAGGTGATCAAAGACTGCTAAGACAGATGTGCTGAAGAGACGCTTCACGGACCGGAGACTCATTAGCGGACGCAGCTCCTGCTGATTAGAGACGCCGCTCCTCCCGGACTCCACAAGACACAGGAGCAGGCAAAGACCAAGGCCTAAGACAAGGACATCTCCAAATGGCTCAAGAGTTGGTGAACGGGCCTTAAGAGACCAAAGACTTGTTAGTTTATGTTATTGCCATAACTTGTGTCTGGACCTCGTCTTGGAATAAATTATCCTCCGTATTTTACCTTTTTCTCCTTCGTGACGTTTTCTTGAAAAATCGATAATTTTGTGCTACCAAAAATACTGACCGATTTTGATGAAACTTTCTCAGAATCATTTCTACACATATACGAACAGGGGCGAAGTGTGCTGACATCGATACCACCAAGTTGATTTTACACTTATAAGGCTTGGGACACCCTAATGTAGGTATGTATGTACAGAGGCTCTGCTGAGCCAGCATTGATTACAATCGGCCAATGCCTTATGAGGGTGCTTTTGTTTAGATACCTTCGTCCGTGTGTCTTAATATAACTGCCCGTAACAGCTTGAAATTGTGGCAAGTACAAACTATGTTCAACGCAAAAGGATAACTTCTCTCGAAATGTATAACGAAATTCAGCTCGATGGAAATATAATTATGCATGTCAAGAATGCCATCCCTCAGGTGTCGGCGCGTCCCTTCGTGGCTACATCGATGTTCAGGGATTGTGAAAACAACAGATCCCCCCTGCACACTCGTTTCGTTTGCAGTTTTCAAAATAAATGTACACATTGCCTTGTGTTGTTTTCCCTTAAATTCCTTTTATGCTCCGGTTTTGCACAAATTATTCTAAAATATCAACCTAAACTTTCCTTGGCTACAATTCATCATGTACGTTATCATGTATCTTGTTCCTGCAGTGTCTATTCTCAAATGACTTGAACTGTCATCGGGGTTTACATATATGTTACTCATAATACGCATACCTGTGAATCATCCCTAATAAACTGTCGCGCAAGCGGATTAAATGAGTTTGTTTATGCACAAACAATACCTGTAATATCGAAGCACCCTAGACTATGACTAATTGTTCCACTATATATAACTATATTTCAAGGTTTTCGTCAAAGGGTGTGAGCACCAGGCGCGGGTCAACTTACAGATGAGGCAATGAGTGTGTGCTGGATGAAAGGGGGCACTGTGTGAATCCCTTATTGATAGTGACTGCGACTATTATGGCTGAGATGATTCGTCTATTCTGAACACAGAGCCCAGGGTTTCCACTGTGATTTGCAGTCACCGCAGGTGGCTATTTGCAATGCTGTGGCGGCTGTGGCCAGTTTGAGGTCTTCAATTGCCTCATGTGTATTGTGCTGGATATTTGGTAATTCTTCGCGACGTCCCGGCTGAACCACCACAGCTCAGGCACACAACCTTTTAAATCTATTATATATGCTTTGATCTGTACCTTTGGGTAAATTTGGGAAATTTTCTATGGAAACCTGTATTCTTCTTTCCCACGTACATTATCTGCCCACCGTTACGATGACAGGAGGCTATGCTAGTGAGACATCTGTAATAAAGCTATTAAATTATACTTTGTTTCCTTTTTTCCTATCAGAAGTGACCGTTTATTTCAATGGAATGATAGCTTTTTCAACACAAGACCACTTCACGATAACGAGGCCACGCATCGGCAGTGTCCTAATGAGAGGGTAGCATTGTTCCACGGCCCCGTCTTGGTCTCGGGCGATACAACACGAAATAACAGAGTAATCAGTGTGACCTCTGGCGCTGGCGAGGTACTATGACCCTCACTCTGTCGCTTTTCCAGCCTTTTGTTGTCTCATGTGAATAATGGAATCTTTGTGCGCTTAAACCTGAAATGATGATTAGGCCTGTGTTTATCGGTAAAGCGTCACATTTGCAATAACTTATTCAAGTTTAATTAACTTCCCTTGGACTCACTCTCCCCACGGTCTTGTGAAACTCAGTACCTATGATCGTGAGATTATGATTTCTGTTGCTCCCTATTTCCCTCTTCACGTAATACTTACCTCACGAGGCAGAGCGTTTGTCTGCCGGTGCCCCGAAACACCAGTAATGATGATGATTGCAGCTTGCTAACCATTCAATCACAATTCTCGGTTTAAAGTCTAATTTTCAGAATACTTAACCTTATTAAATCTTCAACTTCTTCAAAACAATAGAATTCGTGACCCTGAGAGTGGCGTGTGGCCAAATCACAACGTTTGAAACATACCCCCGCGAGATAACGGTGTCTTCCCGTATCGAGCAGACTCCGGTCACGTTTCATTTGGCGGGGTAGCGACCTTACTGGTTGAGTTTGCCACAGAGTAGCCACTTTTCACTCGTGCGGAACACAGGCCAGTTATAGGGCAGCCCCAGGACAAACCACCGAAGCTGCTATACGATGTCCCTGACGCAATCTTGATTGTGACGGTGTATTCTCGTGACCTGGTGTAAAATGCCACTGTTTTGGCAATAATTTGTGAAATAATTTACCAGCTTGATCAAGCATGACCATCACTATTAGCAGCGTAATCCCATACCCTATATCTAAGTGTCGTGGATTTGTTGCTTGAATTAAATAGTTTTATTTAGAAACAGCAAAGTGCGGCTACGCTTCCTTTTTTATCAAGCAATTTTCACTCCGGACAATTAACAGCCTTACGCCTCATTTTGTGCAGCCTACGGTGATTTTATGCAGTTTCCTCATTGCCCTAAGTCATCAAATGACTTCAGGTTGCGTTAATGCAGTTGTTTCGTTTCTTTAAGTCATAAAATGACGCAGGTAGCTGTTAATGGCACGACGCCGTGCATTCTTCACTGCAAGTAACGCTAATTTCGCAAATCACGCCGTGCAATGCAGCAGTGGGGTGGGAAAATCTTGATCGTTGTCTCCTCCGGCGCCGAGAAACTAGGTTGATGGTGTCTTACCCTAAACAATTAATGCAACATCCATCTAGAATGTTTTCCTTACCTTACTGATGGCTGATAAATCGCAACAAATTAGAGCAAACCGCTCAAATCCTATCAGAATATTAGATCCACTGTCTTATGAAGAAACATTGGAAGCAAAGAACTAACATAGGTGTCAGATTTTGCCTCTGGCGCTGAGAGTAGCAAGCGAGGCAACTGGCACGCCAAACAGAATGAAGGCAAAGGTTATCAGTGAAGGTCGTCCTGTGACCTGTACCAGCGTCGCAACCTAAATCGTTTGAATGACAGCCTCACAGTCATTAATCATGCCTCCGTTCTGTTCATGCTCTAGTTGCCATCATTTTAGGAGTGTTCACTTGGGAAAAAAGTTTTCAATACTGGCAAATCATGGAATTCGAGCGGTCTGAGGCATCGCTCTCGCAGTAAGGGGAACATATTGCATGAATGATTTGCATGTTTGCGGCACCGATGACAGGTAAGAGCGTCAGGCGTGCAACGTGTTCTTGACCTCAGGTGCGTGGCTAACAAGGTTAGCCGGCATCCTTGCGTGCGGGGAGGCCCAGCCCCCACGTAAACGAACTGGGTGCTGCAGCGCTGGCGTGCTCTGCTTAGATGGCGTGTAATTATCATTTGATCGAGTACATCAGCTGGCGACGCTAGCAGGTCTGGTATGCTCGGAGGAACTCGATGAGTATTGCTGGATATTGCAAATGATGTTGCCAGATTGCAAACAGGGGAGCGGAAAGTACGGCCTGTCTCTATGTAAAACGTTTGAAAAGTTCAGCAGGGGTAAATACGCAGTGGTGAAGCCTAAGCGCTTTGAGCAATCAGACATAAGTTGGAGTACCTAGCGGTATGTGGAAGGACGAGAAAAGCGTTATTAGTGTATGATGGGCCGAAGGTTATTGTATCAGCCAGCGTCGAGTTTGAGCGAGTACCGGAGGAAGCTCGTAATTAATGCCCGGTGGACAACACAGCGGTAGATGAATATACTACTCCAGTGCTGATGGTACTGATGGTTCAGCTGGTGTGTTCTGGAGACAATTGGTCTCCTGTTGATGTCGTTCGCTGAGTACATACTTGTGCACTTATAAGACGCTGGCCGCTATTATTTTTTTTTTATTTCAGTCATATCAATCCAGCAGTCATTTTCATACCGAACAAATAAAGTAGTTCCAAACCCTTTTTACTCCCAGGCTATCCCTATGGCCAGCCAGCACAAACATAATGTTTTGCTCGCACTCTTGGATTATTTTTAAATGCTCTCTTAACCCTATTTCCAACAGGGGCAGATTCTGCCCACCCCTCAGGTTTTTCCGTGGTATCTCCATAACGATTTGAGATAGGCTCTTAAAATTTTGTGAATTTTCTTAAAACTAAACAGCGCGTGTTCTCTGAAAATTTTGGAAATACATATTTGCCAGAGGCGGAGTTATGGCTCGCTAATTTGGGGTTTTATCCAGAAGCCGAGCATTGTCGCCGGCGTTGCGTTTGTCCCACAATAAAGCTGTATGGTACGAATTGACGACAGTTGTAATGTTTGAATGCTATTACTGAGATATACGATGAATGTATTTTGATATAAGTTTGGCCTTAGGCGGTTCCAGAAGCTCAAAATGGGGGGTTTACAATGTTCTCCATCCGAACTTTTCCAAAGTGAATAGATTGCGTACAGAATGTTCGGAAGGGGTAAAAATATCAATGCATTAATCCCATATGTGTATTATATGATGATAGTAAATCATAGGCGTGCTCAGGTACCGTAATTAGGGGGTTTCACTCGCATTCAAGCTCATTTTATTGTTGTGTCTTCATTGAATTGGACAAAGCATTGTAACTATGCATTTAGTTCTAACACTAAATGATATTTGGGGTGACAGTTGATGTGTATTTTGATATATTTTTGGCCATAGGCGGTTCCAGGAGCTCGAAATGGGGGTATACACTGTTATCCATTCGAGCTCTTCCAAAGTGAATAAACTGCCTACAGAATGGATGGGAAATGTGAAAATAATGATGTATTGATCTCATTCTTGTATTATATGATATAAAGATATCATATGCGTGCTCAGGTACCGTAGTTAGGGGCGTTCACTTACTTTCAAACGTATTTTAGTGTTGTGTCTGCATTGAATGGGGCAAAGTATAGTAGATATGTATGCATTTAGGCCTAACACCAAATGAACAATTCATCCATAAGCGAGTCCAGGAGTGTTTCCCGGGTCGGGCAGGGGTGGATAAAGGCGGGGTAATTTGAAAAGTAACCATACCTGAAAGGCGGGGTAATTTGATTCTTACCCCACTATTTTGCCTCCTTGAATCTGCCTCTGACACAGGTTTGGCATTTGTGCACTTTGCTTGATATCAGAGATATCACACTGTACCTGGCGTGAAAATTCCTGCAAAAAAGAAAACATGTAAAAAATTTATATCATTCCCTCCCAATTTCTGGCCCTAAAACCGCCCTTGAATTTTGAATTTCGCCTAAATGAGAGATCTGACCATTTCCAAGTAATTTCTTGTCAATCAAAGCTAGCTTCATGAAAATCAAGCCTAAGAGACCAGAGTTATGGATAATCTAAAAAAGGCAGAAATTTTGTTTATTTTGAACGCCCCTGCCCTCAATTTTTCGAAATTTTGAAATTTTATTTTTCTAGAATAGTGTTTAGCGCGAGAGGAATAGATTGCAGTTTGAATTTTTAAAATCTGCCGGGTAGATTACAAAATCTTAGGGGGCAGAATCTGCCCCCTTGTTGGAAATGGGGGTAGCCGGGAGCCCGTTGGTTAACGCTTGTAAATCCACGCTTTTGCCAAAAGCGAAATAGCGGATGACCGTTTTTTAGATGCGCACAATGGTTTTAAACTTAGAATTGCGCCCTTATTACTTGAAAAATAGGTTAACCCTGGCCCCAATGAGAGGAGGGGAGTGCTTGAATACCCTCCTCGGGTATTTTTCCGACGGTGCCAGAAAACAGTGGCGCACAGCTCCACCGTCTTTGGAACACCTTATTGTTCTTTGATCGCACATATTTATGAAAGTTTATATTTTGCTCATCTGAGCTCAGGTCACCCGGTCAGTTCAAGTTACCTCTCCTTAAAAAAACATTTCAAGTAACATCAATGAAAACCTATCTAATATATTGATCTGATACCCATATCATACAATAAGCCCATCGAATATCACCAGCCGTGGTAGTGGGATTTTATATCGATGACCTAGGTTCAGGTACGGGTTCCTCTCTATTTGAAATGCATTGGAAAAACGGGAGTTGACCGAAGTTTGTTATATTTATGTAGATCTGAAGACACGGCTTATGTAGGATAGCTTTCTATTTTCAAAACCGTCGTATCCGAGGCCACTTCTTAGAGTCATTCTGAAAGTTAGCATCTGTAGCTTGTTAGAGGTCATCTGGAACAATTTCAGTAGTGTTTCAGACTTGGTTCAATAACTTCGCAGGGAAAAGTGACATAGATATGATTTTGTTGCTGTTGCACTTAGATTGTCATTGCAAGTCGATTGATATACATATCAACTATGTTAGGTCACATGGTGTTATTGACCTGACCTTATTTTTTGATCTAGTGTTTTCATGTTGTAGATAATTCAATTTGCCTTAACAAGGTCAATAGAATGGCCACCAAACAACCAGCTCCAGTCAAACCCTAGGGTAAACAAAATCAAAACTGTTAACCCCTTTGATCTGGCACGACCTTGATATTGACCTCAGCGAAAAAGTCACCGATCTACAGTCACCGTGACTTAATAATTTTTTGTGCTATCTGCCACCGTTCACGTTTTCCCTGTCCGGTTCTGGAGCAAACATCAAGGAGAATTTCGAAACCCATTTCCCCATTGGGATGAAGGTGGATCGGAGGCTCACTGAGGTGGGTTTAATCATGGGACCCTGAGATATTCCGGGATAGGCAGTTGTAAACCCGGAAATCCCGGAAATCGACATCCCGAATATCCACGACCTGGAAACCGCAAGAGTTCATTTTCCTAACCTTTTCTGTTTCACAATGTGCAGAGCCACTTGAATACTCCCTTCGGTGTGTTCTAGCCCCGATGCTTTACCAGAGCTGCTGCTAAGAAACAGTAATTATCATACAGCCTTGACGCATACCAGATCCCTTTTAGCGAGAAAGCAGCTTGCCGCTGCATAGTCAGAGGTAAGATACCTTTAACTTTATAAGGTAGGTTCATGAGAAACCTCTATACGCTAAAGCTATGTAATATTCATGTTTCAAAAATGCAAAGAATAATCAACTCCTTGCTTTATTTCTAACAAGAATGAATAAGAAATGATTAGATATTCGTTTATTCAGCTTTAATGTCTTTTGATCTATATGCATAAAATAGTTTTTATTAATACGCCTCGTATTTACCGACAGAAAAAACAGCTTAAACACTTTGCCCTATAGTTGAATTATCTGCAACAGTACCTGCAATATTCCTCTCATATGGTTGAAGTGTTTTGAAGTGAACTGATCCTTCTTTTGCAAAGTCCGTAAGGAAAATTTTTGCTTTGCAGGGTCTTTTTCGAGGCAAATAAAGTATACAATGAATCTAAACTCGATAAGTTAAAGGTCATTTGCCAAAATGAAAAGGACCACAACATTCAGAGGAGTGTCTAAAACATGCATTTACAATTTGTGTACCGGTAAAACACATTCAAACATGGTAATTTTTTCATGCTGAAGATAGTGAAAGGAATTTTTTGGTGCCTCTATGACGTCACAACATGGCGACCGTGACCAGGGGCTATGCCAAAGAGTTATTGGTTTGCATGGATGATAAGTATTCTGAACCCTTCCCAGTCGTGGAGGACGTGAATCTGTACGGAAGTCCATGCAATTATATTGATAAATTCACAAAACAATAGCCAGTAACTACCCTGCGTTAGCAGAGAGTTAGTTACAAACGGAACAAAAATTGCACACGGTGTTTCTTCCAGGTCTAGGGCCTACTCAAAACCCATAACATGTTCGCGAACACATCAAAATTCTGTGGATTGTTTAGTTTTTTCTTTCAAACATACGATTATGCCGATAATATTGATGTGTCTCAGGTTTGTGGGATAGCTCTGGGTATGGAGTTTCCGTTCGAAGTGACGAGACAGCGCACCGTGCGTCGGCCACCCGTGCCGTGCTGACTCTGCATGGGCCATGCACTTGCGTCGCCCCAGGCACCTTTCACTCTAAAGAGCCCCCGGCCTTCGCCGGAGCACCCTGGCCGCTGCTTTCGAGATGAGGTATATAACCGGGCGACAGGGTCAGTCAGTCACTCTGCCGCACGCAGCGGCAGATCAGCGTGTTGTCCAGCATCATGAATACATTCAAGGTGAGAAGTTGTCGCGCAAAACAATGCACTTGAGGCATTTAACTACGGGATTTGATAGAACCAAACTTACGTTCAAGAGTTATTCAAATCATCAGCTCTTGCAAAAACCAGATTAAAAATGAGAACTCGAAACAAACAAAAAATGTATGAAGCTAAGTCTCAAAGCCATCTTCCAAAAATAGTAATATTTTCAGTATCGAATCCTCGACAAAAGAGCATGTCATCAATTTCGGTGCGTCCATTGCAGATCTGCAGTTCAATGCTGCTGGTCAGCCTCTGTCTGGCCGACGGAGGCGGAGGCGGAGGCGGAGGCGGAATATCCTCCGGTTACGGAGCACCCCGTGGCGGCGGAGGCGGGGGAGGCAGCGGTGGTGGAGGCTACGGAGCGCCTCAAGGCCTCGGCGGCGAGGTATCCGGCTTCGGTCTACCGAAGGGAGGAGGAGGAGGTGGCGGAAGGAGGCGGCTACGGTGCGCCGCAGGCCAGTGATATCATCCAGTCAGGAGGTAGCTACGGTGGTGGCGGCGGCGGAGGCGGTGGAGGAGGCGTATCCTCAGACTATGGTGCGCCCAGCAGTGGCGGAGGCGGCGGTGGAGGCGGTGGCGGTGGCGGAGGCGGATATTCGGCTCCGTCCGCGTCATCTGGCTACGGCGCCCCCAGTGGTGGGGGGCTCCAATGGTGGCTACTCTGCCCCCAGGCCCTACAGTATCACCCAGGCGGCCCCTAGTCGGTCTTCTGGAGGACCTTCCCCGTTCTCGTCCGGCAAGGGCAGGAGCGGCGGCTCTATTTCAACTCGCACCTTCTCGGCGCCCCGTATTGTGAAGGGAAGTTCTAAAGGAAGCCGTGGCGGCGGAGGAGGAGGCTACGGAGGTGGAAGCAGTGGAGGCGGCGGAGGTTACGGTGGTGGAAGCAGCGGAGGCGGCGGCGGAGGCTACGGTGGTGGAAGCAGCGGAGGAGGCGGCGGAGGTTACGGTGGTGGAAGCAGTGGAGGAGGCGGCGGAGGCTACGGTGGTGGAAGCAGCGGAGGAGGCGGCGGAGGATACGGAGGTGGAAGCAGCGGAGGAGGCGGCGGAGGTTACGGTGGTGGAAGCAGTGGAGGCGGCGGCGGAAGCTATGGTGGTGGAAGCAGTGGAGGAAGCAGCGGTGGCTACGGTGGTGGAAGCAGTGGAGGCGGCGGCGGAGGCTATGGTGGTGGAAGCAGTGGAGGCGGCGGCGGCGGCTACGGAGGCGGAAGCAGTGGAGGCAGCGGTGGAGGCTACGGAGGTGGAAGCAGTGGAGGTGGAGGAGGGCGGATACAGTGCTCCATCTCAGCCTTCCGGCGGCTACGGTGCCCCGTCGCAGCCGTCTAGCGGCTATGGTGGCCCGTCTTCTTCATCCGGTAGCTCTGGGGGAGGTTACAGTGCTCCTTCTCAGCCCTCTAGTGGGCTATGGCGGCCCCTCTTCTTCATCCGGTAGCTCTGGGGGAGGTTACAGTGCTCCTTCTCAGCCCTCTAGCGGCTATGGTGGCCCCTCTTTTTCGTCCGGTAGCTCTGGGGGAGGTTACAGTGCTCCTTCTCAGCCTTCAAGTGGCTATGGCGGCCCCTCAGCGTCATCTGGTGGTTCCGGGGGAGGTTATAGCGCTCCGTCGCAACCATCTAGTGGGTATGGTGGCCCCTCTTCTTCATCCGGTAGCTCTGGGGGAGGTTACAGTGCTCCGTCTCAGCCTTCTAGTGGGTATGGTGGCCCCTCTTCTTCATCCAGTAGCTCTGGGGGAGGTTACAGTGCTCCGGCTCAGCCCTCTAGTGGGTATGGCGGCCCCTCTTCTTCATCCGGTAGCTCTGGGGGAGGTTACAGTGCTCCTTCTCAGCCCTCTAGTGGCTATGGTGGCCCCTCTTCTTCGTCCGGTAGCTCTGGGGGAGGTTACAGTGCTCCGTCTCAGCCCTCTAGTGGGTATGGCAGCCCCTCAGCGTCTTTGGGTGGCTCTGGAGGAGGTGGCTATAACGCTCCATCGCAGCCGTCGGGCGGTTACAGTGCCCCTGCTCAGCCGTCTAGCGGGTATGGAGGACCATCTGCGTCATCTGGTTCCTCAGGGGGTGGTTACAGTGCTCCCTCACCTACATATGGTGGCTTCCAGCCCTCACGATCCTCGGGAGGCTACAGTTCATCTTCCTCAAGTAGCGGTGGATATGGTCGTTGAACCATGCTCTTCATGTTGTGTCATTCTTGATACTAAAAGTGTGTACATGTTACCAGGAATACCAACCAAAAGGTGCAGCCTGCCAGTTAAACATGACGCACTTGTGGGATTAAATGCTTTAAGTGTCTTCACTTGGCATACTGAAACGCCTTGTGAAATATTTATGCCAGTGCTTGTGAGCGTGATGTATTTATTTTATGGAATGAAATAAATGATGATACTCAAGGTTTTTCGACTACGTAACGTTTAGTGTCATGCATGCAATGTCGTTTTCAAGGTTAGTGGACGTATCGAGCCATGTTTGCGCGTTAGTGCCGCAGAAGGCCTCCTGATCAATTCTGCATCCATGTGAAAAACACTCCTTCCCCCATTCTACTCCAGTACACTTCCTCCCAATTACTCTCATTTCATCAGGCGTGTTATTAAGCGGAGCACTCCTGGAAATTCACCCCGCTCCTCCCTCTCCTCTCCGGGAGCAGGTCACCACCACCAATTGTCTGCTTCATCACGCCACGAAGAGGAAGACCCACTTAACATAAATTGCGCTCTTGATGGTGGGGCTCCCTTGGTGAATTTTTAATACCTCCACTGCATTGCACGATAGGAACAAGGTCAAGTAACGGTTGCCTATGTGTACATCAGAGTACATCTCTGTTGGCATCTTTCGACATTCAGCCCGTTACGAGACTCAATGACTCTCAGTCAGTAGAGGCGATGCAGCACTGTTGAGCCATTCATGCACTTCAGATTGCGAAAATATTGTCTGAGATAGGTGCGGAGGCGAGGATAGCCTCTCGGTGGTAGTTCTGCGACATCACGCCGTTAGATTGATGAGAAGACAAGTCTCGAATGGCGGATGAGTGCCAGTGAACGGAAAGGTCTGATGTCAAGGCTGAAATATTTCTTGATTATCATGTCCCCATTTGCATGCCAAAATTACAGAAGGTATGCTCTGGACTTGGTAACACGAAACGCAAGAAATGCTGTGACTGCCTCTTGAATAAGGAGTTTGGATGGTGTATCCGAAACCAAAAACATTTCGTAGTCGTTCTGTATTAACTATTTTTGGATCAGTACCAGACTTCAGGACTTCGTGTCCGCCTCTGCCTCACCCTTTTTATTATTTTGCTGTGGCATGCACTTGTGTCAATTCGTTTTAGCAATACTATATTTTCTTATCCTATGATCACCAAAAATATTCAACTTGCATGAATTGTGACCTACTATGACCTTGAACTGATCTCAGCCATTTCTCACTTCGTTGGTCATCATCTTGTGATATATTCCTTGAAAAATGTTTTTACCAATTTGACGTGTCCCAAACACTAATATTAGACTAAGATTGCAAGCGAAAGAGGAGAGAGCGAGAGCGAGAGCGCGGCGCGAGAGAGAGAGAGGGGAGAGAGAGAGAGAGAAATGAAAAAATGTGTAGAGGCTGTCTCGGAGTGTAATGTACGTGTGCGTAAGTGTGTGCAATCCGAGTATAATGCATACGCTCCGCTCCATCACTCCAAACTCCGACGGCACCAGTCCGAAATAGGGCGTCAACTTGCATACTGTATTACGTTAACAGCAATGACCAGTCACCACCCCAGCGGTGAGGTCGCCAACAATCAGCCATGGGCAAAGTCCCGGGAACAGCTCCAGCCCTGATCAAATACAATATTTTCGCCAACAAGGCACGAGTAAAATATAAAACAAACAATTAAAGATCACTAACTGAAACTGACATAAAACAAACCAATGGTGTAGAAAATGCAGTAGTTCAATAAATAAATACAGCAATTACAAGTAAAAATCCTCGAACTTGAAGATATTACGCATCAAACCATTTCATAAAGTTACAGCAGTGTTACTCAACACTTATGATTTAAGAAATTTCAGTTCCACAATTTTGAAGTTCCACTCCCGTTCCGTTTGTCGACAAACAGTCACGTCACTAGCAGAGGTCCTTCTAGCTCAGCGTCAGAACAGGAAGTGAGCGCCATGCCCACATAACCCCAGTATCGGAAAATGGGTAACTAACAGGGGCCTTAACACGCGCATTGACGGGGGTCTGAGCCACCTTCGCATTTACGGGGGCGGGTACCCGCCCCCCTAAGATCTCGAGAACCACGGTAGGTAGCAAAAAACAGTAAACGGTGTTGGGCTGCCCATCCACTTCTTCATCGAAAACATTTGAACCATTTTTTTGTCAGGTCACATTTAAGGTCACGAGAGGACAAAACATGCCGTCATAGGGATAACATGTAAATTAAGTTTTTCGGCCATTACATCTGAACAAGTAAAGATAGAGCAAAACGACTTGAACTATATGACTCCTCTCAGCAAGCCGAATCGAATGATGTATAATTTGGCCTTGCTAGGTCAAATCAAGGATTTGACCTGACCGGAGGTCAGGTCAGGGTCAAATTATATAAAATGCATATCATTAGAACCGCAAAGCCCAGGCGAGTCTAATGCAACTAAAATAAATGCTCTATCACCATCCGTTACTGATTTATTCCGTAAAAACCATTTGTCCCATGTATTTCCAAAGGAAAGATCATGCCTCGTACCTGACCTTAGGTCATCGATATCAAAAATACTGGAACATATTTTAGAGAACTCGGTGGGGCCATTATGTGATATGAGTTTCAATCGGATAAGTTCACCCTGCTCCGACTTATGCTATCTTAAACTTTTTTTGAGGTCGGGTCACTTGACCTGTACTAGTGACCTGACCTGAGATGACCTAACCTTAAAATTTTCACCGAAGTTTTAAAAATGATGAGGGAAAATGTATGCCAAGTACGGTGGTGCTACGCGCCGCCGTTTTTCTACTATTTCCGAAAAACCCGAGGGGGGTGGGTACCCGCCCCCGTCAAAGCGCGTGTTAAACAAAATTAACGATATGCGTTTCCGATTAAAACCGATAACGCTAGCTATAACTTTTAACGCTGAACAATGCTCAATCACTGGATTACTGCCTAAAATTCAAATACGAAGAAAATTTGCAAAATCATGACCGGAAAGAGGTCACGCGGGTCAAGTTACAGGTCACTGCCACCACAGGCTCGCCATTTGTGACCGGGTCAATATACTAGGCGTGGCCTTCACAGGTCACAGTGCGCCACCTATTACCGAGTAACTGCGGAGTCGCAAGGTGCTGCCAACTAGCGGCCGCATCATTTAATGTAGATGTCCGATCTACACTCTACCCAATCAACGAAAAAAATGATATTGCATCTACATATGCACCGATTTCCTTTCTAATTTAAAGTTTCACTTCACGTGTTTGTCCGACCTCATGTTGCTGGAGACTGGCCCTGTTCTTGCTGCACCTGCTCCTTTCCTTAGGTATATACCTTGATAATCCTCGGATTCCTTGATCATCAACCGGAGTTAATGCAATACAGAAGTAATACTCAGTGTTAAATTATCCTCTTTTCACTCCACTTTACCTTTCTTACTACCATCTCCACCAACCTTCGTACTTCACCAATCACCAAGTGTTATACCTTTGTGCCTTTGTATTATATTTGTGTTCTATGTGCATGACTGGAACTACTCGGGGTACATACACATACATTTTATGGATGGAAATAGAAACTTGTGGGAGGCATAATGGTATGTAGGATGGTGCATAAATGCGTTGTCAAATTCCGAAAGTCTTCTGAAAAGTCTCTATCTTAAAACATATATGTGGTAAGTACGACTTTGGGGATTGCAAGTATTTTGAATATTTTCTGAAACATATCAATATCACAAGCGCATAACTCTTACATTTTCCAGCAATAGCAGAAGCGTTAAGGTGCTCTTACACTATCTTTCGGATACTTGCGTTTAATACATTGTGCTGATATTTTCATTTCGAGGTCCCATTTTTCCTCATTAACGTCCCTCAAGAGGATTTACAGATGACCTATACCATGGAAAAGTATCGAAGTTCTCCGCTTGATCACTTCAATGGCCGCTGCTTCGCAAAAACGCAATGTTTTTCGGGCTGCAGACATTGCGTCCTGGAGTGTGCGCACCACCCCCGGAGGGGAAGTGCACCCTTTGGAACCGCCCCGCCCTTGGTACAGTGCCGTGGTACGCAGCAGGTGGACTGCCCCACACTGTGGCGCCTGCCACTGCTGCCAGTTCACTACACGCAAACTGAGAGTAGTCTGCCCTCTCTCTCTCTCTCTCTCTCTCTCTTCTTTATATATATATATATATATATATATATATATATATGTTCTATATTAATGACGTAGGTTCACTTAAGGGTGAACCTCTCCATTTTTCTCCAACGATTTTTCCCAGCACCGAAAACCGGTGGATAGTCGCACAAGTCATGAGACAAGCCCGACGGTGGGTTCGGGCCCCACAGCACTATTCATCCACAGACAGGCAGACGGTCGAAGGGAGGAGGGGAGGAGGCAATACGTGTCTTTACTGAAATTTGGGAAACTTCCATGCCACGCCTAGCGACACTCAGGCGACAGGGGTATTCGGAGAAGGTTTGTTGCAGTGTTTTATCGCACAGGTATACGGTCCGGCCCGTGTCGCTTTACCGTGCTTGAGGTATTCACGTCACTCTGTGGCTGGGGAAATTTCTTGTTTCACCGGCCTTCGCTGGAGCACCCTGACCGCTGCTCTCGAGATGAGGTATATAACAGAGCGGCCCTATCAGTCAGTCACTCTACCGCACGCAGCGGTAGCTCGAAGTGTGCTCCAGAATCATGAAAACATTTAAGGTGAGAGCAAAACAATTCAGTTGATGTCTCTAAAACCGGAGAATAAAAAGCACAAAACTGGTCTTGAAATGTCCTCAGAATAATAAATAATAAGTTTTTGCAACAACAGATACAAACTGAGGAATCAAAGCGAATATCGATTAAGATATATGAGTACAAAGTAATATTTCACATGAATATCGATTTTTTTATCATAGAGTTGGTTATAAAAAACTCATGCGTTCAACTTCGGCTCCTTTCTTGCAGATCTGCAGCTCAATGCTGCTGGTCGGCCTCTGTTTGGCCGACGGCGGCGGAGGCGGAGGCGGAATCTCCTCCGGCTATGGGGCGCCCCGCGGCGGCAGGGGCGGAGGAGGCGGCGGTGGTGGAGGCTACAAGGCGCCGCAAGGCCTCGGTGGTGAGGTATCCGGCTTTGGTCTGCCGAAGGGCGGAGGAAGAGGTGGAAGAGGAGGCGTCTCCTCAAGTTATGGTGCGCCCAGCAGTGGTGGAGGCAGTGACGGCGGCGGAAACGGCGATGGAGGCGTCTCTTCCGACTATGGTGCGCAGTGGTGGAGGCAGTGGTGGAGGCAGTGGGGCGGTGGAAACGGCGGTGGAGGTGTCTCTTCCGACTATGGTGCGCCCAGCAGTAGTGGAAGCAGTGGCGGTGGCGGAAACGGCGGTGGAGGGGTCTCTTCCGACTATGGTGCGCCCAGCAGTGGTGGAGCCAGTGGTGGAGGCAGTAGCGGCAGCGGAAACGGCGGTGGAGGTGTCTCTTCCGACTATGGTGCGCCCAGCAGTAGTGGAAGCAGTAGCGGTGGCGGAAACGGCGGTGGGGGCGTCTCTTCCGACTATGGTGCACCCAGCAGTGGTAGAGGCAGCGGTGGAAGCAATGGCGGTGGCGGAAACGGCGTTGGAGGCGTCTCTTCCGACTATGGTGCGCCCAGCAGTAGTGGAAGCAGTGGCGGCGGCGGAAATGGCGGTGGAGGCGTCTCCTCGGGCTATGGTGCGCCCAGCAATGGTGGAAGCAGCGGTGAAAGCAGTGGTGGCGGTGGAAACGGCGGTGGGGGCGTCTCTTTGGGCTATGGTGCACCCGGTAGTGGGGGCGACGGAGGTGGAGGTGGAGGAGGGTACTCAGCTCCCTCCGGGTCTTCTAGCAGCGATGCCTCCAGTGGAGGGGGCTCAAGTGGCGGCTACTCAGCCCCTAGGCCCTACAGCATTATCCAAGCGGCGCCTAGCCAGTCACATGGAGGATCCTCCCCGCTCTCTTCCGGTAAGGGCAGGAGTGGCGGCTCCATCTCAACTCGCACCTTCTCGGCACCCCGTATTGTGAAGGGCAGTCCTAAAGGAAGACGCGGCGGCAGAGGAGGAGGCTACGGAGGTGGAACCAATGGGGGCGGAGTAGGAGGCTACGGGGGTGGTAGCAGTAGAAGCGGCGGCGGACGTTACGGAGGTGGAAGCATTGGAGTTGGAGTAGGAGGCTACGGGGGTGGTAGCAGTAGAGGCGGCGGCGGAGGTTACGGAGGTGGAAGCATTGGAGGTGGTGGAGGAGGCTACAGAGGTGGAAACGTTGGAGGCGGAGGAGGCTACGGAGGTGGAAGCAGTGGAGGCGGTGGAGGAGGCTACGGTGGTGGAAGAAGTGGAGGAGGCAAAGGAGGCTACGGTGGTGGAAGCAGTGGAGGAGGCAGAGGAGGCTACGGTGGTGGAAGCAGTGGAGGAGGTGGCGGAGGCTATGGAGATGGAAGAAGTGGGGGCGGCGGTGGAGGCTTTGGAGGTGGAGGCAGGGCAGGCGGCGGCGGAGGCTACGGAGGAGGAAGCAATGGAGGAGGCGGTGGAGGCTATGGAGGTGGAAGCAGTGGAGGAGGCGGTGGAGGCTACGGGGGTGGAAGCAATGGTGGTACAGCGCGTGGATACAGCGCTCCCGCCCAGCCCTCGGGAGACAACGGTGCTCCTTCTCAGCCCTTTGGCGGTTACAGTGCTCCCTCACAGCCTTCTAGTGGGTATGGCGGCCCCTCAGCGTCATCGGGTGGCTCTGGAGGAGGTGGCTATAGCGCTCCATCGCAGCCATCTGGCGGTTACAGTGCCCCTGCTCAGCTGTCTAGCGGGTATGGAGGACCATCTACATCATCCGGTTCCTCAGGGGGTGGTTACAGTGCTCCCTCGCCTACATATGGTGGCTTGCAGCCTGCACAGTCCTCGGGAGGCTACAGCTTATCTTCCGCAAGTACTGGTGGGTATGGTCGTTGAACCATGCTTTTCATGCATGATTTTTTATCCTAAAAGTTCGTACAATTTGCCAGAAATACCAACCAAAAAGTGCAGTCTGCCAGCTACTCTTGTCACACTTGTTGGATCAAATGCTTTAAGTTTATGTACTCAGCATATTCTAGTGCCTTGTGGAATATGTATGCCAGTGCTTGTGAGCGTGATGTATTTATTTTGTGGAATGAAATAAATGATGATACTCAAAAATTCCTGACTGCATAACCTTTATTTTCACGCGCGGAATGGTGTTCTTATGCTTAGTGGAATCATGGTCCAAGTTTTTACTTTAGCACCACAGGAGCCCTCTTGATCAGTTCGGCTTCATCTTCAGTTTTTTTAAACTTTTCACGGAAGCTCTGCTCCCACTTTCCGAATGAGCCAACACGCAATTTGTAGCACTGACTGGGACAGGTATGATATCAGGGGAAGACAGGCTTCTGGGATAATGGTGAATGGGAAGTAGGAGTATGTCTGAACGGATTATAAAATCCAGACAATATTTTTAGGATCTAGTTCTACAAAAATAGGTGGTGGGTAGAATTTCGGAGGTTGCAAACATGACATACATTCATGGGGCATAACGGGATAAAAACAGCTTAGCTCTTAAGCTTTCATGGAACAAGAGGAAGCATTAAAATGATCTTAAAATATCATTCGGAGACGTGAGCTTGACATGTTGTGCTTGGTATGGCTTGTGAGCAATGATCAACGTGCCCACAACAAGCATCAACCCATCAACGTTCCCACCTTCCCCTATGGGAAGGTAAGGGATTTGATATCTTCGCTAACCCTTAGACAGGGGTGTAGCCTGGAGCTTCTCCGAAAAGACTAGATTCGCCGAGGAGGCGAAAGGCATCTCAGGGCGGGGGGGGTGGGATACGATACCAGTGATCAACAAACAAAATGAGCCACATATGTGAATATGCGTACCTGACCAAGCTAGTGGTGCTGATTTCGAATCTAACCTCGGTTTTTTGTTGTCAGTTCAAAATTTGGAGGGTTTCCAAATCTTATATTTCCGGCCAAATGCCGGTTTTTGTGTTCACCGATTGTTCTCGTTTCATAGCAAATGTATAGATAAATTGTATAATATTTCTAGAAATCACAGCCTTTGAATCACGCCAAGCAGCCGTTAATATACTACGTAACGCATGGGGTGGTGTTGGGGAATATGCCATTTACGAAACGTTTAAAGGGGGAGGGGGCTGGTGCCGATCGCTGTGCAACGCTCGAAATTGTGAAAATTCGGATTGTGGCAAATGGCAGGTTAACACCCGCCCCGGTGAGTCTCCGATCCACCCTCGCCATGGTGGGTGGGGTGCTTTCCCAGGAGATTGAGGAGATCCCGAGGAACACCCCCCTCGAACTCGGCTCCTATACGGGATTTTGAAAAAAATGCGAAGGCAGGTGGATAGCTTTTAAAAATTCATGATGAAACTAGACCTGCCACTTTTGGGCTCAGGTCAATATTGAAGTCATTACAGGTCAAAGAAGGTGGCATGTTAGAGAAGAGTTTCGGGGCTCTAGCGTCTGACAGAGTTGAGTTAGAATCATTTTGTAGGCACCATTCACTTCCTCATGTTACGGCAAATTGAATGATGTATAATATGACTACACTAGGTCAAAACACAAAAATGACCTGAACTCATATCAAGTCAAGGTCACTATCTGATCTAGCATAGTCAATATCAGGGATGCGGAGCCGAGAAAATTTTGGACGGCTCAGGCTCCGGCTCCGGTCCGGGTTATGATTTCGGCTCCGGCTCCGGCTCCGGCTCCGGGTTCAAGTGTCCTAACGGCTCCGCCTCCGGCTCTGGCTCCGGGAAAAATAGTCGGCTCCGACCGGCTCCGGCTCCGGCTCCGGCAATGCACCTATATCCAAAATGTGATCGACACGTTCTCAAGGGCGTGAAAGTCCATCAGATACAAAGTGATTATGTATTTGTACGAATGAAAAATGGCGACTGGATGAAGGAACGCTCTTGACCAGATGCCAAAGGCCAGTGAACCTCAAAACTGGACCAACCTACACTGCAATGTATTCGTATGGCAAACTGCACTGCACTGTTATGGCAAACAGAACACGGTTCGTTGGAAGGCAATGTGTGCCCCAATGAGTAAAAGTTACATCATTGCAAAGCTGAGATCATGCTGATTCCAGATATATGAAAATTTATATATGTTCCTCGAGGGCTTTTTGAGCAATTCTTTTATTTTGTGTTGTTCAAATGCACACAAGAATCGCTCTAACTTCCTCGTCACCGACATAGTGTTGTTGGATTTTGACATAGTTCGCGTTTGAATTTTGAATATTTACCCTTTCAATGATTCGAAGCACGGATATTGCGCGCAAGGCGCAGAGTCGGCTTCTCGGCGCTGGAGGTTAGCCCTTACTGAAGTGCCGGTCAAATCGTGGCAAATGTTCTTTCCGTACTCTCACTCAAACTACGCCAAATGTATCATTGCGCTGTGCTAATGGCTTAGCCACAACAATTTTCAAAACATTGACTATTCAGAATTTTCCCATTTCATGGTCGTGTCAGCATAACATGCATCTCAAATAGTCAACCTTTGTGCCATGCATTTGTAAAAATCCGGTCACGTCGGCGCTGAGCGGTGGTCCGGCTTTGTCAGACACTGTACCAGCCACGGGACGCGACCGGTTACGGGTGATGCGGGGTTCTGGCCACTCTCAGTGCATGTCATGTTAGGTCACCGCTGGGGAAGCATGGCAATGGCCCACGTCACTGCTACGCACGATCAGGCAAGGTAACATATTTGCATTATTTGCCTTAACAAATCTTCGGATTATCTTCCACCGGCACTATTTGAGAAACTAAAACAGATACCAGGCAGAGCTCAGTATTCGGCAAAGGATACACACCTACCTGGAGGGATCTGTTTTGGTGCCGAAAACTGTTGGAATCTGTTGAAAACCCCATCTCAAGTAAGAACAAATTATACCCGTGGCACTTCAAGAGAAAACGTCTCAGAGAGTACAAAAAATTTGCTCCCAAAAACGAAAATGCCACAATGTGACTGCGTATGCAGCGTTCTGTGCTTCAGGAAATGTTGACAGTCCTTTGCACATATGATTACGGTGTTAAAAACCATGGTTCTATGATTCACGGCTCAGATAATACGATAAGTATTGGGACATCAATGGAAACATATTCAAGTGGTATTTCCTCTGTGGAACTTTTACACATTCCTTAAACCAAAAAATATAGGAGCCGGACCTATCAAAGCCAAACCTAAGCCGGACCTATCCCGTGTGGAACGCTCAGTTGTATGGTCTTACGGGGCGGGAAAAATAAGATGGGACTGGATGAAATTTCCCTGATTTTATCCCACACGAAAACAACATTTTCAAAACTCCGAAAGAAAACCAAAGGGATGGGCAGAAGTGAAGACAGAAGAAGTCGCAAACTCCTTGCAGATACTCCGAAACGGATTGGAATGTGATTAGGTGGGGCAAAATAATATGGACATAAAAATGTTTACATTCTGACATGTACAGGAACTCTTTTAGAACTCTTTAATTTACAGGTCGAGGTACAGATGCGTGCTGTGTTGTCGTGTTTGGATAATCCCACCCTTCTATGGCTGGGGAAATTTCTTGTTCCACCGGGATTTGCCGAAGCACCATGACCGCTGCTCTCGAGATATATAAAACAGAGCGGCACCGTCAGTCAGTCACTCTGTCGCAGCCAGCGACAGATCAAGGTGTACTCCAGCATCATGGCAACATTCATGGTGAGACGTTACCGTGCAAAACAATGCCGCTCATAGTCTCGAGCAAGATTTACAAACACCAAACTTACATTTTAGAGTCCTCAGAATATTATGTTCTTGAAACAACCATATCAGAAGTGAAAAATCAAAAGTGTATCGATTTTAGCTATTTGAGTTAAGACTAAACTTCGGAATACCTAGTATTTGTTCATATTCAAACTCACAAAAAGAAAATTTAATCAAATTCTGCTCGTATCTTGCAGATCTGCAGCTCCCTGCTGCTGGTCGGCCTCTGTTTGGCCGACGGCGGCGGAGGCAGAGGCGGAATCTCCTCCGGTTATGGGGTGCCCCGCCGCGGCAGGGGCGGAGGAGGCGGCGGTGGTGGAGGCTACGGGGCGCCGCAAGGCCTCGGTGGTGAGGTATCCAGCTTTGGTCTCCCGAAGGAAGGAGGAAGAGGTGGAGGAGGAAGCATATCTTCAAGCTACGGTGCTCCCAGCAGCGGCAGAAGCAGTGGAGGAGGCGTCTCCTCTGGCTACGGTGCGCCCAGCAGTGGGGGAGGTGGACGTGGAGGCGGTGGTGGATACTCGGAGTCGTCCGTGTCATCTGGCTACGGTACCCCAAGTGGTGGGGGCTCCAGCGGTGGCTACTCCGCCCCTAGGCCCCAGAGCACCACCAAATCGGGACTTAGCCAGTCTTACGGAGGACCTTTCCCCTTCTCGTCCGGCAAGGGCAGGGGTGCTGGCTCCACCTCGAGTCGCACCTTCTCGGCGCCCCGTATTGTGAAGGCCAGTTTCAAGGGAAGCCGTGGCGGCGGCGGAGGCTACGGAGGTGGAAGCATAAGAGTTGAGGGGCCGGTTACAGCACTCCCTCACAGCCTTCAAGTAGGCATGGCGGCCCTTCAGCATCCTCTGGTGGTTCCGGAGGAGGTTATAGCGCTCGTTCTCAACCATCTGGAGGTTACAGCGCTCCCCGTCAACTCTCTAGAGGGTATGGTAGTCCCTCGGCGTCATCAGGTGCCTCTGGAGGTGGATATCGCCCTCAGTCTCTACCATCAGGCGGTTACAGAGCTCCTTCTCAGCCTACCGGTGGAAAAAGAGCTTCATCTCAGCATATCGGCGGCTACAGTGCCCCTGCTCAGCTGTCTAGCGGGTATGGAACACCTTCTTCATCATCGGGTTACTCAGGAGTTGGTTCCAGTGCTCCCTCACCTTCATATGGTGGCTTCCAGCGTTTACTGTCCTCAGGAGGCTTCAGTTCATCTTTCTCAAGTAGCGGTGGATATGGCCGTTGAACCATGCTTTTCATGTTGCATGATTCTTGATACTAGAAGTGCGTAAACGTTGCCAGGAATACAAACAAAAAGGTTCAGTCTGCCAATTCAACGTGATGCACTTGTTTGATCAAGTGATTAAAGTGTACTCACTGTCCCAATGCATTGTGGAATGTATGTGCCAGTGCTTGTGAGCGTCATGGATTTATTTTATGGAATGTAATACACTATGATGATACATATACAGGTACAGATGAATTCATTGGCAGACTTGAAATTTTCATTTGCTTGAAAATTTTGCCAAGATTGGTGCATAGGTCCCCAATGGCACAAATCATGACACTTTTCTCAGGATCATCTTGGGGATTACACACCACCTAATCGCACATACTCTCCAAGAAAGAAATAATAAACCGCACGAACTTTCATGTCATTTTCTAATGCAACAGTTCCCGACCAAACTGAGGCGATCACCGACTGCGTTCTGTGGGCAGGAGCCTATTGGACGGTCGTTTCCCATCACCCATCCAGCCGGCGTTGCGCTACTGCACCGAAGGTCCCACAATAACATTTCTGTTTTTATCAGGAATTTTTGGAACGCTCTGGCCACCTCTCGTCCACTGCCCACATCCGTGCCAGTGCTGGAGGTATGAAGGGCTAGTTGAACTGGAGGGGAAAGTGTTTGGAGACTAAAACCAAAAAATATGAGCGCTTGAAGCAGTTCGACATGCGCATCATTATGCAGAGGGCACTCGAGGACAAAATGTTTCAATGATCCAACGCGGGAGCCACAGGGCCACTTAAGAGAGGGTGCTGCAAGATTTGAAAACGACGAGAGTTAAGTGGAGAAACACCTACTCGTAGTTGGGTGTGAAGGCTGTTTCCAATTTTTTTGTCGAATGGAAAATATTTTGGGGCTGGGATTTGTCCAAAGTACTGATAATTTTTATGTTTAAAATTTGCAGCGTACCGTGTGCGAGATTCAATGGGAGGCTCTTCCACTCTTTTGAGGTTTTTGGAATGAATGAGTTTGGGAAAAGTACTGTCCTAATGTGAGGTTGGCTTACTGTTCGTGAGCTACGTAGAGCCATGCCGGCATTGGCAGATCTTGCTCCCAGAATTATTGATATGATGCAGTTGGGTGCATGTGAGTTTGGATGATGTAACTTGTGGAATTCGCGAGGTCTGTGGATTTTTCGCTGGGTTTCCAGTGAGGTGCAGCCCAATGATTTGCGAAGTTTTAAAGTGGGAGTTCTCAAACGTGCCCCAGTGATTAGCATAGCCGCTCTGTTTTGGGCTTGTTCGAGTTGGAGTGTGTCAGTTTTCGTTATCAGTCCGTCAAGCATTGTATCACAGTATTGGAGGGATGTTTTAACGTAAATGACCTATGATTTGTCCAGAATGGACCCAGGAATATGTTTCACAATCAGGTAGAGAAGGCCAAGCCCTCTGTTGATTAATCTTAATGTATTTTTGACATGTTAAGGGAAGTAAAGGTCACTGGGGAAAGTAATTCTGATGTGTTTATGGGTTACACTCTTGGAGACAGTCAGGCTGCCAAATTTTAAAATGGTTCTGTTCTTTGTGATGTAAAGCAGAATGTTGCTGGATAGTTTTTGATATATTGAAATTGATGGCCCAATCTTGACCGTATTGATGCATTGCATCGATGTCATTTTCTAGGGAGGTCCTTTTTTCTTCTACGTCGGACGGTTTGTGGGATCTGTAGATGGACGTATCGTCCGCAAAATACATGCCTCATTTGTAGTCTTCGTCGAGAGGCCTTCGAAGTACATTAATAATGTCAATATACGGAGCCTTACGGGCATTCCTAACTCAGATCTTTTTGGGAAAATGAAGTAGTGCATGATCTGTGGTGTGTGAACTGTTTACTTTGGAAGCTAGCTGGGTTATAAGGGGCAGTCGAAGCGTCATTTTCAACTGAAACACGTTGCTTTCTGTCAGTTCAGTACGATCTAATTCATGTCAGCGGCGGTTCTGTAAGCCCAAAGTCATTTTCAAACTTGAAAAAAACCCATCGTGCAAAATGTTGCGAAAATATTTCGGAAGGTCCAAGTAGATAGCTGTAAAGTTTTGTCCTTTGTGTCGTGCCTCGTACAGATTATCGGTAAGTAGGTCGGTTGGAGCAGGATGTTATAGTGTGGCCGGTAACCACTCTGTTTCTCAGTGAGGAGCTGATGTTCGGGCACATGGCCGTATATTCTTTGATATAAATTTTTTAAAGTATTTTTGAAACACAGCGAAGGAGGAAAGAATGGACGTAGTTAGTTGGCTCTGATATAGAGCACTTCCCTTTAAAGATTGGCTTTACGTTGGAAATTTTCTAAGGCTTTGGGAATTTTCCAGTCAGGAGAGGTTGGTTGAATCGGGTGTTTGGGGGGCTGATATTAGTATTGAAGACAATTTGTGAGCTTTTGTTTGTAATTCGCCGGACTTGTCGATTTTTGGTGTGTAATGAGTTAACCCTCGCCCCATGACCGGGGGCCATCGATGGCCCCCCCTAAGGTTTTTCCGGGATAGCAGAAAAACGACGAGGCGCAGCACCGCGGTTGAGGGCTTTACCTCTCACTGCATCATTTTCCCATCATCCCTGAAATTTTTTACCCCGGGTCACCCAAGGTCAGGTCACCAGACGAGGTCAACCAAGGTCACCTCACTTCACTTTAGAGCTCTTGCAAATTGCAGCTAAATTTGTACGATGTTGACACTGATTCTTGACACTTCATGAACCTCCAGGGTCTACAAGGTGTATATCCGGGATTTTTCGATTTCGTGCCCTGAGGTCAGGTCACGAGGCGACCTCTCCCATTGGAAAAGCATGGGGAAAAGCTATTTCATGATATAAAAGCCACAAAAATGATTGCAAATACTCAGACTGCTCAGAACAACGTTTCTGGACCACCCTTTCACGTATACAGATCATATATATATATATCTTTAAATTTATAAGATCATCCATAGGTCTCATAGAGGTCAAAATAAATAGTATTTTGACAATAACTTTTGACCTAATTGAGCTAGAGCGGTGAAACAAACACCATCGTGTTTGTCTTGTCACTGGCTTTCATTTGATATACGGCAAGGTCACTTTCTGACCTTTCGTGACCTCAGGTCATATTAGGTCACGAGGTGACCTCTGGCGGTCAAACCACTAGCGGGAGGTCTTTACGTTCCACATAGCGGAAAAGTACTGGCAATTTGCTATCAAATGTACTTTACCAGGTCTCAATAGCTCTAATTGCATAAGAGTTATGCCCAGTTTGCTTAATCATTGCATTCTTGAGTGAAAATAGCCGATCTTGACCTAATTTGACCCTCTGGAGGTCAAACCATTGACCTGAGCACTAAAACATGCGAAGTAATTTCTTACTGAATTCACGCGAGCTTTCTATTGCACTTTGCAGATTTGCGCTAACGCCCATATTTTCGGAGTTAGAGGGGGCCATCGATGGCCCTTCCGGGTGGGGCGAAGGTGGCGCCGGACCTTGGCAGCGCGGGTTAAAAGATGACAGGACCTCATGCTCTCTAAGATATCCCTGAGAGTGGGCACCAGCCGAGGCTCAGATAGACGTCTCAATAGGTAGCTTGCCGAGGGGGATTTATATCCATCTGGAGAAGGAAGAGGTCGTTAAATAAATCCACATTTTCCTTGTTGTCATTGACAAGCCTTGCAATATTGCAGCTAAAATATGTACTATGCTTTACAATGATTGTGTGAAACAATGTAAACTACCTAAAATAAATGAACGTTGTAAAAATTTTGAGATTTTTTTCATCTGGAAACAGAATAACTCTAAAAATGCTTAAAAAAAACTAAAAAAAGCATCCAATTGTGAAACTTTGCTAACATTTCATTGTCAATGTATAAAGGAAATGATATATATATATATATATATATATATATATATATCCATGTGTTTTATCTTAATGCTGGCCTGTAAAATCTCACAAAAGTGACATTTTTGTCCTTTTGCCTCGAGTGGTAAGGACGTGAAGAAATACTTGCACAGGCCGTTGGACTTTACCCGATTGTACATCTTTACCAACCTGTTATCAACTGAATACCTCCCTAACTCATTGGCAGCTAATGGGGGGGGTGGCGAAGGCCTGTGTCTCACAATTTGGTTATAAGTTTCTAGATATACTCTAGGTTATTTAAGGTGCCTAAAAATTACCAGCCAAGTTTCGGAGCCCCGCTGAAGTTCTTTAACTTTTCCATTTCACAAGAAACATTCCTATATGTGCTTCCATATTAGATCTTCCGGCAATACTTAGGTATTGTTTTCTAGAACGGTTACTATATAATCTTGAAGCCCAAGCACACTCTTCTTTCATCAGTTACTATCGAGCCGGGCCCCTCCCTGTCCGGGCCGGGCCACCCGCACCCGGTAGATACCGCGTCGACGCCCTAAACTTCAACGGACTCGCCAACTGTCTCGCCTGTACTGGAAAGCAGCCTTGGATAGTGAAAACGAGAATCGTACGCATAGAGTAAAACTATAACCAATAATGCCTGAAAAAAATCGCCGGAATAAAAGTCCATATCTGTACATACCTGATCACATCACCATTTTGTTCAAACATTTAATAAATTTATTGCAAGGCACGTGAACGCACCTCCACCAATCAGCGGCTACTGCCTGACAGATGCCATATGCCCGCGGGGCACAAAGGTGACAGGGGTCACGGCCGCAGAGCGCCACCGCTGGCACCTGGTCGGTGGGGGAGGGGAAGGGTGGCAGATCATAATACCTACGGGTATAGTGGTTGAAAAGCTAGTGTGGGTTTTCAGGTGCGTGCTTTTAGAGTAAGAAGGGAATATGTGTCAGGGGCATTCAACATATGCGAAGATCTTCGATAGGCCTACGGGCGAGATTTTTGGACGTTCGGAAGCCATGGAGAAAAAGTATGAATTCATGACAGTGCGATAGATTTTCGGGGCCCAAAATGGCGAATTAATGTAATGAAATACCTACTCGATAATTGAGAATTAAACTATTTTTGAGGAGACTGCATATCCAGATTAAAGAGTACCCGTTGCAAACAGTCAAGCAAACGCAATAGGTGAGACTGCAAGTGCTGGCAACACCGTGGTCAGTATTGATAATTGCAATTAGTTGCCGGTTTGATATATTTTGGTGTACTGAGTTCAGAAACCCTTTGGAAGTCGGGAAGGGGCATAACGTGTTATCTGGGATGTGATTATTAAAGATCGATACACCGACGACAAAATTTACCAAGTGGTGCAAACTACGCTGTACGCTGGTGCAAACTTGAGCCTGGCGTGTTTCATTCGACGTAAGTCATTAAAAACCTTATAGAACAGTATGCTGCAGATTGACTATCGCCTTTTGCAGATAGCAAAGCTGTTGATTATGATCAATAGCCTTGCTATCATTCGTCATTATGAAATTACGGTCTTGAACTATAGTCGTGGTTTCGGAAGAGAAATTACGGCATCTTGTTTTTTGTAGTTAGTTACGGCATGAAAAATTAGTACCTTACCTTGTACATAAAACGCTCAGCTATGCTCCAATTTTCCGAGTTGAGACTGCGGAAAAGCGCCTTTGCAACGTAAAGTAGCCATCTTTGCCCAACATCAGTAGGTAATATGTTAGCAGAAATAAGGCCCATGGTCTAATACCAAAATCCAAGTTGTTTTCGTTCAGACCGGTACACTGCAGTCTCCACATTCAGTTAGTCTCTGACTGTTGGATACAGTCTCCATGCGTGGGACCCTTTTGATCTTGGTGCTTGCCTGCAACGCAGCAATGCAGTATCCAGGATGGTGCTAGCGGCTACAATGGAGTCTCCATAAGCGGATAGTTTGGGTCCGGTTGTAAGGTCTTCCCCATGCTGCCATTTAACCACAGTCAGAGGGAAAAGCAGTTATTAGCCCGGAACCTGAGTGCAGACACAATACCTGCCACTAATAAATTTCATTTTCCGAAATCTGGGTAAGCATTTCTGCCTGGTCCGTGCGACACTCAGGGGATAAGGGTATTAAGTACAGGCTCGTTACAGTACATTAATTTACAGGTCGAGGTGCCGACGCGTACCGCGTTGTAGTGTTTGGGATACTGCCACCCTTCTATGGCTGGGGAAATTTCTTGTTCCACCGGCCTTCACCGGAGCACCATGACCGCTGCTCTCGAGATGAGGTATAAAACAGAGCGGCACTGTCAGTCAGTCACTCTGTCGCACGCAGCGGCAGATCAACTTGTACTCCAGCATCATGAAAACATTCAAGGTGAGAGGTTGTCCCACAAAAAATGCAGTTGTTGTGTCTGTCTAAGAGGGAATTAAAAATAAAACTTACATTTCAGAACCTTTAGAATAATACGCTTTGGGAACAATCGTATGAGAAGTGAGACATACAAAACGGATATCAATTTTAGGGATCAGAGTTCAAAGTAAACATCAAAATAAATAGTGATTTTTCATTATCAAAGTAACAATAAAAAACAATGTCATCAACTTCGGCTCGTATCTTGCAGATCTGCAGCTCAATGCTGCTGGTCGGCCTCTGTTTGGCCGACGGCGGTGGAGGCGGAGGCGGAATCTCCTCCGGCTATGGGGCGCCCCGCAGCGGCAGGGGCGGAGAAGGCGGCGGTGGTGGAGGCTACAGAGCGCCGCAAGGCCTCGGTGGCGAGGTATACGGATTTGGTCTCCCGAAGGGAGAAGGTGGAGGAGGAGGAGGAAGCGTCTCCTCACGTTACGGTGCACCCAGCAGTGGCGGAGGCAGCGGTGGAGGCGTCTCCTCTGGCTACAGTGCTCCCAGCGGCGGCAGAAGCAGTGGTGGAGGCGTCTCCTCTGGCTATGGTGCACCCAGCAGCGGTAGAAGCAGTGGAGGAGGCGTCTCCTCTGGCTATGGTGCACCCAGCAGCGGCGGAAGCAGTGGTGGAGGCGTCCCTTCTAGCTACGGTGCGCCCAGCAGTGGGGGAGGTGGACGTGGAGGCGGTGGTGGATACTCGGCGTCGTCCGTGTCATCTGTCTACGGTGCCCCCAGTGGTGGGGGCTCCAGCCATGGCTACTCCGTCCCTGGGCCCCAGAGCACCACCCAGTCGGGGCTTAGCCAGTCTTACGGAGGACCTTCCCCCTTCTCGTCCGGCAAGGGCAGGAGTGGCGGCTCCACCTCGATTCGCACCTTCTCAGCGCCCCGTATTGTGAAGGCCAGTTTCAAGGGAAGCCGTGGCGGCAGCGGAGGAGGCTACGGAGGTGGAAGCATTGGAGCTGGAGGGGCCGGTTACAGCGCTCCCTCACAGTCTTCAAGTGGATATGGCGGCCCTTCAGCGTCATCTGGTGGTTCCGGGGTAGGTTATAGCGCTCCATCTCAGCCTTCCGGCGGCAACGGTGCCCCGTCGCAGCCGTCTAGTGGCTATGGTGGTCCCTCTTCTTCATCCAGTAGTTCTGGAGGAGGTTACAGTGGTCCTTCTCAGCCCTCTAGTAGGTATGGTAGTCAACCGGCGTCATCAGGTATCTCTGGAGGTGGGTATCGGTCTCAGTCACTGCCATCAGGCGATTACAGAGCTCCTTCTCAGCGTGTCGGTGGGAAAAGAGCACCATCTCAGCCATCTGGCGGTTACAGTTCCCCTGCTCAGCCGTCTACCGGGTATAGAAGGCCTTCTACATCATCCGGCTCCTCAGGACGTACTTCTAGTGCTCTGTCATCCTCATATGGCGGCTTCCAGCGTTCACAGTCCTCGGGAGGCTACAGTTCAGCTTCCTCAAGTAGTGGTGGATATGGTCGTTGAACTACGCTTTTCATGTTGTGTCATTATTGATACTAAAAGTGTGTACACGTTACCAGGAATACCAACCTAAGGGTGCAGCCTGCAAATTCAACGTGATGCACTTGCTCGATCAAATGCTTACAGTGTCTTCACTGAGGATATTCTAATGTCTTGTCGAATATGTGTGCGGGTGCTTTTGAGCATAATGTATTTATTTTATGGAATGCAATACATGATATTCAATATTTCAAGACAGCATGGCCTTTAGTTTCATGCATGCAATGGTTCTTTTAGGAATAGTGAGACGCACAGCACTAAATTTGAACTTTTAGCACAGAAGGAAACCTCTTGATCAGTTTGGCGCCATCTTTAGCATTTTTAGGGATTTGTTACGGATGCTCCTACCGCACTATCCGCACGAGCAGTCCCCTCAATTACAGATTAGTTTCGAACACAAATTTTAACGTCCACAAAGCACATTGATGGTGGCCCAGTTTTTATTGCCCTTTCACCTGCGAGTTGCCAGCTGACCTAGGTCCGGTAAATATTGAGCGCCTGAGCATCTTAGTGAATGGAAACCAGCCTTCGCGAGTGCACTGTCACTGCACGGTTTCTGAGCGAGCTGGAGTCCCATGCTTTGACAACTGGCCATTGGTCTGGTGAGATTGAACCGTCCCCACTCACCCCACAAACATCCATTTCAGAACCTTTAGAATAATACGCTTTGGGAACAATCGTATGAGAAGTGAGACATACAAAATGGATATCAATTTTAGGTATCTGAGTTTAAAGTAAACATCGAAATACTTCGGCTCGTATCTTACAGATCTGCAGCTCAATGCTGCTGGTCGGCCTCTGTCTAGCCGACGGCGGCGGAGGCAGAGGCGGAATCTCCTCCGGCTATGGGGCGCCCCGCCGCGGCAGGGGCGGAGCAGGCGGCGGTGGTGGAGGCTACAGAGCACCGCAAGGTCTCGGTGGTGAGGTATCCGGATTTGGTCTTCCGAGGGGAGGAGGTGGAAGAAGAGAAGGAGGCGTCTCTTCATGTTACGGAGCACCCAGTAGCAACGGAGGTGGTGGCGGAGGTGTCTCCTCTGACTATGGTGCACCCAGCGGCGGCAGAAGCAGTGATGGAGGCGTCTCTTCTGGCTACGGTGCACCCAGCAGTGGCAGTGGCGGAGGCAGCAGTGGAGGAGGTCTCCTCTGGCTACGGTGCGCCCAGGAGTGGCGGAGGCGGACGTGGAGGCGGTGCTGGATACTCGGCGTCGTCCGTGTCAGCTGGCTACGGTGCCCCCAGTGGTGGGGGCTCTAGCCGTGGCTACTCCGTCCCTAGGTCCCAGAGCACCACCCAGTCGGGACTTACCCAGTCTTACGGAGGACCTTCGCCCTTCTCGTCCGGCAAGGGCAGGGGTGCTGGCTCCACCTCGAGTCGCACCTTCCCGGCGCCCCGCATTGGGAAGGCCAGTTTCAAGGGAAGCCGTGGCGGCGGAGGGGGAGGCTACGGAGGTGGAAGCATAAGAGTTGGAGGGGCCGGTTACAGCACTCCCTCACAGCCTTCAAGTAGGCATGGCGGCACTTCAGCATCCTCTGGTGGTTCCGGAGGAGGTTATAGCGCTCGTTCTCAACCATCTGGAGGTTACAGCGCTCCCCGTCAACTCTCTAGAGGGTATGGTAGTCCCTCGGCGTCATCAGGTGCCTCTGGAGGTGGATATCGCCCTCAGTCTCTACCATCAGGCGGTTACAGAGCTCCTTCTCAGCCTGCCGGTGAAAAAAGAGCTTCATCTCAGCATTCCAGCGGCTACAGTGCCCCTGCTCAGCTGTCTAGCGGGTATGGAACACCTTCTTCATCATCGGGTTACTTAGGAGGTGGTTCCAGTGCTCCCTCACCTTCATATGGTGGCTTCCAGCGTTCACTGTCCTCAGGAGGCTTCAGTTCATCTTCCTCAAGTGGCGGTGGATATGGCGGTTGAACCATGCTTTTCATGTTGCATGATTCTTGATACTAGAAGTGCGTAAACGTTGCCAGGAATACCAACAAAAAGGGTCAGTCTGCCAATTCAACGTGATGCACTTGTTTGGTCAAAAATGATTTAAGTGTACTCACTGTCCCAATGCATTGTGGAATGTCTGTGCCAGTGCTTGTGAGCGTAATGGATTTATTTTATGGAATGTAATACACTATGATGATACATATACAGGTACAGATGAATTCATTGGCAGACTTGAAATTTTCATTTGCTTGAAAATTTTGCCAAGATTGGTGCATAGGTCCCCAATGGCACAAATCATGACACTTTTCTCAGGATCATTTTGGGGACTACACACTACCTAATCGCACATACTCTCCAAGAAAGAAATAATAAACCACACGAACTTCCGTGTCACTTTCTAATGCAACAGTTCCCGACCAAACTGAGGCGATCACCGACTGCGTTCTGTGGGCAGGAGCCTATTGGACGGTCGTTACCCATCATCCACCCAGCCGGCGATGCGCTACTGCACCGAAGTTCCCACAATAACATTTCTGTTTTTATCAGGAATTTTTGGAACGCTCTGGCCACCTCTCGTCCACTGCCCACATCCGTGCCAGTGCCGGATGTAAGAAGGGCTAGTTGAACTGGAGGGGAAAGTGTTTGGAGACTAAAACCTAAAAATATGAGCGCTTGAAACAGTTCGACATGCGCATCATTATGCAGAGGGCACTCGAGGACAAAATGTTTCAATGATTCAACTCGGGAGCCACAGGACCACTTTAAAGAGGGTGCTAGCAAGATTTGAAAACGGCGAGAGTTAAGTGGAGAAGTACTTACTCGTAGTTGGGTGTGAAGGCTGTTTTCAATTTTTTAGTCGAATGGGAAATATTTAGGGGCTGGGATGTGTCCAAAGTACTGATAATTTTTTATGTTTAAAATTTGCAGCGTACCGTGTGCGAGATTCAATGGGAGGCTGCTCCACTCTTTTGAGGTTTTTGGAATGAATGAGTTTGAGAAAAGTGCTGTCCTAATGTGAGGTTGGCTTACTGTTCGTGAGCTACGTAGAGCCATGCCGGCATTGGCAGATCTTGCTCCCGGAATTATTGATATGATGCAGTTGGGTGCATGTGAGTTTGGATGATGTAACTTGTGGAATTCGCGAGGTCTGTGGATTTTTCGATGGGTTTCCAGTGAGGTCCAGCCCAATGATTTGTGAAGTTTTAAAGTGGGAGTTCTCAAACGTGCCCCAGTGATTAGCATAGCCGCCCTGTTTTGGGCTTGTTCGAGTTGGAGTGTGTCAGTTTTCGTTATCAGTCCGTCAAGCATTGTATCACAGTATTTGAGGGATGTTCTAACATAAATGACGTATGATTTGTCCAGAATGGACCCAGGAATATGTTTTACAATCGGGTAGAGAAGACCAAGCCCTCTGTTGATTAATCTTAATGTATTGTTGACATGTTAAGGGAAGTAAAGGTCACTGGGGAAAGTAACTCTGATGTGTTTATGGGTTACACTTTTGGAGACAGCCAGGCTGCCAAATTTTAAAATGGCTCTGTTCTTTGTGACGTAAAGCAGAATGTTGCTGGATAGTTTTTGATATATTGAAATTGATGGCCCAATCTTGACCGTGTTGATGCATTGCATCGATGTCATTTTGGAGGTAGGTCTTTTTTCTTGTACGTCTGACGGTTTGTGGGATCTGTAGATGGACGTATCGTCCGCAAAATACATGCCCCATTTGTAGTCTTCGTCGAGAGGCCTTCGAAGTACATTAATAATGTCAATATACGGAGCCTTACGGGCATTCCGATCTCAGATCTTTTTGGGAAAATGAAGTAGTGCATGATCTGTGGTGTGCGAACTGTTTACTTTGGAAGCTAGCTGGGTTATAAGGGGCAGTCGAAGCGTCATTTTCAACTGAAACACGTTGCTTTCTGTCAGTTCAGTACGATCTAATTCATGTCAGCGGCGGTTCTGTAAGCCCAAAGTCATTTTCATACTTGAAAAAACCCATCGTGCAAAATGTTGCGAAAATATTTCGGAAGGTCCAAGTGGATAGCTGTAAAGTCTTGTCCTTTGTGTCGTGCCTCGTACAGATTATCGGTAAGTAGGTAGGTTGGAGCTAGATGTTATAGTGTGGCCGGTAACCACTCTGTTTCTCAGTGAGGAGCTGATGTTCGGGAACATGGCTGTATATTCTTTGATATAAAATTTTTCAAGTATTTTTGAAACACAGCAAAGGAGGAAAGAATGGGCGTAGTTAGTTGGCTCTGATATAGAGCACTTCCCTTTAAGGATTGACTTTACGTTGGAAATTTTCTAAGGCTTTGGGAATTTTCCAGTCAGGAGAGGTTGGTTGAATCGGGTGTTTAGGGGGCTGATATTAGTATTGAAGACAATTTGTGAGTTTTTGTTTGTAATTCGCCGGACTTGTCGATTTTTGGTGTGTAATGAGTTAAAAGATGACAGGACCTCATGCTCTCTAAGATATCCCTGAGAGTGGGCACCAGCCGAGGGTCAGGTAGACGCCTCAATAGGTAGCTTGCCGAGGGGGATTTATATCCGTCTGGAAAAGGAATAGGTCGTTAAATAAATCCACATTTTCCTTGTTGTCATTGACAAGCCTTGCAATATTGCAGCTAAAATATGTACTATGCTTGACAATGATTGTGTGAAACAATAGAAACTAGCTAAAATAAATGAACGTTGGAACCATTTTTATTTTTTTTTCATCTGGAAACAGAATAACTCTAAAAATGCTTTTAAAAACTCAAAGAAAAGCATCCAATTGTGAAACTTTGCTAACATTTCATTGCCAATGTATAAAGAAAATTATATATATATATATATATCTATATATATATAAATATATATATATATATATATATATATATATATATATATATATATATATATACATCCATGTGTTTTATCTTAATGCTGGCCTGCAAAATCTCACAAAAGTTACATTTTTGTCCTTTTGTCTCGAGTGGTAAGGACGTGAAGAAATACTTGCACAGGCCGTTGCACCTTACCCGATTGTAAGTCCTTACCAACCTGTTATCAACTGAATACCTCCCTAACTCATTGGCAGCTAATGGGGGGGGGTGGCGAAAGCCTGTGTCTCACAATTTGGTTATGATTTTCTAGATATACTCTAGGTTATTTAAGGTGCCTAAAAATTACCAGCCAAGTTTCGGAGCCCCGCTGAAGTTCTTTACCTTTTCCATTTCACAAGAAACGTTCCTCTACGTGCTTTCCTATTAGATCTTCCGGCAATACTTAGGTAGTGTTTTCTAGAACGGTTACTATATAATCTTGAAGCCCAAGCACACTCTTCTTCCATCAGTTACTATCGAGCCGGGCCCCTCCCTGTCCGGGCCGGGCCACCCGCACCCGGCAGATACCGCGTCGACACCTTAAACTTCAACGGACTCGCCAACTGTCTCGCCTGTACTGGAAAGCAGCCTTGGATAGTGAAAACGAGAATCGTACGCATAGAGTAAAACTATAACCAATAATGCCTGAAAAAATCGCCGGAATAAAATTCAATATCTGTACATACCTGATCACATCACCATTTTGTTCAAACATTTAATGAATTTATTGCAAGGCACTTGAACGCACCTCCACCAATCAGCGGCTGCTGCCTCACAGATGCCATATGCCCGCGGGGCACAAAGGTGACATGGGTCACGGCCGCACAGCGCCACCGCTGGCACCTGGTCGGTGGGGAGGGGTAGGGTGGCAGATCATAATACCTACGGGTATAGTGGTTAAAAAGCTAGTGTGGGTTTTCAGGTGCGTGCTTTTGGAGTAAGAAGGGAATATGTGTCAGGGGCATTCAACATACGCGAATATCCTCGATAGGCCTACGGGTGAGATTTTTGGACGGTCGGAAGCCATGGAGAAAAAGTATGAATTCATGACAGTGCGATTGATTGTCGGGGACCAAAATGGCAAATTCATGTCATGGAATACCTACTCTATAATTGAGAATTAAACTATTTTTGAGGAGACTGCATATTCAGATTAAAGAGTACCCGTTGCAAACATTCAAGCAAACGCAACAGGTGGGACTGCAAGTGCTGGCAACACCGCGGTCAGTATTGATAATTGCAATTAGTTGCCGGTTTGATATAATTTGGTGTACTGAGTTCAGAAGCTCTCTGGAAGTCTGGAAGGGGCATAACGTGTTATCTGGGATGTGATTATTAAAGACTGATACACAGAAGACAAAATGTACCAAGTGGTGCAAACTACGCTGTACGCTGGTGCAAACTTGAGCCTGGCGTGTTTCATTCGACTTAACCCATTAGAAATCTTATAGAACGGTATTATGCAGATTGACTATCGCCTTTTGCAGATAGCAAGGCTGTTGATTATGCTCAACAGCCTTGCTATCATTCGTAATTATGAAATGACGGTCTTGAACTACAGTCGTGGTTATGAAAGGGAAATTGCGCCATCTTATTTTTGTAGTGAGTAACGGAATGAAGAATTAGCACATTATCTGATGCATATAACACTCGACTATGCTACAATTTGCCAAGTACAGACTACGGAAAAAATTTTGTGACGGAACTTAGCGTTCTTGACCTACCACCAGTAGGTAGTATTTTGAAATGTGGCTAAATGTCTGAGACCAGAATCCAAGTTGTTTTCGTTCAGGCTGGTACACTGGAGACTACACCTTTGGTTAGTCTCCGACTGTTCCATGCAGTCTCCATGCATGAAACCCTCATGATCTTGATAATTGCCTGGAACACGGCAATGCAGTTTCCAGGAAGGAGGTGCTAGCACCTAATTTCAATGCTATCTCCAAAAGCGGTTACTTGGGTCTGGTGGTGGGGTCGTCCTCACACGCTGCCATGTAACCGCAGCCAGGGCGGGGGGGGCAGATATTAGCCCGGAACCTGACTGCGAACACAATACCTGCCATTAATAAATTTCATTTTCCGAAATCTGTGTAAGCATTTTTGTCGGGTCCGTGCGACACTCAGGGGACAGGGGTATTCAGTACAGGCTCGTTACAGTACATTAATTTACAGGTCGAGGTGCCGACGCGTGCCGCGTTGTAGTGTTTGGGATACTCCCACACTTCTATGGCTGGGGAAATTTCTTGTTCCACCGGCCTTCACCGGAGCACCATGACCGCTGCTCTCGAGATGAGGTATAAAACAGAGCGGCGCTGTCAGTCAGTCACTCTGTCGCACGCAGCGGCAGATCAACGTGCACTCCAGCATCATGCAAACATTCAAGGTGAGAGGTTGTCACACAAAAGAATGCAGTTGATGTGTCTGTCTAAAAGGGGAATAAAAAATATACTTACATTTCAAAACCTTTAGACTAATGTGCTTTTGGAACAATCGTATGTGAAGTGAGACATACAAAACGGATATCAATTTTAGGCATCAGAGTTCAAAGTAAACATCGAAATAAATAGTGATTTTTCATTATCACAGTAACAATAAAAAACAATGTCATCAACTTCGGCTCCTATCTTGCAGATCTGCAGCTCAATGCTGCTGGTCGGCCTCTGTTTGGCCGACGGCGGTGGAGGCGGAGGCGGAATCTGCTCCGGCTATGGGGCGCCCCGCGGCGGCAGGGGCGGAGAAGGCGGCGGTGGTGGAGGCTACAGAGCGCCGCAAGGCCTCGGTGGCGAGGTATCCGGATTTGGGCTCCCGAAGGGAGGAGGTGGAGGAGGAGGAGGAAGCGTCTCCTCACGTTACGGTGCACCCAGCAGTGGCAGAAGCGGCGGTGGAAGCGTCTCCTCTATCTATGGTGCACCCAGCAGTGGCGGAGGCAGCGGTGGAGGTGTCTCTTCTAGCTACGGTGCGCCCAGCAGTGGGGGAGGTGGACGTGGAGGCGGTGGTGGATACTCGGCACAGTCCGTGTCATCTGGCTACGGTTCCCCCAGTGGTGGGGGCTCCAGCCGTGGCTACTCCGTCCCTGGGCCCCAGAGCACCACCCAGTCGAGACTTACCCAGTCTTACGGAGGACCTTCGCCCTTCTCGTCCGGCAAGGGCAGGGGTGCTGGCTCCACCTCGAGTCGCACCTTCTCGGCGCCCCGTATTGTGAAGGCCAGTTCCAAGGGAAGCCGTGGCGGCGGCGGAGGGGGCTACGGAGGAAGCAGTGGTGTTGGAAGGCCGGTTATAGCGCTCCCTCACAGCCTTTAAGTGGCTATGGCGGCCCTTCAGCGTCATCTGGTGGTTCCGGGGTAGGTTATAGCGCTCCATCTCAACCATCTGGAGATTACAGCGCTCCATCTCAGCCTTCCGGCGGCTATGGTGCCCCGTCGCAGCCGTCTAGCGGCTATGGTGGTCCCTCTTCTTCATCCAGTAGTTCTGGAGGAGGTTACAGTGGTCCTTCTCAGCCCTCTAGTAGGTATGGTAGTCCACCGGCGTCATCAGGTATCTCTGGAGGTGGATATCGGTCTCAATCACTGCCATCAGGCGATTACAGAGCTCCTTCTCAGCGTGTCGGTGGGAAAAGAGCACCATCTCAGCCATCTGGCGGTTACAGTGCCCCTGCTCAGCCGTCTACCGGGTATAGAAGGCCTTCTACATCATCCGGCTCCTCAGGACGTACTTCTAGTGCTCCGTCATCCTCATATGGCGGCTTCCAGCGTTCACAGTCCTCGGGAGGCTACAGTTCAGCTTCCTCAAGTAGTGGTGGATATGGTCGTTGAACTACGCTTTTCATGTTGTGTCATTATTGATACTAAAAGTGTGTACACGTTACCAGGAATACCAACCTAAGGGTGCAGCCTGCCAATTCAACGTGATGCACTTGCTCGATCAAATGCTTACAGTATCTTCACTGAGAATATTCTAATGTCTTGTCGAATATGTGTGCGGGTGCTTTTGAGCATAATGTATTTATTTTATGGAATGCAATACATGATATTCAATATTTCAAGACAGCATGGCCTTTAGTTTCATGCATGCAATGGTTCTTTTAGGAATATTGAGACGCACAGCACTAAATTTGAACTTTTAGCACAGAAGGAAACCTCTTGATCAGTTTGGCGCCATCTTTAGCATTTTAGGGATTTGTTACGGATGCTCCTACCGCACTATCCGCACGAGCAGTCCCCTCAATTACAGATTAGTTTCGAACACAAATTTTAACGTCCACAAAGCACATTGATGGTGGCCCAGTTTTTATTGCCCTTTCACCTGCGAGTTGCCAGCTGACCTAGGTCCGGTAAATATTGAGCGCCTGAGCATCTTAGTGAATGGAAACCAGCCTTCGTGAGTGCACTGTCACTGCACGGTTTCTGAGCGGGCTGGAGTCCCATGCTTTGACAACTGGCCATTGGTCTGGTGAGATTGAACCGTCCCCACTCACCCCACAAACATCCTTTTGAGTATTTTCACATCACGGTTATCATCAAGTGGTGAGCTCCTTCCGAAAAATAACTCCACCCCCTTTTCTCCCGGAGCACGTCTTCCGCGGTTAATAGCATGTTCCATCAATCGACAACGAAGAAGTCCATTTTACCAATAATTGCAATCTATGATGTGGCTCTCTCGGTAAATGTTATATGCCCTATTGCATGGTAGGAACAAGGCCAAGTATTGGATGTTTAAAGGAAGTGTCCCAATTTTATAATGAGTTTTGAACTGAGATAGCAGTTCTGTACAGCGTGTTGAGAAAGTAAAGGAGCCTATTGGCTTATTTCAAACCCTGAAGGAATACTTTCCATATGGCTTCAGTAATCTGATTGGTCGTAAGCCCTACGTCTCGCCCACTCGCAGAAAATACCATGCTAGCGAGTGAACCAGCATGCATCTGCCTGTTGACCGGGGACTTTCAATCGGTCAGTCGGCTTATCAATCGGTCAGTCGGACCGGGGACTTTCAATCAAGTCGGCCGTCAAATTCAATAGCTTTTTTGCTTGTATCAGAAATACTGCGTTTTGGCGTAATAAATATTGTTGGACCAGTTCGAAATTTTTTCTTAGGTGGCACCTGTTGCTTATTCAAAAGGAGGCCAATTTCAAGTTCGTCGCTTAGAAATAAAAATGAAAAAAATGAAAAACTGAAAACACTTGTTCCAAAATCTTTCAAAAACTATTTTGAATTTAGATTCGGGGGCCTTAGTTTGGGCGTCTAGCGTAAAAGGGCTATCACCCTACACAATTGCAGAGCCCTTGCATCAACTGTCAGAACCGCCAAGCGGCCAGAATAGAGCCTCTTGAGAAATTTCAATCCGCTTCGCTCCATGGATTTCGTCATGCGGCTCTGACGCCCGCAGTAGCATCCCAGTCCCAGAAAAAAAACTCCTAAAACAGTTGTCACGCTTCACCACTGCATGAGCGGATGAAGGCAGAGGACACGCTGAAAGCTGCTGTGGTGTCGCTGATACGTTGCGTCGCTGATGACATGTACCATTGTTCCTTCCTGTTATATTGTCTCGCACTGTGTTATGTGGCAAAGGTACAGCGCTGGTAAATACAGCTCCCACATTGTTCGAGTAACCAATCTCTTCTTGCAACGGCAGCAGTAACTAATACATACATAGGTATCGAACATAATTAAACGATAGCTTACCCGCGGAGGAACTCTGTCTTATGGTCCTATTATCGGTGACCTGACGTGACCTGAACATTTTGAACGTCTTGGGGTTTGCAAATTTTATCCGAATAATGTATGGCATCCGGATATTTGAAAAAGCTTTCTCTGCATTTTGGTGTCCGGATACTGAAATCCGGATTGCAATATCCGTCATGTATCCGGATATTTAAATATCCGGATACACGGCGTATACTGGAATGATGTGCGAATTTCATCAGGATAATCGCCGATATCCGGAGAGTTGAATACGCTTCTCCCTTATTTGAGTATCTGGATACGAAATTCCGGATTCCACTATCCGCCTTGCATCATAATCGGGGTGTTTAAGAATCCGGATAATGAATGGTATCCGGATATTAGAATCCATTTTTTATTCTGGAGGTCCGTTACCTTCTTCAAGTATCCATCTCTGCATTCAATCATGAGGATAACAAAATGAATCGTTTATTATCCGGATAAAATTCGCACATTATTCCAATATACAAAACGTATTCTCATTTTTATAGTGTATGCTACAATTTACCAAGTTCAGACTACAGAAAAAAACGATTTCGTGACGAAACCTAGCCTTCTTGGCCTATCATCAGTAATTAGTATTTTGAAATGTGGCTCATAGTCTGATACTAAAAGCCAGGTGGTTTTCGCTCAGACCGGAACACTGGACCCTCCACCTTTGCTTAGTCTCCTACTGTTTGATCCAGTCTCCACTCGTTAAACCCTCATAATCTTGGCGCTTGCCTACAACACGACAACGCAGTTTCCGGGAATGGGGTGTTAGTGCCCCATCTTAAAGCAGTCTCCAAAAACAGTTATTAGGGTCCGGTGGTAGGGTCGTTCCCTCACGCTGCCATTTAACCGCAGTCAGGGGGGCAGATATCAGCCTGACTGCGGACACAATACCTGTCATCGCTAAATCGCATTTCCCAAAATCTGGGTAAGCATTTTTGCCGGGTCCGTGCGACACTCAGGGGATGGGAGTATTTAATACAGGCTCGTTACAGTACATTAATTTACAGGCCGAGGTACAGATGCGTGCTGTGTTGTCGTGATGGGATAATCCCACCCTTCTATGGCTGGGGAAATTTCTTGTTCCACCGGGATTTGCCGAAGCACCATGACCGCTGCTCTCGAGATATATAAAACAGAGCGGCACCGTCAGTCAGTCACTCTGTCGCAGCCAGCGACAGATCAAGGTGTACTCCAGCATCATGGCAACATTCATGGTGAGACGTAACCGTGCAAAACAATGCAGCTCATGGTCTCGAGGAAGATTTACAAACACCAAACTTACATTTTAGAGTCCTCAGAATATTATGTTCTTGAAACAATCATATCAGAAGTGAAAAATCAAAAGTGTATCGATTTTAGCTATTTGAGGTAAAGCTAAACTTCGGAATACCTAGTATTTGTTCATATTCAAACTCGCAAAAAGAAAATTTAATCAAATTCTGCTCGTATCTTGCAGACCTGCAGCTCCCTGCTGCTGGTCGGCCTCTGTTTGGCCGACGGCGGCGGAGGCAGAGGTGGAATCTCCTCCGGTTATGGGGCGCCCCGCCACGGCAGGGGCGGAGGAGGCGGCGGTGGTGGAGGCTACGGGGCGCCGCAAGGCCTCGCTGGCGAGGTATCCGGCTTTGGTCTCCCGAAGGGAGGAGGAAGAGGTGGAGGAGGAAGCATATCTTCAAGCTACGGTGCTCCCAGCAGCGGCAGAAGCAGTGGTGGAGGCGTCTCCTCTGGCTACGGTGCGCCCAGCAGTGGGGGAGGTGGACGTGGAGGCGGTGGTGGATACTCGGAGTCGTCCGTGTCTTCTGGCTACGGTACTCCCAGTGGTGGGGGCTCCAGCGGTGGCTACTCCGCCCCTAGGCCCCAGAGCACCACCAAATCGGGACTTAGCCAGTCTTATGGAGGACCTTCCCCCTTCTCGTCCGGTAAGGGCAGGAGTGCCGGCTCCACCTCGAGTCGCACCTTCTCAGCGCCCCGTATTGTGAAGGCCAGTTTCAAGGGAAGCCGTGGCGGCGGCGGAGGAGGCTACGGAGGTGGAAGCATTGGAGTTGGAGGGGCCGGTTACAGCGCTCCCTCACAGCCTTCAAGTAGGCATGGCGGCCCTTCAGCATCCTCTGGTGGTTCCGGAGGAGGTTATAGCGCTCGTTCTCAACCATCTGGAGGTTACAGCGCTCCCCGTCAACTCTCTAGAGGGTATGGTAGTCCCTCGGCGTCATCAGGTGCCTCTGGAGGTGGATATCGCCCTCAGTGTCTACCATCAGGCGATTACAGAGCTCCTTCTCAGCCTGCCGGTGGAAAAAGAGCTTCATCTCAGCATTCCAGCGGCTACAGTGCCCCTGCTCAGCTATCTAGCGGGTATGGAACACCTTCTTCATCATCGGGTTACTCAGGAGGTGGTTCCAGTGCTCCCTCACCTTCATATGGTGGCTTCCAGAGTTCACTGTCCTCAGGAGGCTTCAGTTCATCTTCCTCAAGTGGCGGTGGATATGGCCGTTGAACCATGCTTTTCATGTTGCATGATTCTTGATACTAGAAGTGCGTAAACGTTGCCAGGAATACCAACAAAAAGGTTCAGTCTGCCAATTCAACGTGATGCACTTGTTTGATCAAAAATGATTAAAGTGTACTCACTGTCCCAATGCATTGTGGAATGTCTGTGCCAGTGCTTGTGAGCGTAATGGATTTATTTTATGGAATGTAATACACTATGATGATGCATATACAGGTACAGATGAATTTATTGGCAGACTTGAAATTTTCATTTGCTTGAAAATTTTGCCAAGATTGGTGCATAGGTCCCCAATGGCACAAATCATGACACTTTTCTCAGGATCATCTTGGGGATTGCACACCACCCAATCGCACATACTCTCCAAGAAAGAAATAATAAACCACACGAACTTTCATGTCATTTTCTAATGCAACAGTTCCCGACCAAACTGAGGCGATCACCGACTGCGTTCTGTGGGCAGGAGCCTATTGGACGGTCGTTACCCATCACCCATCCAGCCGGCGCTGCGCTACTGCACCGAAGGTCCCACAATAACATTTCTGTTTTTATCAGGAATTTTTGGAACGCTCTGGCCACCTCTCGTCCACTGCCCACATCCATGCTGGATGTAAGAAGGGCCAGTTGAACTGGAGGGGAAAGTGTTTGGAGACTAAAACCTAAAGATATGAGCGCTTGAAACAATTCGACATGCGCATCATTATGCAGAGGGCACTCGAGGACAAAATGTTTCAATGATCCAACGCGGGAGCCACAGAGCCACTTTAGAGAGGGTGATAGCAAGATTTGAAAAGGGCGAGAGTTAAGTGGAGAAGTACCTACTCGTAGTTGGGTGTGAAGGCTGTTTCCAATTTTTTTTGACGAATGGGAAATATTTTGGGGCTGGGATTTGTCCAAAGTACTGATAATTTTTTATGTTTAAAATTTGCAGCGTACCGTGTGCGAGATTCAATGGGAGGCTGTTCCACTCTTTTGAGGTTTTTGGAATGAATGAGTTTGGGAAAAGTGCTGTCCTAATGTGAGGTTGGCTTACTGTTCGTTAGCTACGTAGAGCCATGCCGGCATTGGCAGATCTTGCTCCCGGAATTATTGATATGATGCGGTTGGGTGCATGTGAGTTTGGATGATGTAACTTGTGGAATTCGCGAGGTCTGTGGATTTTTCGCTGGGTTTCCAGTGAGGGCCAGCCCAATGATTTGTGAAGTTTTAAAGTGGGAGTTCTCAAACGTGCCCTAGTGATTAGCATAGCCGCCCTGTTTTGGGCTTGTTCGAGTTGGAGTGTGTCCGTTTCGTTATCAGTCCGTCAAGCATTGCATCACAGTATTTGAGGGATGTTCTAATGTAAATGACGTATGATTTGTCCAGAATGGACCCAGGAATATGTTTCACAATCGGGTAGAGAAGGCCACGCCCTCTGTTGATTAATCTTAATGTATTGTTGACATGTTAAGGGAAGTAAAGGTCACTGGGGAAAGTAACTCTGATGTGTTTATGGGTTACACTTTTGAGACAGCCAGGCTGCCAAATTTTAAAATGGTTCTGTTCTTTGTGACGTAAAGCAGAATGCTGCTGGATAGTTTTTGATATATTGAAATTGATGGCCCAATCTTGACCGTGTTGATGCATTGCATCGATGACATTTTGGAGGGAGGTCCTTTTTCTTGTACGTCTGACGGTTTGTGGGATCTGTAGATGGACGTATCGTCCGCAAAATACATGCCTCATTTGTAGTCTTCGTCGAGAGGCCTTCGAAGTACATTAATAATGCCAATATACGGAGCCTTACGGGCAATCCGAACTCAGATCTTTTTGGGAAAATGAAGTAGTGCATGATCCGTGGTGTGTGAACTGTTTACTTTGGAAGCTAGCTGGGTTATAAGGGGCAGTCGAAGCGTCATTTTCAACTAAAACACGTTGCTTTCTGTCAGTTCAGTACGATCTAATTAATGCCACCGGCGGTTCTGTAAGCCCAAAGTCATTTTCAAACTTGAAAACAAATCCATCGTGCAAAATGTTGTCAAAATATTTCGAAAGGTCCAAGTAGATAGCTGTAAAGTTTTGTCCTTTGTGTCGTGCCTCGTACAGATTATCGGTAAGTAGGTCGGTTGCAGCTGGATGTTATAGTGTGGCCGGTAACCACTCTGTTTCTCAGTAAGGAGCTGATGTTCGGGCACATGACTGTATATTCTTTTATATAAAATTTTTTCAAGTATTTTTGAAACACAGCAAAGGAGGAAAGAATGGACGTAGTTAGTTGGCTCTGATATAGAGCACTTCCCTTTAAAGATTGGCTTAACGTTGGAAATTTTCTAAGGCTTCGGGAATTTTCCAGTCAGGAGAGGTTGGTTGAATCGGGTGTTTAGGGGGCTAATATTAGTATTGAAGACAATTTGTGAGCTTTTGTTTGTAATTCGCCGGGCTTGTCGATTTTTGGTGTGTAATGAGTTAAAAGATTACAGGACCTCATGCTCTCTAAGATATCCCTGAGAGTGGGCACCAGCCGAGGCTCAGATCGACGTCTCAATAGGTAGCTTGCCGAGGGGTATTTATATCCGTCTGGAAAAGGAGGAGGTCGTTAAAAAATCCACATTTTCCTTGTTGTCATTGACAAGCCTTGCAATATTTCAGCTAAAATATGTACTATTTTTGACCATGTTTGTGTGAAACAATAGAAAATAGCTAAAATAAATGAACGTTGGAACCATTTTGAATTTTTTCATCTGGAAACAGAATAACTCTAAAAATGCTTTAAAAAATCAAAGAAAAACATCCAATTGTGAAACTTTGCTAACATTTCATTGCCAATGTATAAAGGAAATTATACATATATATATATATATATATATATATATATATATATATATATATATATATATATATATATATATATATATATATATATATACATCCATGTGTTTTATCTTAATGCTGGCCTGCAAAATCTCACAAAAGTTACATTTTTGTCCTTTTGTCTCGAGTGGTAAGGACGTGAAGAAATACTTGCACAGGCCGTTGCACCTTACCCGATTGTAAGTCCTTACCAACCTGTTATCAACTGAATACCTCCCTAACTCATTGGCAGCTAATGGGGGGGGGTGGCGAAAGCCTGTGTCTCACAATTTGGTTATGATTTTCTAGATATACTCTAGGTTATTTAAGGTGCCTAAAAATTACCAGCCAAGTTTCGGAGCCCCGCTGAAGTTCTTTACCTTTTCCATTTCACAAGAAACGTTCCTCTACGTGCTTCCCTATTAGATCTTCCGGCAATACTTAGGTAGTGTTTTCTAGAACGGTTACTATATAATCTTGAAGCCCAAGCACACTCTTCTTCCATCAGTTACTATCGAGCCGGGCCCCTCCCTGTCCGGGCCGGGCCACCCGCACCCGGCAGATACCGCGTCGACGCCTTAAACTTCAACGGACTCGCCAACTGTCTCGCCTGTACTGGAAAGCAGCCTTGCATAGTGAAAACGAGAATCGTACGCATAGAGTGAAACTGTAACCAATAATGCCTGAAAAAAATCGCCGGAATAAAAGTCCATATCTGTACATACCTGATCACATCACCATTTTGTTCAAACATTTAATGAATTTATTGCAAGGCACGTGAACGCACCTCCACCAATCAGCGGCTACTGCCTGACAGATGCCATATGCCCGCGGGGCACAAAGGTGACAGGGGTCACGGCCGCACAGCGCCGCCGCTGGCGCCTGGTCGGTGGGGAGGGGTAGGGTGGCAGATCATAATACCTACGGGTATAGTGGTTGGAAAGCTAGTGTGGGTTTTCAGGTGCGTGCTTTTGGAGTAAGAAAGGGAATATGTGTCAGGGGCATTCAACATATGCGAATATCCTCGATAGGCCTACGGGTGAGATTTTTGGACGGTCGGAAGCCATGGAGAAAAAGTATGAATTCATGACAGTGCGATAGATTGTCGGGGACCAAAATGGCAAATTAATGTCATGAAATACCTACTTGATAATTGAGAATTGAACTATTTTTTGAGGATACTGCATATCCAGATTAAAGAGTACCCGTTGCAAACATTCCAGCAGACGCAATAGGTGGGACTGCAGGTGCTGGCAACACCGTGGTCAGTATTGATAATTGCAATTAGTTGCTGGTTTGATATCATTTGGTGTACTGAGTTCAGAAGCTCTCTGGAAGTCTAGAAGGGGCATAACGTGTTATCTGGGATGTGATTATTAAAGATTGATACACCGACGACAAAATGTACCAAGTGGTGCAAACTACGCTGTACGCTGGTGCAAACTTGAGCCTGGCGGGCTTCATTCCACTTAACTCATTAAAAACCTTATAGAACGGTATTATGCAGATTGACTATCGCCTTTTGCAGATAGCAAGGCTGTTGATTATGATCAATAGCCTTGCTATCATTCGTAATTATGAAATGACAGTCTTGAACTACAGTCGTGGTTATGAAAGGGAAATTGCGCCATCTTATTTTTTGTACTGAGTAACGGCATGAAGAAGTAGCACATTATCTGATGCATATAACGCTCGATTATGCTACAATTTGCCAAGTACAGACTACGGAAAAAATTTCGTGACGGAACTTAGCGTTCTTGACCTATCACCAGTAGGTAGTATTTTGAAATGTGGCTAAATGTCTGAGACCAAAATCCAAGTTGTTTTCGTTCAGGCTGGTACACTGGAGTCTATACCTTTGGTTAGTATCCGACTGTTCCATGCAGTCTCCATGCATGAAACCCTCATGATCTTGATAATTGCCTGGAACACGGCAATGCAGTTTCCAGGAAGGAGGTGCTAGCACCTAATTTCAATGCTGTCTCCAAAAGCGGTTACTTGGGTCTGGTGATGGGGTCGTCCCCATACGCTGCCATGTAACCGCGGCCAGGGCGGGGGGGGCAGATATTAGCCCGGAACCTGACTGCGGACACAATACCTGCCATTAATAAATTTCATTTTCCGAGCATTTCTTAAGCATTTTTGTCGGGTCCGTGCGACACTCAGGGGATAGGGGTATTCAGTACAGGCTCGTTACAGTACATTAATTTACAGGTCGAGGTGCCGACGCGTGCCGCGTTGTAGTGTTTGGGATACTCCCACCCTTCTATGGCTGGGGAAATTTCTTGTTCCACCGGCCTTCGCCGGAGCACCATGACCGCTGCTCTCGAGATGAGGTATAAAACAGAGCGGCACTGTCAGTCAGTCACTCTGTCGCACGCAGCGGCAGATCAACGTGCACTCCAGCATCATGGAAACATTCAAGGTGAGAGGTTGTCGCACAAAAGAATGCAGTTGATGTGTTTGTCTAAAAGGGGAATAAAAAATAGACTTACATTTCAAAACCTTTAGACTAATGTGCTTTTGTAACAATCGTATGTGAAGTGAGACATACAAAACGGATATCAATTTGAGGCATCAGGGTTCAAAGTAAACATCGAAATAAATAGTGATTTTTCATTATCAAAGTAACAACAAAAAACTATGTCATCAACTTCGGCTCGTATCTTGCAGATCTGCAGCTCAATGCTGCTGGTCGGCCTCTGTTTGGCCGACGGCGGTGGAGGCGGAGGCGGAATCTCCTCCGGCTATGGGGCGCCCCGCAGCGGCAGGGGCGGAGAAGGCGGCGGTGGTGGAGGCTACAGAGCGCCGCAAGGCCTCGGTGGCGAGGTATCCGGATTTGGCCTCCCGAAGGGAGGTGGAGGAGGAGGAGGAGGAAGCGTCTCCTCACGTTACGGTGCACCCAGCAGTGGCAGAAGCGGCGGTGGAAGCGTCTCCTCTATCTATGGTGCACCCAGCAGTGGCGGAGGCAGCGGTGGAGGCGTCTCCTCTGGCTACAGTGCTCCCAGCGGCGGCAGAAGCAGTGGTGGAGGCGTCTCCTCTGGCTATGGTGCACCCAGCAGCGGTAGAAGCAGTGGAGGAGGCGTCTCCTTTGGCTATGGTGCACCCAGCAGCGGCAGAAGCAGTGGAGGAGGCGTCTCCTCTGGCTATGGTGCACCCAGCAGCGGCGGAGGCAGCAGTGGAGGCGTCTCCTCTATCTATGGTGCACCCAGCAGTGGCGGAGGCAGCGGTGGAGGCGTCTCCTCTGGCTACAGTGCTCCCAGCGGCGGCAGAAGCAGTGGTGGAGGCGTCTCCTCTGGCTATGGTGCACCCAGCAGCGGCAGAAAAAGTGGAGGGGCGTCTCCTTTGGCTATGGTGCACCCAGCAGCGGCGGAAGCAGTGGCGGAGGCGTCTCTTCTAGCTACGGTGCGCCCAGCAGTGGGGGAGGTGGACGTGGAGGCGGTGGTGGATACTCGGCGCCGTCCGTGTCATCTGGCTACGGTACCCCCAGTGGTGGGGGCTCCAGCCGTGGCTACTCCGTCCCTAGGCCCCAGAGCACCACCCAGTCGGGACTTAGCCAGTCTTACGGAGGACCTTCGCCCTTCTCGTCCGGCAAGGGCAGGGGTGCTGGCTCCACCTCGAGTCGCACCTTCTCGGCGCCCCGTATTGTGAAGGCCAGTTTCAAGGGAAGCCGTGGCGGCGGAGGAGGAGGCTACGGAGGTGGAAGCATTGGAGCTGGAGGGGCCGGTTACAGCGCTCCCTCACAGCCTTCAAGTGGATATGGCGGTCCTTCAGCGTCATCTGGTGGTTCTGGAGGAGGTTATAGCGCCAGCTCTCAACCATCTGGAGGTTACAGAGCTCCATCTCAGCCTTCCGGCGGCTACGGTGCCCCGCCGCAGCCGTCTAGCGGCTATGGTGGTCCCTCTTCTTCGTCCGGTAGTTCTGAAGGAGGCTACGGTGCCCCTGCTCGGCCCTCTAGTAGGTATGGTAGTCCCTCGGCGTCATCAGGTGTCTCTGGGGGTGGATATCGCCCTCAGTCTCTGCCATCAGGCGGTTACAGAGCTCCTGCCCAGACTGCCGGTGGGAAAAGAGCCCCATCTCAGCCATCTGGCGGTTACAGTGCCCCTGCTCAGCCGTCTACCGGGTATAGAAGGCCTTCTACATCATCCGGCTCCTCAGGACGTGTTGCCAGTGCTCCCTCACCTTCATATGGCGGCTTCCAGCGTTCACAGTCCTCGGGAGGCTCCAGATCATCTTCCTCAAGTAGCCATGGATATGGTCGCTGAACCATGCTTTTCATATCGATGATTCTTGATAGTAAAAGTGCGTAAACGTTGTCAGGAGTACCAGCCAAAAGGCGCAGACTGCCAGTTAAACGTGACGTATTTGTTGGATTGAATGCTTAAAGTGTCTTCATTCAGCTAACTGTAACGCCTTGTGGAGTGTTTTTGCCGTGCTTGCGCGTCTGATGTATTTATTTTATGGAATGAAATAAATGGTGATCTAAAATATTTCAACTGCAAAAATTTCGTTCCATGCCTGCAATAGTGTTTTCATGATCAGTGTACGCATGGGGTCAAGCTTGCACTTAAGCGCTCGGGAAATCCTGATGAGTTTGGCACCATCTTTAAAATTACCTCCACCCCTCACTCCACCCCAGACCAGGCGCTCAGACACACGTAATGATCCCATTGAAAAACGGCTTCTGTGAGCTCAGCTCCAATCGTAGGTATATATTCAACGTCTAGGTATGCTACTCATACTGCCGTCCAAAGACAAAACTGATTACGTTAGATATTAGCCATGATATTTACACCAAACTACTCGTGACTTGTTCAAAGACAGAATTTTTAGCATATATATGTATATGTCTACCATTTATTCAATATGTTGTGATTATTTTATTGTCTATAATATATATATAAATTCCAAAATTCTTTGGAGAGTAAGACCATGGAGTATAAATACTAAATACAAATATTGTCATTGCCATGACATTGTTAATAAATATAAAATACAAACATTGTATAAGTACAATTTTCACATGAAAGAAAAACTATATCATCCATCATATGGCCCATCTTCGATTATATGAACCATTATCTATCTTGCTAAAACCAAACCTAATCACTTTTGTCTTTGGACGGCTGTCTATATCCCCAGGTAATTCAAACTATGTAGACCTGCCTATCCAGCTGTCATTGGTGAAGCCCACTACCTGACGTTAGTACACACCGAACGACAATCCGCCAATGGTGTGCCGAACGATAGCACCTTTCCATCACAGACCGAAGGAGAAATGCCCACATTCTACACCAGGCCAATCCCTATGCATCTGTAATGCTATCAACATGCGCTATGAAACATATCGCAACACCCGAAACAAGCGCAGCACCAAAGTGACAATTCATCACATAGTAATGACATGCAACCAAAATACACATTGTTTATTTGTAGCTTACTTAAAAGCAACTAATGCTTCTGCTCCTCTACAGGTTCAACAGCCAAGAACAAAAAAGGCACTGACATATGCACAAATCGAGACGAGTCCTGTGAACCTGCACAGTACGCAAAGAATTGCGCAAAAAAGCCCAAGGTCTCCTCCAAGGCAAAGTCGCGATATCTAGACGCCAGTGCGCCCATCTAATTTCAAAATACTACTCGAGTTCAGGTATACGGAATGTGTACGCCACTCCATCAGTGCCGTGGAGACGGTTACTAGACTTTATTGTCGTCTGAACTTTTAACTATGGAATAAAATAATTTACCATCAATAGACTACCCAGGCGGAAGCAGTACACGACCACCGCCTAACCATTTCCATGACGAACACAACGGAAACAACCGACAGAACAAGGTGCACGTGCTCTTGGAACACGGATCAGCCACGTACAGAAAAGGTGTTTCTTCCATGCATTTTTATTGATAAATTATTATTCCTGCCTGGTGGCTTCAACACTGGCTACATTATCAGTACAGCTACACCGAGACCGGATACAGCGCTGAAAGAATACAGTACAACTGATACTGTCCATGCTGGCGCCGCCTCTGTCCGAGATCACGCCTTCTGGGTTTCGGAGCGTCCTGAAAGCCCTATATACCGCACTGGCCTTCGTCGCCTCCGCGTCTTCCAGCCCTGCTCGCCGCGTCTTCACCAGCCTCTTAAGCACGTTAACAAGCTCGCCTGATTGGCGGTACATCAGGCTGCCATCAGCGCCATCTATTACCACTCTACGGGCCCCGTACCGCCCCTCTAACGCGGCAGCCGCAGTCGCCCAGGCGGTGTTCAGCTCCGCCGGCAGCGTCGCGTCGTGGTAGTTACCGGTAACTATAGTTACGACGGTGGTCGGTAGACGGCGGGACAGACGGCTAAGTTGTTCCGCGGTGACGTTGAGGAAGAAGTGTTCGTCCACTGTTGTGCTGGCGTGCCGCGGGTGGCAGAGAAGGTGTTTCTGAAGACGAACCCCAGCATGAAGACCCGAAAAAGGGTTGTTGATTGTCAAACAAAATAAGCCTTTCTGTGCAAGGCACAGGACACGAACAGTATACGATTTTGGGTCCATTTTATACCACTCTCGAAACGCAAATATACTCAAACGACGCCAACTATTCAATACACCGACAAAAAATGTTTAATCTACCATGTGTGGGAACCTACTCAATCCACCACTCGATCCACACAATACATTCAAATCGACCACTCTCGCTGAAAACCGTGCAATCCCGGCCGGCTGTCACAGGACATACCTGTCGGTTGGTGACCACCTCCGCTTCAACAGCAGCAGTCTCCATCGGAGGCGGCTGCAACAGGCCGAGCATCAGTAGCACCCGGGAGACGCCGGCTGCTGCCGACACGTGCAGCGTCTGCAGCGGGGGTAGCACCTCAGACTGCAGGAACCGCGCCCAGGCGCAGCCGGGTAGCAGCAGCTCCTCCGTCAGGGGTCCACCAGCACCAGGTCGGACACGGAGCTGTCGACAGCAGGGAGACGCAGCGTCAGCGGCCGCTGGACTGGTGGAGTGGACCGGACGACCGGACCGGCCACACGACACGCTTTATTCACGGACATCGGTGGACAACGCCAACACCGCCGCGCTGGCGGTTCTCAGGGAAACGATTAATTTAAAGGGAATGTGGCACCTTCATAACGTGATTTTAACTGAGATAACCAAGTTGTAAGGCAAGTCGGAAAACCCGGTACTCAATATATCATTTGTCTTGGAAATCCAGATTTCCGTAGAAAAAACTAAAACCTATATGCCATGTACCCCTCATGTACCCTTAACAGCAGGCCACAGTTGTCATGGCTGTTGGTGTGACGACATATGCTGACGTCACGGTGAGTATCAGCCAATCGAAGCCCTTGAAGCGTTTCGAGTATGGTAGTGGTTGCCAGATCATGACATCATCCACATGCAGATATTTATTTCCTTTCCTGGAGGAGTATTTTAAAAATCAAAATATTGAGCTTATTGTACATTTTTCAGAGAAATCATGCGTGGTTTCATTATTTCCGGCTAAAAGCACGCCTAATGACACTAAGTTCCAGGATTCGACCAAGGTGCCACATTCCCTTTAACCGCTTGGCTAATGGTAGCTTTTGACAACAACGTTCCAATATTATTTACATAGGTGAGGTGCCCTTTGAAATAAACTAGATGGATACCAGAGCTGCTTAAAAACACAAACATGTACCGTTGCAAAACAAGAAGTTTACATTAAAAGATATAAATGGTCTAATGCCTGACAGCCAGTAAAACCAGCCACATGCAGAGGCGGATACAGGATTGCCGATCGGGAGGGGGGGTCTGGGGGACGCCATCTTTGGGCGGCAGGTGGCCGCCAAATCCTATCGTGGGGATGCCGATACTCACATCCAGGAAGAGGTTAGAGGCGACATCTCAAGAGGCACCGAAGGTCGATTGATGTAAGGAAGTGCCCCCTTGCCCAGGGGCGTAGCCAAGGGGGCGGCAGGGACAGCCGCCCCTCCCTGAGGGCCCCCTGAGGACACGAGCCGCGCTTCGCGCGGCTCGCCCGCACTATGCTCTGTGGCCAAATTTGGCATTTTATACCAGACAGGGCCCTCTTAAGCCCTCTTCAGCACTCAATTCTGTAACAAGCAGGGCCCTTTTTACCCATCAGGGCCCTTTCTCGCTGTCGCAGGGGCCCTTTTCGGGGCGCCACCCCTCCCTGAGCGAAATCCCGGCTACGCCTCTGCCCTTGCCCCCGCCCCCTGGGTCCGCCTATGCCGGCACGTGTCCTCCCTGCACTCCGCGCACCAACGCCACACCAGCTTACCCAGGGTACATGTGGGCGTACACTCTGGCGTTGGCGGCGCCCAGTTCCGCCCCCACCAGCAGCAGGGGCGGCGGCTGGGGGCTCGCCTCTGTCACCAGCTGGTGCAGGTCGGTGGCGGCCCTCTCCGCTGTGTACGGCGGCGGCTGCAGCGACGGTGGCGCCCCCACGCTCGGCGCCATCGGCCTGGAGACGCCGGAAGGTGGTGTCTGGTGGTGTTACCTAGTCCCAACTCCCCAACTATGCAGACTGCTCACGATTAGCCCCATGCTATTTCGCAGAGGCTATTGACTTGCAGAAATTAAGCTAACAAATGCCCTCGGTAACCACTATCTCTAAACATGTTACTGTGCTTATCAATAACGGGATTAACCACTTTGAATGCATATGAATCAATGTGTTTTATTTTGTTCCTGCAAATGGACACACAAAGGAAAATCCAGCGTATTTTTGACTCAGATATCAACACAATAAAACAAAGCCTTATGATTAGATATAAAAAAGGGAAACTACACTTACTAAGGAAACAAGACTTCTCAAATTGGTGTTTACAATCACTCACCTTTAATTTCCCTCCCAGGCTGAAAACTACCACTCTAAGTTTCTGTACCCGAACAACCCCACACAACAGCGCTAATCCTCACCGGTGGCTGAAGCCGAGACCAGCCCGGTCGAAGACACACACCCTGGTCAGTTGGCTGAGGTCCCTCAGCACCAGAAGCCAGACGTCTGACGAACGCCCAGCCGGCGCGTCCAACACCACTGCAGCAGGCGAGACGTCAGAGGTCACACACAACAGGGGCACGAGAATCAGCACCTGCCCTGTATATCCAGCACTGGCGCTACACGTGACGAGGTGGGCCATTACACGACACCTCGAAAGGCGGACGAGTATCTCAGCGGATAGCGTCCAAGTATCCACAGGTTCCGGATTCAAGTCCCGGCAGAGCCTCTGGATAAGTACAACCTGATCCTCTAGATGTCTCCCAAGAGAGCAAGAGTTGGCGACGCCGTATAACCTTGGCAGTTGGTGCTTCGTTAGACCCAAACGAGGGTAGAGGGCGTTCCCAACACTAGTGTGGCAGGGGAATGGGGACTGTAGTTAACACCCAAAACAAAGGAAAAGTATTGAAAATTCTGGCAATTCAGGCTCCGTATCACCCTGATGACATCATGGTGGAAGTGACAGGCTGTATGTGTGATACTTCTGTCTTTCTTCGTGAGACGAAATTGTCACATCTCAGGAAAAAGAAGGCAAAGTATCTCAAATCTCGATCATATCTCAAATATGCAAAGGAGACACAAAACACCTGCAATATCCATGGCATCGACTCATGACTCACCTGTGGGTCTCCCTTCACCTTCACAACGCAGAAACAGCTTCTGGCCATGACCAATGTCGTATAGCATGCCTGAAAAGTTGGCCAAACTCAGTAAACATGATTGGGGTTTACAACCACGTCTCATGAATAGACAAATCAGCAAAGCAAACGGGAACAAAGTCCATCCAGAATAAAAATGATGTCTTGGAGAACTATTTTGAGCATGATGATGAATATATAAATGAGGAACAACAGCCTGATGCTCATATTAATTTAAAAAATTCAAAAAATTAAGGGTCAATATATTTCGCCCATGGGGCATGGTCACGAACAGTGATCAGGGCGAAATATACTGAACTTTAATTTTTCAACAAGTTTTTAATTAATATGAGCATCAGGCTGTTCTTCCTCATTTATATATCCGTCCAGAATCTTCACACTAACCGTCAAACAGAGAATAGTTCAAGGGAAAACAAGTAAATCCCACCTGAAACCCCCTGCGTTTTCAACACGCCCCTTCCCTGCCTCTCACCTTGAGTCATTAGTTCGGCCTGCTCCCGCTGGAGGGCAGCGTAGTTGAGCAGGCCCGGCATCAGCAGCACCAGCAGGCCGTACAACACCAGCTGTCCACACCGCTGCAGCAGCGACGGCCGCGCTGCAGGCGCAGCCTCAGCCGTGGAGGCGTCCGTCTCGGCCGGCTCAGCCTCCTCTTCCGGCCGGGTGTTGGCGAGTCTTGCTTTCCGCGCAGCAGCGCGCTGCAAAAAACGCGGCGCGAAGCTTCGGTGAGAGGGCGCTCTCCGGAACGGCGGTGATGTAGTCAGAGCGACTCTCTGAGAGTGTCTTTCCGGGAAGTTGCAGCCAAACAGGCGTATCACATTCCACCAAGGGTAGCACAGCGATGACGTCACACCCTGCCACGATGACGTCACCCTCCGGCGGCGGTCAGCGGTCAGAGTGAGTAGCAGCGTCAGGCGCGGCCAGGACCCGGTCTGGGGGCAGCACCTTCGCGGGAAGGTCGGTTTGACCGCACACAGCGCCGAGTATTTCACAGCCGATCGGGCCAGAGCCGGGCTCGCGCAGAGAGCGAACACGCCCTCTGCATCTGACCCACAGAGTAAACATTCTAGAAGCGGCCTCGGCACAGCCTCTGCATACATAGCAGGCGCTGGGCGGCCGGCGCCAGAGCCGAGCGGGTATGCTGCGTCCGATCGGAGCGGCCGGTGTCACCGCCGCCGCCAGCGCAGCACCAGCACCTCCCGTCCCAGCTCGGTGCCCATGGCGGCAATCAGGCCGCCCTCTGCCGGCTCGCCGTCGAAGCCGTCCAGCCAGCCGAGCTCGCCCATGGCCAGCTGCGCGGCGTCCGGCGTCGACAGGCGCGAGTGCGGCACCTTCTCCGAGGCGATCACCTCCTTCGTGTTGAGGTTGACGAAGTACAGGTTCGGGCAGCTCTCCTGCGCGTACGGCGCCAGCAGGATGGCATACCGGCTGCCCATCGCCAGCAGCTTCTTCACCTTGAACGAGACAACAATGCGCGTGCTGAGCTCGCGCTTTCGCAGGTCGTACTGCACAATGCCGGCGGTGGAGATCTTGTTGTTGGTCGGCGGCGACTGGCGCACGAAGGTGACCAGCTCGCCGTGCAGGTGGCAGCCGGGCGTGAAGAACGGGATGTGCATGCCCGGCTGGGGCCGCTGCGCCTCCGCCAGCGGCACCGACAGCCGCGGCGTGCGCAGCGACTTGAACGGCTCGGCGCCCAGCCAGGGCGGCGTGTTCTCCACCTCGAACACCTGGATCTCGTCCCGGGTCATGGTGAGCAGGACGCGGGCCGGCGGCGCGTCAGCGGCCGGTCCCAGCTGCACACCGGTCCGCAGCAGCACCCGCACCACCCAGTGGCTGTGGCGAGGCAGCGTGTTCAGCAGCAGGCCAGAGCTCAGGCTGAAGATCTTCACCGTGTTGTCGGCCGACCCGCTGACCAGGATGTCCAGCTCCTCCGAGTAGTCCAGGCAGAACACAGGTCCGCTGTGCACCCAGAAGCGGCGCAGGAGTCGGACAGCGCCCTCTGTACGCTCCTCGCCCTCATCTTCCGCCTGCCGCCTGAGCCGCGCGCGCAGCCGCTCCCCCCGCTCCGGGTCATCGGCCGTGTCCGAGATATCGTAGCTGGACAGCTGGCCGTTGTAGTGGCCGCACACGATCACCTTGCCTCGGGTGAACTTGACACAGGAGATGGGTAGAAAGACGGCGAACGAGAGCACGCACTCGCAGTCATCCAGCCGCCAGACGAAAAGGTGCGCCCGCTCTGACGCAGCCACCAGCTGGTCCTCGTGATAATCGAGGGCGATCACCTTCCCGCCGTGGCCGACCGGCAGCTTCAGCGACACCTTCTCGAATGCCTGGCGCGTCTTCATGCGCCACAGCGTGCGCTGCGTGCTCACGTAGAGCTCTTTCCAGCCGCCGACGCACTCCAAGTGCACCGATCCAATATCGGACCTCACGCCCAGCTCCACACACTTGTCCCTCCACACCGACGTCAGCGACGACACGATCCGGTTCCAGGCCGAGCACACCTGGCAGCAGCGCAGCAGGCTGGCGCCGTCCACGTACGACAGCAGGTGCTCCACGATCTCCGGCGGCAGCAGCGTCAGGAAGTCGCGCAGCAGCAGCGACGGCAGCCGGTGCAGCATGTACCAGCGCTGCCGCGGGTGGCTGTGCGCGATCAGACTCTCGAGGAAGGCCGTCTGTTGCTGGTCGTTCAGCTCCTGGTACCGCACCACCGTCCACTCCACCAGGTCCGAGAAGCCACCGCCGTCGGCCGTGCACGGGTCCATGGTGTACAGCGGCAGTCGCGGATGAGCACGCGAGTCGTCGCCGTGCTCGGCTGAGCCGGCAGCAGAGGGTGCGGTGGCAGCCGAGGGGACGGTGGGGGCGCTGCCCTCGCCGGGCGCCGGCCGAACCGGGTCCTGCACGGGCGCACAGTGCGTGCTTAACACACGACCGCGACCACCGCCGCGGAACGGACCCCACCACTCACACTGATGTCAACAGATGGGAGCAGACAGGACACAACTCATGACTATATTGATTTTCACATATTTACATTAGTTACCTGAGAAGTTTTTGAATGGCATGCATTACTATGATTTGTCATGCACTGATGAGTACCCAATGTAGCTCATGTTTCTTGATGAAATACATGTCCAAAAAAATACAAGAACACTGCAAGACAAGGTCACTCACCACCTTTACCAAGTATAAACATGATTGAAGGAGATAGTTAAAGATTGAGGGATCCAATCTCCATTTACCACATGGCTTGTAAAAAAGTAAATATAGCAAATAGTGTTTCATGACAGTCACAGGTGGCAACCAATTGGCCTCAGAACTTACTGAGGTCACAGGATGTTCAGAAGATGCCATATCTTAACTTTGTGTCCATATGCAGAGCTTTAGCTTTGTGAGTTGCCTTTCTAGAAATGCAGGTATATGTAACTGTTTTAAATTTTTCTTGTGATCTGAAAAGGGAACACCTTTGATTACAAAAGCATATTTAAAGGAGGCAGCACAGTCATGTTCAAAATGTTGATTTGAAGCAGTTATAGTAGGCTTTGATACAGAGAGCTGTATGATTACAATAATACTAGATACCTACCAACTAACATCCACCATCAAGACCCAAAAAGTCATCAGAAGCATTAATGAAGTACAAAGTGGGCATAAGGACTACCTATTGACATAAGCCCAAAACCCTGACAGAAATGAATTAAAGGCATGGCTTATGGTGAGCAATTTAATATATAAAAACCTGTTAGTTTGGTCCAGAATGTCATCATACAATCACATCAATCCCAATTCCCACTCAATTCGGTGTAATATAATCTAGCAGTGTGACGAGTAAATGTTCAGTATTTCTGCCACAAAATAGAGCCTTTATACCAAACAGTCAACAGCTACCATTTTCTGTATGAATATTTCTACAAGCAATGACAAACAATCATTTCCCATCATGCAGGCAAATACTGTCATACTTGTTGCATATGGACTGATGAATATGATTGAAACCTGGTTTCAATTGCCAAAAGCTCTATCATTATTGTAATTGTATCCAGATACACTGTCTGATCGTGATTCAAATTGTGCAAGGGACCTAGGCCACTGATGCTACCTCTGTGACTTGCAGGAGAAACAAAGTGTGTGTACAATTGGTCATGTTTATAACTGTCTGTAAGCCAATGAGCACACATAATTACAGTCTGGGTATTTTGCTCATGACATGGAGCAATTCATGTTCTTGAGGTTTCCTCTCTGTGACTTAAGCTCCATGGAAAAAATGTTATCCAGATCAGACTGCCAAGGGAGTACACTCTAGCACCATGGCATAGCCCATGATGAAGTGCTGGGAACATAACACTTGATGAACTTGACTACTCCATGATGTATCCTGATCGGTGGTCCAATACAGATAGTATTTTTACCATAAAAACTAAGGCTGTTCCTGAAGGCCTTTCTGACAAACCAAGCTAAGCAGGATGTCCCATAAGATGGGTTCATAAGGTCAGTGCAAACTCACATCAACATACAAGCAACAACCTGCCAACCAAAGTAAGTATATCCTAGATCCTACATGCATTGATATCAACAGATAGATCAGTACCTAATACATATTACATGTACCTGTGACAGGAAATAAACAAAGCAATAGACACGATATCGAACAATACACGTGCATTACATCCACTCAACTTAATACAAAACTACCAAAGTTGACACTCACATTCACCTGCAACTGTGCATTGTTTGCAAATGGGTGGCACACACAAGCCAAAAGTGATCCCATCCTATCGTGAGGTCATGTTTTGCACAAATTGGCAATTGAGGCTGGGTGCCGACCGAAGTAATGGATTGGCTGACGAGGGTTGCAGTCGTGGGAGTTAGGGTGTGGTTAGGGGAAAATATCGGCAGAGAAAACCTCGGCCTCTATAAGATTATATTGGAAATAAATAATCTTGCGACAATGCCACCATATCATCATGACCACTTACCATCATCAACAATAAATAAAAATAAATAGATTTTGCTTGCCGCTTGCACAGTGCCAGATCCGAATTAAAAAAGGAAAAAAACATCTGTGAAAACAATAAGACCTTCAGAATAGACAGAGGTGTCTGTAGGAAATGTCGAACCAGGAATCCTCTAAAAGATGGTTAGCTCCACGATTCTGTTGGCTCTGCGGGAAAGGTAGATGACACCAGTCAAGGGAGGGGGAGGAGGGTTTCGTGGACCCCTGTGTGCTCATCTCTAGCACTGCAAATTATTATTTGATCAAGGGGCCCGAGAGTTAGGTAAAAAGCACCCCAAGCCAGCATAAGGTGTCGTAAAATGGGGGCCAGGGGTACAGTGGCTGGCGCCCACTGGCGGTGGAACTGGAGGGGCACCGGGGCACGGTGTCCCCATTAAATAAGAAATTTTTGCGTTCATATTTGCTAACCAACTAACCCTAACTTAAGGACTACTGACTATACTAACCACGTCTAAGACTAACAACTAACCAGCTCACACCCCTCCCTAACACTCTATCTGTTCTATTACCCTTCTCTCTTCCTCTATGCGGCGGCTACCCAGCCAGAGAGGGTGCTGTAACCTCACCTCCTGGTTGCAGGATAAAGACCCGCGGCATCACGTCATGGTGCTTGCGGGTATTTCTAATAACCCAAAATTATTCTTTTTCAATGGAGGAACTCGAGTAACGTAAGCAAACGGTTATTTGATAACAAGGAACAAAATTCAAAAACTAATATTTACGCTGGCAAGACTCTTCACGTACCCTTTTAAATCCTACCTGTGCCCCAGGCTCGGCATCTCTGCCGTAGCAATCCCCCTTCCCTCGCAAGTGTTGCTACACTTCGCGACCCATTCCTTGAAATAAGATTCGTCCCTTTGTTCTGCGACATTAAAGTAAACACCCCTCCCGGAAAATTCTCCCCCACACTTTAGAGGCGGGCAAAGGTGCTTTGCACAGAACGCCTTATAAAAAGCCCTTAACTAACTAACTAACTCGCACCGGAGGGGTCTGGCACTAACGCGCACTGGAGGGGGCCTGGTAGGCCCCCTAAAATCTCAGAAATAAATGGGCCTAGAAAAACGCCACTTGGCGGGTGGGTGGGGCTACTACATCCTGACAATTTGTATTGACCTAGGCCAATATCTTCAAGGTCAAACAAGATCATGAAGGTCATATATTGGCCATGCTGGGGAGCTGTTGGGGTATTCCGTGATTATGCGGGGGATGGACCAAGGTCATAGGATAAGGATTGCCAAGAATATTTCTTAAAATTTTAGGTAAGGGTCATTCAAGGTCATTGACCTAGGGGGTCACAATATGGTATACTACCTTTAAAATACACAATGACTAGCGCTATGGCAACTGTTTCGCGGGAAATGAGGATTGACTTTTACCAGTGACCTTTGACCTTGAGCTTTGATCTTGAGGCCAGAGCTGCAAAAAGTCGGGCTCTCGGGTCATAAAGTGCCCGACAGATTTTAGGGCACGGTATGGTCCTGCGACAGATCTTACAATCTGTGAGAAAAAAAATATTGAAAGGAAACAGAAAATATTTTTTGTTCTAAAAAATCTCAATATTAGAATTGTCATTTGCCACCTCTTTCACTCAACAAGTTTTTCATGAATTTGCACCTCTCCCATATCAAGCCAGTGTGCGGCAAGAACCGATGGAAAATCGAGGGACTTATGAATCGAGGGACCTTTGAATAGAGGGCCTTATGCACAGAGGGTCTTTTCGAGGGACTTATGAATCGAGGGACCTTTGAATAGAGGGCCTTATGACAGAGGGCCTTTTAAACGTCACCCAGTAAATTCTCTGCTGGAAAAATTCCTTCACCGGCCTGTCGGGCCCGATTTGTATTCCATAGCACGCGACAGCTTGGCCCGACAGGCCGCCGTAAAGGCCTTTAGACAGGCAAAACAGTTTTTCCTTCATTTCCTTCGTTTGGAAGTACGCTCAGCGCTGCCGCAAGGGCACTGTTTGAACAGCGCCCTTGCGGAGCCGGTGTAAAAGGTATCTTTGGTTTGAAAAGCAGCCCTGCGGTTTGGTGTGTTGCGTTATGGATATGGCGGAGGCCAAGGCCCTAGAATCCCGTGGTGTGGTGGAGAGAATACGTTGCAAGGTTGTGTTTTTGATTATTTTTTCTTGCATTACTTTGGTATACATCTTGAGTAAACTGGTTGAGCCTGGATTTCATCGTCCATAGTTGAAGGGCTGATAAATGGCTCCGATTAAGCTGAAGCCCTTCCACCGTCCCGTGTCAAGCTTAAATGTGGATTTGAGGGATGTGGGTATTTTTGGTGAAAAACGTTTTTATGAGCATCAGCGAATCAATCATTCTGGGCTGCCCTGCAAGTTCAGGAACAGTGGTTTTGGCCAAGGAGGTCGTTTTGAAGCATGGGTCAAACAGCGGGCAGATCAGAACAGTGGGGAGAAAACAAACAAGTAAGTGATGTGGTGTTCGTTGTAATTTCGGCAGCTTACATTTATCTCCACACAGTATGTTATGCTCACTGTTGATCAATAATTTTAAATGATATTAACAAGGGAAAATGAATTTTACCAGCAGACTGGTCAAATTAGACTAAAACATTTGATTTTCCTTCCGTCTTCTTTTAAATCCAATGCCTGTTTGTCCAGAATTAACCACAAAAGTTGCATACCTTCATCAGTGGATTTGTAGATGCCAAAGAAACAAAACTCTTCACCTTTCCACATTAATTTGAGTTTTAAGTACCAAACTATTTCTCCCATTTCATTTTATTCACTTACCTAAATATGCCTATGATCTATATCAAGGGGACAAAGATATAACAAAAACACAGCCTAGTGCAACCTTTACTCATTCCTTTTACTCATAACTTCCTTGGAAACATGATATTTATTTGACATTTACTATCTAACTGACTTAAGGTTATTTATTAGCCTCATGAACTTCAGATCCTAAACTACGTACCCTCATGGAAATGAGCACGGCAATGACTTTGCACGGCAAAAACTTTGAAATAGCCAACAGCTTCAAAATTTAGGATTTTTCATGTAAACATGTATTTATAAGTCATGGAAAGCTAATATTACATGTTTGTGTTCAACTACAAATAGCCATGATCCTTAAAAAACACTTTCAAATATCAAAAAGTACCCCTCCAATCCTGTTTGTCTGGCCATCAGAGCAAAATCCATATATAAATTTTGGGGGTTCCTTCCAAATTACCCCTCCCACCTCCAAAAAACTGAAATCATGAAAATCTGCCGAAGCTGGCATAAGTAACCGCATGGTATGGGAACCAGGTCAGCTTTCTTCCATTGCAAACTATATTTTTTAAGTATTCTGGGCTGGACTATGTAACATAATAACAAAATATCACTTATTCTCATTCTAGTGCAGCATTTTTGTCAATGGCGGCTGCAGAGGACTGAAAAAGGGGGGCTGCTTTTCATGTTATTGTATATTTCCACCTGTGACCTAAATCATCTGAATTCAAGACTGAGTCTTATTCAAGACCCAGTCGAGCTGACTTTGACACACACTATTTGTATGCTGTACGTCCACAAATCTCAAATTACATCCAATTATACATTTCCTTTACCAATGGTGACTCCAGAAAATGAGAATTGGTGGTTCGGTATTCAATTTGTTATAGGTTTCTGCCGATAACCTTAACTTCCTGAGCGCGTCTGATAATTGAAAACCCGAAGAACAGTCTCAGTTCTAGAGTTTTGAAAATTAATAGACTTGTGCCATTCACTTAGATTTGCCATAGGCGGCTTCAGAGCACGAAAATAAGGATATCACACATATAAGGATCAGAGCACAAAAATAAGGATAATGATATCCATTGGTGCCAAACTAGAAGTTTTTTATGCTAATTTTAGTATTTTCCATTAAGAATGTGGAAAATGAGTAGGAACATTTTACCAATTGAATGGGTTTTAGACAATTTTAATAGTCCTATCCTAACCACCCGACAGATTTGGAGGTTTTTTTCGAAAGTGCCCGACAGATTTGAGATTTTTGCAGCTCTGCTTGAGGCACCTGTAACCTTAACCCTCGCCCCATCGGGGGGGTGGATGGCACCCCTTAGGTTTTTCCGGGATAGCAGAAAAACAACGAGGCGCAGCACCGCGGTTGAGAGCTCTACCTCTCACCCCATCATTTTCCCACCACCCCTGAAATTTTTCTACCCCAGATCACCCAACGTCAGGTCACCAGGTGAGGTCAACCAAGGTCACCTCACTTCAAATTTTGAGCTCTATAAGAGCTACATTTATGAGTCGATCAATTTGAAACTTCCTACACTTCATAACCCATTCAGGGTCTACAAGGTGTATATCCGGGATTTATCGATTTCATGACCTAAGGTCAGGTCACGAGGTGACCTCTCCCATTGAAAAAGCATGTGAAAAGCTGTTATATGATCTAAAAATCACAAAAGCGATTACAAATACTCGCCTTGCTCAGAAAAGCGTTCTTGGACACCCTCTCACGGATCCCAGGGGCCATATTTGCCCTTTGATCTCTCTGAGGTCATCCAAGGTCACCAGGGGTCAAAAACAGTATTTTGCCAATATCTTTTGACCTAATTAACCCTTGCCCAGGTGGCGGGTACTAGCCACCTTCGCCCTGGTGGGGGGGGGGCTAAAAAGACCCCCACGATCTCAAAAACTAAGAGAGCTAGAAAAAAGCGCAAAACGGCAATCGAAAGCTCTTGGAAAATGATATCGAAAATACTTTGTTCATTTTTCTTGTCAGGTAAATATCAAGGTCACCAGAGGTCAAAATAGGTCAAAAACGCTAATATGAGGTGTACTAAGAAAACCTCATATATCTCAAAAAGTATGATAGCTAGAAACATTTTTCTAACACTATTCGAAAGCTCTTGAGATGTGCTTTCATTACAGTGCTATTCATTTTCGTGTCAGGTCAAAGCCTAGGGAGCTACAGGTCACTAAATATTGGGCATATTCTTGGGAATGTCCATAGCCACCCATGCATAAAGGCGTTTAATTTTTTCGCTAATAGCTTCCCAACCAAACACGATACAGCCATAGTTTATGCACCATTGCAATCCTCTCGTCAATACGAATCGAATGATATATGATATTGCTATGCCAAGTCAAATTTAAGAATTTGACCTGACCCAGGTCAATGGTCTGACCCAACTTGACCTGGTATAGTCATGATGTATATCATTTGACTTCCAGTGACTATAAAAACACTTTGGTGACAAAACAAAAGCTCTATCTTAGTTAATTCAAATTTTATAGAGGAAAACACCAAAAAATGCTTATTTGACCTAAGGTGACCTTTTAAAGGTCACAAGTCAAAAATTTTGGAATCAGCTTCAGAAATGGGCTAAGAGCAAGTCGCAACCGATGTTTGAAGTTGATTCCATCCATACTTACTGAGAAAAGCTCATTTCGTGATTTTCCCCATGTATTGACAATGGGGAGGTCATGCTCTGCACATGACCTTAGGTCACCAATATCAAAAATCCCGGAACAAATGTTGTAGCTCCTGGTGGGCCCAATATGTGGTATACGTTTGAACTTGATCGATTAACGCCTCTTTTAGTTATGCGGTCCTAAACATTTTTAGGTGAGGTCACTTCACCTGGCCTGGTGACCTGACCTGACATGACCTTGAGCCAACATTTTCAGGAAAGATGTAAAAATGATGAAGGAACAGCTAGACCAAGTTTGGCGGCGCTGCGCGCCGCTGTTTTTTGGTCACTTTGGAAAAACCCGAGGGGAGGGGTCTAAAAGACCCCCCACCCGGGCGAAGGTTAAGCTAGACCGCTGAATCAAAAACACCATTGTGTCTGTCTTGTCACTGGCTTTCATTTGATATACGACAAGATCACTTTCTGACCTTTCGTGACCTCATGTCATATTAGGTCACGAGGTGACCTATAGAGGTCAACCCACTGGTGGGAGGTCATTACGTTCCAGGTAGCGGAAAAAGGTCTGGCATTTTCCTATCCAATGTACTTTACCAGATCTCAATAGGTCTAATGGCATAAGAGTTATGCCCAGTTTTTTTATAAATTTTTTTTAATTCTTTTTAGGGGGGGGGGGGGGGGGGCCCCCCAAAAAAAAAAAAAAGGGAAGTTAACCGGACCCCCCCCCCCCCCCCCCAACCAACAACACCACCCCAAAGTAAAAAAAAAATAAAAAAAAAAAAAAAAAACAAAAAAAAAACAGGGCCCCCCCCCCCCCCCCCCCCCCCCCCCCCCCCCCCCCCCCCCCCCCCGCCCGTAAACCAGGGAAAACAGCGGCGGCGGGGCGGCCCGGCGGCAACCCCCAAACCACCACCACCCCCCCCCCCCCCCGGCACCCGGCGGGGGCCCCACCCCCCCCCAACCCACCAACCACCCAAATGCTTAAGCATTGCATATTTGAGTGAAAATAGCCGCTCTTGACCTAACTTGATATCTGGAGGTCAAATCATTGACCCGAGCGCTTAAACATGTAAAGTAATTTCTTACTGAATTCACGCGAGCTTTCCAATGCACTTCGAAGATTTGCGCTAAGCCCATATTTTCAGAGTTAAAGGGGGGTCATCGATGGCCCTCCGTGGGGCGAAGGTGGCGGCGGAACCCCGGTGGGGCGCGGGTTAACACGCGCCCCGCTGGGATCCCTGGCATGACGCACCCCGCTGAGGAGGGGCACTTTTGGCCCCCCTCCGTATCTCATTCCCCACGAAAGCTAAAGGAAAATTACGGACGGCATTCGAAAGCTCTTGACAAGACAAAGATCTTTTATACAAATAATTTTTATGTCAGGTCAATGTTGAGGTCAGCATAGTTCCAAGAAGGTTCCGTAAGCTTACAACAGAGCAGTGTATGTTTCTCTCTCTCTCTAGATCTGCCCTCAAGGGAGCTAGAGCAAATCTTATTGCATCATTGGATTCCTCTCATCGCGGTGAATCGAATGATGTATAACATGACCTTGCTAGGTCAAATAGTGAAAATGACTTGACCTCGAGCTAGGTCAGGGTCGCAGAGTGACCTGGTATGGTCATATTGCATATCAATCGACTCCTCCGGACAATATAAGCACAATGCAAGCAAAATGGGAGCTTTATCTCAATTCAGTGAGAAGTTATTGGCAAAGCAATCACTCTATGCTCCCGTGACCTGACATGACCTTTGGAAGGTCAGATGCTCAAAAACTCAAATTTATGGTCAAGACCGTTGTAAGAATAGACGGTTGGAGGATGTTCAGCTGTATTTATCCAGTATTTACTGATAATGAGCCCATTCTATTTTTCACCCTAGACTTATAATGGGTAACCAAAAAATTGACCCCACCTCAGGTCAACAATATCAAAATTCTGAGATAACAGATTTGTAGACACTAATGACCTTATCATATTGTGGAAGTTTCAAACTGATCGGTTTGCTGGTGTTCCCTGGGCGCCGCTTCAAACTCGTGATTTTAGGTTTTGAGGTCTGGTCGCTTGAACTTGAATAGCTCCTTGACCTGACATGACCTTAGCTCAAAAATTTGGTCAGATGTGTAGAATGGATCAGGGATAAGGCACTGTAAGTTTCGTTGTTCTGTCTCTCTTCATTTTTGAGCTATCTGGGGAAAACCAGGAGGGGGAGGCGAATTTCACCCCCCCAGCGGGGCGCGTGTTAACTATGACGTCATAGCATAGCACACATCAGACCGGGTAACACAATTTGACCGAAAGCACTGAGTTTAATGACCTAGAAAGTGCTGATATGACCTTGACCTGTGACCTTTTAACTTGACTTTGACCTTCATTTGAGGTGACCTTGACATATCATCACATTATAACGTCACCACTTCGTCTGCAATGCAAGTGAATTGGTCCGACCGCGCGATTGCAGCGATCTCAAAATGCAGGTCTGACTTTGAAAGCCTGTAAGTAAAAAATTTCGGCCGATTTTTAAAACTCTTTCACCAATCGACGCGACGTTAAATTTTCTCAAATGTGGCCGGGTATCGTGTTTCGACAACAAGCGGTTCTCCAACCAACTCGGAAAAACAGGTGGGGCCTCCAAGGCCCCCTCCAGTGCGCGTGTTAATGCACAGATGCTTGGACGGCAGGTTCTTGAAACAAAATAAGCAGCGAAACTAGGATTAGACTAAGCTCTAAGCTTTGTGGTTCACCAAATTCTTATGAAAACACGTTAGGATTCAGATATGGGTCAGTTTTATTCAATCCAGCACGGAATCTTACAGATAGTAGGTACTAATTGTTTGGACGCAATATATACGACCATTGTTAAGATACTGTACGCTAATCGGGATGCCAAAAGGTCCCCAATTGGGTTCCGATATCAGCCAGGACACTCAAAGTGCTAACTCACACCTAGAACTACACCAAAGGATTTAAATGATACAAAGAAAGTGTAGGAGTTAGCATGAAAGTATCCAGCCCCCCTATCCATCTCCCCCCGTACCGGCGAGGGTGGCGCCGAGCTCCGGACCGGCGCGTGTTAAAACACATTGCAAGAAATAAACTTACATCACTTGCAGACAATAATCCCTGGTCATGAGTAACAGTTCATGGCGTTTTCAGCGACATGATTCTTGGTCGCTTGGTCCTCCAAGCTGTATCACTAAAATCACAAGCACATCTGAATCTGGCACGTCTATAAAACAATATGTTGTGCAAGGAAGGTAATGTGGCAGTGTAACTGTATCTCAGAGGGTGGAATTAGTATCTCAGAGGACTCCTGCTTCGGGGTTCAATAGCCTAGTGGTCTCCAGGGGTGAAATTAGAAGATCAATGTATTTCCCCTTTTACCTGCAGGGAAAGGGGGTGCTAACAAGCTTTCCAATGGATCTTCATGCGATAAGTGGTGCCATCAGTATGCGTTGCTGGAGGGAGACAGACGACCAAAAGGCTCTACACTGAGAGAAAAATTGAGTCCTTCTGGCTAAACTGAGTCGGTGCTGAAAGCGAGTCTGGATTCTGGTGTCAAACTCGGTTGGAATCAGGCAGAATCAGGCTCATTGTATTCCCTTCGCAGACTCAATGTAATCTCTTGGACTGGATTGAGTCTAGAACGTAGTGTTTTCTAAAGCTCATAGAATGATCACCGTAAGCTCGGGAATCAAATGTCTGATGCCTGGTTTCAAATGAGTCTTCGCTCGGTATAGAAAAACTCCACGGCATCAATGTATTCCATCAGCAAAAACGTCATGGAATCATTATATTCCAGCTCTCCACGAGACATGGCTTACAAAAACATGCCCCTCCACTCAACACGACAACTGAATTCGATGCAAGCCTCAAACGAAACCGCCTCTTTTGAGTCTGCATTTGGCATAAAATTAGTCTAGTAGCAAAACTGATGCTGGTATAATTGTAGTCTGTGTGGTATACTTTGAGTCGTGCCTAGAGTTTCATTGGGTTCACTAGATGTTCCTCGTTGGTCTTCGTGTTTTTTCTTAAATTGAAACTTTCTGTAAAGATGTTACTTATCGTGCTGTTGTGGCCTTGCTATTACATTGACTTTGTCTGATGATAATGAGGGTAATCCAATTTGTTTGCCGCAGTCCACTCCAGCCTCGAGAAAAGATAACATAATCGTAACTTTGTATTAGGACACAAACATTAAACAACAATCACGTTCACCATTTTTCGGACACACATGAAATGCTTTTAATGAACAGTCCTCTTCCATATCGCCCAGGAGCGGTCCAGGCTTACACTTCAAGCACATGCCGCTGTCGTCAGAGATAGCAGCCCTCGTTTACTTTGGATATATAGATATGATTGTAGACATGTTTGCTTCAAAGTATCACGTCATGGCTGAAAAATATCATTCTGTGCACGATATTGTACAAAATGAGACTTACCTCTGTCCAGCAATGGACGTGCGTTCAGAGGCTCCTGTGAAAATCCTTCCAATCTTTTTAAGCGCCCCTAATCTATGCTCAAAGTGAGCTTAAAACGATCTTTAGAACACGTGGGTGACTGTATCCAACAGTAACAGATGCTTCTCACTACTTCATCAACTTTGCATAGCAAGGGCTGTTTTGCGCGGCCAAACTTGGGGCTTCAGTCCATGTTGCCGTCATCTAGCTGACACACATGGACTCCTGGTTTTGGCCACCAGTACAATGAATGCCTGAACCTTCGCAGCCCCAGTATGCTTCTTCACTCTCGCTAGCTCTCAGCGGAGTCTGTCGGTCATCAGACTCAGCTTAAGCTTCTCCTCTTGATCCGTTATCACCGCTAGGTCTGTCGATGTGGCTTCTCCCGTAAACCATGCCAAATGCAGCGTGGCTTCTTCAGACCCCTCAGCGTAAAATCTGAGTTTGATCGTTGTAGAAGCACGTGTCAACGTAAAGTGAAAAGGGTCAGCTATTCCCCTCAAATTTTGCTCGGATCACGACGCCAAAGCTTTGTGGCCAGCTCTGCGTGCAATGGCAGGAACACTGAAGATGGCGCGAGACGGCGAGTAAGTTTTTTTCAATCGCGGGTCGAGCACGCGCACGAAATCTCCGGATACGCTTTGACGTGGGATCAAAATACACTGGGGTTTCGAATGATTCTGCAGCTAAAGCTCCCATATTCCTGGTTATTTCTGGTGACAGAATATATTGATTCCAAGTATAAAATGAAACTTTGATGAGGATATTAATAGCTCTTTCAATTTCGTGGCTAGAATAGGTCGAGCACCTATGGTAAAATGATGCTTTGTGGTGTACAAAAAAGATCACACTTGTAATACCATATTGGTATCATATTAAGCTTCTTCCCACCATGTTTAGAAGCCGAGAATCATTTTAAGCTGTCAAGGCCTACAGAAACACTTCCTGTGCTGGAATTATGCTGGGACGAGGATCTAATGAGAGCAAGCATGCTCAAATGTTCTTTTAATAAGGTTTCATGGCATCATTTTATGCTCGAGCAGACCGTGATTCCGGATTAGATAGAGCACATAGGAATAAAAATTTCTCTCAGTGTAGATGGGAGTGGATATTTTCTTTTTCTTGGCCTTGCTCCCAACGCTTTAATCTGAGGCCTCTCCTATGTAGAACTGTCCTAGCACGATGATGTAGGTGAGGACGGTGGAGAAGATGGTGGTCAGAGTGCTGCGCCGCAGCCGACAGAAGCCCAGATCTCCCAGCGTGTCCAGGTCGCGGCTGACTGACTCCTTGAACAGCTGCAGCTCCGGCAGCAGCTCCTCCCGCTGCATCCACAGCGGCTGCAGCAGCAGGTCGCGTGTTCTGCCGATCGACTTCAGCTGCTGTTCGACTGCCTCGCAGGGCAGGATCAGCGTCATCAGACTAGGGACGAAGTAGCCGACAGTGGCACCTACAGAAATGATGGTGACCTAGGAGATCATGCTCTGAATCAGCAGCATGAACAAGTAGACACAATTCAGGATGCTGTGTAGCAAGGTAAACTGCAGTTCAATAGTCATGATGTTCAAAATGTTCCTGGCGAGTTGAGCAGTTTCCACTTGCTGCACCCTAAGCCCCTGAAAATGGCTTAACTCGGGTGGTTGGCACCTCTCCAGGACGGAAGAAAGCTCTGCGTTAATGGTTTTAAATCCACGATTCACCTCTTGTGCAGAAAACCAAAACTTGATTAGAATCAAGTAGAAACACGAAGTTAACAAGGCGGTGCCATGGTCAGTTCTGGCGTATCTTAGGCAGATGATGTATCCTTCACTTTGACAGGCCACTAAATCATTTGACATAACAGATGTCAAAGCAACCAATACGAAGCAAAGACAGATGAAAATAATGAAGAGGGTGCTTCGACGTGAGTACCTTCCAGAACCGACGAAGTCCGGCATCTGCCGCACTTTAGATAGCATACTATTGACCTTCTTCAGCAATTCCGAGAATTCGCCTTGTTTGTAAAAAAGTGAAACGCTGATGGATAGAAACATTATGATGTTTTACGACCCGAACCCACCTGATGACAAAAACGCCTGGAAGAAGCCTCTGGACGTGGTCAGACTCCATAGACTCCATTCTATATCCCGAAATGTGAAGTCGACAAAGATCAAACAAAGCACTGCGAATATGGCCAGGTGGAGAAGCAGTGCGCGCCATCCACGTGCTTCGTGCACGCCCAGGAGTCTTAGTAGCAGCAGAGGTAGCCGGGAAGACAGCAAGCACGGTGGCTCTCCTTCGTTCTTCTCCTCCGCCACTACATTCTTAGGCATCACCAGCTGTGGCATTGCGTCACTGTCACGTCTCGGAGGCTTCTTAGTATTGGCGAGATGTGGGAACGGTAGCTCCCTGTGACCAGTTCACGTCACCTCAACAGCCTTGAGAATTGTACGAAAGTGGCACTTGGAGGTATTCAGGTATGGAAGGCTCATAAAGTTTGCTTGCCTTTTTGTGAGTGATAGAACAGTCCCCAGCTCGTGAAAGAAGTTGAACTTATACGCCCCAAGCATCTGACAAATGAGATAGTGCTGCTTTGTCAGCTCAAACATAATGCCACTCATGCGCGATGTTAGGCGCAAATCAAACACATCGTTATATGGTCAGGTTTGCACGCAGTTGCATTGGCGGCGATTCTCAGGCTGGGAATAAGCTGGCCAACATGTAGGTACTTTGCCAGAGCTGAATTTTTGGGAGTAACCTGCTAAATTGGGCTGCAGTACGAATAGCTGTTGTTCTCTTTGGACTTAATTTCCGTGTTTTAGGAACACCAGATCCAGTGCAGTCTTTAACCCCCACCAGTCTTGTTGCTTGACGCGCGCTTGGTGCGCTTAGCAGACACAGCAAGTGCGCATCCAGTTCCGTGATGAGTGGAGTTTAAAGACAGAACTCGATTTGGTGTTCTGAAAAGATGGAAGTTGAGTCCAAAAAGAAGACAACAGCTATTTGTGCTGCAGCCCAATCTTCCAGATAACCCCACCCACCCCCCAAAAAAAAATTCAACCCTGCCACCGCACGTGTTGACCAGCTATGGGCTGGGAAATATTTCCGCTAGTGCAAATGCGGTTTATGTCACACTACACAGTATTCATAGAGTGATCGATTGGATAAACGGCCTAATGTAAGTGTTTGGAATATGTGCAGTGTAAAAAAAACATTGACCGCCTCTAATGCTGATTGCATGCACTTTTAAGCTCTGTGTTATCGGACGTTTTTATACTTCGGCAGAGTGACATTGGCTGTCACAAAACAAACAAATGCATGACACCTTGGCAATATCTGATGCGTTTCCTTGGTGATTAGAAGGAATATCAAAACCAAGCACAAGCTAAGCACACTGAAAAGACTTTATACAATTGTTCAAAGAAATATTAAACATCCATGAGTTTTGAACTGAGCTAATAGTCTGGTAGAAAAAACAAAAAGCACTGTTTCATCTTACACAAAAAGAGCCTTGAAACTGCATTCGTAACCTGCAATGGAACGAAATGACACCATTCGGCGCTCATTGGCAAGAACATAGAAACAATAAGCTCCAAATTAGAAAACGAAGCCTATTGATGTCAAGTAGCGGCCTACAACTGACACCAATTGGTCTCTTAGGACGGAGCCAATTGGTCTAGTGTTGGACCCTGAATCCATTCTCCGCAAAGTAGTGGTATGTGAGCAGAACCAAGTATTTCCTATCATCGCACGAACTCACTCATTTGTATAACGCCTTTATATTGCCCCATCTAAATTATTGTGCAATGGTTTGGGGTAGTAATTACGAATCCACTCTCGATAACATCATCAAATTACAGAAACGTGCTATTCGAATCATCGACAAAAAAACCCTATTATTACCACACAAATGAACTGTTTCTAAAATTAAAAATACTTAAATTCCCTGAACTAGTCTCAGAACAAAAAGTTATTATATTGTCGAAAGTATTGGATGGTACAATGCCAGATGTGATATCGTCTCTTTTTCAGAAATACAGAACAGCTAATACGAGATTGATTAGACACTTTGAAATACCTCAGGCTACAAAAAATTATAGGAAATTTGCTCTGACATGCTCTGCACCTGAAATTTGGAACAAAACTATATGTCCAGCCTTTAAATGTATAACGGAAGTTCCTCTAAACAAACACGTGCTTAAAAATATATCAGAGAAGTATTCTTTTGCAATTATAGAATTCTTAATAATGAGCCTCGATGACCGGCGCTGATAGTGGTGATGATGTACCGGAGCACAATGTGTGTGGGTGTGGGCGTGCGTGTATGTGAGTGGGATAGTGTGCTTGTAGGTGGGCGAGAGGGAGTACTTGTGGGTGGGAAGGTGGATGTCTGCCGTGCGTGGGTGGGTGACTGCGGTACTCGGTGTGTGTGGGTGTGTACGTGCGCGTGTGTGTGGATGTGTAGGCAGGCGTGCGTGCGTGGATTCGGATGTGTGTGTGTGTGTGTGTGTGTGTGTGTGTGTGTGTGTGTGTGTGTGTGTGTGTGTGTGTGTGTGTGTGTGCGTGCGTGCGTGCGTGCGTGCGTGCGTGCGTGCGTGTGTCTGACTCCCTGGAGCGCTTGCTGGCTAATTTGCCTGCTTGCTTGCTTGCTTGCTTGCCTATGCCTGCATGTCTGCCCTAATTTGCTTTCTTTCTTCCGAGTTCTCTGGCCAATGTTACTAGGCCTCTATCTTTTCGCCAGAATCTCGGAGGGGCTAACACGAATCTCCAGTTTTGGGTAGTCCCGTTTGGAAAAAGACTAACAATCTAACCGGTAATGAGCTAAATTATTGTGCATTTAACCTAAATAGACCTGTATTCCTGCTCCCTGTATATTTACAGGGAGCTACTACTGACAGTTTTTACTAATAGTATGATATTTATTATGCTTTCTTTAAGTTACTTTCTTTTTCCTAGCAGGGCGTGCCGCGACTTGTAATATTTTATGTTCTGGTGGTGTTAACGTAAGGGTACTGTTGTCGTTGGGATCGCGGAGGGGGCACGCCTGGCTACCCGTTTAAATGGATGGCGGACCTTTTCTAGCAATAGAATTGCATGTTTTTTCTTAAAAAAAATGTTATGGAAACTAATTGGTCCACTTGGTGAACTATTTGTGCCTCAGCCCTGCACCGCACGGAGCTATAGTTTCTGTGGATCTGTAACCACGCTGGGCTTAAAGGGAGTGTTTGAGATTTATAATGGGTTTGGGACTAAAATACCAGTTCTGAAAAATGCATTGGAAATCACTTCTGGCATATTCCATATCACCCAAAGTCATCTAGATTAAGTTCCCGCGTCATTTTAAGTTAAAAACGAAGGAACCTGTCGGACTTCTTTTCAAATCTTGAAGGGAATCTCTTCCATCTGGTTCAGTGGTTGTAACAATCTGATTGGTATAAATCCTGAGGCTCTCCGATTCTTGAAAAATGACATGCTAGCGAGTGAGCCATTCTTTTGTGCTTGAAATATTGTTGTCACCATAAACCGATTTGGTGTAAGCTTACCTAGCTGCTGTACCTACGGGGCGAGCTGTTACGCCGCCGACAAGAAGACACTCTCGCACTCATGCGTTGGGTTGTCAGAATGCTCCCGATGGGTACCCTTGATTCGGGAGTTGCGATCCGCTAAAAAACTTGGTGCATAATGGCCAACTTGCTATTTAAAATTATGAAATAGTCGGAACTCTTTGATCCCAAAAGATTTCAACCACATTTTATTAACTCTTTTCCCCATTTTTTAATTTTATTTCCCAATGCTATCAACTCTGCCCACCGAAAAAAACATTTGATTCGATACCCATCTATAATATTCACATTATATGCTAAACGTCCATTACATCTACTCACCTCCTTCCTCAGTCCAACAGTACCCATTTACAAGCCACCTCTAACCTCCTAACCACAATACACGTAGCCATTTTAAGCCACGACGATACTCCTCCCCACAGGCTCGGCGCTGCGGTGGCGCCGGAGGCCGTGACCCCGCTCAGCTCTGTGCCTCGCGGGCATGTGGTAACGGACGGCGGCCGCTGATTGGTGCAGGCGCGTTCACGTGCCTTGTGGTAGATTTATCCAAATTTTTCGGATGAAAGTGCCCGTATCGTATGGTATGTACGTTTATATTTATTAAAATTACATTTTCTGAAATTGTAACCAATAATTTTCCTTACAGGCTTGAGAATCTCCCTACCAACGTTTGCTTTCCGGTACAGCCGAGACAATTGCCGGGTTCGCTGGTGGGTATATGTTTGGTGGAGAGGATTGCAACCTGCTCGGATGGTGGCCGATGGAAGAAGGGGGATCGCTTGCTCCATAGCCCTATCAAATAACCGTCGTAACGACCGCTATAGCAGTAGGGGAGAGTGGGGTAAGATGCCCCATCGGGTAAGACGCCCCACCCCTCTTTTTGGCAATCCGGGCCACCACTGGTAAATAATATTGTTCTTTGTCGAAAGCAGAGGCTTTGATTGTTTCTTGCGCAAAAATCAGTTTCCTCCTGTGAGTTGCATGAAGCTGGTGGGTAAGTCTTTATTTTGATGCTTTTCTAAGAAAAATTGCCCACATAGGTTGCAGATATCTCGAAGAATATTGGACGCGTGCTTTGTTTGACCTCCTATTACGAATGATGACATATTTAACTCATTAACTGAACATTTCCCTTGAGTGTATTAATTGCATTATTTTGCCCTTTGGGTTTAATCTAATTTGGGTAGTGATGGGAAAGATGCCCCTTCAACGAATGGGGAAAGATGCCCCATGGGGAACTTTCCCGGTAGAAAGAGGGCGTCTTTCCCCAGAGCAATATAGTGCTATTTTTTAGAGGAAACAACTATGTGTTTAACTTGGGGTTAGTCCAAACCTTACCCACGGGCAGTGCCACGGAATTGTTACTGGGGCTACGGACTCTGGACTGGTGATGGCGGGGGGACGTGAACTTTAAATTGACCGTCTTTGAAAAAGCTAATGACCATGAAGCTCATGAACAAATTTACGTAGGTCAACGTAGGTAGGTAATAGGGAGACAATAAAAACCTAGGTCGATTCCAAAACTTTTCGGGAGACGTCCCCACAGATTGGCAAGTAAGGAGACCCGTCCTCCCGTTCATGTCCTATGCTTTCAAGGCGCATGACCGTACGTGTTAAATAAGAAAACACTTCAATCTGTCGCTTTGTGACTAACCTTTCCAATCGAAGGCCTGGCACCTGAACCCGTGCCACTAACGCAAGGAATCCCATAACAGCCAAATTTTGTGGTTGGTGCTTTCATTCGATAAACGAATCCCAGCTCAATCATTAAAACCTTGAGACAACTATTTGGGAGTTCACCGGACCTGGCCTCATGCCCCAACCGGAGATGACCTCATGGCGTGTTCAGATTAAACTGGTGTGGTGGAGGTGCAAAGTAATTAAATCAAAATGGACAAACCGTAAAACATATTTTAAAAAATTGCCAAAGTTTGTCAATTTTGGCCAATTAGGAAGGGGCTATGGCTGGAATGTTTACCCTGGATTCACCTATGAATGAGCTAGACGTGAAATATTCCATATGGTCAATCCTGCAAAGCTCCGAACCAGATCTCTTACGTCGTCCCTTTATTTGCCATCCCGATAGCCCAGTTGTAGAACGTTGGGCTCCGGCCTGCTGCTCAAAAACATGCAGCGGCAGTGCATGTCCAGGCTTGGGATTGGTTCTCCTGAGACGCTCCCGTACTCAATAGTTTAACACCGACGTAGGTCCACTGGCAACTGACTGGTAAGAGGGTGACCTGAGCGGGGCGACAGTCCCCGTGATTTGTGGGACGTTCAACTTTGACTTTTAAATTAAATCTTTATTGCAGGAGTTGCTCGCTCCGATGGTAGGGCTAGGGTCTCCGCGACAAGTCCATCGATGACCTTAGGGAGACTCCGATTTCAAAACCCGAGCTTGCAACAACATGCATCTAAAAAAGGCTCTGGAAGACAGACTAGTTAAAGGGGTTGCGAAAGCAAAGGTATCCTAAAAAGACGAGGACAAGGCAGGCAAACGCTGTATAAGGGAAGAAAGACAGTGGGCATGGCGATACCAGATGTCTCAACTGCGGAGTGAGTTTTCTTCCATCGTGCAAAGAATAGATCGAGTGCACAGCCTGGGAAGGCTGGGCCAGTGTGCCTTGACGAGAAGGCTAAGGTGGCTGTGCGTCATAAATGACAGACTGGGGAGCCTGTGATGTTTAGTGGGAGGAAGCTTGGAGTCACCACAAGTCATGTTTACTGTCTGAAGTGAATGTTTTTGTACTTAACAACGTCTGGCCCATATTTCTTTAAGAATTGAAACAAAGGGAACATAGAAAAGACAAGGCAGGGGATTTAGGGGAGGTTTTCAGAAACGTCGTGCCAGTTTACCCACTTCGTTTCGTACTTCGTTCTTTGTGTGTGTGCGTGTGTGTGTGTGTGTGTGTGTGTGTGTGTGTGTGTGTGTGTGTGTGTGTGTGTGTGTGTGTGTGTGTGTGTGTGTGTGTGTGTGTGTGTGTGTGTGTGTGTGTGTGTGTGTGTGTGTGTGTGTGTGTGTGTGTGTGTGTGTGTGTGTGTGTGTGTGTGTGTGTGTGTGTGTGTGTGTGTGTGTGTGTGTGTGTGTGTGTGATTTTATATATTAATTTTATGGGTATGCTTTTATCCTTGGTTTTTATCGTTAGTTTTACGTAATTTTGTTTTATCATTTGACGTAGAAACGCGAAAAACCACCTCCATGTTTTATCAATGTGTGTGGACGCTTCTAAATACATTCTGACTTATGCTTAAATGATCACAAAAGAAGCTAAGAACTACGAAAAACTACTTCATCAACGATAGACCAAAATGGGGTAAGATGCCCAGGGGTGGGGCATCTTACAAAGCCCCAGGGGCATCTTACCCACCCGATGGGGTAAGACGCCTCTTTGCAAGCCTCTAGTAAAATCTTAATAGTTAAAAAATTTGATAATTGTCAGCAATTTCATCGACTCTATCAGGAAGATAAATGATCATGCTACGACTTGGCATCTAAATCAGCGCTGTTGGTACCGCGGTTATTCTATAATCCGGATTTCCCCAAACCCTGGGCATCTTACCCCACTCTCCCCTACTTCCGGAATATATATCCAACAAAGAGGTGCGTGGTGTATTGTTCCATGTTGAATAGAGCAAAGGGCAAGAAGCTTCACTTGGGACCCATACCTTTGTCGATGTTTTAGCGTGATTATCCTTACTGAGGCTATATCGGTAGAACTAGCACTGTATCACCAGACCCAATACTTCACTTTACCCAATACTTTTACTTCAGGCGAGCTTTCCTGAACAAGCGTAACGCTCTCAGAACTAGCATGGACGCGGTGGAATATTAACAGGTGTCAGCCAATGCCTCACACTCTCATATTTTTATTTAGGTGGAGTAATTACGATATGACTTCCCGTCTTTATAATCCTGCGTCTCAACTTCGAATGGATTAGTTACTCGCGCTGTTTTTCTTTTGCAAATGCAATGTTTTCCAATTAAGAACCCTGATGTCAAAAACTGATTGCAAGCAGGCAGGCAGATGCTGGTTAGACTGAATTTGTTACAGAAAAGGTTTAATTGCCTATTTTTATGAATTCACAAGACACACGATGGGGAACGATGATTTCTTAGAGAGCACTAAACAAGGAGACTACTGGGAGCATGTTTAGAATATACGTGTTAAAATGGTTTTATTGGAATTAAGAGAAAACTCGGTTTTGTGGCTATGATCTTCCAATGCTTCATAACGTTTTAAATATCAGCTGAAACAGTATGTACTGCCAGGCATTTGCTTCGCCAACAGTACCAGCGATAGCGACAGAGAGTTTAAACAGAGAGTTTACACATTTTACTTTAATGGCCTTGACATGGGGTAGAGTGGGGTAAGACGCATACGTTAAGGGAGAATTCGTCTGTACCGATCCTGCCAGGGCGGAATTACTTTATTTTTTCTTCGTTAAGTTCTTTCATGGTTTGTCTACACTCAGATAGAAATTTGTTATTCTGACACGATGGAAAGTGTGCGAAATTCATTTTTTCGTGTGACCATGTAAAAGGCGTTTTACCCCGATAGCGGGGTAAAACGCCCAAGCCCCTGATTAAAAGGCCGTCATAAAACTCCAGCGTATATTGTACTTTTTGCTTCACGTGAGCAAAAAGGAATATCATTATACTTACGTTTTGGCTTGGGGGTCGGCCCTTGTGGGGGGGGCACCCTAGATTCGACCCGGGGTGAAACGGAACGGCGTTGCCCTCTTAAATATTTGCTTTTGTGGTCATTTGTCGGTATGCGCTGCCGTGGGTAATTAAGTTTTGCTGGGTAATCTATCCTGGGTGTTTCGGGTATTTCCTCCGTGTTGTTTTATTACGGCGGTCTATGTAATATGTGTACCTCGTAGGTCGTTAATAATTTGGCTTTGTTTTGCTGTTTTTGGGTGGTCCCCTCTTGATGGGCTGGTTGTTTAAGACAATTTAGTGACAAAGTTGGTAGGGTGAGCACATTCACATTGCATAGAGTACAATCGCAACTTTAAGACAGCTTGTTTTTAGGTCCGGAGATGCAAAAAGCAACAAATGTTTGCTGAAAAATACCGGAGTTTGCTGGGCGCGTCCAATCACGCCCATGACCGGATCAGAAAGGCCCCTACCAGGCTTCTTGGCTGTCCAAAGTACTTAAATCAGAGAACACACCTATCGAACAGAATATCAGAAATACTAAAAACGAACTTTGCTTATCTTAACAATGCAAAAAAACTAGATATACTACTGAGGGGACATTCTCTAACTAGTAAGCAGGACTATGCAGTAGCTCAAGAAACATTTAAATTTTACAATCTCAACAGAGAGGTTTCAATCCTGACCTAGTAGATGAAGTAAATATTTCACCATTAAAATTATTTCATGCCCTGGCGTCTCACAGGGTGGTGACACGCACACACATGGAGGAGCTGACGATCCAGGCGGTGTTATACTGTGCGTTGATGTTGACTCGAGAGGCGCCTTGTTTTGAGCGCATTTGTGCTTTTGCGCCAATCGAAGCGTTCAATTTATATTTTGTCTTGTTTTTTGATGAAATACATGATGATGATGATGATGATGACCAGAAAAAATATTAGATGGAGGCTACAGTTCTTACATCAGCCTGGACATAGTAGTAGGCGTCTGACCCAAGTGGGCGCGTTACCCCACTCTACCCTATGTTTACAGATCTAGAGTTTTTCTACTCGTTTCTCTTAATGCCGCTTCCTCTAAATAAGGAAAACCTGTGTTTACGAGTAAGGTGTTTGCGGTTTTCAGCTACCCATGAACAAGTAGGAAAACTCTTGAGAACTTTGTTCTGCATCCAATATGGCCACCATCGCTACATGGCACAGCAGAAGGCATCGGGGCTTGACTTCTTGCAGGAGGGACGCGGCAGCGCCTCAGAGCACTCACGCTCTGGTCAGTGTTACGGCTTGATATGCATCCCGGTGCATAGATTGAACAACAATGTGTGCAATAATGATAAGATACCTCTGGTGAGATGTGGTTTTTCCATTTTATTCGACACACTTTTTAAATTGTAGTCATTGGAGTTGTTTTCGAGTACAATGAGGATAAGCATTGTTATGCGTTTGTGATTCGTGATGAGAATCAAAGAAATTAAATGGCGCGTATTTAGAATCGAAATGTTCCCGGGCCACGCATATTTGATATCTCACAAATACTCATGTACACCGAAACATATACAATATCGACCGTTGCATGGAACGTCGGCTGTGGTCCCCAGAAATAGAAACGTACGATTAGATTACTATCGGATAGTCAATCGTTTCAAAGAAAGGAAACTGCTATTGGTCGATGCAAAATGAAAATATTATGTTCTCATATCTAGAAATAGGGAAAGAGTAATAACCTAATTAAGATAATCATATTTCATCTCCTGCCTTTTCTATTTTGCATATTGTTGCCTGCAATCGCAGGTATCTTTCCGCAAAGAAACGTCAGCTTATAAGGTTTGTTCACCTATCTGTCCTGGCTTGTAAATGTTTTCATCACGGATGGCTGCCTAAAGCAGCATCGACACAAATACTCATAAATATACTTATCTAGTGATGGAAACGTCTGCCGGTGCAGACTGCACGTCTCAGCATTTTCTGCAACATGCACCATGAATGGTCTGGGCACTACATAAGAGAATGAGCTCAGAATATTAACGACAGCTCTTGTCGATAATATTGATTCGTTGACAGCTACCCAATTGTGTTATCTGCAATGCATCATTGATATGCAAATGCACATGCAGACTGAATGTAAAATGAGCCGAAAATGATACCATTCGTTAACGGCTCCAGAATAAGAGCTACGCAGCCGTATCTCGCTGCCTTGAAGAAGCTATCACGGCTGGAACACCTGTTTAGGTAATCGATACAGGCTAGAATGCGAGGACCCCGGGCTCCGTCGCTGACGGGAGTGGCTCCGACTCTTCCCGGCCTCAACACCGATCAGTCTTGCTAACATGGTGCCCTGAGAGCGTCATCAAATCACCATTAGTGATCGCGGCCAGCGCCGAATGGATGTGCTCAGCCGGGGCTCAAATAACTGAGTTGGCTTATCTGGCGTCGACTGCGCCCGAGGTCTGGCCCGGCGCCGCCACTAGCGACCTCTATAACGCTCGCTGCACCGCCGCCCTCGCACTCCTCAGTCTGGCAACGCGCATGAAATGGCGCGCACTTTCTCTCGCTTTGCCATCAGCGCTGCTGTAAAGGGTTGGATAATTGTTATAGTAGCACTAGATGAGAGTGTAATGCCACAGGCTGGGAGCGCAAGATTTCTCCACGCACGTTGCCCCAGTTAGGACGATGCCGCATCATGCTTCAGTTACATTATATACCGATACTCTCTTGGATCGAATGGATCCACGGTTTTGCTGTATTTTTTTAACTTTTTACAATGGCCTTTTTACCTTTTTTGCCATTTTACCGGTGGTAAAATATTTTTATCAACAGAACTATTCCTTTGTTTGAAGAATAGATTATTCGTTTTCAGGATTTTTGCAAAATGATGTCTATTCTAAGCTGCCTATTACATTTGTATGTTTGAAAAAATTTCGCTGCATCATTACTATATGATTACAGGAAGTCTACCATGACAAACAGACAGAATCAATGCATTTCCAGGGAAAATATTTTGCCGGTTTGAAGGTTTATCACCTACGTAAGATGGGGTGACTTCCTTCCACGCATGTGAAGGTCAAGTTTAATAACCCTCCTTTCTTGAAATTTGAGCTATAAGATTTCCGAGCCGGCTGGGAAGCGGCACTTCACCTCATGCACAGCGCCACCGTACGAAGCACAGCTGCTTTTCAATATGCTTTGAATTTTTATTTGAGCTTTCTGGAGGCGAGTAATACTGACGTCAGAGCTCACCATGACTCTCCACGAGCGAGTACATAATTTTAACCTCACAGTTTGCTGTGACTACCCGGGGTGAGTATTATTGACGTCGTTCGCTTTAGATCTCGCGGGGTAACGTTACAATTCACTGTATCTGCCCGGGTAATGAAACCAGGTCAAGTTATATCACCTCTAAAATTATTTACGCAAGCACCATCCCTGCAATTTTTACAGGAATTTCCCGAACCCTATTTTGTATCTATGATAAGGGTAACGACGTAAACACATCTAACAAATAAATATCAGTCTAGTTTTGACCGTTTGGCCCTTCGACTGCTTTTTACTGTAACATTTTAGTTAAAAGGGCTTGAGATTTAACACGACACACCAAAAAACATCAGACTACCGACACAGTCGTATGCTATGATAAAACTCTTTCCTCGACTGTTTCCGACACCCAAATACCCTGCAGAAGCGCCCCATTAACCCCGATACAATATCAATATTATTGACATAACACTTCCCTCTTACACCGTAGCAGCGAGTACAGACACAGGTGCGTATACAATTCTGATATATCAAACAAGTGTAAGGCTCACATTATAAGTTTGGTCCAACAGCTCGCAGGCTGAATTTCCTGCACTGCTCTGGCTCAGGGTCATCTGACGGCTGAGTGCTGCTACCGTCACAGTCAACGGTGCCTCCCCGAAGCCAGACTGCTGACTGACGCTAGAGTTCACCGTGACTCCCCACGACCGAGTACCTAATGTCGACGTCACAGTTCGCTCCCGGAGTGAGTACTACTGACGTCTTAGTTCGCTGTGACTCCCCACGAGTGAGTACATCATATCAACGTCATATTTTGCTGTGACTATTCCGGGGGCGATGCTGTTGACGTCACAGACCACTATAACTCCCCGAGGATGAGCACCACTGACGTGACAGGTCACTGTGACTCCCCAGGGGCGAGTGGTACCGAAGCCCCAATTTCTGCTGGATCCCGAGGGCCAATACTGTTTACATCACAGGCCACTGTGCCTCTGGGATGAGTACTTCTGACGTCACTGGTCATTGTGCCCCCCGTGGGGGCGAGCACTGCCAACATCACAGTTCAGTGTGACTCTCCAGCGAGGAGCACTGCTGACGTCTCATTTCGCTGGGGATCCCGGGGGCGAGTCCTGTTGACGGTGCAGGTCACTGTGAATCCACGTGGGTCGGTACCGCTGACGCCACTAGCCACTGCGCCTCCCCGGGAGTGAGTATTTACTGACGTCACAGTTCAGTGTGACCTGAGGGGGAGTACTTCCGTCGGCCGTTTGTCACAGACTGCATCGTCGTGTCAGAGTGGTGACACCTGGTGGAAGTCCGCCCGCCAGTCCAGCCGCCAATTACGCGGCATTACATCACGCAACCCGCTCCGTTCAACGCTGATTGTGCGTGAAGTCGCGAGCAGGGGCGGCGCCAGCGACGCCGAAGTGGGGGAGAGGGGGCTGTGATATTTCAGTATGCGTTGAAGCAAACGACTGTTGTCCTGCTCTTCACCCTTCACGTGAGAATACATATTTTATGCGTTTGAGTTTTGGCGATACTTGAGCTTTCGGTACGTCTGTCCCGGCTCGGCGGCGGCAGTGCAGTGGCTTGGGCCAGCGCTGGCGGCGACAAAAAGCGTTCACACAGTGTGACTGGTGGTGGTAATCTACAGCATCCTGTGGGCTGTACTGCGAGCCGCCTCCGCCCTGGCATTAAGGCCACATCGTCGAGTGGCAGCCTCCAAATTGTCGGACCACCGGAGGAGAGGGGACCAGCGGCTGCCGCAGGCGATGTGGAACAGCCCGTGGAAAACGGCAGTGACAACAAGCAGCGAATGTTGATAACTGACTGGGGAGAAAAACGACGGTTTGTAGCGTCAGTAGCTGTAACAGGTTCAGTGCGTTAGTAAGAGATCCGAGGCTGGAGCACCTTGGCAACGCCACGTGACCTTAGCAGTTGATGTGTCGTTAAACGCCAGCAATTATCATTGGTATAGAGTAGGGATGCTACTTTTTGCAATATTTTGCTCAGTCGGGCTAAACTATTGCTGCCTGATCTTGCGTGAGATGGGAATAAATTCCCACTGTGCTATTTAAAGACATGGTATCGAGTTCTGAATAGATGGTTTCAGAAAGGGAGGAAGAACACAACTACCATGAACGTATGATGAAATATTTCTGTTAGTATACATACGTTCGATTATTCCTATTTCTTGCTCACAATATCATTTTTATAATGCCCTCTGAAATTAACAGTGGACTTAAGACATCAGAGTATTCTTAATGTTTTGTGATTCCCTGCTTATAGTTATGCTTCGCAGCTATATGTGCTATATTTGCTCGCAGATATATAGAGAAGGCAGACAAGAACAATGACTGCTCATTTTTTGTCAGATAATAAGGTGCATGGGTCACTTGCCCACCATGACTGACTGAAACGTGATTTATGCATGTGGGTGTTATACCACAGAAGACAAGGCGTTAGAGATATTGCTTTCATTTCACGGAAAAAAACAGATGGACGTCACACTTCTTCGTCGCTGTTTCAGGGGCAGATCTAAACGAAACAGTTGAACTTGGAGAGGAGTTGGCCGAATTGGACCACCTGAATCCGTCTGTATACCATTTTATACCCATTTGAATAGCTATGAAGTGCAAAATATGACTATCACAGCTTCTGAATAATGCCAATACAAGCGTAGAGATCCAGTATGCGACACCTCATCCTGAATATCGTCTTTGATTTCACAGCGAACTCCTCAGCGGCTTATCTACCGAGTTACGATGACATCGGTGAAAAATGCACCACTTTGGAGGCGCCTGCATTAGCATCAGGATGTACCTAAGAATGAAAGCAAATATCCAATTTCTGACCGTCTATACTTAGGACTACAGAAGAATCAGCAAGTTAGCTATGGTTCGAAAACAGTGGCTTGCAATACCATAGAAATCAACCGGTTCCAAAAACATCACGGAAAAAGTTCCCACTCGCAGAACGATTTTGCTAGCTCTGGTGCAGCACACTGTCTAGACTTTGAAATAGAAAATCCCGTTCGTCCATTTCCGCTTTTAAATGTTGAAATAATATTTATGTTATTATTGTTATTATAATTGCATTCCAATATATATAATATATATATATATATATATATATATATATATATATATATATATATATATATATATATATATATATATATTAGTATAAGACGGAAGCAAGTTATTATTAATACAGTGCTGGTTGAACGTCACCGCAGCTTTGGCTTTGTGTAGTTTTCTTTCTAGGGTTTCAATGTTCCTGATAAGTTTTCGGTTTTCTATGCTATGTTCGTGTAAAATTGTTCCGATATTCATGTCATATTAAAGAAAATTGAAGTAAAAACGCACCTAAAGTCGACCGGTTTCATTTATCTCACATAAACATTTTCAAGACTGAGGTACGTTGAATAGTAGTTACAAAATTTAATCATATCAGCTAGCAAAAACATTGAACAAGCTCATCAGCCCTTACGTGCCATCAACATACTCGCTGAAATCATCGGCTGAGTTCATCGATCTCGTAAAAGGCAGGACAAGGACTGGAAGCCTAGCTTCTTTGGACGTGACTAGCCTGTTTACCAACGTACCTGTGGAACGGACAATCAAGATCCTTGCTGATTATGTGTATCGCCATGACACACTACCAGGACTTGACATCCCCGAGCACATTATGTGTGCCATGCTCAGGCTGTGCACCACCAAGTCTCCATTTCGATGCCCGCAAGGGAATATGTATTACCAAACTGACGGTGTTGCCATGGGCTCGCCACTGGGTGTGCTCTTCGCCCAAGCCTTTATGGCGGCAGTCGAAGACGAAGTGTTAGAACACACGCCTGAAAAACCAGCCCTCTATTGCAGGTATGTTGATGACATACTTCTGGAAGTTGGAAATCAAGATGACTTGCAACACCTCAAGTCGAGACTAGAAGCAGTGTCGGGGCTTACCTTCACGGTAGAAGAAAGTGTTGAAGAAAATATTAATTTCTTAGACATTTCTATCGACGCAGCTGACGGACCATTCGTCACCAGCGTTCATCGCAAGACGACAGACGCCGGAAGGTGCCTACATTACAAGAGCCAGTGCCCTCAACGCTACAAAAGCAGTGTGGTGAGAGCATACGTTCACCGGGCGCTCACCCACTGTTCTTCATGGCCTCTCGTGCACAAAGAATTAAGACGAATAAAACAAACGCTAGCGGACAACAGCTACGACATCGCATTTATAGACCAACAAATCAACAACACTCTGAACAAATACTTAACAGCAACAGCAGCAAAAGACCAAACAAACACCATCAACATCTTCTATAGAAGCCAAATGACAGCAGGCTACGAGACCGAAGAAAAGGTGCTAAAAAGGATAATCACAAAGAACTGCAAGCCAATCGATCCCGAGGCAAACATCAAGCTGCAAGTTTATTACCAGAGCCCGTCAACTTCATCCCTGGTAATGAAGAACAACATGGCGGAGGACAAATCGGCACTGAAACAAACAAACGTCGTGTACCAATATAATTGTCAGATAGGAGACTGTGCACTCCTCCCAAACAGTAATTATATTGGGTACACGACAACAACGCTATCAAGAAGACTCACAATGCACCTGCAGAGTGGAGCACCATCCTCCCACACCCTGGAAGAACATCACAGGCGACTGACCAGGCAGCAATTGGTAGAGAACACCACCATCATTGGACGAGCTCGGGACGTCCGACGCCTGGCGGCACTAGAGGCCGTGTGCATCAGGGAGCGCGACCCACTGATCAATAAACAGCAGAACGCCAGGGGAACTCTCCTACTTTTTGAGGGGCCTCGGCTATCATAGAGTAGCCCCTCCCCCTCACGTGTACTTTCATTGTAATGCTTAGAGTGTGTTATGAATTTTGTCCTTGTCTCGTAATGTAAAGCTTTCCTTTTAGACAATTTATTCATCTTGACAATCTAATCAATCTCTGTGGTGTTAATCGTGTTGCATGTTTATTTGCCGCAATGTGAAGTGATTAGTGCTCATATGCATGGGATCTTGTGCGAGACATCAAAAATTCAAACCTTAAATTTTGTAACTACTATTCAACGTACCTCAGTCTTGAAAATGTTTATGTGAGATAAATGAAACCGGTCGACTTTAGGTGCGTTTTTACTTCAATTTTCTTTAATATGACATGAATATCGGAACAATTTTACACGAACATAGCATAGAAAACCGAAAACTTATCAGGAACATTGAAACCCTAGAAAGAAAACTACACAAAGCCAAAGCTGCGGTGACGTTCAACCAGCACTGTATTAATATATATATATATATATATATATATATATATATATATATATATATATATATATATAATATAATTAATAATATAATAATATATAATTATACATATAATACTTTTTAAAGTTCTTCAAGCACATATAGCTCTTGTTTATTTTCTGATGATATAAAGTACTGCTGTACTCTTATCATGCGGCATCGTGCAAAAATCAAGCTCAACTATTAAGCTTACACCTGTCATGGAAATGTCATGCTTCAAGTGCTGGCGCACACAGAAAGCTTTGCTTATTACGTTTTTAGTGGTTTTCGCCCTGAAAACTTAAACCCAGGGTCAGCAGCTCCTGGTGGCATTGCAGAGGAAGTGGCAAGTCTTCTGAAGGTGATTTGATCGCAGGGGTTCCGGTTCGTCTCCCTTCATGTCCCTCTTGGTGTGGTGGATTCTCGCCGGAGGGAGTTCGGCGGAAACCACGTGCATGGTGCACACGGATTTCTTCTGCGTCTGCTGCAGTGGCTTCATGAGACCTAATTGCTTCACCTTTCTTGGCAACAATGCCATGCCATGGCTATGCCTGGCATCAGTTTCGTAAAGCCAACGAATCTTCCACATCTAGCATCTTATATGGGCAAAACAGGTCTGTTTTGCATTGTGCCGCTTACGACCACGAATCTCCCACCTTCAAGAACCTCACTCTACTGTCCCTGCCGCTGGCCTCAGGTCCAGGGTCATCTTCACAGAGAAGTCTCTACCAATGTCTAAAACAGTATGTCTAAGGTGATCTCATCACAGGCTGAACATGTTCCAACTGCTGGAAAAAACATGACGCCTACAAGAAGTTCGACATTTGGTGACTGCCATCCGTGGTGATTATGCATCTTAAGCGTTTTACCTACAGCGGCAGTACATCACGCAAGGCGCACGCTCATGCCTATTTTCCCCTTAGCGACCTAGACGTCACTTTGATAGCCATCAGACCTCCTCAGATCTCTGGCGACCTTGTGTATGAGTGGTACGCAGTGGTAGAGCACCACGACAGCGCCCAGATCGGCCACTAACACTGCCCTCTGCCGGAACCTGACGGAGGTTCGTTGGTACCATATCAAGGATGCTTCTGTCAAGCACGTGCCGGCGGGGAAGTGAAGAAGGCAACAGCGTTGGTATATTCTCTGCTACGCCACCAAAAGCGTTCTTTAATTTTTTGTATATGTGCTAAATTATTGGAACGTTCGTGCTGTGTTTGTGACCAATATGTCCAAGGTCTTCACAGATCTTTCAAATATTGTAATGTTTTGGAAGAGTTTTCTGGAATACATCCTTTTCAGTTTATGTTGAGCTGATGAGCGCCCTTAAACTAAAAGACAACTGGCGTTGAGCGGTAGATTGAGCAATGCCAGCCCCTGGTCACGAGTCGCCATGTCGTGAAGTTATACGGGCACCGGAAAATCCCCTCACCTATCCCCAAAGCTGGAAACTCTACCAAGTTTTGCAGTGTTTCTCCAACACCCAAAGCGTACTGCATGTTCACTGTACTGCATGTTTATTGTACTGCATGTTCACAGTACTGCATGTTCGCTATACTGCATATTCACTGTACTGCATTTTCACTTTACTGCATATTCACTGTACTGCATTTTCACTTTACTGCGTATTCACTGTACTGCATGTTTATTGTACTGCATGCTCACTGTACTGCATGTCCGCTATACTGCATATTCACTGTACTGCATTTTCACTTTACTGCATATCCACTGGACTGCATGTTTATTGTACTGCATGTCCACTGTACTGCATGTTCACTGTACTGCACGATCACTGCACTGCATGCTCACTGTACTACATATTCATTGTACTACATTTTCACTGTATGCATGTTCACTGTACTGTACGTTCACTGTAGGTACTGCATGTACACTGTGCTGCATGTTCACTGCACGTTTTGCAGCACGTGTTCAGTACGCACCATTCAATATTTATTCAGCACGTATGACTTGAATTAGGTATTTTTCATAGGACTGAACCAAAATCGGCTTCTGGTGGGCATTAGAAGTGCTAATTTTGTGTTTAAGTGATAAAGGCTGCAACCCGTCTCAATTATTTTCATCACGTCGGTGACCCTGAGCCGACATATTGAACCTATGATAGATAATGACGAGTAATTGAGATAAAACATAACTAGGTGTTCATTACTCTCATTGGCAGGTCACTGAAGCCTGCTGATCATTCAGATATCAACCAAGGCTAACTGCATCAAATGATTTGCATTTATGAGCTCCGTAGATTGGGTTATAAGTATTTGTCATGCATTTAATACACATTTTAATCAAAGCCTCACGAAAGCAGATAGTTATAATGGGCTCCGCCACGGGGCTATGAACGATGCAATGGCTAGACCATCGATGATAATATCCACATTTAGAATCAAACAGTTGAGCGTTAAGTGTACCTGCCTACGAGTTGGAGGAAATTGCTGCAATAATAATAGCATCCCCCACCCCCCCCCACCCCCCCGTGGCGGCGCCATCGTGCTGCTCAGTCGTTTGGTACTCTCTGGTCTCTCACAGAGATAAACCTGAACCAACTAAGATGATCTTTAGCGTCGGAGGAGGATTGAAGGGCTTGCCTTACTGACACCCTGCTTGAGCGTTTGCCGGCAGGTCTGGTGTCGTTGCTGCTTGCTGTCGTTGCTGCTTGCTGCGTTTCCTGCTGCGAAGACAAGAAGAAGGAGTAGAAGACTTTTTCAAGACCTGCTCCCGGCTCGAGTCTTCGCTGCGACCAGTCTGTCCCACCGACCGCTGTTTTTACAGCTGGTCGGTGCGGTACTTTGACTCCAGCCGGCCTCACCAGCCGCTGTTTTTACAGCTGGTTGGTGTGGTGCTGTTGGACGTCAGCTGGTCTTTTTCGGTAATTACCCTATCGGTCCAGGTGGTCTTGGTTTCTTGGATTCCGGCCACCTGGTACCTCTTCTTCTCAGTCCCATAACCCTACTCTTTCTCTACTATCTCTTTTACTCTTCGGCCGGAAACCCGAGTGGTGGGACGTTTGTCCCGGGGTGAGCACGCTTGTTGGACCTCGTCAGTCCTTGGGCGTGTGGCTTTGGCTGGACCTATCGGTCCTCCATTGCTAAAATCCCTAATACGTAAGGCCATCTCACTTTCACCCCCGCTTAATAGAAGTGGGTCCCCTCTCAAACCCTCCACCCGGGCTGCGTCTGTGCAAGGGTACCACGGTACCTGCCCCTAGGGATTCCAAGCATAGGCCCCAGTCAGGCTCCTTTTTAGAGGCTGAGTCAGCCACCTAGGCCCCTGTTAGGTCCTGAAGAGGCACCTGCCTCCCTCCGACTTAAACCCCCTCTTAGTGGCTGAGTCAGCCTTTTGCTCACACTTTTCTAAGGCTAGGTGCTTTCTCTAAGCACTCCCCAGTTAGGATAATACTCCAACACCCAACCCTAGCTAGGTTAATACTCCCATTAGCTTTGCTAGTAAAACTAGGACCACTTCCTTCAATTCAACTTCTCTAGCCATTTCTACCCAAAAGGTGTTAGCAAAGCTAATACCAAGTATCTCATTTAAACTTAAACGTACCATGGCTTCCACCTCTCTCTTCCGCCCCTCCAGCCCCCGTTTGAACAAAGCCAACCTGCCAAGCGGAGCTTGGCTGGTTGGCACCTACCTTTCGGCGCACCAAAACTTGGCAAAAGAGTCTACCTTTAATTTGGATAAGGCCATCAGCCAAAAAGTGAAAGGTAGTTTTGAGATTATCAAGCATCAAAAGATATCCTGATCAAAACCTCAAATCAGGAATCTACCCGAGCCCTGCTGGCCACAAAAACTTTTGGGTCGAAACCAGTCATCTTTTCTGTCCACCACTCCCTTAACTTCTACCGGGGCATCATCAATGCCCCGGAAGTGTCCCATCTCTCTGATGTGGACCTTGAGCACATGTTTGACTTTAAAGGTCAAAATGTGCTAGCCCTCGAAAAATTGAACCCCAACAAAAATTCTACGCAAAAAGACCCACGTCTACGAGACCACAGATTCATTGTCACCTTCGACACAAAGTGTCGGGATGACTGCGGCCAAATTAAACTGGGCGACTGTGTCTACCCAGTAAGGCCGTACTACCCCCTCCCTATTCGTTGCCAAACTTGTCAAAGGTACGGGCACGTAGAAACCAACTGCAAGAACCCCACCCCACGATGCGGCAAGTGCAGTGCTAAGCACCGCACTAAAGATTGCACCTCTAAAAGCCTCAAGTGCGCTGCCTGTGGCGGCGCTCATGGGGCAAATAATCCCAAGTGCCCGACCTGGCTCCGAGAAAAAGAAGTTAACGTTTTGGCTGAGGAAAAAAGCTCCCGTTTGACCTGGCCCGCAAAGAAGTGCTGCAAAAAGAAAAGAGCCGCACAGTCCCAAAAAGCTGTGGTAGCAAGGCTACCACAGCAGCCCCCAGCACAGCCGGCCAGGAACACCCCATTTCCAAACATCCTCAGCCACCCAAAAACACAAGCCGCCACATCCGCCCCTAATGGAGCCCCTTTTCTTGGCGCCGGGTGATTGGCGCCCATCCCAGACGAGCAAATAAAGCCACTCTACAGAAGTGGCCCCCATTTAAGCACAGAGTAGCGAAAACCCTGGAAAGCCTAAATCTTGCACTGCCAGCGACAATAGGCAAACCCCCCACTCTCCCGCTTCTGGACTCGAAAAGAGCCCAAAGTGGAATTTCTTTTCACTTCACGTAAAACGGACTTCTCAGAGGAAGAAGTCTCCCAAAAATTCCTAGAGTTCCGATCTTGTAACGCGGACAAGACCTTTATATTTACAGACGGCTCCATAATAGGCGAAAAAGTAGGCCTTGGCATCTGGGGACAAAATATTTGCCTTCAGAAAAGACTTCCGGACAACTGCTCTATCTTCACAGCCGAGGCTGTTGCCATCCTAAATGCATTAGCCATAATCAGAACCCAAAATATCAACTCAGCCGTCATCTGTTCAGACTCTAAATCTGTCCTGCAGGCCATCAGTAACGTAGTCAACCCCAGCCACCACGTTATAGCAGATGTTCAGAAAGGTATCGATGATACCCCTGATGTCTCTTTTCTTTGGATCCCGGGCCACTGCAAAATTCAAGGAAATGAAAAGGCCGATGAGCAGGCAAAAAGTCCCTAGAACTTAGAGAGATCGCACCCTTAACGTGGTCTGGAGACGATAGCAAAGCTCTCCTCCAGGACACCATCCGAAGCAAATTCAAAATGACTGGACTACAAACCACAGCGCCCACCTATTCTATATCAAGCCTAACATCGGCTACTGGCCCAGTTCCAACCAAAAGAGTCGCCGGCGCGAGGTTATTCTAACCAGACTCAGAAATGGACACACAAAATTAAATGCCTATTGGAACGCGGGTACCTATAGTACCTGCGACGCAATGGAGAATCCCTATCACATTCTCATCGATTGTCCCCAGCACAATACCCATCGGCAACCCATGCTAGATTACTGCCGAATCCAAAACATCCCTGTAGACCTAAAAACTCTGCTCGGTAACGACCATCCTGAGCTCCTCGAAAAAGTCTTTACATTCCTAAAGGACTCTGGGCTAGAGAAGTTTCTATAAATCACCCCTCCCAGTATATATGATGAGGGTGCATGGTGCACCCCAAAGTAGGACTTGCCTATGTTCCAATCATAGATGATCCACTGCGAAATTTAAGCAATAGTTTTGTAACCTTTAAATGGTTCATTGTAGGCTAAGGATAGGTTATGTTAGGCTATCTTTGAAATCAGGTTAGGTTAGATAGGTTAGATTTCTTCACCGCAGTGATACCTTTCACTGCGGGTCTATACTAACCACACCTAAACTCTTACTAACAATCTAACTATCCTCTCACACTTCTTTCTCTGCGGCGGCTGCCCAGCCGGAGAGGGGAGCTGCAACTTCACCTCCGGGTTGCAGGGTAAATTCGCGGCACCCTGGCCAGGTGTTTAGCGCACTTTCTAAAATACGAAATTATTGAGTTAACGGAGGTTTTCGAGTAACGTATACAAGCGGACATCAATAGCTGACACACAAAATTCTAAATTCTAAATTCCAAATTCTAAAATCCAAATTCTAAATTTCAAATTCTAAATCTAAGGTCTTCAACCACAGAAATAACCTTCGCACTCTGCGGGTCTAAACTTATTAAAAGACCTCCCTTGGCATGGCTATGCCATTGCCACGACCGTCCATTTGCAAGCTAAAACATCTTGCAACCCATTACTTGAAATAACTCCCATTGCTTTAACAGACTAACGTAGCTTGCCCTCACACAAAATTCTAAAATTCTCCCACACACTCCTTTAGAGGCGGGCAAAGGTGCTATGCACAGAACGCCTAATAAAAAGCCATAAGTAAGTAAGTGATCTTTAGCGTCAGCCACCACACTAGTACTGTTTACATGACGAAATTAAATAAACTAAAGTTAGCTCGGATGTCCTGTCTTAACGACACAGAGGTGGACGGGACAACTGTTTCCCGCTCTCACCGATCGACTCCACAAGCAAACACACTCTGGCAAAACACATAAAAAAACAGGACAAAACACAGCCAAAGCAGAAAATACGGCTCTCGACGATACCGTATACAACCTCTTCTATAAGAACAGCATGTCACCAGGATACCAGGCTGATGAAAAAAACCCTCAGGACAATCAGTTACAGAAACTGCAAAACCAAACAGCCCAGCGACACAATATCACTAAACATCTACTACAAATCACCAAAACCGCATCGCTCATCAAGGAAAACAATAGCATACAGGACAAAACACCTATACCAACCAATGTTATCTACTACTACAAATGCACCCTAGGAGACTGTGCGCTCCAGTCAAGTATTAGTGAATACATAGCACAAACCACAACTACACTCAGCAGAAGATTAACTATGCACTTACAATCAGTGGGTCCACTAACGCACATGGACAAGTTTCACGATGAGCCACTAACACGAAGAACACTTGTAAGCAACACAATCATTCTAGCAAAAGTAAGCAACGCACGCAGACTCGGCATTTTAGAAAAAATATTCATTCATGAAAGAAAACGCATCCTAAATCTCCGCATACATGCAAAATGACCATTTACACTTTATATGATATATATTAGATATCAATGTGTCAAATCATGCTTATCAAACGTTGTTTTTTCCATAACAGGTAAGCCCTAAGGGAGAATAACCCGAATCCAGAAGCGTTTTGGCACGTTCTACGCCACTGATAGTTCAATTAAACCCCACGAAGGTTATGTATTCCCTTAAATCTTGATATTCTGTTCTTAGATGTTTTTTTCAGGATTTAAGCCTGTTTGTATAGGGCAAAGTCGCTGTGAACTGCAGAGTGCTGTTACAACATCTCAGCCGCTGATATTGTCTTCTGACTGTATAGAAGGAAATAAGCTGCTTTAGCGTCGTTTAGCGCGAATCCAGGCAATTCTGATATAAATCACTTTTCTAGAATCAGAAGGATCCAAAGTCTAGCGCAGCAATCCATCTTGATTAACTCGACCAGAGCTGACAAAGGATGAAAGATACATACAAGACCCCGGGTATACTGCTCCTGTGGATGTGAATGCCTCTGTGGATGTGAAAAGTCTCTGTGTAAGTCCAAAACGAGCAACAACACGTTGCTTTGGGTGATCATCGTAAGCGATTCATGGGGAGTGAGCTGCCATCGTAGCCTCCGAACGTGCCAGGCAGTAGAACTAGCCTGGAACTCAACAAAAACCTGCTCAGTCACTGGATCGTGCAAGTGGACTTGCTCGTTCCAGGAGCATATTCAGCGATGGTGGTATAATGGTCAGCATAGCTGCATTCCAAGCGGTTGATCCGGGTTCGATTCCCGGCCATCGCATTTCTTATGGCAGCCTTGCCGATGGTTGTATATTAGTCAGAATGGTTGCGTTCCAAGCAGTTAATCCGGGTTCGATTTCCGGTCAGCTTACTTCGTGTAGTAGCCTTTGAAGCTCAAAATCTCCAAAGTATTGGTCATATGCAACTTATTTATGAACTGTCCATCACTCCTGTTTTCCGTACAGATGTAACATGACTAGCTTCTGTTCCAGTATTGAATAACTTTTCCAGGAACGCAGATGGGGCATGCTGTGAGGCAGAACGGGCCACTTCCTCACCGTCCACCTGTGCTGGATCCTGCGCGTAGCCAGCCCCGAGAACATAATCAAGACGTTTACCTTCAGCAGCACACCATGTGATTACGTCAAGGGTTAGTTTACCGGCAGAACCAGGCCAGACTTGAACCTTCTCGGCATCGCACCGCCCGGAGTGCTCGGTTCGGGTCTGATTTATCGAAAGGTTGTTGCTGCAGTCTGTGCTCCAGCTAGTGGAACTGCTTCAGAATGGAGTCCAACACGTTCACTCGGAAATGCGACATCTTCAGCCAGTTCAGGCTTCTAGCACCTAACTGTTGGAAGGTACGAAGGCGACTAGAGTGATTCTGGAGGTATGAATTGTTTTGCAAACGTTCGAATGGGAAATTTGCTTTGCGTGTCAGGAGAGGACGACCTCCAAATGCGTGTTTTGCGCGCAGGTGATGCACCAAGCCGCGGATGGTTTTAAAACAGGCAGCAGACGAGCCGGGAGTTTTTCGCCCATGGCGCGCGCATTAGAGCAATTAACCACGGAGGTCCCGGGACCGTATTTACATGACAATGGAAAATATAACTCATGGCGAGCGACTGATGAATATCTCAATTACTGTTGTCCGGAATTTGTAGCGTTGACGCGAGACAAAGAGGCGGCGTGCTCTTCGGCCGGCGACCCCGGCCGCGCGTCGCCGTGCACGCTGGTCAGGGTTTGCTCCACGGTGGACCACACACAGATGAAGGCACGCACAGCGGTGCGATTTATTCCGATCAGATGTCATTTATTACGCGTGATTAATTTCAGCATGCGAAATGTGGCCGGTTGAGATCAAACGGATATCGGAAATACAAGCTCATTTTTCATCACTTGCAGATGGGAATACCAGACGTGTCTTAGATGTTGGTCTATCCAAATGCCTGACTTGGAATGCCGGAACTCTCAAGGAAAGTTATAATAGACATGCATTGCTGAGCAATAGTACTGTGTAAGTAGGTAAGATAGCCTTGCAAAGTGTCAAACTTGCAGTGCGTTTTTGAATTTACAAAAACTTCAACCTGGCCACCCACTCTGATGTCAAAAATCACACTTTGAGTGCAAGTGCAAAAGTTACGCGAAAACCGTAAAAGGAGTTGAATTTACCTGACGTGCAGAACCTTTGGACCTCAGCATAGCTCCACTGTTTTCAAATAGTTCACGCAGACAGGGTGTATTTATCTTACTTTTCAATCTTGGACCGCGGTCGACCATACCCTCATTACCGGCACCCTCTCGGCGGGCTCAGAGGTACCGCTGCGGCTGCTGCGGAGCGATGGGGGTGCTCCTTACACCCTCCCATTAGACTGGGCCTGACGATGGTTCGGGCATGCTGGGGCGGATGGCGGAGGTCTCAATCTGGAGGACCTGCCCCCAGGGTTTAGGGGGACGCATGGCTACCCACAGAGCGCCGCATGCCACCACAGACATGACAAAAGGTGCCCAATCACCAGGCCTTGTTAGGTTTATCAGAGCCTGGGCAGAGAATTGCGCTTTTGAGGAGCAATGCATAATGATGCTGATAGATCAGGGAACACTTATTACAGGCTATATTTTTATTCAAATCTTATAGGACTGACTGCAGACTAGTTTTACACGTGAAATGATTATCTAATGTGTGTACATACGTGGGTACTTGTGGTTTTAAGTCATTTTAGTCGATCTAAATTGATAAGGTACAAAATAATAACTGACTTACGCTCATGGTAAAAGAAACTGGCAAGATGGACCGGAAGAGTTCATGGATTGTTTTACCTTTTTGGACTTTTCTACCTTTATGAGCGCAAATTGGTTATCTGTGTAATGGTGCTTGGTTTACATATTCGTATCAATAAATCCTTTCGGACTTTTTTGACGATGTTTTATTAGAATGAGCGTAAGTCTGTTATCATTCTACTTCATAATGATATGATTCGCTCAATACAGCACTTGAAATGATAAAGTCAGATGTATGAAGATTGATAACCTTGCTCATTCTGAAATCAAACATATCTAGACATGTCTGCCTCCCTGCCTTCTCTCTCTCTCTCTTTCTCTCTCTCTCTCTCTCTCTCTCTTCTCTCTTTCTCTCTCTCTCTCTTTTTCTCTTTCTCTCTTTTCTCTCTCTCTTTTCTCTTCTTTTTCTCTCTTTCTCTCTCTCTCTCTCTCTCTCTCTCTCTCTCTCGCCATTATCTCCAAGAATCAGAAGCCTTCCTCTCAGCAGGTGGTTAACAATCTCATCCATCAGTGCGCCTGCAGGACCTTGAGAAGTGATGACCCATTACCTCCCATCCTCCGCCGGGCACACTATTGTCTTGTGTTGTATTTCGCCAAGGAATACCGGCCAGCATCTGAGGAAGCCACAAACCCTTTGTGTTCTTGTCTACGCGCAAGGTAGTTTCTCTGGGAGAAAGTAGGCGAAAGATCGACTGATTTAAAGGAATATGGGTCTAAGAGAGGGAGGGAGAGAGAGAGAGAGAGAGAGAGAGGGAGGGAGGGAGGGAGGGAAGGAGGGGGAGAGAGGGAGAGAGAGAGAGAGGATGAGGCTTACTGACCCTTTAGATCCATAAATGTGCCTTCTGTGGACGCCGGGCGTTCACATCGGTTGCCGAAAACTCCCTCAACTCTCTTAAAATGTGAGAATAGCGTGGAAAATGTGCCTTAAATTTGCATTCGAAAAGCAGTCCTGTCCCTGTTTCTGTTTTCAGGCGTCTTTTCCTGTTTCCTGTCTGTTCACTAGCAGTCGCAGACTTGGACGACCTGGCCGCCACTCTTCAGACTGTGGAACCTCCTCGACCAAACTTGCTTGATTGTTCTTCAGTAATGATTTTAAATCACCCACTCACTAAGCAAATGCCGAAATATATTGTCGGGAGGGCGCCTCTCGGAATACCTAAAGGGCACCCCAGGTGGTACACAGTGGCGGATCTCGCCGGTCGGTTTGGGAGCGGCAAAAAGTCGAAGAGCAAAAAAACGTCACGGATTGAAAAAATTGCGCTACAATATGACTTTGCCGGCAGACTTGGCTATTTGAGCAAAAAAAAAAACGTCACGGGCTGAACGATATGGGCTCAAGATACTTTTTTCTATCCACGGCTATATTTACACTGAACTTAACTGGTTGTGTTCGAAGTTGAGTTAAAGCACAAAAATATTGTTTATAAACTAAAAATGAATCGGGGAAAAAGGAGGTCGATCGCTTGGGTGGGGGGCAAAACATAGTTTTCCCCGAGCTTTTCTGCTTGGAGGCAAATGCCTTTTTTGCCCCCCCTTGGATTCGCCACTGGTGGTACAGTCCAGCCCTTGGTACTTTGCCCCCCCCTCTCCCATGATCAAAATCCTACAACCGGCATTGTCTTACACGGCTAGTCAGAATGTTTGAATTATGTACTCGACTTAGTTGCTCCAACGTCCTCGGGGAGGGGGAGGGGGCGTTACTAACCACTGACTTTGTTTCGAGAACTCTTACTTTTCGGGTGAGAAATGTAAAACAAGGAATGAGGTCAAGCCTAAAACCTCGAGTGAAACATTGATCTGGGGTCTGAACTACACATTTGATGTAGAGCGGCTGTGATTAACCTCGGGTATCTCTGAGGCTACGGGTTCGCATCTGCCCAGAAGCAGATTTTCCGGCTGCTCTGGCTTTTTTGGCGTCTTATGACTAGCTAACTGACTATGATTATGTCTATGCTAGCTGCTGGCGAGTCATTAAGCCCCAGGCTGAAAAGACAAGAAAACAGGGAAGCACAGTTCCAGGTGACGATGGAACCTTGATCTCCATGTTTTTCTCGTCTGCTTGTCTATCACGTGACCTTCAGTCTTCTAACGACCAATTAATCACAAATGCTTTAAAAAGATCAATTTTGAGCGGCCATCATTTGACACATGACGTGTTTTCCATTTTTCTCATTAAGCTCTATCTTGTAAGTCTCATACGTCTTGTGACTAGCTAACGGACACATTTGTACCCCGGCTGATTTTTCTCCGGGTGCGGTAATGACCTTACTTTGCAGCGCCGATGTAATCTTGAAGCGTGCTGTCCGCGTATGAGTGGTGTGTAACTGGTCAGTGAAGCACAGGCCTACTCTCTGAGCTGCGTGCGTGTTATCCCCAGTCATTGTTACCGCAGATCCTATCTTGCACAGCCAGCCGTAATGCTATTATTAGCGGTGTTGTTGGTATGCGAATACTTTGGTGGTGATGGACTTGTGAGCAGCGCTCTTTGGAGTATGGTCAGATTGGTCTTTCTTACAAACTATCGAGAAAGGGGAGAATAAGAAACAGGACTGAAGTCGGCTCGTTAGAAGGCCCTATAATGGTGTACAAATCTAACAACTCGTCGTGCATTGACAACTGAAAACCTCGTCATGCTGACACCACGGATCGGAAATGGTGATAGCTTCTTGTGCCGGTGCTGTGCCGTCGCAGCTTCCGTGTACGGCGGTGCAGCGTTGCCGCCTGCCGTAGCAGAAATGGTGATACCTTTTTGTGCCGATGCTGTGCCGTCGCAGTTTCCGTGTACGGCGGTGCAGCGTGAAGGCCCGCCGCAGCAGCGCCGGGCGGTCGGCCACCGGACGTGCGTCGGCGTTTTTCGTGCGCTCACCAGCGGGCCCGCCCCGGTTCTGGGTGTTCCAATCGATCAGAAGCTGCCCGAGCACGGACAGTGCCCCGCGTTTGCGGCGTACGGATCGTGAGCTGAATCGACAAGGGACGATTCCACGCCCCCTCTCCCTCCCTCCCTCCTCCAGGAAACGATGCTCGCCGATTCAGATCACAAGCTAAGTCCAACCAACGAGTGATTCTTCATGCACGGACCTCGAATGTTGTCATGTTTTCGTCATTATTGATGTGAATACTTTATTTCCCGGCGGAGGTTATGAAGTTTTGAGCCGCCGCGGCGGGCGGTGCATTGCTAAGGTGTGTGTGGGCCGGCCAGGATCATAAATCGCCTCCGCCGTCGGAGACCCGTCGTGAGCGCATTGTCTTTGGTTCGCCGATCGTTGGACGCTATGATTAAGATTAAGGATGCGCTCGGTGATGAGACACATTCGCTGCGCTGTCCGGAGTTAAAAACACACAAGTCCCGCAAACGCGCCACGGAGCACACGCCGAGAGGTTTAATGTGTTTATTACGACCTTAGCGTGGCCGATCTGTAGAATGCCGTTGAGTTAGCGACCTAGAGGAGGGTCAGGTATGTGGTGGCCCGTTACCTTTCCGAAAAATGCGATCGGATTTTGATCTATGGAAATGTAACAACCGCATAGGACCGCTTCACAAATTACTATATTAAAGCGTTACGATATTCGCTATCGCAGATAATAAATATGGTGTTACAAGTGATCCATTTACGGCTTCCGAATGCTTCCTTGTGATTTTACCTGGAGCAGTTGACGATTATGTAAGATTGCCAGGGACCACCCAGAGATCACTCTCAGGTCTGCCAGCCAATCATCTGTTGTCACTTTATGTCGGAGATTATGTTAACACAAATGTTACTGAATTCAAGCGAATAGGCTCACAAAATTATTAAAAAGAAGGAAAAACATCGTTCAGACAGTACGAGATCTGTTTCCAGCCTAGGGAGGAAATTCATGGATATATTAATATTGGCATGGCAATATAAACTCCCGAAGAAGTTCAATGGGAGATCGAAAATCCAGAGGATCCTGACCTGCAATTCCGTCCCCTTCCCCTGGATCTTCACCCATTCGTTAAGAGCTGCGGGATTGCAATTTCTACGAAACATACCAGATCTTGGATACTAAGCGATTTTGTGAGAAATCGAAGATATCTTGCTTACCTTTCTGTTTCGGAACAGGAAAGCAAACAAGATATTTTAGTTTTTAGCAAAATATGGCAATACCTGCGACATCTGGGCACCCCCAATCATTTTCTAAAATCCCTGCCCCTGATAAATAGTGCCTACTATAAAAGCTGTTGGGCTGGGAGTGAGGATTTTACATTGAATTGGCTCATTTTCTTTTTCCTTGACATGCTACCCTGACCTAGGTATCTAATTATCTTAGCAATAAAGTAGCATTATAGTATACGCCATTTCTAAATAAGGGTTATAAAGCTGAGAGCACCACGGTCATTGACCTTGAAAAAGTTCAGAATGCCCTGACCCGTGAAAATTGGCCTCAACGTTCATGTGAGATGACCTTGACATATCCCAGTTATATGGCATTATAACGTCACCACTAACTATACACTGCATGCAAAATGAATGTCAGTGCTATTGCGGCGAGCTCAAAAGATAAACATGACTTTGAAGGCTTATAATTCAATATTACACCCATCAATGTTTACAAGTCTTTCAATGAGTACCGATCCAGAATTCACTCAAATTTCAATGAGTAGCGATTTTAGCTCAGAATGGTTCTCCAGCCGCCTCTGAAATATACGCACGAGGAGCATTCGAGGTCCTCTCCAGTGTTCGTTTTGATATACCCACTTGTAAATCGACAAGCCATCATAGAAGTGTTTAGTCCCCTTAAAAAATAGGTACCCTTAATGGCTCGAGGACCATTCTTGAAATTGTTAAATAGTGAAGGGACCTGAGAGAGGTCGGAAAATTGAATAATTTTTCCCAACGGAGAACAATCCTAACCCTGAGATAATATATTTTTCCCGAGAAAAATCGCTTCTGGAGTCTTACGAAAGAGAAAACGATTATATCGAACGTACAGAATGAGTAGTTAAATCCGACTGCGATACCGTACTGTATCAAAGGCCTTGTCTGCTTGATTATTTTGATTCAAATGTATTGGATTATAAATTCATCAATTCTGATTCAGATCGATATGATTTAAAAGTATTGGATTCATCTAAAGGCATTCAAAGCCATTGCTTGCTTGATTTGCACCCACTGAGGTGCTGTTTGCACTTCAATGGGTAGCAATCTCAATTTTGTAAAAAAATTAGCAATCATGCTTTCCAAGAATGTTTTACAACTATCTTGGCAAAATCGATGATTTTCTTACCTCTGGGGCCGGAACTCTGAAAATATGTTGCTTAGGTTATTAAATAAACCTTTCAGAATTATTATTTAATTAACTTACTGCGCCTCCACTATTTTACGTATGTAAAGGAAGTGTGGAAAACCCACCTAGGGTATTATGCAATTTAAAACAACAATGTGCGTTACCTATCTATAGATGCCTAGAATTCATCAATGTATTTGTTTTTACCAAAGGTTTTATCGCAAAACTAAAACATTAATTGCCAGTTAAAATACCACCCGTCGCTAATTTTGAAAGCCAGACAACGATTAAACTCAATTTTTGTCATTTTCCAAGACCTCAGAGGGAGGTTTGATTTCAAATCGAGTATATAATCTCCCTTTATGTCTTTCATATCGAGGTGACCTCTCAAAGCAGGATACAACCTGCGTCCATCTTCGGTCTGAGCCTGCTGCGCCCGTCAGTGTGCTTTACGACGCCTCGTTTCATGCTTACACTTCTGCTGTGCAACTCATTACTACGGCTTTATTCGGGCACTGATCATCAACAATGTACCCGAAACGTACACTGGTCATATACAACGCTCAATAAGCTTCTCAGATATTTATAGTTGACAAATGCATGGACTGACCGACGCAGCAGGCGCTCCATTCTTGTGCCTACATCATACTGTGTATGTCATGGTCCAATCGGACGTAAATCTCGCCTCATGATCGCTGACAAAGGTCGAGGCAGAGGCAGACCCATTGCGGGTGCTGACGGATGCGAGACCTTGCCTTTGAGGGCAGCTGGGTTCGACAGGATTACGATAGCGTTCTGACATCTGTGTGGCGTTAGAAGGCTGAGTGTAGGCGTGCATGATACTCCGTCTGATTTTATCGCAGCTTATCGTCCGAACCGCTCCTCGCTTCGCTGGGCTACACCTTGGGTTAGAATTGCACTCTGAAATAAATATCAAATCGAAATGCCTGTAATGTATTTGGCTCAGCTTGATGTAAATTGTCCGATACCTCATCGTTGCAGCTGGCTGGCTCATGTGGTAGGCAGGTTTCCATCTCCACCCAAACCCGATCCTAGCTCACTACTCCTGGTAACAAGCCCCTAACCGAAAAACAACGCCTGGGGAGCCACCTGGCGGCACACCTCGGCAGGGCCGTGGCCGCAGCACGCACCCCGGCAGCCGACGAGCCAGCGGCAGCGCCCCGTGGACACGGCCACCTCCACCAAAACAACACAATTACGCGGCGGTGGGCAGCCAGCACAGAACAGCGAGGGTACACAGCCAGCGGTCGTCGTGCTGGCTTCATGAAGACATCACTGGCAGGGTTTCTTTGATAGATTTGTTGCCGCTGGCGCCACCTGGGCTCGGACAGACAGGAGTGAACGACCGAGCGTCACACGCTGAGGTGCGGCCACGCACACTCCTGCACGCGCGGGACGCAATCGTGTGTCACAGTGGCACCATAGGCGTATCCAGGGGGAGGGAAAGTGAAATACTTGCCTTCCTCTCCTCGGCACGCTCCATGAAATTGTCACGGTGTCTCCTGAAAGGTCGATGGTGGCCCCCTGAAATGTGGCTTCCCATTCCCTTTCCCCAGGATTCGAGTATCGGCGCACCTGCGATAGGATTTAGCGCCCACCTGATGGTTGTTTCCGCCCAAAGTAACGCCTCCGATCATGACCCCCCCGCCGACCGTAAGCCTTGGATCTGCTTATGAGTGGTACATCAGTTGTCTTCCGATATGCGATTCGTGCTTACCAGGCTAATGCGGGAGCCTTCTAAACAAAGTCTAATTCAACAGCTTCTTGTCGCACCTTTTATGATTTACAGATGATCGCAAGCGATCCGAGGAGCCTTGATTTTACATAAAAGCAATGCACCTAAGTCAGCCGTTCCCAGTGCGCATGACATCTAAATCATGAGTGCGTTTCCCGAGTACACGTGCACATAAGTGGCACCCCTCCACGGTCATCAAGCCGGCATGGGGTGGTGTCGCACGAGCTTGTGCCGTGGCCACATTTACATAACGGTCCACAGACTGGTGATCGTGATTCTCCGAATGTTAGAGGGCCGGGGGAGACGACGTGAGCCTTATCATACAGTGATGACGACCACCTGTGTAGGTGGGCGGGGCTAGGGCAGAGATCTGAAGCGGCGAGGGAGGAACAGTCAACTTTTACACAGAACTCAGTCCAAGGCTACATGTCAGCGAGTGAAGCCGGTCCTTTTGTATGGTAATCAGTCACACTTACAGAGAATCGGCCAGAGTGAGATCTTGTTGAACATTTCTTCTTACTAGATAGCTTCATCTTTGAAAGCGTGATACATGGCTTATGCAGAAGCGACTGCAAACGTGCATCTCACGACAATCTTCTACAAATGGGGCATTGTGTTGACTTATGTTAACGATCAGATAGCTTTTATTGGGGGTTTTATGTCTCGACGCCGGCCTGAAAAATGCTACTCACTCTTTATCATTCAGCGCTTGCAGTGCAAAGTCCTGGTTCATGCAAACTCTCGGCGTGAAAATTGGAAACACTGTCCCAGGGACGTGGACGGTCGCCCCGCTCAGGTCACCCTCCCACCAGTCAGTTGCCAGCCAACCTACGTCGGGTGAATATTGAGCGTCGGAGCATCTCAAGGATTCGGTGCTGAAAAACTCCAGAGGATTTTTTTGGAAATTCACATCTCAAAATTTCTCAAGTTCAGCTAATTTAGGAACAAATCGGACTATTGTGTTACGAGGTAGTGCGGAAGGCGACCACGAGCCAAAATCGGATGTGATTTTGGTTCTAGAGTGATAAGTTTCCTGCCAGCAGCAGGTTAAAGATAGACTGCACTTGTTTGCCGGTGGTAACGCATGAGACACCCGCCCTGTCCTAACACACTGCAGTGAAAGCTTTTGCTCACGGTGCTGGCAATTGTTCAGCACTGCGGGCCTGTGTATGGAACACGCTGAAACATAAAGGCCATCGCATCCAAAATGTCGTGAGTTTTGTGCGAGGGTGGAGTCTGGTCGGCGACGGTGCGATCGCATTTGCGGTGCCCTACTTGGGCTGGAATGGTACACCGCAAAGCCAGCTGTTCGATTTTCGAATGACACTCGTTCTGCAGGACATGCTTGTGACTTGTGTCCCAACTCCGATAATGAAGACGATCAGCCTGAGCGTCAACGCCCTCTACTCTCACTCTACGCGGCTTACGGATCTTGTGACGATTTGACACGAATCCAACTGACTACCTACACTGACTGTCTACGACTGCGTACCACAGTGTTGTTCAGTTGTGTTGTGGCCTAAGCTCATTTTCGCACCTATCTTTACAACATTCAAATACATGACTTCAACTACGTCTTTAGTTTTATTTTACCGTGATGTAATTAACTTTTTCAGCATGTTTAGAGGTATCCAATGAGATGCACGGTAGCACGAATACACACACAACCATCGATCTAAATGAGACTTGAACCTAGTTTATCTCATATGGATGTGGCTGTCGTTCAATCCTTTTACCTACTAAGCCGCATTTGCCTTATTATGCGAACATGACACATCAAACACCACAATTGTGTTCAAAAACTCACATTTTCTTACATGTATTCTAATAAACTGTTTAGAAAAGGCAAAAAAACTCTACTCAACACATATCGTGTGTGCATACGTAAGTCACAAAGCACTAACCACCGCATCACTCATCAAAACCCCTCATCGACGGTCGTCCTCACAGAACTCCAGCAAATATACTGAATTCTAGTTATTCCTGTTTCATAGATATCGTTCAGCAAGCGCTTATTGACTCGTTGGCTTCTGCTCTAAATGTAGAACGCTTTCTGTGACACACGGTAGCGCTAATCGTCCTTCAAATAATTGATTTTAGTCGTTTCCATTAACACGCACAGTGGACGGAGGCCTTACAGTGTCCATCGCCTATTTCCCCAAGGTGGCCGAGGAACTGTTCGCTGCCGGAAAACGCTACCTGGATAGATTTGAGAGAACTCATGAATGCGTCGGTTGATGAAACTATTTTATCAGTTGAAAAATCGTTGACTTAAGAGGATTTAAAAATCATTCATGCATTTTGAGACCGTCGCAATCGCGCAGTGGCACCTTTTCACCTGCACTGTAGACTAAATGGCAACGGAATAACATTATACCTTCGATATTATATGTCAAGGTCACCCCACATGGATGTCGAGGCCAAGGCAAAGGTCCCAGATTAAGGTCATTGACCCCAGTGTTCCGGGCAGATGTCATTCAGTATGACGTATGTCATGCTATAGTTAAGGTTAGTTATAGTTATGCTATAGTCATGCCCTAGTGAAGGCTACCTAATTTTCAAGGTCAAGATCACGTGTTAATGTCACCGCCGCCCCAACCTCCTCCCCCTGAAAAGGTGTTTTTCTAGACTTATTTTTGTTTTTTTAGATCGCAGGGAAACATCTTAAGACCATGGTGGACCAGGAACTAGGACCAGGGGGCACTTGAAGGGGTCTCCACTGCGCGTTGACGTCAGACCCTTCTCCATCGCGCGTGTTAAGCTATGGCAACTCCGTCAGGGCCAGCCATGCTGGTAAATCAATTATGGCTGCATCTGCACTGCAGGAGTTATAATGGCAGTACAAAATATAGTAATAATATGTTAAATGGGTCATAATAACCCCACCGAGTCTGTCATTGAACCAAACGACTGTCTAGCGACCTTGAGTCAGCAATGGGGCAGGTTTCAGTGATGATCATTAGTTTTAAAATATTTTTTAAAAATTCAACTGACTTAACAGATGGTTACTTGTATGGTGTATATGTGTATATGCGAGATGTAGTAAAATAGATAATATAAATTGATCATGCAATCATTTTTTCTATGCTTTTTCAGGGTTCTATGCTTTTACTGAGATATCTAAACACTGATATCTAAACTTTATTATGTATTATTATTTATCTAGTACTGATATATAAACACGTCAATAATCAATCAATAATATCGATATAGTTTCTTAACCTGGCAGTGCCTGGGCTCTTTTCGTACACACCAACACCCGGGGGGGCGGCATGTATTCTATGGTTGCAGTTGTGCTGATATTTACCAAGTGATTTTTCTCCAGCTGGTGGTTTCAGGGATAGAGATCAGTAATTTAGCTCTTTAACTCATACTCTCGTGCAAAAATACATAAAAAGCACAAGAATGCGTGCCGTTACATTGTCGTAGAAGCACTCAGGCATCTATCCGTACTGAAACATTTTAGCGCTTCTTCAATCCGCTTATACACCTGTTCAGTATGCAGGCGAGGAGCCGCTGAATTGGATGAGCTGTTGGTGCGCGGGAGAGCGGCGTGGCGGGCAGCCGACACTTGTTCCTCCAGCAGTGCACAGCACGAGATGGTGCGCCCCAGCCTTGCCACCGCCCGCGGCGCCGACCGCCGCGGCCGCGCGCACCTACCAGGACGACTTCATCAGGAGAACTTCCGCCGGCCGCCGCTGCGGAGCTGCCGGCGCCACCGTCTGCTGCGGTCAGTGTAGCGCCTGCGACGGAACGGGAGGGTTGTGGTTGGAGTGCTCCTGTTCCTAGCTGCGTGATACCGTGCAGAAGTGACGGATGCGCTGTGGTGTGGGGAGAATACCCTGTGAGCGAGCACCGTGAAGCTAGTTCTAACATTAGTGAAAGCCAGCATCTGAACCGTGATTTTTGCTACCAAAGCTACCTACCTACCTGTGCATTTCAAACGAAACAAACCGAGAAGTGCCGGTCGGCATCACTGTCTTGAAACATCCAATTAAACCAATAAGGGCTCGTCCTTTTAACGTCCGATGCGGGCGCGTCGTTACAGGGGCGGACATCTCCTAGGCGACTTCGCCTGAGCGGACAGCTTGGAGAGGTGAGTCCCATTGTTCCCGAGCCGCCGCCGCCCTCTCCTGTTTGTCGCCCGACCGCATCGCTGATTTATTCGACAAGTCTCCAATAACCCATTTTACAGCTGGACAAATACGATCTATTTTGATGCTGATCGCGGAGATTATGAGAGAGAGGATCTGTCCTCGTTGGAGACAGGCCCTTCCATGAGGGGAGCAGGGGACCGCGGGGACAGACAGAGAGATGAGAGGACCATTCACTCGGTAGGCGACAGAAACGTGATTTTCAATTACTGTCAGGGATGAGTTTGAGGATTAGAGGAGGCGACGTCGCGTGGGAATACGAGGCAGGGACAGATGGGAAGCGCAAAAGGTATGCAGATATGATTGATCCATATGAGAGAAAGGAGTGATCAGTTTTGTAAAGATTAGTGAGAAGCTTCACCCGACGTTGATTTGGGTCGCGTGGTCTAGGCATGCAGTTTTTCTCATGAGAGCACCGTATTTGGATCAATGCAAACATGAAGAGAGCTGGAAGGAAAAGGCTGGCCTCAGAAACTTCTGATGCGAAGCCAATGATTCCACTGATACGCCCTCTTCGTTAACAATAATCGACTACCGATGAGTAGTGAGCCGATTTGGCTCGCCCACATGGCAAGACCACATTTCGCTCTGACTTTAATAACAGAGCGAAGAACCCGGCTCCGCCACACGGCCGGCACCACGCCCACATCGGCTGCTTTTTCTGCAAAGGCACCACCCTACAACTGTTGTACCCGACGGCCGTAAATTCTATACGGGGACCGATTACGACTAGGGCTTCCACACCGCTGTCAGCCAGTCCTGAAGAGCCCGCAGGCCGTCAGCTTAACGCCGGGTTCATGAACTGAAAATTACGAACACTTGCAGGTAATGAGAGACCCGTAACTCATCTGCAAGGCAACTCGGCTCTGCGAGCAGCGTCAGACCGCACTGCAGATAGGCATGTTTGCCGTGCAGCTGTGTAGTTGTCTGCTCTGTAGGTGTACTTCGCTGCGGTACGGATGTACTTGTCTGCTCTGTAGGTGTACTTCGCTGCGGTACGGATGTACTCGTCTGCTCTGGAGAGGCACTTCGCTGCGGTGCAAATATACTTGTCTGCTCGGGGATGTACTTGTTTCTTCTGGGGACATATTTTCCGCTTCGCATATGTACCAGTGTGCCGTGCAGAGGCATTTGCTTGTTCTACAGGTGCAATTGTCCCATGTGCGCTGTAGATATACTTGTCTGCACTACATATGTACTTGTGATGCAGTACACAATACTATAGAGTGTGTACTACAGTCTGTAGTATATATTCTGCACTATAGGGGTATATATAAGCCACTGGGGCTGGGGTGGCCTAGTGGCTTCGTTGCCAGTCTACGGATCGGATAGCCGGGATAAACGTGGGTTCAATCCCCACGGCGGGAAACCGCCTTCCGTGTCCGATCTGACCCGGTGGAGAGGATCCTTAAACACCCACGCCAATACTCCCTGTAATTGGTCAAGTGTGCCTGTTGGGAGTGGCCCTAATAAAATAAAATAAAAATAGATGCACTTTTTTGCAGATACAATTGCCTGCTCTGCAAGTGTCCGATCTATGCTGTATATTCATACCTGCACTACAGCTGTACTTGTTTGCGTTACAAATTTGCTATATTCACGGCAGATGAACTTGTCTGAAATGCAGACGCATTTATTTGCGCTACAGTTGTGATGTGCGTGCTGTAGATATATTTTTCTGCACTACAGTTATGATGTCTGCACTGCAGATGTGTTTATCGGCGCTACAGTTGTGATATCTGCACTGCAGATGTTTGTGTTTATCGGTGCTACAGTTGTGATATCTGCACTGCAGATGTGTTTATCTGCACTACAGTTCTGATATCTGCCCTGCAGATGTGTTTATCTGCACCACAGTTCTGATATCTGCCTTGCAGATGAGTTTATCTGCATTACAGTTCTGATATCTGCCCTGCAGATGTGTTTATCTGCGCTACAGTTGTGATATCTGCACTGCAGATGTGTTTGTCTGCGCTACACTTGTGGTGCATTCACTGCAGATGTGTTTGTCTGCGCTACACTTGTGGTGCATTCACTGCAGATGTGCGCGTTTTCGCCCGTATAATATAGTTTGCCGGCTATTCTGCCGGCTCAGATATGGCATCTTTATGGGATTAGAACTGAATCATCAGTCACGTATAGCACACGAAAAACGCCTGGTGGTTTGCCGTGTTTCATAACGGAAAACCACCAGGAAAACGATAATATATGAAACGCCTGGTTTCATATATTATCGTTTTCATAACTCACCATTTACGGAGCAGCAACGCTTCATGGGCGTACTATTTACAGTGCACGGATATCGCCTATGGGTACAATGAGCCGCGGCGGCGGTTCGTCGTCGGGGTGACGTCACACAGGGGCCGATGGGGCCGGCACCTGCTCTAAATCCTAACAGTCTCTTCGCAAATGGTGTGTTCTGGAACGAAGGAAATATCAAGCGGGGGGTTTCTTGGCATGCTCTATCACATGGCTATATTAGCTCAAATCCCGTTATCAACGTGCCACAATCCCTTCAAGGCGTCTTAAGAAGTCTGGGGAGCGAAGTGCGATGCGCTTACTCGTTTGGTACTAATCGCAATGTTTCTAAGCTGCTTAATCTCTTAATTAAGAGAAGGATATAGAAATGATAGCTCAGAGAAGGGGAAGGGCAAATGGGGAAAAGATCGTGAAGAATTTATCGCTTTCAAGGAAGATTTTCCAGTTGAGAGTATTTTCGGTTTAGCACAGATCTACCACTGATTGCGATACGCTTTTGGGTCTCAGAATTGGGCACTTTTCTACAAAAGACTTCTTTTCAGAGCTCCAGAACAGTAACTGACAGTGATTTAGAACGGACTTATGTTGAATTCTAACCTTCTTCCACCTGGAGGCATCTAACTAAGCAGTGTATCATGGTGCCTGAAAATCCCTGGCTCCCCCCATTTCAAGCTTAAGTGCGTCTCGGTAGAGAGTGTAGATTGAGTCCAGGTCTCCTCACAAGGGTCACCTAACTTCATGGCCCTGACAGCTGAAGTGCCCTAAAACCCCAGCACACACATTGCAAGGTTCCGCGACCAAATGTGGACCAGTCTGTTCACAGACCATGACTATTGATCCAAATTCAATATGTCTAAAAAATGACACTTATGGGAAAAACTGGAACCCACGTTTGGATTTTAAAAATCCAGATTTCCCGGCCAGTGTAATCCAGACAGCCAGCGATTGGGCGTCAGTTGGGATATAAAATCAATGACGCTCTTTATCCACGTTTTCTTCGCGTCACTTAGGTATACCCACCACCAGATGCCACACCGATAGCTGAAGTTTTACCCGCTCCGTGGTGAATTTTTGAAAAGCTTCTAATCTGAGCTAGTTTTATTTAAAGGGAATGTGGCACCTTCACAACGTGATTTTAACTGAGATAGCCAAGTTGTAAAGCAGGTCGGAAAACCCGGTACTCCATATTTCATTTGTCTTGGAACTCGATATTTCCGTAGAAAAAAGCTAAAACCTGCCTGACACCAGCCCCCTCAGCCCCCCGTCGCCGGCGGCCATTGTTGTGAGCTACTGGTGTGACGACATATGCTGACGTCAAGATGAGCATCAGCCAATCGAAGCCCTTGAAGTGTTTCAAGTATGGTAGTGGTTGCCAGATCGTGACATCATCCACAGTCTGATATTTATTTCTTTTTCTAGAGGAGTATTTTTAAAAACCAAATATTGAGCTTATTGTACATTTTTCAGAGAAATCATGAGTGGTTTCATTATTTTTTACTAAAATTACGCCTAATTACACTAAATTCCAGGATTCGACCAAGGTGCCACATTCCCTTTAAAGGGAATGTGGCACCTTGGTGGAATCCTGGAATTTAGTGTAATTAGGCGTACTTTTAGCCGAAAATAATGAAACCACTCATGATTTCCCTGAAAAATGTACAATAAGCTCAACATTTTTATTTCTAAAATACTCTTCTAGAAAAAATGAATATCTGCCTGTGAGTGATGTCATGATCTGGCAACCACTACCATACTTGAAACGCTTCCAGGGCTTCAATTGGCTGATGCTCATCGTGACGTCAGCATATGTCGTCACACCAACAGCCATGCCAACTATGGCCTGCTGCTAGGGGTACATGAGGGGTACATTGCAGGTACGTTTTAGCTTTTTTCTGCGGAAATCTAGAATTCCAAGACAAATGATATATGGAGTACCGGGTTTTCCGACTTGCTTTACAATTTGGCTATCTCAGTTAAAATCACATTATGAAGGTGCCACCTTCCCTTTAAGTAGCTTTGATATAATTTTTTAAATACTTAGGGATCTCAGCAGCACCTCGATTTTCCAAAGCCGATTCGCTGCAGCTGCAATAATGAGGCCAGATGAAAAGCCCTGGCTTTTTAAAATGTTATCAGATTTTACATAGCTACTTTTCTTGGAAATTTCAGGACATTGCCATTCAGTATGACTAGGATTAATGTCTTTACTTAACAGACAACTATTTTATTCAGATAGAATGATAACTGATAGAAGACCATAGAGCAGGGATAGACAGTGAGAACATTACATTGTAGTACATGCAAAAAACCGGCTGATTTTTAGGAGCAAGAAATCTTCGTGTCGGAGGCTTTGAAAACCGTCATGTCAAAATATCCTTGCAAAGTCACGGCTCTTGCTGAGAAAACTGGACAGTAATGTACTTAACATGTTCAGAGGCTTCAAAATCGTGACCAAACCAAGGGCAAAAACACAAAAGTGCGACGAGAAAGATGAGAGTGAGCTTGTTACTGTCAGCCTCAAAGCTTCTGGTTTTGAAGAATATGATTTTTTCACACACGAATCAATGTATTCACTTGGTCCCCAGCTAAGCCGCTATTCAACGGAGGATGTTTGCGCTACTATTCTGTAAGGCGATCGAGCAAACAGATACATAGAATAGACACACAAGTGCTGATGAGACGAGCTCAGTACCATTTTTGACAGAGCACTACGATGTTGCAGTGAAGAGGACAACTGGTCTTATTCGTGCATCGTAGCCAATAAGCTTTCCCTTCCACTTTCCTGGAAAAGGAGAGTAACTGAGTGTTTGAAGGGAATGCTACACGTTTGTTTAGTTCATCTTGTAACCGTCTGTGCAGCCTTCCTAGAGATGTCTGGTTTCATATTCCATTCATCCCGAAATTCCCCGTTTGCAGAGAAAAAAGTGTTCCCCGAGCAGAAGCGAACCTTTTTACCCGCCAAAAGTTCGACCACCAAAGTGCACGCCCTGCCAAAACCTAAAGTAACTGAAGGTCGGTTCTGTAGGAACCCTGATGTTGTAGTGTTAGGGTCACGTTACATTGACTACTGTTCAATACGTCATCGAATTGATGGATCATATTTTGTTTTATTACTAGGCGATGATTTGAATAATGTCTCACATTCAAGTATTTATTGCTGTCCCAAGTTTGGAATGATTGGCTGCAAAGATTGCGATATCCAATACCAATAACGTTTTCTTGTCAATACTTGTATGAGCCAGTGTACGATCGCTTTATCTGCTGTTTAGCTTCAATGCCTGCTGTTGTTTAGTTATGTTTGTTTTCCTGCATGCCATCGCCCACTAAATATCTGAAACAACCTGGTTTTTTCCAATACTCTGAATATATTTTCATATCAGTTCTTGAATGATCGCTTTAACACTGATAATTTTTTTCAACTTTGCCGTTGGATGGCTACAAACTGATCTATCATAGCGGTATCATCATTATATTTTGGTGTCGCGTGGTGCTGTCTTTTTCCTTCTATTGGTAAATTATGTTTTAGACCCAAAGCTGTGAATTTTTTTTACATTATTAGGAACCAAAGCTTGAAACAATCCCAACAGTGTAACCACTAGGTATATGTCAAAAGGTAAAATACAGTGTGCGTTTTAAAGTGTGGTCTCCCATAGACCTGTCGAACTGCATAACACCTGTTTTAAGTCATTTCAAGAATGGAAACCTGAAATTATCAAGGATATCTTAACACCACATTGAAATTGTATTGGGTATGCCTGGGCACCCCGAAAGAGATAAAATTCCACAGACCTGATAGTAGTTTTATGTTTTACTTGACTATGCAAAATACCTGCAACTACATTACATTACATTATACAGTACATTATATCTGGATTGACTTTTGATTAATATACCAACAATACGACAGGCCTCGTCTTTGGACGTGTTGTTCGGACCCATCCTGTCACCTCGTTCATCACTAATCGAACAAGAACCAGCGCGCAGCGACTCTGCGTGTCAAAGACAAAAGTGGCGCAGTCTCGATGGGTGCTGATCCGGCGCGCCGCGGCAAAAACGCGCGCCGTTCGCGCACGCGGCGCGCGTAAATCGCCGACATTTGGCTTACATGAGATGGTGATGGCTGGCGCGATTACGAATTTGAGTGGCCGCCGGCACCCGTTGGTGAGCGCGTCGCGTGCATTAAAGCGGGAAAAAGCGCGCCAATGCCGGTCACGTAGAGCGGTGTCGGTGCCGGTGTCGGCTGGCGCTGCCGGCGCAGGGGTTGAAGAACGGTCGTCGGCGACAGTCCGGGCAGCCAGACAGGGGCCCGAGTCAGCCCGGGCCCGATAACTGAGTAACGCCGCCGGTGATTGGCTGGCGTCGAGGCGGGATGGCTGCGGACCGACGGTTTTTGCGCGATTTGTCCTGTCTTTGCATCCAAACTAGCTGGCCGCTTTTTCAGTATGGGTGCCGAGCTTCCAGAATGGTTGGGTGGATCACACCAGTATCAACTGGTATTTGTAATCCGGTACTCACTCGGCACTATCGGTTTTGCGGATGGGGAAGATAGTTTTGGACAGTAGTGAGGAGCGGGGATCTTCTTATAGTGGTGGGGAATTTCAGATAAGTTTTCGCAATATTCTCAGAAAATAGTCCCGCCGTCAAAGGAGGACACTTCTTTCATCAATAGTTATCACTCTTAACAAATGAAGGCCCATGCACACACACAATCTCGCACGCAACACCCCCAGAAACGGTACATTTACCCCAGGGAGTGCGCTCCACAGCTGTGGATTTCCACAGCAGCATCATTTGAGGTCAGCCTGAGAAAGCCCATTTTAGTAAAAGAAAGGTAGGTCTAGCAGCTGCTCATCTGAATGTAGGATGAACAACGTATTGACGTCCGATGTAATTTGAATTTTCCCACCGAAACTGGCAGGATCTTCCACTGAAACATCTGACCTCGGTTCAGGTCAACTGGAAAAGATGCGTTTGCGGGGCATCATAACACAAATAAAAAAATTTCGTAAGATCAGATCTTTAAGTCAGGTCTTTGACCTAGGTCAAGTTGAATTCTTATGTTTGTAAATGCTTTATCAGATTCTCATTTATTTAGGGTAAAAGTTCATCTCAAAGACCTGACCTGAATGAAACTTGAAACTCAACCTCAATAATTCTCAGGATTTCAGCATACTGTGGCCCAAATTTGAAGGCAATATCTTTGACAGAACGCAAGTTATAGATTTTTGTACCATTTCAGGCCCTCCTTGCAACACTGTGCACAGGCGAGAAAGCGTGTGATGACCTGGACAGACAGCTGTTTCCCAGTGTCTCTAATTCCTTCTGTTGCTGCCATGGCAACGGTGCAGGCCTAGCAAACGCTCAAAAAGCGTGCTGGATGAAGAGGAATTAGCACACGACCTCCACGGAATGCAACGGTATTTAAAGGGAAGCGTCTCACTTTTATGATGGTTTTAAACTGAGATAGTAATTTGTTAAAGCGTGTCGAGAAACCACTGTTGGCATATTTCACTGCACCGAAATCTCTTTGCATTAAGATTCCGCATTCTTTAAACTTTAAAATAAAGGGTACTTCAACATAGGCAATTTCAACATAGTGGTACATTCCTTTAACACGTGCAGTGGAGGGGGGGTTTAAGTGCCCCCTCCCTATACCTATTTTTCCAACGTGGTCTGAAATCATGCAATGGCTGAAAAAAACGTTAATTTAATCATTGTTGCGATAATTGATGAGGAATCGATTAGTGACATAATTTTGAAACTAGGCCAATATTATTTTACTTACAAGCTGTCAAAGTTAGACCTATATTTCGAGATTGCCACAATTACGCGGTTGCACTATTTCAACTGCATCGTGGATCGAGTGGTGACGTCATAACGTCATATAATCTGGATATATGTCAAGGCCACCTCACATGAAGGCTGCGGTCAAGGTCACAGGCCACGATTAAAGGTCTCTGGTTAAGGTCACACCAGGGTTTTCAAGGTCAGTGACTCCAGTGTGTCCAGTCAGATGACACCATCCTGTATGAGCATGCTATGCTATGCTATGACCTCATCATTGGCATTATCCAATCTGAAGGTCAAAGTCAAATTTCAAGGTCCAAATTCAAGCTAAAAGGTAATGGGTCAAGGTTTAACCCTCATGTACCGCCCAACAGCTGCTATAGTGCTAGTTACAATGTACATTTTAGGAAATATGTCATATTTTGACTTCATAGCTTAATAACCTTGAATGACCTTTACAAAAATTTTCAAAAACATTATATGGGGCCTTCCATCGATAACCTTACTCCGAACTCAATGTCTTCACGACATGCTTCCGGATGAGCACGGTATTTTCTAAAATGTCTTCAGTACCTTATTGGAACCTTTGACCTCGCTTGACCTTAAAATAGTGACCTAGGTCAATGAAAGATGGGTATAATGTATATATCCGTAGCTCTCGTGAACCCCCAAAAGGGCAACTTCAGCCCCTATTTGCTTTTTTAAATCTCAAGGGAAAGACACTTTAGGAGCCCCACGCGAGACACCTCTCAAAGGCACGAGTTAAAATCCTCTCCTTAGCTAGTTTTGTGCTCAGATTTTGCAAAGTGCTAGACATCTTGCATATTTGAAAATTGAAAGCTCAACCTCTTAAACTCCATTTCAATGCATGCACCCTCTCTCCAGATGGGGCATTTGATACAGGTACAGTGCAGCTGTCTATGTTTTTTTCTGATAAATGTTTTGGTTTACCAGTGAATCAGATGCATTCCTCAACAATCACTTCGCTGATAGCAGCCTTACTAAACGGTAAGACCTGAGCTTGGAGGTGATCGTCATGTGATCTGCTAAAAAGGATTACAAACCCCAGACATTAATATATCTATAGAACCCACAGTCTCCACAAATCGTGGTCACTTCCATCTCGGGAGACGCCAGGCATGCTGACTTGTTCAGAGGATTTGAATATATGTGGGTGTGGATGGGGCTTTTTGCTAGTCGGCTTTCCACATGCCAAGCGTTTTGATTAAAGAAGGATGCTACAAATATAGTAATTGGAGAGTGGGTAGGAATGGAGCGTAGGAGAACAGGGATGCAGCTTTCACAACTGACCTTAAGGTTATATATATATATATATTTGTGTTGCATTTTTATTTTATCCTCAGTCTAAGCCAGCTTTGGGAGTGTTTACGTTTCTTTTCCTTCAAAGCCCTGACGCAAAGTGAATTTCCCACCAAAACTTGAGTTTGTCGAGACCATTCCGATGCAAATAGGGCCATCATTTCTATTCTATTTATGATGAAAGGTTTTGAATCTCTGAACCTTACGGGGCTGTTTTGCCTTTTTTAACCCCAATGTAATTTTCTTGTACTTTAAATAGCATATCGTGTATTTGATTAATTTTAATCAGTGCTGCATAATTAGGAGGACTTTCCTAGCCTTTCTGCCGGTATTCTACTTTTCCAGGCATATTGTTACATGTTATTGCTCATCGTTTCTTATACCATTCAGTCTAGTGAATAGCCAAAGCCTTGCTGATCCAAGACGAGTAGGACCAGTGAATGAATGATACGTAAAAGAAAACGCCGATTGTACCCTTCGGAGTGTGGTTGGGTAATTTTCAAAATTTGCAGGAATATGTTGTTGGAAGAGGCAAAACATTTTAACAAAACACGATGTAGAACCATATTTCAATATTTTGTAAACTATAGTACAGCCAAGAGAATCTTTATCAAATTGTATCGTCTGTCCCTGTCTCCTGCAGGTGACTCAACTCTCCCAAAAACGATCATTCCTATTTCTATTTGTAAGTAGTTTTGATATTCTACACAGTCATTTGGCGATGCTACCAACGTCGTAATTTAAGAAATATTAGTTAATTAGATCTCCCTGGTAGCTATATATGGGGAGCAGCGTTCTTGTAAAACTGAAGCAAGAAAAAACATAAAAAATGTCTACACTCTCCCTAATAATATAAGCAGTGACACAATCAAAACTATAAAAATATAGTGCATTTAGCTATTTCAAAAACTACCTTATCCTAATAGTCATTGTGGTTTTCGTTCTGTATCGAAAGGTGCAAGGGCAGTGGTTATATTTAAGTTAATATTTTAAGGTCAGCATATGCTGGAAATGGCAAAATCCGATGCAAAATCTTAGACTCACCTATCGCCCTAAAACAGATGGAAATTAATCGTTTTTGCAGGTCTGTCTGGTTCCTTGTCTATGCCTGATCGGATGCTCTCCCGCCAGAAGTGCTGCATATTTACGAAGCAGCTTCACTTTTGGAACACCACTTTTGCCTGAGTAATGGGCGTGTTTTAGCTGTGCAACATTGCAAATCACCTAACCTAGTTTTGAAGGTTTCATTCATCTTCCGTGCTCAGGTAAATATCACCCTGGAAACACATGCAGATTATCCCGGTAATTACCCCAAGCGCACATCGCTGCTGGCATGCGCACCTGCTTAATATTCAAGCCTCCCTCCAATTTTCAACGGTGTTGCAGCCCTGCCAACACATCTGAGCCGCTAACTACCCCTGCGCGCACAATAATTACACGTTTAACGCTGCCACGGCCCGTTTACCGTGCACCCAGCATCCTGGCGCTCCCGAGCGACCTGGGCGACGCAAGCGTCGCAGCTGGTGTGGCAAGGTCGCCCGGCTGGGGTCAACCATGGTGACCTCTGACGTCACCATACGGGGGCGTGACCACGCCGTGGTCTTGCCGTGAGCGGAGTCTTCGCTGCGGGCGTACGGAGCCGATACGTCACCAACAGAAAGCGAAGCCCGCCGCCGGTGCATCTATTAACCGCCATAACAATGCCCGCCCGTCACCCTGGACCTCCCCAAACGTCTCTCACGCGAGAATGAGGAGAGATTTGGCAACGTGTATTGTGCGAGTGAGTTTCCATGGGTCGAGGTTTACTAAGCTAGACGCCGTCTTTGTGTATTCTCTGGAGTCTATGGGTGAGAAAATCCAGCTTGGCTTTGGCTTTTAACACCAGCACAATACGCTGGATCTCCGCTTTACCGGAGGCGGACAAAACCGGGCCAAATTAGCCTGACACGTCCTTCGCTGATATGACTTGTGGTTTGTATTGGCGTGGTTGCGTCACGGCGCCCAGTGTGGTGTCCAGCGTTACGGTTCCTTTGGATTGTGAGGAGAAGGCGAGATAGCCTCCCTCTGATGTATTGAACAGGATGGTTATCACGGCTCAGCCAAATTTACAACTGGGCCGATACGCACTTGCGTATTCGTTTTTATGCGCTATGGTGGTTGTTTCTTGGAATTCTCTCAGATAAGACTTCGAAGAGCTGAGGAACTGGGTTGTCTTTTGCCACACTTCAACATGTTGAAGATGCGCAGCACACTACGCTTAAAGTTGCAGCTTATAAATATTTCATGAATGTTGAAAGTCTTGTCACCAGAGTTATTCCAAGGTCCGGGCTGCATGTACCACGTGTATACTTGGCCAAATTAGGACAGTTTGTCGGATGTATGTGTTGTCAACAACAGCAACGACAAGCTCAGTTCGAGGGAACATTGCTGCTTAATCATTTGGAAACAGTCTCAGTGACTTAAGGGGCCATCCATACACTACGTTACACATGAGGGGGTGGGGAAGTCAGCCATAGTGTTATCAAACTTTACAGATGGGTGTGAAAAGCGCAACATGGGTGAGGGGGAGGAGTCAAAATCACACAAATAAGTGGTACGTTACTTATGAACAATGCCTTATCAGAGAATGAATGTAATTTACTCCAGTGACCTTTCCTATGCCGCTTGATTCACGTCACGAAACCTTGTAGCTCGCCCACCCGTCGAAACTTCTATACAATACAAAACATAACATGGGTTAAGAAAACTTGGCAGGGCTTACTTATGTTACATTTTAGGCGTTTTTCTATTCTTTAACAAATAACTGACTTGCAGCAGTTGCTGCATATGAAACTGAAGCTGACCATTTTAGACTGCCCGGTCAGAGACACTGCGGTTTCCACTTCGGCTCCAGCCTTCCACTTCGTGCTGCGTCCTGAGTGTGGAACGATTGACATCGCGTCTGCCCTGATGATGGTCAAGGCAAGTCCTTATCTTCACCTGAGTGAAGGGCTCTAGCTTCTCAAACCAATAATGCCGCATTTGCCCTTTACATTCTGAGCAGCTCCCAGAATCCTCGCAAAGCACTGTGTATTCTAGAAGACTGACCTGGACTGACATTGGACGCCTTTGATAGAACTGTGCTGCACATTGGAGGTGAACTACGCAAGGAGATTTTAAACCATTGTATTGTGGTGTGCGATTATTTGGTTTCATCAATGTGTGCGGGATTGTTTTTGTATCGCACTGAGTGGGTAGTCCGTATGGTGAGGGTAATTATTGAACTCTATTTTACAAGCATTCACGTCGAAAACATCTACGGAAGTGCTGAAAGGTAATAAACATTGGCAAAAATTGTCCTGCTTAATTGCGTGGCTGTAATAAGTATGACCGTGTTACCTATCTCCAATCAGAGCTAACTGATGCACTAACTTTTGGGAATGCTGACATCTAACTGAAACCTTGATGTTTACACAATTAACTTGCCTGTTATCATTCGGGGAACAATCATGGAAAGTATGTCAAAAATGCATCGATTCACACTGCCAAGGTGTCTTCTGTTTATTTGTGTTTTTGGCGCTTCGGCGATGAGATGCTGTCTGATTTTCGTTCAGGTCTAGGAGAGAAGTCTGTGCTGTTGTTGTGTAAAGTGAATATTTCAGACTCTACAATGTGACGTCAATCATTAGCGATCACGGCGTTTTGAATGCACGATCATTGCACCGTACTTTGTTCCCAGCTGCCCTTTGTTTTTGTATGTTAGAAGAGTATACCTAGCTTCCGAGAAAACAACGCTGTCTGGAAAATTATTCTTTGAGAAAGCTGAATCATGGATTGTGAGAAAATTAGCGTTTGGCTCCTTTCAGAAAATAATCGACCTCCAGCCCCTCCGAATGCACTCACACAATAGCCACTCAGCTTGCTTGAATCGTTTCCTGGCGGCGCGTGTCGGGAAGTTGCGGCCACTGTCGCCGTCGGTATCGATTCTCGCCGTGTCGCCGTCGACGCTGCATCGATCCTGCGCGAGCACCGACGGCCGGCGCAGGTCCTCCGCCGATGCCGACACCCACCTCGCGCCCTCCCAGACCGAAAACCACAAGGGAACTGCTGCCTCTGGCTGCCGGTCTCTCCTGTGACTTTGTGCGAGTTAGCACAGAAATCCGTCGCCAAGAGCGGCGTTGAATGTTGGGAAGGAAAGCGGTTGTGACTGGGAAGTTGTGCGTGGTAAAGAGGTCGAGCAGTGGGTGTGTCCGGCTGGTTGGAGTGTTTTCCCAGGCTCGTCGGGCGCGTCAGCTCTGCTTGCCTCCACTTCAGGTGAGGTGCTCCGCCGAAATGGCTGCGCCGTGCCGGCGAGAGGAGTAACAGCGCTCTAAACAGAGCAGTACGGAGAACTGTCTTACCCAGAGGCCGGCACGAATCCTCCACTTATAAGCGGTTCTTGTAGCTGCCACTGTAACTGTCAGACGGTGCTCACAAATAGAACACTTGAGCTCCTCCCACTCTCTCACCTTCTCTCCCCGCACATACCCCTCTCTCTTTCCGTCCCCTCTCTCTCCGTCTCTCTCCTTAATATCTGTCTCAAATGGATCTCTCAGATAGCTTTCAGGGTATCATTTTTAGGTAGCTATCTCTGCTGCTCTCCCTGCGGGCTCTCCCAGACGACGCACTGACTCCGCCAGGCCTCTAGTTAGGCTGCATCGACGGGGCGCGTTGCGTCACGGAGTCGGCTAATTGCCGTTTAGCGTCTCGGCACGTCGCACCGCCGACACATGATTCGTGCGCGACATGCCACAATTACGCCGTGATAGAGGTGTCATCGAAGACGCCACCGGGGATTGCGCAGGCGATCACGAGAACGAGCAGCAAAGGAGAGAGATTGGTACACGCGGAGATGACTGGGGGAAAGGGGAGGAGGGTGTTCCGGCCTCGGATTGGATAGAGAGTGAAATCGTCGTTGTGAATGTTGCGATATGACGGCGGAGTTTCGGCTGATGTGAAGTGGAGCAGGCTTAATCGCTCGCTCGTTCTTTGATCCAGAAGCTCGCCATTCTCGTAAAAGGAGAGGTTATTTCGGCCTCACACGTTGCGAAATGCTAGCTTCAGCCAGAGACCGATGTGATGGGAGGAGAAGTGGATGGTTCACGCTTTCTGAAGAAAGCGCTGTCGTCTCGTGTGCTGCTGCGTATCAAATTACTGGCGCCTGGCTAGGGATAAAAACCCGCTCTTCCTCCGTCGGGAGGCGCTATCTGAATTGAGATCTCTCCATAACGGGCGGCCTGAAAATGGCTGAGGTGTAGGCTGGCGTCTGCCTGAAAACCTCAGCCACCGCGGCTGCCTTCATGATCAGCTTAGCCTCTTCCACTGCTTCTTCTGCTCTCACAGTAGTCACAGCTACAAACGAGGAAGACTTGATCAGGGCGTAGTGCGAAGTTGATTATGATAGTTTGAAATGGGACATGATAGCCTGCTGATTATAGATGTAAAGGAGAATTGGTGCCCCTTTGTATAATTATTTTCACGTCCTGATAAAGGAGAGGCTTGCGTTGATATCATGTGCGTAACTTAAAGCAAATCATAGTTTTCTCACACAGCTGCAAAAACACTGGCAATTTTATCGATAAGGTTTTTTACTAATCCTGTATCTAAAAGTTCTGATCACTCATCATATTCCAGAAATATATGAGCACTTGCTCCCAAACTCCAGCTGTTCCAGGGCAGCCTTGTACTAATCGGCCCCTATCCGCTCCAAGATCCCACAGCCACAGACCGGAGCCGAGCCGTAGAGCCGGGGGCCTTCAGCACAGGCGCAAATCATCTGTGGCCCGCCATTACTGCCGGCTCTGCTATTATCACCGCGTATGTGCACGCTCTCCAGCTCGGACGGCAGACCTCTACTACGCAGCCACCTTCTGCACGAATAGCGGCGCCCTCCGCTGAAGGCAAACGCGATATGGCCGCGTCGATGGCTGCCTGCTCGCCTCCAGGCCGGTTTGGCGCCGTTCAGCGAACTGCCAATTATGCCGAGAAGTGTTATTATCCAGCTCGGCCGTGGATCGCTGCCACATAGAGCCGCACCCTGGTGTGCACGTGTGCACTGCACGGTCCTGGCCGACTCAGAGCCGCGCGGGACCTTTGCACACTGTTCAGGCGTTCTCTCGCTGACCGGCTCACACAGCCACACAAAGCGAGAACATTTTGTCGGTTTGTCGCGGAGCGGTGTGAAAGGCCGCCGCGTTATGTGCGGGCCGATTCCCAGCGCTGTTGCCATTGGGCGGGTCGGTAGGACTTGTTATTCGTCCGGTCCTCCCGCGCTGCCCCCCGCGGTGGCCGACACCGACAAAAAAGCCAGGCCCGGCCACAGGGAGCGTGTGTGAGCGTGCCGCGCGGAAACCCCGCGGCGCTGCGACCACCGCCGGCGCAGCGCCGCCGTCCAACCGTCCACTGTTCTCCTCTCGATCAGTACACGACCCAGACGGAGGGCTGGAACCCTTCTTCACGGCTGAGTCTGTTATCTGGAGCAGTGGCCGACTCCCGCACTCTCCCTTTCCCCTCTGTCCCCTCTCTCTCTCTCTCTCGTTCTGCCTCTCTTGCGTTGGTCACGCCGCGAATGGCTCGGCGTCTTACAAGCTGCTGCGCACAGGGCCGCATCAGATCAGATGGTACAGATACGCCTATTGGCGTTGGTTTTTTGCTGAGAGCACAGTAAGCGCGGCGGTGCTTTGAGATGATTGGTTGGGCCGATGCCACCGGAGGCAGCTGAGTGTCGGCGAAGTTCAATGCGAGATTTGCCAGGTGCTTGGAATGTGATTGCGGTGAGAGACACCTGATGGCCGCCTCTGTCTGGAAAGCCGTATATCGATGGGAACAAGTCACTCGTGATCGTCCGAGTTCACTGTCGGAAGACCGCAGTCATTATGTCGAGAGGTATGCCCGGCGCTTTAACCAAAACATGCCTGTATCGTCCGAGCGAGACTATCGCTTTATGTCTGGGGGCTGGTGGAATGGCATTCCATGGCAGAGAACTCTGTGCCATTAAACGAGACACTCGCCTGGTATAGGCTTCCGGTATGCCAGAGACTAACTGGGGCAATTATGAGTTTGGCCGCATATGAAGTGTTTGTTTTTGTTTCACGTTGCTTGTTAGCTCGATTCGAAATCTGTCGCTTATGGGAGCATGAAGCTTGCTGTGTTTGACTGGATTAAATTTACACGGTTCTGAGTTCATGACTCTATTGTGTTACTTTCTGGTGCATTGACAATTCAGATACCATTAAAAGAACTGCAACCCAGATAGCTTAATGAATTATCCCGATGTATGGACCAGTTATCTACTACCATATGCATTACATAACAGCACACATGTATTTCACAGATGCAAATATGGAACTGATGTCGTTCAGAATCCTGGACATGCCAGGGTGTAGATCGTATCATCAGCAATTCAGCCAGTCGTTGGCAGGTAATAGAGTCCAGCTCACCTTTAATCCTCTGGAGGGAGGAGCCCAAAATCACTCGGCTATGCTCCACTAGTCACCGACCCGTCAATATGCCATTAACATTAGCATGTTGACGCATAAACTTCGTGTGGCTTGTTTTATGATGCCCGGGCCCGATTGGTTCATACATCTTCCAAAAAGAGTCTCGTATCTCGAGTCACGTCACCGTTTGTCTTCTGGATGGGGCGCGGCTCCAAGAAGGCAATCTTCCTCCTTTGATTCTTGACATCTTTCTTGTCATGAGTGTCAATCATGCTCGAGTTGAGGAATAAATCACAAATGTTTTACCTTAAGCGCAGGCAAGCGTGCTGGAGGCCGATATTTTGCAGCTCAGTATTCTAAATTAGGTAGAAAGGGACTATGTGAATTTTTTAGAAATTCCTAAGTGAAGCCAAATTCAAACGTCGCGGAAGTTTTAGTTTGAAAACGTCACTTCGTGTGTTTTAATTGACCCAGATCACGAGGCCACTTGTAACGGGGTACGTTGTCCCATATGATATCAATGTAGTAAGAAGTATTTTCATATGTTCATGTAATGATCCGAATTTGACAGAACAATGCGGCCCTTTTTATGCATATTAAATTCTGACGGAAATTTAGAAGAGTGAATACCAATTTTCCATTTGTTTGACATAAAAAGGAAAAGGCAATTTAACGTTGAAATGTCTGGTTGAGTTTGCAGGAAATACTGTTACATTTGAACCCCCTTTTATCAGCCCTGTCACTCAGTGTCATTCTTGTGCGCAGCATATTAGCTCAACAAAACGAGAAAGGCAGGCCGAACCTCGCCGAAGCTGGAAACTACTCATATAGCTTCAGGCCATCAGCCTATTAAGTTTACAACCTAAAATCAATTTGTGAAAGTTGATGGGATTTAACACGGAATTATTGCACAATCAGCCTTACAAACCAGAACGGAGTAGAGTAGAAATTATTGGACAATGTGTGGCCACACTTCATTTGCAAGAGCGGTACCCAGCTGTGTACCTGTGCGTGGTGGTGAAGCTGGAAAAACGTTATAAAGTATTTGGTAGCTGAAGCTTTTGCTCATTTGCATATGTTCCAGTGGGGCCTTCTATCTTATATTGATGTGCGAGCGAGAACATCACAGCTTTCTGAGTCAGAACTGCTTAGATGTGTGCGTCAGTGCTTAATGGTATAATAAGAGCAAACTAATGATAAGTTCATAATACAAGCAAAATAAAGCTGAGGTCAACAGTGTAATCCTCCAGATATAACTTTTTCTTCAATTCCTTTTGAAGGTTTTTTTCAGCAACATGCTTAGTCAGGGTGTATTTCTTTGGTTAATGTACCAGAATCACACACACTTCAAATACGATTACCTACTGCACCGGAGATTATCTTAATATATGCGAAAAAACATCTTTACTTAACCCATCTCGCCAAAGGGTTGATTATGCTTCAAATTCATCTATAATCTGGAATTTCATTCCAGATGCGCTTAGCCTCCCTCTTCATCCCTCAAGCCTTGAACTTGACCACCGCTCTGCCTGGACAGCTGTTCTGAAATTCAATCCGTCACCCGTGTAAATCCTGACTTAAAGACCGCTCTCCAGCTAAAGCCCCGCCGTCCGGTGACAGTCTGACGGACCGGTGACAGCCGTGAGAAGAAGAGACTGTTTTGATTGGCGCTAATCCAGCCTACCGCCGCTGCTAGTGCTTCAAGTCAGACCGCTGTCACCAGCCCCACACCAACAACACACAGGCATCCTACAGGCACGCTTGCCCTGCAGCGTAAAGCAGCATTGAATGCTCGGTCCGAACCAATTAGGTGAAAATAACTGTGTATTTTTTCAGACATTTGAGGGTATTTAAGTACTCCGGGAATGTTTCAGTCTCGCGAAATATTTCACCATAGCGGTCCAATGCTTCGTGTGCGGCCCGGTCCGCCTGGAACCAGGTGCGGACGATGGGAGCTGGTGGTTGTCGGCTGCCGGAAGTGAAAAACAATCTCTGGTTTCGCTACGGCCAAGGCATCGGCTATTAATGCTGGCGGCGACGGCGGTACCTCAGAAGTCGCCGCCCCAAGTGCTACTGAATTGCCTCGCCGCGGCTGGCCAGAGCCATTACAACACGCGCAAAGAACCGGCAACGGCCCGCGAATTGTCACTGGAAGCATCCGCGTGCGAACTGTGTCTACAAGCACACGCGTCCGTCGCTTTCCGCGCCGGTTTCCGTCGCATGCCGTCTCATTGTACTTTTAGATTGAATGGGGGTGGCATCAGACCCTCTCTTATCACACACGTGCAGCCACATCAAATTGAAAACGATCGCATTCTAATTCAATCGCAGATCCGTCCGGCGGCAGTGCTAATACCGTCGGCGGCACGTGCTTGACGTCACAGCCGTCGATGTCGACGCTGGCGCCGGCGGCGTTCTGTTCCCCCGACGTATGCGCCGGCTGTCACAGCTTGCAAACGTCGAATGGATGTCCCTAGGGGAAATGAGGGGGAGAGTCGGCGGATGTTACGATAATGGGATGTGCCAGGGGAAGGGCGGACGAAGGGGGCTGAGCCAGTCCCAAAAGGACATCGTTTGTGTCGGGTAGCCCAGGCGTAATGGGATATGTTGTTATTGGATATTACGTTATAGATGGCTTGCCAGCAACATGTATTGCGCATCTACTATTCATATAAGAAAGGACATGAAGTGTTTGCTTATAGTAAGTTCATAATGAAGCAGCTTATTCTGTTCGAGATGAACTCATGTTCTTGGTAAAAAATGGAAGGTTTGATCAAAGTTTCAGGTGAAACGATAAAATCACATCTAGTTAAATATCACATATGCTTGACTCGTTTCATACCAGTGGACTAGATTTGATTTGTCATTCTACATGAGTATATTTCTTTAATCTGAAATATTAAAAATGACTTAGGAAGGTGAACATGTTTCAGCACACGAACATGTACCTAAGTGCAACAATGTTCAGAATGTTATGGGAGGTGAGTGGGCATAGGGACATGTATCATCTTCTTCATCCGATGTTAATGTTAATGAATGTATATATATATATATATATATATATATATATATATATATATATATATATAAAATAATGTGTATCATTACCACTAGCCCACAGGGTGGATTTTATATTTCTTGAGAGAGAGAGAGACAGAGAGAGAGGGAGAGAGAGGGAGAGAGAAAGAGAGAGGGGAGAGAGAAAGAGAGAGAGAGAGGGAGGGAGAGAGAAAGAGAGAGGGAGAGAGAAAAGAGAGAGAGAGGGAGAGAGAGAGGAAGAGAGAAAGAGAGAGGGAGAGAGAAAGAGAGAAGAGAGAGAGAGAGAGAGAGAGGGAGGGAGGGAGGGAGGAGAAAGAGCGAGAGATATACAGGTTACCAAAGCTTACAACCCCAACATAAATTTTTAGACCTGTCACTCCCAGGTATGGATTCTTAAACTATTACGGCTCAGAATTGATTTAATCTGATAACGCTGGGCACTATATAGCCTTAGCAGCTGAAGTACCCTTAAACCCCAATCATAGTGCCCACCATCCCCCTCTATTGGCCTTTGTTTTTATTGCAAGGTGAATGTTTTTATCTTACCGGCAATCGTAAGCGTATGTATTTTGTTAAGTTCTTTTATTTAAGCTTAACCGAAGTGTGGATACTATTTTTAACATGGGTTGCTTTCATCGTCTTTCCACTAAGCCACAACAGCTATCCGCAGAGCTCGGGCTTCTGCAGAGTCGCTGTTGCCATAGTTACCGCGTCGAATCGATGAGTTACCCTCACACTGGTTAGCTGTGAAGCGGGTTTGGTGCAGTGAAGCCCCAGATCGGCCTCAGCAGATGCTGCAGGGTGCTCCCTTGGATTTGATAATTTGAAGGCTTCACGGAGTTGCTAAAAGGATTTAAAACCGCTATTTTTCTAAGATGTTCCTGGCTTCTCCCCTCGAATCCGGAAATGTAAAAAACACTGAAGATTATATATTCAGGCACAGCCCTTCATCAGAATCGTGGAGTAAATATCAATAATTATCAGTCCTAGTATAGCCAGACCTCGAACTCTTTCGAGGTCTGGCTATACTAGGACTGAGAATTATTGATATTTACTCCACGATTCTGATGAAGGGCTGTGCCCGAATATATAATCTTCAGTGTTTTTTACATTTCCGGACTCGAGGGGAGAGGCCAGGGAACATCTTAGCTACTCATCATCATGCTCCTCGCCGCAGCACTTCAAAACTTATCAACCGCTATTTTTCCTTGAATGAGGATAAAAAGCTGTGGTTCTGTCATCTTGAAGAATTGCCTCCTACATTGGGAGAATGTTCTGATAGACACGAAGTCATTATCATTAATGAGGCAGTCTGGAGCCACTCGTCCATCGATCCTACCTCAATTTTTCGTGGGAGACAGAGAAGAATCGCAGCTGTGGGAGCGACATCTGTTGGGGCTTTTCTCTCTATGACATCTCGAGAACCTGATCCGGTCCAGTGCTTGCTTTCCGTCCCTCCCGCCGCGCGAGTCCGTCGCTCCCGCGATCGAGCGATCTGTTCTCCGTCCCGACATTGGCCCTCGCTCTGTCGCGGCCCCTCGCTTGGTATCCCGCCGATATGCAAATGCGACGCAGGTGGCAGCGGCGGCTGCGACCGACGTGGTCCCACCCTCCACACTCGCATCAGCCGAACGGTGCCGACGCCGCCGCAGTATCCGCGTTTGTTGTCAGTTCGGGTCGCTCCCGGTCCTACTACCGCCGACGCCGCCCCGCATTAATCGGCGCTACTTCCCAGCCCGAGTGCCACCGGGCTCATTAGTGCCAAAGCTAATGGCGAATTGTCGTCTTCGGCCGACTTTTGCGGCGACAGCGGCGTGGCGGTGACCCTCCCAGTCGTCACCACCCCGTCCATTACGCCGCCAATGGACTCTGTCGCATCCGGCCTCATCCATGGGTCACCAGCGCACCTCGCAAAACAATGAATAAGACAAAGCATCGATGGCATATCGCGACTTTGCGGCGTCTTGACTTCTGGTTGAGGGGACAGTTGTGGTGGTGTTGTCGTTACGATGTCGATACGGTGAGGATGACTCGGCGGGGTGTCGGAGTGTGCTTTGGGTCACGATCTGGATGTTATTGTCCCAGATGTGGTGGTTGGAGTGTCCTCTGAGTGCCACTGCGTGAGAGGTTGCCATCAAAGCCGTGATACAGGGAACCACAAATAGAGATGGTGACTGCGATCACTACTGATAATCTAAAATGTTAGTGCTGGATATATGGCAGATATTTATTAATGGATTCATGGACATCTTGAATATACTGCGTAACTAGTGTTTGTACTTTTCATACCACCTTATCATACAATGAAATAGCAAATACGAGATACATTGTATGCTCTGTATTACTGTCAAAATGTATATGTTTTATTTAAGAATGTAATGAACTTCATAAGCCTATTACATATATCACATTTGGGAAGCAAAACGACAGCTTTCGGAGAAAACATATTTATAACTGCTGTCTTTCCCTAAATTGACTATAGCACAAAGTCATGTTTACTAGTAACCGGAATGTGAATGAAAAATTCACTGATTATATTACAATATTCACTTATTATAGACAATTAGAATTTGTCAATATTTTCCTCTAAAGTAGTGCAGACTTCATCTATGGTAAGATATAGACAAATGGTGATGTAGGGCTGAAAACCTAGCTTCTGGATTAAATTGCTTGTCGTGCAAGACCATTTTTAGCACGTCAAACGAGCGGCCAAGTGTGCCCGTTTCACCACTCTCGGGCCTTCGTGACCAAAGCTCTCAGTCATATATTCCAGATGAAGACGCATGGACAGCAGCTGCGTGCCTAGGGGTGCCGCGGTCACGTCGGTGACCTTGTGCGAGGAGTGCGGACCGGCTGGCCTGCCCGACGGCCATTGTAGGGTAATTAATCACAGAGCTGGGCGAATAATTCATTCTTGGAGCGACCGTTGTCGTGTTGAGGCCCGCCTGTTTTGGACGCTGCAGTCCCATGATGTGAGAGACGAGGCCTGCTGACCCTCTTCGAAGAACGCAACGAATGACACGAGTATGCCTCTCCAGCCCGGAATGTTTCAGAAATAGAATTTAAATGACTATTTTCTCCCTATTTACAACGATATAAATTGAAGGATGCTACATGCGTAGTTTGAAATTGCGTAGTGGAGTCAAGGGGAGGACCAAAATGGAAATTTGTATTGGCCTTTCGGAATCAATGAACCTATAAATAAGTATACCATTACAAGAGCAGATCCACAGGTTGGGTCACTTCACCGTGGCCCCTCAAAACAGAAAAATGGGGTCAAACTCACATCCCCCGACAAGCTGTCGGATTGTAAGAGATTTTGCTTTCAATAACGGACACTTGAACCAAAGTGACATCAGACCAGGGGCGTAGCCAGGATTTCGCTCAGGGAGGGGCGGCGCCCCGAAAAGAGCCCCTGCGACAGCGCAAAAAGGGCCCTGATGGGTAAAAAGGGCCCTGCTTGTTACAGAATTGAGTGCTGAAGAGGGCTTAAGAGGGCCCTGTCTGGTATAAAATGCCAAATTTGGCCACAGAGCATGGTGCAGGCGAGCCGCGCTTCGCGCGGCTCGTGTCTCAGGGTGGCCCTTCGGGCCCTCAGGGAGGGGCGGCTGTCCCTGTCGCCCCCCTGGCTACGCCCCTGCATCAGACACAATATCTCCAGTGGGTCACCAAGTTTTGAAAAAATTGTATAACTATTTATAAACTCTGTAAACCTCAGTTATTTGATGCATTGTTAAGTTGAGTGATAAAATGAAACAATGCACACTATGTGACAGCTTATCAATTTCATCATTCCTGATGTATAGTTCTAGGAGGCCCTCATCTATTTGAACTGCCTCACAGCATTCTATTTTTCCTGGAAATGCACTTAGATTTATCAGCCAAACCTTGAAACGCTTTGACTAACAGGTCATAACATCGAAATATGGAAACACCAACGCATCGGTAATCTCGATACTTGAAACCGCTTTCTTGCCTTGCGGTAAATGATTTCCTTTTGTCCCACTTGTCATTCGGTCATTCTTCAAGTAATCCTGGTCACTGTCACAAGTGCGCAGCCCTGGGCTGTTCTTGATGTAGTAGACTTGGACAGATCATGCGTCGCCGCGCTGAGCTGAAGACTCGTTATGCAAATTGCGTCGCTGCCGGCGAAAGGACAGCGGCTGCCTGTCCTAATTGGCGTGCCCTCAGCTGACAGGTCAACTCTGTCTGGAACGCATAGGAAACATGCCTTAGCTGGCTCGTGCCAAGATGAACAGGGAGGAATTCATATGGAGTGTTGATGAGCTAGATACTATTTTTGTGGCATTGATCTCTCTTGATCTCGGAAAGCAGGTTTGATGAGCGATGACAATCATTGAGGTATCGATTATTATCTTTGGACTTTCCTGAAACATGCTTATCCAGCAGAGAACAGGCTTCTTTACGTGTATTAAGTTAAAAAGTTAGAATCCTCTTCACATCTTTTGAGACTGAGATCACCTACAAAATATTATTGATCTGCTAAATTTTACTTCACACGCGTGCTGGATCACGGCGATTCCCAATAGGTCCTCTGCATATGACCCTTATTCATAAGTGGCAATTACGGTACTTCCCAATACGTCTGCTGTACGGCCTTTATTTGATATTTATCATTTCACATTTATTCATTTATTTAAAATATTTGACCCTGAAAATTGTAGATCAATGAAGATAAACTATGATTTAAAAAATCATAGCCCCCACCGAATCCCTAACGTGCGCTTTCCAGCCTTCATAACTTTTAAAATCCAGTGTGTGGCGCATTAGGGCCCACTCTACTGCGCGTTGACGCAAAGCCCCTATCCACTGCCCGTTTTAGAGATACGCCATAATGTATTCTTCTATAAATAAACTGTGTATCTTTCCGTGGATTTGATAAAGCTAGCCAGTACCCCACCACCAACAACTCATTATATTTCGGGCCACCGCCACCTCCTCTTTGCCATGCATGCTTGACAGGCCACTTGTGAACACCCTCGCTCCACAAATGGTCTTTTATCTGCATACACATAAATGCAATTAGTGCAGTTTCTACTTACCTACTATTTGCTGGTATTTACTTTTGCTGGCCCACGAAAATATGAACTTCAGGGCCGAGAGCACCTGCACCTGTACGCCTGCGCTGCTCCGCCCTGGGGGCTCTTCTTTGCTGCCTTCATCCTCAACCATTCTTATCTTACACCCATGGATATTCTCACCTCCATCTTCACCAGATATAGCGTTGAAAGAACCACAATGACTATGCTGTGGGAATACTCGATAAATTCAGATACGGGTATGGATGAAATAACCTCACCAAGGCAGGGCATACAAATATTATATGAAACGTACGGATATATTTTTTAGAAGGATGCAGTTAGCACCAGCGGCAGACGCCGACCCACACCGGCAGGCAGACGCCGCCGGTCCCGCCGTGGTCCAGTGGACCATGTTTGCTCCGGCGCAGATCACGTTTATATATATATATATATATATATATATATATATATATATATATATGTGTTTTTTTTGTGCAGATACTAAAAATTTTCCTGCAATGCGCATTTCCTCAAACTTCCTCAAGGCTGTCAATTTAAGGCTCAATTCGACTTTAGAAATCGGGTTTGAGTTACTCTTTGTGTCGTTGCTGAGCCCAGAAGGATCAAACACATGACCAAATGTGGGACTGTGTTTATACCTCTCCCCCGGCGGACACCTGCCACCAAGTGTCACGGTTCCTTCACCTGACGCATGCGACTGTGTGTCCTAATGGTGGCACCCTCTCGCTCCGGTCCGACTCATTAATTAGTTTATCTGCGCCTGTCATATGGAATCTGCTCATTACGTTTCCACACCAGTAGGTGATGCCAGATTAGGACCAGGGCCGGTAATAACGACATTCATGAGTCGCTCGGATTGCCCCATGTCCTGCGATCTCAGATGAGATAGCCACCGAGAGCTATCCGATCTCGACTAACATCATCGCGTAGTGATATGGTAGGGGTCAACACCGGTCGCACTTGACGCGACGGCGGCGGTGCCAGCTTGCTCGGCGTTCGCTCTGGGTTACCATGGTTACGTTCCGCCGTCACTGCAGCTGATTCTGCTCCAGTGACGTCATTTATCTCGGCTCGGTGGCGCCGTTTGTCGTCAGCGGTGGATGGATCCGCTGGATTGGCTGGGGGTGCCTTCGTTGTGTCCAGTGGTGCGTAAGTCCCTGAGTTCGCGCGTGGCGGCGGTCCCCGCACAAACAGGCTGCTGACGGTAAAGGGCCTGATGTGGTGACTGGGCTCAAAGGCTCCGGTCTGTTGGAGATTGCCACAGAAGACGAAAAGCAGCGCGGTTCGCAGCAAAGGCTCTGCTGCCCGGGGCGGGACGTGTGATGGTGGCAGTACTCATTTGTCACTGACGGCAACAACACCTTGCCGCCGACAGACGACATCACCGGTGGGGGAGCAGACACAGGCACTTCGGCGTGCTTCTGTGCTGAGCTGCGGAGCGGCACCGGGCCACATGTCGCCTGATGACGACAGAAAATGTGTTTTTGTTCTTGGCCAATTGCATATTTACGCTCTGAGAATTGGATGTTTCATAATTTGGCAGAGGTATTTGAGGGTGGCCTTGTTGTTGCTGCTCCTACCCGCTTGCTGTACATTCTTTAAGTGGAATAATTATTTAGCCCTGGGCTATTACCCGGGTCCCAGTTACTGTACATGCGTCTACAGGATCGAAGACTTTGGATATACTCTGTTTTAATGCATAGGTATTATTTCCATACGAAGCAAAAAGCTTTAAATGTATAATCTTTAAACGTCATATATTTGACTGTGCACTCTATAGTGCACGGCAAGGCTGGATATCTTTTCTCGATCCAAGGGGAGGGGGTCTGGACGGGTTAACGCTGGTACTAAAATAGAAGCCCCGTGCAAAGTCTATTGGATACCAAAAAAAAAATCCAGGGGGTCCTGACTCCCCAGCCCCTCCCTGAGATTCCCTTCTCAGGGATTTCCAACTATGGTGCACAGAACTAATATACTAGATGATCTCTTCATCCCTCGAATTCAAGAAGAGATCTGTACAAATACTCATGAAGCATGCTGACCAAAATAGTTTTCGAATGCTACATCTGTAAAATTGCATTGTTGTTGCCTTCTATAACTTGTCTTTGGTAGTAGTTTTGGTTTTCATATCCCGCGTGTTCATGTAGGTATTTTTCAATGGGTTTATGGAAACGTCAGTTTCCTCTGAAGTACGGATATCAGTCATCGGCCTCCGTAATTGTTCCTCTCTTTCCGGTAGTGTGGGGAAAATAAAACCCTCTCGAGTTAGGAAATGTTTCATTTCGAAACTTGAAGTAAGTTATCTGGCCCACCTCCATTGTGGTAGAAACTCTGAAATGTACATTACTCTGACCAGGCAGTAGCTTTTTTGTAATTGTATTCTGCGATCCATAAAATAATTTCCACGTATAGCAATTGCCTTGATACATTGAACATCTTTCTGAACGGGCTGGAAGCTGTTCCCCGCATGTTGGATCGAACGATGCCAGCCCTGTTGAGTTACACCTTGTCGACAAATTCTTTGATCATATCTGTACCTTCACTGTGCCATATTTATGACACCATAAACATAGTACTTAGGGAAAATAGCACAGCCTGCGGTGCGTTTATAGTGCAATTATACCGATTGCATTGGTGGTGTCGTCACGGCCAGTTGCCGCCGGCTACGACGGCGCGTCCCTCGTGGTTTACAGCCGGGAGCGCGCGTCTGTCCACCCGTGTGGTCCGCCGCAGAGTTGCCGGGTCTAGATGCTCTGCATTAATGCAGGCTTGCAGTGGTGTTTGCAAAGAAGTGAAAGGTTCGAATCCCCACTCACCTTTGACAAATGCTGATGGTTGACAGGGCTTGCATGCAATGGTGTGCCTTCGCGCTGCAATGCCTGTTCAAAATGCTCGACTGTCAGTGCCCGTGCAAAGACTCGGCACACGGACGTATCATAAAAAGGAATGGAATGTTTGTCATAACTTTGACCGTCAGAATATTTCCTGATCAACGGTTATTTTTCAGGGTATGTTAGACTCAGCAGGGTGATGATAGAATTATGATTTTTTCAGGTGCAAAGGCGCAGCGAACCGACGTATCATAAAAGCGAATGGAATGATTGGCATAACTTCTGACTGTCTGAATAATTTCCTGATCAAGTATGATTGTTCGGGGATGATATATAGGCTCGTAAGCTGAGAGTCTGCGCGGCGTATGCATCTTGAGGCCGTCAAACTGGCTTCTGCGAAGCTTCATTCATACTCCACGTTGCAGTCCCCACAAGCCTATGCACTGCGGAACAGTCGAACGTGTTCCGATCAGGCGACTGCGCGCTTAATGGTGGTATCTTCCGTTACGGTGTCGCAGTCTCGTAAATAAATCATTGTAACGAGACACGGACCTAGACTTAGCGCCGCCGGGCGGCGCTGGATCATTCCATCAACATTATACGCCGCCAATTTTTACCGCGCCAGGGAACGCCAGTGGCGCCGGCGGCCGCGCGGCGACCACGGCCGGCCAATAGAGTTGTAGAGGTCATCGAGGTCGAAGAACACCCAGGTGTGCGGCGCGGTGGCGGCGTGCGCTCTACGTCTGTTGGCGCATGCGTGCTAGTGCGCGATTACTCCACCCAGACGATGCGACAGCGTGTTTTATGGCATTTGCAGAAACCAGACGAGGAATGACGATTTGTGTGCGATGTGCAATATACGTTCGCGGTAATGGCACGCGCAGCAACGACTTCACCCGAAGTGATGCTGAATGTTAACTGCCTATAAACGCAGGCACTGCCTTCGCGATAATGAAGTCTCCCGAAGAACATTATAGAGATTAACATCTCAGAGGGCGACCGGTCGCTGCGGTGCACTGAATGGAGGGGGCCGCCAAGTGCCGACTGGAGGCTGGGAGTGGTGAGACCAGTAGTCGTCTTCCGACCGCAATCTAATTACAGCCCACCGCGCTTCCTCAAGTCGCCGCAATTACAGAACATGTGATGGCGGCGACCCCAGCCGCCGACGTCATTATCTTCTGCGCTTTTTGCTCTCACGTAATCGCCGCAGACGACGACAAAAACAGTGGCTTCGAGTTTAGCACGGCAAAAATGCACGCACAGAGGAATCCTTTACCGACATTTGGCAGCCGGTTGTTGGGCTTGAAAGCGCCACAGGCACACAGGCAACGCTCGCCACACTGAACTGGTTATTATGGTTGCTGATTGCTGGTCTGGTCGGCGTTTTGTGGCGTATGCGGTTTCTTCAGGCGCCTATCAATTTCGTATCAGCAGTTATTACGTCATTGTGAGGCGTTTTTGGTGTTCTAAAGGTTCCCGCTCTACCCAATTGCCTGTGACCCTGCAGCATGCGATTCAATGAGCGGCAGCGCCCTTTTTCTGTGTCCTTAGCCAAGCTATTACGCGGATGATTTCAATGATCTAAATTGTCATTCTCAATCCAAATGGATAGGTTGCTACAACAGAAAGACAAACAATAGCCTTCTAATGGCAACACTATGTCATATTAGGTAGGTATAAAAAACACCAACGCAATACCTATTTTTTCTTACATCCAAAGAGCTTGAGGGAAGGCCAAGCGTTCCATTGGTTTTCTTTATCGTTCACGTATCTGATGCTGACACCCTATTTTAAATCAGGGAGCTGATCGACAAGTTAATTGGATGATAGCTGGCACATCTTAGATAACGTCTTCATATTTCAGCCGGAATTATCTTGTCTCAATGCATGCTATCATAAAAGCTGTATTAAATCTTCTGAAAAAGGTGAGACGGAGTTCCACCTGGCAGGTTAATTTCATGATTGGCAGCTCCATGGCCAGCACCAGCTCTTTCCTGTGGAAGCAGCGCTTCTTTGCTTGGCTCCAGCCTCGACCCTGTCTGGCAGGGTTCAGTGGCCCCTCCCCTTCCCGAGAAGGGATATCCCTTTCGAAGACGTCAACCGTCGCTCTCTCACGCGAGTGTTAGCGTCCTTGTAGATCCTGCCAAGTAGGGACATCACCACGGACGTGGAGGGGGGCATGGTGACTGCCACGTCCCCTCCCCATTTTTGTCCGAAAAATTGTATTTCAACCAGGTTCCGACAGAACTAAAAAATATTTAGCACGAGCACGAGCGGAAATATGCAAAAAGTCAAAATCCACAGAGTCTTTGTATATAAAGTAAATTTTCTGTGTGAGCCATTTGTTCAAGTTTCATTAATGTCTCTCGTTCCCACTCCCAATTCTTTTTTCGGCAGTGGCGTTTTTATTCCAGGCACAGGGGTGGGTTCCTGTACCATCCCAGACGATGGGAGTCTCAATCTTCTCTTCTTCCCATGAACCCCAACATGGTGTCAGAAGACACACAATTTGAGCGGTCAGATTCAAGTGGGCACTCTCTGGTAGTTTAGGTCGTAATGAAGGGAGACTTATCATGTGTCCATGAGACCTTAAATACAAAATATACGTGGACTGATATTTATTGGATATGAGACAGCAACTGAGTTATAACATTTATCCCATGTTGACTACACTTACCCATGCTTCCCTAATATTTCCATCATTTTTATTCCATCTAGAAGATTATGTCAGGATACATTGAAAACTGCTTCCATTGCAGTACCTAACTTCGGCCAGATGTGAGACTTTACGTACTTCCTCAACCAAAAATAGTGAGCTGAGTGAACTTTTTTGAAACCTGATTATCCTGCAGAACCTCACAGACCGGTAACACAGATAAAACCAGCCACTGATAAAGTGCGATGAAGATGATCAGGTTTATGTCATCAAAGAGTCCCCACGAGCAGCGCCGCAGCTCATCTTAGCCGGAGAAAGTTATAGGGGCCATGGCTGACCTCGTGGCAGAAATACCTGAAGTCCTCAGAACAGCCGAGATCTCACCTCCGACTGACCAAAACCCACAAGGAGACCTAGAAACTACCAGAACTACTAGAAGACCAGAATCTAGTTCACTTGCACGGTTTTCATTAAGCCCATGGTAGCTACAGATTGTGTTTGACGAGCTGAGTAAGATGGATGTATGAAATTTGCCTTAAGCACCCAGATGCATTCAAATGTTTGTTCCGAGGAGAAAAACCATCAAAGATATGTGGTACCCTATTCATTAAGGACTATGCCCATAAAGTTTTGGTGATATCTGCGAAAGCCCCTAAGGACTTAATCCAATTAGCCACTTGAAGGCAGATGATCATGGTCGATGAAATGGGCTGGCAACGTGGAACAATTTTGACCGCAGTGACGAACTAAGACCGGAGCTTTAATAATTGATGCGTGGTTCAAACGTGCCTAAGTGATAGCTGATACCAAATTTACACTATTCACCCGATTTTCTCGGTACAGCGGGTGATGGAAACATGATGGTGGTGGCGCGGTTTGCCTAATTTTTTTCCACAAACCCAATTTGTTTTTCTAGCTTAAATAGGAAGGACTTGGTGAAACATATCATGTGAGCAATTATTCATAGAAGAACAATGTTTGTCAACAGCCATAAATAGGATATGGAAGCTTCCGAAAACGTCTAAACCGATCTTAATTTAGTGAGTTCAATAAGTTTTGACGAGGCACACTACTTGTCTTCTGAATATCATGCCAATTCTAATCAAATTACACCTTATCACATCCGCAAAAGTCTACTTTTGTCCTACATTGGAGTAATTCCTCACTCCTGCCCTTTGCATGCGCCTCTGATTCTCCAGCGAACAGCCGCGCTTCCCTCTTCCAACTTGTTTGTGTCCAGAGCGTGCGAACCGACGGCACCCACCGAGGAGGATGGTTATCAGGTCCTTCCAGGGAAGAGAGCACGCTCTTTCGCGGGATTTGGGCGTGAGCCAAGCACCCTGATGAGCACCTCTTCGCACCCGGGTGTAAACAGAGCCGTTTGGAGACGTCAGGGAATCAGAGTGCGGAGACAGTGGTGCTGGGAGCGGGGTTCATGTGCGACTATGGCCGCCGGAAAGCTCGAGGTCGTCGCCAGCATGGCATGGTTCGTGGCTGGAAAGCCTAGCGAGTAGATCTGTAGCTTGAAATAATTAATTTTCCTAGCCCTGTGTCTAAATAATCGAGAGGCATCTTCAGCTAATCTTATTACTGTTAAAAATACCTGTTAATTTAACTCGGCGCACGCCCGCTCCTATTTCCGACATTCCAGCATAGCTAATGGGGCCCACTGGTCACTCCTTCCGTAAGATGGGCATTAGGCAGAGGTGGGGCGGGCAATTAATTTCGAGATGCTGCGATTGGGAAGAAAACAGAATGCTCGGACCTTACATTAGCCGTTGTTCATGGGCCACCCCGCCGACGAGTGCACCAATTAAAATGCCGGGCGCGGAGCTGGCGTCCTAGGCTGGACGTCCCTGGCGGTGGTCAGTCGAACTAACGATGTCAGAAAGTCCACTCTGAATATTTATCTACCATGGCTCATATTTGCACAAAGCCATTTACATTCCACATGAGTTTTACAAGCTTCTTTCATCCTCTTCTCTGACCATGGTAATAGGAGACATTTCATTTTTTTCAAAATGGAGAGTATTTGAGCCTCACAACTTTGATTCACAACCCTGATTCAAAAGTTTCCCGACAGCCTTTTGAAAAAGGTTGCCATCGTAGCCTACATTTTAGATGAGTTCCCTGAGATGAGCAATAATTATGATGCGTAACATTTCAGGTATACTTCGCTACATTTCTCTAAGATATGGTGGCATCATAAGTTTTAAGCTTTCCTGTCTGCTGCAGAAAGATGGGTAGGTATGTATCAGAGGCTTTATTTTCCAAATCTTTAAATTTACTTATAGTTTTCAATGCAAACCACTCATGGGCAGATGTTGGACGCCTAAAGTTAATTTCGACGTTATTCCGACTGCAGGCATCGTTTTACTTTCTCTCAGAGTTATAGCTAGATAAACTAGAAATGAATAAAATCCTGAAGAAATGACAGCATAGAAACATTTTTGAACAGCTAAGTCATTGATTAGATATGTTTTGATCAGCATTTCTTCTATTTTTGTTTTGTTTTAATTTAAAATGGTAACAACAGGTTATCGAAGCTGAAGTAGAACTAAAAAACATGAGGCACAATTAAAACTGTTAACCGCAAACCTGAAGCCCAAATGAAAAACTAATGTCTTGAAAGGTAGAATCCTGTAGTTAGGATGAAGCATCGAAAAATATAACTGCACGAGCTTATGTATATGGTATGGAATTTTCAGCACTGATCTCCCATTTACCTACATTTGCATTTCGTCTTTTGAATTTACTGCCTAGTTTTGAAATATAACTTAAGTTTCCTAATTTGAACTTCAGCTTTTCTTCTACACTTCAGCCTTTATTTGCTGGTCATTCTTGTTTTTAATTAGTATCAAAAACTGTAGTCTGCACCTATTCAAAATTTCAATCAATGCAAGCAAGGCATACCCGGATATTGATCGTTTGTGAACAATAGCGTGATGAGCAATGGACGCCCTCCGACAACATCTCCGGCCAGCGGAGATCTGGCAATTAACCCAGAAGCCTACCCACTTCCGTTGTTCTGCACAGGTGCAGCCTACTTGGTCAAGCATTTGGAGAGCCCGTTATGCGCTCTAACTCACGAGAATAATAGAACAGAGTTGTTGAAATGCAGAGCGCGCAGGAGCTGACAGGGTTAGATTACGGAGCTGCATGTGACAGTGGAATTTGTATTGGACTCTTGTTCGCAAGCAGGCTGTTTGCATACGTATTTCAAATTCATGCAAACCATATAATATGATAGTATACAGGCTAAATTACTCATGTAAACATTTCCCATTTTTTTCATTTGCAAGAAACCTAGTAGGTTAAATTATTTTATGAAGCTATGCAAATTATATGCCCCCACTGAAACGTCAAAGTACCGCTCAAAGCCCTTAGATATGATTGTTTTCATTCGGAGGGCTTTAACCCGCGCCCCACCGGGGGTCCGGCGCCACCTTGGCCCCACCCGAGGCCCATCGATGCCCCCTCTAACTCCGAAAATATGGGGGTTAGCGAAAATCTGCAAAGTGCATTAGAAAGCTCGCGTGAATTCAGTAAGAAATTACTTGGCATGTTTAAGCGCTCAGGTCAATGGTTTGACCTCCAGAGGTCAATAAAGGTCACGATAGGCTATTTTCACTCAAATATGCAATGCTTAAGCAAACTGGGCATAACTTCTATGCCATTAAAGCTATTGAGATCTGGTTAAGTACATTTGCTAAGAAATTGCCGGACCTTTTTTTCGCTATGTGGAAGGCAAAGACCTCCTGCCAGTGGTTTGACCTCCAGAGGTCACCTCGTGACCTAATATGACCTGAGGTCACGAAAGGTCAGAAAGTAACCTTGCTGTATACCAAATCAAAGCCAGTGATAAGACAAACACGATGGTGTTTGTTTCAGCGCTCTAGCTTAATTAGGTCAAAAGTTACTGTCAAAATACTGTTTTTGACCCCTGGTGACCTTGGATGACCTTGGAAAAGTCAAAGGGTAAACATGACACCTGGGATCCGTGAAAGGATGTCCAAGAACGTTGTTCTGAGCAGTCTGAGCATTTGCAATCATCTTTGTGGCCTTTAGATCATGAGACAGCTTTTTCCCCATCCTTTTCCAATGAGAGAGGTCGCCTCGTGACCTGACCTCAGGTCACGAAATCAAAAAATCCCGGATATACACGTTTTAGACCCTGAAAGGGTCATGAAGTGTAGCAAGTTTCAAATCGCTCGACTAAGAAATGTAGCTCTTATAGAGCTTCAAAATTGAAAAGAGGTGACCTTGGTTGACCTCGCCTGGTGACCTGACCTTGGGTGACCCAGGGTAAAAATTTTCAGGGATGGTGGGAAAATGACGAGGTGAGAGATAGAGTCCTCAACCGCGGTGCTGCGTTTCGTCGTTTTTCTGCTATCTTGAAAAAACCTTAGGGGAGGGGGCATCAATGGCCCGGTGGGGCGAGGGTTAAATTGGTTTTAGGTTTTTCAAAAGGGTTGTGGGAGGTCCAAAACACAATCTGAAATTTAATTTTCCTTTTATTGTGGAGGATGCTGGTTTTTTAAATGTTGATTACAACTTCAATCATAATCCAAAACACCCTTGTTTCGATCATGTCAGGGCCAAGACGGAAACGTAACCAACATATCACTAATTAGTAACAAATAAGCCCGTTATATTTTTAGACTTGGTTTTTCTTTCTTTCACAATTGGTCAAACATAAATTTTGAGTCCACTCGACTGAATTTAGGCATACAAAATCAAACATGTGTACCTTCGGCCACCGAGCACGCCGCGTTCTAAAATGGCGTTTGAAGGGGCACCGGCTCCATCTCCGCTGCGATTGTCTCAGTAGGCAATGATCATCTGAAGAGCACATTCTCTGGGTGTTCACTATTATTTGGAAAGACTGCCGAAATCTCCGGCTCACTCTGGCCCGGTAAGGCTCTGGAGCATGTCAGTGACATGCACGAGGGGCTGGTAACGGTGGTCACTGAGTTATCGATGTCAGAGCCAAACTAACAAGCACTGCCTACTTAGTTAGAGCGCTCAATACGTTACGATTAAAATTCGAAATACTTTTCCTTATAGAGAGAAAAAGACAAAGCTCGCCTGGATTTCACGCCTGCTTTTGGTTTATTTGACGTCGTCCCGCTGTTCCACAATATCAACGACGCTAATCTTGACTTGGAGCATATGCGTACAAAGGAACTTATTCATAAGTACATACTTGGCATGAGAATGTGACACATTGAATAAACAATTTCAAATGTTCTATTGAATATTGGTCATTTAAACATTTGCGATATGACTAACTCTTCTACCGTTATCAGTTTTTTTTTCAATGTGTCCATCCGTATTTCAACCATATTTGGTCAAAGGGAGTTGTGGAGTACATGATCTATGTAATGCATTATTTAAGTGCACATTTTCAGTAATATAACTTACATGAATATATAAAATCACTTTGCAGCATCAATAATTGCCTGGCAATAAAAACAAAGCCAAATTATACTGTTTCACTTTCATCCTTGTGAACCGTTGAAAAAACCAAACGGGTTCCACAACTCCTGATGGAATGACAAAAACTTCTGCAGCAAAAAATGCCACCATCGCCGATACTTATACCTATCGCCTACGTGGAAGCAGGTTTCCAATCATTGTTACGCTCCGGTCACGAGCTTCACGACGCCTGCACGCTACACCGCCAGCCGAAATCGTGATTCGTGATCGCGGCGTGTTTCGCCGTGACCGCGTCGCCTTCACGACTAGTTTCGGCCCGGTGCAAGTAGTCTCATTACACAAAGCGGTCATCACGACTAATGATGGTAATAGGGGCGTGTGGCCGCGGCCGGGCAACGAGCCGGCCGCCGCTGCAGCATGCTTTGACAGTGCCGCTAAGACACAAAGATAAAACTGCAGACATATTGCATGTTCATCGTTTGATCACAGGCCATTTGCTAGAGAATGCTGTATGCAATGTTAGTTGTGCTCTGTAGAGGTATGCACAATTAACATGTACGAAATTTTACATTGTTCTGCAGGCGACAAAGAGTCAGTGCGAATGGGCTGCTGCTTCTTGTCCGGAAGCGTGAGGGTAGAGGGCACGCCATTGCTACAAAAGAGCTGTTGAGACGGATGAGCTCTCACCCAACAATAGCTTGCTAATCGCCTGTGGCCAGCGGGCACGGATGAATCATAGTGCTGTAGCGTTCTCGGCAGTTGTTCATTCACCCGAAACGCTGCTGAGACTCGGGCGGCATTCCTGCTGAAGGACATGAGAATCGTCAGGGTGGTCTTACCTCCTCATGGGCGTGTGGAAGTTATTGTTTAGCCACACTAATTGCTGTATCATATCAATTTGGTGGCATAATTGGGACGATTCATATCTATTATGAAACATGGGGTCATGTGTTTTTCAGCATTTACGTCGGCTGAACATGATGGTTATTTGCTTCTGCACGGCAGCTTCCCGGCCGTGATGAGTTCTTTGGCAATTGTGACGTCACATATGCGCATTCATCTTAATTACGCTTCATCCCCGAAGCGTTTTGCATTTTATTTTTTGCTTCTGCCTCGTGCATATAGAAGCACACGTCATGCGACGCAACATCATTGGTTCTCGCTAACAATTAAGATAAACATGCGAAGACTAATTCAGTTAAGTAGAGCCTTGACATGATTCATAGACAAATGCCGACATGGATCCCTGACAGCACTTATCATCATACATCTGTGGAGTATTACACATGGCTAACCCTCGTCGCGTTCTGTTACAGGTCGGGCGGCCGCCATGAGCGCCTTCTACGAGGTGGCGGTGCCCGGCGGGGACGCTGGCGTTCTCCCATGGCTGCAGAGCAACATCTCGTGCCCGGGCGGCGAGTGCGCGCTTCTGGAGGAGCTGGGGCCGCCGCCGGACATGATCCTGACGCTGCCGCCGCCGCCGCTGCCCGCCTTCCTGGCCGAGGCAGCTCCGGCGCTGATGAACGAGAGCTGCGGCCTCTGCCGCTGGGCTGGCGGAGATGCTGTCGACTACGTGGAAATGCCTCGGCATAGTGAGTGGTGGCCGTGGGTTAGAGGAAGCTCTGGAGGAATATGGTTGTTTTATATATAGCAGAATGTTGCACATGGATTTAGAGATAGCCGTTGGTCGGTGGGGAAATACACCTCACATCAGTGGCGGATCCAGGGGGGGCAAAAATGGCATTTGCCCCCCAAACGGAAAAGCTCGGAACAAAACTATGTTTTTGCCCCCCAAAGCGATCGACCTCCTTTTTCCCCGACCCCTTTTTAGTTTCTAAGCAGGATTTTGGTGCTTCAACTCTCAACTTCAAACAGAACCAGTTAAGTTCAGTGTAAATATTGGGCCTTGGGTAGGAACAAAGTAACTCGAGCCCATATTTTTTACCCTGTGACGTTTTTTTCTGCTTTTCGCCTCAAATACCCAGAATTCTACCGGCAAGCAATATTGTATTGCATTTTTTCTGCATGACGTTTTTTTGCTTTTCGACCTTGGTTTGCCCCTCCCAAACCGACCGGCTAGATCCGCCACTGACTCACATTGTATTCATAATATATCGGTTGGCCGAAGTAACACCGTAAAACATTTTATAATTGGACTGAATCTTTTAGTTTAGATGGTGTGAACAAAATGTCTCAGCTTTGAGAGGTTGGACAACTTTAACCGCCGGTCAAAGCATTGAGTCTAAAGCAAAGAGCACAACGAACGATGGGCTTTGTTTCAAGCAAAACATAAAGTAAAGCAAAGCATTGCATCAATGCGGCCAGTAACAATCGCTGGTGGTTGCAAACACAAATTTATCGGTAGTTTTGACTATAAATTATAATACAATTATTTTCTAACGTAGGTAACTACATAGGAAGGTTAGCTGAAATCAGTTCCAGAGAGCCTGTAAACACAACGAATATAATACAGCTTCATTTTCGGGGTTGCCTAAGTAGAAAATCCAAGACAGCGACAGGGTCTGTTCTCCATGTTCTGCCCTATTTCTCAGGTCCTTAGGTACAAGGCGAGTAGTAATATTATTGTTGTTTTCCACTGAGCAGTGGCGGATCCAGGGGCTAGGAGGCTCGAGCCCCCTCCCCCCCGAAATTTTCGAGCCTCTGTAGTTAATACATAGGCGAGGGGCTGCCTGAGGTGCTGGCGGGTGAGACTCAAGCCCCTAGCCCCTTCCCCGAAATATATTTCTGGATCCGCCAATGCCCTTGATGGATCTGCAACTGCCCCTGAGCCCAGCCTTTCGCAGCTGGAAGCTCAGATGACATTGTTGATACAAGGTGACTCCTCGCCACTCACACCACCTACATTGGCACGCTGTAAATAGTTGCAATCAATCCCATCGGCTTTCGTGAAGTCATGCACAGGAGCTCCTCCCAGGTATTTGCATTCAATGACACTGGTTATCGGCCGACCAGTTCTTCTGGACACGCGTTATCGCTCTGAGCCAGATATGACAGTGTCACGCAGGGCAGGAGTGCCGTTGTGCTGATGAATACCGTGACCCCGTGATCCTTTAAATTGCACACCATCGCCAGGCACCCATTAGCCGCAAACTCGTTGACAGGAAACGTGTTTTAATTCCAGCAAGCGGTCTAATCACCCTATTTGCGAGAGCTGTAAATCTTAGGGCCGTAAATAGCGGCCGGTGCGCCCCTAGCATCATCAAATGACTTTGCATGAATCTATTCATTATGCGCTAATGTATGCCCACCAGGAAGAAGCCTTCCAATGTGTGCCTTACGTGATCCTGTAACATCGGCTAGAGTCGAACAGATGCTGAATTTACTAACGGCTTGCGGGAGATGAGTTACTGTTTTATTGATCATTTGTCAGAAAAACCGTAAGGCTCCTCCGCCGACAGAAGGGCTGTCGTGCTGTTACTGTCGTCCTCCGAAGACAGAAGAGTTGTCGTGCTGGTGTCGTTTGCAGCTTGGAATAATTTTTTCGTGAGCCACCATTTCTGATATAACAGATAAAAAGAAACTAAAACACTAACGATTGCCAAGTTTTAGTCGGGAGTGAGCGGTGAAACTAGGTTAAACTGCCTTGATTCACATTAATTACCCAAAACCTACTGTTAGTAAGTACCTAGTTACTGAGGCTTTATCGCGCAACAAATACTCGTAAGCTTGTAAAGCGCTCCAACAGTTACCGTAGTAGCACAATCAAATTACTTATTTGCAGGATAACCTCTCGCCCAACTAGGTCGAATCCGCGGCGTTTTCAGGGCTCGTGCTGGATGGACCTTCTGGACACAGGTGTGGGTGGCCTGTTGTGTCAAGAGTCAGACTGATACGGTGGCCTCGGGAAAACCGCGTGACATATGTCACATTTCGCGGGCCGAATCTAGACCGCGGGCATGCAAGGGCCAAACCCATGTCTGCACGCTATCTGAGTGCCGTGGGTAAATTTAGGGTTGAGTTAGCCGGTTTTCGAGACATCTGAGCCGGTTTAATTGTACAAAGCCATCCTGAATTTCGCCAGTAAAGAACGCAGAGCAGACTGAAATCACAAAGCTTTCTGAAATCATCCACATCAGTGCTACCTCTTTCTCAATTTTCAGGCCAACAGAAAGTTCTCAGCAACGCGTCAGCGTCTGGAAGGCTCATCCAGCGCGCCAGGGAGGCGCAGAGCCAGGCTTTGTGTTCCAACAAACTGGCGGCTAATTCGCCATCGTCATTGCCGAACGCCGTGCTGTGCGATCGACGGTGCCTGAGCTGATTAATGATGCGGCAGTGCTCGCCGCAGCCGCGCAGACTCGCTGCAGCGCGCACACTGCTCCGAGCCGGCAGGCAGCCGGCCAAACAGGAGCCCCGCCGCGACCAAAGTTACCAAACGAATCAGCCGGGACTGCTGCTTCTGTGCAGTTGAAAAACAGACGGCCATTGGTCACGCGATGATTGTTGATTGTTCTTTGGCCAAGCCGGGGCCGTACCTACCTGTCAAGGCCACAGTCACGGCGTTAAGGCTCTACTTCATCAATGCACTGACACAATACTTGTCATGCTTATGGGAAGGCCCTCGCCGTGGCCATGTGAGGCTAAGAAACCAAACTGAAACGGGAGAAATCTGCACCGTCTTTTCTATTTCTATTGCTAAAGGACTGCGTTAAAAAAGAGAAGGAGAAGTATATAACAGGCTAGTAAAACCTGTTTATGTTCCGTTATCCCTTATCCGGCTATTAGCCCACCATTTCTTGTCTGAAGCCGCTTCATTGCCAGGCTCTCTTGTCTTTACTGGGCAGCTACAGCCAGAACATCTGCAACTCTCGCGACTGTGTGAAGTATTCTCCCGAACGGCGGACTCCCCATCGGTCATCTGGACACGCTCGGGGCGGAACCAATCTCCACCGCAGTTCCCCTGCACGCAGCCAAAGCTAGACGCCATCTTCCTCTTCCACACAAATAATGCCCACCGCTGCCGAGCGGCACCAAACGGCCAGCGCTCTAAAGCGGCCCCGGATGACGCCGAATTTAGACTAATCTGCCGCACCGTGACGCACCGTGGCCCATAGAGATCGCCGCTCGAATACGGCGCCGGGCTCGCCGCATCGCGACAAAGGCTGCGCGGCGGCAGCTGGTGCGCCGCTGAACGCCGCCGATGATTTGCGGCGGCGGCAAAAGCGGCGCTCGTGGCCGGCGTGTCCGGCGGAAATAGGTCGTGCGTGAGAGAGCGAACTGATGACATGGAGAGGTAGCAGTTCATGACGGAGAGCATGGCGTCTTCCAGGTCAGCGGTCTGAGGCACGAAGGAAAGAACGCTGGAGCGTAGAGATCAGGATTTACACTCTGCTGTTTTGTGAGTGGTAGCGATAGAATAGCACCGATGCAGTCAGCTGCGGAATTGATGTGAGTACAGTAATTAATTGGAGTGTAGGATGTTTAAGAGAGAAGTTGGAATGCAGAGAAAAGTAATTGGAGTTCAGGAGAGTAATTGGAGTGCAGGATGCTTAGCTATTGAAATAAATAGCAATAATTTAACCAATATGCCATGGGTCCAGATGATAGCAAGAAAAATGAAATTTGAGGATTCTCTGTCAAGTATAAGTTGGCTCTCTGCTCGGCCACTCTCAAGCAGGCTTTAACACGCGCATTGACGGGGCGGGTACCCGCCCTCTGGGTTTTTCGAAAATAGAGAAAAACGGCGGCGCGTAGCGCCGCTGTACTTGGCATACCTTTTCCTCATCATTTTTACAACTTCTGTGAAAATTTTAAGGTTAGGTCATCTCGGTCGGTCACCAGTACAGGTGTGACCGACCTCAAAAAGTTTAAAATAGCATAAGTCGGAGCAGGGTGAACTTATCCGATTGAAACTCATGTCACATAATGGCCCTACGAGTTCTCTAACATATGTTCCGGTATTTTTGATATCGATGACCTAGGTCAGGTACAGGCATGACCTCTCCATTGGAAATACATGGGAAAATGGTTTTACGGAATCACTCAGTAACGGATGGTGATGAGCATTTATTTTAGCTGCATTAGACTCGCCTGGGCTTTGCGGTTCTAATGATATGCATTTTATATAATTTGCCTGACCTGACCTCGGTGGTCAATCCTTGATTTGACCTAGAGGTAAATTATATATATTCGATTCGGCTTGCTAAAGGATTCTAAGTTCAGTGTTTTGTGATCTTTCTTGTTCGATGTAATGGCCGAAAACTTAATTTACATGTTATCCCTATGACGGGCATGTTTTGACCTCTCGTGACCTTAAATGTGACCTGAAAAAATAGTTCATTTTTCGATGGAAGTGGATGGCACCACGCCTTTACCTTTTCGCACCTACCTTTCTCATCTTGGGGCCCCCCTCATTCCCCGTGTTAATTAGCGTTGTATGCCAACTGTATGAACGCACTTATTGCGGAGCATCTACACACAAACCAGTCGAGGCAGACGGGCACAAACCAGCACTTCCCGATACCGATCAACGTCAACACGGTAAAAACAGCCCAATTACGCTTCGGGATAAGCATCATTGGCGTGGAGCCAGTTGTACAACTAACCACAGTCTCACCTTTTAATTATAGCCCGGGGGAAAACGCCCAGCGCAGCTACAAAGTCTGGTGTCACATATAGTATCTCGTTAGGCAGGCTACAACCGGCGCCCGGAACGAGTTCATGATAGGAATCGTATGTCTAAGCGACGAGTTATAAAGGAGACAGTCTGGTCTTTCGTGGTAGCAATTTCACAACTTCAGATCTGTTCTCATCACCGGACAGAAGAGGATATGTCATATCGTGTCATCTCACGTATGTGACCGCCGTCCTGTGTCCGCAGGTGCGGCCATCGACGACACCTGGTTCTTCGTCATCATCTGCACGTGCATCGGACTCACTCTTCTCGGGATTCTGGTGGCCATCTTCTGCCTCAGACTCAAAGAGTAAGTTATCTAGCGCCTGAGTTTTTGTTTAGGACTGTTATTAGTTCACCCAAGTTCACCCGTGGATACTTGCCTGTCCTCTTGCAGTCCGTGGAAGCACATTCAAAAGAAGCTAGAATCTCGGCAGGGCCGAAGTCCATTCGTGGAGTGGTTGCCAAAACTAAACACATGAGCTTGGTTGTTCGGGGGAGAGAACATGGGGAGCGTGGGGGGAGGGGCATGTGAGGCCTAAGTGGAACGGAATTTATAGGAAAATATATTATAAAAGGAAAAAAATGTGATACAGTACAGGTGAGATGGTTCCTTGCCAGCGAAAGAGGGGCCGCAGTGTTATCATTCACAGGCTGGTTGGAGGTCAAGCCTTCTATGTCTTTAGAGACAGAGAACGTTCCCCATATTCTCTCCCAATGGAGATGCCCATACATTTGTCGTTTGTGGGCCACTTCTCTGTATTGCCGAGCGCGATGTTTGGAACTATTTCTACATAACCAAAACCTAACGCAAAATTCTCAACGAAACGAGGGCCAAACACTACTCCAGCACAGCAGCCAGCTACGCTCAGAGCCCAAGATAAGTTAGCGGAGGCGCGCGGTCTGACCTGCGGCATCTCTGGTCATTACTCATTCCAACTACCGTGACTCATCCACGGCAAGGTCAAATCTGTAACAGAGTGACCGCCTGCAGTCTGTGCTAGATGGTAGTAAACGAGACCCTGAAAACAGAATAGAGAAGATAGCAGCTATGATAAGGCGCTAGTCTTTGTCATGCATGCTGCCCCAAGAAATTAGGATGAACAAGCCTGTTTTCGACTAAAACCCTATCAGATCAATCATATAAAGGGCACCAAGAAATTCCGCACCTCTTTCCCAGTTGACTCGGCCTTATTTGGAAAATTCCAAGGGTCCCATCACATCGACGGGGCGGGTCGACCGCAAATTTCCGAATTTGGTTTTTGGGCTGAGGCGTGACTGAAAAGAGAAAAGAGGTGTCAAGAAACACCTCTTCCAGAAAATTATCCTTTCCTTCACCTCTAGTTCGACCGGCGAAGGAATATATGTCAAAAAGCCCAATCGGCCGCGATAAGAGAGACTGCTCTTAACACCAATGATCCTCGAATCCTGGTCTGAATGTAAAATCCAACCCAAAATCACATCCCCAGTGGCAGATTTTCACGGAACCGAAACCCACTTTAGTAGCGGGGGAGCCCAGACATCCGCTTTTTCCCTGGCTCCACACTGGCGGCAGCCTGGCCTCTATCAGCGGCGCGGCCAGAGCGTCAGCGTCAGCCCGTCCTGTCGAAGCCGCGTCCTGTATGGCTTCACACAGGGGCCGCCTGCCGGCCCACGCCATCGATAACGCCTCAATGACACTATTGAGGAAGCGGCTAAAGACCGGTGTAAAGCGGCCGACCCAGTCGATACGGTGACCGCGTCGCCGGCTCAGGTCCCCGCTGCCGTGATTACAGGCGCCCGCCCCGTGTACCGCTACGCCGGGTCGCCGCCGCCGCCGCTCCCTGTAAATACTGCTGCCGTCGAGATTTAATTAGCGCTCACTAAATGTCTCCGGCGATTTACAGTTGTCTCATGTGCCTGCCCCGATTTTCCCTCATAAACGCGTGTGTGATACTTGCCGATGGCATCCAAGTTGTCGCACATTCTCTGATCAAGTGGATATCTGCGGCCAATAAAGAATTAATGGCATCGCTAATAACGTGAAACTAGCTCATTAGGGTCATGCCGGAACGCCATGTATCTTCGCCACATACAGTGGTAGTTGAACAAGTTTTTCCATCCCCTAAATACTAGTTACGGCAGAGTTTTTTTCCCAGGGAAACAAACAAATGAGGGATATAAGGATGCACATTTGCTCCCAAACCATCTATCAAATCGATTTTGGAAGACAATCGATTTACCGCCTGTCAGGGTTATATGGCGTCGCAAACTCTTTCCCAGTTGAAAGGGTCGCTGGGGAGTCTACTGCTCCTTGCTGGGGAATCAGCCAGACCTTCAACCCGGGTCGGCCGCGTGGCTAGCGACCTGCTAACCATTACACACACCCTCCGCCCCCCCCCAATCCACCGATAGTCAGCGATGAAGTCAAAGAAACAACGAAGACTCAGCGGCCGATTCGGCCTCGATCATTCTCCCTATCCAGTATTTCTAACAAGCTCCCCTCTCTCGCAGGCAAAAGAAGGCCCGACTGGGCATGGACGCGGCCGACAAGAACAAGCCTCCGCCGGGCCAGTGCGAGGCGGTGATGTACCCGCCCGCCTCCCACGCGGTAGGCGTGCCTCCCTGCCGGACCAGCCGCGCCCTCTGGGCCGGCATTCGCACCCGTGAAAACCACTACACCGTCGATCACGCGCAGCCCGTCGACCAAAAGTCGGGCAGCATCACAGCGTCGTCGTTCGAGTTTCCCGACGACTACAGCTCGGTCGGCTACACCACCATCTCGCCGCAGGCCTATCGGGCGGGCATTCCGGAAGGGGTCCACATCCTGCCTGCTCACGATAACTCTGGGTACGCCAGGTCAGAGGACTCGGTCCAAGTGACGCGCGTGGCGCCGGACGGGTGCGTGGTAACGCCGCGGAAGGAGACGTTCCCGCTGCAGAGGATGCCTGACGAGCTGAGCTCGACCCACGACCGCAGCTACAACACCGCCAGCCGGCCGGAGACTGAGTACGAGCACTGCTATGAGGAGCCTATGGCGGGCCGGCCTCTGGCGCCTGACGAACGCTACCAGGCGCCGGCCGGGGTCGACCTCTCCCTCCACATCTACGAGAAGCCGCAATTCCACTCCACCAGCAGCCGGTCGCCGAAAAACCGGCCGAAGCTGCTCAATAGTCTGAACAGGAGCTCGCCGAGGCCGCGACGGGCAGCGCCATCTATCAGCAGTCCTCGCAGTTTGGAGCGTTACAACCTGCCGCCGCTGAACGCGCGGCAGCACCGGTCACGAGGCGGCGACGACGGGGGGCGGCTGCTGCAGTACACGCCGCCACCCTCCAACTCGCGACTAAACGTATCTTATCCTTCACCAGTGGTGTGAGGGGCCGGTAACAGTCTAGCACCAGACTAGTACTGACCGGTACGTAACAAGTCTGTTTATATACCATCCACCAAGTCAGAACGTAGTGTATCTTTTCAAGTGTAGGCAGAGGACGCGCTATTACGGAGTGTGATGATTCCTAGCAAGCGAGATGCTCTCCTGAAGAAGCGTTGAGACACGATGGTTTCAAGAGCCCACACACGACAACACCAGCCGATATTATGGGGATGAGTACATTTTAGGCTCATTGCTTTGCAGTTGTCAAATCTAATCCCATTAATGCCTCGCTGCATAAGAATATAAATGTTTCTCCTTCGCCTTAAGAGGTAGCTCTGATTTTTACGCCTGAGTTGCTCCGATGCGATAATTCTCTAAGTTCTTCAACGACGAGAGAGAGAGAGAGAGAGAGAGAGAGTGAGAGAGAGAGTGAGAGTGGAGAGAGGAGAGTGAGAGTGAGAGAGTGTGTGAGAGTGGAGATGATGGCGTAGCCACTCTAGGTCGATGTGGAAATGTTGATTTAATTTTTCCTTACTGCACGATGTAGGCAGCCACCGTGACGTCGCAAATGTCATAATTCCACGGAACTACGAGGCAGCGAAGAGAGATGATACCAAAGATTAGTATTAAGATTGGATGTGATATTATTGCATGTGCGTGGAAGTACCATGATATTATTGATGTTCTTGTTGTACCCTTTGATAAATGCTGGACGCGTGGAAGTCAGCTTTTGAACATTTTCACTTTTATCTCATTCAGCGGGAGTTCAATATTCTTCGACAGAATGCTGTAGAAAGCCACGATTTGTTATGTATGATGTGCGATGGGGAAAACTCAACCACGGTTTTGATTCTGTGTTTTATCCAATGTCATATTTATTTTCGGGCGGGTGGCTCAAGCGCCGATGGAATTTGCTAGTATGTCGTTGGAGACTGCGGTGGCGCCGGCAGCAGAGCAAATGTGATTATTTTTCTTTTCTGAGCCGGTTCAGCCCCTGTTTAGTCGTGCCATTTTTGTGTTTTTGCAATGCAATCCACTGTATAATATCGTGCATTACGTTGTGTGTATATAGGCTACCTTTCGAGAGACCAATATACCAACTAGTCCACAGTCCAGGTGCTTGGATTTGAATGCGGTTTGTACTGGCGAGACTGGTCAGAAGCAATATGGCACGCTTTAATTACCAACGATGGAACAAATTAGCAGAGAAATATTCCGGACCGAAAAACGAAACAGAACGGTGAGCCTTGGGCCACAAGGCCTCGATACTGTCCCTGACGCTTTCAATATAGCTCAGCAGAATCTGTGATGTCGCAAGGCAATGGTCGACTGGAGGTCTGTTTCACATTTCGAAATGTAGATACATACGACCCACAATAACGTCACAACCTGTATTCCGTGACCAAATTATATTGCAAACAACTGAAGAGCAATATACAGGTAAAGTGTCCGCAGAGTACCAGTTGAAAAGTTATAAGCCCACATGAGAACAGAAAAGATCAATTTATATTCACGTGGCAAAGAAGACTCGGATAATTGAGATGTCGCAGTGGGTCAGGGCCATCGATCTCATCCCTTTTCCACCTCTCCCAAGAAGAACCATTCCAGTGCTTTTATCAATAATGAACAAAGTCACAGCAAACAATCAATGTATTCGCATCAACACTTCGCGTGACTTAAAAATCGAATCGCTTATGCTTACTGGAAGCCGCCGTTGTCTTAGAAAAGGAAGTCTTCTGCGCCTTTGCCGCGACTGATTCTCCTTTCGCCTTTGCCGCCGCCGACACGCCTTTAGCTATAGAGGCACCCACTTCCCCAGCCTCGTCATGGGTCAAACCGCGCCAGGACAAGCTTCCAACAGACGACATCCCCTTGGCCGCGGGAGCTGCGGTCTCCCGTTCGTCATCCCTCCTCTGCGGACAGTCGCGGGACATGTGACCCTTCTTCTGGCACAGGAAGCAGGTAGCGAACGGCAGTCCAGCGCCACCTCCGGCTGGAAGAGGGCAGTCAGCCAGCCGGTGTCCAGCGTCACCACATCGAAAACAGATGGTGCCTCCAGCACTCACTCGCGCCGCTGCGCTGCAGTCCGAACCGAGATGGCCTCGGCCTCCACACTTGGCGCAGGCCAACTTTCCCAAGCTCTTCACTTTTCGCTCCTCATTCCTCCTCTCCTTTTTCATTAGTTTGCCGACCTGTTCCTCTGTTTTCCCCTCCGCCTTTAGTTTGTCCCTAAGCGCCTGGAGCCGCGGTACAGCTTCAGCAGCCACCCAGAAGCCGTCGAACCTCGCCAGCTGGTCACCCTCCTGCAGCTGCAGTCCACTGGGACGTCCCGGAAGGCGCCGCCTCTGTCGCGGCTGACTCTGACGAGACAGGAACATCTCCCGCTCCCTTGCCTGACGCTCTGCCTTCGCTAGTCCCGCTATCAGCCTCAGCTTCAGCTTGCGGTGCGCTTTACGCACGAGCAGTTTCATTCTTCTTTCCAACTTCTCAGGGGCAATGTTGCGTTCTTTCATCTCGTCTCTCGCGGCAGCTAACCTTCCAACCTCCTCCTTTGCCACCCACAAGCCCACGAACTCCGTCATCGTATCGTCCTCCGAGAACTTAAGATCGACACTTTCCAGTCTCACGGGTAATTTCGGTCTTCGTTTTTTGGCTTCTGGTGAACCAAGTGTGGATTTTTGGGTCTTCTCATTCTTAGCTAGCTGCTTGGCTTTCATGTTTTCAATAGCTTCTTTATTGTAAACTTTCCTCTTCTTCTTCCTGTGGTGAGAAGATTGCTCTTTTCCTGATTTCTTCGAATTCACCACAGATGGAGAATCCTGAGTCGGCTCAACTGATGTTGGGGGCTTCACTTTTATCTTTTTCAGTGTTTCTGGAGAAGAACTGATACCATGTTTGCGTTTCTTCGTTTTTGTTGATTCAGACGAGACTTCTGCCCGTTGCGATTTTGGTCCTTCATCCCTTTGAGACCGTTTTTGCAAAGTAAAATGGCCCTCACTGTCTTTACCCTGAAACTTCTTACTCCTTTTTGAAAGCTTCTTGAGTCTATTGGCTGTTGGATGTTTGGATGTGGAGCTCTTCTTTATCTTTGCATTGACCTTCATGGTAGTCAGATAACGAGATCACCAATCACACTGTCTCTGTAAATAAAGGAAAATAAAAGTCAGGACAGTAATTAAATTAGGACACAACAAGGAACAAAACACATTTAGGAGCAAAACACAGATGTCACAGGCTTAAAACTGAACACAGAAAAAAATGGCACCACATTACCATCGGAATCAATGACCTAACATAAAAAATCAACGATAAATTCATAAAAAATATGTCAACCTTGAAAAACCCAATTGCCTTTGAAAATCAACTGAGAAAAAGTAGGGGTGACCTGATCACAACCAGGCAAAAAGTATGTCAGATCCTCATAAACATTAAAACATTCTTGTTTGTTTGCTTTGTTTTCATTTTTGTTCGATTGCTTAACATTAGAGGTGTGACTTTTTGGTCTGAAGCTCCTGGCGCTGGAACCCAATCTGATCCCAGCAGGAACTAAAACTGGTACCAAAGGCTAAATGGTGGGACTATGCAGGAACCAGAATCAATCAGGATTAATAACAATTTACTTTAATGGAAATGCACATTTTATGTCAAACCAAGGTGTAAGGCAAAACAAAACTGTGATTTTCAAACACATTATTCACTTCATTTTCCCCTTGGTAACATTTTCCAGCTTTATCAGATGAGAAAAGTATCAATTTAACCCTCGCCCCACCGGGGGGGCATCGATGGCTCCCCTCAGGTTTTTCCGGGATAGCAGAAAAACGACGAGGCGCAGCACCGCGGTTGAGGGCTCTACCTCTCACTGCATCATTTTCCCACCATCCCTGAAATTTTTACCCCGGGTCACCCAAGGTCAGGTCACCAGGTGAGGTCAACCAAGGTCACCTCACTTCACCTTTAGAGCTCTATAAGAGCTACATTTCGAAGTCGATCGGTTTGAAACTTCCTACACTTTATGACCCGTCCAGGGTCTACAAGGTGTATATCCGTGATTTTTCGATTTCATGACCTGAGGTCAGGTCAGGAGGTGACCTCTCCCATTGAAAAGCATGGGGAAAAGCTGTCTCATGATCTAAAAGTCACAAAAACGATTGCAAATACTCGGCTTGCTCAGAAAAGCGTTCTCGGGTACTCTTTCACGGATCCCAGGGGCAATATTTTCCCTTTGACCGTTCCGAGGTCATCCAAGGTCACCAGGGGTCAAAAACAGTATTTTGACTATAACTTTTGACCTAATTACGCTAGAGCGCTGAATGAATCAAACACCATCGTGTATGTCTCGTCACTGGCTTTCATGTGATATACGGCAAGTTTACTTTCTAAACTTTCATGACCTCAGCTCATATTAGATCAAGAGGTGACCTCTGGAGGTTAAACCACCGGCGGGAGGTCATTATGTTCCGCATAGCAGAAAAATGTCTGTAATTTTCCTATCCAATGTACTTTACCAGATCTCAATAGCTCTAATGGCATAGGAGTTATGCCCAGTTTGCTCAAGCATTGCATATTTGAGTGAAAATAGCCGATCTTGACCTAACTTGACCTCTAGAGGTCAAATCATTGACCTGGGTGCTTAAACAAGTAAGGTAATTTCTTACTGAATTCATGCAAGCTTTCTAATGCACTTTACAGAATAGATTTGCGCTAACGCTCATACTTTCCGAGTTAGAGGGGGCCATCGATGGCCCCCGGTGGGCGAAGGTGGCACCGGACCCCTGGTGGGGCACAGGTTAAATAGATGGAAGGGCAAAGTAATGTTGCATACACACCAGATAGAACCAACCTCAAACTAAATTTCATTCTTTGGAAACCACCTTTCAGGTGCAATTCCTATTCCTTTACTTGACTATAAAGCAGCACAGTGACACAAACAAAACAAACCCAAGGTCAAAATCACTTTAAATGGGAAAACAACTTTTTGCAAATTATATGTTATTTGTATTTGATGACATAGAATCTGATAATAGTATGCAAATATGCATTCACTAGATATGAAAAAGAATTTGGACAAAGTCTGTGAGCGCTTGGCCATCATGTAATTTTTTAGATTTCATAAATTAATAAAACTTAGGCTGGATTCAATTTCTTTTAAGAGATTATAACTCTCATAAAATTTTACGATAAATCGAACTGTGCCATGCAAAACATGCACAAATAACTCAAAAAAACTCCAAATTCTTTTGTCAAGTAACTGTTGTTTTCCGTACTCAAAAGCAGATGTGTACCACATTTTAGAAACAGTGTACACAAAAACAGCAGATGTGAACCCAATTTTAGAAATTTCTATTTTTAGGTAAGTTTGCCCATAGTCTCCTTGACTGATATAGGTACTGGAAGTCATTAGAAAGAATAGCTTGGAAAAGAAAATTCAGGAACTGTTGATAGGAATTGGCAGTCCCACCTACTCCAATGTTTCCCTTACTTCAATCAAAAATTCAATTGTTTTTTTCTCAACTACTCATCAACAATATTCAATATTAGGTATGCCTTTTGTGTTGCGAATGAAACATACGTCAATGGCTTCAAGGGTTGTCTGTCTCTTTCTACTACCTAGGGCTTCAACAGCTTCTCAAACTCAACCACCACCACACCAGCACGTTGCCAGTCGTCCAGCAAGAATAAACACACAAAGATATCAGACAAGTGTGCGCCATTGCTGTCTTTGCCGCACATAGTCTTGTTCTTGTTCTTGGTGGGGTTAGACGCACAACCTCTTGGGTTCAGGCGTCTGTGTTCTGAAAGATATAACCTTAAAAGGCCGGTTAGACTGAAATAAAAGGTTAACACCCAGGTGACAACGGCAGCATTTACAGAGTATAATAAAGACTATGTGATTCTAATTCTGAACTGAACCATCCAATATTAGGACTAAAGAACCGTTCGTACTACTGATAGATATCTGAACTAAAGTTGTTACAAGATCAGTTTACATTTTATGGTAAAGATCTATGTCTTTCAGAAAAGGCACAACATGGTGGAACAAATCATTATCTTTGTCTCCAAGCAAAGTTCCCAGAGACAGTGGAGTATTGCGCTGTCTGCAAATTGACAGCAGGTTCGCTCGTTCGGCCTGAAATTTGGGACATGTTACAACAATATGTTCCACATCTATCCGAACGTCGCAGAGGTCACATACAGGAGGTGGGTCTCTATCCATTATAAAACCATGCGTTAATCTGGTGTGTCCAACACGTAGCCTAGCCAACACAATCTCCTCTCGTCTATCGCTTCTATTTGACGAACTCCAATCTCCCGGTTCTTTTTTTATGAATTTGAGGTTAGTCCGTCTGTTAGTCCCTTGCCACTGATTTAGGGTATATCTATTCATGCATTTTTTCAAAATGCAACCAAATTCAGACCAGTGCACATCCATATCCTCGACGTGTTCGTAGTTAAGGGCTCGTCTGGCCTGCCGGTCAGCCCTCTCGTTGCCTGGAATACCGCAGTGACTGGGGATCCACACAATGTTAATCCGGAAACCGTCAAGAATCAAGTCGTGATACAGTTGCCGGATCTCTATGGTGGCTGGGGACTGGTCGTCAGTGTTAACAATTTTTTGAATGGCTGAAAAAGAGTCAACACACATAACCGCCCTCCTTACATTACGAGATTTGATGAATTTCATACACTGTAGGATTGCGAACAGTTCTGCAGAGCAAATTTAAATGTTGCCTTTCAGCCTGCCTTCCATGCTTCCAGTTTTAAAGCAAAAGGCATATCCAACATTGTTGTCTTTTTTGGAGCCGTCTGTATAGAAAAATTCGTAGTCAACATACCTGAGAAGGAGATCAATAAACTTCTCGTGGATCTCCACCGCGGAAACCAATTCTTTTTTCTGATCAAAAAGTCTTCCCGCTTCTACCTGATTTAAAGCCCAGGGAGCCGTTTCACCGAAGCATTTCTTTAAGTTCCGAGGGAGTTCAAAGCCAAAACATTCCATGCACTTTGCAAATCTGCACGGTAAAGGTACACCACCCAATCTGTGGAGCGTTCTTTCTCCAAGCTCAAGAAAGGGACGCATTGAGTCTACGAAGTCGTAGCAAGGGTGGGTTGGGTCGCTGTACACCTTCAGACAATATCTCATGGTCAGATACATACGTCTCACCCGCAATGCAGGGATGTTTGCTTCGATAAGCATGGCCTCAACCGGGGAGGACCGGAGAACACCGAGAGCGATACGGATACACATATTTTGGATACACTCAAGTGATTCGATGCTTTTGTGGTTGGAGCCGTCAAAGATCTGACATCCATATTCTAGAATTGGTCTGATTAAAGACATATACACTCTAAGCAGGGTTTTCCGGTCTGCTCCGTAGTTTGGCGCTGAAATACATTTCAGGATAGACACTCTTTTATGTGCCCTGGCCTTAATTGAGGTCATGTGACTCTCCATTGACAACTTTTCGTCAAGTACTGCACCGAGGAATCGAACTTCTTTGGCAAATTCAATAGGGGTATTATCCATGTATACTTGCCGCAGCGGGCCGTAGTGTACCGTTCTCATGTTTTTCTTAAAGATGATAATCTGTGATTTTTCTGCTGAGAACTTGAATCCATTCTTTGCTGCCCATGTTAATAGAGTGTTTACTGCCACTTGTATGTTCTCAATAGCTACATGTATGTTCTCATGGCTTGTCCAAATAGTACAGTCGTCAGCATACAGGGCGGAAGTCACATTTTCAGGGAGGTGGTCAAAAATATCATTTATCATGCACAAAAATAGGAAAGGTGAAATCACTTCACCCTGGATTACGCCAATGTCCTGTCTGAAAATGTCTGAAGGCACCTGGTTATTCACTTGAAAAGTTCTATTGCTCAAATATCCGTCCACAAACTTCATGAAGTGGCCGCGAAAACCCATGTCGTGCAGTTTTCTTACCAATACACATTTATTTACCATGTTATAAGCGGAATGAAGGTCTAAGAAGAGGGCGACTGTACATTTCTTCTGGAAGAAAGCTTCTCTGATATCACTTTCTATCCTCACCAGGTGGTCTATTGTGGATCTTTCTTTTCTAAACCCGCATTGGGTTTTTGTCAGTAAATTTTCTTTTTCAGAATACCACATAAGTCTTTTTGTGATCATTCTTTCGTATGTTTTTCCCAAACATGAAGTAAGTTGTATTGGTCGGTAGGATTTTATTTGATGAGGAGGTTTTCCTGGTTTACATATTGGTATGATATACGAATGGCGCCATTCCTCTGGATATATGTTGTTTTCCCATATCTGGTTGAAGAATTCAAGCAGCTGATTCAGGAATCGGTTTGGGAGGTGTTTAAGGAAGTCATAGTGAATTCCATCTGGGCCGACAGAAGTCGATCCTGATGCGCTTATGGCGTTCTGAAGTTCTCTCAGGGTGAACTTTGAGTTGTAAATTTCGTTGTTCTGTGAAGAGCTGTCTATCGGTTGGAGTTCTTGTATTCCATTTCTGAAATATGGATTATAATTATTTGAAGACGACAGGTTAGAAAAATATTCACCGAAAGCATTCCCTACCTGCCGTGGGTCATCTAAGGTATTTCCATTTTCTTGTAATACGATGGAAGCCTTCTGTTGATACCTTTTCCCTGAAAAACACTTTATCAGGCTCCAGAGATGGCCAAGAGGAGCTTGTGCTGTAAAGGATGAGAGAAGTAACTCCCAACTTTTTCTCTTAGCCATTCGAATTGTTCTCCGTGCTGCAGCCTTCAGCCTTTTATATTCTAGCAGTAGATTTAAATTCCTTGGATTCCTTCTCCAACGGTTCAGCGCCCTTTTTCTGGCTGCCAGCGCTTGCTTACACTCAGGAGTCCACCATGGACAATTATATTTAAATATGTTTGTTTTCTTTGGGATACTGGCCTCTGCTGCCTGCATAATTGTATCACAAATGTTCTTACAACTGTTGGGCAAATTGTTCAGGTCAGCACGCTCTTCACACTTTTGTTCAAATTTTCCCCAATCAGCCTTCTTAGTGTTATATCGTGGGGTCAGATTGGAAAGTCTTGTTGGAACATTCATTGCTATTTGTATATGTATCGGAAAATGGTCACTGTTTAAGCAGTCTGGGCCAGTTTTCCATGATAGTAACGGCCTAAGTGCACTGGAGCACAGTGATATGTCAATATGGGACATATTTCCAGTATATTCATCAATTCTGGTTGGACTTCCATCGTTAAGGATATCGAGGTTATAATCAAGTATAATTCTTTCCCAGATTTTTCCTCGATTGTCATTCCTCGGTGATCCCCAGAGCACATGTTTACTGTTGGCATCAGAACAAATTATGAATGGGTGTTGAAACTGAGCTATAAGGTTATGTATGTCTTGGATCAAAATTGGTGTTCCCGGAGGTAAATACAGGGAGCACACAATGACACGTTGACCGTCAATAATAGCGACACCAGCAACTGCCTGCAGAGAGGTAGTAATTTTCAGTTGATAGTTTGTGATTTTATTTGATATATATAATGATACTCCTCCCTGTCTGGCTCCTGATGCTGCTACTTCATGGAATGCTGAATAGTTTTGTAAGCTGAAATCATAGGGATCATTTTTTACAAAGTGGGTCTCCTGTAAACAAATGATCAATGGAGAAAGCATCAACAATGTTGGTTTGATTTCTGCCCACTTTCCTATAAGTCCTCGACAGTTCCATTGCATGATTTGTGGAATCATGCTTAGAGTTCTAATTTCAGGGAAGCTGAAAAATGGGCTGGGAATATGTCAGTGATACCTAACATTGTTAATAAGATGCAACAACACACACAATACCTAGCCAGGGAGCAGGATCTGACCATCCCACTACCGCTGAAAGGCAAATGGGCCTGAAAATCCTGGGTAGTTAGTGAGAAGTTAAGGTCATTTATTGGACAGTCACAGCGCTGAAAACAACGAAAGATGCACACTTTAACCCAGACAGCTTCACAACTTATCCACCACAGACAAACCAGCTCATGGATTAATGTTAGAGTGTTAGTATCAATACTACAGCTGTTTCTATAAATTCTACCTTTCTGGCCACTATGTCTACAGCCATGGTACTGACATAGTGATGAGGTGCACCAGTTAGGGGGTGTAATGCTCCAAATGGGGGATGTGATGCTCCAATTTGCAGATGGAGTGCTCCAGATTGGAGGCACTGCAGTGGCAAAAACAACAAACAGAAAGGCACTGGGAGTTGAGGTGTGAGTTGCTGCTCAAGCTCCAGGTGAATGATCGATTCAGAAAAACATCGCTTTAAAAAAATAACACACACTCGCTCGGTTTCGCCAGGAGTATGGATGCTGCTGACCACAGAGAAAGCGCCCTTGAATAGAAAAAGAATGGACTGGTTGATACGACACATATGTGAACCCATAGAGAGAACATATTGCAACACATAAGAGATAAAGTGCATCTGCAAAAGAAACATCAATATACAATTTAGATGATACCACCACAGTGCGATGAACAAAACTACAAATATCATTCTGACCGGTCCATGCTGGGATCTTTGAATCCCATCCTTATGATTTTGATGGTTCTTGATGGAGTGGAATCTCGGGATTGTGACACCCCTGGTATGTCCTGTATTTCAACAGTCTTCTGGGTTGCCATACCTAGACTAGAAGAAGTCTGGGTCCCTAAACCCAAACTTAAACCTGATGCCGAGGAGGCAGGGATGCCTCCCAGAGTGTGAGTCCTGTTCTCTTTGGCTTTTTTCGGCCTCTGCTGCCTGAAACCATTGTCCAACCCTCATCTCCAGACTCAGTGTTTGCAGACAACTTGGACGATCCTGCGAGAACCTCCTGCTGTGACAGTTCATCCGACCCATCCTGCACTGCACCGCTCCGCTCCCCAATACCATTCCTTGTCTCGCCACACTCAACTTCAAGCTCATTCGGAACCACCTTCAATAACACAGCTACTACCCTTTCAAGCTTTTCCTCCAGAGACTTGATGACCCTATCAACTTTCTCCTCCAAAGTCCTAAGGCGAGTGGTATTATCGCAGTAGGTGGATCACATCTCGCCGGTTCAAAAGGATCACATCAGAAGGTCCACAGTTCATATGTTCTACCGCTCAAAATGTCTAACTTAAAAAAGTCAAACATTCAAAAGGTCAAAAGAGGCGTGCTCAGATGCATGAGAGTGGGGTGCATGATAACTTGCAGAGGCGTGCTAAGGCACCTGATAATAGGAGGCTATGAGGTTTAGGTTAGGTTAGGTTAGGTTAGGTTAGGTTAGGTTAGGTTAGGTTAGGTTAGATTAGGTTGGGTTAGGTTAGGTTGGGTCAAGTCAGGTCAGGTCAGGTCAGGTCAGGTTTAGGTCAGGTCAGGTCAGTTCAATTGTGTATGCCTTGGACCCTATTTCCTAGTCTGGGGATATCACCCCTCTTTCCTGAATCTGAGTGCACCTCTGGTCTGGGTACCACTTAACACTACTCAAACTTCCCCTCCTTCCGTCTGTTTCATCTCTAGGGATTTTCTTGCAGAATTTCGGGATATTTCTATGACATTTCGCAAAAGTGGTACCCAGACCAGAGGCGCACTCAGATTCTGGAAAGAGGGTTGATATCCCCAGACTAGGAAATAGGGACTTAGGGCATACACACCTGACCTGACCTGACCTGACCTGACCTGACCTGACCTGACCTGACCTGACCTGACCTGACCTGACCTGACCTGACCTAACCTAACCTAACCTAACCTAACCTAACCTAACCTAACCTAACCTAACCTAACCTAACCTAACCTAACCTAACCTAACCTAACCTAACCTAACCTAACCTAACCTAACCTAACCTAACCTAACCTAACCTAACCTAACCTAACCTAACCTAACCTAACCTAACCTAACCTAACCTAACCCTCATAGCCTCCTATTATCAGGTGCCTTAGCACGCCTCTGCGTTATCATGCACCCCACTCTCACGCATCTGAGCACGCCTCTTTGGACCTTTTGAATGTTTGACTTTTTTAAGTAAGACATTTTGAGCGGTAGAACATATGACCTGTGGACCTTCTGATGTGATCTTTTGAACCGCGAGATGTGATCCACCTACTGCGATAATACCGACGAGAGTCTAGTCCCAGAGGTTGGAGCAAAGGCTGCCCGCCTGCCGGCACCTGCCTAGTCCCCACTACCTTGGCAAAGGTCTGCAAGGGCAGTCCCTTCTGCCTTTCCTTGAACATCCTTTCTGCTTCCTTAAACGATACATCCTGATCATATTTCAACTGACATATTTCTATCTGTTCCTTGTACTTTGGGCACTCATCTACCTTCAAATATGTGTGATCTTTTGATTGACAGTTTGCACATTGCAAAACACACTTTTCATCGCTATGATCTGCCTTATCTATTCCACACTTCCAAGCACTTCAAGTCAAACTTACACCTGTCCTCCCTATGACCAAACCTTCCACACGCCTGGCACATCAGGGGTTTTGGGTAACATGGTCTCACTTTGTACCGTACGTAATCCAGCTTTATGTCCTCTGGGACCCTGCTGCGATTAAAGGTCAGTACAAAACACGGTGTACCCACCTCCCCCTCCTTGGTCTTTCTCTTGACTTGGTGGACACCAGTCACTCCATACTCCTTCAGCCACCCCAGGACTCCTTCCTCTCCCAGATCTACCAGGTCATAGGCATATATTGTGCCCCTGCTGCTGTTCATCTTCTCATGAAGTACACACTTGACCGGTTCACCATCAAAGAACTTAGCCTGTAGGAATTGTTTTGTTTGTTTTGAGTTTTTCGTTTTAATGATCAGCTTTCCATCACCCGAGAAAAAAGCCTTTTCCACTTTTTCCTCCAACTACATTCCTAATGCAAGCTTGCAGCCATGGCCAGCCCTTACTTTTAAGGGGCTTACCAGACACCAACTCCACCACCAAGAAAGCCCCTTCCTCTCCTCCATCTCTCTCCAACAGAACAGAATCGTCAAAAGCTCGCTTTTTAGGCCTTGCCATTGCGGCAAGGTCCTAAAATCCAAGACTCTCACCATGGATAAGAGACACCTCTGAGACACCATGGATAAGAGGTATCTCTTATTCATGCTCTCACTAACTGAATGAAGTTTCTGACAAATGAAAGTCCAAAACAGGATCTACTCAAAACTACAAACCGAGAGTGAAACAAACAAGCCGCACATAGTCAACAAAATAGAAGCTCAAACCTTAGTAGCTCCAGGGTAGAACAATCACAATAATCACGTGATAATTCCTGAATAATCGTATGTATTTTCTAACAACTAGTGGTAACGTTTTTGTCTTTTATGCGCCTTTTTTAAGTGGCCTTTCTACGATCAGCCCAGGGCTGGGGCCACGTTTCCATCGCCGGCAAACAGCGCACTCTGACCACATGTCCGGAGTACGGAGGAAACAGGACGACAATATCTAGTGCATCCAGGACATGTGGACGGCAAAGCCCGCTGAGCGACCGGCGATGAAACGCGGCCCACACGAATTCAGAGACGCAGGGCTGGGAAAGGTCAATTTCGCAGAGAAATTAATCTCTTCCTTAACGCTGCGAGTCTGAATGTTAACTTTAAGGGCGAAGGGCCCGAAAGAAATTCGCCCGCAAAGCTGGCGGCCAAAAGCCAGCGGCCACTGTTTTTATAAAAAATAAAGCCATGCTGGAAGGGAAAACCTCAAAGATGTACGCTAGAGGTGGGTATTTTTGGAAAAAGCTGATCCCGGTCCCGACCAGCATTTCTTGGTCCCGGCCTAGTCCCGGCGAGAAAGATGAGGTCCCGGCCTGGTCCCGGCGGCCTTTTTCCCACTTATTGGCTTTTAAACATACTAATTTCTTGTGGATTAACACGCGCATTGACGGGGGTCTGAGCCACCTTCGCATTGACGGGGGGGCGGGTACCCCCCCCCTAAGATCTCGAGAACCACGGTAGGTAGCGAAAAACGGTAAACGGCGTTGGGCTGCCCATCCACTTCTCCATCGAAAACATTTGAACCATTTTTTTGTCAGGTCACATTTAAGGTCACGAGAGGTCAAAACATGCCCGTCATAGGGATAACATGTAAATTCAGTTTTTCGGCCATTAAATCTGAACAAGTAAAGATAGAGCAAAACGACTTGAACTATATGAATCCTCTTAGCAAGCCGAATCGAATGATATATAATTTGACCTTGCTAGGTCAAATCAAGGATTTGACCTGACCTGAGGTCAGGTCAGGGTCAAATTATATAAAATGCATATCATTAGAACCGCAAAGCCCAGGCGAGTCTAATGCAGCTGAAATAAATGCTCTATCACCATCCGTTACTGAGTTATTCCGTAAAAACCATTTTTCCCATGTATTTCCAATGGAGAGGTCATGCCTCGTACCTGACCTTAGGTCATCGATATCAAAAATACCGGAACATATTTTAGAGAACTCGGTGGGGCCATTATGTGATATGAGTTTCAATCGGATAAGTTCACCCTGCTCCGACTTATGCTATCTTAAACTTTTTTTGACGTCGGGTCACTTGACCTGTAATGGTGACCTGACCTGAGATGACCTAACCCTAAAATTTTCACAGAAGTTGTAAAAATGATGAGGGAAAAGGTATACCAAGTACGGCGGCGCTACACGCCGCCGTTTTTCTGCTATCTCCGAAAAACCCGAGGGGGCGGGTACCCGCCCCCCGTCAATGCGCGTGTTAAGAGCCAAACATATTAAGCAAATTCATATCATCATTACATAAACAATCAACATAAAGTATGAACTATAGATTCAGGAAATCCTCACCTACTATCATGAAAAATGGGCCATAATTATCTGGCAATGCTCTCTGAGGAAACATTTGCATTTTAAACCCTTAAAGGTCACTCAAGTTTCCCACTCTGCATGTAACTTTTACTTTGCTCCCGTCCCTTCTTGTGGCCTTCACAGCTTTACAATTATTTTCATTCAATCCAAATTAATAAAGATGAACTTGGATCTGCCCCGGCGGAAAATTCTACTTCAGGAAACTGAGCTGGTTTGCAATTAAATTGATACTTACAACATTGTATTACCTCTAGCTTGTTGAACTTGAAACAATTTGTGCCATCAATGTAATGTTGTACTAACCCTCCCCCCACCTTTTGTGTAAGGAACAAATGTATCTGCTTCATCATACTGTTTTTCGAATGTAAACAGGCTGTAATGGCTGGTCCAGGTGTGTTAACTAGTTGGATATCGCCTTCTGCATTTGGTAATTCTTGTTAGCCCTTTGCTTTAAAGTCTGTCTGAGCACAAATCATTGGCTTTGTCAACGTTGCACTGTGTAGACCCGTTTTTTCTCTCCTTTTCAATCGTTGCTTATAAATTTTGAATTACCATTTCATCTCTTCGGCACCAATTGAAATTCAAAACAACCACTAGATTTCTTCCTGACTTCTCCATATCTGATCAGGATGATGATTGTGATTCCCCTAACACTGGAAACTTGTTTCAAAAGTGTAACTACACCACCATCTCTGACTTTAATAATTCTAGTGTAACCAATGGCAGTACCATAATACACGTCAATATTCGCTCCTTACCAAAGAATTTCGACTCTCTTTCAGCGCTGATTTCAGAACTCAAGCACAAACCCCTGATAATTCTGGTGACCGAGTTGTGGCTTCTCCCTGAACTTGCTAGCTCCTATGACTTATCAGAATACTCGTTTGAAATTTCACCCCCTCAAGAATATAAAGAAAAGGGGGCTGTATATACGTCCACAAAAGTTTCGTTATAGCAGGAGAGGTGACCTGGAGTCGAATACTACTCAACAACAGTCGGTCTTCCTTGAAGTAAAAAACGTCTTCCCCTTTAGCTTTGTAATCGGTGCTGTATACAGGTCCCCTTCTTACCCATCATCAATATTTTTGAATTACTTGGATTTGTTTCTTGGTAAGATATCTTAAGAAAATAAAACTTGCTTAATTGGTGGCGATTTTAACTTTGATATATTAAAATTTCAGACTAATGAATCCTGCTCATGTTTCTTACAATGTCTGGGGTCTCGAGGATTCCAACCATGTGTTTCTCTTCCTACTAGAATTACAAGTGTTTCGCAAGCTCTCATTGATAATTATTTTTGCAACGATATGTCTGTTTTGAAATCCACACATCTTCTCGTCTCAGAAGCGATCACCTGCCCTTAGCCGTCAATTTAGCGACAAAAATTAATATGATCATTGTGGGATTGTGAGCTGCTGCACCCTCGCTGTGCGTGCCTGAGCGCGCCATTGTGGGTTTGGCCTGAGGCGGGGCGGTCGCCAGTCGACCGCCCGGATGACCCGACAATACAGCAGTACAGATCGGAGCGCCGTCTTTGGAGGTTGTGCGCGTTCAGATTATAACATTGGCGACCGGACGGACTCAAGATGCCGCTGGGGCACATAGAAGAGTTTGATCCTGATCAGCACAACTGGGAGGAATACAAGGAACGTCTGGAACAATTCGTCGTAGCTAATGACATCTCGGATCCAATTAAGAAGAGGGCTGTTCTTCTTAGCAACGTGGGATCGCGCACTTACGGTACTGTACGCTCGCTTTTGTCTCCTGAAAAAGCAAACGAGGTTGAGTATGGCAGAATTTTGTCAACATTAAACAAGCAGTTCTGTCCTCGTCCATCGGTCACAGTCGCTCGTTACCGGTTTTTCTCGTGTTGCCGGCTGCCTTCAGAGATTGTGCAAGAGTTTGTTGCTCGTCTGCGACAGCTGTCTCAGGATTCTAAGTTTGAATCATTCCTTGACCAGATGATTCGCGATCGTTTGGTATGCGGTGTGAACTCAGACGCTATCCAACGCAGGCTTCTGGCTGTAATGCACGTCCCATTTTCTACAAACCCAGGCCGGTGCCGCTGGCGTACAAGCAGCAAGTCGACGAAGAGTTGACTCGTCAGATTGATGCAGGACTGCTGGAGCCGGTGAAGCACTGCAGTTGGGCGGCACCGATCGTCACGGTAAAGAAAAGCTCAGGTGAGATCCGTATCTGTGGAGATTATCGTTTGACAGTCAACAAAGTAACACCTCTGGAGCAATATCCTTTGCCAAAGTCTGAAGAACTTTTACAAGGTTTCAAGGTGCCAAGGTCTTCAGTCAGCTAGACTTGAAAAGCGCGTATCACAGCTGTGTTTACATAAGGACAGCAAACAATATTTGGCTATTAATACCCACAAGGGTATCTTGGTCCCAACCCGACTCGGGTTCGGGTATGCATCCGCCCCTGCCGTGTTCCAGAGATATATGGAGACGCTACTCGCTGGTATTCCAGGAGTCGGAATTTTTCTTGACGATGTCGTGTGTTCTGGAACCACCGCTCAGGAGCACCTGACGACGCTGCAGGAGGTCCTCCGGCGTTTCGCGGACGCAAACCTGCGGCTGCAGAAGAAGTGTCGCTTCGGAGTGCCTTCAGTGATCTACCTGGGACACCACATCGGAGCCGATGGGGTAAAGCCAACCTCGGAGACGGTCAGTGCTATTGACAACGCCCCAGAACCAACAAATCTGAGGGAACTACAGGCTTGGTTGGGTCTCATTAATTACTACTCCAGGTTCCTCAAGAATCTGGCCTCGACGTCGGCTCCACTGTATCGCCTCCTGAAGAAAGGTCAAAAGTGGGAGTGACAGAAGATAGAGTTACAGAAGATAGAGGTAGATGCAGGAAACAGAAGCGAGTGTAGGAGACAGATTCAGGAGCAGAAGCAGTGGTAGAGGCAGATGCAGTGGCAGAGTATGACGAAGGAACAGAGCCGGATGCATGGGTAGAAGTGGATGCAGGAGCAGAAGTGGTGCAGGGGCAGATACGGATAGCGGGGCAGATGCGGATGCAGAAGATAAGAGGTCAATCTGCAGGCAGGGGCGGATGTAGAGGGCAGTGGCAGATGCATGAACAGAGGCAGATGCAGGGGTGGATACAGATAGAGGGGCAAAGGTGGATCCAGATGACTGCCGCCAAATGCAGGAGATAGAGGCTGAGTTACAGGTAAGTATGGATACCGACAGTGTCCCAAAACCTGGGGTGCTGGGTGTAGAGCGACACCCAGTCAAGCAGAATTTTCCACTCACTTTTATATTTTTTTGCTGAATTCTCCACTCACTTTTCTATTATGGTTCTAGTTACCAAAGACACAATTCACTCACAAAGTTAACAATATTCAACAATACTTACTACAAGGGCCAGTTCAATTGCCTCCTCTACTAACGTCCACTGGAAAAAGAGAGGAGCAGAATCGAATAGAAGGTCGCCAAATTAACTCGGCTCTTATGCGCTTCTTTCGCTTTTCTGAAAGAAAATCTGGCGACTTCTATTTTTCTGGCATTATACCTGGCATCCTTATCCCCACCGATTTCAGTGGAACAACAGAATCGAAATTCTGGCGCGGGCAAGACGCTCAGTGCCCCCCCCGGAGAAAGTTCCAGTGGGTGAACACCGCCACCAAATTCCACCACTCACAAAATTCGTGAGTGGAAAATTAGACACCCTAGCCTTTTGTTGCCAAAGAAATGAACTGACCGCTTTGAGAGATACATTTCTGGAAAGCAGTTAATCTGTGCACATTATTTCTAGGCTTACGTCCTTGAAAAGTTATTTTTGTATTTCTGGTACCGAGAATAGTGAAAAATCATTTTTGGTCATATTTTTGTTAAAAGCAATTATCTTGAAATTTGTATGCCAAGCAGGATATTTTTTTGACATTGTATCATAGAAAATTGACCATTTATTGCGAAGAAAATCATTTTTATCCGTATGAGCCCTTCATTGCTGCGTCCACGCCGTGTGACACCCAAATCCACTCACGACACCCTACGACATCCTAGGCATAAAAACGCTGTTATTTTAGTTGAACTGAAAGTGTCCGGTATTTGAATATATTGAAACTCTACATTTTCATTAAATGAATTTTTCTGGCAACAAGACTGCATCCAGTTACCCTTCAAACATCGGCACTTTTTTGTATGGCTGGTCTACGGCGTGGACTTACCAAAACGCCGTCTTTACATCTAGTAAATAAAAGCGGCATCTTTAGGCTTTTTGAAAGGCATGTTGCATATTCGTTATCGACAAAACATTGTTTGTCTTTCTCTTTGTTTGATTTTATCTGTAGAATTTTCTAGCCTATAAGGATTCAGAAAATTAATTTAGGGCAATTTTTAAAATGCAAATTATGTACCTCAGGCGACCGGCAGGTAGCAAGCGACGAGAAATTTAAAATAGTAGTCCCTCTGACGCTGTCGCAACGGTCGCAGCCCGCCGCGCCTGGCTGATGTAGACGAAAGGAAGAAACAAAACAGAAATAAGGCTGTAGCTTCGATTAGATTCATACAAAGCAGCATATTCATATGAAGGTGAGAATATGTGTGAAGAGGAGCAGGGAATTGACAAGTAAAGAAAAGAAACTTAGCAAGAGTCTGGAAGAGTTAATTGCCATGATAGAAAGTTTGTAGTTTCGTCTGGGTTAGTTAAGTGTAAGCCAAGGCTCTACTGGGCCCTAGCATATGTGTATGCGAGGTGCAGTGATTGAGGTCAGGAGTGGCCTCCAAAATTCCGATAACCTTAGGTATAGGTATAGGAGGGGCGTTGTCCCGGACAGAAAAACTGTGCAGTGTATGCTTAGATAATTAATTTTGGCAGATTTTTCCACCTGAGTACCCAAATTGGAAAAATTTTACTCCACCAAACATTTTGAGGGGAATTTTCCACTCACTCGCCATATATTTCAAGCTGAATTTTCCACTCGACACCCTAGCGCAAAACCTATTTTGGGTCACTGGATACCGATGATGGAAGAGGAAGCAGGAGGCTGAAAGTTCCTTTACCTCACAAGCTTATCCATAGCACATGGCAATTCAGCATAATGGGCAAATCCCTGTGGTTAAACTAATAGTTAAAACTGATCTTTTTGCTGATCTTTTCCTGTGGTTAAACTAATAGTTAAAACTGATCTTTTTTGCCACAACAGCTAAGAGTTGATATCTGGATATCCTAAATGATATCATGAATGTTTTATTGCATTTAAGTCACATAATTGTTCATTTTCTTCATCAACTTATATGTTCAGTACTTCAACATGAAAGGATAGAAGGCTTCACGTTTATTGTGGGTGATCATAATGCAAAGATACTATCTATTTGAATTTGTATTTCTGACTTTGAACCTATTTGAATGTGCCTGAGTTTATAAAATTGAATTTACAATAAGTTGGTAAATTGTTTATTGGTTCTTGCTCCTGAGTGCAATTTGTACCCTATAGTGTGGCTAAGCAGACATGTTCAGCTGTAACACAGAACACCTGCCCCTTGTCCTCCCAGTGACTATATTTTTAGTCTATTTTTTACAAGTTTATGATTTTTACTATGTGATGTGGAATATACAAGTACAGATTCAGATCCTGAATCCAAAATATTCAGTATGATTATGCATTCTGACATAGCTGTCAATCAGAATCCTCATGTTGGCAATAAAAGACCAGAAAAATTATTTGTTGTATTGTGAGTAATGGTAGGCAGCAGCTCACTCTGACAAATAATTTTCCTGACTGTTTGAGCGGCAACAAGTTGTGGGTCACATTGTGAAGAGAACATTTTCTGATCAGCTTTTGTTTATCCAACGGTTCTGGTGGATGGCTATACCTGAACGCCTCAGTTATCACATTGAAATTTCTACACTTGCATCCAGGGTTCAATGGGGAAGACCAAATAACAACTAATAAACTTCCAATACTTGTTAGTGCAGCACTCTTAAGACCTACCAACTAATAATCGTAGGCCCTGGTATCAGTGTATGTAATATGTGTGTACTGAGTGCAATCCTAATATATGTGTATTGATGCAAAAGTCGTCAGTTCTAAAATAAAATAATCCTGAAAAGATATAAAGGACTTGACCTCCACTCTCTACTATTAGGGATCTTCTGTGGTTGCAAAGCTTAACCTATCATCACACCTAATATCACATGCAAGATGCTGAAGTTTAAACTATGATTGCCTCTTGAAATCAGTGCCCATTAATGTGCATATATATATATCTACCACAATTATATTCAATGTTTTATATGTTTTGACACACATGCTCCAGTTTTGGTTTAGCGAAGTGTTTCAGCCTTGGTTCTTGACATTTCTGCATCCTAGAACAGCGCAGGAGCGCCCAATGCTCATGAATACCAGAGTTCTAAGAATAAAGAAAATGTAGCCCCTGATACGAAGTGAATTTTCCAACCAATTAGTATTATTTGCCCCTTTCACCGTCAGTACAGGAAGCACAAACACCGGCGATTACTTATTACAATTCCGTAATAACACACTAAACATCAGATGCGTAAAGGTATACCTCAGTTGCGCACAAATAGCGAATCTGGCAAATCTAGCCTCATACCAGCCTAGAATATACTGGATCTGCAAAAACACTAGCCTAGAATATACTGGATCTGCAAAAACATACTATTTTCAATAAAACATTATAATTCAAAATAAAAACTATATTTGTGTATAATATTCTTCTTTAGTAGGACTAAATTAAAAAAACATTGCAAATATTTTGTTTTAGGCAAGATTGAAACTTGGGCACGACCGACTGTGCGACGGCCCTCCCCGCCCTTCCACTCACAATCCACCGGTGCGCACACGCGCTGAACTGCGGCCCGCCGTGCTACCGGGATTGGGCTGCATGGTTTCACTGTTGTACTTATGATGGCGCCACCTGTGTGGATCAATCTTTGCGAGTTGCGCCCTCTGATCGGGGCGGGGATGAGGTCGACTGTCGTGCATGGATGTATGCATTGTCTCGAACTGCTTTTTACTGTATGCGAGTGTTTTTACCGTGTGCAAGTGTGTTTCACCGTTTTGCTGTGTATGTGTTCTTCCTCTCTCTTCCTCCTGCAGGAACTTTCCTTTACTTCTTATGTACTGTTTTAATCTGATTTTATATGATTGTGTTTTATTCAGTAAATATATGTGTATGGACGTAAACTATACTTCAATCCACATTTAAGCTGTATCACACTTCCCTTCTGTCAATCCATAAACATTCGTTCAATAAGCATACCTAAATTTTATCAGGGAAGGTCATGACACAAATACCTTCAAGAGCCTTAATATCAAATCATCAAAGCACAGGAGCAATTTGACATATCACTTTTGCAGTTGCTGTGTGACTAAGGGACTGTTTTGGGCTGTTTATGAAGAATGATTCGAGTTCATACACTGGATGAAGGAACTGACAATTGATGTTTTACATACCAAGGTAGTTCTCCCAAAACAGATTGGTTGAGCAAAACATTCGAAACAGAATTCTGAAGGAATTAGCATTAGATTCATCGTGGATTTTCCTTGTTATAAAAAGCATGTCAGGGATCAAAAGCTGCACCCAGAAGATAGCCTGATCAATTTTACATACAAAAAATAAAAATATACCCTTAAGCACTGCTTAAATTTTCCAACTGGTCCGTGCCCCAAACCCCTGCAAACAGTCCCATTGGAATTACATGTTAAATTTTGCTGCAAAAAATGGTCAGACCCAGAAATGGAACCTTCAAAACCCCAGAATTCTACCGAGGTATCTCATGTCTGCCCCCTGGGCTAATGTCCATGCATGGATTTCCAAATATGGAGGCCAAGCCAGGGGCGGACATGAGAAACTCCTCCAGAAGTTTGTGGGTTTTGAAGGTTCCATTTCTGGATTTGACAGCTTTTTGCAGCAAATTTAACATGTAATTCCATTGGGACTGTTTGCAGGGGTTTGGGGCATGAGCCAGTTGGAAAATTTAAGCGATGCTTAAGGGTATTTTTTTTTTTTGGTGTGTAAAATTGATCAGGCTATCTTCTGGGTGCAGTTATTAGTCCCTGACATGCTTTTATAACAAGGAAAATCCACAATGAATTTCATGCTAATTCCTTCAGAATTGTTTTGAATGTTTCGCTCAACCAATCAGAATGCTGTGTTCTACCTTCTGCTACCAGCATCCAAGGTATCTTGAACAGAACCCTCCAAAATACTACCATATCCTCAACAAGCTGCCAAATCAGGTAGTCAGCTGGCTGTCATGTCCAAACTAGAGGTGGGACTTTTTGGTCCTGTGGTCCCGGCGCCGGGACCAGGTTTGGTCCCGGCGGGACTAAAGCCGGGACCAAAGGCTAGACGCCGGGACTGTGCCGGACCAGAGCCAGTCTGGATAAAGAAAAATTCATGATAATGGTTTCCACATTTCATCTAAAACTAAGATAAGAGATAAAATATAACTGAGACTTTCCAGCACTTCATTGCCTCCTTGATGCAATTTTCTGACTTTATAAGATACCTACCTATACCTACCTATACCTAAATATTACAGATTTTGCAAGGCCTTATCGGCCTGTTGGCTCTGGTCTTTGACGCGCTCTTTCCAGGCTGAGTCGTTTGTCAGTCTTTCTCAGATCGAAGCATCTGAGAGAAGCGGAGGCCCTCGTTGACCGAGTGACCTGCTGAGAAGTGTCCCTAGAGTGTATGTGTGGACCTAATGAGCTCCTGGGGAGATACATGATTCTCGAATACCGAGAAGCCCACGCACCTCAGGCACTCGTGTCGATTAACTGTCTTCGTCGGGGACGTGGAACATCTGCCGGGCCCAGTGATTGTCCAACCGAGACTTGAACGTATTTAATGAAGGAGCAGCTATCACGTGGGCTGGTAATGCATTCCAGCTGTTCACAATCCGGACCCCGAAGGATGCCCTACGCACGCGCGAGACAGCATCCGGCTTCGTTAACTTCATAGCATGCCCGCGCGTTTGAGATCTGCCGTCAAGATGGAAGAACTGGGTGTAGTTCTGATCGATGGCGCCATGTAAGAGTTGATAAACTCTTATCATGTCCCCCGGAGTCGACGATGGTAGAGGGAGGGTAGATTGAGTGCACGCAGTCTATCAACATACGAGTGTCGTCTCAGGGATGGTACCATGCGGGTGGCTCGACGTTGGACTCTCTCAATAAGCCTCCTGATCTGCCCTGTTAAATGGTCCCCAGACAGAGTTTCCGTATTCGAGCAGTGGGCGCACCATAGTTTTGTAGAGTAGCGGAAGTGTGAAAGTGTCGATGTTGGCAAAAGACCTCCTCATGATCGCCAGTACTCTGGATGCCTTAGAGGCTGCTGTGGCTGCCTGGCGTCGAAATTTCAGGTCTCTATCCACAAGAACTCCCAGGTCCTTCTCAACCTCTTGTGCCTGGACTTTTCCGCCGTCCATTTCGTAATTGTGTTCTTGGTTGTTGTTTCCTAAGTGGAGCACGCCGCATTTGCTTAAGTTGAAGGGCAAGATGAGAAAAGTATCAATTCAACTAGATGAAAGAGAAAAAATAATGTTGCACACACACAGCACAGAACACAGCTCTCACTAAGTTTCATTCTTTGGAAACAACATTTTCAGATGTAATTCCTATTCCTTCACTTAATTATAAAGCCACTCAGCGACACAACCAAAATACAACCCAAAAATGGTGATTACTGGGGTCAAAATCACTTTGAATTGAAGAAAAAACATTTTTTGCATATAGGTACTGGAAGGCATAAAAACAAGCTTGATTGAAAAGAGAATTCTGGAATTGGCGATTGGAAATGGCTGTCCCTTCCAACCCCACTGTTTCAATTGCCTTCTCTCTCTAAAAAAAATACTCAACAGCATTTCAAATTACCTACGTCTGAGCGTTATGTCGTGAATAAAACGTGAACGGCTTCAATTTCTTCAACCACATTCAACTACCGCACCACGCTTCGTTGGCGTAGACAACAACAAGAAGAATAATAAAGATAAAAAACAAGTTTTTACAACGTTTTTACCGTTGTAGTGTTTTGTCGTGTGTGCTGTGCTGTACTGTCCCAAATACATGTAATGTATGGATGGAAGTGTGCGCCATTACTGTCTTTGAAGAAAAATTCAACCAAGCAGAAGCACAAGCTTTAGTAGGCTCAAGGCTAAGGAGCATTAAAAATAATGTGATAATTCAGTAAATTTTTCCTTATATTTTTACTAAACCTGATAATATACTATTTGTCTTTAGTGCGCCGTCTACGGCTTCTGTAAAATTTTTTGTCTATTAAAAGCAAATATTACTATTGGTATTAATAAATTTCAAATTTGATTTGTCTAAAATAATGAAAAGCCGTTTTGACACAAATCAAAGAAGACATTTTTGCTACTAGCTTTGCCTTACCACAGACCTATGCTTTGCCTCCATATTTGGAAATCCATACATGGACATTAGCCCTATTGTTTGTGTGTGTGTGTTGGTTGGTCGTTGGGAGAAAGAAGGAAAGAAGGAAGGGAGGTGGGTGATTACCTAATTGTTTTTGGAGAACTACCTAGGCAAGGTACCTAGGTATGTAAAACATTAATTGTCAGTTCCTTCATCCAGTGTATCAACTCACATCATTCTTCATAAACAGCCAAAAACAGTTCTGTAGTCACATGGCAACTGTAAAAGTGATATGTCAAATTTGAATTGCTCCTGTGCTTTGGTGATTTGATCTGAAGGCTCTTGAAGGTATTTGTGTCCTGACCTTCCCTGATAAAAGTTGGGTAAGCTTATTGATTAAATTTTTATGCATGGACTGAAGGGAGGTGTGATACAGCTTGAATTTGGATTGATGTATAGTTTCTTAGGTACTTTTAAGGGTTTAACATGCAAACATGTCCTCAGAGAGCATTGTCAGATAATTGTGGCCATTTTTCATGATAGTAGGTAAGGATTTCCTGAAGCTATAGTTCATACTTTATGTTGATTTGTTTATGTAATGATGATATAAATTTGCTTAATATGTTTGGCTCTTAATCCACAAGAAATTAGTATGTTTAAAAGCCAATAAGTGGGAAAAAGGCTGCTGGGACCAGGCCGGGACCACATCATTCTCGCCGAGACTAGGCCGGGACCAAGAAATGTTGGTATTATGGTAGTAGGCAGATCACATTTCACGGTTCAAAAGGATCACATCAGATGGTCCACAGTTCATATGTTCTACCGCTCAAAATGTGTAACTAAAAAAAGTCCAACATTCAAAAGGTCCAAAGAGGCGTGCTCAGATGCATGAGAGTGGGGGTGCATGATGCCGCAGAGGCGTGCTAAGACACCTGCTAATAGGAGGCATTGAGGGTTAGGGTAGGGTAGGGTAGGGGTAATCATCGGGTAGACGTCTCCGCTCTCCGGCCTTTTCCCCAAAATATCCCAAGATCCAGAAATATCCGGAAATAACCCAAGTTTTGTTCCGAACAACCCAATATTGCAATAAATCCCCATTCCTGGAGCAATGATATGCCCAGGAGGATGCTGGGAAGGGGATGTATTGCGCAGAGGCGTGCTCAGACTGCCAGAAAGGGTGGGGGGGGTGAAGTTAGCAAAGGCTTGCCAAGAAGACTTCTGGCAAGGGGACGTGTTGAACATAGGCGTGTTCAGACTGCTATGGTGGGGAGGTATTGTACAGAGGCGTGCTCAGACTGCCAGAAAGGGGGGTGAAGTTAGCAAAGGCGTGCCAAGAAGACTGCTGGCAAGGGGACGTGTTGAACATAGGCGTGTTCAGACTGCTATGGTGGGGAGGTATTGTACAGAGGCGTGCTCAAACTGCCAGAAAGGGTGGGGGGGGTGAAGTTAGCAAAGGCGTGCCAAGAAGACTGCTGGCAAGGGGACGTGTTGAACATAGGCGTGTTCAGACTGCTATGGTGGGGAGGTATTGTACAGAGGCGTGCTCAGACTGCTATGATGGGGAAGTATTGTACAGGACTGCTGGCAAGGGGACGTGTTGAACATAGGCGTGTTCAGACTGCTATGGTGGGGAGGTATTGTACAGAGGCGTGCTCAGACTGGCAGAAAGGGGGGGTGAAGTTAGCAAATGCGTGCGAAGAAGACTGCTGGCAAGGGGATGTGTTGAACATAGGCGTGTTCAGACTGCTATGGTGGGGAGGTGTTGTACAGAGGCGTGCTCAGACTGCCAGAAAGGGTGGGGGGGTGTGAAGTTAGCAAAGGCGTGCCAAGAAGACTGCTGGCAAGGGGACGTGTTGAACATAAAGGCGTGCCAAGAAGACTGCTGGCAAGGGGACGTGTTGAACATAGGCGTGTTCAGACTGCTATGGTGGGGAGGTATTGTACAGAGGCGTGCTCAGACTGCTATGATGGAGAAGTATTGTACAGGACTGCTGGCAAGGGGACGTGTTGAACATAGGCGTGTTCAGACTGCTATGGTGGGGAGGTATTGTACAGAGGCGTGCTCAAACTGCCAGAAAGGGTGGGGGGGGTGAAGTTAGCAAAGGCGTGCCAAGAAGACTGCTGGCAAGGGGACGTGTTGAACATAGGCGTGTTCAGACTGCTATGGTGGGGAGGTATTGTACAGAGGCGTGCTCAGACTGCTATGATGGGGAAGTATTGTACAGGACTGCTGGCAAGGGGACGTGTTGAACATAGGCGTGTTCAGACTGCTATGGTGGGGAGGTATTGTACAGAGGCGTGCTCAGACTGGCAGAAAGGGGGGGTGAAGTTAGCAAATGCGTGCCAAGAAGACTGCTGGCAAGGGGACGTGTTGAACATAAAGGCGTGCCAAGAAGACTGCTGGCAAGGGGACGTGTTGAACATAGGTGTGTTCAGACTGCTATGGTGGGGAGGTATTGTACAGAGGCGTGCTCAGACTGCTATGATGGGGAAGTATTGTACAGGACTGCTGGCAAGGGGACGTGTTGAACATAGGCGTGTTCAGACTGCTATGGTGGGGAGGTATTGTACAGAGGCGTGCTCAGACTGGCAGAAAGGGGGGTGAAGTTAGCAAATGCGTGCCAAGAAGACTGCTGGCAAGGGGACGTGTTGAACATAGGCGTGTTCAGACTGCTATGGTGGGGAGGTGTTGTACAGAGGCGTGCTCAGACTGCCAGAAAGGGTGGGGGGGTGTAAAGTTAGCAAAGGCGTGCCAAGAAGACTGCTGGCAAGGGGACGTGTTGAACATAGGCGTGTTCAGACTGCTATGGTGGGGAGGTATTGTACAGAGGTGTGCTCAGACTGCAATGATGGGGAAGCATTGTACAGGACTGCTGGAAAGGGGACGTGTTGAACATAGGCGTGTTCAGACTGCTATGGTGGGGAGGTATTGTACAGAGGCGTGCTCAGACTGCCAGAAAGGGGGGGGTGAAGTTAGCAAAGGCGTGCCAAGAAGACTGCTGGCAAGGGGACGTGCTGAACATAGGCGTGTTCAGACTGCTATGGTGGGGAGGTATTGTACAGAGGCGTGCTCAGACTGCCAGAAAGGGTGGGGGGGGTGAAGTTAGCAAAGGCGTGCCAAGAAGACTGCTGGCAAGGGGACGTGCTGAACATAGGCGTGTTCAGACTGCTATGGTGGGGAGGTATTGTACAGAGGCGTGCTCAGACTGCCAGAAAGGGTGGGGGGGTGAAGTTAGCAAAGGCGTGCCAAGAAGACTGCTGGCAAGGGGACGTGTTGAACATAGGCGTGTTCAGACTGCTATGGTGGAGAGGTATTGTACAGAGGCGTGCTCAGACTGCCAGAAAGGTTGGGGCGGTGAAGTTAGCAAAGGCGTGCCAAGAAGACTGCTGGCAAGGGGGACTTGTTGAACATAGACGTGTTCAGACTGCTATGGTGGGGAGGTATTGTACAGAGGCGTGCTCAGACTGCTATGATGGAGAAGTATTGTACAGGACTGCTGGCAAGGGGACGTGTTGAACATAGGCGTGTTCAGACTGCTATGGTGGGGAGGTATTGTACAGAGGCGTGCTCAGACTGCCAAAAGGGGGGGTGAAGTTAGCAAAGGCGTGCCAAGAAGACTGCTGGCAAGGGGACGTGTTGAACATAGGCGTGTTCAGACTGCTATGGTGGGGGGTATTGTACAGAGGCGTGCTCAGACTGCCAGAAAGGGTGGGGGGGGTGAAGTTAGCAAAGGCGTGCCAAGAAGACTGCTGGCAAGGGGACGTGTTGAACATAGCGTGTTGAGACTGTTATGGTGGGGAGGTATTGTACAGAGGCGTGCTCAGACTGCTATGATGGGGAAGTATTGTACAGAGGCGTGCTCAGAGTGTTTTTAAGGGGATGCATTGTACAGAGGTGTGCTCAAACTGCTATAGTGGCGATGTATTGTACAGAGGCGTGCTCAGACTGCTAGGAAGGGGGTGCAGTTGATAAAGGCGTGCCCAGGAGACTCCTGGAAATATGATGCATTGTGTAGAGGCGTGCCCAGACTGCCAGGAAGGGTGTGAAGTTAGCAAAGGTGTGTCAAGGAGACTGCTGGTAAGGGAATGTATTGTGCAGAGGCGTGGTCAGATTGCTTTGAAGGGGATGTATAGCTCAGAGGGGAATTCGGAGTGTTGGAGTGTTTGAATGGAGATTTTTTGTACAGAGGCATGCTCAGAGTGCTACGGAGGGATATATTCTACAGAGGCGTGTTCTGAGTGCTATTGACGGATGTATTGTCAAGAGGTGTGTTCAGAGCGCTGGAAACGGGATTGTACTGTACAGAGAGATGCTCAGAGTGCTGCCTCTTGCCAGTAGGGTGCTGGCAAGGACATGTATTGGGGTAGCTGATTCTTATACGAGGAGCATTCAAAAATTAGTTGAAGGCGATTATGATTGTTGTGTTGCAGATGCATTCACTGAAGATGCCAAGACTTTGACTCGGCGTAGTAGTGTAAAACGCCATCCCAGCGGGAAAGCCTTAATGCAGAGTTTCGTCAAGTGTTTTTTTTAGTCTATTTGTGAATGAAAATTTTGTGGGCTTTGTAATCGTCGAGATTATTCATACTTACATTGGCTCTTTTTATCGGTTGATTATATACTTACAATACATTGCCCAGCGGTGAACACTGGCTTTCTTTTCATCTTCAATGACAAAACACGTGCATCGTGCAGCTCAAGTGAAGTAATAATCACTGTGGGGAAGCGGCAGTGTGTGGTATGGGGCAGTATGTGCATTGATAATGGGCAGGATGTCGAATATGGTAGCGCCGTTGCTATTGCAGGTGCAGAACTTGCTAACATTTGCGCTGTAGGTATTAACCCTTGCCCCGGTGGTGGGTACGAGCCACCTTCGCCCTGGTGGGGGGGGCTAAAAAAGACCCCCCACGATCTCAAAAACTAAGAGAGCTAGAAAAAAGCGCAAAACGGCAATCGAAAGCTCTTCGAAAATGATATCGAAAATACTTCGGTCATTTTTCTTGTCAGGTCAATATCAAGGTCACCAGAGGTCAAAATAGGTCAAAATCGCTAATATGAGGTGTACTAAGAAAACCTCACATATCTCAGAAACTATGATAGCTAGAAACATTTTTCTAACACCATTCGAAAGCTCTTGAGATGCGCTTTCATTACAGTGGCATTCATTTTCGTGTCAGGTCAAAGCCTAGGGAGCTACAGGTCACTAGATATTGGGTATATTCTTTGGAATGCCCATAGCCACCCATGCATAAGGGCGTTTACTTTTTCGCTAATAGCTTCCAAACCAAACAAGATACAGCCATAGTTTATGCACCATTGCAATCCTCTCGTCAATACGAATCGAATGATATATGATATTGCTATGCCAGGTCAAATTTAAGAATTTGACCTGACCCAGGTCAACGGTCTGACCTAACTTGACCTGGTATAGTCATGATGTATATCATTTGACTTCCAGTGACTATACAAACACTTTGGTGACAAAATAAAAGCTCTCTTATTTTATTCAAAATTTATAGAGAAAAACACCAAAAAATGCTTATTTGACGTAAGGTGACCTTTTAAAGGTCACAAGTCAAAAATTTTGGCATCAGCTCCAGAAATGGTCTAAGAGCAAGTCGCAACCGATGTTTGAAGTTGATTCCATCCATACTTACTGAGAAAAGCTCATTTCGTGATTTTCCCCATGTATTCACAATGGGGAGGTCATGCTCTGCACATGACCTTAGGTCACCAATATCAAAAATCCCGGAACAAATGTTGTAGCTCCTGGTGGGCCCAATATGTGGTATGAGTTTCAACTTGATCGATTAACCCTTCTTTTAGTTATGCGGTCCTAAGTATTTTTTTAGGTGAGGTCACTTCACCTGGCCTGGTGACCTGACCTGATATGACCTTGAGCCAAAATTTTCAGGAAAGATGTAAAAATGATGAAGGAATAGCTAGACCAAGTTTGGCGGCGCTGCGCGCCGTTTTTTGGTCCCTTCAGAAAAACCCGAGGGGGGGTCTAAAAAGACCCCCACCCGGGCGAAGGTTAAGGGTGAAGCCAGCGGGCCAACCCGGCCATGCCTCGCTCCCTCAAACGCTTCAAAATGTACCAACGTTGAGCCCATTTTGGTTGATTTTCTTTAAATCACTGTTGTTCTCACGTTTTTCGTAGGTCTCCATCGCCCAAGGTTTTGCCCAGATCCACCCCTGGTGTCATTTTTAACACGCGCATTGACGGGGTCTGAGCCACCTTCGCATTGACGGGGGGCGGGTACCCGCCCCTAAGATCTCGAGAACCACGGTAGGTAGCGAAAAACGGAAAACGGCGTTGGGCTGCCCATTCACTTCTCCATCGAAAACATTTGAACCATTTTTTGTCAGGTCGCATTTAAGGTCACGAGAGGTCAAAACATGCCGTCATAGGGATAACATGTAAATTAAGTTTTTCGGCCATTACATCTGAACAAGTAAAGATAGAGCAAAACGACTTGAACTATGTGAATCTTCTCAGCAAGCCGAATCGAATGATACATAATTTGACCTTTCTGGGTCAAATCAAAGATTTGACCTGACCTGAGGTCAGGTCAGGATCAAATTATGTAAAATGCATATCATTAGAACCGCAAAGCCCAGACGAGCAGTCTTCTTGGCACGCCTCTGCTAACTTCACCCCCCCCACCCTTTCTGGAAGTCTGAGCACGCCTCTGTACAACACCTCCCCACCATAGCAGTCTGAACACGCCTATGTTCAACACGTCCCCTTGCCAGCAGTCTTCTTGGCACGCATTTGCTAACTTCACCCCCCCTTTCTGCCAGTCTGAGCACGCCTCTGTACAATACCTCCCCACCATAGCAGTCTGAACACGCCTATGTTCAAAACGTGCCCTTGCCAGCAGTCTTCTTGGCACGCCTTTGCTAACTTCACCCCCCTTTCTGGGAGTCTGAGCACGCCTCTGTACAGTACCTCCCCACCATAGCAGTCTGAACACGCCTATGTTCAAAACGTGCCCTTGCCAGCAGTCTTCTTGGCACGCCTTTGCTAACTTCACCCCCTTTCTGGGAGTCTGATCACGCCTCTGTACAATACCTCCCCACCATAGCAGTCTGAACACGCCTATGTTCAACACGTCCCCTTGCCAGCAGTCTTCTTGGCAAGCTTTTGCTAACTTCACCCCCCTTTCTGGCAGTCTGAGCACGCCTCTGTACAGAACCTCACCACCATAGCAGTCTGAACACGCCTATGTTCAACAGGTCCCCTTGACAGCAGTCTTCTTGGCACACCTTTGCTAACTTCACCCCCCCACCCTTTCTGGCAGTCTGAGCACGCCTCTGTACAACACCTCCCCACCATAGCAGTCTGAACACGCCTATGTTCAACACGTCCCTTTGCCAGCAGTCTTCTCGGCACGCATTTGCTAACTTCACCCCCCTTTCTTCCAGTCTGAGCACGCCTCTGTACAATACCCTCCCCACCATAGCAGTCTGAACACGCCTATGTTCAACACGTCCCCTTGCCAGCAGTCTTCTTGGCAAGCTTTTGCTAACTTCACCCCCCCTTTCTGGCAGTCTGAGCACGCCTCTGTACAGAACCTCACCACCATAGCAGTCTGAACACGCCTATGTTCAACAGGTCCCCTTGACAGCAGTCTTCTTGGCACGCCTTTGCTAACTTCACCCCCCCCACCCTTTCTGGCAGTCTGAGCACGCCTCTGTACAACACCTCCCCACCATAGCAGTCTGAACACGCCTATGTTCAACACGTCCCTTTGCCAGCAGTCTTCTCGGCACGCATTTGCTAACTTCACCCCCCCTTTCTTCCAGTCTGAGCACGCCTCTGTACAATACCTCCCCACCATAGCAGTCTGAACACGCCTATGTTCAACACGTCCCCTTGCCAGCAGTCCTGTACAATACGTCCCCATCATGGCAGTCTGAACACGCCTATGTTCAACACGTCCCCTTGCCAGCAGTCTTCTTGACACGCCTTTGCTAACTTCACCCCCCCCACCCTTTCTGGTAGTCTGAGCACGCCTCTGTACAATACCTCCCCACCATAGCAGTCTGAACATGCCTATGTTCAACACGTCCCCTTGCCAGCAGTCTTCTTGGCACGCCTTTGCTAACTTCACCCCCCTTTCTGGAAGTCTGAGCACGCCTCTGTACAATACCTCCCCAACCATAGCAGTCTGAACACGCCTATGTTCAAAGCGTGCCCTTGCCAGCAGTCTTCTTGGCACGCATTTGCTAACTTCAACCCCTCCTTTCTGGCAGTCTGAGCACGCCTCTGTACGATACCTCCCCACCATAGCAGTCTGAACACGCCTATGTTCAACACGTCCCCTTGCCAGCAGTCCTGTACAATACTTCCCCATCATAGCAGTCTGAGCACGCCTCTGTACAATACCTCCCCACCATAGCAGTCTGAACACGCCTATGTTCAACACGTCCCCTTGCCAGCAGTCTTCTTGGCACGCCTTTGCTAACTTCGACCCCTTTCCTGGTAGTCTGAGCACGCCTCTGTACAATACCTCCCCACCATAGCAGTCTGAACACGCCTATGTTCAACACGTCCCCTTGCCAGCAGTCCTGTACAATACTTCCCCATCATGGCAGTCTGAACACGCCTATGTTCAACACGTCCCCTTGCCAGCAGTCTTCTTGACACGCCTTTGCTAACTTCACCCCCCCCCACCCTTTCTGGCAGTCTGAGCACGCCTCTGTACAACACCTCCCCACCATAGCAGTCTGAACACGCCTATGTTCAACACGTCCCCTTGCCAGCAGTCTTCTCGGCACGCCTTTGCTAACTTCACCCCCCTTTCTGGCAGTCTGAGCACGCCTCTGTACAATGCCTCCCCACGTTAGCAGTCTGAACACGCCTATGTTCAACACGTCCCCTTGCCAGCAGTCTTCTTGGCACGCCTTTGCTTCCGGAATGGGGATTTATTGCAATATTGGGTTGTTCGGAACAAAACTTGGGTTATTTCCGGATATTTCTGGATCTTGGGATATTTTGGGGAAAAGGCCGGAGAGCGGAGACGTCTACCCGATGATTACCGGGTAGGGTAGGGTAGGGTAGGGGTAGGGTAGGGTAGGGTAGGGTAGGGTAGGGTAGGTTAGGGTAGGGTAGGGTAGGGTAGAGGGTAGGTTAGGTTAGGTTAGGTTAGGTTAGGTTAGGTTAGGTTAGGTTAGGTTAGGTTAGGTTAGGTTAGGTTAGGTTAGGTTAGGTTAGGTTAGGTTAGGTTAGGTTAGGTTAGGTTAGGTTAGGTTGTGGTTAGGTTAGGTTAGGTTAGGTTAGGTTAGGTTAGGTTGGGCTAGGCTAGGCTAGGCTAGGCTAGTCAGGTCAGGTCAGGTTTAGGTTAGGTAAGGTCAGGTCAGTTCAATTGTGTATGCCCTTGGTCCCTATTTCCTAGTCTGGGGATATCACCCCTCTTTCCAGAATCTGAGTATGCCTCTGGTCTGTGTACCACTTTACACTACACAAACTTTCCCCTCCTTCCGTCTGTTTCATCTCTAGGGATTTTCTTGCAGAATATGGGGATATTTCTAAAACATTTAGAAAAGTGGTACCCAAACTAGAGGCGCACTCAGATTCTGGAAAGAGGGTTGATATCCTCAGACTAGGAAAGAGGGACTAAGGGCATACACCGACCTGACCTGACCTGACCTGACCTGACCTAACCTAACCTAACCTAACCTAACCCTCATTGCCTCCTATTATCGGGTGTCTTAGCACGCCTCTGCGGCATCATGCGCCCCACTCTCATGCATCTGAGCACACCTCTTTGGACCTTTTGAATGTTGGACTTTTTTAAGTTAGACATTTTGAGCAGTAGAACATATGAACTGTGGACCTTTGATGTGATCCTTTTGAACTGTGAGATGTGATCTGCCTACTACCATAACACCGAAATGTTGGCCAGGACCGGGACCGGGACCAGCTTTTTCCAAAAAAGTCCCACCTCTAGTCCGAACCATATCTATAGGAACCGTGGGGCAAGCATAGATCTGTGAGAACGCAAAGCTAGGAGCAAGAACTGTCTTCTTTGATTCGTGTGAAAACAGCTTTTTTATTATTCTAGGCAAATCAGAGTTGAGAATTATCACTGCCAATAACAATAGTTGCTTGTAATAGGAAAAAAATATTACAGCAGCAGCAGACAGCGCACTAAAGACAAGCAATACATTATCACGTTTAGTGGGAGAATAATCACAATATTTGATGAATTATCACGTGGGTCCAAATACTTTCTACCCTGAGGCTACGAAAGCTTGAGCTTCTTCTTGGTCTAATTTTTCTTCAAAGACAGCAATGGAGCACACTTGTTTTTTATCTTTATTATTATTCTTGTTGTTGTTGGCTACGACAACGAAGCGTGTGGTGTGGTAGTTAAATATGTGGTTGAAGAAATCGAAGCCATTCACGTTTTATTCACGATATAACGCACAGACGTAATTTGAAATACTATTGAGTATTTTTTGGAGAGAGAAGGCAATTGAAACAGTGGGGTTGGTAGGGATGGCCATTTCCAATCACCAATTTCAGAATTTTCCTTTCAAGCGAGCATTTGTTTCAATGCATTCCAGTACCTAGGTATATGCAAAAAACGTTTTTTCTTCAATTCAAAGTGATTTTGACCCCAGTACCCACCATTTTCGGGTTGTATTTTGGTTACGTCACTGAATTGCTTGATAGTCAAGTGAAGGAATAAGAAATACATCAGAAAATGTGGTTTCCAAAGAATGCAACTTAGAGCTGTGTTCTGTGCTGTGTGTGTGCACCATTATTTTTTTCTCTTTTGTCTAGTTGAATTGATCTTAGTTAGATGAAATGTAAAAACCATTATCATGAATTTTGCTTGAACCAGACTGGTTCTGGTCCCGGCACAGTCTCGGCGTCTAGCCTTTGGTCCCGGCTTTAGTCCCGCCGCGACCAAACCTGGTCCCGGCGCGGGGACCGCGGGACCAAAAAGTCCCACCTCTAATGTACGCTCGGAAACTCCAAGTTACATGATTAAGATGAAAACCCTTCTTATATAAAAAAACAATATTTTCGCGGTGATATTCTAAGGGAATGCATTGCTGTCATCTTTGATTTGGTACAGGTCCATAACCCACGGGGAGGGGGGAGTGACAGGGATCACAATTATGTAGAGAAAGGTTCTTTTAGTGAAGGAGATAACAAGGCATATGAAAGCAAGACACTGTTTCAGAGGTATTCATAGCCCGGATTATCTTGAATAATCCTAACGAGAGGCAAATCACGGTGGTGTGCATACTGTTTCATTGGCTTTATGGGCCCACGTTTCATCAGAGTTTATGGGCCCATGTCGATTCACATATGAAGTTCAGAGCCAATTCCATGAGGTCTGGACGGTTGTTTCCAAGCAGATTTTGGAGACTAAGGGTCAGATCATTCGCCGCAAGGAAGTTGACGATGCATATCCTTCTTGGGGCTTCGGTGGGACATTCGAGTAGCATATGTTTAACTGAGAGCCTTGCGCCACATCCCTCACAGTTCGGGGGAGTGTCATTGTCGAAGAGATAGCTGTGGGTTAATGGAGTGTGTCCACAGCGTAAGCGAGCAAGCAGTACTTCCTTTTGCTTGGTGTTTTGGTTGCTACTGCACCAGGGAGAGTTTTGGTTTGATTTCATAAATGTGATCAGAGTGTATGTTTTCCCATTTTAATTGAAGATAAGATGTAAAACGTTCTCTCAATGCACTAAAAACATCCGAAAGAGGTAAGTGGATATTTGTCACCCTTTGCAAAAGAGAGGCCTGTTTCGCCGCTGTAACGGCCTCTTCATTACCGGGAATAGAACAGTGACCCGGGATCCATAGGAAAATGATGTTTTGGCTACGAGGAGGGGTGTAGAGAATCCGAAGAATATCGTGGACGAGAGGATGATCTATGGTCTCTGGGCACCGTAGGGCCCCAAGGGCCGATCTCGAGTCCGTGCATACTATCGAAAGAGGAGTACGTGATTCTCGGATGAGAATCATAGCCCTTTGATAGCATACAGCTCTGTAGTAAAAACGGAGGCAATATTAGGTAGTCGGTAAGTCAATTTCAAATTTAACCAGACAACCGCAGATCCAACTTGCTGGTTCCGGAAAGATCCGTCCGTGTAGATAAATGTATAGTCCGAATGCGCAAATTGGTATGCGTGGAAATCAGACAATATTTCAGTCGGATTGATTTGCGACTTTCGTTCAGTAATAAGGCATTGGACATCTGGCCAATGGTGAAGCCATTAGGCTAGAGGAGGTGGCTTGGGAGCGGTGTGCACCAGGGGCATATTGATCTCAGTCTGAGCGTTCTGTACTACAGTGGCAATAGAACGGATTGTTTTCTGAGGGTGGCGTGCGTTATAAACATAATGAGGCGTCACGCAGGACGAAGCAGGATGGTCCGGGCTGCTCATAACCTGGTAATAATATCGGAGGACTAAGAAAAGTTGACGGATTTCTAGAGGGGGCAGGCTAACGTCGGCCTGAAGACCAGTCACAGGGGTAGTCTGAAATGCCCCCATAATTATCCTGAGACACATGGATTGTATTGGTTCTATACGATGTCGACTTGTTTGGGGAAACTATACATATTACAAGGGCACTATAGTCGAGAACAGATCGGATAAGGCTACTGTAAAGGAGGGTGAGAGATTTACGGTCCGCGCCCCAGGTACAACCTGAAACACATTTCCGTGTGTTAATTATTTGTAGGCAGCGTACTTGCAGCTGTTCGATGTGGTTGTGGAAAGTGAGACGGGTGTCAAGTATAATACCTAGATACTTGAACGTTTGAACTTGCGGGATGCGTTGATTTCGAATTTTTAGTTGAAGATCGTCTGCCACTCTGCTTCTTTTAAAGACCATGGTGGCTGATTTCGTAGGGGAAAGAGAGAATCCCCAACTGTCACACCAACGCGATATGAGTCTCAGTGCGGCCTGCATTATTTCTCCGGATTCCCTACAGGTGTCGCGGGTAGTCCAGATGGCAAGGTCATCAGCAAACATGGAACAATGGACGCTCGGATAATTTCTCCGTACGTCGTCGAATATGTCGTTTATGGCCAGTAAGAAAAGGTTGGGAGATAGCACACTCCCTTGTGGCACACCATGCTCGAGAGTATGTGGATCCGAAAATGTTGTCTTGCATTTTACCTGGAACGTTCTTACCTGCAGAAAGTTTTTGATAAACTGGGCCATGTGGCCCCCAATACCGATTTTATGGAGCTTTATCAGCGCAGTTCCTCTGTCAACCTTATTAAACGCGGATGATAAGTCTAGTAATGTGGCAACCGTAGGATGTCCGTGAATGAAGCCTTTTTGGACAGACGATACGAGTCTGATAATGTTACAGTTGGTGTTTAAGCTTTTACGAAATCCACTTTGAAAAGCTGACAACAGTTTATTAGATTCCAAAAAGAAGGTTAGCTTGGCATTTACCATTCTTTCCATTATTTTGCAGGAACAATTCGTAAGGAAAATTGGGCGATAAAAAGTTGCCAAGAGTTCATCTTTACTTTGTTTTGTATCGGGATAACTATGCTTTGAAGCCAACCAGGAGGGAAGGTATCAGTTTCCCATAAATTGTTTATTGAGGATAACAATCGTGTACTATTTTGATTTGAAAGATTTGAGTAAAAAGAGTAATTTATTCCATCTGGACCGGGGGATGATTTATTATCCCTGGTTATCGATGCTTCGAGCTCCTTTAGGGTGAAAGGAACGTTGTAAAATTCAGTTTCTGGTGATGAAAAGTCTAAGAAATTAGATGATGCCACAAGGTTCTGGTGAATATTTGACGGATATATTTATGTTGACGATAAAGACGCAAAATGTTTTATCACCATGACTTCATCTGTCTTTGGGATGGTTCATGCCCGTTGATGATTGGACAATAAACTAAACTAGACAATAAACTAATGTCTAGCAAATGTATTTGTGACCTGATGCGGGTCGGATATTATTCCATTAGTGGTCATCAGTTGTGGGAAATGTGCACTGCAAGCTCGACGGGATCCGAATGAGCGAACCTTCTGCCATATGTCTTTTATCGGGGTAAAACGATTAACTTTTGAGCTGACATATGTTCTCCATGATTTTACCTTTTCCTCCCAGAAAATTTTTGATGCAAAAACGCAGCTATCAGAATATTCTTGTGCGAGTAAATCGTCCATTACATTTTTTTTTTTGGAGAGCACGAAGGGCCCTTCTCCTCACGGCCTTCGCCAAATTGGCATCGCGAGTTCCACCATGGCGCGTGTGTGGCTTGCATTTGGGGGTTTGGATTTGATGTTGAACGTGGGCTGATATCGAATGCAGTGTGTTAAAGAGCGCAGAGGAATGTAGTTATATCTGGTGGAGCGTCATGAAGCTTAGTAGCTAAATTTTCGTTGAATTTCGTCCAGTCTGATAATTCTGTTTTCCATTTCTGTATAGTGGGAAGGGATGGAAGGCAGGTTAGTGATGGGATGCAAATAGAAATCGGAAAGTGGTCAGAGAAGAGCGGATCAGAAGAGACAGACCATCGGAAATGCTGTGCAAGGTGGGCCGAGACTAGCGTGAGGTCAATCGCAGAGAGAGACCTGTGGCTTTCGACTTTGAAAGGTTGGGGAACAGTCCTTTAGAAAGCAGAGTGAGTTTGATTCTAGAATTTTTGATTATATGACCCCGCGTGGATACTGATTGGCTACCCCACATAGTGTGGTGGGCGTTGAAATCACCTAGCAACATAACTGGAGAAGGGGATAGTTGGGTGGCTAGATTGTCCAGATTGGTCAGAGTTACTTGAGAATCATGTGGGGGGAGGTAAATAGAAACAGCAATGAAGTTCAGACGACCTATTTTTAGATGAGCTGCTACAGCATTTAGAGGAGTTTGTAGGTTTATTCTGCGTTGAGGGAGAAGATTTGAAAGATATAAGGCAGCCCCTCCCTTTCTGGAGTCTGAGTGTATGTTATTTTGATACATTGTATATCCTTTGATTGAAAAGTTGTACACATCAGCGTCTCGCAAGTCAGTCTCCTGGATAGCCGCCACCAGGGGACTTTCATGAAGCATTACATTTTTTAAGTCTGCGCAGTGTGAGATAAGGCCACCAACATTCCACTGGAGTATTTCCATATTACTCGTTTTGTGCGTGTTTTTCCTCTATAAAGCATCGCCGCGAAGCGGTGGGTGAAAGCTTAGTATTTCGCAGTGTCCGGCGCCGTGTGCGGGGTGGGCTCGAGGCAGGGGTGATGTCCGAGTTCGAGTCACAGGACAGATAGGCTGGAGGAGGGCTGTAGGCAAGAGAGGGGTTAGGATTCAGAGGGCTAAGATCCGCGTCAGCGGGCGCTGAGGGATCGGCGAGACCCCCAAGGTCAGGATTGTTGCTCACAGTGAGCCCGCTTTGAGAGGAAGGACAGGCGTGTTGGGAGGCGCCCACCTGCGATTTAGCTGAACCAACGTCAGCACAGGTTCCCACTGATGGTGGAGAGTCGGCGACGGCAAAGGGTGAGATAAGGCTCACCAACATTCCACTGGAGTATTTCCATATTATTCCATATTCCATATTCCGCTTGCTGATCATCCAGACTGACGTCTGAGCGGACGTCAGGGCAGGACCGTGGTGATGTCGAAATGCGATCCTGTGGAGCCTGGAGGTCACCAGAGGGCAGTGGAACCGGCCTGGAAGCATTGACATGAGGTTCCCTCCTGTGCGGGGGCTGGTGATGCGAGGGGGTACCTCGGCACAGGGGCCACCAGAATGAGGATCTGCCGGGTACCGGGGCCCTGGAGCCACATAGGGGTCCGAGGCCGGATGCACGCGCGGAGACGGCACTGACCCACCGGGTCGGCCTCCGATCTTTTGCTTATGACGGGGAGCCTTTGCTTTCTCTGCATAAGATCTGGGGGGCGTCGCACGTGGGAGTCGAGGCCACTGATCGTATGATCTTATCCCCGGTGATCTTCCCTTGGCTGCTTCGACAGCCTCTATCCATTCAGGGCATACGTCTGAGCCCACGGGTTGAGGTCCCGAGCAGGAGGCACATCGGTATGGACCCTCGCAGTCGCCGCCACCATGTTCCTCAGAAAATATCCTGCATCTCACTTTACGACCTTTACACTGGCGGCTGAGGTGGCCATATTTGAGGCACTTCAGGCACAGTTTGGGCTTTTCAACCCACGGTCGTACCGGGAATCGTGCATATCCCGCAATGAGGTGGGAGGGAACCTCAGTTCTCCAGAAGTGGAACTTTCGCAGGGCGTTGGGTCGCCCGTTCCGATTTGGGAAGCGAATAATTTTGGCCACACCTTGTCCCTGGCTTTCCTTCGTGATGGTTTCAAGGTCATCATGCAGAAGTTCTGGAGCATAAATCGTGCCTGCGGCCATATTTAGCCGCGTGGGTAGCTCCACGGTCACTCTCTTTCCCAGGAACATTTCTACATCCAGCATCCTTTCAGTCTGGAGAGTCGTGGCGGTTTTGACTAGGAGAGCCCCACTCCTAATAGCCCTGGCTTCAAGCACTGGCTGAGCCAGTATGGAGATGAGCTCATCTCGAACTTTGTATGGGCTCACTTTTTGAAATGGGGTCTCATCAACACATCTAATGAGCAAGAAGGCAGGGCCCTCTGGCGCGAGGTATCCGAGGCCCATGTCGTTTTCCACCATACTTTTGGCTGGCGCTTAACGACCAGCCAGACCCTGAACTGACCTTTTGTGTGTAGATTTCTGGGCCGAGTGGCAAGAAAGTAAAACAAGGATGATGTCACACTAAACGATTAGGTCCACACTTCTAGGTTCAGTGCCCATGCCAACACAGAGTTTATGTCTTGATATCCCCTTATTAGATAACAGATTTTTGGTATTGAAATCCAGGTCAAAGCAAAAGGCAGAAAAGCATATCGAAAGAAGTTGCAATCGGGGAGATTGACCGTGTGAATGCACTGACAGAAATGGTAACTGTTGCTTCTCAGTTTTGGTGTGAATTCCACTACACAAACTCTGATTTACTTAAGAATCATAGCTCCTTAATAGCTAGTAATGGTGTGCATCAGCTGCCTTAATCCTCATGCACATATCTCACACAAGCAATCTTTTTCTTTTTTTACATTACATTTATTTCCTGTCTCATGACTCTGGGCTGTTTCTGTGAATAGTTGACCAACTGTGAAAAGCCAGTCAACAGACCAAAGGAGCCAAGGAGTAAGGAGACTCCCCCTCACCACTCCTCAATAATGTTTCCCCCTCCTAGTTCTATGGATTTATTCAGGCCTCACACCCTGAAATATCTACCTAACCTAATTGCAGCACACTGGGCAGAGCACTACATGCACTATGCACACTGAATTGTTACCTGCTACATTTCAGCCAGTGAAAAACCTATGAAAAGGAGCCAGGGATAACACACAGAGAAAGCAACATCAAAATGCTGGGTCTGGACGAGGAAGGAGGTATGGAAATGAGGTGACCTTCGATGATTGATGTAGGCTCTGTAGTCCTGGAGTTGCCTTCCTGTCTAAAAAAAATCTGAAAAAACTGGTTGAGAGAAATTAGAACAAACCAGAACAACTAGGAGACATCACTTCTCCACTTGGTGGCAACTTAACAACACCAGTTGGCACCAGCTAACTCAGAATAGAGCAAAGCGTTTTTTTGTTTTTGTTTTGTTTTTTGCTGAGGTTATTACTAGCTAAAAAAGGTTAATAGCTTACTCAGAACAATACAGAGAAGCAAAACTTTCACCAGCAGCAAGAATCAACTTCTGCCACTCCTGCTTTCACTACAAGTGGAGAAGGAAGCTGGCAAAGGACACTGGCAAATGAGGCGCAACAGCAATCTCTTTTATGCGCCGTCTTCAGCTTCTCCATTATTTTTGCCCAATACAAGCAGTCTTGCTATGAGTGACTCAAATTCCTACCTTTGATTTGCTTAAAATGGTACAAAGCTGTTCAAACGCGAATCAAAGAAGAATTTGTTTGCTACTGGTTTTGTCTGATCATAAACGTTTGCTTGGTCTCCACATTTGGCCGTGCATTGGCAATTTTTCCTATGAAACGGCGGCTTGCTAGTTGCCTACTAACCGTGGTTGCTCCTTATTTTTGGAGAGTAATTAGGTATGTAGATGTAAAATACTAGGTAATTGGTATTTTGCAGGACTGGTTTTTTTTAAGCCAAAATCTAAAAATAGATCGCTAAATATTTATTAGAGCATAAAGTGGCACTTACAATTTCAATAGTCCTGTTAATTTTACGTGTATTCGTAGGGTACGTTGTAGGTTGTCTGTTCCTTGTGGTTCCTACTTTGCTTATTGCTTCAATTCTGATAAAATATATGGCTGAATAAAGCATGTTGTCTTAAGCAAACAAATTTTTTCAAGGAAAATGATATTCAGTTCCTTTATCGAGCATACAAATTTGCATAATTATTAATAAACAGCAAAAAAACAGTCACTCCTAGAGCATGTCAGATAATGGTGACAATTTTTTTGCATGGTAGTAGGCAGGGACGTCGCCACGGGGGGGTGGCAGGGGGGCCCGGCCCCCCACTTTTTGGCCACAAATTTCCTGATCTCAGTCAAAATGGGAGAAAACCGGATATTCTTATAACGAGCCGCTGCAGAAGGCAACAAAGAGCCCAAATTTGAACAGTATTTGGTCCTAACGCGGAAAGTTTTTTTGTCAGTGTCAGTTTAAAGTTTGGCTGCCCCCCCCCACTTTTTTGACGGTGGCGACGCTTACGGTAGTAGGTAAGGATTTCCTGAAGGTATGATTTATACCTTGTTGATTTCTTTACCTAGTGATAATGAATTTTTTATTATGTTTGGCTCTTATTCTACAAGAAAATAAAGAGTTTGAATGCCAATAAAGTGAGAAAAAGGCTGCTAGGACCAGGCTGGGATCTCATCCCTCCTCGCTGGGACTGGGACCGGCTTTTTCCTAAAAGTCCCACCTCTAGTGGCACGACACCAGGCGATAAATTTGTCTTGAGCGATTGGAGGTTGACCCCAAAATGTGATCTCCTAATTATCAAACCTATGTGGTCCATTAATTGTGCCTCTTAGAATTTGGGATAAATTGGTATATTCCCTTTAAGGAAACTTGCAAAAAATGTTTTTGCAATTGTGTCCTGTTCATGTTAATGAAAGCTAACCAAACAGTCAATTGCAGGGAGAAAAATGGAAACCAGCTCAAGTGTGACAAAAGGCATGTCAGATGAGGACAGACAGAAACTGTCCAAATCACTAGATGAGGATTTGGATAACTTCATCGACAGCCTCACAAAGACTAAATACAAAGAGGGATGGACAGAAGAAAACTGGGAAGAGGAGATGCAAAAGCACCCATTCTTCAGGAGCAAGCCTCTGGAGGAGGGAGAGGAGCTGCCGCCCCTAATCGAAGGTCTCCAGAAGCTGAAATACGATACTGAACTACACTCAGAAGAGGAGCTGGCAGCCGTTTTCAAGGAGGACGGTAATGTCTGTTTTAAGGCGAAGAAGTACCGTCACGCCGTTGACAACTACTCGGAGGGTTTGCGAAAGCGACATCCTAACTCTGAACTCATCACTCAGCTGCTCACGAACCGTGCTGCGGCGCACTTCCACCTGGAGAACTTCAGGTCTTCGCTGAACGACTGTGAGCGGGCGGTGATGCTGACGCCAGGCCACCTGAAGGCGGTGGTGCGCGGCGCCCAGTGCTGCGCGCGGCTGGGCCGTCACGCCGAGGCTGTCCAGTGGTGTGACCGTGGCCTGGCCGCCCAACCCGACCACACCCTGCTGGTGAGCCTGAGGAACACCGCTGCCGCACAGCAGAAGGTGGAGGAGCGGGACCGCCGGCTGGCGGCACGTCGCGAGAAGGCTCAGCAGGCTGTCGACGACCGTCTGCTGGAGGTCCTCAGAGAGCGCGGCGTCCGACTCGCCAACGGCGAGGGTGGCTCGGTGGGTGGCGCGGAGCTGACGATGGACATGCTGACGCCGCAGGTGCCTGGCTTGGAGCGCGGCGTGAGGCTGACAGAGGCCGGCTGCCTTAGCTGGCCGCTCATCTTCCTGTACCCGGAGCACTCGGAGAGCGACCTGGTGCAGGCGGCTGCCGAGACAGACACCATCGGCGACCACCTGGAGGCCATGTTCGGACCGGAGGCGGCGCCGCCGGACTGGGACGCTGAGCACAAGTACACGCCAGATAAGCTGGACGTCTTCTACGAGACAGAGGATGGCAGCCGGCTGGTGCCGGTGCCTCCCGAGACGAGCCTGCAGAAGGTGCTGGGCGACAGCAGATACGTGGTCAAAGGTGGCGTGCCGGGTTTCATCGTGCTGCTCCGCGGCTCTCCATTCCAGAGCCAGTTCCTGTCCCGCTACTCGCTGGACCCCGCGCGGTGACAGTATGGACGGCCATTCACTCATCTCGCTTATATAACTGAAATACACTATGTTGACCTGTATAAAATGCATTTACAATCACCTGTAGGAAATGTCACCTGTAGGTCATACTTAGAAGTGGAAAAATAGTTTGTAAGCAACAAATGGAGTTTTCCTCTATGGAAAGGGTGGGGCGGGCAGAAAATAAAGTTTTGCTTTTACAGTTAAAAACTACTTCGTGGCTGCGCCGTCTGCAGACCTCTTTTTGCTACGCTTCAATATGTAAATATATGCATTTTTTGCGAAAATGATACCAGTTTCGGAAAAAGACTGGTGTTTGTGTCTCACTTATATTTATTTTACTGTAGATCATTCGACGCAGCTTTGTGAGAGCGTCAATCTTTTTGCGACTTGTTATGCCATTGACACGTTAAAAATTCCCGTCACGCCGTTGCGACATACCTGCATTGAAGGCTACCTACCCCCACCTCTGCTGAAAGGAACTCGGCAAACATGGGTGTATACATTTTCCTTTGTCTTGTAAACCTTAAAGGCAATGTGGCACCTTGGTCGAATCCTGGAATTTAGTGCAATTAGGCGTACTTTTAGCCGAAAATAATAAAACCACTCATGATTTCTCTGAAAAATGTACAATAAGCTCAATATTTTTATTTTTAAAATACTCCACTAGAAAAAGAAATAAATATCAGCACTTGGATGATGTCACGATCTGGCAACCACTACCATACTGGAAACGCTTTCAGGGTTTCGATTGGCTGATGCTCATCGTGACGTCAGCATATGTCGTCACATCAGCAGCTCACAACAATGGCCGCCCGGCGAGGGGCTGATGAGGGGGCTGGTGTCAGGTAGGTTTTAGCTTTTTTTCTGCGGAAATATAAAGTTCCAAGACAAATGATATATGGAGTACTGGGTTTTCCGACTTGCTTTACAACTTGGCTATCTCAGTTAAAGTCACGTTATGAAGGTGCCACATTCCCTTCAACATTATGAATCAACACGCTCTCGCAAACATACTTCTGCATTTTCCTCAAATTTGTACTGCAGACCAGAAAAAGTTAAGTGTATTATTATGGCGCAAGTGACGCATTTCATCAGTCTATAAAACACCCTTTGGTTTTTGTAAGGAATATGACTGTGAAATATACCGTATGGGCGTAAAAAGTCATGAGATTGTCATGTGATAGCGACCCGGTTTGTTTCCAGACATTTAGTAAAGAAAGTCTGGGGCCGGAGTGGCCTAGTGGCTTCGTTGCCATTCTACGGATCGGATAGCATGGATTAACGGGGTTTCAATCCCCACGGCGGGAAAACGCCTTCCGTGTCCGATCTGACCCGGTGGAGAGGATCCTTAAACACCCACGCCAATACTCCCTGTAATTGGGCAAGTGTGCCTGTTGGGAGTGGCCCTTATAAAATAAAAATAAAATGTCGGGCTTTTGCTCGTATGATGCATCTTTTTGTGCAGCTTGCAATAAGGTCGTCCAAAAATCCAGGTTTGAAAAACTTTCCCGCGCAATCAAGTTAAATAATTTACACTTTGCCGAATTTTCCACGTTTCGATGATTCGAATGATATGCAACATGGCCTTGAGAAGTCATCATTTGACCTTATAATGTGACCTTAGCCCAGCACCGTATGAGGGGTCGGATCGAGCCCCTCCCTCCCCCTTGGTTTTTCGCGAATGATTCCTAGCCCATTTAGATGAGAGGCGTGCCACTTAGCAGATCTCTAGGGAGATCAAATTGACAACGTATGACCCAAATTTGGCATCAGGTCAGGTCAACTAGTTATGACGTCATTTCTAAACCCACGGCAGGCCATTTGCTCTTCTAAAATGAGGCTGGCAAAGCCAATACCGCATAATAATATAATAATAATAATACGCATAATACCGGTCTGCGCCTACTGCCCGACCTGGAGCGTCTTGTGATACACGGGTTTCCTCCCTGTCCTGGTATACCTTCCTAACAACCTGGCCAGGCAGGGGAACCCCATCAGGTGAGTGCATCAGGTGAGAGTGTAGCTCGACTTCTAGAAGAGCTAGACCAAGTTTCTAATCATCATTCGAAAGCTCTTGAAACGACAAATCTGCACGCTATTGTCCATTTCTAGGGTCAGGCCAATACCAAGGGCATCAAGGGTCACCGAAGTCACGGTTTTCTTAAATGCCCATTACTTTTGAACGAAACAAGATTCAGTCGTAAATTTGGTAGCACTGTACCTAATAAGCATGAACCAACGATTCGTATGATGTGCTACATAACCTTTGAAGGTCTTTTTGACCTTGACCTAAGGACAAGGTCATGTCCCATGGTATTTGCATCCTTGGATTTTCTAAACGGGTCAAAATTAACAAATTTTTGGCCCACTGTGATGGCACGGATCAACGGATATGGTTCAAATTTGACTCCAGAGTATAAGACGGTGATTTCATACCGTTTTTATAAGACTTCAGCACTTTTAATGTTTACCGTATCATTTCCGCTCCCCCAGATTGGAGGGGGTCCGATCGGAGCTCCCCCAGGCCGTGGTGCGTACGAAAAAAGCCCAGACAGTGTCAAGTTGAAAGGTTACGCCGCATATCATTTGAGTTCGAGTGTGGAGACGAAAACATGTGTCTTTGTTTTCGTTCTAGGTCTAATTGTTTCCGAGTTATCAAGAGTTTTCGAAATGGGTCTAGATTGGACCCATTCTGGCCCACTGTAACGTCATGGGTCCACAGATATAGTTCAAACTCGGCTCTAGTGTATAAGACGTTGATGTGCTCCAGCGCCGTTTCAACTTAAACCGTCTCGTTTCCGGTTGCCGGGATCTGGGAGATGTGATCGGATCTCCCCTCAGGCCGTGTTGTCTCTGAAAAAACCCAGGCAGTGCCGGGTTAAAAGGTGACGCCGTATATTATTTGAACCCTTGGGTCAGGACCGAAACATATTGTCTTTTGCTTTTGTTCTGTATCTAATAGTTCCCGAGTTAGAAGGGATTATCAAAATAGGTATAAATGTGACCCCTTTTGGCCCACTGTGACATTACGGGGTCAACGAACATGGTTAAAATTTGGTTCTAGAATTGTGCATCTCTTCCGGTTTCCCAGATCGCAGGGTGTCCGATCGGACCCCCCCCCAGGCGTGGGTGTCTACGAAAAGAGCCCAGGCGGTGACGGGCTTGGTCAGTGGCGGATCCATGGGGGCATTGGCGGACGCAGAGGAGGGGGATTCCGGCCATGGCCCCCTAAAGCGCTGGAAGTTGGCCAAACTATATTTTGTCTTCCCCAAAGGCTGGATAATTTTTTTAAGGGTGTCTTCACTAGATCTGTCGAGCAATGACGTTTTCGTCCCCCCCCCGTAGAGCAATCATGTACTTGGAGAGGTAGCTCATACGTCCTCTATTACCCTGGCTTCATTGGCGGATCCAGGAAAAAGTTTTGGAGGGGGCCAAAACATCGTTTTGAGGGGGCCAAATCGAAAAGAAAAAAGTCGCAAAAAGCATAGGATTCTAAAAAACGGCCAAAAAGGGGTCGGTCGTTTTGGGGGGGGCCAATAGATACTATTTCGGGCTTTGGGGGGGCCATGGCCCCTGGGCCCCCCTGGATCCGCCAGTGCCTGGCTTATACTGGGTCTGTCGAGCACCCAAATCGCGCGTCCCTCCCCCACCCCCAGGAGCGGCAAACATGGGTTTGGCCCTCCTCAAAACTCGGGTCTGCATCTGCCGCTGCAAGGGAGGCTCAAGCCCCCCTCCCGAAATGTCAGAGCCCCTATACCTTCGCGAGGGGCTGCCCGAAGAACTGGCCGGTAAAACTCGAGCCTCCACTTCTCCCCCAGTGAATTCCTTGATCCGTCACTGGGTTTGGTCACTTTGTTACGGTCAAACGCGCGTCCTGTTGTGAATAGATGTCTGGGGAGCGCCCATTGGATAGCATGAAAGCAGAAGATCTAGCGGAAAATTGGAGGTCTTATCGCAAAGGTGAGCGGAATTCCGGCGACTTTATGAATATGGTGTTTGTCGTTTGTCTGTTTTTTGTTCCGTGTGTAATTTTCGTGTGTTTGTGTGTTGTGTATAGTATGCGGATACGCTGCGATACGCTGTACCGGTGAAAGTTACATGTTCTGTACATGGCTGTGGTTTATTTGGGACACTGTACTCTTCTGTACACCAAGTACTGCAGGGTAGCAAAGAGCCATTGTTCTACTGTGTTACCTACGACCTACTTAGCTGCAAAAAGAAGGCCCTAGAGTCCGTGGCCCTAGTACACAGCGATCCTTCGGTAGACCCTACTTCAGTGGGGGTAACTGTGGTCAGATTTCCCAATACAACCTAGCTTCTTTCTCAATAATGGGAATAATGATCAATATTGAAAACTCCTTCCATAGATGGAAATGCCTTTGAAAACAGAATTGCATGTGATGGCACTTTCGTGCTGTGATGTCACAGCATCACTGTATTTTCTCAGGCTTTAATGTTTAAAAAATAGTTTCTGCTGCAAAAACTGGTCAGTATACCAACCAGCCTTCAGAAATATGGCAGCAGGCCAGACAAGATGCATTAGCCATCTAGAACTGTCACAAATTTGCACAGCCAGTCGCCTTAAAAAAGTAACATTTGTAGGACATTTTTGTGTTAATATTTTTGATTCCTGCTATTATTTTGCAGGATTTTTTTCTGAAAAAAACTATGTCCAATGACAAAATTCAGGTTATGAACAATTGTTGTGGTGCAATTGGTTTGGTCAGTATTTTCCACAGAATGAGAATATATGTATTTGGAAATTCAAGAGAGTTTAAAAGTATAAATCTTAATCCAAACCATAACCACCTCCAAAGTTTATCATAGAGTCTGTATCAACCAGGGATGTGAATATAAAAATAGAATGACATCCCATGCTATTTTCTGATGGTTTAGGGGCTTCCTCAATAAGGGCCTCAGTTGATCCCAGTTTTTTAATGTGGGTTTCCATTTTTGGAAGGAACATCTTGAATTACAGGTCATTGTACCCATTATTGGGAACATAGCTATTATTGGGGACCCTTGCTACAGTTTCCAGTACTTACTTTAATATCTTCTTTTGTCATATCTTCTCTTGCATAGAGTCACTGGATGAAGAAATGGAGAGAATGGTCAAGTTTGTCAGAAAGAACATAGTTCTAGTTGTATGTATACCATCATTGATTGGGCTACATATAGGGTGGACAGCAATCCAGAATCAAGATTTCTTTGTTTCTGAAGAACAGAGAAGACCATTTCCCATAATTGATGTAAGTTTTATGCCTGTTGCCCTTGTGAAATGTATGCATTTGAACTTGTGCTTAATAGTGGTAATACTACAGGCTTAAAGCAGAATAATTTGATATTATTGGCCTGATGGCACCCATTTTTGCCCTTGGTAACTGTGCAAGTGAGACTTAAGCCGGACAAAGTAGGGAAGGGATCTTTCCCAACTTCTATTTATGGACTTTATCTTCAGGTAATTTTTTTTGTAAAGGCACTTCTTATTTTTTTTCACAATTGTACAACCCTGCTGTGGATGGCAACATGTTTAAGTAGGTGGTCTTCCTGCCCTGACTTCTGCAGTGCATTATGTGAGCTCCTCAGCTGGTTCTACTACTGAATCAACCACAAGGCCCCTGCTGTCTGTGCTGGATCAACTGGGAGCTGGGCAGACCCCCTCAATGCGGAAGATTTTGCAGGCTAGCCTGTACCTTGCTGATGAGATGACTCAATTGCAATGACTTGCTGATTAGGGACTCCATTTGGGGTCCTGGGTGCGAGTCACCTGCATGAGGGATGTGCTCAGAACCCCAAATCGCCCAGATCTTCTCCCTTGTCCTCTGCAGTATGAGATTGTTAGCTGTTTGTTCATTTGTGTACTTTTTTAAGCCATTCTTGAGACCTTGAGTTCCTGGAGTCTGAGGGGTTCAACAATGATCTCCTGGTCCTTCAACTGAGAGGGGTCAGCTAGGAGTTACTATTATGACTGGCAGGTGTATCATGGAAGAATAAACTGATTGAACCCCTTCAGGTGTCCATGTTGTGATAAAATACAGGTGAAATATGCCACTAGGGCCTGTTTCCTGGCTGATTGGATAATTCTATCCTAGTGTCCCATCCTCTTAATTTAGTTTTGGGTATGTAACGCTTGTTGAATTAGCCTGTCCTATGCTGGTAGCTCTACAAGTGTAGTGTGGCCAGCTCATTGTCTGGCCACCCTGATGCTCACCTCTTTGGCAACCCCAAAGCAATATGTGAGGATGGTCCTTTGGTAACCATCTTTCTGTGTGTGAGCTGGGCCGGATTGTATCGACTTGGCTCGGCACCCGAGACTTCCCTCTGCACATTATGTACAGATTCCCGCCGAGCTAAGATACCAGCTGGCTCACTATGCCCACTGGGTGCATAACGCATAATATCGTGGGGGGTTTCTCAGTGGGTGTGTCTTTCAGCTCGTCCGCCGGACCAGTTTCCCCTCACAATATTGCCCAGGGGTGAAGTTCGGTGTGGGGTTGCTCTCGAAGGGACCCCAGCGCTGTCTGTCAATATACAGAGTAGCACATGCTTCTTGTTATACCCAATTAGGATGTTATGCGGTCGATTCACACCCAGGTGGCGCATTGGATCTGGGTGGCAATGTTAAGGGGAGTTGCTTGTCTCTTCTGTCGCTCATTGGGTATGGGTGACAATTTTAAGGGAAATTGCTTTTTCTTCTGTCGCTCATTCGGTCGGGGTGTTAATGTTAAGTAGAGTTGCTTGTCTCTTCTGTGGCGACAACACTCCCGAGAGGGGGAGCCCACTGACATCCAGTCTGGATGTGACTTCTCTCTTACCCACCTCCCTGCTGGGTATTCCAGCTCACATGTTTCTGAACAGAATTACTAACCCTCCTTTTTCCCGTTTTCAGTTCGCGAGAAAATTGATGGGCAAGTATGACGATTCGAACAAGCCACCATCACCCTCGTCGTCATCGTAGTCTACGATAGCAACGCGTGTATGCCTGTGATATCGCCTGTCTTGTAGTATGGTGAGTATATGGTCTGACATATTTAGCGTGCTTACAGATATAATTTTTGAGTGTCGTTAAAGGACATGGTGAAAAATGCGTCTGTAGTGGTGTCTATGTCTATGTTTTTGCAAAAAAATTGTCTTTGACAGCTTTTGAATTATTGTTTGGTGTATTTACCAGTTTTATTAAAGTTGGCGATACAATTATTTATTTTGTAAATATTTATTATTCATATATTGAAAACTAAAAGTGTGCACTTTTTATTTTGGACGAAAACTGAAAGCATATTTTGATCGTCAAACTCTTCTTCACACTGGGCTCACGAAACTTTTCATATACTGGCGAACACGTATTCTGAAAACAAACATGTCTGTCACTTACAGAGTGATGTGAAGCGAGAGCCGCCGCCAAGGCGGCCAGTACAGTGTCTCTCCCTCGACGATGCCGAGATAGTTGCCGGGTTCAGCCGCTTGGAGTCGCTACTGCGTCGCTGTCTGGGCGCCGGCGGCGGCGGCACCACTGTCGTCTCAGAAGCCGGCCTGGCGTCGCTGGTGTCGTGCTCGGAGCGCCTCCTGGCGTCCCTGCCGCCGCCGGCGCCGCCTCTCGCGCTGGTCACCACGGCTGTCACTCACCAGGTGGCGTGTTGGAAGGACGGCGGTCTGGCCGCCGGCGCTCTGCTGGCCGGTCTTCTGGCGCGGCTGCTGCGGCTGTCGGTGCCCCGTAGGCTGATCAGGGACAGTCTGCTGAGCGTGACCAGTGTTGTGTCTGCGGGCGGTGAAGAGGGCGACCTTGCGACTCAACCTGGAGGTTCCACAGCTGATGGGAGTCGTGACGTCGATCCTGCGCTCCAAATCAGCGTTGGTTCCTCTGACGGCCGCAGAGAGGCGCCACCTGTCGCTGCAGGTCCTGCGAGCCTTCCTGCAGGTGGTTCCAGTGGACGTGCCCGTTGAGAGTCGCGCTGAAATGGGACAAGTTCACCTGCAGTTGGTTCCCAGCGGTGACGTCACGGATTCGTGTCCGATGCCAGCTCTCCTGCTGCGCCAGCCGGAACTGGACGACCTGCCGGTGACGTCACCGCTGACGTTATTCACCGATCCGCAGCGGCGCTGCCTACTCTTCACCCCACACCTCGGCGGAGAGGATGACGCTTTGAAGGACACGGACGTCTCCTCTCGTCAGACCTGGCGCAGCGCTGCCTCTCCGCCGAGCGCTGCATCTCAGCCCTCTCCCAGCTGGACCTCAGCCGCGTCAGCGTCATCGCCTGCCAGCGCACCGTCCACCCGGAGGTGCGGCGGTACCTGTCGGCGCGCGGCGTCCTCTGCCTGCAGCGGCTGGGCAGCAGCGGCGCTGCGCTCTTCTCTCGGCTGTCGGGCGCCCAGCCTCTGGGAGGTCTGTCGCTGCTGCCGGAGGTAGAGAGGGAGCTGCTGGACGTGCGGGACGGGCAGGCGGCGGTGATGGGACAGCTGGATGGGGTGCGAAGACTGGTGGTGGCCGGTGGGAGTTACGTGGAGTTGCGCCGCCGGCAGGCACCTGTCGTCACGCTCCTGGTGCACTACCCGTATCCAGAGGAGCAACGCGACGAAATGAAGGTTAGCCTGGTTAGCCTTGCGTTGATATTAATGGCGGGATTCTGAGTTATGGAGACACAACAGGGTTCGGTATATTGACTGTTGTGTTTTTGCGTTCGCTTTTAGTGAAGAGGGGGGAGAAAAAGGCCGCGTGAGTTAATATTCCAAGTTTAGTTAATTTATATCTGGAATATTCCCGTAGCATGATAAACCATACCCATGGAAGTAGGATAAGGACGTATTTGCAATCGGTGTGCTCTCTGCTTTTTTGCGACTGTGGTGTGATATTATTATTATCATATTGTGTTTGAAAAATATAGGGGTATAGACTCCTGATGGGTCGCTTGTGCCCTTTTACACGACCGGCCATACGATTGAAATGTATTGCTGAACCCCCATTTCAGTACATGTTGTTCTATTAAATCGTCCAGCTAATCTCGAAATGTAACGTTTGTCAATGAAAATGATGAAATCCATTTTTCTTGCGGTAGTCATGCAGGATTAGAGTGAGAGCACACAGGGTCCTATACTTTGGTCCGGGCATGGTTTACTTCATATCTTTAATTTTTTCTTATGTTAACTTTCTATGAAATTTATTTCTGAATAAAATATTTATTCCTTCGAACGAGTCCTAACTTGTGGGCTACTTATTTGATTTTACTTCGTTTTTTGTTAAAGTCCACCTCTCTGTCCACCAATCGCCCGGGCCAGTGCGATGCCGTGATGTGGGGTATAAGATTACGATGTTGACGCTGATGACGCTGATGGTGTTACAGCGCCAGCTGGACGCGTGTTTGTTCGCCCTGACCTCCATGCTCTCGGAGCCGACGGTGGTGCCTGGTGGTGGATGCCTGGAGGCGTTCCTCCACCGCTGCCTCCGGCGATACGTGAGTCACGCGTCAGACGGGATATGGGGATCTGTGGGAGACGGGTCTGTGTTCCGCCGACCATTTTTCTTTGACTTCCGTGCTTCTCTCAGTATAGCTATGTGAGGTAAATAATGTTGAGTGAATTTAGACATGTGCAGAATTGCTGACATATATTGCACGGTGGTACAACATTAGCCTGATGACATGAGGTATTTTGAGCGACAACCCAGGCACATTTCTCTAGTGGACCTGGCAACATGTGACTTTTTCATGTTCTCAAACGAAGAATCCTGAAAGGGATACAATGGAGGAGAATGTGTGCGGTATACAACGGACAAAGTTGTGGCAGAGAAAGAGTTAGGAGCCATTAATCAAGAAGTACCGGCTTGCCCCCTTGCTCGACTTGTGCTGAGAATGGTGACGACTGTTTAACCTTGCTGTTGCATTAGCTCCTCGCCCATCTTGATAAGGGGACAGGCGTAGGCCGCTGACGTGCTCAGACACTCTTGGATCTCCCGAGCGTTGTTAGTGTATCCCTCTGTCTCGCAGTAGTCGATTATCTCCGTCAGGGCGTCTTTGACGTACTGCTCTCCCTCGAACTCGTCCATGACGCTGCGGAGGTTGTTGATGTTGACGCTGCCGTCCGTGTTGAGGGTCTCCATGGTGGAGAACCAGCACTCTCCGGCGCTGTACATCCGGTCTGGAAGCCCGTTAAAGAACTCGTCCAGAGGTCCGACCACTGCCTCCGTCTTGGTGATGGCTTCGTCAACCTTTCCAGCGAGCTCTGTGCTGTTGGTCGGCGGGGGCACCGGCGCAGCCAGCTGCTGCGGCAGGGAGGCGCTGTGCCCAGCATCTTCTCGATGCCCTCTAGGCCGCCGATCATCTTGAAGGCCTTCATGGCGTCAGCGTCGCGGCGGCGACGGCGGCGTCCTGAAGCTGTAGCCGTTGCCGTCAGGCGGTCCCGCATGAAGCCAGACAGCTCATCCGCCATACAGGCGCCGTAAGCCATGACAGCTCGCGGCGGCGGCTCCAGCTGCATGTCGAAGCACTTGCCGCCCATGCTGCGTGCAATGAGGCCAGCAGTGGGAGACACCTGCTCTGCCACGCCGAGCATGCAGTCGACATTTTTCGTGGCGTCGATACATTTGAACTGGTACTCAGTCCGCCTCTGTCCGGTCAGCTCGGACGGCGTGTCCGTGATGCACATCTGCGTCATCTGCTTCCTGTGGGTCTTGTACTCGTCCGGCGCGGTGAAGCTGTCCACCAGGGCGTCCATGTTGGCCTGGTTGATGCCGTTCTCGTCGGCCAGGTTCAGTGCGGTGACGAAGCACTCGTGCGTCATCTTCATGCTGCATTCCATGGCCCTCTGCATCATCTTCTCGCGGATGCTGCGGCGGCCCCTCCTGCGGCCTCTGTTGCGCCACCTACCGGCACGGCGGGTGGGTCTAGAGGTGGTGGTGGTGACCGCCAGAGCGCCATACTGCGGACACCCGCGCAGTAGCGCCGGCAGGTTGGACCTGATGACGGTGGAGCTGTTGGAGACACAGCTTCTGAGGATCTCGCTGGTGCTGTCGTCGACCGCGAAGCCCTGGGGCAGGCACCCGGCGCTGGCCAGCGGCTCTAGAGTGGAGTTGATGTCGAATTGGTCTGGGTTGGACATGAGGCTGCTGATGATAGCCTCCGGGTCGGGCAGCTCCGGCAGGTTCAGTCCCAGTTCGGAGGCGATGCGCTGTATGATGGGCGAGTTGAGGATGCGCTTCAGGCGCTCCATCTCCTCTTTGCTCGCCACTGCGGAGATATGGAATTGCTATTAGCTTATTGTTAAGGGCACTGCTTCATTCTTTGGACCTCCCTAACTAGTTTTTTTAAAGGTTGGCGGTAGAAGCTAGATTGCTAGGCTAATAAGTTACTTGGATATTCGATATGCCATTTTAATGGTAAAATATTATATTTTATTATTCTATTGTAATGTTACAACAATTTATCAATTCATTTTACGTTTTATTTGCCAATTGTTTTGCTGGATCAAGTAAACTCTGTTTAAAACGTTACTTCTAAATATTACCATGCATACTTGTAATTTAGCGTATGCAACGCGTACATTTTGCAGCTTAGTATCCTGCAAGTTCCAAGATCTCATGATGTAGAGGGGAAAGTGGGCCTGTCCCATTTAATAGAGGAAGTTTGTTGATTATGTTAAATAAGCTGATGTTAGTAATTTTCTGCAATTTCTTTTGCCTTGAAGTTGCAAAGGAAAAACTTTTCCTGGGCGGTCCGACAGAAAACCGGTATTAAAAATTTCGCGCGATGCTCTTCTTTTTATATGGTATTTCAGTTCTGTTTTCCTTAAATGGTGCAAAATATCGGTTTCCCCAGCGATGGCTTAACTCGTGGTTTTGAGTTCTTAATGAATCTTAAAGCTCTTGTAGTTTTTTCAGCCGGAATAAAAAGAGATGGTGCGAATTTTCTCTCTTTCGCTATAATGGTCCTCTAAAGACATTTTATCGCGTAATTTCAGGCCAAACTCAAATACATGTTTCACTATGCACAAGTATGGCATGCACGCACAAACAAAAGAAACTAGGAGCGTTTCTTATGGCCCAAAGAAGGTATATGTGCCGTATCGCGAGGCGAAAAAAACTGGCTTTAATAACTCCAGAAATAACTCTAGAAATCACGGTAAAACTTACACGCCGCCGTGGCGGTCAGCAGGAGCACTGGGATGAACCACCTCATCTTGTGTCAGTGGTGGGGCCGTGTGACCTGCTGATGGTCGGGTCGCGATATATACGCCATGCCCGGGGGCTGGAGTCGGCGATGACACGGCCGCGGTGGTTCCGGCGCGGCCCACCTGTCACGGTGACGCCGGCCGGAGCGCGCGCGTCCGCCCGGTGATTTGCCGAAATGGCGCGAAATACAGCCGCCCTGCATCCGAGGCGCCGTTCCGGCCGGTTTGTGTGATGATTTTGTCGGCTTTGGTTATGATTAGCAGATGAGTATGTTGTCTGGGTACGCCAGTGTCGAGGTGTGCATGCTGGATATTACTCCTTTTTAGATGAGAAAATGTATTTTGGGGTGGCGTCGAGAACGTTCCCTGCCTCGGGCTTAAACATTTTGTCGTCAAAATATGTTCTTGTCACCTTTTTTGTATTTGTTGACCCATGGAGTTTTTTTCTTTTTGTAGAATAGCTTAGTCAATGTTGTTGTCAATGTTGTTGGGCAGAGCCCAAATCTGAAATAGTGCATGATGCTTGGGGACCTAATGGTATGGCTCCGTGGAAATCGATACAAGAATGGGCCCTCTCATTCGACTATTCAGTGTGAACGTGAATCTTGATTCTTTTGGAGCTCAAACCAAATGTGTTGAAAATGTGCTTGACACGAAGCTTAAAGTTATCCTACACCAGAGCACTCGGTTTGGGAGGGATAATTTTACCTCGTTGTCCACAGCACCAACGTCACGTGAGTTAAGGATGACGTGGGAATTTTAAGGGGACAGGGGGACTGCCTTGTTTGAGGGAATGAACAAGATGACCCTACAAATTGGCCCATACATATGCAGAGTACAATTTTAAGATTCAGGGTAAATAATGTCGCTGTTCGTGTCCTGAATGTGAATAAACAAGCCATGCGCCGGCTTAATCTGCGCTTTGCCAAGGGATATCTTTCTGTTTATCCTAAGTTTTCATTTTAGCTTCTGGAGTTACTTTTGAGTCGATTATATTGCAGTCGAGAGATGGTGAATTCGGTGAGATGCTCTTTGCAGCTGAATTTTCGCCAAGACCCTGTTATTTATTCATTCTAGTTAAAATCGTGCGCTCATGAGATAAATGGGCGTCGCTAAAATAAATTATTTGTTTACTTAGATATATATCTCCATCTCATTTAAGGCCGGACAAATTATTGGCTTTATTATTAGTCTCCAGATTGTGATGACATGGATTGACGTGGGTTCAATCCTCAAAATCCCCCAGACTGAAAACTGTCTTCTGTGGTCAAGTGAAGAGGTCCCTAAATAACCACGCAAATACTCCCTATAAGTGGGCCAGTGTGTCTGTTGGGAGTAACCCTTATTAATGGAATCAATAAAAGCGTCAATGTATCCCAGCCTAACACAAAATGCAGTATGGCATTCAGTAAACAGTGGGTGGTATGTCCGCAGTACTGGGCTTGTATTTTCGTGTGATTACCGATGCACCTATCGCCCCGGTGCCATGGTAATTGCGTTGCATGTTCCGAGCTCGCGGTCCGCGACGAAATTGCTACTGGCGGCCCCTGATGAGCGCGGTGGGGGTATATAGCAGCGCTGCAGCTTCCGGCTGTCTGACAGAACAGCGCCCGCCGACAAGATGAGGCGGCTTGTGCTTCTACTGCTGGTCGGCATTGCCTCAGGCATGAGTAAGTAGCTCTTTTTTCAATTCTGCTTTGATTTTATTGCATGCAATGTCTTGTGGGATTGTTTCCCAAGTGCAGTTAATGTTAACTCGATACCGTTGTCACGCACCCAGGAATACTTTGTCATCAGGTCTTTCTCTATAAGCTTGATATTGCTAGTAAAATAAAAATTCTTCATTGGGCAGAAGTCCGAAGTTTTTGTGTAATTGATGGAAATTGGATCGACTCAGAAATCAGATTAGTCGTATTCCCCAGGGTTTGGAATATTTCCATGGGAAATTATTCTGGATGAATGCCTGTACATGAACGGAAGTATCAAGACCGATGGAGTTTTTCAAAAGTGTTAGCTTTGAATTTTGTTGGAACGTCAGCAATGCGAGAAGGATTATACATTGTTAAAATGTTAGAAACCAAAATATAATCGAGCCAAACAAGTTCTATCAATTGGCACGTTGTGTCCATGCAGGGTCCTGAAATTGCCTTCACGCAAGGTGGAGAGTGAGGCCAAAATCCCGAAAAGAGGCCAAAATCCCCCGCTTTCTTAACATGCCTCTTTTTTTCGTTTAGTATTTACAGGCTTGCAAGTCCCATCACAGCCTTTTTCCTGGACCTGTTTATTGCCTCTTAACAAACCAATACTTTTTAGGATAATACTTTGATTTAGGACTGTATTTATGTGCCTTCATAATACAAGCAACAACTACCACCAGCTTTTTTTTGTTTTGATTGACAGTGGATGAAAATATCTGCTGTAGAATGGAAGTGAAGAATCATCATTCTGCTACCTCCTAGTGGAATGAAAACATTCGGACACTCCGCAATTGTAGGTACCTCATATATACATAGATAGGATCTCATAACTCTGAATCTCTAACCCATTAACATAGAACTAGGAAGCTACATGATTTCTAATGTTTATATATAGAATACATTATTTGACCCTGATGCCATGGTAAATAGCCTACCAGATAAAATCCCTCTTCCCCTTATTTTGATATTCTCCAACTTTCCCCCATACAAGCACCACACAGGCTACCATTATCTAATGCAAGACGTGGGGTTTAAAAACTCAACCTCTGCCACGATCATTTTGCTTCAATGTGTGAAAACCACCAGCCTATATAGCCTAAAATAGCAAACATACCCAGCCTTAAAAATCATGAGCCACAAAAGGTACAGTCTGAGCCTTCCTCTGAGCTGAAGAAAACTTTTGAAAGGTATTATGACCTCACCCAGTACTGTACTGAGTAGGTAGGTACCCACCTATCTCCAGTAGATATCTAAGATGGGAGAAATGGTTAAATTAATCGTGAATTTCCGGAAAGGTAAGTTGCAGTATCAGGGATAAGAAATAAACCTTCATCCACAATATCCCTTCCAACAGCAAACTCAAATTCTTTCCACGCACTCAATTTCCAGTCTTCTTTCCTCCAACAACCATATTGACCTCAAAATTCTGTGTTCTCTGCCTTGGGGATATTCCCGCCTCAATACAGGGCTCGCCAAGGTTACCGAAGTAACTAAAAAAACTCACCGCGTGCACTTGCGCACCCATTCATGACACCCGAGATCATTTCGGCCCCCAAATACGACAAAGTGACGTCATTGTTCTGAATGGACGAAATCCAGCTGAGGTCTTTTCACCGAGGCCAATTCGGTACTTGGATGTCTTTGGAATCCCATTTCTCATTAATAAACGCACGGTTGAGGGCAATCGAACGCTAGAAATGTTGCTAAAATATGTTTCAACTTGAAATAACTAACAAAAAGACATATAAATCTGTATTTTACGAAACATATTGAAAGGTGGAATCGGCCTCACTTAAAGTGGAGATTTTTACCGAAATCACGATGTTGTTCTGAGCGTTTGAAAATTTCAAGGAAGCTCTTAAACCGCATAATAAAAATACCTAGAAATTACCTATTTATTTTTCTTGAAGAAAAAATGTATTACTTTCCAACCTTTGTTCAGTAAAATAATATATATCCTAATTTATTCCTCAATGTCATCAACACTAAAAAATAGTCCAAAAATCAGGGTTGACTTTGGCAGCCTCCCTGGAAATTATAAGATTACTTTCACATTATTGGTGGTCTTGATAGGAATCTACGTTTCATTTTGAACCTTTCAAATGTGACTTGTATCCTATTCTAATGCGAATAATTCCCGAAAATTAAAAGTGGACGAAAACGAATGCGCCTCGATCCAACCGGCCTCACTGAACATATACCCACGTGAAGTATTTCCTTCGCCTGAAAATCTGGTAGCAGCCAATCCCAAGCCGGCTTAGGCAAAACATATGCGCCATCTTTTGTATTTGAAAGGGCCAGAAACTTCTGTGACATGACAAAGTTTGTTATACCTCCAGAAAACCTTTGTTAGCTCACTTTTCCCATGTCACCGTTGGTGTTTTTTCTGTGGGTTTTATATTTTAGTTTGGGGCAGTCCGGGATTGTTTTGTGTTTTGTGCGGCGTTAACATGTTGTCATATCGTTCTTGGTGTATGTGGGAGGAGTAGTATTGGCGTTTGAGATTTGCGAGGGGACGTAATCAGGCAAGATATTACATCAATGGTGGTTGGGAATTATACTTATATGGTTTGGGTATTCACTGTCATAATTTAGATGTGTATTATACCGGTTTTCATTCCCGGGATTCCTCTGCCAGGTGAGGTCAAAACAAGTCCCTGGTGAGCCCTAAATAAATCTGAAAAAGATACGTTTTCCACTTAAAATTGTGAATTTCAGGACACTGTGTCCATGCCCGAATATAACCCTGTTCCTTTGTCTTTGTCAGTGCCTGGTGGTGAACAGTTGGAGCGAGTGAAGCGCATCGTGAACTCGCCCATCATCCAGCGCGTCGCTGAAGAGCTGGGCCTCACCCTGCCTGACATGGACTTCTCCCCGCTGGAGCAGATACAGAACAACATCACAAACGTTGACATCAATGAACTAGTGGCGCCTGCTGTCGCAAACGGTTGCCTTCCGGAGGATTTCGCCTTTGACGATGCTACCCGAGACTTGGTCAAGAACTGCATCGCGACCAGCTACACAACGACAGTTGGAAGTCGCAGGCCGTCGGGAGGACGTCCATCTCGCGGCAGGGGCAGAGGCCGAGGTCGAGGCCGAGGTCGAGGCGGGGGTCGACGTAGATTCGGCAGGCGCAAACGTAGCATCATTGAACGCATCAAGATGGCGAAGACGGCACAGTTCATGGAGCTTGCTCGAGATTGCATTGTGAAGGGACTGAACCTGATTGAGGACGACCAGCTGAGCCAGGCGAGCTTCGATGCTGTCGTTGACAGTATGGTGGCTCCAGATGAGTTCAAAGAAGCTCAGAAGCAGATTGCTCAGAAGTGTATCTCTCAGACACCATACTTCCCAGACGATGAGTCCATTGGAAAGTTCCAGCTGAAGTGCCTTGCGGTGATGAATGGGGCCGGCTGTGGGTTGGGCGTGGCTGAGAGGATCTCCCCTACCACGGGAATGCTAGCTCTCAAGAGCGCAGGAGGGTGCTTCCTGAAGAACGGACTGATTCCGTCCCCCCGCGCCTCCATGGCTCTGGTCGCCTGTGCGGCAGAGGGAGTCTCCGCCTTCGCTCGAGGTCGCCTGGACGACGCGGCAATTTCTCTTCGTCGCCGCCGCCGCGACGTCGGCGTTTTGAATTTCATAAACGAGCTTGGAGACATGAGAAGAATCGAGGGTCTTCTTGGCGTTGCTCCTCCACGCAAGAAGTGCAGAAGAACGATGTTCCGTCGATGCCCGAGTGTACCAGAGGTTGATGCTCTATCAGAAGAAGACCTAGACGAAGTCATCGGTAAAATAGAAGAGTATGTAGGGCCACTGGGTGAGCTGTTTAATTCAATCCCGGAGAAGTTCGGCGAAGCTGCGGACTGTTGGTACACGGCTATGAATGCCCTAAACGCCGATGGCAGCGTTAACGTTGACAGCTTGAACTCCGCCATTGCTGAGTCTGAAGGAGACGATGAAATAAAAGCCACCATCGCGAGCGTGATTGACGCCTGCAACACAGAAGAGTCCAGGAGCAGCGCTCGGGTCTTCCAGGAGTGCTTTGATGCGGGAGCAGCTTTATCTTGTCCCCTTGTTGAGCTGGCCGCTGCTGTACCGCCGCCGCCGTTTTAAACCTTGCTGAACATCAATAAGCATACGTATAGTGTTTCAGTTTCTCCCATTTTCATGCAACATTTGCGCTTCTACAGTGTCCACTCAATGCTGCCGTGCGAAGGAAAGCCGTGCGAAGGTAGCTCTCATTGCTGATACCTTGAATATATCTTCTTTTCCTTATCGCGAAAGCATTTCTATGAAAATTTAATGTTTTCTTCCAAGACTTTCCTTACCTAAAGATGTCCGCCAATTATGGATGCAATTAAAACAGCAAACCCGCCTTGTAGTTTAGTCATGTTTTGTAGCAGGACGTGGCGTTGCCTTGTATGTTAAAGTGGGTACTGTATAAGCGCAATCTTGAGCCAGGTGCAAATGTCAACCGTAGGTTGGGAGCAATTAACACAATGCTATGCTTTGCAAGTGGTCCGCGATGTGGGTCGCAGCAAACCTGAGGCTCATTCTCTTTGAACCTGAGATGATTTACTCGTGACGCTTCCGTTTCTCAAATGCACTCGTCCCCGTGATATTCCACAAGCTGTGGTCGGTCATAGTATATGGCCCAATTGTTGACCCGCTTTTTATGGTCATTGTTCTGCAGCCCAGCTCGTTCGTGTCTTATTGATTGTGGTAATCAACATCCTCCAGCGAAATGCACCAGAAGAGAATGGATTGCCTCAAAATATGTCGATCGTATATTTGTTTTTACGACGCCGGCCAGATTCTATATGCAGGTAGCTACTCACAGTTCTTGAGTTTTTTTAGTTTCTCGTTCATTTACTGTCTGCTTTGTGCGAGTTTCTCAACGTCCTGCATTTGCCTCTATGACATGTTTTCTAGTCTAGTGTTTGTCCTTCGTCGTTTACAATGCAATGCACACCAACTGGTCATACACTAGATGCGGATCATTTTTGTCTGCATTCGTCGAGAATTACAAGCTCCGTTGTAAGCGGCGATGACACGCGTCTTTTCTCCGTCCTTTTTAGCCACTCTGATCAATAAACTCACAAATGAAACAAAATAGAATCATTGTAATATATGCATGAGAAAACAACATTCAATGGCTTATTTGCTTTATTATGGAACCATCCTTGCCAAACAAGAACTGTCAAACCTTGTTATTTGACGGTCTCCGGAAGTAAATAGGATAGTTTATTGTAAATATGCATGCCTTCTTTTGTACAGCTTGAGCTGCTAGTGGGCATGTGCTGCTCACAAAACCTGAATTGATATGAATAGATAAGGTTTATGTATTATATAAGTTCTAGATTTATAGAGAGAGAGAGAGCTCTTGCAAATGTTGAAAAGAAATGGAAATTGTTATTGAATGATTATCTTATGACAAGTTTTCTTTTTCGGGAGTTTTTTATTGATCGCGTGATTGTCTCAGAGCGAATATAAGTTACTGTATATCATTGTATAATCAGTCGAAAACAAACTCAACTCGCGTATTGCAGGGATTTTCAAAATAATGTTCCCTTCCAGTCCATTTCTCTGAATTTGCGGGAGAACCGTTGGAGAACCGTTAGAACTGAGGTACTGGCAAATGCCAACTTCATGTAGGAAATTGCGAGAGTTGATGAGCTTGTTGATGAGTTAGAGAGTTGTTACAATTGGTCACTATTTTTTGGGCTTTCCAAACCAGGTTTCTATTTCAAGATCGACAGTTGCGCTGTCGCACCAGTTCCGTGCTTCGTTAGCACGCGATGACGTTGCAACGTCTTATACCAGGGAGGATTACCGGAGCTACTAGAAACAGGCTTTGGCGCTTTGCTGTGGGCCAAGACCAGCGTTCTCTACCCGTCCTCTTTGATGCCGGATAACCTTGCTGTTCGTGTGCGAGAAGCCCGAAGTTAAAACAAAGCTCTATACTCATGGGAATCTGCAGAACCAGCGGTGGATCCAAGGGGGCTAGGGGCTCAATCCCCCCTCCAAATGTCCGAGCCCCTATAGTTAATACATAGGTGAGGGGCTACCCGAAGTGCTGAGGGGGGAGAGGTGAAGCTCGAGCCTCCTTGCGCCCCCCCAAATGACTTCCTGGATCCGCTACTGTGCAGACCTGTTTTATCCCTATTCTCGGCTGATGGTGATGTCTTGGATCTCCAGTGAAGAGTCTGGTGGTTCCCGAGCAGTCTGTGGACGTGTTCCCGACTGATGATGTTGCATCTCCCCTCCCCCGTGTTTCCGGCCGAACATGTGCTCGGAAATCGGTCCGACGTCATGCTGTGGCGCGCCACTGAACACGATGACCTTGAACGCCGGAGGGTGTGGGCCTAATGATCGCTTGATGAACACCAGATTCAAAAAGGATCATCGCCCTCCTGGAGAAAATAATAGTTGGGTAGGGCACGAATTCTCACGCAGTGTGCTTTCAGACAATTATGAATTTTCCGCCGTGCACCATACTAGAAAACTTACGCAGCATATGAAACGTGTAGAGTTTTTACGCGTTTTCGTAAAGATCGAGTAAATAAACTCTGTTTATACATGTTCATTTTTCCTGACGATTCTGTAACACTTTACACGAGAACTATTCCCGAATCAAATACCATTTTCATCAATTTCTAACACTGTTGGAAGTTACCCACGATTTCAAAGTGGCCCCATCTTACGCAACTATCATAACTAAGAGAACCATTTAGTAAAAACTCCCGGGAAAACCTAGCTCAGCAATCGTTTCCCTTACAACTCGAAATTCTCGTAAAAAGGATAACCCCAAGGCAATAGAGTAAAGGTAAAACGGAGCGGGCCGCTCAGCCATGGCCAATGACAGCAATTTTTACAGCTGGCACAGGATAGCTGACTGCTGGAAAACCATAGGGTGGCTGCTGAGCCAGAAAGTTTCTATCAATACATATACCTACTACGGAGTTACAGGCAAATATAATATTTTATTATATTTATTTATCTTATTTTGTAGACACAAAAAGAGTTTCAGTAAGTTTTATTGTCAACTGATTGCCGCCAGGTCCCGAGCTGGCGGTGTGTATTGTCTATGGAGCTGGCGGTGTGTTGAAGAGATAGGGACTTTTTGGCGTACAACTTGGCGTGAAAAAGACAATTTACAAACTGCGTTCATATACCGTTCTTCTCATATCTACCAGTGTGTTTTATTTTGAGATAATAACTTTGAGACGCTGGGATTGATTGTCTGTTTGTGTATGGACGGAAAACTGTTACATTTTTTAAAAAACCTACCTATAGTGCCAAATTCTTTAGTGTGATACTAAGCGCTGTGATCACCGGTGCCTATGGATCATATCAGGCACAGACGTGTGCTCATGCTCAATGCCTGGATGTACTAAGACCAAGGAAAAGGATCGTGGTCTGCTATTCTTCAGGGTCCCAAAGGAGCCAGCCAACTAGGTAAGAAATATGCCGCAAAATGATTTTACACTCGTCAAATTTGGCTATGGGGCAGTGGAAGTCGGGTGGCTTTCCTCGCCAGTCTGCAAAGTATGATAATTCTGACCAGTTTTTGGTGTAAAGTGTACCCCAAGACTGGTTCAAGCAAAGAAAATTTTGGAGCAAATGAAATGGTGACCAGCATTTACCAATACTGAGAGTGTATAAATGAGAGTGGCGGTTGCCAATACCGAAGCCACATAGAAGTTGCAGTGTATAGAAAGTGGACGAAAAGAATGTAAAATACCATATTGTTATTTTAAGTTGAACAAGAATTCAGGGCATTCATGCCCTAGGGCTGCTGGGGATATAGTACCAGTTGTGTGGTTGGAGTACCAGCCAAATACATTGTTTGGAAATTAGTAGAGGTCAGTGTGTTTTTATGCCCATTTTGGTTCAAATTTTAGGTGAGAGGTGGTACGATATTCTCAATAGCTGGTGCAACTTCTTTGGGATGCTGCCATACTTTGCTGACTGGCTTCCTTACTGCATGGTGTCCTCTTATCAATACTGACTGACTGCCTCTTGATTCAGCATGTAGAATTTGGCAGATTTACACAAGATCTCATTGGTGCAGCCTTTGGGTAGAATTACTGGTTTGGGGCAACTTTTGTCATTCTTTGTGGTAGGTACAACAATATTGGAGCTGAGTGTGACAGTTTGGACAGTGCTGACCCTTATTAAAAGTCATAAAGGTGTCAATAAGATAGTAAAACAGGTAAAATGGACGAAAAAGAAAATTTCTGCTTCAATGTGAAGAGGATTCTGGCCCAGCTGCTGAATTTCTGCCTGGAATTGGGGTAGGATTTGGGCTACCCCAAGCATATTGTGCAGTTTCCTGCCACATTCTGCAGACCAGCCCTTCACTGATATTCCCGTCATAGGCGGATCCAGGATCGCGGATGGTGGGGGCACCGTGCCGGGGTGGTAAGAATTTGATGCCTGGCTTCATAAGAATTCAAGTGCCGTCAGCTGGTGGGGCACTAATAGCCGTTTCATTAATTTGTTTAGACAGGCTTCAAAAGCCTTATTCAAAAAATGATTTGATTATTTGTGATACCTCATTAATACCCATTGTTAGTTATTTGGGTTTTCGGGCGCACGAACCAAGATTAATTATCGCCCATTTGGTACCCATTGTAATCGTGTTGTATTGTGTTCTTTTCCAGCGCGACTGAGGTAACCTGGACATGCGAAACCTCTTCGGTCGCGAGCAGCAGCGCGCGGCTCAGGCAGCTTGAACTTGCGAAACCCTTCGGCGGCGGCAGCAGCGCCGGCCTAGCTCGCGTGCAGCAAAGCTGTCATCCAGGCGCTGGTGCTACCAGTGCTCCCTCTGATATGATGGCGTATAGCCGGAGTTCAATTGATAGCTGGATTTGTCAATCAATGTGGGATTCTTGTATCTGTGTTTGCAAGCAATGTTCAAAATAAATACCAATGAGATATTGAATATGCTACGAGTTGTACTAACGGGGTGAACATTTATCCCATGCCTTTTATATTAGTTGAGTCTTTTTATTAATACTGTGTCCCACAGAACATCTATTGGTGCCATACGGGACTTAGCTTGCAAAACTTTTGAATACCTTCTTTTGATAACTACAATGGAACTCTTCACTGTTCTTGTCATTTGGCCCTGCTCAGCAACCAACTCCTCTAGATCTGTCATCTAGGCTGGCAAAGTGACTTTGAGTTATACGCATGGTAGAACAGTGGCCTACCAATATAATTGCACGTTTACGGTGGAGTCATTTTGCACTGCCAAATTTTTATATTTTCTTATGTCGCGCCGGCTCCCCGCCATTGGATTCGCCATTCCGCCATTGGAGCGCCATTGACCTTTCATAGTGGTATGATGGGCATTTCAGGAAGCTTCGTATAGATCGGCCAACAAGTGCTCCCTCACCCTCTGAATCCGTCCATTGTCTATGCCCATATCTAAAGCCATTTTTTAGGCACAAGAACAACACGTTTGAGAAGGATGTTCCGCGATAAATTTCCGCAAGCATGGTGTTTTGTAAATCGGCTAGAATATAGCCATTTGAGGAGATCATGGCCTCTCAACCTCCGTCAAGATTTGGACTGCCTACGTACTCATGGACATCGAAAGCGGGGGGATGAGGAGATGCGTCCCCCTACTCGTGGATCAGAGGGGGACGGTCCCGCAAAAACTTTGTGACTCGTCCTAGGTTTTTATTTGGATTCTCTTATTACTTGCGCTTGCCTTCGTTAATTGCGTGGAATTTTGCAACCCAACTCGCTAAATTTGTTGGTGAAGTGTATTGCCAGTATCGTTTTCAGAGACAGCCTATTCGCTCCAAATTTTGCGCCCCAGCGCCCCTCCTCCCCGCCTCTGGTCGTCCCCAGTCATGGTCCGTCCCCACCGGTAAAAATTCCGTGGCGACGCCCCGCCTCTGCACCGCAGTGTCACATTTTGCGGCGCCCGTCATCGACGATCGAGCTTCATATGTGTAGGTGGGGGTGGGCAGTGGCGGACGCACGAGTGCCGTTGGGGGGGCAACGCAGGAGAAATAGTGAAAACAGTATTATTAAAAGATCGGTAAAAATTTTGCCATTTGGGGGCATGGCCCCTGCCCCTCCGTACGCGGATCCAGGGGCGGGTGCCCCCATCGACCCTCGTCACCCCTAAAATGGTCACGGCATTGCTTTGGAATGCCAATGGCGTCCCCTGAACCGTCGCTTCCCACACCCCTGAATCCGCCTAAGTCCCTCTGCGTCTGCCAATAGGAGTGGGGAGGGGTGGGTAATTTTCTATACACTCTCCTCCCCTTGGAAGTTTGATCCGTCGCTGCTCCGGATATTTTTTACTTTTGCCCGATTTTAAGATGAGAGTATGGTCACTGGCGGCGGAACAGGGGGGCACCGTGGCACGGTGCCCTCCCTTAAATCAATTTTAACAGTAACCCAATGGCGTTGACTGGAAAGAAATGGGTTCAAACATGGGCGGATCCAGGATTGCCGATCGGGAGGGAGGCACCTTCCCGGGTGGGCGCTGTCCGGTCAGGGGCGCCATTTTTGACCGGCAAAACCTATCAAATGGGCGCAAAATTATATCGGTGGGCGCCGATTTTCGCATCCTGGGGAAGCGACATTTCAGGGGGGCGTCATCGACCTTTCAGTGGGGGGGCCGTGACCATTTCAGGGGCGCCGAAAGTCGATCGGGGGCACGTGCCCCCTTGCTCTCTGCATCCGCCTATAGGTTGAATAGCTCATGGCGCGCCCCCTTAAATTTGGACGTTCCGCCGTCGCTTAGTATGGTAGAAAACCGTCGGAGTTATATCTTTCCCACCGTTTCGCATGTTATTTCTATGCAAATACTACTTTTCTATTACCTTTCCAATTTTTAATCAAGCGGCGGTGAAAATTCAGTGCCCCAGAATAGTCTCCGCTGGTGGCATTGCTAAAATTACATCGAACTGCATCATTTACTTGACGTTTACGCTCTTTACTTGTCCCATTTGAGTATCTCCGGAATACGAGGTTCAATCATCAGCTGGCATGAAATTGTTTTGATGTCACGTGACCGTGCCACCCTGGATAACCCCCACTTGAAATCAGAGACAGATCCAAGGAGGCGAAGGGTGAGCCTCCCCTTAAACCCAAAAGACGCCCTTCTGAGCCTGAAAAGGCTCACCTAAAACCAGTTAACACGAGGTCTCGATGCAAAAAAACCGCCAGCACTGGCATTACGTATTGTGGGGTGGAAAACTTACGCATTTGGCCGGAACTTCTCGAATTTTACTCCGTGGTTTCTCGGCGGAAATCAACTTTTATTTCCCCCTGTCGCCCTCATTGATGTACGGGTTATGTTTTTTTCAGGAATGGCGACGCCGTATGACACTGGCAGTTGGTGCGTCGCTAAACCCCAACAATTATTTATCTGGCATGTGATTCGGCGTGCCATTATTGTGCAGAGTTTCTGTCTTGGATCAAGAAAGCATGCTAACGTACCTAGTTCTACGATTTGCATCGAACCGGTATTCCAAATACGCTGTGGATGTATTCACCATCCCGGAATGTTCACACCGACACAGGTTTCCGACAACAGGACATCCCGTGCTGTCACAAACACTTCCGACTCACTAAATATCGTGACACGCTGTTACCGAGTCTAAATTGGCCGTGTGTGCTGCATGGAGTTCCGGCGGCGGCGGCGAATACCTGCCAGTAATGCTACAGCGATGACACGGGATGTCCTCTCCCGCAGTAACTGCAGCGCCAGCGGCGCTTGCCCGAGGCCTGTGCAGTGCGACACCGACGATCACGCTGCCGCTGAACGGGTCGCTTGCATAAGAGGCTGTTTGCAGTCCAGTGAAGCCTGCACGCGACGGTGCGATATGGGCTAGTCAGAGTCAAGTGCGTGCGCAGGGACAAAAATCAAAATCGCTACCGGTAGCCTGTTCAGGAGATTGCTAATCCACAAAAAAACAAGAGATTTATCTTGGGAGAAAAATGGGAGAAAACAAAACGAGATTGAATAAATGTCTTGTAGTGTGATGCTATATGCATGTTTTACACGACTAATTTGGGATATAATGTACCAATAAACAGAAGTTGTCTTGGAATTTGCTTAAAACAAAAATGAAAACTTATCGGTAGCGCTCTCGTAACGATTTATGATAAAAATTAACGATAGTGAATTAGCGGGTAGTGATTTTGCCATTTTAAAAATTATCACTGTCAGCGGTAACAGTTTGAGCGAACCAAGGTAGCGGAAGTAGCGGTAGCGTTTAAAAGGAAATGGTAGCGATGTCCGCCTCTATCCGCTCCTGACATAAGCACGCTGCGCTTCTGAATGCCGTCTCAAATGTTTTTGGGAATGGGGTGTGTTACGGCTCTAAGTGTATCTAACCAAGGGGCATCGCTACAGGGGAGGGGGAACTGGCCAACCCCTTATCTCCCTACTGTTGAAAAGTAAGGGGCCGGCTCCCCCGACCCACTTGTGACCAGGAATATTGATTTAGAATATTTTAAGACGCAGATGTTGCCATTTTGCTAGTTTCACGACACTGCGTCGGTATTTGACACAGCAAACGCTCAGCACTTCCTGTGTAGCCGACTCAACATAAGGACAGATGAGATTCCGGTCCGAAGATGACCAGCCAGACATTATGATTATAATATGATGGTTCCCTTGCAAAATTTCAAAATTTAGTCTCGTGAATTTTGACCGACGTCCTTGAAACCTGTACCAGACGTTCTAGTGCTTAGAACCACCACCAGCATAACCCGCATGTGGATAGTGCTCAGATATCAATGAAACTGGATAAAACCACCGCTGCTGCCGCTCATAATGACAGGGGCGCTCTCGCTATACGTGCTAGACTGCTGCGTACTGGGAGCGCGGCTCGTGGACTGGGATGATTTCGCTCGCTGACAGCCAATCAAAACGCTACGGCGGCATGATGTCATACATCTCAGGGATGTGCTGATTTATTGCGTCACGAACAAATGCCTCAGATGAACCATGCCTGAATGCCTCATTGGATGGTCCATTACGTCGATGGTGCATTGACTTCCTACTGAAAACACGCGATAAAACGTCACCTTCTACCTCGTCTATGCTTTGATCCTGTTTGAATCACTCAGCCGGCGGCCGAAACCTAACAGATACCGCTCCTCCGCAGGCGAGGGGTGCGGACCGGGCCACGAGGGAGGTAGCTGATGCCGTCTGCAGCGTCCTTCGACAGAACGCGATCACCATCTCCGGTCGGCCCGTTCTGTACACTGACACCATCTATCACCACGCTTGGGAAGCTGAGCTTCAGGACCTGGACACAGATGGCAGCTGCGTCTGCGGCCTGCTGCGGGCTTCCGATCTGCGCGGCAACCGAAATTTCAGCGAGTTTGCAGCCTCTTACTTGTGTGACGAGGATTCTTCAACTACTGATGCTGGGCTGGGTTCAGAGACGGAGGCGGCTGCAATAGACCCGGGGGAAGTTTGCGAGGAGACGATAGTGGATTGTGCTCGAATAAAAACGAGCGGCATAAAAATAGGGTTTGAAGCTTGTCACGCTATTCTAGGTATTGGCGCATGTATGATTGAGAAAAAGTGAGTACAAGTCCTGATAGATTCAGGTAGGTTTGGATCTAATCAGAATATTTGATTCGACGTATTATTGATCTTTACTGCAATGGTCGTGGCGCTGTATTATGTCGTTGATTGGATTTGTATGCCGAATATAGCAATGAATATATCGAATCAGCTGTCCCTCGGAAACATGGCTGGTCTTAGAGAGAAAGAGGTACAATCACTATGTTTTGCTTGCATGCGATTTTTTTACAATTGAGTCCATGTTCGAAAATCAAACTCGGCATCTAGTCGGAGTCGAAAATACGTCTCTGACGGGAAAAACTCCAACAACACCCACGAGTAAAGTTTCTGGTATCCAATTCACTCCAAAATGTCGACAAAATAGGCCAAAACATGATATCCTGCCCCGTATCGGACGTTTCCGAGACAAGCATGGCTAGGTTATTGGCCGCTTGTACGCTAGCACTGCACCAATTGGCGTACGAGGTAGATCTATTATGAGTGATACCCGTGGTGTTTCCAAGCTTTAGAAATGTTCAAATTAGCTCGTGATTTGATGGTTTGTGACAGTGTTCTTGCGGAGGTATGGTGTAGTGCCATATTGATCGTATTCTAACCAAAGTAAGCCAAACTGTTTAAAAGTGGGAACTGCGAGGTAACCAAATGTGTCAAGGCCCAGTTATGTAATTTCTGGGGAAAATTAATGGCCAAAAACAAGTGAACATGGTTGAAATAAGGTGTTCACGTAGTTTTTCGTGTTTATGGGAACAACTTAACAAAAATCATCACTCGGAATCCTGCAGGAATCGATTCTAAACCCGGAAAAAATCGCCAGAACATGGGTTTTTTATATTAGATTTATTATTATTTACTATTATTAATATCTTTGGCCTTTGAGAGTCTTTAAAGCCCATGTAACGTGGTCTCTTGCCCCGAATTAAAGAGGTCGGGCTACGGTATACTGGGTTACAAACGAAATATCTTTGGGATGAGTCTCGATAGTGTAATCTTAAATGGCAAGGCAGGATATTAGTCAGCGTTCTGACCAGGGCAGTTGAACTTGGAGTAAGTCCATGCAAGCAAGAACTCAGTGTTTTCGATATTCCTAGTTTTGTGTTCGAAATATCCCAAGCGACCTGGGTTCTTTTTCACCGTTTGACTTTTCTTGGCACAGCGCACAACACACACCACAGTTTCACCTGCGCTGGACCAGTTGAAAGGTCCCAGATCGTGGGCATTTTCAATACTTTTGAGTACCAGCAGAGAATCGCCCGACTTAATAACTACCAATTTGAAGTCGCTGTGAGATATCAGAACTGAGTTGGTAGCCAGAAATGATAACTCTGAAACTGGTGACGCATGTGCCTTGACCTTGGTACTGATGCTTCCGAATAAGCGGAACAACGCGAAATCAGTCAAACGCAATGAACGTGTAGACACCTGAGTGAGCCTTCTGATCCATTCCGGTTCGGACTCGTCATTGGGCTGTATAAATAGTGTGGCAGCAATCGCATGCTTCCGTTCTGGCTTGATCTAAGCCGTGTAATGGGGTCTGGGTAGTGGGGTTGGTTCGCATGCGTGTTCGACTCGACCCAGATGTTTTGCAGTGTCGCGGGATCGACACCACCCATAGACAGCAATTTACATTATGTCCCAGCTCAAGCCTAGCTCACTCCTTTCCCATTTGGCTACATATAACTCCAGCAGCTGGTACGCCGTTTAACCACAAAATGCATGAGTTTGCCCGTTGATGGTCTTCGGTCACTCCCTTTGCGGTAACCCATGCATAATTACTGGCTATCAGTCGAGGACAAAATACTTGCCTGGAACGGTTATGATTATTTTCCTATGCTGTCATATCGGACTCATGTTCAAATTTCAGATATATTTCAAAGATCGCAATGGAAACATTTCTTCAAATATGATTGGTATTAGTCGTTGCCCAACAATATTTTTTAAGAACAAACGAGTTATCGAAGCCATGATTATGTCTTGATGTGTTGACATTTTCAAGGTCCCATGGTGCCCGAGTTATAAAGTATTTCCTAAATGGGTCAAAATTTGACCCATTTTGGCCCTCTGTAACGTCACGGGTCAACAGCTGTGGCTTAAAGTCGGCTTGAGAACAGAACACGGTAAGGCCCTTCCAGTGCCGTTTCAATTTCCTTCGTATCACCTGAGGTTCTCGAGAATTTAGGGAGGGGTGGGGGGTTACGAGCTGAACCCCCATCCGTATTTGTTACTGTAATTTGGACTTTAGTGCATGGGTTTTTACTACATATTTTTGCAGAAAGCAATATTATCTGCATCAGCATGCATCTTTTCATACATACACATCATTCAGAAAAAAATAAGCATACATCCTTTTGCAGACCCTGCATATAGTTTTGACACGATTGCCACGTATGTCGTTTAAGGGTGGTACAGCTGCACTCTGCTCCGGCCCCCCTTCCCCTCCCCAGACCTTGGCTGCCTCTGCCGGCGTTTGTTACCCGCTGATCAACATTGGCACGCACCACTACTGGCGAAGATAGAAAACGTGATCCTAACATGTTATCGTCCAAACGTGGTTTGGGCGCTCCTGCGATTACAAAGGCTCTATAATGATTGCACCAAGAAGGTAAACTTACCGGCCCTCTTAAATGCGTCTGAATCCTCCGGATTTTATTTGTTAACCCGTGCCCCACCGGGGGTCCGGTGACACCTTCGCCCCACCGGGGGCCATCGATGGCCCCCTCTAACTCCTAAAATATGGGTGTTAGCGCAAATCTGCAAAGTACACTTGGAAGCTCGCGTGAATTCAGTAAGAAATTACTTCACATGTTTTAGTGCTCAGGTCAATGGTTTGACCTCCAGAGGTCAAATTAGGTCAAGATCGGCTATTTTCACTCAAATATGCAATGATTAAGCAAACTGGGTATAACTATCATTAGAGCTATTGAGTTTTGGTAAAGTACATTTGATAGGAAATTACCAGTCCTTTTTCCGCTATGTGGAACGTAAAGACCTCTCACCAGTGGTTTGACCTTCAGTGGTCACCTCGTGACCTTATATGACCTGAGGTCACGAAAGGTCAAAAATTGACCGTGCCGCATATCAAATGAAAGCCAGTGATGAGACAAACACGATGGTGTTTGTTTCAGTGCTTTAGCTTAATTAGGTCAAAAGTTATTGTCAAAATACCGTTTTTGAACCCTGATGACCTTGGATGACCTTGGAGAGGTCAAAGGGCAAATATGGCCCCTGGAATCCGTGAAAGGATGTTCAAGAACACTTTTCTGATCAAGCTGAGCATTTTCAATCGTTTTTGTGAATTTTAGATCATAAGACAGCTTTTCCCCATGCTTTTTCAGTGGGAGAGGTCACCTCGTGACCTGACCTCAGGGCACGAAATCGAAAAATCCCGGATATACAACTTGTAGACCCTAGAGAGGTCATGAAGTGTAGGAAGTTTCAAATCGATCGACTTCGAAATGTAGCTCTTACAGAGCTCTAAAGTTGAAGTGAGGTGACCTTGGTTGACCTCGCCTGGTGACCTGACCTTGGGTGACCCGGGGTAAAAAATTTCATGAATGATGGGAAAATGATGCAGTGAGAGGTAGAGCTCTCAACCGCGGTGCTGCGCCTCGTCGTTTTTCTGCTATCCCGAAAAAAACCTTCGGGGGGGGCATCGATGGCCCTGGTGGGGCGAGGGTTAACCCTCGCCCCGGTGGGGGGTGTTTAAACACACCTGTCGGGTTTTTCTGGCGGAACAAAAAAACAGCGGCGCGGAGCGCCGCCTTACTTGCCACGCCTTGTCCTTGATCAATTCAACAACTTGCCCCAAAATGTTAAAGTTCGGTCATCTCAGGTCAGGGCACTATTGCAGGTCAAGTGACCTCACCTCCAAAATTTTTTAAGGTGGCAGAAGTAAGAAACGTGTGAATCTATTGGATTGAAACATATACCACATAATTGGTCCGCCCAGTGCTACGACATATTTTCCGGGATTTTTCACCTCGATGACTTAGAGTCAGGTACGGATCATGACCTCTCCATTGGATCGAATGTATTTGTGTAGATACAGCTCAGAATACCTTCGTATTCTCAAAATCGTAGCATCATGGGAGCCCTCCTCAAGTTCATGCTGCAATCTTGAACCTGTGGCCTCTGAGAGGTCATCTGGGGCTATTTAAGCAGTTTTCAGACTTGGGTCAATAACTTTGCAGGAAACGATGATACAGCTTATATTTTTATACCATTAAATTTGGATTGCTATTGCAAATCCATTGACATGCATACTGACTATACAACGTTGAAAATTGACCTGGACCTGACCTGAGGTCAGGTTATTATTGTGTTTTGACCTAACATATAATAAGATTTGCCGTGATGAGAGGAAGCAAATGATGCCTAAACAATGGTTTTAAGTCAACTCTCTCAGACGCTAGAGCCTAAAAATATTACCCTAACATGCAACCTTCTTTTGACCTGTCACGACCTCTACATTGACCTGAGTAAAGAAGTGATCGATGCAGTTTATTCATGATTTTGTATTAGCTATTCAACAGCTTTTGCGTTTTTTCCGCTATTCCGCATAGGAGCCGAATTCTAGAAGGAGGTGTTTGGAACTCCCCACCAGGGCGAAGGTGGCTCGGAGGCCCACCGGGTCGGGTGTTAATGATATTTAAATAATCAAATTTGATGAGCCTGGGGTGTGGCTGTGTATATTCTGAATACACGTGAGGTTAAAATTACGCCACTCCAGATTCCGGCAGCTCAAGGGCGTCTGCTTGGCCTGCATTCCGTGCAAGCGCAGTGCATGCTTATGTAACCACAGACGTTTGTTTCCGGCCAGCGGGCTTACTCTCGCCCCGGCTGTGTTGGATGCATGCGGCGCCGCCATCGCCTGATTAATGGTTACGGTACTGGCGTTCTTCGAATGTGTCATTAAAATCCGTTGCTATGACTACTGCACTGTCGGCGCATTTTTTATAGCCAATATATAGGCGCGGAAGAGAACCCGTTTTGAATGGATTAGACCCGAACCTGCACCCTTTTTGTGGCGATGGATCATTAACTTTCACCGTATTACTCAACCAGTGTTCCACATCGGTCCAATCCGCTTGAAGCCCGGTTTGTTTGTCGTCACTTCGTAGCAAATCGCACAAACTGTTGAAGCTTCTGTCACGCACACCCGGTTCTGTAGAAGTTGGCAGCCACCATAAAGCTGGCAGCCACCAGCACGCCACTGATTATGAAATACAGTTAACCGGTTTGCTACCTGGAAAAGATCCGGTACAATTCGTGTGATTAGTACGACTCAGCCTTGAGGACGCTGCCTGTAAAACTAGCGTTCCCCGTACCTCAGGGGTTTTATTTTTAGTGCTTGGAGGAACTGCGCGAGGGTACCATAGTGCGGCTTTTGGGGAAGCGAGCTATATTTTAGAATGCCTTTTTGAAATAGAGAGAGAGAGAGAGAGAGAGAGAGAGAGAGAGAGAGATCTGGTCTCCCTGTCTTTGTGGTCCGCCTGTTGCTTCCAAGCAGCGACTGTAGCAATGTAAAACATCCTGAAAAATATCCATCATTTGGTGTGGGATGTTTCTTGTCTATGTTCTAAAGCATGGTTGTAGCCACTGGTCCAGATTCCGATATCCGGCACGTCCAGACAATAACTGAGGCGAGAATCGGGAAAGCTACCCTGATTCTGTATCTGGTCCGTTTCTCGCACACAACCGCCACTCGCCTCCAAACGGCACGGATGTATTCCGCTCTGATCCTACACACAGAGAAAAATTTACACCCCACAGAACACTTTGCTCGTGCCAAAAATCAGTATTCTCTGGATACTTAATTCAGTATACTATGAACGCTTTTCGGACATTTTTGGTACTCGTCAGATAACATGAGTACTTTTACTACGCCTCTTTTGTTACAGCTGGTTGTACTTCCCGTAGTACCCTTTTGCAGTTACACCAAAATGGGTACTTCTGCAATTAGTACCCCCGTTTGGTTCCGTGCCAAAAATGAGGCCTCCTAGGGTACTTCCATTTTAGGTACTAACGCTAGTACCCTGCGAAGGTGTCTGAAGGGCACTGAAAGTAGTGCTTAAAATGTACTCAATCAATACAATCCAATACCTACTCTCCTTCGTGAAACAAAGAGGTACTTGAAGAAGTATATTTAAGGTGATTCGATAATTCGATCAAGGTAACACTGCACAGCTTTAATCATATAGAGCACAATACAAAAAAAGCAGCCACGGCTCACTGGAACAGCTTTGTCGTTTCAACGGACAACATATACATGACACTGAAATTGAGAGTAAGCTGGTTCTAAAACTATGAGCTTCATATTCGTTTCTGCTGGTCTTTTCTAGACATTTTTAATCTTGCAAATTACAAAAGACACCCCAGTTGAGCTGAGCTGACCTTGCAGCTTGCATATCGTCGATGGATATTAAAAGAGAGTTAATTCTGTCCAGAACCAATCAGCCGTCCTTAAATCTTCTCGCTTCCTCAGGATTCTGTGTGAGCATCCTTCAAATTATTCGACGTCCGGGCCCTGCGCGCAAGGCAAACAGTCGGCTATTTGCTGCTAGAGACACGTGGCACTATAACCGTTCCTTATAGTGGCGCAAAATAAGACTAACTTAGCACCGCGGCGTATTAGTGACCTGACAACATCATGCATGTATAGAAAGAATGTGTGGTTTAAGACAATACAAATAAATATAACGTATGACGTGACTTTACGTGACTTATATTGGCTGTTTTTACCTATGTTTTGCTTTGTTTCAAGGTCTATTTAGCTACAAAAAACACTTGTTATCCCTTTATTATTTTCCTTGTGACACGGGAACCATCTCAGGGGTGCCCTCGAGATAAGCACTTTGCCCCCCTCTCGAAACCAATTCCGGGGGCCTCCTGAGAAAAATTGTTTGGCCCCTTGAGGAAAAATCTTGCCCCACGCCCGAGAAAAACTTTTGGACCCCGAGATCAAGCCTTGGGGCCCCCGAGACCAACTCTGGAGGACTCCGAGGCCGAATCTGGGGACTCCCAAAACAACCTTTGGCCCTCCGAAATAAACTCTGCCGCCCCCCCTCCGGGACAAGCTCTTAAAGGCTCCCCAGACCAGTTCTGGCGGCCACCAATAACTTTTTTAGAGCATCCTTAGACAAACTCTTGGGGCCTTACGAAAAATTCAAGACCAGCTCTGCCCCCCCATAACATAAACCCCCATAATCACCAGGGTGAAGGTGATTCGGAGGCCCACCGGGGCGCGGGTTAATAATTTGGGGTGCCCAAATTTAAAACAATACCAAGAGTCACAAAGATAACATAGCGGTATTTCCTAGTTTACCTAAAGTCGTAAGAGTAGAGAAACCCAAAGGGGCCATGCCCCCAATATTAACTATTTTTAATTATTAGATAAATAGCGTTGACTGAAAATAAATATCTCTAAGATAAAACTTCATCCCCAATGTTTTGGACGTATGTACCTACGCTTATGAGTCTAGCTACAAGCAAGGGTAGGGATTTTTTTATTCGGTGGTGCTCGAATTAGAAAAAACGGGTACTCTGACAGTTTAACATAATTGTATTGTATTATTAACTGTTTTCTAAATAAACACGCCCTTCTTAGAATCAGGAAGCCAAATAGAAGCATGTGATCTTAAAATAACAAATGCTGGGTGATTGTAGAATGCCCCTACAAAAATAGAATCCTCATCGCTGCCCTGCAGGAAGTTTTAAATATTGTTGGAGTTTCAACATTATTTATAGTTACCGAGCACCTACCTAGAAATGATTTCTCCATGTAGACCTTTAAAAACTCATTAATGGAAGTTACGTGGGCTTCAGATTTTGCATTCAATCCAGAAGCAGGCAAATCAGTCAAATACATTACCTAACCATAATCTTTGAAGCATGTTACCATGTTTTCAGTTTAGGTTTCATGGACGTGCTTGTATACACAATTACGCCGTTTATAATTTGGCTGGTCTAATGATGAAGATGCCATACACAAAGGATGTCAAGAGATAACTGGTACCTAATGCTCCTAACTCTGTTCAATCACAAAACAGATGCCAACTCTCACCTTTTGCCAAATGTTCCACGGGCTGAGCTTCCGTCTGCCACTCACTGCAGGAAAATGGTGCTGGAAGATGTAAAAAGTCGCTTGGTTCAAAGAAAGAACTCAATAGAGGGTAACCTACCACCTTTATTGCACTAAAGTTGGCGCCATTTTTTTGTCTTCACACCGAAGTATTCCAAAGGGGATTGAACATATCGAATGAATGCTCCATGCAGTACCACTTGGTGTTAGAAAACTTTCCTTTTCCAAAATAGGTACTAGATTAAGTACCCAAAATTTTGATCAGGGGTTACTTACACCAACTTGGATGTTAGATGTAGTACCACCTGGTGTTAGGAAACTCTCATTTTTCCAATTAGGTACTGGATAAAGAGCCACCAGGGTACTGATCTAAGGTGACGGCTATCTTACCTCTTGCTTGCATGTTGTTAGTACTCTAATCTAATATAGCTATGGAGTCTATGCAGTATCGATTGGAGAGTGAAAAACATGACAAATACATTGACACTGTAAAATGTACTTTGGTGAATCACTTTATTTGGTGTGTCAGATTTCACTCCCGGATTAAGACTTAGCTTAGCAGCCCCAGGCTACTGAGTTATAAAAAAGAGTTCAAGTAGTACAGAGGGTACTAAAAAATTATCTGTGTGTAGGACTCAATTTGGTATCCTGTCTAAAAACGACACATGAATCCCTTTCTCTCGGCCACCAAGCAGGCGTTACGTAAACATTGAAGAAACTGCAATGTTTCAGTGCGTCAACCACCGGCCTCTGAGGTACCACATTCACAAACACTAGAGTACGGGTGTCGCGATGGAGTTGTACTAGCTCTGGTATCGTAGCAGCTTTAGTTCTGGTATCTTAGCTAGAGGTTCTGGGGCATTCCACGGCAATGCGACAAACAAATATCATAATAGCACTCTACATCTCAGATTCTTATGAAATTTTGTCTAAGAGGTTGTCTGGAGCGCTGGTTCATGCTGTGACCTTGTTAGTCTCATCCTTCCAGCGGTTTCTGAGTTATTGCCTCCGGCAATTTTTCGATATAGCGCAAACCCCCATTTTTCCAATGGCTATATTTCCGACGGCAGTTATGATATCTGTATAAAACATACGTCCCCGAAGTTCTTAAGACAAAAATAGTAATGTGTTGGAGTCAAAATTCGAAATTTAAGAAAAAAAAGACATAACTTTACCTGTGATCTTGGGTCAGGTCATGTGATTTCATAAGAATATCACTAAAATTATTAGTATTTTCTTTGACGAATTGAGGTTTCGGGTGTTAGGTTTCTATGTAAAGAAATGGCATAGTCTTTTTTTAATTTGCTTAGTTTTATTTTTGAAATTACTACCGCAGGCACATTATAGTCAAGTATTGTTTACTCTCAGTCATCGCCGCCTTTACAATGCATAAAATGCATGCATTTCTTACAGGCAAATGAAGCAGTCTCCAAAGAACACACATGCATAATTTCATGTGTATTTTATCTCGTTATATATATATATATATATATATATATATATATATATATATATATATATATATATATATATATATATATATATATAGCTGACACCGAGAACATTTGCAGCTGACACCGATAACATTTCAGCGGAGCTAAACCTTGACGTGGGGAACCTAACCTCTTTTTTCCCGGATCTGGCTACGTGTGTTAACAATATAGTTGTAATCGATACAGAATGCTGGTGGCGCCACCACTTGGGGCATGTTCGGTCGGCGGCGGCGATAGCAGACGTAACAAAAACGGCGACAGTAGCTGTTGTGAACGCCGACTAGCACAATGGCGGCAGTGCAGCCTGGTCAAGTCAATTTGCTCACAACTCTTGTCACCAAGAAAAGTAATGAAGACACTATCCAAGAGTACAACCAAAAAGCCTACCAATACGACGAGGTAAGGACACTTGTCCAAGGGTCTCACTGTGGACTCGAGATTAGGGTCAACCACTTTTTATGGCCCCCTCCAGCTTTGAGTCCCGGACACGAAAATGGCCCCCTGATAAAACAGCCACGCCCTTAATAGATATACGGATGAGTATAGACCTGATTTTCCGAAATTATTTAAAATTATTCTAAGGCATTATTTTTGGAGCAAAATGGGATGTTTTCTGCTAGGAGAATGTAATAAAAAATTCATTTTGTTAGAACTGGCCCCAAAGCATGTAAGTGATCTTTGTCGATTAAAATATGCATGGGTGTAGATGCCTGTGTCCAGCGGCGGACGCAGACCCGAGTTTTTTTGGGGGGGGCACACTTCCATGTCTGCCTCTCTTCCTGGGGGAGAGGAAATATTTTTTGCTCTACAGACCTAGTGTAAACACCTTTTTTCAGTGCTCGACAGACCCAATATAAGTTACTTCTCCAAGTGCATGATCGCTCTCCGCGGGAAACGGGGGGGTGGAAGCGAATATTTTTTTGCTTCCAGACCTAGTGTAAACACCTCTTTTCAAAACATTTCCAGCGCTTGGAGGGAGGGGGGGCAAAAGATGGTTTGGCCCCTCTCCAGCGCTTTTCGGGGGCCATGGCCGGGATGCCCCCCCCTGCGTCCGCCAATGCCCGTCTCCATAACCGCACCTTCCCTCCGCTTCCGCACTTAAGCTTGCAATATTAGGCTACCTCTGAGTTTTTGTTAAAATACATTTTCTGTGGTAAACCATCTTTTTCGTTCCTAGAAATTTAATACAAGCCAGACCAGCTCGGAGCATAAGTTAAGTTGCATGAAGAGCCCACTGATACTCTTTGTCTTTGGAATGCTCCAGCGATGAATGTGGTCAGGTAGCCTACGATTAGGAAACAGTGCATCTTAGGGTTCCCAAAGTGTTTATATTACTATGACAGTATTATCTCCTTCATGGCTCTCTCTGGCAGTGACGAAAAAGAGTCTTCGGCCATACATTCCTCAATGAACACATTCAAGGAATTGTCCCACTATTGTACTTGATTTTGAACTTAGATACCAATTTTGTAGTCGGGACACCACTAGTGACATATGTAATTTCACTCAAAGCTCTCTTATACAATTTCCGCAAGCCTTAAAGTTCAAAGTAGAGGGGCTTCAGTTCAAACAGTTTCAAACAATAATGCAAGAATCCCTTTCCACCTGGCGGTGCATGCCATTTGATAAGTGCAAACAAATGACATGGCCACGCAAACCCTACGTGTCTCAAGGCCTCACAGTGTGCCAGGTTCGTGATTATACTCGATGTCTAGGTCAACCCAGCGTAATAAGACGAGAGGCGACATCTTTGTTTTCAGTGATTGAATGTGGAAACAATGTGGTTTCCTGAATTTTAGACTTTTTTGTCAGTTGATTGTTCCTTTTTCGAATTTCGAAAAAGTGGCCAATTCCCTTCAAATGCAATATGGCACCTTCGTGGGTTTTGAACTAAGCGACCAGTCGCATGAAGTATGCCGTGAACTCTCTAGGTTTGCATTTTGTCTCTCTAACATCCCACCTTTTGAGGAGAAACAGCGTATTTAAACTTATCGATCTCACGCCTCCCCTCCCCTTCCCCATATGACCCGCTGAGCCGCACGGCGCGTCGTCATTGGTGGTGACTCAGGCCCCGGCGTGGGGCTAGGGGCTGGTAACCACCGTTCAAACCCTGCTCTACCACAAAGGACGAGTTCTATGCCATATTGAATTCGGAACACGAGGCTTTACGGTATGCTTTACTTTCTGGCTATCTCAACCTAAATACCATTATAAATGTGTCGCATCTAATTTAAGAACTTAGGCATTGCATTTTTTGTTAGAGCCTCGTTACATTAACCCTAGCACGGGGGAGGGGGTGTTTGAACACCCTTCGGATTTTCCAGAGGCAGGACAAAATGGCGGCGTGAAGCGCCGCCGTAATTGGCACACCTTATCCTTCATCAGCTCTGTAAATGTCCTGAAACATTTTAAGTTTGGGTCATTTCAGGTCAGGTCACCAGTACATGTCAGATGACCTCACCTCCTGAAATTAAGGTGGCATAAGTAAGAAAATATCAGCGCTTAACACGCGCATTGACGGGGGTCTGAGCCACCTTCGCCTTGACGGGGGGAGCGGATAACCGCCCCCCCCTAAGATCTCGAAAACCGCGCTAGGTAGCGAAAAACGGTAAACGGCGTTGGATAGCCCATCTACTTCTCCATCGAAAATATTTGAACCATTTCTTTGTTAGGTCACATTTAAGGTCACTAGAGGTCAAAACATGCCGTAATAGGGATAACATGTAAATTAAGTTTTTTTGGCCATTACATCTTAACAAGTAATGATAGAGCAAAACAATTTGAACTATATGAATCCTCGCAGCAAGCCGGATCGAATGATATATAATATGACCCTGTTATGTCAAATCAAAGATTTGACCTGACCTGAGGTCAGGTCAAGGTCAAGTTGGGAAGATACTTATCATTAGAACCGCAATGACAAGGCAAATCTAATGCAGCTAAAATAAACGCTCTATCTTTATTCATTACTAAGTTTTCCAGTTAAAACAATTTTCCCATGTATTTCCAATGGAGAGGTCATAGTACGTACTTGACCTAAGGCCATTGCTATAAAAAATACTGGAACATATTTTAGAGAACTAGGTATGGCCATTATGTGATATGAGTTTCAGTCGGATAAGTTTTCCCTGTTTTGACTTATACTATCTTAACCCTCGCCCCACCGGGGGGCCATCGTGGCCCCCTAAGGTTTTTCCGGAATAGCAGAAAACGACGAGGCGCGCACCGCGGTTGAGACTCACCTCTCACTGCATCATTTTCCATCATCCCTGAATTTACCCCGGGTCCCCAGGTGGTCCCGACGGTCAGGTCCCTCACTTCACCTTTAGAGCTCTGTAGAGCTACATTTCAAGTCGATTGATTTGAAACTTCCTCACTTCATGACCCTCCGGTCTGGTGTATATCCGGATTTTTATTTCGTGCCTGAGGTCGGTCCGGGCGACCTCCCCATTGGAAAGCATGGGGAAAGCTATTTCATGGTATAAAGCCAAAAATGATTGCAATACTCGACTGCTCAGAACACCGTTTTGGCACCCTTCCGGATCCGGGGTCATATTTGCCTTTGACTTTTCCAGGTCTGCAGGTCACCGAGGTCAAAACAGTATTTTGACAATAACTTTTGACCTAATTAGCTGAGCGGTGAAACAAACACCATCGTGTTTGTCTTGTCTGGCTTTCTTTGATATAGGAGGTCCTTTTGACCTTTCGTGACTCGGTTATTAGGTCACGAGGTGACCTCTGGCGGTCAAACCACTGGCGGGTGGTCTTTCGTTCCACATAGCGGAAAAGTACTGGCAATTTCTATCAAATGTACTTTACCGGCCTCATAGCTCTATTGACATAGAGTTATGCCCAGTTGGCTTATCTTGCATATTTGGTGAAAATAGCCGATCTTGACCTAATTTGACCTCTGGAGGTCAACCACTGACCTGAGCACTAAAACATGCGAGTAATTTTTACTAATTCACGCGGCTTTTATTGCACTTTGTTTGCGCTAACGCCCTATTTTGAGTTGAGGGGGCCATCTGCCCCGGTGAGGTCCCCCGTTAAGTTTTTTTAGCTCAGGTCACTTGACCTGTATTGGTGACCTGACCTGGGATGACCTAACCTTAAGATTTTGAAAAAAGTTGTAAAAATAATGAAGAAAAAGGTATGCCAAGTACGGTGGCGATACGCGCCGCCGTCTTTCCATTATCTCCGAAAAACCCGAGAGGGGCCTGTACCCGCCCCCCGTCAATGCGCGTGTTAAGAGAATCCATTGGGCAACGTTTCATCAAAATCTAAAATGTAATTTTTTATCTAATTTTGGTGGATTTGTCGCAGAATCTTGCCTTGCTCTTTTTGGACCTTTGAGGTGCTTCAGTTTTGTCGAACGTTATTTTTCCTCATTTTACCTGTTTGGAGACGGTCTCATATGTCGAGTGTCGCCACAGGCTGCGGTAGTTCGTGCCATCTTATTTATTTGACTTTTTGCACCACACTTTGTCTCTCTTTTCTTTTGACAGCCTTGAACTTTTCCTTCTAGGCCAAACCATACTACTTGATGGATGTTATGGCGTCCTATATCCAGCAGGCCCTCCGTGAACTTCAGTACTTCACTTCGGAGCAGTACCCGTCGCCGAGGATCCCTGCTGAAGTAGCCGTCAGCGTTCTTGCCTTTGTGCCCCTAGTACTTTACTTTGGAGCGGTACCGGTCAGCGAAGATCTCTGCTGAAGCAGTCGTCAGTGTTGTTGTCTCTGTCGCCAGTACTTTACTTTGGAGCGGTACCGGTCGCCGAAGATCTCCGCTGATGCTGTCCTGGAGTTGTTTCCCGAGTCGGAGAAGAATCCCCGCCGCCATCTCAAGGTGTTCGACGTGGCCTGCGGCACTGGCCTCCTGGCAATGAGAGTACGTGCCTGTCTGCCACACCCGACAATAATATACATTTGGTGTTTGAAAAACGACGCAAGATTTGTAAAGTCTTAGTTCTTGAAGCTAAATATAATGAAGGCATATAAACTAGCCTTACAAGGTGATTTATCATGGAATGTATGTACATATTTATTTCCTCAAAGATTGCGTTAAGATTGGAACCGCTCCAAAACTATTCTAAACTTATTTACGCTGTATAGGCTCATATATAGCAGCAGGCCTACACGAAAAAGATAGAAGGGTGCAGTGATGCAAAGGATTGAAAATCGGCCAATCAAGATTGGGAAAATACCATTAATCCTTTATAAGAAATGACAGCGGTACGTGAACCTATTACCTTCATCTAACTCTGTCACAGATCGCCCACCTTTGATTAACGCCCCTTATCGTCGGAAACTAGAATTGATGTGTTTTGATCGACTGCTTCGGGCTGATTAAATCGTGTACGACTGTGGAAGCACGCATTTGAACTTTTTCACAATGGTTGTTGGGAAGGTGTCCCTGCTGGGTCCTGTGTCATTTCCCGACGGTGCCTCCAGACCGACATTGTGTGACACGCTGAAGGCTGTTTCCAGCCTTGGTCTAAAACAGTGGTATCTCGCAGCTGTTGGATGCAGGATTCAGGGATATCGATGGACTGGACCCCTCCGAGGAAATGCTGAAGATTGCCGAGAAGCGAAATCTTTACAACCGCCTGCTTTTGGTGGGTAATCGGTGCGCTCCATAATTGCTCCCGTTGGCGTGAGCTCGACCGTATGCTCTTCGGGAAATTTGTTTCTGAATTGTTTTTGTTGAATACATCTGTTTTCGTTAATATACAGTTTAAAATAAGATTTTGTGGCAATACCGATGACTAAAACTTTTGTCTAGAAATGTCCTCTATAGCTCTGGTAATTTTTTTCCAAACCAATATCGTAATGTCGAAAGGTATTCTCTTGTGTAAGGTGGATACGAGGGGAAGGGGAGGGAGCAGACCATTATTCCTATCAAAGGCTTCAAGTTTCATACACCCTTGGCCAATCTTAGGTGATTCTCTTCTAGAACAGCTTTAGCGTTTCACGGCTTTTCTCAGGTTGAACCCTCCCAAACATTTCGTCTAGATTCCCCTGGCAATACCAGCCCCTTGAGAATAAAAAGCAGCAAAATATTACAGGCAAATCCAAATCATAGAAGATCTTGGAATTTGCTGGCATATACCTACGTAATAGGTATAACCCTACCTACGTATGTACGTAATATATTACCTATGAAATAGGGCCAAATCTTGTAGCAGGGTGGCGCTGTGCTGTGGCCGTTTCAGAGCGCCATCTATATGAGACTCTCTATCATGGGTGCAGAATAGTGATAGCATAGTTGTGTAGAGCCGTGTTATAAGCCAGTTCTGGCATTTCGCTGGGATGGCCTAGTATGCACCCCTGATCGGGGCTGGTCCGGTCGGGTTTCGGCCCTGTGAGGTCTGTCGATGGAGCCGAGGGAGATAAAATATGACGAAATATATGTGTGGGTGACTTGTAAAAGATATCAAGGGCCAATGCTACTCTGGCATTATATGACACCGGTTTCTGTGACCAAATTAAGCGTTATTGAAAGGATGCTGTGGACACATTGGCAGGACACGATTTGAGGGCACCGGATAACTCTGGTTGTGCTGGCAGGCATAAGCGTTGGAAAGGGGGGGCAGAGAGGCCTGCCCTTCCCCCACTTTTTGGCCAAAAATTCCTGATCTCAGTCAAAATGGGAGAAAACTGGACATTTTTAGTTTGTCTGGCCCCCTCACTATTTTGCCGGTGGCGACGTATATGTTGGCAGGACACGATTGGCGAGCACCGCATAGATGTGGAGGACGACACCTACGACATCGTGACCCTGGCGGGCGGTTTCGTGCCAGGACACTGTCCCGCTGCAGCGCTCACTGAAATGGTGCGCGTGTGCAAACCAGGTGCGCAAACCCCTTCCTGACCCAGCAGCGCCTCTTTGGACATCCCTGTCCCCAAGTAGGGGGGATACTAAATGCCCTTCCACTCAGTATATGGCAAAGTTTATTAATAGTTTTTTTCTGCTGCTTTTTCCAAACATTTAGATCTGGGCTATCCAGTAGGGTGCACCCAGTAGCGGATCCAGGGAGGGGGCAAAAAGACATTTGCCCCCCCAAACGGAAAAGCTCGGGGCAAAACTATGTTTCCCCCAAGTGATCGACCTCCTTTTTCCCCCGACTCTTTTTTTAGTTTATAAGCAAGAGTTTGGTGTTTTAACTCTCAACTTCAAACAGAACCAGTTAAGATTAGTGTAAATATTGGGCCTCGGGCTGGAAAAAGTATCTCGAGCCCATATTTCTTATCCCGTGATGTTTTTTTCTTTTTGCTTTTTGCCTCAAATACCCAAAACAATTATACCACAAAGTAATATTGTAGCACAGCTTTCACGGCGTGACGTTTTTTTTTTGCTTTTCGACTTTTGTCTTTGGTTTGCCCCTCTCAAACCGACCGGCTAGATCCGCCATTGGGTGCACCAGATGTCTCGAGTCCTTACATCGGCTACTCTTGTAGTTAAATTTTGTTACTTTGGACTCATTTTGCCAGAAATACATATTTTGAAAATTGAGGAAGGTCTGGTGCCGCTAACTAGCAGCCGAAGCTTCCAATTCCTGATTTTTTTGAAAATGTACGCACCATAAATGTTCCCCATGCTGGCACCCGTGCGGGACTGTCGTGCCTGCCCTCCTTGTTATACGCCCCACCGTGCCGAACAGCGAGGCTATCCCAAGCGTTGGGGCCCGGCGGAACAGAGACTTTTTGGTAAGTATTTTATCAAGAAAATGGTGATAGAGTTGATGAAACTTTATTTCAATGTGTCGTTTTCCAGTCTTGCCTTTGTGAGTCGATTGATATGCATTTACACTAAGTCACACATTGCCCGTATTCTTGCCTACGCTTACATGCATATAAACATCCATAGGGTAGGTACATTTTTTAAATCCCATGACCTAAAGGTTGACCTGAGCTACAAAATGACCGATAGATTTTAAGAATCATTTCTCAGAGCTATCTTACACCGTTCACGCCTTTTTTCTCGTGTAGCCAAGGTCAAGGGAGCCGCCCTGTCCCGCTTGATTGGAACCAAGCTGGATCGGAGCCCACTCTGGGGCGGAGTCAATCCTAAACTGGACCTAATCACACCCAAAAGTCATGATCAGATATACGTGGATTCATACATTGTGGGGATAAACATAAATAAAGGCGGTTATAAACAGAAAGTCTTATTTTTCTTCAAAATATGTGCAATAAATACCGCGTAGGTATAAATACTGATAAGGTGTCCTGAATACTGACGTAAAAATATACGTACTAAAAATACTTACGTGTAGACGTAAATATAAATACCCTAACGTGCAAACTGGCGCAAGACGCGTCGCAGCCGTTTCTGGGTACTATTCGAAAAACCACTGGGTGTTGAAACAATCTCCCTGTAAAGGCTCGGTCACACTTTGACGTTCTAGACGGCGTATGCAGACGTGTAGAAATCTGTCTGAAACGCTGGCGTACACGCTGAACTATCGATCATTTCGGCTAACATTGGCACATGCATGGTGCACACACAGAGAGCTGGACGGATGCCTGACGTATGCACGGCGTATAAGTAATTCACACAGAACGTTTCAGCAACGAATGCATAACTTACACCAACGAATGCCTAGTGTGTTGCAGGTACTGGCGGATGCAAGCAGTGGGGGGGGGCAAGGGGGCGCGGCCCCCACCAAACCTAGAATAGTTTATTTTCCCCAAAGGGCCAAATGTTGACCTTTTTCTTTTAAAAACACTGTTTTCACGATTTTTTATCGACTTAGCCCCAAAACTTTGGTTTGGCCCCTCCACGGCGGATGGGGGCCCGGGCCGGCCCCAAGCCCGAATGATCTTTCCAAACGACCACTTTTGGGTTTGAAATCTTGCTTTTGGTTTTTTTTGCCCCAAACATTTCAAATTCTGAAATGCCCCCTCCAAAAGATATTCCTGGATCCGCCAATGGTTACTAGCGTTCCCAACTTACGCCCAGCGATAGTCCAACGTATGCCTGGCGCGCGATTGCGTATTTTTGATGATCACGCGATAACCCCTACAAAAATACTTTCGCTCCACGATCAAAACGCCAAGGCAGAATTCTAAGAAAGCTCTTGATCTGGCCCGTGGAACGCAATACAGCGTGAAAAACCAAGCGCTCTCCAGCATATTCCTTCTGAAGATGATTCCGGTTCTAACGCCTCTCGGATTTCATCTAGGCATTATCACCGATGAAGAAATAGGGGATATCCTGGTTATTGCTGGGAAGGCGTTCAGGGGCAAGGAAACCTAGGCTGCCTTCTTCAGAATATGCATTTAGCTCGTAGTTATTGTACATATGCGCGTCTGGTGCAGATCCAGTGTCACGGACGTCCATCGAAATGAATTTGTAGCCGGTATCCACCAATTCCGTCCGAACAATGTGGTAGAACCCCTCGTAGTTGGGATTTGGGATCCACTCTTTGGAGGACAGTGGTAGGCAATATACCTTCCATCGAATGCCCAACATGTAAGGGGAAAAGCCCCACCTTTTCAAAACTTTTTCAGCTATGGCGCGTAAGCCATCAAATTTGGACCGACCATCACCTCGTCTGCGTATTCGACAATAATGGTCTCACACACTTCTCTGGTCAATAGGTACTGGATGTTGTAAGGGACCCTCCATCCAAACTCCATGGACGCATACTTGTTCCCAGAGGCAAGCTGGCGCAACGTCAGAGCCAGTTTCATGTCCAGCTCAGATGGATCCCTGTAGAAGGCGTACTGCTTTGCTATCTTTGGGCCCAGTCTGGCTAACAGCTCGTCAAACATCGCTGGGGGGGATTAAGCGCAAAAAATTCGTGAAGGGTGCCGGATCCTCCTTGCGAAGCTCCACCATAAGCTGGTAATACATGCTAAGATGTCGTCACCTCCCGAGCCATGGTTTCACCTGGCTTCTTCGCCACAGCTCATCTGATCTTTTCCTGGCTCTATTGACACGCAACTGGTACAGGGGCAAAGTTATGAGGTCACACTGACGCTGGAGGACAGCTTGTAAGTATTCTTAACTCCAGTGGTCAGAAAAATCCGATTTTGCCAGTTATTTTTTCTCTCGTGCAACTCTTCAAGCCATTTTCGTTCGGGAAAACTTCCTTATCTTTGGGGACAAATTGACCTCTGTTGGGGGAAATAAATAATTTGTCTGACCTTTCCTGTTCTCAGCCTTTCCGGATTCTACATATCATGCATGCCAAGCATAACTGCTCACGACGGAGTCGCAGGGACTGCTGACAGGCTCCTCTTCTGAAACCTACTTTTATACATACGTTGCCAATGCGTCACTATACGGCAGCTGTAAGCTAGAAGCAGGCTTTGTAAGTTTTGTAGTCGTTAGAAGCACGTCAAATGCGTCTGCATACGCAAACTACGCGTGAGAGACAAGTCTCATAAGTTACAAGCACTTTCAAAGCACGCTATTTATAGGTTTCAAAACCGTTTTGGATAGGCAGGACATTATGTCGACGTATTTCGACTTACGAGTACAGTACACGTAATTTGTGTGAATTTACGTCAACGGTCACATAACTTACCTGCAGCGTACAGCCTGCGAATGCACAACGTATGAACCATACGCTGGCATAAGTCAGAACATTTTTGTGCATACCCAAAATTTGTTCGACGTCCTTGACAGGCTACAGCTTATGACAGCGTGCTCCAGCGTGCTCTTAACGTATACACAACGCATTGGACGTATAATCACGTATTTACCAATTTGTTCATACGTTGGCATGCGCTGGCCAAATCGTCAAGGTATGACAGGCCCTTAATGCAGGCGTTAATCGCCTAAAAAACACAGGAGAACAGAGAAAAATTAAAACCGCTGACTGACATTTTGCTCATTAGCCTTCGGCCGGGTAAAACACACATCTGACAGTTTACAAAACGCCAAGCATGTCAAAACGCCAGTCAACAGTGAAATTATGTTATTGCGCTTTCTAAATCTAAATGTTTTTTTTACAATGTTTGTCTCACGTTGAAACTTCAACAGCGCGTTATGACACTGGGTGCACCACCACCGCAGACATGTTTAATATTTGTCAATCCGGGTGCTCGACCACACACATGTTTAATATCTGTCAAACATCTGTCACACAGTGCCATTGTTTGGGTCTCTTTGCGTGGTGAGAGGAGAGTGACTTAAGATGAAAATGATATTCTCCTTCCGTTACCCGGTCAGACCAGCGAACGAGGTAGGACCTGCGGTTAACTGGGCGCCACGGGCAACGAAAAGAGAAAGGTTGTTGAAATACGCCAAAAGGTTGAAAGGTTGTCAAGAAAGGATGTTGCCGATCCATAGGTCTCGTCATATTGTCGTGCCAAAGTCAAGTCAGAAGAAAAAGAATCTGGTCCGCGCTGAGTTGTTTTTTAGGTCTTTGCTAGCAGGGTTTAGTTGATTTCCTGAGCCCTCTCTGAAAAAGTGAAACTAGCAGCATTCGGAGAGTTGGTATGCTATTAGAATTCTTCTCTGAGGCTAGTACCAGTGAGTCCATCAGGACACAGTACTAATTTTCAACTGGATTAAGCAACCAATATTGGTTCTATCTTTGTATATTATTAACACCGCGTTTTGTCTGTGCCTCAGGTGGGCTCCTGGTCTTTTCCATGCGCCTGCTATACCTGATAACCTGTGGGGAGTACAGGAAAATGGAGCCTCTGATCAAGTCAATGGAGGAGGATGGCCTGTGCAAGTGCGAAGCAAGAAATATTATGAATAACTTCTATGAGGAAGATCAGGGAGTAGTGTATGTCATCAAAAAACTATAAACTGGAAAAGTGACGCCTGTAGAGCTTCTACCATCACTGAAATGAAATGTGAGATTCGCGTGCCTTAATCCGCTTTGTGTGGTTGAATGACTAATCCCTTCATTGGTCCCAAGCTGTAAAGACATGCCCATGTTGCGTACAGAATGTCTGACAGTTTTGGAATACATCGGGGAAGTATGTGGTCATAAAAGTGTCTGAACATGAAATTCTAATTCGTGAAAAATATGTAATTTACATTTGGCAAAGCCAACGGTGCGGTGGAAGTGCTGATATGGTCTCTCCAAACTGGCTGAAGGGCGTGACGACTGGAGAGGGGACTCGTCTTGATAGTTTATTTTGGAAACGTTTAGTCTTTCCTTGAACAGAGGTGCGTCATTCTGGGCGATGTCACAACTTTTCACCTTGAAATACCCGACAAAACATGGAAAAATATCGTCATAACTTGTTCGTGTATAGTGTTTCACGGCTTTCCCGATCACTTCCGTAATATATCCTCAAATCATTCAAGGCATTTAAAAACCAGTAGCTTGGTACAATATATAAATACGGTGGAAGTTTTGTGCGCAGAATACTCTGTGCCCAAAAAGACTCTACCTTCCTGTTTGGATGTTTCCCGTTGCATGTATGTGCTGCAATGTTTCCAGGTTTACAACCAGAGACGAGCAAGTCCCTGGCATCAACATTCTATTGGTCCATTAAACCAACCACTGGCGGTTGCAGTGGGAGGACAGGTAAGGAATGTAATTTCCAAACCCCTCGATTTTGCCCGTTTTCACATAATTTTTCACGTTTAGGGCTTCGTGCCCCTCTCCCCCAAAACCGGAGCAGAGCCGCCACCGAGGCTGACACGGATTTTATAAAGCATGGCCTGTTGTGTTGCGCAGTGCAAAAATGCAGCACACCCTGTTGATCACCACGCGGTGATCCCAGAAAGATGTGGAATACCGGTACCTTTATTACGGTCAAAGTTTGTTTCTGACCAAACACAAACATCATGGTCAGCCCTCCCCAGTAATTATGCACGGATGAGGCCGAGGTATTTCAGCCAATTACATTGTTTGTTATAGGGGGATTCCAGGACAGATCGACCAAGGCTTGACACCACCATGTCTAGAAAAAATCTGAAACTTTGTCTTCGGGGTATTTTTGGGCCAGGAAAACGCCTGTGAGAATCTTAGCCCCCTCCGACCAACTTTGACCGAGATATAGCCAGAGGCATTTTCGGGAGGTCACCTTGTAGACTCCTCTTTGATGCTTCATAACTCCAAAACGCATTGTCTGATTAACAAGTTTTTATATCATTGAACTCGTCTTGAACTATACAGTATTTTGAAAAAAATATTTTTTTAATTTTGACTTTTTAATTCGTTTGACCTTTTCTTTTTCGACCTAGCTTGACCTTTTCGAAGTTGAAATTGCCTTTTTAGACACCTCAAAAATTTTGCTTCATAAAATATATTTTGATAAAAAAAATAAAAAAATGCGTTCTTGCTATAAGTTCCAAATTTTTAGCACCTAAGGTAGGTATGCAGACGGTTTTTGACCACTGCGGTAGTGCAGCCTTATGTTTAACACCGCAAACAAAGCGATTGCTTTTGTAACCGGTTGCTTGCAATCATATTGCATTGTCTTTACGAAATTTTCATCGTGCAAGTGTCAGAATTTATTAAAATTAACACACGCCCACACGAGGGGGCGGGCAACCAGGCAACCTAAAAAATAACTTCGCGCAGCGCCACCATACTTCATCCACCTCTCACTCGAAAAGTTACAGCTTCTGGCAAAATTTTAGGCCTGGGTCATACCAGGTCAGACCGCCAACCCAGGTCAAGAGACCTAGCCTCGAAAATCTTTTGAGGTGCATCAGTAAGATCAAATTTAACATATCGTGCTTAGATTCACACCACATAGTAAGGTCACCGAGCAAGATAATTTTGCGTAGCAGGATTTCTATATCGATAGCCTGGGACAAGATCAGGGTCACGATCTTTCCATTAGAAATTCATGGGGCAATTGGTAAAGTTTGATAACTTGCGAGAATTGAGAATTGTCGAGAATTGCGATGGAGGTTTTATCAGAGCCGCATGACGAAATCCATGGAGCGAAGCGCATTGAGATTTCTCAAGCGGCTCTATTCTGGCCGCTCAGACGGGTCTCGTCGTGGTCTGTCAGAGCCGCATGACGAAATCCATGGAGCGAAGCGCATTGAGATTTCTCAAGCGGCTCTATTCTGGCCGCTCAGACGGGTCTCGTCGTGGTCTGTTGTTGTTGTTGTCAGAGCCGCATGACGAAATCCATGGAGCGAAGCGCATTGAGATTTCTCAAGCGGCTCTATTCTGGCCGCTCAGACGGGTCTCGTCGTGGTCTGTTGTTGTTGTTGTTGTCAGAGCCGCATGACGAAATCCATGGAGCGAAGCGCATTGAGATTTCTCAAGCGGCTCTATTCTGGCCGCTCAGACGGGTCTCGTCGTGGTCTGTTGTTGTTGTTGTTGTCAGAGCCGTATGACGAAATCCATGGAGCGAAGCGCATTGAGATTTCTCAAGCGGCTCTATTCTGGCCGCTCAGACGGGTCTCGTCGTGGTCTGTTGTTGTTGTGGTTGTTGTTGGCGTCTGTCAGTCCTGAGAATTGATGTCAGAGCTCTGGAATTTTGTAGGATGATAGCCCGTCTGCTCCAGACACCCAAACTGAAGCCCCGAGTTGAAATCCAAAATAGTTTTTGAGAAATTTTGGCTCAAACTTTTTCTGTTTTATATTTTTCTAATTTTTACTTCTTAAGCTACGAACTTGAAATTTATGTCCTTTTCAATGGATAACAAGGGCCAGCTAGGGGAAAAAATTGAGCTGATCCGACAATATTTATTGCGCGAAAACGCGGCATTTCTCACGCGCGCAAAAAACCCGCTAAAAGTTGATGGCCGACTTGTGCGCTCGAAATGTCAGAAGACAGGCCTCAGTTAGCTGAAAGGCAGTTACCTAGGGGTGGCTAGGCAAATTTTGTAGTGCTTAGGCATAGTTTTGAGTGCAAAAATAAAATTTTGACCTACTTTTTACAGTTCTTCCGGAAGACTGAATTTTGGTTCATTTCATTTCAACGTTAATATCTCACAATCTAATTGACCGATTTGAGTTTTCATTTCAAATAATGAAAGAACATTGCTCCTGCCTGATAATATTTGGAGATGGAAATTGTGAATGTGAAATTCTTTGTTTATAGGCATAAATAGAAATTGAGTAAAAAACTTTTTATTTGCATCTTCCTGGTTCCAAGCTCATGTCACTCACAAACTCAGAACTGACATGGCTGAATAGGAAAGTTACTTGCGGTCATTTCGCTCACTTATACTACCCACCTATCTCTAATGGCTTTCGAGTAATTAGTCAAAAATGTATTATAAGATGCCAAATTTATCGGACCACCTTTGCTTCTCACCATGGTTTCAAGTCCTTAAAATAGATGGAAGTTGAAGAAATTTGGCATGAAGCTAGCTTAGGATCCTATCTCGACGATACAAGTAATTTCAGCCCAAAAGAATGCTTGGTTCGTCTTCTAGAAGCACCTTTATATCGTGCCTTTTCGGGACAAGCACAGCACCCGGCGCCAGCGGCCCGGCATATTCGGCGGAGTTGTACCAGCCAGTGACCTCCTGACGGGTCACAGGTGTTCAGCTAGTGGGAGGCTGAGAAGTGTGGCACGGTGGTCTAGTGGTTAGAGGCCCTGTCTCTTGATCAGGTAGGTCCGGTTCGAATCCGGGGGTGACCACGTACTCTTTATTGGTTATTTCAAAGAAAAGAATGATAAAACTGGCTTGCAGGCTTATGAAGAGATACATTAAGAACGAAATATGGTTTGCTTTCGGCACATTGTCATGCGGCTCTCCTGCGCCGGTGGGGCGTTAGCCCAGGCCGCAGGCCGAGGTTGTCAGAAGCCGGTGACGAACGAAGTAAGAAACGGCTTCTATTCTGACAGTTTTTCCGGTCTCGTCGTCGTTGTCAGAAGCCGGTGACGAACGAAGTAAGAAACGGCTTCTATTCTGACAGTTTTTCCGGTCTCGTCGTCGTTGTTGTCTGTCAGAAGCCGGTGACGAACGAAGTAAGAAACGGTTGTTGTTGTTGTTGTCTGTTCTGAGCGCTGGTATCAGAGACCTAAAACTTTTGTGGATAGAAGGCACTTCCAAATGAATAAGCACCACGGTTGTCAATTTTCAAAATTTTCAAAATTTTGCCCAGAATTTTGCATTATGTGATTTTTAACTATTATTTTTCTATTTTTTGCTAATTCATCTAGACTCTTCAAACTTGCACCCTTTTACATGAGGGAAATTTGTAGTTCACACAAAAAGTTGGAAAGAAAAAGCTTTAAATTTAGTGCTCCAAATTAGCTTTTAAACTTTGCACACTAAATTTGGCATAAAACTCGTGGTCTAAACTACAGGCTCGAAATATCTGAAGCTACAGCAGTTCAGGTTCTGAGTCAAATATCAACTTAAAGGCCGGTTTGTGCAGTACTGCACAAACACAGAAACAAAACAAAAACGGAAATTTAAGGGTCCTTTTTGGCCCATTCCGTGAAGGTCTGCATTTCCCAAAATATCATTCAAACCCTTATATCTTCCGATCTAATTGATAAAAATTAGTTCCCATTTCAGATAATAAAAGAGAATAGCCTCCTTTATTATATATTTAGAGATAAAAACTTTCAGACTGAAACTTTTTATTTTATAGGCAAAAATAAAATATAAGTTTTTAAAATTTTTATTCTCAGCCCCCTGGTTTCCAGACTATGATAGCTACGGTATTGAACTTAACACGGCTGGATAGAAAACTTCGTTGCCGTCATTTTTCTCACTCATACCCCCCACTTATCTCTTACGGCTTCCGCGCTATAAGCCGTAAAGGACATTTCAAAGTGGTAATTTTATCAGTTCATTTTTGCTTCACACCGGGGTTTAGGGTGGTTAGAGTCATTGGAGGGAAATGAAATTTTGCATGCAGCTAGGTAAGAGACATATGTCGACATTCCATCTGCATAGATATCAATGAAACACCAAGTTACCTTTACAAACATGCCGTTTCTCCACGCAACGTTGTAGCAAATCACCACGCGTCACGCCTGCGTCCACGCCGCGGCAGCGCCGGCGACCGGCGCGGCCGTTTCTGTTTATTTATGGTCTGGTAAAAAGTACCCAATACTACCCATAATGCATCACAAGTAATTAGAGTACCGTAAAAGTCCGAGTTTACAATAAGAGTATTATGTTTCTGTTTTTGGACCATGGGTGGATCCAGGGAATAAGTAGGCTAGGTGCCCCCCTCACCCTTCTCCCCCATCCCCTCCCCCAACCCCCAATCGACCATCGGCGCCCTCTGAAATTGTAAAGACACGCCTCTCAAGGTCGATGACGCTCCCTGAAATGTCGCTTCCCATACGCGGATCCAGGATTGCCTATCGGGGGCGAGGTGGAAGGGGGAAATTTCCTGGTGGGCGCTATCTACACCAGGGACGCCACTTTTGGCCGGAAAACCTATCAAGTAGGCGCTAAAACCTATCAGTACACCCCGATACCTGCATCTCGGGGAAAACGACATTTCAGGGGGTGCCATCGAACTTTCCAGGAGTTTCCGGGACAATTTCAGGGGGCGCTAAGATTCTATGGGGGGCACCTGTCCCCTTTCCCCCTTGGATCCGCCTATGTCGTTTCGGGGGGGCACGGAGGTGGGGTCGTTACGGGTGTGGGGGTAAGGAGCTCGAGCATAACCGGATCCAGGACATCAGCATGGGGGTAGGGGCTAAAGATTTCGAGCATAGGCAGACCCAGGACATCAGTACGAGGGTGGGGCTAGGGAGTTAGAGCATAGGCGGATCCAGGACATCGGTACGAGGGTCGGGCTAGGGAGTTAGAGCATAGGCGGATCCAGGACATCGGTACGAGGGTCGGGCTAGGGAGTTAGAGCATAGGCGGATCCAGGACGTTAGTACGGGGATGGGGCTAAGCAGCTGAGCATTAGCGGATTCAGGACATCAGTACGGGGTGAGACTCGGGAGTTCCAGCATAGGCGGATCCAGGACATCAGTAGGGGGTAGGGCTACGGAGTTCGAGCATAGGCGGATCCAGGATATTAGTACGGGGATGGGGCTAAGGAGATCGAGCATAGGCGGATCTAGGACATCTGTACGGGGGTGGAGATAAGGAGCTCGAGCATAGGCTGATCCAGGACATCAGTATGGGTGTGGGGCTAAGGAGCTCGAGCAGAGGCGGATCTAGGACATCAGTACGGCGGTGGGGCTAAAGGGCTTGAGTATAGGCGGATCAAGGACATCAGTACGGGGGGTGAGGCTAAGGAGCTCGAGCATAAGCGGATCCAGGACATCAGCACGTGGGTAGGGGCTAAAGAGTTCGAGCATAGGCGGATCCAGGACATCAGTACGGGGGTGGGGCTAAGAAGCTCGAGCATAAGCGGATTCAGCTGATCAGTACGGGGGTGGGGCTCGGGAGCTCGAGCATAGGCGGCTCTAGGACATCAGTACGGTGGTGGGGCTCGGGCGTTCCAGCATAGGCGGATCCAGGACATTAGTAGGGTGGTAGGGGCTAAAGAGTTCGAGTATAGGCGAATCCAGGGCAGTACGGAGGTGGGGCTACGGAGTTCGAGCATAGGCAGATCCAGGACATCAGTTCGGGGGTGGGGCTAAGGAGCTCGAGCATAGGCGGATCCAGGACATCAGCGCAGGGGTGTGGCTCCGGAGCTCGAGTAAAGGCGGATCCAGGACATCAGTGGGCGGGGGAGGGTAGGGGCTACGGAGTTCGAGCATAGGCGGATCCAGGACATCAGTAAGAAGGTGGGGTAAGGAGCTCGAGCATAGGCGGATCCAGGACATCAGTAGCGGGTAGGGGCTAAGGAGTTCGAGCATAGGCGGATCCAGGACATCAGTACGGAGGTGGGGCTAAAAAGTTCGAGCATAGGCGGATCCAGGACATCAGTACGGGGGTGGGGCTAAGGAGCTCCAGCAAAGGCGGATCCAGGCCTCAGTACGGGGGTGGGGCTAAGGAGCTCAAGCATAGGCGGATCTAGGACATCAGTACGGTGGTGGGGCTCGGGCGTTCCAGCATAGGCGGATCCAGGACAATAGTAGGGTGGTAGGGGCTAAAGAGTTCGAGTATAGGCGAATCCAGGGCAGTACGGAGGTGGGGCTACGGAGTTCGAGCATAGGCAGATCCAGGACATCAGTTCGGGGGTGGGGCTAAGGAGCTCGAGCATAGGCGGATCCAGGACATCAGTATGGGTGTGGGGCTAAGGAGCTCGAGCAGAGGCGGATCCAGGGCATCAGTACGGGGGGTGGGGCTAAGGGGTTCGAGTATAGGCGGATAAAGGACATCAGTACAGAGGTGGGGCTAAGGAGCTCAAGCATAAGCGGATCCAGGACATCAGCACAGGGGTAAGGGCTAAAGAGTTCGAGCATAGGCGGATCCAGGACATCAGTACGGGGGTGGGGATAAGGAGCTCGAGCATAAGCGGAGCCAGGATATCAGTACGGGGTAGAGGCTAAGGAGTTTGAGCATAGACGGATCCAGCATATCGGTACGGGGATTGGGCTAAGGAGATCCAGCATAGGCGGATCCAGGACATCTGTACGGAGGTGGGGCTAAGGAGCTCGAGCATAGGCGGATCCAGGACATCAGTATGGGTGTTGGGCTAAGGAGCTCGATCAGAGGCGGATCCAGTACATCAGTACGGGGCTGGGGTAAGAGGCTCGAGTATAGGCGGATCAAAGACATCAGTACGGGGGTGGGGCTAAGGAGCTCGAGCATAAGCGGATTCAGGACATCAGTACGTGGGTGGGGCTCGGAAGCTCGAACATAGGCGGATCCAGGACATCAGTAGGGGTAGGGGCTAAGGAGTTCAAGCATAGGCGGATCCAAGGCAGTATAGAGGTGGGGCTACGGAGTTCCAGCATAGGCAGATCCAGGACATATGTAAGGGGGTGGGGTAAGGAGCTCGAGCATAGGCGGATCCAGGACATCAGTTCGGTGGTGGGGCTGAGGTCTCGAGCTGGGGCATAACTCGGTAACAAATAGGCTGAATTGGGTGAAAATCTGCAGGCATAGGTGAAATACCGTCGGAAAACCCATCATATTTTATATTGTATCTCCTTTCTTCTCGTCATGCCCAGTCTTTGCTTAACAAAACAATCATTATGCGTGTGTTTATTTCTTTGATGATATGAACAGAGGGCAAACGTGGTGCAGTATGCAGAGACATGCTAATTTAGGAAAACATGGGCCTAGACAGGGGATTGAATGGAGCCATAATGAGAACCCAAAACCTAAAACTCCAACATTGCGTTGTTATAAGTATCAAACTGCTGAAAACACTCGCCTGTCAATCGAACTGTTTGGCTAACGTACATTGTCACCGGCTTCTCCTGCGCCAGAGCGGCACCAGCCGAGGCCGCAGGCCGAGGTTGTCTGTTGTTGTTGTTGTTGTCTGTTCTGAGCGCTGGTATCAGAGACCTAAAACTTTTGTGGATAGAAGGCACTTCCAAATGAATAAGCACCACGGTTGTCAATTTTCAAAATTTTCAAAATTTTGCCCAGAATTTTGCATTATGTGATTTTTAACTTTTATTTTTCTATTTTTTGCTAATTCATCTAGACTCTTCAAACTTGCACCCTTTTACATCAGGGAAATTTGTAGTTCACACAAAAAGTTGGAAAGAAAAAGCTTTAAATTTAGTGCTCCAAATTAGCTTTTAAACTTTGCACCCTAAATTTGGCATAAAACTCGTGGTCTAAACTACAGGCTCGAAATATCTGAAGCTACAGCAGTTCAGGTTCTGAGTCAAATATCAACTTAAAGGCCGGTTTGTGCAGTACTGCACAAACACAGAAACAAAACAAAAACGGAAATTTAAGGGTCCTTTTTGGCCCATTCCGTGAAGGTCTGCATTTCCCAAAATATCATTCAAACCCTTATATCTTCCGATCTAATTGATAAAAATTAGTTCCCATTTCAGATAATAAAAGAGAATAGCCTCCTTTATTATATATTTAGAGATAAAAACTTTCAGACTGAAACTTTTTATTTTATAGGCAAAAATAAAATATAAGTTTTTAAAATTTTTATTCTCAGCCCCTGGTTTCCAGACTATGATAGCTACGGTATTGAACTTAACACGGCTGGATAGAAAACTTCGTTGCCGTCATTTTTCTCACTCATACCCCCCACTTATCTCTTACGGCTTCCGCGCTATAAGCCGTAAAGGACATTTCAAAGTGGTAATTTTATCAGTTCATTTTTGCTTCACACCGGGGTTTAGGGTGGTTAGAGTCATTGGAGGGAAATGAAATTTTGCATGCAGCTAGGTAAGAGACATATGTCGACATTCCATCTGCATAGATATCAATGAAACACCAAGTTACCTTTACAAACATGCCGTTTCTCCACGCAACGTTGTAGCAAATCACCACGCGTCACGCCTGCGTCCACGCCGCGGCAGCGCCGGCGACCGGCGCGGCCGTTTCTGTTTATTTATGGTCTGGTAAAGAAGTACCCAATACTACCCATAATGCATCACAAGTAATTAGAGTACCGTAAAAGTCCGAGTTTACAATAAGAGTATTATGTTTCTGTTTTTGGACCATGGGTGGATCCAGGGAATAAGTAGGCTAGGTGCCCCCCTCACCCTTCTCCCCCATCCCCCTCCCCCAACCCCCAATCGACCATCGGCGCCCTCTGAAATTGTAAAGACACGCCTCTCAAGGTCGATGACGCTCCCTGAAATGTGGCTTCCCATACGCGGATCCAGGATTGCCTATCGGGGGCGAGGTGGAAGGGGAAATTTCCTGGTGGGCGCTATCTACACCAGGGACGCCACTTTTGGCCGGAAAACCTATCAAGTAGGCGCTAAAACCTATCAGTACACCCCGATACCTGCATCTCGGGGAAAACGACATTTCAGGGGGTGCCATCGAACTTTCCAGGAGTTTCCGGGACAATTTCAGGGGGCGCTAAGATTCTATGGGGGGCACCTGTCCCCTTTCCCCCTTGGATCCGCCTATGTCGTTTCGGGGGGGGGCACGGAGGTGGGGTCGTTACGGGTGTGGGGGGTAAGGAGCTCGAGCATAAGCGGATCCAGGACATCAGCATGGGGGTAGGGGCTAAAGATTTCGAGCATAGGCAGACCCAGGACATCAGTACGAGGGTGGGGCTAGGGAGTTAGAGCATAGGCGGATCCAGGACATCGGTACGAGGGTCGGGCTAGGGAGTTAGAGCATAGGCGGATCCAGGACATCGGTACGAGGGTCGGGCTAGGGAGTTAGAGCATAGGCGGATCCAGGACGTTAGTACGGGGATGGGGCTAAGCAGCTGAGCATTAGCGGATTCAGGACATCAGTACGGGGTGAGACTCGGGAGTTCCAGCATAGGCGGATCCAGGACATCAGTAGGGGGTAGGGGCTACGGAGTTCGAGCATAGGCGGATCCAGGATATTAGTACGGGGATGGGGCTAAGGAGATCGAGCATAGGCGGATCTAGGACATCTGTACGGGGGTGGAGATAAGGAGCTCGAGCATAGGCTGATCCAGGACATCAGTATGGGTGTGGGGCTAAGGAGCTCGAGCAGAGGCGGATCTAGGACATCAGTACGGCGGTGGGGCTAAAGGGCTTGAGTATAGGCGGATCAAGGACATCAGCACGGGGGTGAGGCTAAGGAGCTCGAGCATAAGCGGATCCAGGACATCAGCACGTGGGTATGGGCTAAAGAGTTTGAGCATAGGCGGATCCAGGACATCAGTACGGGGGTGGGGCTAAGAAGCTCGAGCATAAGCGGATTCAGCTGATCAGTACGGGGGTGGGGCTCGGGAGCTCGAGCATAGGCGGCTCTAGGACATCAGTACGGTGGTGGGGCTCGGGCGTTCCAGCATAGGCGGATCCAGGACATTAGTAGGGTGGTAGGGGCTAAAGAGTTCGAGTATAGGCGAATCCAGGGCAGTACGGAGGTGGGGCTACGGAGTTCGAGCATAGGCAGATCCAGGACATCAGTTCGGGGGTGGGGCTAAGGAGCTCGAGCATAGGCGGATCCAGGACATCAGCGCAGGGGTGTGGCTCCGGAGCTCGAGTAAAGGCGGATCCAGGACATCAGTGGGCGGGGGGAGGGTAGGGGCTACGGAGTTCGAGCATAGGCGGATCCAGGACATCAGTAAGAAGGTGGGGTAAGGAGCTCGAGCATAGGCGGATCCAGGACATCAGTAGCGGGTAGGGGCTAAGGAGTTCGAGCATAGGCGGATCCAGGACATCAGTACGGAGGTGGGGCTAAAAAGTTCGAGCATAGGCGGATCCAGGACATCAGTACGGGGGTGGGGCTAAGGAGCTCCAGCAAAGGCGGATCCAGGCCTCAGTACGGGGGGTGGGGCTAAGGAGCTCAAGCATAGGCGGATCTAGGACATCAGTACGGTGGTGGGGCTCGGGCGTTCCAGCATAGGCGGATCCAGGACAATAGTAGGGTGGTAGGGGCTAAAGAGTTCGAGTATAGGCGAATCCAGGGCAGTACGGAGGTGGGGCTACGGAGTTCGAGCATAGGCAGATCCAAGACATCAGTTCGGGGGTGGGGCTAAGGAGCTCGAGCATAGGCGGATCCAGGACATCAGTGCAGGGGTGTGGCTCCAGAGCTCGAGTAAAGGCGGATCCAGGACATCAGTACGGGGGTGGGGCTAAGGAGATCGAGCATAAGTGGATCCAGGACATCTGTACGGGGGTGGGGCTAAAAAGCTGGAGCATAGGCGGATCCAGGACATCAGTATGGGTGTGGGGCTAAGGAGCTCGAGCAGAGGCGGATCCAGGGCATCAGTACGGGGGTGGGGCTAAGGGGTTCGAGTATAGGCGGATAAAGGACATCAGTACAGAGGTGGGGCTAAGGAGCTCAAGCATAAGCGGATCCAGGACATCAGCACAGGGGTAAGGGCTAAAGAGTTCGAGCATAGGCGGATCCAGGACATCAGTACGGGGGTGGGGATAAGGAGCTCGAGCATAAGCGGAGCCAGGATATCAGTACGGGGGTAGAGGCTAAGGAGTTTGAGCATAGACGGATCCAGCATATCGGTACGGGGATTGGGCTAAGGAGATCCAGCATAGGCGGATCCAGGACATCTGTACGGAGGTGGGGCTAAGGAGCTCGAGCATAGGCGGATCCAGGACATCAGTATGGGTGTTGGGCTAAGGAGCTCGAGCAGAGGCGGATCCAGTACATCAGTACGGGGCTGGGGTAAGAGGCTCGAGTATAGGCGGATCAAAGACATCAGTACGGGGGTGGGGCTAAGGAGCTCGAGCATAAGCGGATTCAGGACATCAGTACGTGGGTGGGGCTCGGGAGCTCGAACATAGGCGGATCCAGGACATCAGTAGGGGTAGGGGCTAAGGAGTTCAAGCATAGGCGGATCCAGGGTAGTATAGAGGTGGGGCTACGGAGTTCCAGCATAGGCAGATCCAGGACATATGTAAGGGGGTGGGGTAAGGAGCTCGAGCATAGGCGGATCCAGGACATCAGTTCGGTGGTGGGGCTGAGGTCTCGAGCTGGGGCATAACTCGGTAACAAATAGGCTGAATTGGGTGAAAATCTGCAGGCATAGGTGAAATACCGTCGGAAAACCCATCATATTTTATATTGTATCTCCTTTCTTCTCGTCATGCCCAGTCTTTGCTTAACAAAACAATCATTATGCGTGTGTTTATTTCTTTGATGATATGAACAGAGGGCAAGCGTGGTGCAGTATGCAGAGACATGCTAATTTAGGAAAACATGGGCCTAGACAGGGGATTGAATGGAGCCATAATGAGAACCCAAAACCTAAAACTCCAACATTGCGTTGTTATAAGTATCAAACTGCTGAAAACACTCGCCTGTCAATCGAACTGTTTGGCTAACGTACATTGTCACCGGCTTCTCCTGCGCCAGAGCGGCACCAGCCGAGGCCGCAGGCCGAGGTTGTTGGCGTCTGTCAGTCCTGAGAATTGATGTCAGAGCTCTGGAATTTTGTAGGATGATAGCCCGTCTGCTCCAGACACCCAAACTGAAGCCCCGAGTTGAAATCCAAAATAGTTTTTGAGAAATTTTGGCTCAAACTTTTTCTGTTTTATATTTTTCTAATTTTTACTTCTTAAGCTACGAACTTGAAATTTATGTCCTTTTCAATGGATAACAAGGGCCAGCTAGGGGAAAAAATTGAGCTGATCCGACAATATTTATTGCGCGAAAACGCGGCATTTCTCACGCGCGCAAAAAACCCGCTAAAAGTTGATGGCCGACTTGTGCGCTCGAAATGTCAGAAGACAGGCCTCAGTTAGCTGAAAGGCAGTTACCTAGGGGTGGCTAGGCAAATTTTGTAGTGCTTAGGCATAGTTTTGAGTGCAAAAAATAAAATTTTGACCTACTTTTTACAGTTCTTCCGGAAGACTGAATTTTGGTTCATTTCATTTCAACGTTAATATCTCACAATCTAATTGACCGATTTGAGTTTTCATTTCAAATAATGAAAGAACATTGCTCCTGCCTGATAATATTTGGAGATGGAAATTGTGAATGTGAAATTCTTTGTTTATAGGCATAAATAGAAATTGAGTAAAAAAACTTTTTATTTGCATCTTCCTGGTTCCAAGCTCATGTCACTCACAAACTCAGAACTGACATGGCTGAATAGGAAAGTTACTTGCGGTCATTTCGCTCACTTATACTACCCACCTATCTCTAATGGCTTTCGAGTAATTAGTCAAAAATGTATTATAAGATGCCAAATTTATCGGACCACCTTTGCTTCTCACCATGGTTTCAAGTCCTTAAAATAGATGGAAGTTGAAGAAATTTGGCATGAAGCTAGCTTAGGATCCTATCTCGACGATACAAGTAATTTCAGCCCAAAAGAATGCTTGGTTCGTCTTCTAGAAGCACCTTTATATCGTGCCTTTTCGGGACAAGCACAGCACCCGGCGCCAGCGGCCCGGCATATTCGGCGGAGTTGTACCAGCCAGTGACCTCCTGACGGGTCACAGGTGTTCAGCTAGTGGGAGGCTGAGAAGTGTGGCACGGTGGTCTAGTGGTTAGAGGCCCTGTCTCTTGATCAGGTAGGTCCGGTTCGAATCCGGGGGTGACCACGTACTCTTTATTGGTTATTTCAAAGAAAAGAATGATAAAACTGGCTTGCAGGCTTATGAAGAGATACATTAAGAACGAAATATGGTTTGCTTTCGGCACATTGTCATGCGGCTCTCCTGCGCCGGTGGGGCGTTAGCCCAGGCCGCAGGCCGAGGTTGTTGTTGGCGTCTGTCAGTCCTGAGAATTGATGTCAGAGCTCTGGAATTTTGTAGGATGATAGCCCGTCTGCTCCAGACACCCAAACTGAAGCCCCGAGTTGAAATCCAAAATAGTTTTTGAGAAATTTTGGCTCAAACTTTTTCTGTTTTATATTTTTCTAATTTTTACTTCTTAAGCTACGAGCTTGAAATTTATGTCCTTTTCAATGGATAACAAGGGCCAGCTAGGGGGAAAAAATTGAGCTGATCCGACAATATTTATTGCGCGAAAACGCGGCATTTCTCACGCGCGCAAAAAACCCGCTAAAAGTTGATGGCCGACTTGTGCGCTCGAAATGTCAGAAGACAGGCCTCAGTTAGCTGAAAGGCAGTTACCTAGGGGTGGCTAGGCAAATTTTGTAGTGCTTAGGCATAGTTTTGAGTGCAAAACATAAAATTTTGACCTACTTTTTACAGTTCTTCCGGAAGACTGAATTTTGGTTCATTTCATTTCAACGTTAATATCTCACAATCTAATTGACCGATTTGAGTTTTCATTTCAAATAATGAAAGAACATTGCTCCTGCCTGATAATATTTGGAGATGGAAATTGTGAATGTGAAATTCTTTGTTTTATAGGCATAAATAGAAATTGAGTAAAAAAACTTTTTATTTGCATCTTCCTGGTTCCAAGCTCATGTCACTCACAAACTCAGAACTGACATGGCTGAATAGGAAAGTTACTTGCGGTCATTTCGCTCACTTATACTACCCACCTATCTCTAATGGCTTTCGAGTAATTAGTCAAAAATGTATTATAAGATGCCAAATTTATCGGACCACCTTTGCTTCTCACCATGGTTTCAAGTCCTTAAAATGGATGGAAGTTGAAGAAATTTGGCATGAAGCTAGCTTAGGATCCTATCTCGACGATACAAGTAATTTCAGCCCAAAAGAATGCTTGGTTCGTCTTCTAGAAGCACCTTTATATCGTGCCTTTTCGGGACAAGCACAGCACCCGGCGCCAGCGGCCCGGCATATTCGGCGGAGTTGTACCAGCCAGTGACCTCCTGACGGGTCACAGGTGTTCAGCTAGTGGGAGGGTGAGTAGTGTGGCACGGTGGTCTAGTGGTTAGAGGCCGTGTCTCTTGATCAGGTAGGTCCGGTTCGAATCCGGGGGTGACCACGTACCCTTTATTGGTTATTTCAAAGAAAAGAATGATAAAACTGGCTTGCAGGCTTATGAAGAGATACATTAAGAACGAAATATGGTTTGCTTTCGGCACATTGTCATGCGGCTCTCCTGCGCCGGTGGGGCGTTAGCCCAGGCTGCAGGCCGAGGTTGTTGTTGGCGTCTGTCAGTCCTGAGAATTGATGTCAGAGCTCTGGAATTTTGTAGGGTGATAGCCCTTCTGCTCCAGACACCCCAACTGAAGCCCCGAGTCGAAATCCAAAATAGTTTTTGAGAAATTTTGGCTCAAACTTTTTCTGTTTTATATTTTCCTAATTTTTACTTCTTAACCTACGAACTTGAAACTTATGTCCTTTTCGAAAGATAACAAGGGCCAGCTAGGGAAAACGAATTGAGCTGATCCGACAATATTTGTTGCGCGAAAACGCGGCATTTCTCACGCGAGCAAAAAACCTGCTAAAAGTTGATGGCCGACTTGTGCGCTCGAAATGTCAGAAGACAGGCCTCAGTTAGCTGAAAGGCAGTTACCTAGGGGTAGCTAGGAAAATTTTGTAGTGCTTAGGCATAGTTTTGAGTGCAAAACGCAAAATTTTGACCTACTTTTTACAGTTCTTCCGGAAGACTGAAGTTTGGTTCATTTCATTTCAACGTTAATATCTCACAATCTAATTGACCGATTTGAGTTTTCATTTCAAATAATGAAAGAACATTGGTTCCGCCTTATAATATTTGGAGATGGAAATTGTGAATGTGAAATTCTTTGTTTATAGGCATAAATAGAAATTGAGTAAAAAAACTTCTTATTTGCATCTTCCTGGTTCCAAGCTCATGTCACTCACAAACTCAGAACTGACATGGCTGAATAGAAAAGTTACTTGCGGTCATTTCGCTCACTTATACTACCCACCTATCTCTAATGGCTTTCGAGTAATTAGTCCAAAATGTATTACAAGATGCTAAATTTCTCGGACCACAATTGCTTCTCACCATGGTTTCAAGTCCTTAAAATGGATGGAAGTGGAAGAAATTTGGCATGAAGCTAGCTGAGGATCCTAGCTCGACGATACAAGTAATTTCAGCCCAAAAGAATGCTTGGTTCGTCTTCTAGAAGCACATTTATATCGTGCCTTTTCGGGACAAGCACAGCACCCGGCGCCAGCGGCCCGGCATATTCGGCGGAGTTGTACCAGCCAGTGACCTCCTGACGGGTCACAGCTGTTCAGCTAGTGGGAGGATGAGTGGTATGGCACGGTGGTCTAGTGGTTAGAGGCCCTGTCTCTTGATCAGGTAGGTCCGGTTCGAATCCGGGGGTGACCACGTAATCTTTATTAGTTATTTCAAAGAAAACAATGATAAAACTGACTTGCAGGCTTATGAAGAGATACATTAAGAACGAAATATGGTTTGCTTTCAGCACATTGTCATGCGGCTCTCCTGCGCCGGTGGGGCGTTAGCCCAGGCCGCAGGCCGAGGTTGTTGTTGGCGTCTGTCAGTCCTGAGAATTGATGTCAGAGCTCTGGAATTTTGTAGGGTGATAGCCCTTCTGCTCCAGACATTCAAACTGAAGCCCCGATTCGAAATCGAAAATAGTTTTTGATAAATTTTGGCCCAAACTTTTTCTGTTTTATATTTTTCTAATTTTTACTCCTTAAGCTACGAGCTTGAAACTTATGCCCTTTTCAATAGGTAACAAGGGCCAGCTAGGGAACAAAAATTGAGCTGATCCAATAATATTTATTGCGCGAAAACGCTTTATTTCTCACGCGAGCAAAAAACCTACTTAAAGTTGATGGCCGACTTGGACGCTCGAAATATCAGAAGGCAAGCTCCAGTTAGCTGAAAGACAGTTATCTAGGGGTAGCTAGGTCAATTTTCTTGTGCTTAGGCATAGTTTTGAGTGGAAAACGTAAAATTTTGACCTACTTTTTACAGTTCTTCCGGAAGACTAAATTTTGGTTCATTTCATTTCAACGTTAATATCTCACAATCTAATTGACCGATTTGAGTTTTCATTTCAAATAATGAAAGAACATTGCTTCCGCCTGATAATATTTGGAGATGGAAATTGTGAATGTGAAATTCTTTGTTTTATAGGCATAAATAGAAATTGAGTCAAAAAACTTTTTATTTGCATCTTCTTGGTTCCGAGCTCATGTCACTCACAAACTCAGAACTGACATGGCTGAATAGGAAAGTTACTTGCGGTCATTTCGCTCACTTATACTACCCACCTATCTCTAATGGCTTTCGAGTAATTAGTCCAAAATGTATTACAAAATGCTAAATTTCTCGGACTACCTTTGCTTCTCACCATGGTTTTAAGTCCTTAAAATGGATGGAAGTGGAAGAAATTTGGCATGAAGCTAGCTTAAGATCCTAGCTCGACGATACAAGTAATTTCAGCCCAAAAGAATGCTTGGTTCGTCTTCTAGAAGCACCTTTATATCGTGCCTTTTCGGGACAAGCACAGCACCCGGCGCCAGCGGCCCGGCATATTCGGCGGAGTTGTACCAGCCAGTGACCTCCTGACGGGTCACAGCTGTTCAGCTAGTGGGAGGGTGAGTAGTGTGGCACGGTGGTCTAGTGGTTAGAGGCCCTGTCTCTTGATCGGGTAGGTCCAGTTCGAATCCGGGGGTGACCACGTACTCTTTATTGGTTATTTCAAAGAAAAGAATGATAAAACTGAGTTTCAGGCTTATGAAGAGATACATTAAGAACGAAATATGGCTTGCTTTCAGCACATTGTCATGCGGCTCTCCTGCGCCGGTGGGGCGTTAGCCCAGGTCGCAGACCGAAGTTTTTATGTTGCCGTGTCTGACTTGCCACTGCATTTTGATTGATGTTCTTTTTACCATACAGACCTAAGCCCAGCTCCAGGACAAAACAGGTTTATTTTGAAATCTGACTAGACAAGATTATAAGATATATAATCTGATCGGGCTCGACAAGAGCATTCCAATAGTGCTGAACATGTTTTTCTACGCCTCTCCTCTGTCAGCTGTTATGTCACAAAATTTAGGCTTCCACTTAGTTCCTGTAAGGAATACTTTGACCCCGAGCAGCCTCAAAGATGACCCGACCAAACGCTTGTATGTAACATTATCGGTAGTGATTAAAACTGGCTATTTAGCGGCGTCGCTCCCAGTGCATTGTTCATTCTACATGGTTTAATGAACAGCAGAGATAATCGGAGACAGGCCCGGAGCCTGTGTGATATAACATGCCTCCAAACACAACATGCGATGGCTCGTGTTTTTTTCAGAACTTATGCCTGGAGCATGAAAGCGAGAGAAATCACCGAAGAATTTAAATCTCCTGACGGAGAGCTGTACTGCTCAATGCAAAAATATATTTAACTTCATCAAATGGTGCTGCCATGCACACGATTTCAAAGCCATGCAAAGGTTTAATTCCAGTGCAAAAGTTATATCGAAACAAAATTCAATTATGTAAATGAAGTGTTTTCACTACGTCTCACAGCAAGGGCGCCTGCGACTATATGGAGAGCACTGCGAAACCGGCAATCTATCACGATGGTTTAAAAACTCCAGTGAAATATCAAATACATGATGCCAAAGGTACGCGTGCCTTTCTTACGCATACATTTTTCATTTTCAGCATGATTAAGTTCCTTTACATTCCACAATCAAGCATAGCCATTGTTGCCAGACAGCTCCAAAGTCTGTACGCCGATGCGATTATGGAAAAATGAATACAAGTTTCAAAGAATACCAGCGGTAAATAAGACTGCTCATGAAATCTCTACCAACAAAGGAAGAGAGGTTCGGGTTTCGTATACCTATGTTTGAACGAAACAGTGTCGTGCTGTGCAAATAGACTTTCTTTTATGGGTGCTGCGTGAATGGTCACAAATTTAGTCATGGTAAATGTCCAATGCAAAGGGAATATTAAACATACTGGTATATATCATTTGGCTTAAGTAATGAGTGATCTGACGGCCGTCATTGCAGGTGAATGAATGCGTCTGTGCAGGACAAAGTCAGTGTCAGTGTTTAAGTCATCTCAATGTATTCCCTTATTCTTCAATGATTATACAAGGCACTAGGAGTGTGAAATTTTGTCTATTTGTTGGTGCCCGACCACCTCAAAAGAACCGTGGAAACAGTGGTAAAAGTGGTAAAATATCCTTTGAATGTTTTCTTTCTTCATTTCAAATACTACTTATTGGTGCAATTTAGTTAAGCCGGCATGTGAAAGCGCTAAACACATGACACATTTTGTTATTTATTTTCAGCAGTGGCTCTCGATATTGCTTCAAATTTTCCCAACCCTAATCATTAAAGAAACACTAATCAAAAGCCTTTCGAAGTGACGTTTGAACTGGGATCTGTGTCTGCTATGAAATGATCACCTTTTAAAAATATCATAAGAGGCACCCTGTTAAAGTGACCAAGGCGAATGTGTTATGATTTCAGGACATTTTTGTCATATATGAGCATATTGAAATTATTTCCTGTGAATGAAAGCCTTTCAGACGTTTTTTTACATTGTATGAATCCTCTGAAACGTATGCTGTGCTACAGTGGCTCACCTTGTATTGATACTATTTTTCCATCTCCGGGAACGGTGTAATTGTGTGAGTTAGTGGTGCGGTAGTTCCCCTTTCGATGCGACATCATGTCATGCACCATGCCCACAACACCAAATTCAGTGCCCATTTAGGTATTTCCCAAACATATGCCAAGGTGCGCCAAGGTTTCTTTTGGTTTGGAATGTACGGCGATACTCGTCGCTACGTTCTGTCCTGCACATCATGCTTCGAGCGAAAAAGTCACCGCTACTCCGAAAACCCACCTTTACAACGTTTCACCAAAATTCAAGCACCATATTCGATGATTAGCATGGATATCATTGGCCCATTTACCGAAACCTATAATGGAAACAAGTACATTCTTTCCATTTTGGATGAATTCACCAAATGGCCAGAGCTTTTTCCCATGCCTAACCAAACCGCTGAGACTGTTAGCAAAATATTTGTGAAAGAAATTATCTGTAGATTTGGTGCTCCCGTCTCTCTCCTGACTGACCAAGGCAGTCAGTTCACCTCAAAGCTGCTCAAATCCATATGTGAACAGCTCAACATCAACAAGATCCAAACATCGGCATATCATCCAGCAACAAATTCCCGTATCGAACGGCAGAACCAGCCCATCGCTTCGATGCTAAGCCACTTAGTTGACAGGAACTGCCGTGATTGGGATGAGATGCTCCCCTTCGTATTACTTTCGTTACGCACACGCGTCCATTCTACCCTACGTGACACACCCCCTTAGCTTCTCTACGGTCACGATATCAGAACTCCCAACTCGGATGTCTTAGAATCAGACCAGATCGCATACGAATCCGTCGAAAGTTATAAAACTGAAATGCTCCAAAGGATGAGTAAAGCTCACCGTCAGGTAGAAAAATATGTCGAGCGAGCAGCGGAGACCCAAGAGAAGTATCAAAGTCAGTCGGTACGAACCAAAGACCTTAAGGTCAGTGATTTGGTTTATCTGTACGTCCCGGCAACCCCAGTTGGCCTATCAGCCAAGCTTTTGAAAAAGAACCGCGGCCCTTACAGAATAATAGAGGTGCTTTCTCCAGTCAACGCCAAAATCAGACACATTCACAATGAGTCGGATGTTCAGAGCGTGCACATTAGCCGCCTCAGACGATATATCGATTACTGTGCGGAGCCTACAACGAGCCCCACAGCAGAGCCTGCCATAGATATTCCCGGCAATATCGAGCCCCAGAGCTCGCATATGCCAGAGGACGAGGCCCCAGAAATACAGGCCCTGGCACAGCCCGACATAATCGATTTTGAAGAAATATTTGGCCGAAATCCGGCCCAACAAAGGAATTCACCAATCCAACAACAAGTACCATACAATCTTAGACCCAGACACACTCTGCAACCCCCGAACCGCTTATGTCTTTAAAAAAGATCAGTTATGTAACTAGCCTGACTATTTCAGATGTTTCGGCTTATGATTATGATGTGGACCGTTACTGCCGTCCCACCGCAGCTCTACGGCGCGCCCTCGGCGCCCAGTTCTACTTTCATCTCCACAGGCCCGCCTTGGTGCTGAGGTCCGACCAAGGCTTCCAAGGCTACAAGGCTACAAGCCTTTTATGGCTGATGACTTTTAAGGCTACAAGACTTCCAAGGCTACAAGTCATCCTCCTCGACCAGGCTGGAGTGTAACCAGACAAGCTATGAGAGTGTTGCTACCCGTTTTTGGCTCTCCCCGATATACACCAATTTGGAACGATTTTTATATATTCCCATTAGCTTTGTTTCATCAATCAAGAACTAATTTTATTACCTTAGCATTTTTCATTACCCTCCATCATCTGGTTTACCTGGATCGCCCCTCTTTACTCCCCAACCAAAATTACGGCTGAACACACCTGCATGTGCCCGTTTTTGTCACACCCCTGCCACCACTGGCACAGTCCTAGCTTTAACACAGTTACCCAGCGACTGTTTTCCGAGCCGGCTACAGAACACAACCATCGGCAAAAACGTGTGCCGCACATCCCATGTTTATACGTCGGCTCGTCCCAACGCCAGTGATGGCCAAGGGCGCACTAAGGTCAGCCAAGTCACAAGCAATTTCAATCGATCCAGTTACAGTCAATTGTCCCAATTCACATTCTCCCTCCCCGCCCTTCTTTCACCAGTAACGTAACATCTGCAGACCGTAACGTAACGGTAATTTTCCTCCTTTGTCTGCATTTGGGATCCCGTCATAAAATGGCCAATTACTTTCCTCTCCTTTGGTTCACCGACCAAATGGCCCAGGTTTCATGTATCTTGGTGAACTTTCCCCCTTATCACCTTGTGGCGCCACGACATGTAACCCCTAAGGGCATTGCGCCTTAACATAATTCATTGCATTGCTTTCTTTTGAATTCAGTGTGTTAGGTTGCATGTTCAAGATTTCGGACCACCAACACCTCTGGAGCAGTGACCAGACGCAGGACTGTCACTGCCGCCGCCGCCGTTCCTGCCGCTAACTGCAACTGTCAGTTATCGCTGGCCCCAGACATACGCATCTCCACCCATGGTCAACAAAAAGTGCACGTGACTGTCCAGCTGGTCCAGCGCTACCCGCCAGGCCAATTGTTTACATCATCCGGCCGCGCCGGCTGACCATTCCGCTGAAGCCGCACTTAAACTGCACGAGAGGAGCAGTACACCTGCACAAAAACCGCGGCCCAGTCACTCGAGCTTGAACTCCAGCTACATCTGTCCTCGCAAAACATGTCATCATGTACAGCAAGCCTTGAAGAAGGGCGGATTGGCCCCCGATGTAAAAAGTACTGTAGATTCTTTTAGCTTTTTACTGAACTCATGGCACTTGATTGTCTGTGTTTATATGTTTCACTGTCTTCCGTTGTAAGATTGTCTGCCTCACTATCCCATTGTTATTAGTATTATCTGAAACTCTTGTCGTTACTACTGTTTTCGTATTTGATCTACCTGTTTACTTCCCGCAGGACCTCTACGCAACCTGACAGACCTGAACGCCTAGTCCCTATCAGATTCCACCCTGAGCAAAACCTGATCACTCAGGAACTCCATGCGATGATACCTCGGCACACCTCCCGGGCGCCTCCGCTACATTCGGCCCCGGCATTTGGCACCTGGCGCCCCGTCCATTACGCGCCAGCATCACCAAGTTCTAGCCGCCGCTGAACTTGCGACTTCCGCCAGTCACGCAAAACGTCTACCCAACACGGCGCTTACGCAAAACGGCGCTGCCTCATCAACGCTGACGGCGGAGAACAAATAACTCAGAAGTCCATAACACTACCTCGAGCCTCAGAAGTCCATAACTCAACCACACAACAATCAGCAGAATAGAAGACCGCAAGGTACAAGACTGGACAATAGAAACAGAAAATAATGCAAGCATTAAGATTTATGGATAAGTGCCAATAGACAATACTATGATCCGAGGGTCTCTGTGGATGCTCCAACTATACTAATGGTTTACTCGCTCAGCTTGGTGTTTTGCATATTCAAGTTATAGGTTTCTTATCGCCTATTTTAATTCAGGTCTGTCGGTCACGTCTCACATTCCCAATGAGACTTTGCGTACTGGTCGTTCTCATATGTTTATTGTATGTACGAAAATGTATGGGTAATAAATACCTCTATTGTATGAATTGAATCAATACCTGCACTGTATTTCTGTCAAAGTTTGTATAGTTAAATTCGTTCCACTCTTTACCGTATGGGGGATGATGTCATATGTGGAAACATGGGTGTAGCAGCTGCGCAGGGATGTCTAGGCACGGGGCACTCACGTGTCAGACCCTGCAACCAACGTGTCGGCCATCTCACGCAGCAGCAGACACAATGCGTCACCACCCATGTGACCCATCCGTGCCACTCCCCCAGCACTATTTAAACTCGGCCCATCTCTTTTTCAATACATTCTGGCTCCAACCTCCGGTCTTTCAACATCTCAGCACACACATAACACTTATAGGATAAGTTATACTTGTTTCAAATTATTGATAAAGTCGCGACATCTTTATAAATTTTCGTTTAAGGCTGCCAGTGGCTGATCCAAGGGGGGCAAAAAGGCATTTGCCCCCCTCCCAAACGGAAAAGCTCGGGAAAAACTATGCTTCCCCCAAAGTGATTGACTTCCTTTTTCCCCTGACTCCTTTTCTGTTTATAAGCAAGATTTTGGTGCTTCAACTCTCAACTCCAAACAGACCCAGTTAAGTTCAGTCAGGGGCGCAGCCAGAGCTTTCGTATGGGGGGGCACACCAACTTTGAGGGGCACCCCGGGGAAAAGGGCAATGTTTAACGTAACGTAAAAATTACTATATCGTTGTTTATGTCATTTTTGGTATATTTGGTTCAATAAAAATGCAAATAAGTCATTGGCGGAGAAGAAAAACTCGATTAAAACCGAAAAAAGGAAAAATATCGCCGAAATGTCATGGGAATAGCCAAAACACGACTGTTTTGGATAGATTTAAGTACAAATCAGCCAACTCATGCAAGTACTAAACATTAGAGAAATCAGCGGAGCATGTGATATCTGTTACAATATGCAGGTTAATGCATATTGGAGTCGAAAATTCATTTCTTAGGCCCACTGGTTTTGTCGTGATGAGTGAGCCCTGGCTGAACGCGGATAAGTTCCTTGCCTCCCACAATCCTAGTGGGACGAGGAGTAGCATAGTGTCTTTGGAAGAACACATTTTTGCTGCCGGAAAAAATTTGGGAGATGGCTTTTGAACGCGTTTATTACGTTCCATATTCTCAAGGCTCGGTCCCAGTTAAGAGTAAATAAAAGGTGAACAGGCCGGTGGTTTGGATGAGGATGGTGTGACAGGGCTGAACATTGTGAAAACTAGTTCTTCATTTAAATTAATTACTAGAAATTCTGGTTTAGCGGACTGCACTCTGAGCTCAGGGGCACGTGCCTTTTTATCATCCCTTCCCAGAATCCACCAGTATAATAAGCAATTTATATAACCAGAGGTGCCTAGGCATCACAAGTCGTTTTAGAGATTCCTCATTCCTCGCTAGCTCCGTTTTACAAGGGGAGTTTCCATCGTGTTCTTATTCCCCATATATTCAAGATTAGCTCTGGGGCCCCCAAGTGTGGATCAGCTAGGCCTCCAGAGCAGTCCCCCATCCCCTTAGTTGTGCCTCCAGGGGCTAGACTAGCTCAGTGACCCCCGCCCCGAGATGATGGGAGTTGGCCTTGTGTTCTTGTTATATGTCTATTCAAGACCACATCAGGGGCCCCTGATGTATATCAGGGCCACGGAGCAGCTCATGCTTCACCCAGGGACTAAACTAGCTCATTGGTCCCAGAGATGAGGTCATCAGACTAGCTCAATGGGCCACAGATAGGCTCAAAGAGCCTTAAACCAGTTCAAGAACCCCCAGAACAGTTTAAGGCGCCAGATCACTTCATGGGGCCTCAAGCCAACGTAAGGGGCTCTCACAAGCTCAGCGCCCAGACCAGCATCAGGGTACCCTCAGAACCTAGATCCGCTCTTGGGCCCCAGATCAGCTCTTGGGGCCCCAGATCAGTTCAGGGGCCTCAAGTCAGGTCAGGGGGCAAGATCAAGTCAGGGGCGCTAATTCAGCTCAGGAATCCCTCACCAGCTCGGGGCCCAAGCAGTTCAAAAGCCCCAGAGCTGCTCAGGGGATACCAGATCGGCCCATAGAGCACCAGATCAGCCTCGGGGACAAACAATCAGATCTGTGTCCCCGACCAGCTCGGGGCCCAGATCAGCTCGGGAATACCAGGTCAAATGAGGAGGCACTTAACACCCGCCTGGGGGTCTGGCACTGCACTGGAGGGGCCTGAGGCACCCCTGATCTCAACACTAGGGTTGAAAATACCACTTTGGTGGTGGTTGTGACCATGATGACCTTTTTGACCTGGTCATATCTTGTCACGGTCGTGGTATATTGGCTGGATTATTGTAATGCTGTGATTATGAGAAATGGGGGAATGCTAAGGCGGACAACGTTCTGGAGGTTCGGCTACTTTTGGTGGTATGGTCTTGACCTTTGGTTTGGTATACTACTTATTATTTACCTTTGACTAACACTGTAGCCACTTTTGGCGAATGATTGACCTTTCCCATGACCTTGACCTTGACCTTGACTTGACTGTATTGGCCTCATGACGTCTATCATATATTTGACGAACTCTTCCAACGTGTCGTAAGTGATATGACCTTACCTTACCTGACCTTGACCTGTGACCTTACCTTCTCTTTGTGAGTGACCTTACATATGTCCGCTTATATGACGTTTGACGTCACCACTGTCTTCAGGCTACGGTACCGCGCTTTGCATCCAAATGGGTCTACTTTAAAGCCTATGTATTTGCATTAAAGTCTTCCAACACGCGCTATTAAATTTGTTAATGAACTTTCTTTGCACGGTTTCGTCCTTGAAATAGGTCCTGTTAATCAGCTCAAGAACCCCATACCATCTCAGGTGCCCTCACCAACCCCTGTGGGTCCAGCTCAGCTCAGGGCCTGGGAGCTACTCAGGAAATCACATAATCAACCCAGGAGGTCCTGGTCAGCTTAAAGGGCACCATATTAGCCATGGGACACCAGACTAGCTCAGAGGGAATAAGATGGACTCAAGAGGCACCGGATCGACTAAGGGGCATTAGTGCAGCTCAGGTGGCACCAGATCGATCCGCTCGGGGGCCAGATCAGCTCCAAGCCCCCCAGACTATGGCAGGAGCCTAAATCAGCTCAGGGAGCAACATAACACAACTCAGGGGACACAATGTGGGCTCAGGGCCCATCAATACTAGCTCAGGGGGGCACCAGGCCATCTAAGGAGACATCAATAATCAGCTGAGGGGGCACCTAATCAGCTGAAGAAGCACCATATTGAGTAAGGAGACAGAATAAACTTATAGAGGCCTGAGATCAGCTTGGGGCCCGAATCAGCTCAAGGGGCACTAAATCAGCTATTGGGACACCAAGCAAGCTCAGAGGCATTACACCAACTCAGAGGGCACTATATAGGTTCAGGAGGCACAATTATTTGCTCAGTGGGGTACTCGATTGACTCAGGGGCACCAGATCAGCTTAGATGGCAAGTAATCAGCACAAGGGGTTAGGACCAGCTAAGAGACCACGAGATGAGCTCAAGGAACACCAGATTAGTTTCACCCGTACGATAATTGACGACAATGAGGCATTAAGTGGACACATATTAGTTGTCCATACTCTTCCTGGGTGCTTGGAAATGCGACAGAATGCCCTAGCAGACCGAAAAAGGCATTAAGTTGTCCAACAATAGTTTCAATCGCTACATGCGGTCCAGTTACATCTAGGTTCAACGGCGCAGGGCACTAAATTTTGAACGGCAAGGCCCAAATTGGGTACACCACCTGGCAATCAAAAAGGGCACCCCGGCAGTGATGGGGTCACGTGCCCCCTGTGCACCCCCTGGCTGCACCCCTAGACAGTAGATTAACTCCGGGAGGCATTAAATAAGCTCAGGAGGCCCGGATCAGCTCAATTGGCACTAAAATAGCTAAAATGGCACTAGGCAGGCTCGGAGGCATCAAACTAACTCGGCATTATATAGGCTCAGAAGGCACACTTATTTTTTAGGGGCACCAGATTGACTACGAGGGCACCAGATCAGCTCAGAGGGCACATGATCAGCTCCAGGGGGCACCAGATGAGCTCCGCCCGTACGATTATTGGCGACGATGAGGCATTATCTGGAAACGGATTACGTGCCTATACTCTTCCCTGGTGATTGAAAAGGCGACAGAATACCCTAGCTGACCAAAAGGCACTTAATTGTTAACCCGCACCCCACCGAGGGTCCGGCACCACCTTCTCCCACCGGGGGCATCGATGGCCCCCTCTAACTCCGAAAATATGGGGGTTAGCGAAAATCTGCAAAGTGCATTAGAAAGCTCGCGTGAATTCAGTAAGAAATTACTTTGCATGTTTAAGCGCTCAGGTCAATGGTTTGACCTTCAGAGGTCAAGAAAGGTCACGATAGGCTATTTTCACTCAAATATGCAATGCTTAACAAAACTTAGCATAACTCTTATGCCATTAGAGCTATTGAGATCTGGTTAAGTACATTTGATAGGAAATTGCCAGACCTTTTTCCGCTATGTGAAACGTAAGGACCTCCCGTTAGTGGTTTGACCTCCAGAGGTCACCTCGTGACCTAATATGACCTGAGGTCACGAAAGGTCAGAAAGTGACCTTGCCGTATATCGAATGAAAGCCTGTAACAGGACATACACGATGGTGTTTGATTCAGCGCTCTAGCTTAATTAGGTCAGAAGTTATCGTCAAAATACTGTTTTTGACCGCTGGTGACCTTGGATGACCTTGGATGACCTTGGAAAAGTCAAAGGGCAAATATGAATCCTGAGATCCGTGAAAGGATGTCAAAAAACGCTCTTCTGAGCAGTCTGAGCATTTGCAATCATTTTTGTGGCTTTTAGATCATAAGACAGCTTTTTCCCATGCGTTTCCAATGGGAGAGGTCGCCTCGTGACCTGACCTCAGGTCACGAAATCGAAAAATCCCGGATATACACGTTTTAGACCCTGGAAGGGTCATGAAGTGTAGCAAGTTTTAAATCACTCGACTAAGAAATCTAGCTCTTATAGAGCTTCAAAGTTGAAGTGAGGTGACCTTGGTTGACCTCGCCTGGTGACCTGACCTTGGGTGACCCAGGGTAAGAATTTTTAGGGATGGTGGGAAAATAATGAGGTGAGAGATAGAGCCCTCAACCGCGGTGCTCCGTTTCGTCTTTTTCTGCTTTCTTGAAAAACCTTAGAGGGGCCATCGATGGCCCCCGGTGGGGCGAGGATTAAACAATAGTTGAAATCGCTAAATGCAGTCTGGCTCCATCTAGGTTCAACGGCGTAGGGCATTTTTTAATGAAAAGTCAGTGGGGGCATTTATTGTGCTGGCCATTATAGTGTCTTCGGGTCAATACCCATTCTGAGGGAGTTTAATCGGGCGTAGCCAAAGGGGGGGGTCATCTGCCCCCCTCCCCGAGAGCCCGAAGGGCCCTCCTGAGGACACGATTCCGTAACAACCAGGACACTTTTTACCCATCAGGGCCCTTTTGGCGCTATCGCAGGGGTCCTTTTTGGGGCGCTGCCCCCCCACCACCCCGCCTCCTGAGTGAAATCCTGGCTACGTCCCTGGGATTTTTTTGACAAAAACGTTTATTTTCACTTTACTTTCATCATCATTTCACAACGTTGTTTTCACAGAGACAACCTCTTGGCGCTTCCCCCTTCCCACCCCGACAGGTTGCACTCATTAATTATAATTACTGATCGCGTCGATTTCAAAATTTAACAAGACATACGCCATCTGCTTCCCCAAATTGCTGAAATCCGACATAGGTGTCACTGCCCGCGTTCTTCGGCGCCACATCACATCTCATATATCTTTTCCAGCGTTACAGCGGTAAAGTGTCACTACTGACGTTTCCCGGCGTTCTAATGCAGCTCACTAACAAACAAACAGAAACGCACGTCATGTTGCATAATACAGCAAACTACACAATAATCGCGACCCGTTGCACTATTTCCGTGGAGCCACAGAAGTTGGTCGTCGGTGGCACGTCCGAGCTCCATATAAATTTCATTTTTTTATGGGCTTGGATCCGGTTCGTTTCCAGCAGCATGCCCTCAGCATAAAAAGTTGAATGTCCTTTTTGCCCCTTCCATACTAGGCTGCTCCTCCCCATCTCTATTTAATTTCCTGGTGACAATATACTGTTTTACAAGCAGCAAGATAGATTTACTATTGAAGGAGCTTGTGGATAACCTAAAGTACGGTCTCGTAGTGGAGGAATTGTCCGTAGATTATATGTGTTTTCCGTTTTGGAAAATTGTGTTCCATAAAGGCTTTACAGATTCACATTCAAGAAGAAATGTTTTAAATCATCTGGTTCTAAGCATCGTACGCACAAGGGCTGCCTATAATGCCCTCACGGCCCAAAATTTTCTGGTAGGTATATAACGGTTGATGATTCGGTAATGCAGTGATTGTAGCTTTGTTGAGATAGTGCACTTGTATGGGATTTCAAATATCTTTTGCCAGTTTTGTGGCCTAACATTGGACATTTCCCATTTGTTCTAGCCGTTGGAATTGTCTTTATCACCTGTTTTCGTAAAATGTTTGACACGGCACATTTTCAAAGGCACCTTTTTCCTTCCTAGTTAGAAAAATAATCTATTCACTAAATCGGGGTCGATCACGCATCTTTCTGATCGGTGTAGTGTGTTTTTCCATGCGAGGGATAGCCTGTTTAATTTTTTCCAGCATGAGAAAGTTCATGCACGCCCATTGTATTTTTCTGTAACTGGCCTAAGTTTAAGTCTCCTTTGATTCACCAGATGTTCGATTCGCTTTATCCCTGTAGCATACTTTTTTATTGAAGAGAGTCTTTTATTGGAAGTAATTTCCATTATGCCAAAGTGACTGTGCTAGAATATAGCTGACTTCATCAGTGGGTAAAGTGTTGTTGGAATGAAATTCAGCAGTATTGTTTTGTAGAGTCTGGGATCTTCAACTTTAATGAAGGTGCCAGATTTTCCACTCTTAAAAGATCGTTTAATTCAAATCCACTAAGACGGGCCTGTAGTATCTTTCTCCACTCGGATTCATGATTGATGGACATTCGCTTTACCCATGTCATTCGCAGTGCAGTACAAAATTTGCTTACATCAGGTGCATTTAGGCCCCCGTATTTGATGTCTTGACAGGAGCTCTCCTGGCTACTTTTGGTGGACGGCCACGCCAAATGTTTTTAATTAAGCTCTGAATTTGTGCCAGCTCTGCGCTTTTATTATGCTGCTCGAAGCAACATATACCATTTGCGATGCTAACAATGTTTTGGAGGTTACTATCCGGCCCTTGATTGTTAGGTCACGCTGGGACCACATATTGGTCGTGTTCCTGATTTTTGGTGCACCTGAGAAAAATATCATCGCCGCATTGTGATCGGGCACTGAACCATAACCTAATTTTCAATCTATTGACCGCTGTGATGCTGTTGATAGAATCGTTTTTCTCGGTGACCAAGCCACATAAGATTAGATTTTCTAATTTATTTCCAAGCCCGAAATATTTTGAAATTTGCCTATAAGGTTCTTGCACTTTTGACAGAGTCAACATCGGAAAGGAACAAAGTCATGTCGTCACAATATTGACTGACTTTTACTTCTATGCCTGAAATAGTTATCCCTTTTATTACGAAGATTTCCGCAGCTTCAGGGCAAGCATTTCGACTGCAATATTAAATAACATGCTTGAGATAGGCGAACCTTGAAATGTTCCCCGCGTGCCGGGAACCACTCTGAGGTGTATCCATTTTCTGATGGTTAACAGGGCTCCACTATAAAGCAGCCTAATCCAAGCCATAAAGTCCGGTCCGAAATTAAATGACCTGAGAGCATACCTTATGAAATCGTGTTCTATACAGTCAAATGCATTTTTGTAATCGACGGATAACAAAATTCCAGGCAGATTATCTATATGACAGTATTCAATCATATCACTAATTATTCTCGGTTTTCGCCAATAAAACGCCCTTTGTCGCCTGTTTGGTTCTTATGGATAATTTTGTCGATTACTCGCGCAACTCTTGGGCCAATACTTGGCTATGGCTTATAATTACGTAGAGACATATTGGCCTTTTATTCTTAAGATGAAGCTGGCTACCTTTTTGGGAATGGTCAAATACTGAACGTCCCTGGGATTAATAAAACTTGGACGCGTTAGTGTTAAAAAAGTTTCTCAATTTTTTAGTTATTCCAAGCCTAGAAATTATAGCTGCTGCCCAGGGCTGACAGGTATTTTTTCAGCGGAAAAGATCAAACCGAGCTAGAAAAAGGGCCAAAGAGGGGTGAAATTTCATTTCCACTAAAACAGCCAAATAAACATCGCAAATGCCAGATTTGAGGCTAAAACGACCTCTAGCGGTAGTCATAAAACCACAGAAAAAGCGACCTGTATCACTGTTTAACCCGCGCCCCACCGGGGTTAGGCGCCACTTTCGCCCCACTGGGGGGCCATCGATGGCCCCCCTCTTACTCCGAAAATATGGGGGTTAGTGCAAATCTGCAAAGTGCATTAGAAAGCTCGCGTGAATTTAAAAAGAAATTACTTCGCATGTTTAAGCGCTCAGGTTAATGGTTTGATCTCCAGAGGTCAAGCTAGGTCATGATAGGCTATTCTCACTCAAATATGGAATGCTTAAGAAAACTGGGCATAAATCTTAGCCATTAAAGCTATTGAGATCTGGTAACATACATTTGATAGGAAAATGCCAGAACTTTTTCCACTATTCGGAAGGTAATGACCTCCCGCCAGTGGTTTGACCCCCCAGAGGTCACCTCGTGACCTAATATGACCTGAGGTCACGAAAGGTCAGAAAGTAACCTTGCCATATATCAAATGAAAGCCAGTAACAGGACATACACGATGGTGTTTGATTCAGCGCTCTAGCTCAATTAGGTCAGAAGTTACTGTCAAAATACTGTTTTTGACCCTTGGTGACCTCGGATGACCTTGGAGGGGCCAATTAGCAAGTATGACACCTGGAATCCGTGAAAGGGTGTCCAAGAAGGCTTTCTGAACAGTCTGAGTATTTGGAATCATTTTTGTGACTTTTAGATCATAGGACAGCTTTTCCCCATGCTTTTCCAAAGGGAGAGATCGCCTCGTGACCTCACCTCGGGTCACGAAATCGAAAAATCACGGATATACACCTTATAGAACCTGGAGGATTCATGAAGTGTAGCAAGTTTCAAATTGATCGACTAAGAAATGTAGCTCTTATAGAGCTCAAAGATGAAGTGAGGTGACCTTGGCTTACCTCGCCTGGTGACCTGACCTAGGATGACCCGGGGTAAAAAATTTCAGGGATGGTCGAAAAATGATGGGATGAGAGATAGAGCCCTCAACCGTGGTGTTACGTCTCATCGTTTTTTCTGCTATCCCGAAAAAAACCTTAGGGGGCAATCGATGGCCCCTGGTGGGGCGAAGGTTAAAACTAGTTGCTGACAGTTTGATATTGACTTGACGCAAAATTTTTAGCACACTACCCAACTAATAGGAAGCTAGGGGTGCCCTTCCAACCCCACGTGGACATCGAATGGTTTTATCCAGCTAACCAGAACATTTTTTGGGATCATCAATCACCCCTCCCCCTCCACCTTTTTACCAAAAATTTCCTGATCTCAGTCAAAATGGGAGTAAACCGGAAATTTGTATAGCCAGCCGCTGCGGAAGGCAACGAGGAGCCCACGTTCGAAAAGTTTTTGGTACTAACGTGGAAAGATTGCTGTCAGCATCAGGTTGAGGTTTCGCTGGCCCCCTCACTTTTTGCCGGTGGCGACGCTTATGCATGCTACCACCACAATAACAAATAAAAAGACTAAGCACTTCATGGCCGCCACACCAGCTACACCGTGTCCCGCCTAATCCACGAACGAGCTCTTAGCGCTGACAACTGACTGCGTGTGAAATGAGAACATCATGAAAAGTCACAGTACTGGCTGGGATGTGGGCTTCCAGTCGGATAGAATAGGATGTTTGATTGATTGTAGGCCAGCGTTCTTCTCCAGCTTTGTGATTAGTTGATGCCGAGGCTGATTTTCCGGGATTTCCCGTAACTACGCGCTTTGTTTCGTCTTCGCACGATTGGGTAGACACCCACGGGTGGAAATTTTTTAACACAATTTTTTGTGGATTGCCAATTTGGGACCAGAAATAGAACAAAGTTATAATCATGGGGTAGTGTTCTGTCTTATTTTCGTGAGGCGATTCTGCATTTGGTCAATTTCAAGTCATCTGTCTATTTCACTGGGATGCAAATTTTGGGGGCATTTCGGTCGACTGGGGGGGGCAAATGGCCCCCAGTTAACATGTTAAAAAATGGCCTGGCATAGGGCACTAAATTTCGAGTGGCAAGGCCCAAAGAGGGTACACCACCTGGCAATCAAAAGGGCACCCCGGCACCGATGGGGAGGCACGTGCCCCCTGTGCCCCCCCTTCCCTCTGGCTGCGCCCCTGATTTCAGTGTAAATATTAGGCCTTGGACTGGAAAAGAATCTCGAGCCCATCTGTTTCACCCCGTGACGTTTTTTTTTTGCTTTTCGCATCAAATACCCAAAATTCTACCGGCAAGTGATATTGTAGCACAGCTTTCACGGCGTTACGTTTTTTTTTTTTGCTTTTCGACTTTTGACTTTGGTTGCCCCTCCCAAACCAACCGGCTAGATCCGCCACTGAAGGCTGCAAGGCCCATCACTAATAAGTTCCTTTGCCCTAGTCTCCCTCGAAACAATGGATCAATCTCCTATCACTTTTAATGGCTACTATTTTTCTTTTTACAAATCATGTCCAAGTTGTAGTCAATTCAATTTTAGGAGTCGGAGTCTCACTTAGAGCCATCAAAGGACTTTCTACGGAGACCCCGACCCCACCACCCAAACGAGCAACTCCCACGATGAAGGGTTGATAAGGAACCAAAGTTGAACGTCCTACAAGGCATAACGACGGCCATCTACCTCAGGTCACCCCCTCACCAGTCAGTTGTCAGCTTACCTACGGTATTTACGGTACCTACCATCGGTCAGTTGACCTAAATTATTTTCCCAGAAGTTGAAAACAATGTCGAGTTAGAGGTAGATGAAGTGCGGTGGTGCTTCGTGAAGGTGTTTTTTTCACTACCTGTAGAAACCTGAGGAGGCCGGTTGCCCCCCCCCTCGTGTGGGCGAGTATTAATTTTCATAAATTCTGGCACTTGAACGATGAAAATTTTATAAAGACAATGCAATATGATTGCAAGCAACCGATTACAAAAGCAATCGCTTTGTTTGCGGTGCTAAACATAAGGCTGTACTACCGCAGCGGTCAAAAACCGTCTGCATACCTACCTTAGGTGCTAAAAAATTGGAATTTATAGCAAGAACGCATTTTTTAATCTTTTATCCAAAGATATTTTATGAAGCAAAATTTTTGAGGTGCCTAAAAGGGGAATTTCAACTGTAAAAATGTCAAGCTAGGTAAAAAAGGTGAAAAATTAAAATTCAATTTTTTAAATTTCAGTATTTTTTCTTCAACATAATGTATAGTTCAAAACAAGTTCAATGATATACAACATTTGTTAATCAGGCAATGCGTTTTGGAGTTATGGAGCATCAAAGATGAGTCTACAAGGTGACCTTCCGAAAATGCCTCGGACTATATCTCGGTCACCGTTGGGTTGGAGGGGGCTAAGATTCTCACAGGCATGTTCCTGACCCCAAATATACCCCGGAGACAAAGTTTCAGATTTTTCTAGACATGGTGGTGTCAAATTGAAATATGTTTGTTCGTTTTGTCCTGGAATGTCCCTGTAAGCAGAAAAGGAAAAACGGTAACGGCCACATGACGTTAATCACAGACCTTTCGTTAACACAAGGCTAATACGTCCTGTGAAATTAACCCTTGCCCCGGTGGCGGGTACGAGCCACCTTCGCCCTGGTGGGGGGAGCTAAAAAAGACCCCGCACGATCTCAAATAACTAAGAGAGCTAGAAAAAAGCGCAAAACGGCAATCGAAACCTCTTCGACAATCATATCGAAAATACTTCAGTCATTTTTCTTGTCAGGTCAATATCAAGGTCACCAGAGGTCAAAATAGGTCAAAATCGCTAATATGAGGTGTACTAAGAAAACCTCATATATCTCAGAAACTATGATAGCTAGAAACATTTTTCTAACACCATTCGAAAGCTCTTGAGATGCACTTTCATTACAGTAGCATTTATTTTCGTGTCAGGTCAAAGCCTAGGGAGCTACAGGTCACTGAATATTGGACATATTCTTGGAAATGTCCATAGCCACCCATGCATAAGGGCGTTTACTTTTTCGCTAATAGCTTCCAAACCAAACATGATGCAGCCATAGTTTATGCACCATTGCAATCCTCTCGTCAATACGAATCGAATGATATATGATATTGCTATGCCAGGTCAAATTTAAGAATTTGAACTGACCCAGGTCAGCGGTCTGACCCAACTTGACCTGGTATAGTCATGATGTATATCATTTGACTTGCAGTGACTATACAAACACTTTGATGACAAAATAAAAGTTCTATCTTATTTTATTTAAAATGTATAGAGTAAAACACCAAAAAATGTTTACTTGTCCTAAAGTGACCCTTTAAAGGTCACCAGTCAAAATTTTTAGCATCAACTTCAGAAATGGGCTAAAAGCAAGTCGTAACCGATGTTTGAAGTTGATTCCATCTATGCTTACTGAGAAAAACTCATTTCGTGATTTTCCCCATGCATTTACAATGGGGCAGGTCATGCTCTGCACATGACCTTAGGTCACCAATATCAAAAATCTCGGAACATATGTTGTAGCTCCTGGTGAGGCCAATATGTGGTATGAGTTTGAACTTGATTCATTAACCCTTTCTTTTAGTTATGCGGTTCTAAGCATTTTTTTAGATGAGGTCACTTCACCTGGCCTGGTGACCTGACCTGATATGACCTTGAGCTGACACTTTCAGGAAAGATGTAAAAATGATGAAGGAACAGCTAGACCAAGTTTGGCGGCGCTGCGCGCTGCTGTTTTTTGGTCGCTTTGGAAAAACCCGGGGGGGGGTCTAAAAAGACCCCCACCCGGGCGAAGGTTAAGGCATTCTAGCACCGAGTGAGGAGACAAATACGCGTTAACGCCCCCAAAGCTACCGACTCGCTATGTCTCCGGGGATCCAACGGTAACGGCAGCCACTCTGCAATCCCATGGCGGCAGCTCCTGACGGGCCATCTTCAGGCCACTGCACTGCGCGCTGACAATTCGGTGCTAAGCGCCCCCGAAGTGAACCATGACTGCCCGAAACCTAAAAGACGTGCGGCAGGTCACAAGATATCAGATATTGATTCGGTTCTGAATGCCGAATTGGATAAGCAGTGGCATTGTAACTATAAAGCGGTATCACTTATATCATTGGTATCACTTAGTAAGCGAACCGATTACAAGCGTCAACTTACTGGGCCTGAAGGTTTATGCGCTCCCCCTCTCCAAACGGAAAGGCTGCCGTCGCTCAGTCCCTGATTCAGGTCCGCTGGGTGAGATGACGTCAGAAGCGCGATTGACGTCACCCGAAACATTCCTATAACCAGGGCTGAGATTCGGTGGACTTTTTCCACCAGTGGTATCGGTATTCGGTAGATGAAAACGGGCCATTCAGTTCGGTATTTTGGTAGATTTCTAAGAATATACCGAATGAGTGGGTATTTTGGGATTTTGTTTCGGTACATTTCGAAAATTCCTTAGGTAAATATAAGATCACCTTTAAAACCCTTTTAATGTATTCTGGAGCCCATAAACAGCTATTTTAAGCCTTTAACTACATTTAGAGCCGGTAAAACTTTTATTTTAGCATTTCTGAGCCTTTTATAACCATTTTTTAACGGTTTTAAAGCTTGAAAAGACCTTTTAAGCGTAAAAGCTAATAAACCACCTTCGGCAACACTTATATAGCTATGCAGTTGGATAAAGGGTAGCAGCAAAACTTTTTAATTGAATTATTAGCGCACGTTTTTATTACAATTAAACATTTTAAAAAGTAACTAAAAAATTCAGCACAACTAAGAGGTCTGTGTACCGTCAATAACACTGGTCAAAAATTTAACTTGTATAGTGGATCCAATATAAGATAGTCCGTTTCTAAGGTAATTTGTGGCGCTGAACACGAATCTGGCAGCAGAAATGCCGTATCAGATCAGAATTGTGAGATACAGTATGTCTGTGTGTTGCCCTTGTGCAAGCCTACTCGGCATCAGCGACATTGACAGTGCAAAACCCAAGAGGGCTAGGAAAATGAATGTTTGGGTGTTTGTGGAGGCTACGGTATTCTACCTTAACCCGCGCCCCCCGGTCGGCGCCACCTTCCCCACCGGGGCATCATGCCCCTACTGAAATATGGGCGTTGCGTAAATCTGAAGTGCAAAAGCTCGCGTAATTCGTGAATTACTTGGCATGTTTTAGTGCTGGTCAATGTTTGACCTGGTCAATTGGTCAAGATCGGCTATTTTCACTCAAATATGCAATGATTACAACTGGGCATAACTTTTGTCATTAGAGCTATTGAGGCCTGGTAGTCATTTGATAGAAATTGCCGTACATTTTCTGTATGTGATGTAAGACCTCCCGCCGTGTTTGACTTCGGTCACCTCGTGACCTATATGACCTGAGGTCACGAAAGGTAAAGTGACCTTGCCTATATCAAATAAGCGTGACAAAACACATGGTGTTTTTTCCCGCTTGTTAATTAGGTGTTTTGTAAATACTGCTTTTGACCTCTGGTACCTTGATGACCTTAAGTCGGCAAATATGACCCTGGGATCCGGGTGTCAAACGCTTTCTGAGCAGTCTGAGTATTTGAATCATTTTGTGGCTTTATATCTGAAACAACTTTTCCCTGCTTTTCCAATGAGGTCGCCTCTGACCTACCTGGTACAATTGAAAATCGAATATACACCTTGTGATCCTGGTTGTGGGGTTTAATCGATCACTTGAATGTAGCTCTGCTCTAAGTTGAAGTGGGTGACCTTTTGCTCGTTGTGACCTACCTTGGTACCTGGGAATTTCGACATGATGGGAATATGCGTTGGCCCTCAACCGGTGCTGCCTGTTTTCGCTATCCAAAACCTTTTCCGGTTAAACCCGATCTTCATAGACCTAGGTCAATATATTCAAGGTAAAACGAGGCCATACAGGTTAAATTCTGTCTGTGCAGGTTAGCCATTGGAAAATACCGTGATTACACGATAAGAAGCCAGATTTGGAGAGAAAGTGACCTAAAGTAACGGCAGAAATGTCTGAGGCAATGTTCCCTGAAACTTTGAGCGCAAGTTGGTTCAAGGCCCTTGACCTTTGATGTCAAAATATTACATTTTGCCTATAACGTGTACTGCAACTAGCACTGGCAACCGTAGGGCGGGAAATAAGGTTTGGTCTTGACCCATGACCTTTGTCTTGAACCTGCAACCTTAAGCTCAAAATTGAGTGACTTAGCGTATGACGTCGTAGCATAATATTCGTCATATTAGGCGGCGTCATACGACCAAAGGCACTAGAGTCAATGACCTTGAAATGGTGGTATGACCTTGACCTGTGACTTTTTGCTTAGACTCGACTTTCAAGGGAGGTGACTCTGAAATAAAATCCTCATCATATAATATTGCGACGTCACCTCTCGGTCTACAATACCGGCGAGCTTGTGCGACCGAGCGCAAACCTTGTTCAATGTACAATGTTCATGCACTTGAATGCGAGGTAGTCTTTCGTTGCAATAAATTTACATGTATATTGATAAGTTGCATTTTCTGGGTGCAGATAATTCGGATTTCGACATCCTTAATCTATATTTTTCCACAAAAGGATAGACTGATGACAGTGTGTGGAAAGTGTAGGGGCTATACACCAGGTATGCTCTGGGAAAAACCAGGTCCGATGGCAAAAAACGGTTACTAAATTTGAAATCAGCGTTATTAAAATAGGTCGAAAAAGGTGTTCACGTGCCGGATCTATTTTGGCTCTTGACCAGTGTAAGTGAAGACATCTATGTTATAACAAGCCGAACACAAACTGCAAATCACCGAAACGTTTTGGGCTCAATCAGAGAGCTGAGAGGCGTGGGTCTATTCTGCTTGAAAGATCAGAAGAGAGTGGGGTTCCCGCCAAAACCAGCCTTATCTGCCAACTCGAGGCTCGATGCTGATTGGCTGTGCGGGCCGGTGCGGTCTGTGATTGGCTGCAACAATGGTTAATTCCAGACTTGCATCTGCTAAGAAGATTCTATGTCGGCACTGGAATTTCAAATCTACCGAAGAAAGTCATTCGGTAGATTCATTCGGTATCGGTATCAGTATCGCTAAAGGCCCGGAACCGAAGATTCGGTAGCGGTAAATAAATATGCCGCCGGTGGTACCGAAATACCGAATTTATTAATAGTCCCAGCTCTGCTATTAATGCTATCATCCACTGGAAAAATATCGACGGTGCAAAATTATGCTATTGCAAAATTAAGCCATCGAATAATAACAGTGGTGTCCACCCTAACAACATTTTCCGTATTTTGAGCACCGAACAAATGAGCATTACCACTAAACCGAGGGCAATCCAGCTTAGGCCGCTCACAGGTTATCAGCATCTAGCGACCGTCACGAGAACTAACAAAACAAGCCACTACGTCTAAAAAGGTGTCGCTCTAAGCACCTAAGCCTTGAAGGTATAAACGGGCGCTAACACCCGCATTAATACACAGCACGTGACAGACTACTTCTGCGCCACATTAGCTAATTTTAGCTGGGCTATGAAGAAATATGGCCAGCCCGCTCAAGCTTTTGATGGTGTATGTGCATATTCTTTCGTCTTAGATGGCTGTTTATGTTATTTTTAACCACGCTGCTAGGGACGTTCATGCTTCGCTGATTTTAATCCATGACTATTACACCTCTCCTGATGAATTTTTTAAAGATTTTAAATCAAATTTGAAAAGGCTAGTCACACAAATTGATGGGCAGGGAAGCATAACACCCTATTTACTTTATCTTACTTCACTGTGATATGTATCATTTTTTAGGTCACCGATTATGATCACGTACTTACAGTTCCAAGCTACCTGATGACCAGCTTCGTGAAGAAATTATTTTCTTCCGTAAAATGGTTTCCCCTCCTCTCTCTCTCTCTCTCTCTCTCTCCTAGACAAGAATGGACGCCCAAAGTATTTCTTGACAATCCGATATCTTATTCTCGCCATGGGAGCGTCATTTACTTGTCTTTAAAATGGGCTCAGAAACTGTTCATAAGCCAACAAAATTTTTCCTACACATTGACATTATTTCATATTTCGGATCTCAAGGGCTCCGAAATGAAAATACTGATGGGACAAGCCCACAAACCTGTTCTTGCTAAGTTGTTCTAGGTAGATTTTTTACACCCAGCCACACAGCACACTCAATGATTAGTAAATATCCAGGTTCACTCTTTATTAGCAGCAAGAAATAGGGGTAGCAGTAATTAGGGCAGGCGAACCATGAAAAGTTCCAGATGGCCATTCAGCACGTTATGAAGGGTTTCGAGTCCCTCGTCTCATGAGACGCACTTTGCCCTGCCCTTTCCCTACAATGATCTGCATTCAGAATCCATCTCTGGTACTGGCACTGAGTCCACTCAGTCCTTCAGACGTTTCCTCGGAATCATAAGTTTCCTCCTGATTTTTATATACATTTTTAGCTATAGCTATAGCTTCGGTTATACCTTATAAGACAGGGGCCGCTCCACGCCCCAAAATGCGGGATACTTTTTTTAGTCAGGCTGTCCAATGATGTTCAATCGCTACTCCGCTAGCATTGCGGTAGAGGTTGATGCTCGTTGCGGTCAGCCGGAGTTGCGCGGGCCGGCATTGTGCCATGACTTTTACCTCCGCTGAACCGGAGAAGTCGGACTGCCTACTTCATGGCTGAACCCGCAGCAGGACCGAGGACTTGTTGTCTCGGTAAAAATCACCACGCCTCCCTGGAGGGCCCCACTAGAACACTGAAATATTGCAGGAGATCTAGTACCAAAATTACTAACACCGCCAGTAACGTACATTCAGTGATTGACTGATTTCTGGGGTTTTTCTGTTCAGTTGTTTTATGCGATAGCTTTGTGTGACTGTGAGGGTATTCCAGAACTACCTGAAGAGCACGTATCCGTTAAAATCAATATCATTGGATGTGCTGGGTAAGTTCTGATTGTAACTGAATGCTGATAACGATTGTGGGTATACGTTGCATGGATGTCACAGGCATTCATCGCTGCAACACTCGCCACGTGTCCAGAATGCATTGATCAATTAATGAAATAACAGCATTGCTGAACGATAGCACAGTATTGTTTGCAAGCATTTACCTGCTCCCTATACATTAATTTCAGTGTTTTGTACAATGTCACTCTTACAAGTTAAGTGGGAAGGCTTCGGTTTGAGACACTTGATTCTACAGTTAGCTATCTCTATAGCCGAGCCAAAAGAAATCAGCCAAATCAATCTGGCGGGAATAAAGCGAGGGAAGGTGAGCTTTTTCTTCTCAGACTTCAGATGCTATTTCTATCTTGTGCCTATAAAATATTTCAGTTTACCTCAGTTGGAATTCCCGGCAATTTTTCATATCAATTTCAGACCAGTTACGCCCCTTTTAAAGCTCTTGGGCCTCTTGTTTGGGCAGCCAGGTTCTAGCTAGTATGTACCACTTCATAATCTATGCAGTGTGTGTGCAGGAAGTGCTGTGATGACACCGCAGTGACAGGACTCTGCTGCGGTGGTTATACCGGTGATCGGGGTTCCAGTGACTGGAAAAATGCGTGCAGGGCCTCTGCAGGCCTGGCTGTCGGCCATTACCGGACCCGGGGGACTGGTAGCACAGGGTTGCGTTACCACGGGTATTAGAACACTGAGCCGGGACAAAAGGTCACCGTACCAGCGCCATGGCCCGGTCCGGTCTCCCGTGAGGTTGTATCGGTTGAAGGACTTGATGAACAGATTTATGCTTGCTGTAACAAGCGTCTGTCCTGCAGTGGCTTCGGTGGGTCTGGATTTGAGGGAAAAGTGGCACAGACTTTTGAACCCATTTCCTTCCAGTCATCACCATAGGGCTGGTGTTGAAGTTTCTCAATCAGAGGAGGGGGAGTATGGTGCACTGTGCCCCCTGGTTCCGCCGCCAATGCTGTCCGGCACTGCTGCCATCATTTCACATTCCAATGGCTAGAACTCAGTTTTGATGTTGTCCTGTTTTAATCGGCCGAGCCATTATTTCTTGACCTTTTCATGAGAAATATGATTCCAAATCATCGATGACATTATCCCTTTTAGGTTTGCACATGTTTGTTGACATATTCTAGAAGGAGAACGGTGCAAAAGCCACTGAGTGAATCGTGGAGGCAAAGTTGAATATAACATTCGAAACTAGTCTGTCTTCTTTTGACATACTTTGATAGCATAAGATTTGAAACGCTCAGAAAAATAACTATTATATTAGTCTGAGCAGGCCCCGAAGACACAATCTCAGCTGATTCTGCAGTTCAGACAGCAGACAACTACACCGAATGGTTGAATCTTCCTGCTATCCAGATCGAAATAGCCTCTGGTAGTTTCTAAGCCACCAAAATTTAAGAAGAGTTTGGTATCCCTGTCTTGGACGGGCTGCTCTGTAACGCCTGTTCTCGGATGCGATCCCACTGCTGCCCGACACGGGTACTTTCTGGCTGCTCGGTCACCCGCCTGGCCCGATACGATACCTCCTTAGACAACCTGGCGTCCCTGGAGTCATCCAGGGGCCCCATATTGATGTCAGGCTTAGTGCGGACACCCGATCAACACAGACCATCACAGAGCAGGGCTCCCGCCCTCAAGAGATCCTCAAACTCAAGCCTCCGAGTAGCCGGATTACAGGAGCGCTCCACCACTCCCAGTGGAATCTTACTTCGTTTTACACAATATGCATTGACAGTTAAACAATATGTAGAGGTCTGAGAAAAGCAATCTACATGACAGATGTACTTTATTGTCACACAATGGATTTTGTATTTGGCTATTCATCAATTTTATACTTCTAGTGGTATATACGTTAATTACGTAGTCAACACAAGTGTGTGATCAGCAAAGTAGTATACGTATGTTTTGGCAAGTGAGATCTGGTCAATGCATGGGTAATTTCTTTCTACATCACTCCTTTTTCTTCTACCGCCCTGAAACATAACAGAAGACCCTCGAAAAGTGCACCCCTCCGAAGCAATTTGCTCTATGCATAGCAAGAGTTTCCATGAAACAGTACAAATCAGGGCATGTATGACTTCTAGGAAATATTTATATGAAATATTCTGCAAATAATTTAAATAAATAGCGGTTTTGCGCTCTTTCTAACAATGAAATTTACCCCATGCCTTTGAAGAAGCAGTGATGAAGAAAACCCGGCCTAGTGATCTAAGGTGAGGAGAGGTCAATCTTTGATCCGTGTGGCGCTTAGCAACTCTTCCTAGATGAAAGTTTTTTAGCGTTTTGCACAAACTTTGTTTTTTTGCTGAAGCATTGTTATTTTTCAAAACTTTGAAATAGCACAATGTGTTGGCTTGCAGTTCTCTGTGAGACCCAGACTGGGCTTGTAGCCTGCAATTTTTCAGCTGACAAAATAACCAGTAAGCTTCCGAGAAAAGTTTATTGGAAAATATTTCTTGCCAGCTGTTCCGGAGAAAACGCTGTAGGGTTTTTACGGCTCTTTGTAAGGCTATATAATGCATGCGACTCATTTTGCTGAGAAGGTTGGCGTGTTCTCTAAACACAGTCATTGATTGTTTTGTAGAATTTCCGACTGTGGTCTTGAACAGGGACAGGGAACCCTGAGAAGAGTTTCGTCTCCCTGTGTTTGACGGGCTGCTCTGTAACGCCTGTTCTCGGACGCGATCCCACTACTGCCCGACACGGGTACTTTTGGCTGCTCGGTCGCCCGACTGGCCCGATACGATACCTCCTTAGACAACCTGGCGACCCAGGAGTCATCCAGGGGCCCCATATTGATGCCAGGCTTAGTGCGGACACCCAATCAACACAGACCATCACAGAGCAGGGCTCCCGCCCTCAAGAGATCCTCAACCTCAAGCCTCCGAGTAGCCGGATTACAGGGGCGCGCCACCACTCCCAGCAGTTGAGAACGTTGTTTTAGACAATATGCCTTATTACTAGAACACAGTAAGTGTCGTAACAAATTGGCTGCTATCACCACACACTGGATTTTCTGTTTGGATAATTTATCAACTTTATATTTCGGATGGTATATGATGTTCATTGGTAAGTCATCAACAGTAAGTGATCAACACACAGTAGGTAAACAGCGTGATTTGGTTAAGTGAAGACCTCGTCAATGCGTGGTAGGAAGGTATGTACATTTCTGTTTACATTGCTGTCATTTTCTTGTATCGCTCTAATGTCCTGCAGCAGATTCTGGAAAATAACATTCATTTGAACCATTATATTTCATGTGCAGTGGGAACCGGTACAAATAATTACATTCATAACTTTCGGGGAATATTTCCAGGAAATTTTGCACAGATAATTTTATATGCCAGCTCTTCTCACCCTTTCCAGACACATCATTCACCCTATGGTTTTGGACAGGCGGTGATCGAGAAAACTCGGCCTGATAGTTTAAGCTGAGGAGTCAATCTTTGAACTGTGCAGTGCTTCGCAACTTTTCCTAGATTGAAGGTTTTAAGCGTTTTTCACAACTTTCCTTTCATTATGCTTATGTATGCATAGTCTTCAAACTTGAAAATGACACAATGCGTCAAATTTTAGTCTAACCAAGTGATTCTGCGTGGTGTCCAGGCTGGACTTGTAGCCAGCAATTCAATTATATGTAACTCTCATTTATTTCAATAAAAAGTGACGAACTATCCTAGCTTTTTTCGAAATAATGGCTATTCAGGGAATCTGCTTTTACTGTATTCCATTTTTGCGTGACACCCGGGGAGGATCAAAGCAGCCAATTTGACCATGCCCCCCAAAGCAAAATAGGGAGCCAAGCCCCCTCCGCTCCTCCCACAAAGCAAACTTGTGCTTAATAGTTGATCAGTTGTGGGACGTGTCCGCCAGCAAAAAAAAACACTTGTAAATGTTTTTGTCCCTCTGTATCACGCCTCTTTGAAAGTTTCAAATATATTTCTTGTGGTTGTTTTATCCTGCTGGCTGCTCCATTTGGCTCACAGTTTTTTACGACGTGGATTTGGGCCTCCCCAAACCATGCCATTTTTAACATGTTAACTGGGGACCATTTGCCCCCCAGTCGGCCGAAATGCCCCTCCCCCAGTGCCCAGAAATTGGCCCCCAGTGAAATAGACAGGAGATGACCTAAAGTTAAATAAACGCAAACTCACCAGACGAAAACAAGAAAGAACACTGCCCGATAATAATAACTTTGTTCTATTGCTCATCCCAAATTGGAAATCCACAAAAATTGTGGATCTTGTCTCGATTTAGATTATAAACCACATATGCTCGATACCTTAAGAATTTACTTACCTTGCTACACTCATAAAATATAAAACAAAATAGTTCATTCATTTGGAATACATTGCAGCAGCATCAGGGCTGCCAGGCTGGCCATTTTGTGGCCAAATATTTTGAATTTGGTTTTTTTGTCGTGTTGGGCCGCGCAATTTTCTCGGTTGGCCCTCTCTTGGAATCTGGCCTTCTTTGGCCCTTTTTCTAACAGCTGGCACCTTAGCTCTTTTTGGTTTGTCCTTTGTATAGATATGGCTTCTTTTGGCATTTTCCGGTCTTAAATAAGATTTTCAGACATAAAAGGGAACAGAGCAACAGAAGAAACTGCTATGGTGCTGGGAGGGAGGAACAGGACTCTGTTAAAAACACGATCCAAAAAATGGCGACCACCGAAAACCGGACGCAAAGGATGCGATATTATAGGCGCCCTTTGGGTGGAAAGTTGATGGCAAGGTGTGCCCCTGAGCCTCCACCCTCCCCCTCCCATCTACCAAAATCGCAGATCCACCACTGTTCAAGAGTAACAAAATCACAGTTGGAAAAGCAGGAAGATATTAAACATTAGTGGGGAGTGGTGCGGCCGGGATAATTGATGGTGCTAACAAATTTTCTGGTTATGTAAATAAATCATTTGATGGCCACGCGTGCTTGGAAGGGCACTCCTGGCTTCCTATTAACCCGCGCCCCACTGAGGGTTCGGTGCCACCTTCGCCCCACCGGGGGCATCGATGAGACACTCTAACTCCGAAAATATGGAGGGGGAGGGTTGGCGCAAATCTGCAGAGTGCATTAGAAAGCTCCTGTTACTTCAGTATGATTTTACGGTACATTTTCAGGCGCTCAGGTGAATGGTTTGACCTCCAGATGTCAAGTTAGATCACCATACTTTACTCTGAAAACATATGGTCATTATTCACTCGATATATGCCGTCACCTGATGTCAATACACTGTGAAAAAGTTGGGTAACGATAGACTATTTCCACTAAAATATGATATGCTTAAGAAACCTGGGCATGGCTCTCATACCATTAGAACTATTGAAATTCACTAAAATACATTTGATAGGAAAATGCAGAGGCTTTCTCTGCTAGTAGAACATAATGACCTCCCGCCATTGGTTTGGCCTCTAGAGGGTACCTCTTGACCTGACATGACCTCAGGTCACGAAAGGCCAAAAAGTTGCCTTGCCGTATATCTAATGAAAGCCATTGATGGGACATACACGATGGCGTTTAATTCAGCGCTCTAGCTTGGTGTGGTTAAGAGTTATCGTCAAAATACTGTTTTTGACCCCGTGGTGACCTGTGATGACCTCAAATAGGTCAAAGGGAAAATATTGCCCCTGGAATCCGTGAAAGGGTGGCCAATATTTTTTATGATAAATATGAGCATTTGCAATAATTTTTTGTGACTTATACCATTAGACATCTTTTCCTCATGCTTTTTCTATGGGATAGGTCACCTTGCGACCTGACCTCAAGTCACAGAATAAAATAATTCCGGATATATGTCCATTTCTTAAACCCTAGAATGGTCCAGTGTAATTTTTTTCAAATCAGTGGCCCTAGTAAAATAAGAATAAAAATGCAAAAATCGATCCGATTAGAAATGTAGCAATTGTAGAACCCAAACGTTGAAGTGAGGTTACCTAGGTTGACCTTGCCTGGTGACCTGACCGATTGTGGCCCGGGGTAAAAATTGTTAGCAAATGTGGGAAAATGATGGGGTAAGAAGTAGACCCCTCAACCACGGTGCTGCGCCTCGTCGTATTTCTCTTATTCTGGAAAAAACTAAGGGGGGCATCGTTATTTCCCCGATGGAGCGAGGGTTAAATGGGCAGTGTGCTAAAAAAAATTGCGTCAAGTCAAGGTCAAGTTGTATAAAAATTAGTTTTAAACAGTGAGACAAGTTTTTTTCTGTGACCTTATGATTACTCTGAGAGATCGTTTTAGTCTTAAATCCTGCTTTTGTGATATCTATTTGGCTGTTTTAGTAAAAATATAATTTGGACCCTTCTTGTCCCTGCTTCTAACTCGATTTGACATCTTTCCGCTGAAAAAAGAACTTGGCAGCCCTGGGCAGCATCTATAATATCTAGAAACATTGATCTGCACAAAAATTGGGCAACATTTTTTAAGGCTAGCGTGTCTAAGTATAATTTTTTAGGCTTACCGACGCACCAACTGCCAGGGTCATATGGCGTCGCTAACTCTTTCCCTGCTGGTAGGGTTTCTCGGGAGCCAACTTGCTTCTTGTTCAGGGAAGCCATCGGGCCTTGAACCCGGAACGTGTCTAAGTCTTATTAACCCTCCCCCCAGTTGGGGTCTTGACCCCCTGAAGACACTATATTGGTCAGCACAAAAAATGTCCCCCCTCCATTGACATTTCCTTAAAAATGTGCTCTGCCCCAAACAAACCAACTGGATCCGCCCCTGGTGACAAGCGATCTCCTGACTTCGAAATAGACATCATGAAGGGCGGTGAAGTACCATTAGATAATTCCAGGCGGACGCATTTTTGTGCTGACGAATTAAACAATAGGCTTCCGAGAAAAGTTTATTTGGAAAATATTTCTTGCAAAACGTACCGACAAAAACATATAACTATTCTACAGTTCCTCGTATGGCTATATAATGCATGCCATTCATTTTGCTGAGGAGCCTGGTGCGTCCTCTAAACACAGTCATTGATTGTTTGGCAGAATTTTTACACTCTGGGGATACTTGAACAGGAACAGGAAAACCTGAAAAGAGTTTCGTCTTCCTGTGTTGGACGGGCTGCTCTGTAACGCCTGTTCTCGGATGCGATCCCACTACTGCCCGACACGGGTACTTTTGGCTGCTCGGTCTCCCGCCTGGCCCGATACGATACCTCCTTAGACAACCTGGCGACCCTGGAGTCATCCAGGGGCCCCATATTGATGCCAGGCTTAGTGCGGACACCCGATCAACACAGACCGTCGTTGGGAAGGGCTCCCGCCCTCAAGAGATCCACAGACTCACGCCTCCGAGTAGCCGGATTACAGGAGCGCGCCACCACTCCCAGCGACTAGCGGAGTCGTTTTAGACAATATGCCTTGTCACTTAAACAATATGTAGAAATCGGAAGACAGTAAGTGTCATGACGGATATATCATGTTGTCATAACACACTGGATTTTATACTTAACGTTTACTTATCAGTTATTGCTGCTGGTATACGTCTATTGAAAAAATCAGCAAAAGTAAGTGATCAGCTAAGTAGTATACAGTGTGATTTGGCAACTGAGAATTTATCAATACGTCGGAAATTTCTTTCAACCTTACTCTCATTTTGTATTGCCATAATTTCCAATAGAAGATAAAAAAGTATATCCATCCCAAAAATTCTTCATACGCACTGGGAGTTTTCATGAATCGGTACAAATCAGGGCATGCATGAGTTTCGGGGAATAATTCCAGAAAATCTTCCATATATAAGTTCATATGTCAGTTTTTCGGACTCTCCGAGCATGGCATTCACCCAATGATTCTGGAGAAAGGGTGATGGTGAAACTCAGGCTGTTGACTTAATCTGACAGTCCAAATCTTTGAGCTGGGCGGTGCTTTGAAACTTTTCCTAAATATAGGATTTTGAATGTTTTTCCCAAACTTCTCATTATGTTTTTATTTTAGTCTTCAAACTTCCAAATAGCACAATGTGTCTGCTTATGGCTCATTCAAGAGATCTGCCTGGTGGCTGGACTGGACTTGTACCCAGCAATGTCTTTAACATGTAAATGACACATATTTTAATAAAAAGGTGATGAACTGGTCAAGCATGATTTCCAAATGGTAGCCGTTCAGCGACGCCGTTTCATGCAATGTTTGGTTAGATTTTTTCACACGACTCACGATCTCTTTACTCCCAAATAAACACTCTAAACGACGCTGAAGTACCAGCTAATCATTTTTAGGTAGGATATTGTTTGTGGTCAGGATTCTAGCAGTAAACTTCCGAGAAAGATGTTTTGAATACTTTTCCATCGGAGCTGAATCGGGAGAAACTTTGCATCATTTTAATGTTTCATTGTAAGACTATTCTTAAGTATATGATAACTTTGCAGGGAAGGTTGGTGTACTTTCTAAGCACAGTCCTTGATGGCCTAGCAGTATATTTCGATTCTAGGGATAATTAAGCTCCGCGCCATGACAGGTGAGTGTCCTTCCCTGCCACATGTGCCGATTTACTCGCAAAGGGAGCAAGTGGGGAGGGGCTGGTACCTACAATTGTGAGCTAAGCTCTGGTTTACACCACTCCCTGCTTTGGTTTTACGTATGCTTAACGTAAAGTATATCGTGACGCCAAAAAGCTAAAGTGGACAGATGAGTCTCTAAATGTGTTTAGTTAATTATTGGAAGCTACTGCCAAAAGTTAAGCCGCTATAGTACCTAATATAATTAAATTTACCAAAACATCAACAGGAAACCCTAAAAAGAGCTTGGTCTCCCTGTATTGGGGACGGGCTGCTCAGTAAGGCCTGTTCTCGGATGCGGTCCCACTACTGCCCGACACGGGTACTTTTGGCTGCTCGGTCGCCCGCCTGGCCCGTTACGCACCTCCTTAGACAACCTGGCGACCCCGGAGTCATCCAGGGGCCCCATATTGATGCCAGGCTTAGTGCGGACACCCGATCAACACAGACCATCACAGAGCAGGGTTCCCGCCCTCAAGAGATCCTCAAACTCAAGCCTCCGAGTAGCCGGATTACAGGAGCGCGCCACCACTCCCAGCGGCAGCTTACTTCGTTTTAGAAGGATCAATGTTAGCTGAATAACTGAAATGTCAAGACGGGGAACATTTTCCGAAGGTCTAGTTTACACTAGTACTTCATTTTACACTGGAAATTTATTGTTGTTATCTTTGCTGGATAAATTGATAAGGGTGAGTGTTTTACTCTGGTACCTGGCACAGTGGGAGGTTCTCAAGGACTACGCACAATAGAGAGAACCTAGAACAGATTCGGCTCCATGATTTGAGCAGTTGTGCGCACTGAGTTAGCTTAAGTCACCTTGGCAGTGGATTTACTAGAATTAGGGGAGACTAGGGTCAATTTTAACAAATTTTACATTGCTGATTCTGGAGAAATAGTGTTTTGAGTTAGATCACTTATAATTATATTTTCATCAACTTTGAAAATTTTGCAATGTGACAAACGTGGAAAGATTTCAAAATAAAAAAGATTAGGGGTCAAAATTTCACTTCTAAAAATTTAGTTCACCTGTTACAATTGACCCCGAGTGAGGGGCTATTGTAACAGCACCGGGGGTCAATTGTACCATGTTAAAGCCGTATGAATTTTGACCATTTATTTGTACCACAAAAACATATTAATACAAACACTTCTGCATCTTTGGCATTCACTTCAGCTTCATGGAACGTCTCCAGTCGAGTCCCGCGTTCGGTGGTGCGTGGTCGAATACGAGGCATTCTCCGAAAGTGCGAGACATTTGTTTGGAAAACAGCCGATGCAATTTTTTTAGAAAGATGAACACAAAAACGAATACCGGTGATTTGAATAATCTCTAGAAATGACCTGAATATACTGCGTTCAAAATTTTTGTCAAAATTTAATTATCAGTCGGGTCAGTAAATGTTGAATATTTTTCCGAAAAGGAATGACCTTTTCTAGAATCAAAAACGTATTATGTTTGGCACATTTGCCTATTTGACAGACTACCTACAAAAATATATGTATAAGGTGACTGAAATCTCTTTAATTTTTCAAACTGGGCACATATTGCCTTAGCAGCTGACGTGCCCTTAAACCTCAATCATTATCTAGTGATCAATATTAGAAATATTCTATAGGGCAGCCCACATTGACACTTTTCCGAAACATATACCAACCAGCGAACAAACATTATTGAAAAGCAAATCATAAACAGTAGCACACCCAGGGGATAGTAGTACCGCACTCCACCCTCCACCCTCCCCACTGGAGGATCCAGGGGGCAAACAGGACAATTCCTCCAAAATCGCCCGATTTTTGTCGATTTTCTCTAAAATCCATGTTTTCCCGATTTTAGGCCACTTTGCCCTCCCCGCGCCCCCAACGGTCGGCCTGGATCCAAGCGTGCCCCCCCCCAACGTGTTAAGTACCTCCCCAGAAAAACAGTTGACGCTAGGTCTGCGAAGCAAAACGTTCATCGCTCCCAGCCCCAGGACATGAAGATTGGCCCTTTTGGGTGAACAGGTGCGCCCCCTTCATCGGCCTGACGTCCCCTCGTCAGCCCCCCTCCCCCGAAACGAACATACTGGGTGCGCGCAGGATAATAAAATCACTAACCTAGCTACTGCATTTGTACAATAGAAGCAAGTTTAATACGTCGTAATGGCCATAGGGTTCAATTGTAACAATGTTACATTTGACCCCAAGAGAAATGTTACAATTGTCCCCATCGCAACGTGCAATTTTTGAAACGAAATTGCCGCCCAACGGGCTGGCCTAGGCGATGGATTCTGTGCTCATTTCGTAGCTAATTAAACACTCTTTATGCACTGAAACTGTTTTCGCTGTACCTTATCATACCCATCAATAAGCTTGTCATCTTTAAATATTTCAAAAGTTACCAAACACCCTCAAAAACACATAATTGTGAAAAGAGCCTGACTTACCCACCGCACCAAGTTGAAACTTCGTTAACAAAGGCAGCAGCTGATTGTGCATTTCCGGTTGTGCCACTAGCTCCAACCATTGATTAGTTTAGACAACATGGCCAGTGTTACATTTGCCCCGTGTTACAATTGACCCCTGTCTCCCCTACACCCGTTATGTTAGTGTCATACAAAGGGTTGACTCAGTCTGTCGGCATGTTCCTCCAGCGTAACCTTACCCTTTTCGTCCACCTCTCTCTCTCCTCTCTCTCTCTCTCTCTCTCTCTCTCGCTCTCTCGTGCCTCAGCTTTCTGCCAATTGCGTTACATTTTCACTGATTTCAGCCGAGCCCGGTCTCTGAGCGACGATACTGATGATAGCGCCCCTGGCGGTTAGCCTCGGCACTAATCCCCGCCGGAGAAGAGATTGCGGCGCATCGCAGACTTGTTGAGACTGCGGGAACGCGTGGAGTGTGCGCAGGAGAGCTACAGGCAACCCCGAAGATGTGGCTCTCGACTCTGTCATCCATGCTGGTGGTGACGTTGGTAATGGCCACACCAATGAAGAGAAAGGGAGTGGACAGGACGGACGCCGAAGAACGGGCGAAACAGACGGCACAATGTCGAGCCATGTGTCTGGACGAGGTGAGACTGACGCAGAGAAAAGCTGCCTATGAATGTATGCCTATGATGTATGCATCTGGCCATATTTATAGTTTTACAAAACGATCTATTGTGATTGTCTTTTGCTTTGACGATTTCATTATTACGTGTCTGTAATTTCCAGTCTATCTGGAGGGTCAGTGAAGGCTGCTCGAATGCAAATGCATTGATATGATGATTTATTTCTATTTTTAGAGCTGCTACCCATTAAACATAATATTGGTGGTGCATTGGAGTCTAAAGTGGTAGAAAACAGAGTGATAAATATTGTAAAATGCCCAATATACCATGTATTTAAGTCACCACTATATGCTCCTCCCTGGTCTTTATTTGGGTGATTATGCCCACTTGCCTGCACAACCATTCAGAAGTAAAGGTGTTGCAGAGGGTGCAACCAGACGTTTTGCACAGTCGATAATTATGTGTCGAATACTGTCTAATGAAAAGCGAGCCAAAGGTCGAATTTAATTGGGAGTGTGATCCAAATAGGACCATATTTGTATGAAAATTGAAGTACTACAGACAACATATTTTCTTTGATATTTTCCGGAGTTGAAATCACACATTCCTCCATTCTGTGAAGTTTCTACTGCCACCCATGTACTTTTAGAGAACTATTGCCACACCTTAGATTTGGGTTTCTGGCAACCTAACGCTCCCGCCCACAAAGGGGAAACTGTATTCCAATGTGGTCGGAATGGAAAATTTTGGATGACAGATGAAGGCCTCAACCCCCTTTCCACATGGTGAAGCCCCTCGCTGTTGCAAAGCTCCAGTTTATGCTCACTCTGGCTTCTGTGTTAGCATACCCTGAACTTCGAATTTCTGTTAGTGCTTGTAAAATAACAATCACTGCAAATGCCTTTTTTACTGCTGATCATTTTGAGGTGCCTCAAATAAATGCTGCGTATAATGTATTCATAATATCCTTGGTGTTTTGCCCTGGGCCGAGATTGTTTATTTTACCACCTAACATTGAATTTTGTACAAATTCCACCTTTTACCCGTTTCTTATGCTTGTTTAGGATGCGGGGTAGTTGCTTAAATCCTAGAAACTCAAATCATGAAATTATTTACTCTTTTTTGTCTCCTCTGTTTGGCTCTCTTCCATTTCGTTGTATTTCTTCACACACTTCTGCACCAATCATTTCTATAGCCACTGTCAAAATGCAGCGCCCGGGCTTCACCGCCAACCCTTCTTCGGGACGGGTCTGCGGGATGGTGCGTTTGGACTGAGGGACACCAAACCGGGCGTGTGTTTTCAGCAGACAATGGCGCATTATCGGGGACCCATCTATCACAGCGGCATCGGCCACAGGGGCGCTCGCAGATAGCTTGATTAGAGCCAATCACAAAGGCGGAGAGCGACTGCTGACTGCTGTGAGCGCGGTTGGGAGCGGTAACGAATTGATTTACCCTTCCATGCACAGTCCCGCGTTCGCGCTGGCGAACAAAACAACCTGGGGAACCGTTGCGCCCCGGGCGTGGAGGACTGTTAGCGATTACCATGTAAAAAAGTGATATGGTTATTTAACCGGCTTTTTTACTTTCTCTTAGCATTAGCGCAATATTTTTTGTGAACTTGGATTTTTGGTCCACTGGTAATGAAACAAGTGCAGTTGTCTCTTTATTTGAACTAATTGATGTGTCGCTGGGTAAACCAAACTTTTATTTTTTTGCATGCTTACATACACAGAGTGATTTATCATTACAGTCAAATTCAGCCAATCGAAACCTGCGTGTAGTAGTGCAGTTCAAAGCAGCCGACGGCGGAGCGCCTGCAACTGCACCAGTACAACCCTCTGCGCCGTAACACCGGCCGACGCGCACTGACACTCGGACAAGCGATCCGGAGGAGAACCCGCCCCGACTGGTTCTGTAAAATACCACTATGGCCGAGGGAGGGGGAGGGGTGCTGCGTGTCCGATTGTGGCGGCTGCAGCCATGGCAGGTTAAGCAGCGACGATGCTGGCAGGTGTGTGCGACATCCCAGGAGGAAAGCCATCGCAGCGGTGCAGTGTAAAGCAAAGCTCGTTGTCGATATTTTCACTGTCATGTAGATAGAAATACTGATCGGTCTGTTCAAAACCCCCGCCAGGGCCTCAGCTGCATTCTTGGACGCATGATTAAGATTCATTGATAAACTTGTGGTCCGATTAATTTTTAAGCCGCTTTGGCTTGATGCCTATAACTGAAACGTCTTTCCGCAAGACCATGAGAGCTATTTTTCGATGTTTTTAAAGAACGATTTATCCCTAGAAATTTACCAGGAGTTTTAAGGGAACAAACTCAAACATATGCCAAAATATAAAAGGTGCTGTCATGCATGTCACAGACACATTAGCAGCAGACCACTCACCTCGGTCAGTCACCGTGCGCTGCAGTGAATGCATTGAAATTCCCTGAAGCTGCTCCCCATTTTGAATAGATTTAAACTCTGACGCTGACTTAATATGCAAGATCGCACCTCGCCACCCTTTATGCAAGGCAAAACGTCGCTACTGGGTAACGTTTTGCTTGGTTCGGTATGCCTTCTCTGTGGCAGACTGACGCGAGAAACCCGTCCTGCTTTGCATCTTCGTCGGCCACTATATGCAAGTTCAGTGATGTTTCTTCTGTGGTGACGCCTCGGTAACTGTCGGTCCCTCTATCGTCTGCAGCCATCTGATGGAGGCTCACGTCCTGGAAATGTAGCACCCGACAGAGTGCAACCCTTCCAGTGCCAGATTCGTCACCCCAGTACCCGATCATTTCAATTCCAGACCGTTAGATGATCTTAGTCTCCCTCTCATTTTTTACCTTTGTTTAACGGTTTGGTTGTAAGTTTATATTGAGTCATTTTGAGCGTTTTCTTCTCTGTTCTTGGTTTTTATTCTTATAATCCTCAATTTCTTTCTTAAATGGTGCTAGTCATTTGAATTACGTTTTACGAGAGAAAGAAAGAGAGAGAGGGGGAGAGAGACAGTGAAAGAGAGAGAGAGAGAGAGGGAAAGAGAGAGAAAGGAATATGGAAAGGATCTTCCCTCCTCATGTATATGTATCCCTCTGTCTTTCCTTTTCTCTTATATATCCTCCCCTCTCTCTCTCTCTCTCTCTCTCATCCCCTAACACGGACTCGCCGCTGCCCGCTCGGTGGCGGCTCCCCAGTGCTGCGTGCCCCGCTCCTCACAATGTCTCAGCAGGCATGAAAAGGCCAGCCACCCGGCGTGGACGCTATTCAGACCAACGCAGCGCGGCGCGCACGGAAGGTGGCGCAGCGTGGCATTCACGGCGCAGGGGCGGCACTGAGCGGCGCGGCACTAATGTGTTCGCGCAGTGTCAGTCCGCAGCTCTCTCGCGTCCTACCGGCATGACAAATAGCACCCCCCCCGGCGGAGATGGTAAACCGAGAGGGATTCTCGAGGCAGAGAAGCTATTCATCTGAAGGTGTCGACATCTCGTAATATCGCATTGGAACTTCGCGTACGTTCTCCTGGCTTTTGGGAGATTATTAATTTGTAAAACGTAGAGAAGCAGTTTTGGCTCGGTTTTCGAAGTTATCAAATATTGACGATGTAGCGAATTGGAGTCACGCCGTATTAACCCATGAAGAATTACGTCCTAATGTATAATCGAAGAAGAGTTCCTTGTGATTGGGCTGGTAGTGCCCGCAATTTAGCCATATATGTATATTGCACGAGATCCTCCAGGTCCTATTGTAGTTTTCAAAAGGGGTGATCTTGCGCCAACCCCTGGCTACATCCCTGATTCCTAAACACGATACTTACTGATGCAGGAGGGTAACGTTTGCTAACGCCATGCAAACCGTCCTTAATGCTTCAGTCAACACCGTCGGTGCAGACACGCGCACCTGAAACAACCATGACCACAGTTCTCGCGAGTCATCGAATCGTGACGCGGCAGCAAAGCGCAGGAACTGGCCATTGAACTGTCCCAGGCTGCCCTAATCTATGGCTGAATTTTTCGAGAGTTCCTCTTGACTAGCAGGTCCAAAAGTAGCCCTGGACAGGACGCGGCCGACGTGGCCTTGATCAGTCGTGATTCTACTCTAATGGCTGTGCCGCGTCAGATCAGTGTCGAGACGCTGCGGTCGGAGATCAGCTCTGATAAATACGTGCCATGCCACCCTGCTACATCTGTGATGCTGTGTTTTTGCGCACTGGAGGATCCACTGTCGATGGCAGCCATCACGTGCTCTGCGGCAGGGTCTGATGCAAGACGTGTTTATTTTTCACCCAACTTTTGCACGACTCGTAGAAAGCTCTGTAGGTGCGTCACGAATCAACGTGATTCCATCTCCGTCCTATTGCAGGCTTTCTTTGAATCGCGCGCTCTATTTTGTGTTTTTTTATTACTGATTACCTTGCTGCTTTATAAGGAGGGCCTTCGATCACACGTCCCCATGTCCCTTCTGCCCGTCTTCGCGATTAGAACCGGGGTAATTCAGCCAACGCCAAATCGGGCAATCAAAAACACGTCCCAATGGAAATAGTGGTCCCATAAACGCGATAATGGTCATATATTTTGATATTCCCCTTACCAAGTGATATAGTTATTCTAGCTGCGTAGCTATTTCAACGTTGAGCTCTTTGAACACAGGCGCGTAGAGATCAGAATCAGTATCGATGACGTCACGTCAAGCACTCTGCTCTCCACTTCATTGGAAAATATATCCTGGGAGACTGCGACACGGCAGCAGCCACTAATCAGAGACTGCAAGTGCTCATAAGAGAGTAACTTAGTAAATGGCTTCAAGACTGGAGACTGCAATTCTTCACAAGAGGAAGACACCACATCATTTTATGGATCTTCAGCATTTTCCAAAAGCGATTAGCCAAATACCCATACCGTTTAGAGATGCTGAGATAAAAATGTTGAGCACTTTATTCAGTCCTATCCATCGGCTTAATAGAAAATAGAGAAGGAGTGGGGTCGTTGTAAGCTTCATAAGGATTTTCTGAAGTCGCACGAAATCGGCTGCTGTCTGCGACTTAGCCTAGTTACAGAAGTGCCCTAAACCCTAACACACACACACGAAGTCGACTGCATTCGGACTCTCTAGAGGGAGTCCAAGAGAGCTATGTAAAGTAGACTTTGCATAGCATAAGGACTAGGATTGCCCATTTTTAAATAATTTGTGAACTAAATGAGTTCGCAGTGCTATGGTGTATATTCCGAAAACAAGCCGATTTTCGTTTTTCTATGATTTTTACTGCAGTCCCCTGAACATTCTCGACGCATGGCATGGTGGTCTTTCCAGCTTAACAATCAGGTCAAATCTTTAGTCGAAACAACGCCCCTTCTCCCCAAACAGCGAGGGTGTATAAAACAAAACTGTGTGCATTATACGTAGTTCCCATATGATATAGGACAATATATTACGCATACTATAGAAAAAATTATGTAATTTCTCTGAAAATATAGAAACATGATATCTTCCAATGTGAAATAGTATCATATGCAGCCGGAGTCAGTTTCTACGCTGATTCTGAAGAAGTCATTTTCCACTTGGATTTAGGTGATTTTCTGACCTGTTCTAGTCATTCTTTAGGCCTATATGTAAGCATTATCTTAAAAATTGGCGCCGGTATTTCACCCAATTAACGGTAGGTAGAATTTAAACACTGATATAAATATTATTGTGTTTGCAAATATCGCACTTAACCTCGCCCTAAGGACAGAATAGAACCAGATAATGCAGAAGAGCTACAGCCCCAGTCAAGTTACAATGTGTCTGTTGCAGAAAATGTGAACTGCTGAGACTCTAAATGCATTGGTTCTACTTAAAGCTAAATGTATGAGAAACAAATATTAGATGCCCCTGCTGCACTTAAAATAAAACAATAAAATAAAATAACACCTTATGAGGTCCAACTTGCTTGAGTTGTCATTATTCTGACATTTAAAATTTTGAATCAATAGGTCAAGGTTATACTTATATTCAATTAAGTGAATTGTCGAACCCGGTGTAATTGGTATCTACCTCACTGTCATTTGAAGTAATCTAAAGCATAAATCCACACATGCTTTCTTTTGTCTGTTTTGCACTGCTGATTGAATGTGTTTACGGATAACAGAGATGTGTGGTGTGATTAGCAATTCATGATCATTAGTTGTACCATGTTTTTATTGTCAGCTAGAATTATTGACAATATCAACCGTTAGCAATACGACATTGTAGCTATTACTGAGAGCTAGCTCAAGCCATCTACCCCTTCTCGTTTGACATCATTTCCCGGGATTTAAGTTTCTCAGATCTGATCGACCAGACAACAGTGGTTTCGGTGGTTTTGCCAGGCTAAGAATAGCCACATGTCTATTGTGGAGTGTCCTGAAGAAGTAAAATAAATAAATAAATAGCAGAGCGACCAGGGAAGTTCTTCGTTCTACAAAACAAGGCACCTAGCCATAAGCGACTCGTAATGGCGTCAGCAATCGGGTCTGCTCGTAACCTACGATTATTTTTGGAACCCCGTGGTTCCTGTTGCCAAGATACTACGGCTCGTAACCATGCACGCCAGAAAACAGGCATTAGACGGGGATCATGCACATGAGCTATCAACTGGGTGTGACTTTGATGTCGGGTATTGAGCCAGGCAAAATAGTGGTGCGATCATACTGGACTTTCTTTTTCCAAGCACACATCCATCAGTGTCATGCTATGTAATCGATGTATGGTCGACAGGGGAACGGTCAGATTTTGTGAGGCCTTCAGCGCATTCTACGAACACCTGAAGTCAGACACCTATGAAGTCAGACGCTTATGAAGTCAGACACTTATGAATTCGGACACCTCTGAAGTCAGACGCCTCTGCAGTCGGACCGTTGGGAGTCGGACATCTATGAAATCAAACACATCTGGATTCAGACTCTGCACCTTAAACTGAGGCAGGAAGAGAAAGACGTTGATGGCCTGGTGGGGGTCCCGGCACCTTTGCGCGCGAAGCCGCGGGAGCCTCGCCGGGAGCCGCAGCAGGAGACTGGGCGCACTGGCCCGCCGCCGAAGTCGCCATTACACCGAGCCGCGCTAATGGAGCATTGGCGGCGCGCCCGTAATGGCACTGGAACGCGGAGTCGCGCCCGGCCGCGGTCCGGCAGATCGCCGCCGGCGCTCCATCGCGTGCGCTTCACTGATTTGGAGGTGCGCGCTCGCGCCAGGCCAGACAGCGCCTGCCTGCGTCCAACAAGCAGCTTCACTGCTCAGCTCTCGAGAGGCGGCAGTCGGTACCGAGATGATATCGGTCTCAGCGTGCTGCCGTTTTATTAGCCCGCTTCAGGCGAAAGAGTCTAGAGCGGTCAGAGATGCCGTTTTCTTTAATTTGTGCCGCAGTTTCAAGAAAGCATCTATGCTATACTGGTTATAAGCGACACAAATTAGTCCAAGCTGGTACCAGAAAATGACAATGGATATTCTTGTGCCAGGCTTCAACAGTGAGGCAAATCCACCTATTGAAGCCTCCTGATTGTTCTGGTCTCTGGTCAGGAAATTGGGCAACTCTGACGGCTGTGCGGCGTCGTAAAATCTGCGGCGGTGCCCTGGGCCGCTGCACCGCTGCGATAGAGTGGCGCTGGTCGGCACTCCTGCTGCGTTCTGTGTGCGGGAGTGTCGGGCACTCCTGCTGCGTTCAGTGTGCGGGAGTGTCGGGCACTCCTGCTGCGTTCAGTGTGCGGGAGTGCCAGAGCGGCACAGGGGGCCGCCCGTTTTCACCCGACACAAACTGCGATCTATGGTGATCGTGAGGAATTCTCGCGCTGTATCATACGTGGGACTAATATCACAATGCAAAGGCGTCTGAGCCACTTAAAATGAGTGTCAAGGTTAAGTGCTGCAGAACGGATTTTTTTCATTTGTTTTCCTTTGTTTTCACTCTACTCAATGGGTGTCTTATTGATATTTATTCCTAGCTGCAAACACGGCTTTTAGATGCCGTCTCTTATAATCACACATGTCTTCTCTTTTTTCAGTACCAGATCGGAGCTTCTGCCGCACATGACGGCTGCAAAGTTAATCAGGACTGTCTCATGGTAAGTGACTTCATCAGAACTGTCCCACGGTAAGTGTTGCCCAAATGGTTATATTTGTCTATCTTCAAACCCAACTATCATCCTATCAAACAATTTAAACCTGGCCAGTTTCTGATTATATGTTGTGGTTTCATTATCAATTGGTACGGGTGACCGAATGACAGTCCAAGTCGTTTTAAGTGAAGGATTAGAGGAATTAGATACATTGACTGCCTCTGAGTAAATTGATCTGATCCCCCAAATCCCTCCCAACATGGTGAGAGCTTGCGACGTCCTATAACCCTGGCAGTTGGTGCGTCGATGAGCCCTAAACTTATCAAGATACATTGATTGATTATTTTGCCGATTATATGATACTGCACAAATTGAAGAAAAATGAGAGAAACACTGAAAACCAGATCTTTCAGATGCAGGACATGCTTTCATTTCTAAGATTTTGCAGCTTCAAAATGGCGAACGCGGCCCAAATTGAAATGAAGAAGAACTCATCTGTTGTTTCCGGTGAGTTAAGACCGATATCTGAGTACCAAGGTTCCTTACGGTGATCAAATTATGATTTTTGATAATTAATATCTTATATGCCAAAGGTCTGACCCTCAGTGCTAGTAAGCTAATATGACAGACCTTGCAGCGTGATTACAATGATAACTCATGTTTGAATTTGTATTAACCCTCGCCCCACCGGGGGGCATCGATGGCCCCCTAAGGTTTTTTCGGGATAGCAGAAAAACGACGGAACGCAGGAACGCGCTTGAGGGCTCTATCTCTCACCCCATGATTTTTTACATCATCTCTGAAATTGTTTACCCCGGGTCACCCAAGGTCAGGTCACCAGAGGAAGTCAACCAAGGTCACCTCACTTCAACTTTTGAGCTCTATAAGAGCTACGTTTCTCAGTCGATCAATTTGAAACTTTCTACAGTTCATGGCCCTGACAGGGTCTATAAGGTGTATATCTGGGATGTTTCGATTTCGTGACCTAAGGTCAGGTCACGATGTGACCTCTCCCATTAAAAAAGCATGGGAAAAGCTGTCTTATGATCTAAAAGCCACAAAAACGATTGCAAATGCTCGGCTTGCTCAGAAAAGCGTTTTTAGGCACCCATTTACGGATCCCATAGGTCAAATTTCCCTTTGACCTCTCCAAGGTCATCCAAGGTCACCAGGAGTCAAAAACAGTATTTTGGCATTAACTTTTGACCTAATTAAGCTAGAGCGTTAGAATCAAACACCATCGTGTATGTCTTATCACTAGCGTTCCTTTGATATACGGCAAGGTCACTTTCTGACCTTTCAATGACCTCAGGTCATATGAGGTCACGAAGTGACCTCTGGAGGTCAAACCACTGGCGGGAGGTCACTACGATCCACATAACAGAGAAAGGTCTGTAATTTTCCTATCCAATATAGTTTACCATATCTCAATAGCTCTAATGGTATAAGAGTTATGCCCAGTTATCTTAAGCATTGCATATTTGAGTGAAAATAGCCTATCGGGACCTAACTTGACCTCTGGAGGTCAAAACCATTGACCTGAACGCTTAAACATGTGAACTAATTTCTTACTGAATTCACGAGAGCTTTCGAATGCACTTTGTAGATTTGCGCTAACCCCCATATTTTCGGAGTTAGAGGGGGAGGCCATCGATGAACATGGTGGGGCGAAGGAGGTGCCGGCCCCCGGTGGGGCGCTGGTTAAGTAGGTGTATGGATTGATAAGGTGTAGCAATAGATACATGCTTTGTCTTTTGGCTTCGAGGAGAAAGGCACTCTGAGATTAAAACTTCCCTGTTTTGCACTGTTCAATAATTATTGCGTAAAACATGTTAATGATATTTCCCTACGTTAAAGCCCAATGCAAAATAACCTACCACAAACAAACGAGCCCTCTTCCACATGGTCAGCATAGGTGACCCTCTAGTGTCCAGGAGCACGGTGACAGTGTCTGCACCCCTCCTTCCCACGGTCTTGATAACAGCATGTCACAAAAAGGGCTGCGACTCTATACTGGGATCGGATATCGAATTCATGGATATTGGGCAAAGTTGTGATGCATCTGCACAAATGCGTGAATGCCGGATCAGCTGCAGCCGCTATGACAAATGCCAAACCGTGCGTTGAATTGAATTTTACCGGCCTAATTTGCGCTCTCAAAATATTTTCTATCGCTCCAAATGTTCTGAGAAACAAGCGTAAAGTTAACTGCAAAAACTTTCATATTTCTTTTTCCCCGAGTCTGAGACGAGACGTTTTCTGACAAGAGCTTGTTGACGACCAAGTCCAACAGGCTGATAAAGCCTCCAAATTTTGAAACACATATCGTATCACATCTTATCGCGTTTTTCACCGAATGATTCTGATCTGATTCATTTTAAGATTATTTCTACTCCTACTAAAGGTACCTGAATCTGAAGGAATCTGAGTCCGAACGGCGATCCAGTTAGAGCCACAGCATTCCAGTTGCGGACCATCCGTGTGCTGCGGTGCGGACTGGTGGCACAAAAACTCCGCGTGCTGCGTGTCGGGCCAGTGCGGCCGACAGCAGACGCACGGCTGTGGCTTCGGTGACCACCGGGCGGCCCCTGCGGCGAACCTACACCACCGCGGCTCGCCGCCGGAACACGACCCCGGCCTCAAACGGTCGGAACATGACCGCAGCACCTCCCCAGCACGCCCCAGCGGCTCGTCCCCGTACCTCGCAATCTAGTTTTTGTCAGCTGCACCATCGTCCGCCCGTAATCGCACCATCAGTCACCAAACATTGGTGCAGCATAATCGCATTCACCGCTGATGGGGTGTAAAATGAGACGCGCTGGACATGCTAGGGTAGCTAGTTAGGCCAGACAGTGTAGCTTTTTGTTCTTTTCATAGCTTGAGACGCTGTTCTTGCACTTTTGCACATGGCTTTGTTATAAAATCGTCGTCACATGGAACTAATGACTCCTCGTCTTCTAACGCAATACCAACTGAAAACCAGACGCGCTCCGGCTTGGGCCGAGAGTGCCTTTGGGTGCCTCATTAGTGGCGATGAGTTATATTAGCGTCAGACATCGACGGCGATACTGTCGACCCTTGTAGCAGATATATAAAGACGGCGCGCGGTGATGGAGCTGGCTGTCGCCAGCGTTGGACGTCGCCATTTCTAACCGGGCTGGATCGGACTGCGTAACCTGACCCGTCCAGGCGCAGAGTTGGACCCTAATCCGGCGCTGGACCAGCGGTGGCGATCCAGCACGATAAACCGTCCTCATCACCGGGGAATCCACCACACCGGCAGACGATGGGATAAAATAGGACAGCTTTACTGTGTGCCACGGTAGAATTGATATCGACATGTTTTGTAGATTTGCTGGTGCTTAGTTCTTCTCAACGCATTCATTTTTATTGCGCCATCTTACAGCACTGACCAGCCGTGATGGTTATGCCGATCAAGTCAGATAGCTCCGGAGTTATATGCTCACGTTAGTGAACGTCAGACGGCAATAAATATAAAACACCGACTCAGCTGTTGAGCCTATCCCTAAAAAGTGAACTATTTCACGTGAAATTTAAAACGCCTAAAACCCAGCGCCATCTATCAGAAACTGACCCTCGTGGTGTGGTCGTTCTTTGTGTTATCTTCAGAGGTTCTTCGTACGCGGAAGCTCTGACAAAACCGCTAGTCAGGAACATTTTAGAGTCACGAGAGGGAATCTTGAGTCTCATATCCAGTGAGGGGTCGCTCCTCTCGAAATGAAAATATTGGCAGAAGAAGTATTGTATGTACCGCTAACATTTTTGTTAGATAAAATTTTGATTGGGTCTTGAAGCGATATTCATCAATCAAACACACATGGGAGGAGCGTTGCATTTAGCCTTGTTCCGGCAGGTATTTTTGAACACCATCTGATACACATTTTTGTGTCGTGCGTCGATTATCGATGGAGCCTTTGGGCTGAATTGCATAGATAGTTGCGGTAAAAAAATCAAGCAGGATGGTGAACCAGAAGCTGGTATAACATTTCGGAACAATGCGTCTGGAGCTCGTAAGGCATTCTCCATATCTGCTGTATGAGCAGTTCAACCTATGCAAGCACTCCTAAGCATTTCTGACAAACCTTACCGTAACGACCTCAAGCCTGTGTCCTGTTCTGATCAACTGTCCATAGGTGACATGCGGGCATGCTGGCATGTTTTTACAACCCCACAGCGTAACCGCAGAACTTCATCCATGATGAACAAATTGTGTCGCAGACGGAGGACGGTGTCCCAAAATCGGGGTTCAGTGCCCTCTGAGACAGGTTCGGACTTTTGTAGGGTTTGCGGTTGGGGGCTCCGTTTTAAAGGGGTTTAAAGCAGGATGGGACACAATTTTGTACATTGGTAGACAATAAACGCACCCGAATTGGTCAGTATTCTTTTCATTTATTATAATGTATTTATTTATTTATTTCTTTCTTCATTTATTTATCTATTAATATCGCCAACAGATGCATATCCATTTACAGGCGAAGTCAGAGCCTAAAAGTAAATACAGTAGGCTTCAAGTGAATGACACGCATCACACATTAGAACAATAAAATGAGTCACCCCAGGTTGGGATGTTCCTCCCTAAGCATAAGTGATACTGGCAAAACATGAATTGAAAGCTAGAGAAAATACATGGTCTAAAAATTACCTGCTGCGGTGATAGCGCTAGCACGCAGCAAATACACGGGGTGAACGTATGTGTGTTAAAACATTGACTTTAAAACTTCTAAAAGATACTACAAATTGGGTCGGAACCGGAACATGATAAGAAGGCATTCATTGCCCGCGGGATCCGACACAAAAGTCCATAGCCCACAGTGTTCACGCGCATAATGTTAGCCATATGTAAAAAGATGATATGATGGTTGAAGAGAAAAGTATTGACATGATATTGGCATAGCTAAGATATCGAAATAAAAGCGTTCATATTAATTTACGAGCCGTGTAAACAGAATTGCACTATTTTACTATCGAATTATACTATCGAAAACACTGTGCTAGATCATGTGGAACATATTCGTGATTTAGGCATAACCCTGGACACAAAATTAACCTTCAGGTGCACATCGATCAAACTGTAAAAAGTCTAACCGCGCGCTTGGTGTTCTCATTCGATCTTTTCAGAAGGCCAACCCGAGAGGTTCTTAATGTTTCATCAGTTTTAACCTCATATTGCGCGTATGTGCGTTCAAACATGGGTTTTGCGTGTTACGTGGACTGGCGCTGCTGCATCGCTACCGACCGCCTGAGCCGCATAGAGCACATTTTTGATATGGCTCAACATGCACAGTGCCAGCGATCACAATCACTAGCCTATAGAGACTTACTGAGACACTTTAAACTTGTATCGGTAGACGCTAGGCGAAAGCAGCATGATCTCATTTTTATCCGGAACATTTTTAGGGGTCGCATTTGTTCTCCTCTCTTCTTGGTCATTCTACTTACACGTCCATCTCGTGCCACCCGTCAGCAAGAAGAACAATGCTGCGTGTGCCCATGCAAGGGTTGGCACGACAAAGAGGGTCTTTTACGCGACTTCCGAGGCAACTGAATACATTCTTCTATGTGCCCTGCTGCGACATCTTTGCCGATAATTACGAACATTTCGTGAAAGTCGGGCCTACGTCGCCGTTTGTAGCCATGGTTTGGGCGTGTTGTCCGGACTGTGTTTTTGACTCTCGAGGTTTGTTGCATTAATGTTTCTACTCTTCCGCTCATTTTTAGGTTGTATACGCGTGTGCCCTATTGGGTATTTTACTCCGGTTGTCGTGTTTGTGCTCTTATCTGTGTATATAATGTCGATTGCCCTCTATACCGATGTCATTGTTTTTCTCCTCTACTTTGTTATTGGGGCCATTGGCAATGATAAATAAATACAAATACAAATACAAATTTATTAGAGAACAACTTTTAAATGTAGGTATATGTTAAGCTATCCGACTTGAAACGCAAATAGCTTTCCAAACATTGTTTGCCCTGTGATTTTCACCACTGTTCTTGCCTCTCCCTGATTGATGTCCGTAATATATTTCATACATTACCTGCACGTTGAAAATCGCAACGTCATTGATTAAACAAAGATAACCACCAGACATCCATTCGCTTCCAATAAGCGCTCCTGGATTCCAGCCCCACCTTCTGGGTGTGTGTGTTCACTGAATGCAGCAGTCTGCTGTCGTCCCTGACACTCCGGCCGGCCTCCCGCCGCGACGCGTCACCAGAGGGTGCCGGCGCGGCGACTGTCGCGACCGTGACCAGCCCCGGTCGATGGTGACCCGGGCAGAGGTGCTTCCTGCGCCCACAGTGGCGCCGGCGGCCCACCGCGTCGCTCTAATCAAACCGACATCAACAACAGCGCGTCAGCTGCGGCCGGCGACCGCCGCCGGCGCCAATTCCCCCACCCGCCCCTAGGCTACCGGTGCGGTGCCGGCCGCAACGGCCAAGATCGCCGCAGATGCCTGCGGAGAAGCGCCCTTACTGACGCGGCGCGGTGTGTCGGGGAGTAATTACGGTGGCGAGCTGGCGTCCGTGTATGGCCGGCTGGGGCAGAGTCCGGTGAGCTGAGCCATCACCCCCGGCAGAGGGCACCTCCGCCTGCCGCCGCCGCTCCAGCAGAGGGACGTTTATGCTAAGCGGAGCCCTGGCCACCGCCCACTCCCCGCAGACGGACAGGCGGAATAATACCGGGTGAAGCGTCTGTTTATCTGTCAGCGGCTGGTGCGTCACGGTCATCTGATCAGATCCAGAGCAAACAAGCACGACGCCGTCGGTCCAATACCGGTCATTTGGCGATTGCGGCGACGCGTCCGCCCCGGCCGTGTGATTACGGCTGGGCGGACGTTACAGCGTCGCGCCGTGGTGACGCCGACGAAAGTCGCCTGTCTCTGCCCGGCGGGTCACTGACTGGATGAGTGCGGAGTAATGCCGGACCAAGCGGGGATGAAATCAGTGCGTAGGTTCAAAGACGTTTCGCCGCCGTTTCATCGCCTCCCATGCGCTCGGTAATCCACGGCCCCGCTGCTGATAGAGATAATACTTAATCACGGAACACTGGGTGGGTCTGCTGCTGGGCTGTGGCAAGCAAAGATATAGATAACGTTAAGTAGGTGCTCAACACAAACATCAAACTAAATTTGCTTTAGATTCGATACTTTACGCTGTGATAACTATATTTGACACACCTTAGTAACGAGATGACCGTGGTAATTTTGTATAATATGTATCGGTCCAGGTCTGATCCCCATAAGAAACGCATTAGCAATAAAAGCTTCTGTCCGCCGATGTGAGATGGGAAAGTTTTTCTCCGAACGATGCCAGTCTGAGGTAGGATGTTTGACTACAGAACCATTAGTGGTCTGTCCTCTTGAAACCTTGAGCTAGGATCTAGCCTTGTCTGTTCTTATAACATTGTTTCTCACAACAGGCTAATCGAACCACAATGCCTGTCTTAAAATATGTATTAAGATGAATTTGCATGCGTCGTCTTAGTATGCTGTTCCGTTTTGAAGCAAGAATATGAGCGTTTTGTGTTGTTCTCCCAAGTTTTGTGGCAAGGAACGAGTTACAGAGAACTAAGCTATGTGAATGTGAAACAAAATTGATTATTTAATTCGTAGTGACTGCTAGTATTGAAAGACTATATCTTATAGCTTATCTGTGCAGTAAGTATTATTGTTGTGCCATCGCAGTATTTATTGCACCGTGATCATGAACATGACATTCTTCATCAAAGTCAAAACAAGCTTATTTTCATATTTTGGGAGGCTCTTCATTTTTTAACTTCGTATTTTATTTTTCAACTAAGCTGAGCGTGAGCGTAAAGCTAAAAGCGAACGATTTCTTATACCTTAAACGATTTCTGTCATAAGGCGCTCGCTTAATCGTACCCCTTCTTTGTGAAATTTGGGACTAATCATTTTCCCGTGTCTTCTACAACATCACCAGAGAAACATTCAGCCTTTCCGACGAACACTGCAACAGCACATCGTGATTTCATGCACAACCATGGGATGTGAGCACCTGCGAGATCATATTACGTAACGCCGTGAGGCCTCGCCTAATCTTTGTGGGGATGGCGACACTGCGTGACATCACACCCCTGCCGTAGCCGTCTCACGTTGCTCTCGTTTGTTTCGACAGTGCTGGGAGAAGTGCAGCGCCCTGCACCACGCCCTGCGGCACACCCCCGTCACCGCCTGCTCACTGCTGCCAGATTGCGTAAGTGTGTTACCAAATTGTATTTCTCTGCCATATATGTTGCACTAATTTATAATAGCAAGGTTGCGATGTAAAAGTGCATGACTGCTATCTTAACTGGTAACGGTACGATTTATAGAGGCTGGTCTGCAAGGTGGCCTAAATCGTGACGACGATGCTGATCAGTCGTAATTAGATCTCAATTCGCCTGTGTTTATGTTCGTCTCGTTTGCTACAAGGACATATCAGAGAGGCTATCGGCAGACTCGAGAGTGAGAGTGAGAGGCGCCTGGTGGGTAGGTGACGCGGCGACGTCGACGGTCGTGATGTCGCAGAGGAGATGCGTAAATTACTCAGGGCCCAGGCGCAGCACAGCCAGATGGGCAGCGCCCTGCTGAAAGCCCGTCGTTAAGGCGTCCATCCTTACTCTTTATTGACCATCAGAAGTGGCCGCAGTGCGACCTCAAGGACAGGGTCGCGGCGGTGTGATTGTTCATCTGCACGGTTTGATTGTCGTCACGGTGGTCGTTGTGCCGCACGCATCTCCCTGCACTCCGTGACCTCTCCACTGCGTCCCCACCCCCTTATCACTTACAGAGCCCTATCGCAGCTGTTGGAGGTAAAGCCTGCAAGGAGAGGGCGGGGGTCAAAGTTCGCAAAAGACATCAGTCTGGTGCATTATCGGTACCGTGGATCTCAGCGCGGGGTGTAGCTGCGATGTTGCAGTAAATGAAGACAGCTGCTGAGCAAACACAGATTATTGAAACACCGGGTTTTGACAGCTTAAATTCCTAGTGATTTATATTTTCAAATGAGTATCGAAGAAAATTGTGCAATTTGTATTGCTGATCGCATGAACTCTCCATGAAATGTGTTCAAATATTTGCCATAAAGCAAAATCATTTTTATACACAGCTGAAAGCATTTTGTCCCATGAAAGGACACATCACTACGTAGATGCGATGGGCTCCCCACGCGGATGGGACTGGGAGAGATGTGGCCCAGCTACTATTTGTTGACTCAGTTTTAATATATTCAACGTTTTCTTAATATATTAGACCCAAAAAACGTTTATCTGGATATCAGAATCCGTATGTATATTTCATTGCACTCACACGGTATATGCCTCCCAGAAAATAAGGTTTGATCAGGATCCACAGCCAAAACCTATCATCATTTATTGCACAGACAATCCTAAGGCCCAACACCCCACGAAACTCATGTCAGATACGTGGGAGGAATCGCCACCTGAAGGTGATGCAATGCCATTTGAGCCATTATATAGTGAAATAAAGTTTTTGATAACACCTGAAGGTATGCAATGCCATTTGAGCCATTATATAGTGAGTAAAATCATAAAATGTTATTTTATGCTGCGTGAAGACTGATAAATCGTAGAAAATACACTAAAAGTGGGGATTTCCCAATCCTCCCCTCCTCCTGCTTTCGACACCAACCAATTCAGCAGTCCAAAAATGAGATGAGTCAAAGGTAATGATGAATTTGACCCACCCGAAAGTCAGTTTTCTCCTGCACCTAGCCGATAAATCTGCTTATCAGCTGCTGGTGGCTACAATGTCCGACCGAATTATCATTAGGTTAAGGATTCGATCTGACAAAGTGCTATAATCTACAACTCAGGGCTGACAAATGAGGTCGAGGCTACAGCTGCCGTTAAAGCTGCTCTGTTTGGCGACCCGCCAGATGAAGCGTTGCAACAGCTCGCACCGTAAATCTGATGATCCGTGCCTACTCATCAGCCACGCCGTGCCCCGCTACGGTAGTAACGGCGGCCCAAAGCCGTTTTGACGACCGCATGACTGATCTTTACGAACACTGAAAACTCTCTCTCTCTCTCTCTCTCTCTCTCTCGCCCTCTGCCCCTCTGCCTCTCGCCCTCCTCGCCTTCTCGCCCTCTTGCTCCATGCAAGCCTGTGGCTATTCTGTCCCGAAACAAACTTTAAATTGGTATATTATATATAAAAAACAGCGTTTTATACCGACCTAATATCTTTAATGATCTAAGTTTTGTTATTCGGTTGTCCCTGCTTCGCTTTGCTCCATTTTCTTACCTTTCGACCTTTATACATGGCTAGATGGTGTCTTAACCAAACGTTTCCGGCCAACCCTTACTAGATTATGAAAGAACATATTTTGTTATAAAAAAACAAGCAAAATCGGCTGGAAGCGTATACAATTTGGGTTTTTTTCCAGGGCATTTTTAAGGAAAAGTCAGCGGGGGTATATCTTGTGCTGGCCATCATAGCGTCCTCAAGGGGTCAAGATCCCATTTTGAGGGGTTTAATACAACTTAGACGCGTTAGTGTTAAAAAATGTTTCTCAGTTTTTTAGTTATTGCAAGTTGAGAGTTTAAAGGTGCTGCCCAGGGCTGCCAGGTTTTTTCAGCGGAAAGGTCAAACCGAGTTAGAAAAAGGGCCAAGGAGGGGCAAAATTTTATTTCCACTTAAATAGCCAAATAAAAACCATAAAAGCCAGATTTGAGGCTAAAACGACCCCTAGCGGTAGTCATAAAACCACAGAAAAAGCGACTTGTATCACTGTTTAAAACTAATTGTTGACAGTTTGATATTGACTTGACGCAATATTTTCAGCACACTACCCATCTATTAGGAAACCAGGGGTGCCCTTTCAACCCTGCGTGGCCATCGAATGATTTATCCACATAGCCTGAACATTTTTGGGATCATCAATCACGCTCCCCCACCCCACTTTTGACCAATAATTTCCTGATCTCAGTCAAAATGGGAGTGAACCAGAAATTTGTATAACCAGCCGCTGTGGAAGGCAACGAGGAGCCCAAATTCGAAAAGTTTTGGTACTAACGTGGAAGGTTTGCTGTCAGCATCAGGTTGAAGTTTGGCTGGCCCTCACTTTTTTGCCGGTGGCGACGCTTGTGTATGCTACGACCACAATAATAAGTTAAAAGGCCAATCACTTCATACCGCCACACCAGCAACCAGTCTTACGCACTTTGACTACACCGTGTCCCATCTAATCCACGAAACGAGCTCTTAGCGCTGACAACTGACTGCGTGTGAAATGAGGCATCATGCAATGTCACGGTACTGGCTGTGATGTGGGCTTCCGGTCGGATAGAACAGATGTTTGATTGGTTGTAGGCCAGCATTCTTCTCCAGCGTTATGATTAGTTGATGCTGAGGCTGCTTTGCCGGGATCTCTCGTAACTACGCGCTTTGTTTCGTCTTCACACGATGGAGTAGACTGCCAGGGGTGGAAATTTTTAACACAATTTTTGTGGATTGCCAATTTGGGACCAGAAATAGAACAAAGTTATAATTATCGGGTGGTGTTCTGTCTTATTTTCGTTAGGCGAGTCTGCATTTGGTCAATTTTAAGTCATCCGTGTATTTCACTGGGGGCCAATTTCCGGGCACTGGGGGGCATTTCGGCCGACTGGGGAGCAAATGGCCCCTCAGGTAACATGTAAAAAAATGGCCTGGTTTTTTCTGGGGAGTAACGGGATTTAATCTTTGGATCCAACCTTTTATCAGGTTTTAAGGTGGCCTTGGTAGGTACCTATAGGTACCAATGCTTGGGTAGGTAGGTACCTGCCTACATTTTGGGTCGTTCTCCTCAACTTCCAGTTGGAAGCGACTGACACCTCCCGTTAGCTCAAGCTCACTTTGAAAGCTTGCGACACTGTTAAAGGTTTTAGTAAGCAAAGCTGCAAAGTTGATCTGATCACAGCACTTAATTCACCAAATCTGCTTCTTGCAGACGGACGCTGGTTGCCGGAGTGCGTGTCAGTTTCACATTTCGCCACCGGCGGCGCCACCTGTCTCTGCGGCTGCTGCCCGCCGTCTGAACGTGAGCTTCGGTACCTCGGAGGCACGCTGGACACTAACGTCACCAGAAGATATGGGAGGGGACATCAGCGGTGTGGTGTATCTGCTACAGGCCTGGGATGGTGATAGCTGGAAGGAACTGGCGCAGGTGGGTGCCTTGGATGGGGCCAGGCGAGAATATTTTTGGACGAAATGGAAATGATTGCTCAACGAAGTTTTTTTCCTCATGATACAATCACTGCCTAGAAAAGTTGTGAAAACCGCTTGGTTCTTCCTAAAAAGCGATACATAGGTGTAGAAAGGCTTCGATGGCAAAATAAGCTTCTCGCATATGATCGTTCGGACTTACTCATCCAAACTCCACACCATGTCTTTTCAAAAATAAACTTTATTATACGTCATGAAAAATATGAATAAACGCCGAATGCTCCGTAGTTTGTGCGTATGTGTCCGTCTCTGAGGGTTGCCATTTTCGGCAGACTCCTGGTGTGAGGGTGGTGCTCATCAACGTCAATCCTGGTACCGCGCTGCGCCTGGTTGCGATGAACAGGCACGGAAAGGTCTCCGAAATCGAGGCCGTCTACCAGCCGGAAAATTCTGCCGATTATGACGTCGTCCGAAAGTCCGAGGTGAGGAGGGTCTAGATGCTATTTTTCTATGGCTTAAGCGTCGTAAAACTCAATAAAAGGTAAACATTTCTGTGGGAAGTGCGAAATGTTGTTTTACCCGTAATTTTGTTATGGTCCTATAATCTGAAACTTCAATCGAGGTCCAACAAAATCTAGAATCATTCAACGTTAACTACCCTGGTAAATAAGCAGAATGCTAGAATGTTTGCTGATTAAGGTGTTTCTAGTGAAAGGATCCTCGAGTCCTTACTCGTATGTCAAAACCAGTTAAACGGATTACGACAATTGTGCACACTACTACACCACAGCAGGCTAGTCCGCCCACGTCGTCATTGTACTAAGCCAGAGCTACCAGATAGCCGAGCTGATAAAGTAGATGGCTGCTATTAGCATTCACGTGCTGAATGCACATCGGAGCTGTCTGCACGTGGTTTACCGGACGACCCGCGAGAGCCGGCCATGTAGCTCCCGCGCCCGACCGCACCGCGCTGCTCGGTAGTTCCAGCAGCCCGTATTAGCACTCATTGCGCATTCGGGGAGCTCCCAACGCTCAAGGTTATCGCAGAAGCGATTACAGTTATTGGAGTTGGCAGACGGAGTGGCCTGGGGCACGCCCACAGTGCTGCCGCCGGGACTAACGGCGAGCCAGTCACTGCACCCCGCGTTCGTCCCCCAGACGTGCCAGTGCTGGCCTATTCTTAGAGCCTAGCTGCGAGTGAGCTGGTATCAATCCGATGTTCTAATTTAAGAAAACGACCTAAGAATAATTGCGTGTATTTATTACGACTTTAAAATGATTCGGTAGACATATGTAAATCTATTTTGGGACATCTATTAGTTTCGGGGTCGGTTGTGAACACGGCCTATGCGCAGGCTGCATAATTGTTTAGTGCAACATACCAAACAAAGCCCGATGTTTTTTTTCGACAGCCGTGTACTGCGATAGCGTTATGCTACACCCCCATGTTTGCACGGAGTAGTAGGTAATGTAACAACACCGTAAGCTGCAGTCATATCTAACCAGAGGACTGCAACGCACGCAGTGACATGTGTAGCACGATTTAACAAAAATGTGAAAAGTAACAAGTGCCTATTTGTACGTTTCAATTTGTACGTTTCGTCTGTAGGTTTCAATCTGTGCGCCTTTAGGTACCTAAAGTCTGTTTAGTTAAACTAATAAGTATATTTTATCTTGGACGCGAAATATCTTCTCCTTAGAAAAATACTACTAGGAATGTTGCCCTATAGACTTGGCCGTTGTTTCCCAGGTAACCGTGCCCCTATCCGGCAGACCCCGGAGGGTACCTGGCTGCTGGAAACGGTCTCCATCGCCCGAGACGGCAACATGGTGCTGGCCGAGATCAGCTGGCAGCCGCAGACCAGTGAATCAGCTGACTACCTGGTCACGTGGGAGGTCAGCGGCGGCGGCATCAAAGGCCACCTCTTCACCGACATGACCTCAGTGACGCTGAGCCTTTGGCCTGAGGCTGTCTACTACATGCAGGTGAGAGGCAGTGGCGGTGGTGGCTCGGTGTGGGCGCTGGTAACTGCGCTGTGCTCATTGGCGGATCCAGGAAAAGCTTTTGGAGGGGGCAAACCAATGTTCTGGGGGGGATTAAACCGAGAAAATCTCTCGAAAACATGGTATATTTAGAAAAAACTGCAACATTACGTCCTTTTGGGTAGCCAAAATATACTATTTTAGGCTTAGGCTGGGGCCGCGACCTCTTTTGTCCCCTTTCGATTTGCCAGTGGCTGTGCTTCATATGTTCAACTGCTCTGGAAGATCGCACGATCAAATCGTGTGGTTAGATTCTGGCTGAACATATCCAGGATCAGAGTTTGGAGATGAGGATTAGAGATCAGGGGGATGAGAGTCTGGAATCCGCTGCCTGGAAACGCAATAGTTCAGGATCTGCACTGATGGAATGGGGCAACAGGGCCCAAAATAGTGAAAACGATGTTTTCGAATAAAATTGACAAAAATTGGAGAGCTTAGAAAGAAAATGTCTATTTGGCTCTCCACCATCCCACGAATCCACATCTGGTAATTGCTGTGAAGAAATTGGGGTGAAACATGTGGAACTATTTAACAATTTAGATTCCATATGGTTGGCATGCTTGTAAAAAACCGTACAGCGGTGATTGTAAAAAAGCTCAGAGCAGCGACTGAAAAGGCCTGTGGAGAATGAAAAGTCAGGATTTCAAATCTTCCTACCGAAAGATATGGCCGGGTGCAGTCCTTTAATCCACACTTCTATTGATATGGGTGTGTTTGAAAACTGGCCTCTCAAATTGATTTCTAGGAACTTAGTCCCATAAACTAAACATATATTGGATTGGGCAAACACAAGACACATTATTCGCAACACTTATTCAAGATGGATCTGAGCCATGAACGTCTATTTATTTTCCTTCCCATGCGGAGCTCAACCGTTCTATGGTTACCCCCTTGGCTTTCACAACATGAGATTGTCTGGCCAAATGCATACTCTTAGGGCTCTGTGGGGGGTACATAAGGGGGACAGAAAAAGGCCGAACTTACCCACCTTGTTAGAATATCGCAGAAGCCATCAAGAAACGAATATTTCCTTCCTGAGCTGCCCATTGAATTAAGACTGAGACTGGTACCCAATGGGGTGCGAATAATCCCTTCAATATGCTTTGGCTTCGTAATTGGCTACCTTACTTAGTCATGCTGTGCACTGATAATGATAATTTCCTCTCTCGCTGTACGCAACATACCTTTTCTCTTAGGAACATCCTAATTTCGCAGTAAAAGTTATTCAACAATGATAGAAAAACTTTCTTTGACTTCTACCTCAGAACATGAATCGAATATTGCATTTACCATTAGAATGTTTGCTATGCATTCATGCCTGGTTCGAGGCTATGGCATGATGAGCGCTCGGCTGCGTTTTTGCCCCTGTCGACTAGCTGGCATCTGACTGGACAAAAACATTCTCATTACCCGCCCAAGAACCGGTCATCGGCATGGCTTTGTGAATGTTTGCATTCGCCGCGGCGCTAATGACCCCTCAACATCTTTTGTTATCGACGAGCGGGCATAGCGGGAGAAGAAGCGCCTGGGCATGGAGCTGCCCAGTCGGCAAGACCGGTTTCCATCGACTAATGATCTGGCGGGCCGGGCAGCCCCCGCGTCAGATGTCATGGTTCCCATTACACGGACACCGTTTTTGTGTGTGTATGTGGGCAGCCTTGTGCGTGCCTGCAGTCAAAACAGGCACGGATGCTCGGTAAAAAGGCGTGCGGTCGCTGACACGCCGCTTTGTGCCGCCGCACATCGTGCTGGAGGGATGCCGGAGCCAGGAAGTGGGCAGCGCTGATACAGCGTCGAACGTGCCGGACAGAGTGTTACAGGGAGCGTGTGCTCTGATGTTGTCTCTGCTTCAAAATTGTTGGATACTACCGGCAGGCCACATCCGGGAACGTTCCCGTGACGTGTACCCGATCCCGCCAGTTTTGGCTGATGCTTATACCGGATATCGGGGGTGGGGGAGGGGCCCGAGCTGCGCTGCTTCTTACTGACCGTCCATAAATGACTTAACGCATATGCTTGTAATTTTGACCTTAGGCGGATCTAGGATTACCAATTGGGGGTGGGGTGGGGTTGGGGACACATGATGAGGAGGGGGGGCTAGGGAGTGCATCCAGACCAGGGAGAGCCACTTTTGAACGGAAAACCTATTCGGTGGGCGCCAAATTCTATCGTGGGGCGCCGATACTCGCATCCTGGGGTGGGAATGGGGCGAGAATCGCATTTTTGCGGGCACCATCGACATCTCAGTAGGGCGCTATGACCATCTCAGGGGGGCTCAAGATCAATCGGGAGAAGTACACCCTTGGCCCCCTGGATTCGGCATTTTTACCCCCTCCCCAATTTGACGCTGATGTGTAACGCATCACGACGCTGCTGCTGACTCCCCGATCACTCTTTGCGTTACGTGGTTTGTGGATGGCTCCTTACTCTTGTTTATGTTAATCGTCTGCCGGATGCGATAAAACTAAAACTCAGATCTAAAAAACAACACGCACGGCTGGCTGGCTGTGCATCGTGGAGGACTTGAAGTATGAAGTTTTCATCACTGATTTGGTTACTGTCCTCGAAATAATGCCCTGGATAACTAATAACTGGTTTGATTTATTAATGCCTACTCAATAAGACATACCTTTACCCTTCCTGTCTCCTGTCCATGTCACCACTCTCATTTTCTTGTACTTTTAACTGTGAACAAAGACTTGTCTCTCTCTAGCGCCTTACTTCTGAAGGCGATGGATAAAGGAAAGGCGATGTTCCGCATTTTATGGCGTATGTTTTCAAATTTACCACTAGGTTTGCATTTTTGACGTGTTCTTGGTCGTTAAAACTGTTCTTGCTTCTGTTTTGACACTGCTGAATTACCTCTATCTATTCTAATTTTCACCAGGGCTGTTGATTCATAACTGGTCCATGTAGGCGGCCGTCAGTAAACGGCGTTATAATCGACGTTATTAAAACGTGCAGCTCCATCAATGATGCGAACGGCCGATAAATTGTGCTGCCGAACCCTTCCTCTGTTATTATTTGTATTATCTGGGCACCGGACATCGACGTTCGGGGTCTATTTACGTGATAAGTGGCCGCCGTGGTCCAGGAGACGCCGACAGGAGCCTCTTCAGAGGCTGCCCAACTACGAATAGCCTGCTTTTGACGCTAAGCATAGACAAAGAATGGAATTTTCAAAGTTTTTAAACCACTGCAACGATTTATTACTCATTTGAGGGCTGCAGTGTTAAACCATGAAATCTTTTGTGATCAAGAAATCTTTGTGGACCGAGAAATGTCTTATGGGTCGATAGGACGCCCCAGGTACATGTTTCCACTCGCACGCATCCCGGCACGAGCTGAAAGCTGGTCTCATATAATGCACCTTTTTAAAGCTATTTAGATCTTCTTCCATCCCAATACCTGAGACGGTTTCTTTTTCTTTGCAGGTTGAGGTGGTTAAAAGTGGTCGGGCGTGGCGCTCTGTTCCTCTTGTCATCAGCACCTATCGAGTAACATCCGAACTACAGTCTCAGGTAGCGCTACCGTCGATCTTCGCGGCCGCGTCCATCGCGCTGCTTGTGCTGGGAGTCGTGGCTGCGACCTTGGCGTTGCGGAGGTGTTACAGAGACCACCGTGTACGCCGTACACACGTGGTTCCCGTTCACGTGCGCCACGTGTTTACCGTGTCACCGCGTGTGCGTGAGTGTGGCGTGAAGTCGCCATTGATGAAGTGCTAGCGTAGCATATGATGCGCGATGTGTGATTTATTGTGTGATGTGATCGCTCTGCCTTCTGTAGTATCGAAAACTGGAAATCACTTATTGTATAAGCGGAGTATTTACTATCTCCATTGTGAACTTGGTTTTTTGGCCTTTTTGCTCATTCCCCTGTGGATGCACAAAAAGGGTATCTGTTTTTCCCAATTCTTTGTTCGGTCCCGACCATTTCATATGCGCGTCTTTGTTAGTCAAGCTAAAAGCCCCGCATGCATACACTGCGGTGGTTGTTTTCGTTTCGTTTTACCTGCCTCTTTCGCCTAACTACTGTATCTTTTTTCGTTCCGCTGGTGTTCTTTGTCACTTGACTGAGCGCGACCACAAAGGAAATCATGACCTGATATATGCGTCGCTTTTTAGCGATCTCGATCTGTGATATTATGACAATGCCGTCATGCCACTAAATAAGCATACTGTGTAGCGACTAGAAAAGTTAGTTGGGGCCATGGTACGGTTTCATTGGGCAGCACAGCCAACGGAAAACATGTTTATCGAAATCTGCGACCTAGTTTGTGTACATTATGCGTTAGCTGGAGTGAATGTGCCTGAGGCTATCCTGTGCGTGCGTTCGTCTGTGGATGCCTGTATGTACCGGAGTGTGTGTTGTCGGATTCCCCCGGTTACCGAGTCGTGTCCTCATTGCTGGCTTGTCCCTGCTGCTGCTGCTGCTGCTGCTGCTGCTGCTGTACAAATACATCGCCGCCATGTGAATAATAAACACCGAGAAGCCGCACCGTGCCGTCGTCGGCAACTCCGAGTCGCACGTCTATTGACCGTCAGCGGTGGAGACTGATGACTCTGCGGCTCCACCAGGACGCTGATCGGTCGCCCTACACCACTTACTGATCACTTTCACAAGCTCCCGCCGAGAGCTCTGCGCTTCCGCCGCGGCTCAGTCTTCATTAGCACGTGTTTCCGTTGACGGCCACCAGGGGCGCTGGCGGCTCACCGATCTGTTGACACCTGCTGCTGCGGTGGGTGATGGATGATTAGCGTACTTCACACAGATGCTTCTCCCTGTACTGGCTTGTGTTTTCATGAAACTTGTCCATGTGCTAAACTTTATTTCCAAGTGCGCGTCACTTGTTCCACCAAATGCACAAGAGGCATTAACACATCAGGCAAATACACTAGACGTCAATCTTGTCCATTTTTCATCCGGTTCCTGGGCGCTATATGGCCTTACCAGGTTGGTGGCCCCTAAGCCCAAATAACTAACTAACTAACTTTCATCCGGTTAAAACAGCGGGATAGCCAGTGACGGTGGAATTTCCGAATTTAAGGGGGAGCACCATGGGCGTTTCAACCCATTTCTTTCCAGTCAACATAATTGGGTTAGTGTAAAACTTCTGATTGAAGGGGGCACCGTGCCCCTGTGCCCCCTTCCCCTGTTCCGCCGCCATTGGGGATAGCTTCATTGCACCATTAATAATTAATACAAAGTCGACAGTAATTTCCACAGCATCCACCGGCTGCTGGTTTCTACCACTCTAACCACTCTCAAGCCTCACACTTCCATACGCGCTGCCGCACACGTTGCATGAGCGCTCTGCACGGTTGGCCGGCGGCACCCAGCACCACACCCACCCTCCGCCAACCCGGGGGAGCGGCACCTTGCATGTGCGCCACTATTGTCGCTGACAGCGGTGCCGGTGCGGCGCGAACTCGGCGCGGTGTGCAGCTGGTGTGCCGGAGGCGGCCACCGAGCGCCGTTAGTGCCGTCGCGCCCCGCCGCCGGCGGCGCCGGCCTAATCTAATTAATATGTTCGACGGGGCGATGAGCGGTCGCCCGTTTGGCGCTGGTGCAGTGCCGGTGTCTGCGAGCGGCAGAGCCAGGGCGAGAGAGAGGCTCTGGCCTGGCGCAGCGCCCGAGGCGCCTGAGAGGCCGCCGCTCGCCCGGGCCTGCAGCGCCGACGGCGCTGCCTCCGCCGCCGTCATTATGCAGCTACAAACACGGTCGCTTTATAGGCGCTGTTAAATTTACGGGGCCCCTTTGAGCGTGGCGGCTGGGTCGGCGTCGCTCCGACGTTGGCTACCGCGACCCCTCCGTCAGAGTCTCTCGCGTCCGACGAACAAAAAGCTGGCTGTAAAGCAGCCGATGGCGGCTGCGCAGCGTTGTTTGATAGTGGGCTGGAAGCGCTTCCGGCGCGCTCGGACCTCGGCCGGGTCTCATCGGGCCTCTCACCCGTGTTGAGGCACCGGTGACCGGGCGGGAAAACAATGACCGCCGAGAAACTCAACCACCAGAGAAATCTTTTTATAGCGACTTGAGAGCTAAAGAGCCGGCGTATTTTCTTCCTGACAAAACATGGTAGTTGTCAGGTTTATAGCGGCCCGCACAGGCGATTAGTTAGTTTAAAATGGGCCGGCCTCGGCCTGCCGGTTTTATGAGTCGGCTCGGCCGATACAAAAACTTCTCCAGAATGACGCTGCCAGTGGGCCCGCGTCGATGTGTCGCGCGATAGGCGCTAATGGGTCCTCTGAGCCGGCCGCCAATTTGAGGCTTATCAGGCTGTCCCCGGTAGAGACGGGCTGGGACTCTAGAGCGCAACTCCTCCGCGCGTGCGATCAACCTCCCAGTCATGCATTCAGGATAATTGTGATCTTTGTGATCTTTGCGCTGATGCCGTACAGTATGGCCTGTCTGTAGATGTCTCTTTCAGAAACACTGACGATTGTGTCTCTGTTTCTCTTGGGTTAAATGTCTTCTCACGCAAATGTGTTTTATATATGTTGGGTCCTAACGTGTTGAGGACAGCCATTTTGTAGAGAAACGCTCCAGCAACAAACTGTAAGACAACCTCTTGGAAAGGAAGGTAACGGCTCAGCAAATTTTATTTCAATAAAACACACAGCTCTTATTGGCAGCAACTGCTTTCTGTTAACTAACCCTATTGTCATGTTTTAATTATAAACACCACGTAGGTACAATGGATTTGTACATAAAGTCATGTGAAGGCCAGTGCATTCCGGAGTTTAAAAAACGTTTGATTCTGTTTTCGCATTAAGATGTTTGCTCCCGTCGTTGTCGGTACACTGCCGGCTTGAAACTATGCACAGCTCAATACTGTAACATTGACAGAAGGTTTTCAGAAGCTAATGTGCAATTCAGGAGCTATGGCCGAAACTCAATGGATCGCGTCAGCGTAGAAACCAGGAAGCCAACCCAACTTCTGCAGGCACTATGGGTAAGGTATAACCATAGAGACACCGTTATAGCCAGGCTGGAGATTCCGGGAAGGGTTGAAAGGGTCAGCACCTCCCTGAAGTTTGGGTCTCTCATAAGGGTTATATTAGGAAGTCCTTATTATCCAACTTTTTTCAAACCAATTTCGCGATAGTTAAAGAAATTCAGATATTTATTCAATTTGCAACTACATTAAATTTGTAAGGAAGGGAACCGGAAAACGCGCGTTGTTTTGCCGAGCTGCGGCACACACAAACATATTTGTTCACTCCCAGCCTCAATCTGACTTCTTTCACGATTCTCCTTGTGTGTTTTTCAACCCTTGCCCCGGTGGCGGGTACGAGCCACCTTCGCCCTGGTAGGGGGAGGGCTAAGAAAGACCCTCACGTTCTTAAAAACCAAGAGAGCTACAAAAAATTGCAAAACGGCAATCGAAAGCTCTTTGAAAATCATATCGAAAACACTTTGGTCATTTTTCCCTTCAGGTCAATATCAAGGTCACCAGAGGTCAAAAAAACGTGATATGGGTTTAAGACAACCTCATATATCTCCGAAATATGATAGCTAGGAACATTCTTGACGCCATTCGAAAACCCTTGAGTTTGCACTTTATTAAAAGAGCAACTTTTTCAGGGGAGAGCAACAAGCAAGGGCGTTTCCTTTTTCGCTAATAACGTCCAAACCAATCAAGATAGAGCCATAGGTGATGCACCATTGCAATCCTCTCGTCAATAAAATCGAATGATATATGATATTGCTTGTCAGGTCAAATCTAAAATCTGACCTGACCCAGGTCAACGGTCTGACCCAACTTGACCTGGTATAATCATGATGTAAATCATTTGACTTGCAGTGGCCATACAAACACTTCGGTGACAAAATAAAAGTTATGTCTTTGTTTATTCAAAATTCATTGAGAAAAACACCAAAAATGCTTATTTGACCTAAGGTTACCTTTAAAAGGTCACAAGTCAAAATATTTGGTATCAACTTCAGAAATGGGATAAGAGCAAGTTGTGACTGATGTTCGAAGTTGATTCCATTCATACTGAGAAAAGCTCATTTCGTGATTTTCCCCATGCATTTGCAATTGGGAGGTCATGCTCTGCACATGACCTTAGGTCACCAATATTAAAAATCCCGGAACATATGTTGTAGCTCTTGGTGGGCCCAATATGTGGTATGAGTTTAAACTTGATCGATTAACCCTACTTTTAGTTATGCAGTCTTAACACGCGCATTGACGGGGTCTGGCCACCTTCGGTTGACGGGGGCGGGTCCGCCCCCCTAAGATCTCGAGACCACGGTGGTGCGAAACGGTAACGGCGTTGGGCTGCCCATCCACTTCCATGAAACATTTGAACATTTTTGTCGGTCATTTAGGTACGGGTAAACATGCCCGTCATAGGGATAATGTATTGTTTGCCATAATCTGACAAGTAGATGAGCAAACGACTTAACTGTATGAATCCTCTTGAGCCGAATCATATTATAATTTGACCTTGCCAGGTAATCAGGATTTGACCTGACCTGAGGTGGTCACGGTCAATTTATAAATGATATATTGACCGAAGCCCGGCGAGTCTATGCAGCTAAATAAATGCTCTATCATATCGTTACTTTATCCCGTAAAACTATTTTCCCATGTATTTCAATGGGAGGTCATGTGACCTGACCTTGGTATCGATATCAAATACCGACATATTTTAGAGACTCGGTGGGGCATTTGTGATGTGAGTTTTGGATAGTTCCCCTGCTCCGACTTTGTATCTTAACTTTTTGAGGTGGTCCGACCTGTCGGTGACCTGACCTGAGATGACCTAACCTTAAATTTTGGTTGTAAAATGATGGTTGTGGACGCGCGTTTGTGTTTACCGTTGTGTTAAGCATTTTTTGAGGTGAGGTCACTTCACCTAGCCTGGTGACCTGACCTGATATGACCTTGAGCTAAAAATTTTCAGGAAAGATGTAAAAATGATGAAGAAACAGCTAGACAAGTTTGGCGGCGCTGCACGCTGCCGTTTTTGGTCATTTCGGAAAAACCCGAAGGGGTCTAAAAAGCACCCCCCACCCGGGCGAAGGTTAATCCAAAGTAAAAAAGTATGCTAAACACTTGACGAGTTAGGCATATGCCGTGTTGCGTATGTACTTGTATGTTCGACAGTGTAACGAAACGAGATGAGCTATAATTGTGTGGCACATGATAACCTGTTGCTCATCAGAATAAATCGATACTTTTATATCTAAAAAGACTGCACCGCTGGGCCTGCGAACTTCCGTTCCCACGGCTCCCGACAGGCTCTGCATCAGTGTGTGAGATCGCTGGAGCCGTCATTTTCAGGCGCTAACTCCTTCAATCAGATGGTGGGGCAGCCGGCAGAGCGAAATATGTTTAACCCGCGCCCCACCGGGGGTCCGGCGCCACCTTCGCCTCACCGAGGGAGGGCCATCGATAGCCCACCCCCTGTAACTCCGACAATATGGGCATTAGCGCAAATCCGCAAGGTGCATTAGAAAGCTCATGTGGATTCAGTAAGAAATTAATTCCCATTTTTAAGCGCTCAGGTCAATGCTTTGACCTCCAGAGGTCAAGTTAGGTTACGATAGGTTATTTCCACTAAAATACGCAATGTCTAAGCAGACTGGGCATAGCTCTCATACCCTTAGAGCTATTTCAATCTGGTAAAGAACATTTGATAGGAAAATGTCAGATATTTTTCCGCTATGTGGAACACAATGACCTCCCACCAGTGGTTTTACCTACAGAGGTCACTTCGTGACCTAATATGACCTGAGGTCATGAAAGTTCAGAAAGTAGCCTTGCCATATATCAAATAAAAGCCAGTGACAAGACATACACAATTATGTTTATTTCAGCGCCTTAGCTTGATTAGATCAAATATTATCGTCAAAATACTGTTTTTGAACCCTGATGACCTGTGATGACCTCAGATAGGTCAAAGGAAAAATATCTCCCCTGGTACCTATCCGTGAAAAAGGTGTTTAAAAACGCATTTCTGATCAATCTGAGCATTTGCTATCATTTTTGTGACTTTTTAATCATAAGACAGCTTTTCCCATGCTTTTTCGATGGGAGAGGTCACCTCGTGACCTGGCCTCAGGTCACGAAATCGAAAAATCACGAAGATCAATTTTTTAGACCCGAGAGGGGTCATGAAGTGTAGGAATATTCAAATTGATCGGCTTAGAAACGTAGCTATATAGGTAGAGCTCAAAAGTTGGAGTGAGGTGACCTTGGTTGACCTCGCCTGGTGACCTGATCTTGTGTGACCTGGGATAAAGAATTTCAGGTATGGTGGGAAAATGCTGAGGTGAGACGTAGAGCCCTTAAAACGCGCATTGACGGGGGGCGGGTACCCGCCCTCCCCCTCGGGTTTTTCGGAAACAGCAGAAAAACGGCGGCGCGTAGCGCCGCCGTCCTTGGCATACCTTATCCTTCATTATTTTTACAACTTCTGTGAAAATTTTAAGGTTAGGTCATCTCAGGTCAGGTCACCAGTACAGGTCAAGTGACCCGACCTCAAAAAAAGTTTAAGATAGCATAAGTCGTAGCAGGGTGAACTTATCCGATTGAAACTCATATCACATAATGGCCTCACCGAGTTCTCTAAAATATGTTCCGGTATTTCTTATATCGATGACTTAAGGTCAGCTACGAGGCATGACCTCTTCATTGGAAATACATGGTAAAAATGATTTTTATGGAATGACTCAGTAACGGATGGTGATAGAGCATTTATTTTAGTTGCATTAGACTCGGCTTGGCTTTGCGGTTCTAATGATATGCATTTTATATAATTTGACCCTGACCTGACCCCACCTACTCCAGGGCAGGTCTAATCCTTGATTTGACCTAACAAGATCAAACTATATATCATTCGATTTCGCTTGCTGAGAGGATTCATACAGTTCAAGTCGTTTTTCTCTATCTTTACTTGTTCAGATGTAATGGCCGAAAAAACTGAATTTACATGTTATCCCTATGACGGCATGTTTTGACCTCTCGTGACCTTAACTGTGACCTGACAAAAAATGTTTCAAATGTTTTCGATGGAGAAGTGGATGGGCAGCCCAGCGCCGTTTACCGTTTTTCGCTACCTACCGTGGTTCTCAAGATCTTAGGGGCGGGTACCCGCCCCCCGTCAATGCGAAGGTGGCTCAGACCCCCGTCAATGCGCGTGTTAACTGCGGTGCTGCGCCTCGTCGCTGTGCTGCTATCCCAAAAAACGTTGGGGAGCCATCGATGGTCCCCCGGTGGGGCGAGGGTCATTACTTCACCAGAAGGCTCGCTGAAACTCACTCTCGAACTACCTGCAAATTCAGGTGAGTGTTCTGTAGTCTGTAAAAATTGCATCTTGTTGTCCTGCTGATCATACATTGCGCTTACTTCTGGGTTGGAGGAAGTATCGGATACTTCTTCCCTATATGTTTGTATTACTACTTAAATGAGCAGCGTGAATGGTTTTATCTTAGCTTGCATTGGATTCTTCACAGCTTCGATTTAAATAACTAGTTTTAATTAGTTTACTGCCTTTATCCTTTCGGGTGCTCCTCTGGAACTATTTTTAATGAACACATCCCTGAAGAGAAGTCGGGGGTTCCCTTGTTGCCACTGTCATAAACCAATGCCAGGGCATCATTTCTACATCATCGCTTTCAAATGACCGTCCTGAATGAAGGACGGGTGCCCTGTCAAGTAATGGGGCTTGTCCCCTGAAAAAGTGTCTCATTGTCTAGCCTGAAGTCACACTGGCCACTTTCAAGAATCTGCTTTTCCACTTGACCGCCTGGGAGGAGCTGTTTTTCTGATGTGGCGCCAGTGTAGGTTCAGCGGCCTCTCCTTGGACCTGCTGAAGCCAGTGTGCCCACTAGCCTGTGCCGGAAAGGGCACTACCGAGCTATTTTGTGGCGCCCCCAGAGTTATTGATGTTCATGAACGGTCCAATAACGCTATTATGCTGCCGTTTGGCGTGGGGGCCTGGCAAACATCCCGCAGGCAGGGGTGGGTTATAATGGCCACCCCGGATGGGGTTTCCCTGCCAGTAGAACGGCTGTGATGGATATGTCAGACCACGTCAAGTCCGCCGCCACTGCGTTCGGAAAAGGGAGACTGGAATCACGGATGGAAACTTGAGGTCAGTCGCAGTGGGCCGCCGTCAAACTGGATTTCCATTCACAGATGTTATAGCCAATAAAGATAAGAGAGTGCAGCGCCATTTGAGGAGCGAGATCTTAGGTGGGGGAAAAATGCGACGGGTTAAGATATCTATTGCGTATTTTTTATGAAACAGAAAAGCTAAATTTCGCTTACCAGGGGCTTGGTGGCCATTTGTGTGGATTTTATCGGTGTTCATGGGTAGCTTACTTTTCTCGAATTAAGAGTTCCTCACACTTATATTGGCGTTATTTATATTACATCTTATTTGTGTATGTAAATTACGTATTATTAGCGTGCCTCATCATTTTATCTATTTACTGAAGCACAAGGCAGTTTCGGCAGTATTTCTTTGTACACGCCCGCCGGGAACGAGAATGAAATTCACCCACCCAACAGTGGTCCACGCAGACACGAAAAAACGCAGAAGAACAAGACTGAGATACCCTATTCCTGTCACATTTCACTGTCGTCACAATTTTAAGGTCAGGTCACTTCAAGCCAAAGAGCAATTCAGGGTCATGTGACCCAGCCTCAAAATACAAAATCAGGAGTTTGATGAGATGCGGCTCTTAAATATCGTTTTCAGAATAAAAACGGAATTTGCATTGAATGTAAAATGCTCAAAGTCAGTGGAGAAAGAGACATTGCAATACGCATGACATTTTTTTCAGGACTGTGTCAGAAAATAATATTTAAAAAAGTGTCACAGTAATTTCCAATGAAAACTCATAAACCCTACTACTTTCACAACCAAAAGATCACTGAGCTAGGCAAATGAGCTCAAAAGGTTATGTATAAGCTTATCTAGCGTCTGAAGGCAGTGCATAAGGGTTGTGTGTAAGTAGGTGATCTTTGTCATCAGGACAGTCTCCCGAACATTCAGAAGCGTAGTGGAGGCACGGAATATAGCGTTCATGTGCCATTTAGACGTAAGGACGTACTCCGAACGAAAGTAACAAGTAAAAGAAAATCAGCAACAGAGAGCCACTGGAACAGCAAATATATTAAAATAAGCACCCGAGGGTATTTTCAGCTAAGGTATGTGAGCGAATGAACAAGTTTCAGGGGTTGAGGGCAGTTTTTGCCGGAGGGAAAGTTTTAACCCGAGGATATGTACTCAGAAGATGAACAGAATTCAGTGAGAGCGGTTACTTGAACCGTGATTGAAAGTCACTGTGTCCTGAGCCCCGGTGCCCCTGGCTACACCCTAGCACTATGTGGTGTCCTTTTCGCTTGGTTCCAGATTCAACGGTGTTTTACTCAGCAAGTTTTTCACTGGATGGAATCGGCATCAAACCTTAAGTTTTCACTCTGTGTTTCCTTCCACTAAGTTTTACTGAATATTTGCTGAACACGAAGGGAATAAGAATACTCTAGGTGTACCCCTGCTCGCATGGGATCACCTCTGGCATCAGAGTGCCTCCTTAAAATGTCGTGAACCCACTTGAAATGGACTCTGGTGCGGGGTCGCGTCGCCTGCAGTCCGACAGCCTCCGTCACGGACGCCGGCCGCCGCCGCCGCTCCTGGCGCGGGACCAGTTTTTGGTGGCATTAGTGACGCGTGAGCGGCGAGTGGTGACGTCCGCCTCAGTTAATTGCTGGTCCGGCCGCGTCTCGCCGCGTCCAGTGACCAACTGTCCAGCCACTCACCGCCAAACCTGAACTTTCTCGTGGATTAAATCCGTTGCGGTTCCAGTTGCAACAACAAACTTACGACCTTGAGTATTTCCAATGCCCGATCTCAATAAGCTAGTATGGGAAGTATACCTCAGCCTGACGACAAGTGTTACGCCCTCCTCGGTAATCTAGCGCATAGATTCTGGACTAATCCTGATTGGGTTTCTCTCGACCGTTTACAATGACTTATAAATTAACGTGTTAAATTATTTGGCTAAATTACACTGGCGGCAGAACTAGGGGCACCGAGGCAGAGTGTTCCTGCCTTAAATCAGAAATTTTAACACTAGCCCTATGGCGTCGACGGTAAAGAAATGTGTTGAAAAGCCCATGGTGCCCCCTTCCCCTAAATTCGGACGTTCTACCATCACTGCTAAATGACCTCCTGAAACTTAAATACACTAAGATGGCAACTTACAAGTTGCATTATTGTTACCCTAATAAATCACACTCGTCCTAATTTCTCTCGCATATTTTTAGAGGTGGGAAAATGCTGGGAAAACCTATTAATAAATCATATTCAATTCACCGTGTATTTCCCACTAGCATCGCCTATCTGCTCTCTCATATAGTTGGATAAGTTTTAGTTACCCCGGTAGTTTAGCAGCCAAGGAATTTGGACTTTTCTAAAGACTGTCTCTTTATTAAGTACAACACCTCTAGAAAAAAACCTACTGACTAGCCCTGGGGTATCTACCTTTATGCCCGATTTCATCCCCTTTCCTAGCTGTCCTGTCTTTTTCTTTTTATTTCCGGTGTTAACGTAATGCAACGGCGGATCCAGGACTCCATTTCGGGGAGGAGAGTTCGAGGGCTCGAGCCTCCCTAGCTGTAGACTCGAAACAGTCTCCGGCTATGCAGTTACTATAGCCACTCTGACATTTCGGGGGGCTTGAGCCCTCCTACCACCCCCCCTGTGGATCCGCCACTGGTGCAAGGGTGCTGTGTCGTTGGCATCGTCGAGGAGATGCGCCTGGTTGTCTGTTAATCGGGTTAGTCGGACCTTTTCTAAAAAGAAATCACATGAAAATATGCTACCACTACTATTGCCCTAAGTTTAGCATCGACTAGTACCTCGGCTGGAGCCGACACTGCCGTCCGTCTCTGCACTTTCCCCGGTTGCTGCCTGCTGGATAGTGTAACGAGTGCGGTCTGGGAGACAGCACACTTGCGGGAGACACCGGGTCAGAACGTACCCTCCAGTGGTGTCGGGCGGAAGCCGGGCCCAATGCTTTGATGTGGCCGTCCGAGCGACTGCGGCTGGGAAAGTTCCTCTCGCGAAAGTGTCCAATCAGTCCCGTTAGAGAGACAACGTGCTCGCCGAGTTTCACTCAGCCGCACTGTGCACCATGCGTAATCGCTGGTGTTAGGACCAGCTGACTGTAGTGTTTAGGTTAATGATGCTTCAAATGCATGACCTGAATGACTGAGTCATGCAAATTGCATAAGTTATTCGGAATTGTATGTGCTTTCACACTACATCAGCAACTAACCATTTTTGTCATATTTATGTAAAGAAGGGACTGTTTTGTGTTTTGCTTTTTCAGCCCCAACATTAATACAACTCGACGAAAATAATAGCAGACTTATATGAGAACAAAATTATTGGCGTCACCTTTAATCTAAAACCATTCCGAGTGCTGGTTTCATTTGGTCGAAAATAATTCGGCAAAATCGACCAGCGACTACGTCATAACGAATACTCCTCTTTTTAAAGGAATATCTGTATTGATGTATTTACTTCTTTGTATACAGCTATTACCAGTGATTGAGGACTCTGCTTACCTAAAATTAAGAAAGAATGGGGGACACGCACAGCAATGGAAACTCATATCTTATTTTTCTTTGGCCAGTCTGTGAGGGAAGATAGCACGGGAATTTTTTGTTTAGGTAAAATTGCGGCCACGAGAGCTTACACAAAGTGTACATGTTCATAACAACAATATTTTGTTACAAATTTCAATCAAAATGCCGTCTTTATTTATCAAGTGACCAAAGCAGGAGGACCAGCCCACCACTTTTTCAAAAGGAGATTTCTCACATCATGTGATTCTCATGGTTCCTCTGTAGAAAATTTTCCTCTGGTGGCCAAAGGGTGGGTGAAGGGTCAACTGAACCGCTGCAGAGCAACCTCTTTGCTCCATTCAAACTCCTCAATAAGGATATGAGACAGAAGCCCTTTTTAAATCTCCTTCATGGGCATTGACAAAAACTGAGAACACAGTTATTGATATGAAAATTTGGTAATAATTTGATTTTCTTTATCCTAAAATGTCATACCTACAAGTCCGTAGCAAGATCTAACTCTTCTGCTCAGTAGCGGATCTAGGATTTCATTGGGGAGGGGGGGGCTAGGAGGCTCGAGCCTCACCCGCCAGTACCTCGGGCAGCCCATCATGTATGTATTAATTATGGGGGCTCGGACATTTGGGGGGCGGCTTGAGCCCCTAGCCCCCTCCCTTGGATCTGTCACTGCTTCAGCTGCTCTGAGATTGGGCTCTATACACCCTTGCAGGTATGTATTTACAGCCACACGCGACGCTAACAAACTTTCCCAACCAACTGAATCTGAATGCGCCATCTCTGCCAAACACCGTAGGCAAGCAACCGCTGGAAACATGATCGGTTTAGCGTTCCCGCTCTGCCTGGGAGTCAACACTCTAATTCGACGGTAAACAGAGGGTCTGGCTTTGTTTTTCCGATAATGAGTCAGTTCATGGCGTCAGCTGCCGCGTTGTGTGCTGGTTGTGCCCGGAGCGCAGCGCTGGTGTTTGCTGAAGGTGCTGAACTTACTAGCGTGTTAAACTCCATCACTTTACATCGTGCTATTTCCTTGAACAGTGACACATGAACACTGGATGGTCAAGGGAAAATCACTGATGTTATTCTGAGCAGTGAAACACACCAGGGAACAGTATCAGAAGCCCAGGGAGGAGGGCTGCTGGTTGTTTGCCGCTCTGTCTCGGCTATTGTCCTCGGCTTGTGTTTTGTGCGCCGTGTCCCGACCCTGTGACCCGTCCCGACGACCCGGGACCACCCGCGTGATCACGCGGGCTGCTGAACAGTGCCGCTAGCAGTGCCAGATTAGACCAGCCTCGAGATACGCCCCGGGGCAGGACTAATGGGGAGATCTGGCCGACGCGACCACTTGTGGGAGTCGACAAAAATCGCACCTGATGACCAGAGGTCCGATGAGAGCACCAGGTGTCTCCTTTCAAGTTTGTGGTGCCATGAGAGGATCGTGGAAGTAGATTAAGTGTGGTTGTGTTTGCCTAAGCGTTATTGTTGTACGTTCGCAATTGTTGGCTTAATTTAGCTCTTACAATGTCAATGGAAGCATGCGGTTAGTAAAGGGGTTTGCTGTGCTTTTAGACAAAGAAAACTGTCGTCTCTGTGGGCTTCCTGACCAGCTCGGAGACCACCAGAGGAGGAACGAACAGTGACTTGCAATGCACGAGTAACCGGCTTGTCACGACATCGATGTCTCACCCGGTACATTTATTTAACCACCCTTATAATATGATAAGATTTTGGCATTGCCGCGTAGCTTTTATCTCTAATGAAATTATCTCAACTAGAGCAAAACTGCCTGAAATTCATGCATGACTTAGCTGGATGCTTCCTAATTTTTTATATTTTATTGTATATTAAATTTGAGGCAAGACTACAATGGAACGTTTATCTTCATTATAGAAGTCCTAGTGCTAGAAGTCCTACATGCTGAATCACAAGAAGCTGGGTGCAACTAGAGGTTTCAGTGTGAAATTTTCGGGATAACTTTTTAATTTTTTTGTTATATTCTTAGAGGTTATGTTAACACTTTATCATGCTAAATAGTGTTTAGGCTGTTGTATATAAATTCAGACAAAATATGTATGAAAAATATGCCAATTATTTTCCATTACCATATGCATTGGAATAGGGATGCCAGGAAAGCCTAAGCACTTCCGTCCACCCACTTCTTATACAAAAATGTTTATATTTCAGCCCAATTTGAAATATATTTGAAAATGTGTCCAGCCAGTGCGAAAGACAGCATTTCGCCTAAATCTGATGATTTTTTGTTTTTGTTTTAGAGAGAACAATTTCTTGTCATCTACATCCTGGAGATAATTGACCCCTTTTACTCTTTGTGGAAGCGACTTCATGTCCATCATGACCTATTTAAGTTTTAGCTTCTTCTTGACCGTCGATAACCACATAGGCCTTTGTTTTTCTTTTCTATCTTTTGCTGCTCTTTATGTATATATATATATATATATATATATATGTAACACGGTACACAGTAACTTAACACTTTTATTATGTTAGAGACTTAATAATTACAAAAACATTGGACATCTTTGAATAAAGTACATTGCATTAACAGCACCCTAATCAGTTAGTTACAGGGGCATAGCCAGGATTTCGCACAGGGGGGCGACGCCCCGAAAAGTGCCCCTGCGACAGCGCCAAAAGGGCCCTGATGGATAAAAAGGGCCCTGCTTGTTCCAGAAAATAGAGTGCTGAAGAGGGCTTAAGAGGGCCCTGTCTGGTATGAAATTTAAAATTTGGCCACAGGGCATAGTGCGGGTGAGCCGTGCTTCGCGCGGGCCGTGTCCTCAGGGCTTCGGGCCCTCTGGGGGGGGACAGCTGTCCCTGCCGCCCCCCCCTTGGCTACGCCCCTGGTTAGTCAAGTGTTGAAAATGTGTCAACAGTGTCAAATCACGTGTCAATAGTTGTATTTTTACTCATTTATAGTCTCAAAACGTTTTGAATACTTAGCTATTTTAACATTCGGAGACATTGAGGATAATTCGGACTGATATCTGCAAACTGCGGTCTGCAATCGAAGCTTGCTGGAGACTGTAATAGTAGGAGGCAGTGTTGGGTTCCTATATTTGAAAATATGAAGAGGGGAAGGATTTCGGTCCCTTCAACTGCATGTGTTAAGATTTGGTGTTGACCAAAGGGTAAAAGATTGTGATTAGTTTAATGTGATTAGATGTCTACAAATGGACACGCATGATATGAATAAACAGTTTTTCAGTCCTGTAGGTAAGAAAAATACTATTTTTAGTTTCTACAAAGGACACAAATCTTTGGAAACCAATCAAAATCAACCTAGCTCTAAATCGTAGGTTCCCCGGGTTAACACGCGCCCCACTGGGGGGGGCGAAATTCGCCCTCCCCCTCCTGGTTTTCCCCAGATTATGCAAAAAACGAAGAGACGCAGAACAACGAAACTTACAGTACCTTATTCCTAATCAATTCTACGCATCTCAACAAATTTTTTAGGCCAGGTCACGTCAGTTCAAGGAGCTATCCAAGCTCAAGCGACCCAACCTCAAAACCTAAAATTACGAGTTTGAAGCGGCGCCTAAGGAGCATCAGCCAACCGATCCGTTTGAAACTCTCACAACATGATCAAGGTCATTAGGGTCTACAAATCTGCCATCTCGGAATTCTGATATTGTTGACCTAAGGTGGGGTCAATTTTTTGGTCACCCCATTATAAGTCTACGGTGAAAAATAGAATGGGCTCGTTTTCGGTAAACACACGATAGATAAAGCTGAAAATGCTCAAATGGTATATTCTTACCATGATCTTGACCTAAATGTTGAGTTTTTGACCATCTGACCTCTCAAATGTCATATCAGGTCACAGGAGCCAGTGATTATTTTGCCAATAACTTCTCACTAAATTGAGATAAAGCTCCCATTTTGCTTGCATTGTGCTTGTATTTTCACGGGGAGTCGATTGATATGCAACATGACCATACCAGGTCACCCTGTGACCTTGACCTAGCTCGAGGTCAGGTCATTTCCACGGTTTGACCTAGCAAGGTGATATTATACATCATTCGATTTTCCATAACGAGAGGAATCCAATGATGCATAAATATTTGATCTAACTCCACTGAGTAAAAATCTAGAGGGGGAAACGTACACTGCCCTGTTGTAAGCCTATGGGACATCATTTGACCTGTGCTGACCTCAATATTGACCTGACATAAAAATACTCCTTATAGTTTCTCTTTGTCTCGTCAAGAGCTTTCAAACACCGTCCGTAATTTTTATTTTGCTTTCCTGGGAAATGCGGAGGGGAGGGCGAAATTCGTCCCCCCCCCAGCGGGGCGCGTCGTGCCAGGGACCCCAGCGGGGCGCGTGTTAAACAAAATTCCTACATAGTGACAAAACTTATCATTCGCTTCTTTCAATGCAGAATAATAATTTGGAACAATAGAGCTGCATAGTTTTGCGAGAGTCCACCATGTGCGAATTGGCTGAAATATCAAGCCAAGCAAAAACCATTTAAATATTTCTTCACTATTTTAAAAAGGTGTAGCTTTTTCCTTGGATATGAACTGAGCTATTACTCACGTAGGGCATACCAAAAAATCTGGTTTCATACCTAGATTTCCCTCAGACTTCACCTTTTATGGAGTAGTAGCGTAGCTATTTTTGAACCGCTACTCTCACACCACGCCTCCCCTCCCCTTACGAGACTTAGAGCCACCACAAGCTGTTCGGTGATAACTGGAGTCTGAGCGAGGCCGGTGGGGACATATTCCAAAAATATGCTCGCAGCTCAAACTGCTTTTCTGCTTATGGGGAAAGTTTTAGGACGAATTAAAACTGGAACAGGCAGTTTTGCAGTATGTTTATTCCTCGGCTATCTCGATTAAAACCCCATCCCAAATAAGTGTCACATTCCTTTTAACACAAAACCTCAGATAAAGGAAGCAAAGTCGTGCTTATTCCGTGAGTTTAAAGAACTAGCTTGGAATTACCTTAAGCATGATTTGTGAGATACACTGCACGAAACCTAGCGGAGGCGTGACTCGGCAAATTGATAATTTTGTGCAAGGTAGCGTGCTTGGAATGGAATTTCGTCACACCAGAAATGATAACTCATTTCCGCTGGTAAATGTCAGCTTAAGCGAATTAAGACTAACTCCTTGGTTAATTTAATAACTGTACTGGTTTGAATACGTTTGCAGTAATCAGACTTCAGACCAAAAAAATTACCACCGATTTACCACCGAAGAGTTGATGCCTTTATTTCATCTTATTATAGGCACTTTTAGCGAGCATATTTGCCCAATTACAGTGAATAACAGTACATATTTCGGGCAAAGGTACAAATATCACTCTCCGAGTAAACCAACTTTTCTACGCCCTGCTTTTTTCTAAAAGGTCCGCCACCCCATTTTAAAAGGCAGCCAGGCGTGCCCCACCGCGATCCCAGCGACAACAGCACCCTTACGTTAACACCAGAAACATAAAATTAAACGAGTCGCAGCACGCCCTGCTAGGAAATGAAGCAAAAACATAAGATAGCAAAAACAACTGTGTTACTATTTAAGTAATTGTTATAAAAAAGCTGCTTAAAGAAGGCTTCTGTAAAATGTTACAGAAGCCTCGACCATTAACCCATTGTTAATAAAAGAGAGAGACTGATCACACATAATCGTTTAGTGTTAGTGCTCATTTCCATGCAGACTACCCCATGCGGATCTAAGTTATTAGTTCCCTGGAATCTAGCAGACGAGTAGACGAACTAGTAACATCTACTAGAAAACAAGGACTGACTGAGGGGGATTTTTTATATGATGATGAGGTGAGAGTGACTTAAGATGTGAGCATGATTTTTGCGAGTCCCACGTGGCAACACCACAGTGCGGACTACCACTGCGTGCTGAAACACTTTTTATGATGATGAGGTGAGGGTGACTTAAGATGAGAGCATGATATTATGTGTGTCAAGCGTGGAAACACCACAAAGTCATCTGACCTAGGGTGCTGAACCACAGACATGTTTAATATACGTTACAAGTAACGTCTTTAGAACCTGTTCTAGATGCTGAGGAGAGGGTTACACATGAAAGCATGATTACGCATGAAAGAGCCTCACTCTATAACCCCTCAGGCCAGTAAGCGAGGAAAACCCTGTTGCTCACCGGCCGTCAAAGGCAAATAAAGGAAGCTCATGCTTTACCAAAGATACATATTTCCTCATTAGCATAATCGGCCAGATGTCATGTCGACAAGAAAAGGGCAACGATAAGAGAAGATTCGCGTCCACACTTACTTACGATGATCTCCAGGAGAAATGAAATCCTTTCAGATGATGATGAAGTGAGAGTGACTTTTGATGTGGGCATGATTTTTTTGGGAAATACCACAGTGCAGGCTAGCACCGGGTGGCGATAATTTTTTTCATTTTTTGATGATGAGGCGAGGGCGACTTAATATGAAAGCATGATAGCATGATGATATTTTGTGCGTACACCGTGGAAACACCACAGAGCACCTTAACCCCGGGTGCTGAACCACATACAGTTTAATATACGTTATTTATAACGTATTATCAGCTTAGTTTAGATGAAACAGCTTAGCTCTTACAATTTATTTTGTTATTTTTGTCTTACATAATTATTATCACTAACAATATACCGACCAGAGAGGCAAAAGTTAAAGACAGCAATTCTCCTCAGAATGATTTACATGTACCTTGTTTGGTTACCATAGCGATAAGAAGAGATACGAATCAAGTCTATTGGTTAACATACGAATCAATCAGTTTCTTTTTTATGATATTTTTTATTACTGCTTTGCTTGCTGGCACGTCTTCAATTAGTTGGAATTCGTTCATGAACATGGTATTCCACAATTTAGGGCCTAGGTAGGGAGTAGTGAATAAACGATAATTTCTATTCGAAAACGGCTGTTCGAGAAACGCATTTTGTCGAGTCCCATGACTATTTATTTCTCTTATTTTGAACATAGTGCAAAGTGATTGAGGAAGCGAGCCTGTTAGAAACTTGTGAGCCAGAAGAAGCATTTGGGATTTCGCTATATCACTAATTTTCAAAACCTTAAATTTTACGAAGTATGGTTCGGAACTATGTGGTAAATAAACATTTGCAATAAGTCTTACCGCTTTTTTCTGTAACACAATTAAACGGTTCAGCTGTGATGCGTAATTTACCCCCCAAGCTAGACAACAATAGTTTAAATGAGAATGGACCAAGGAGTTGTAAAGAAGCAGTGCTATTCTTTCGTTAATAAAATATCTTATCCTATGAATAATCCCAATGCATCGACTAATTTTGGTACAAACATGGCTAATATGAGCATTAAATTTTAGTTGTTGATCAAAAAATCTGCTGCCCCGATTCTTGCTTAAGCTCTGTTCCTAAGGTCGATTTATCAAAAAATTGTCCTGTTTGTGTACATGGTGGCTATCCTGCTTCGGTGTCTTACCTCGATCCGTAGGCATTGGAATGTTTCAAATATAGAAAACGATATGCGGGACATCATTTTAGACACATTTTACCCGCCGCAAAAAAGCTGGTGCTTCCTCTCAAACGTTCGTCCTACCTTTTGAATCACCCTTTATCTAAGGGTATTGAAATGAGGCGTCAATGTTATGCGTGTATAATGTTAAACTGGTTTTGCCTCTGAAAGTGATGGTAAAGCTCTGTTCGTTGTTATTCTATGATTTCTTCCAACATAAATAAAACAAATTAAATGTCTCGTTGAGACAGGGGAATACCTATCTATAAAAATGTGATCGTTTTGACCTAATTTCCGGCTACGGAGATCCTACTTCAGGCGACGGAAATTGGAGGATCCCTCGGTCAACGCCGACTCCAAGGTCAAAGTTCGAGCTGCACGTGCTCGGACCGCCTCAGGCACTGACAGTGCGGCGGGAGATCTACTGAACTTTGATTAGATGGACTCTGGCGAATTGGATGTGTATGGCGCGTTGTCAAATTTTCAAAGAACTATGCAGAGCTGTTGGGAAACTTTTATAGCCAATTCTGTTAAACTGCAGTGATATGAATAGTGAAGCTGATTAATTTTGTAAATTAAGCAAGAAGACATTTTTCATCATTGATTCCAGCTTATGTCGGTAAGTTTCTGTAAGTATCTGATTGCATTCCGCGTGCTCCGGTTAAAGCAAATGTGGGAAAAGTGTCATAATTATGCACAATTGTAAGAAAATTATCCAAGATGATACCACAATTAAACTGAAGACAGCTCACTCGGATTAAATGTCTCGAAGAACTTTGCTGCTTCTTCGTAAGCGTATGTTGGCGCGTAAGTTCACATATGCGATTTCAATGAGTTTTTGAAAAAGTTCTTCCGATTGTCATCAAAAAGTGGTGGCTGTTAATTGCAATGCTTCACGTTTCTCTGCTTCCTAAGCATTTAATACAGGCTGAAGACGCTTAGAGGGGCAGCGTAATGAAGAGAAAGGAACAGTTTCGTCTTTATTTCCGAGGTCCCCCAGCTTTAAGACTACGACGGTAAGGCTGTAAAAGGGGACCTAAACGGACCAAATGGGTTTAGAAGTGTGATCAAGAAGGTAAATATCAAGACAAGGGGTCTCGCGCACGTATCCAAGCTCTACCATATTATTGTTGGACCTTTGATGCGCCTCCAGAGACAAACCAGGCAATCGTGTTAAAGAGGACGAAATCAAAATGCTGGTAAGATCCTTTGGAATTGAGGAAATCATGGCCGTCGGTTGCATAAATATTATCACCATTATCACGACAGGGCCAATTCAATGTTTACTACATGTAAAAATGAGCTGATCTGACGTTAAAAACATAGATATTGCATGTGTGTAATTAAGCATGCATATTCGGCAAGGTCTGCGTAATGAGGCACTCTGTTCACGCACGAGTGCAGACTAACCGTTATTGGAAAAACGGTCCTGTAGCAAGAACCAATATAGCTACATCTTTCTAATCGTGGCAAGGATTAGACCATGCAGTAAACAATTTCTTACGCTTAAAATGTCTTTATAAGCTTTAAAACATATACAAAGAGTTTGTAACAGGCCCAGAAATACTAAGCTAAATGCTTTAGCTGTTCTAAAAAAGTATTTAAAGGCTCAAGATGGGTGTTTCATAGGCTCTAGAATGTATCAAAATGCTTTAAAAGTTTTTTATTAAGGCTTTTTGATCTACCGAACCGAAATACTGAAATAGCGAATCATTCGGTAGATTTTTGAAACCTACCTAAATACCGAACCGAATGGCCCGTTTTCATCTACCGAATACCTATACCAACGGTAGAAAAAACATACCGAATCCCAGCTCTGGTATTATTTAAAATGTGGGCACCCCAAGGATTTTCGGAAATCCACGCCCCTGAGCACTACGCCTACGTAAGGTTCATAAGGGAAGGGATTGAAGGGTAAAAGTCTTCAATCCAACATATCCATGGATGCATTTTCTACAATTTCTTTACGCAAGATGTTCCAACTTATGGTAGTTTCTGAGAGAAACTGGTGCAGGCAATAATCTACCTTGCATCTGGAGTTTTCGCCTACCATGAAATCTTCCAGCAAGAATCAGACAAAAGTCAGCAGTGCGGTGAACATCGGAAGCGGCCAAATCCGCTGTTTGTGCGACCTCGCCGTCCTTCCATCCGATCTGGCAACAATGGAGCGGCAGCCGCGCCGGCCGCCGCTTGAAGGCGCTCATTGATCATTCCGACTCTGAAAGGGTTCGACCTCGCCGCGGTGTCCGCACTAACAGCTGGTAAGCGGGCACTAAACGGCCGCGTCATTGCGGCATCGATGGTGCACCCACCGATCGTTATTTGTCAACGGCGGTAATGCGGCCATTGCGGCGCGGTCGTCTGCGCCAGCGTCGCATATTCTGCGCCGCGGGGTTGGCCGGCGACCTTTGTGAAGCTTAGCTTAGCGGGTGAGCCCTGGTGATCAGTTCACAGATGTCAGGTAGCAGCTTAAAAGGAACTGTGTTCTCTGAGACCATTTGAAAAGAGCTATGTTGGCAGGGAAGGACGATTTTGGCTATTATTATGATTATACTTTTTAATTATTTCGGTTGATTTACCTCAGGAGATACTACTCCCAGAGGTGATACAGGTTTTATCTCTTTATGTTTTTGGCGAAAGACGGACGAGCCGGAGTCGTGTATCGCTTCTGAAACAGTCGGTCGATAAAATGAACACATACAGAAATGTAGATATAGATCTAGAAAATAGAAATGTAGTCGTACCTAAAATGTACACATAAGTACAGTACATTTATAAAGTACCTAATCATTCTTGGCATGTCCATAAGCGCAGGTATGGGCGCTAGGTGGGCATCCAGGTTGCTGCTTCCTAAAGCTCAAATAGCCAATCAATAAGTACATGTAGATACTCTTTTTCTTGAAATTCAGATTTGGTTACAAAATATGCACTTTCTCTTACATCCTGTAGCGTTTTTATTTCTATTCAGCAGATGGTAATATAATACTAAGGCAAAATACATAGCATTGACGAAGGTGTTCAAAACCACACGGTTACTCACTCAGGCGATTACAGGCAAGGCCAATGATCTTTCATGAATATGTGTTACGTTTCCTTTTAAAAAGATATAACGATAATTTGAAAATAGACGCATTGCTGCATTCTGCATTCTACTGATTATTATCAACATTTCAATTTGATTGGAAGATGCACTCAGACATCAATTGTTCATCAGCGATCTCACCTCTGGTGGCTAAAATATACGCTTCATCCCCCCAACTAGTCCAATGGTTTCATGATTTTATGGGTTTATCAGTTTTAGTTCTCATGCTTTGATTTTTTCTCATTGCTTTCATTTTTTAAATTTTTTTCCCGAATTTTAGCATATTTTATCATGTGCTGCTCATACAGAGCATTTTGCTTTTTTGATAAAGTCTTTATGTGGAGAGCCAACTCCTATCTTATTTGAACCATCGAGATTAGGTGACTGCACATAAATTGTCTTGTTTCGCGGGTAATCTTATAAACAAACGAATGAATGAATGAATAAAACAGGCGACTCTATCCGTTCGTCCACGTGTGAGGGAAGTTCACCAGCTTTTGGCTCGTCGCTAGCTATTTTCAGAAGTTGCATGTTCCGCTGCAGACTGCAGAATGGTGTGTCCGGTTCACTGATGTAACACTCCTTCAATGCCTTGCATCAGTCTCCTCTTCAATGGTATTCACAGGAGAATTCGCTAACTTTCATGCCGTTTTTTCCTGTGCTGCCTGTTTCATCATCCTCCAACAATATTGACATTTCCTTACATGTAGGTGTGTGAGTTTTCAAGCATGTGAATGAATTGCCACCATGTTATAGGTTAGGTCTGTTACTCCTCTTTTGTCCTTGTGTCGGGTTGGTAATAGCAACATAAACAAAAAGGCGATGAATTTTCCTTCATCTGATTTATAGCCAAAGAGTGTTTACAGTTGGGGGAATTCTCGTGGAAAACTTGTTGTTTGTCGAAACAAGACCCAATGTTATCAGTCATAGACTTTTTTGCATAAGAACTAAACTCCCACCGGATTAAAGCCGGGACTGGTACCGGATCAACTATGGCTGAAATAACTATCCAGTCGACTTTCCTTTCAGATCTGCTAGTCCTTTTTTGCTTCTACCATTATCCACCGCTCCCCTCTCTCTGTCTCTTCCAGCAGCCAAAGCGGGTGCCATCTCATCAGTCACCAGGGCCGTCTGGTTGGAACCTTTCTGCTGGAACGGTCAGTCATTATCTGCGGCCTGCGCGGGACGCGCCAGCGTGCGCGGGCCACATTTAACGGCGGCGGAGGCGGCCCAGGGGCGGCCGTCCGCCCGCCTCTTCCGACAAAAACAGCCTCCGGTCCCAGTGGACGCCGGTCATGCCGGGGGGGGTAGTGTGCGGAGAGAGAGGGGGGACAGCAGGACGGTCAGGCAGGGGAGGAGGAAGCGTGCGGTGTCGCATCCGATTGGCACGAGACGGTAGCTCGGGATGGTACTGAGGAGGCCTATGGGGGAGAGGAGGAGATTGGGGACACCCGTTGGGCAGGTGGGGGAAGGCACTGGTCGGACGGGCGCCGTGAGGAAGGAGGTGGTGGTGGTACCGGCGCCGCCTGTGTACCCAGCCGGCAGGGCTTTCAGTGGAGAGTTTACCCGACTAAACCCATAAACACGCTAATCAGCGTGCTCCAACCCCGGGGATGGAGTAGGTTCCATGCCCTGTATGAGAAGCTGACCAGGAGTAAAACAGACTGGTACTCGTCGAATAGGTTTGCTAGAGAGTATTGAGTGGTGATAGGAACTGAGGATTGCTTTTTATAGGATATAATAAAATGTTGTTTAAACTTTAAAGACATGACATGTTTCAGGCATGAAAAGATAACCTTGATAGAATCGACAAGGTCGAAAGGACACCGGAAGAAAACGCTGCCACCAGTAAGCATTTCGTTAATAAACATCCAATCGCCTCATGTCGATATGAAATTTGGAGGCACATATACCTAGGTGTGCATACATATATATAAGTGAATGAATTATAACTTCGTCCAGCATCTTGATAATTTATAATAAAAAAGTTCATATATCGTTACATTTCCGGTGAGAGCACATTATTACCGATCTCCCACAATGTCGGGGATAGATTATACAGTCCAAGTGTTGCGACTCACTTGATTTCCGAACGCCTGACAAAGTTCGAGCCGCGTCGTTGGCTCCCTCCAGGTGTTTATTTCATCCCAATACCACATGCCGCCTTATCGCCGCACAGAGACGAGGGGTGACCGACCTTGTTCTCTGCAAATTGATTTCTTGATTGGAGGAGACGATTTATCACGTGAACGCTTTCCCGGATGTTCCGTCTGGCGTGAGCTGACCTTTGACCCGGCCAGGCGGCTGAGGTCTGGATGATCCCAACTCTAGTCCACACGCACGTCATTATCAAACGGAAACGTCGCATGTTTATTGTTGCGTTGCTTGTGAACGCTTCGTTATGAAGCGCAATTAGGCGAGCATGCGGCGCGGCGGCGAGCGGGCTTAACAAGCAGAAGTGGTACCACACCGCAGCATAAACTTTCACGCTGAAGTTATGACACCGTCCATGGTCCACACTGGGGGCTTAAAACTGGCTACGGCGGAGCGCGGTAGGCCTGGCGGCGGAGCTTTTTGTGAGCGATGCTTTAGTGCTCGAATCTCCACGGCCATCGAGACTATCGACTTCGTTATCGATGCTAGAACCGAGCCTACCTCTGAATAAAAGTTTACGGTCAAGACCTCCCGGTTGGAGTCCGGAGGTCTTGCCGACGACAGTAAGGCGCAATGTTCAGAGGCACACCACACGACCTATATCCAGAGACCTTGACAGGTAATGGCGCCTGCGGAATTCGCCCGCTCCCCAACTGTCCACCTGTTGCGTTCCGTGAATAAGGCAGGCAGGGCACGCAGGTTCTGCTACGCATAGTGCATACGCAATATGCCATGGGGGCCGTGACTTGGCAAGCTTATTAGTTGCGTAAGAAGCTGGTTAAATAATACTTCGGGTTAGGTTTAAAATTCAGTTGCTTATGAAAGATTCTTCTCAGAAAAAAATTCAGCATCGCTTAAGCAACTAAGAACACCTTATGCTTTTATTCTGCAACAAGCTTTCTCCATTAGTATAAATGTTGAGTCAGCAATCACTTTCTAACTCCCAGCTAATGGGCCGTCAAAGTTGATATAGAACATGCAACCATAGAGCGTTCCACCAAAAGCTTATATTTAAGGACCTTCATTTTTCAGCAATTTCTGACGACATGTTCTATACAAGGTCGCTTTTTACCACGTGCGCTTAATCCAAACGCACAGCGAGCGGAAGCTTTTGTGGAACATACTAAATAAGGCGAGGCTCAAATAAAAGTATAATTATCATGGTTCTGGGCATTTAACTCTGCGCAGGGACGTCGTTCTTCTACTCTAGGGATTTTACTGAGGGAGGCGCGCATGAGAGATAAATACGATTTTCATGATGTGTATAGTTTTTGTTAAACATATTGTTAGGGATCTGGGTCTGGTTGGCGCAGTGGGTTGGCGCACGCACTCGGCTCGGCCCATGACATTCTGTATGTGCGGTGTGTCGCGGGTTCGAGCCCATCCAGAGGCAGGATTTGGCGCCCTGTCCCAGCCCAGTCTAGCTTACTCTCCTTCCCCTCCGACACCATGACATCAGCAGTTGGTGGGTCGCAAAACACCATAGATTATAAACATATTGTTAAATATGACACATGTCTCCTCCCTCTAAGATTACCTGGATAGAACTGAAACATACAGGAAACGATTAATCATGACTTTAAACGGTTCAAAAAACAACTCAGACCACTTTAAGTAAGAAAAGAGAGCCGGCACTTTGTTTTCCTGGGCCTTAAATCCCTCAACAAACCACAGCCATCCTGAGCTTTATACATCTCATCAGATTTCACAAACATGGCAACTAAGTCATAAGAGAATTAAAAAGGCTACCAATCCCTTGTACCCTGTTGCACAGTTAATACCCAGATCAGCCTTAAATCAGATTGAAGTCCCGTATATCAGAGCACAGTATGACTACTGCGGTGCTATTTATGGCGATGATCTGCCGGTTTTTGGTGAACCAAGGCTGGAGCTACTCTGGAATAGAATAGCTTACCCATCAAATGGGCAGTTTTCAACACATCCAGTAAAGGGTTCAGACTTTCATTTCAGGGAAGGAAAGGGAGGCTAAGGGGTTCAACCTTACCCCCGCTTTACATCGCATAACCTTTTATTATGTATCAATACGGGCACCCAGAAATGGGGGCTTGTCCCCTCTCCCCCCACCAATAACCCCCCTTGTATCCACCACTGAACGCATCCGTAGTGAAACTGAGACAGGACAAGAAAGAAACAGACCGGTCCACGCAAAGCAAATGGATCAAAAGTCGTTACATAGAAATCTGGAGGGACAAACTCTAGTTAGATGATATATCGGAGCCAACCTTCATCAAACTTGCCAAACAGACCCCAAAAATACGCACCGAAAATAACAATCGCAATCACTCTCATCAAATAGTCTTTTAGAACATTTTGTACTGAACACTACAAAAACTCCGGGTGGTCAAAGTATACATGTTTGCAGTTTCCAACAAAATTTCATGCTGCACTGAAAAAGCCTGAGCCCAAGCCAGGTGCAGGGGCTGCCCCAGCCAGTGGTGGATATTGGAGGAGGGCAGAAAAAGCATTGCCCCCCCCAACGGAAAAGCTCGGAACAAAGCTATGTTGTTGCCTCCCCCAAAGCTGTCGACCACCCTTTTGCCCAGGCTCCATTTTAGTTTATAAGCAAGGTTTTCCTGCTTCAACTCTCACCTTCAAACAGGACCAGCCAACTTCGGTATAAAGATTGGGCCTTGGATAGAAAAGACAAACATCTTTTGGCCAGATGTTTCACGCTGTAACGTTTTTCTTTTCTTTTTCTTTTGCGCATCGGCTCTTCGGCTTATCCCCAAAACCTACCGGCTATTTTAATTGTGGTACACTCGCCGGATGACTTTTTTCCTCATCAACTTTGGCGTGCCCCCCAAACCTACCGGCTATATCCGCCACTGACCCCAGCAGTTTGTTGTTACATCCATCAGCATAAAAAGATACAGTAGCCTGGCTGGCTTTCCCTTTCCGTCAATGTTCTCAACATCTATAACCAAGCGCATTACTCTGGTCAAGTCAGACATAGTTCGAGTTCTTCCCTCATAACCTACTGTTCAAATTATCCGGATTATGAATGCATAATGACAGGTATCTTGATTTGAGCTGCTGCGGGTCTTTTGTACCGATCATTTGGAATTGTTTCCCCTGAGTATTGATGTTATTTCTATAACTGAAAATGCACGTTGAATATTCTTATTGACTCGACGGTGTTTTTTTCTTCGTTTTTGCACCGAGCGATTGTTTTTTGCGCTAATACATGATTTAGGATTTTTAAATGGTGAGATCGAATGTGGCAGTGCCATTCTTAGAATAGAATGCTCGATTTCTTCTCAGTGGCATGTTAATTGCCTATTTTAGATCTTAGAGATTACAGTAAGAGACAACCATTATGATGTATATATATATATATATATATATATATATATATATCTATTATACCATATATATGTATATCATTTTACTTTGCAGATGAGTGTGAATCCCTCGGAATACTTAGCCAGCAAAGCGTGCAATTACTATCTTATTACAACTTATATATTTATGTGCAATAACATGGAAGTTGGTTTATTTTCTTGCACATATACAAACGCTCGTTTCAGACCGATTTACGTAGCGAGTTTCAGTTTTCTCGATTTGGTGTAATAATGTTTTAAACAAGGAGTAACCGGCAAGCCAAACTCCTCAACCGAGCTAACAAAGTGAGCCCATATGTAGAGTGTACGACCTGAAAAGCTTTGAATCAATTCATCGGTACATATCACGTCAATAGTCCCTGATCATGTCGGCTTTTGAATAATAATAGCCTAGTCTTTGTTGGGGCTCAGACTATTTTTGATCTGCTCATTCATCATGTTCAGTGACCCCACCAGCTGCTACACTTGCTACAGTCCTTCTGCCAGACTACACTGAGTTACTCTGACATTCGAAACCACGATTTACGACTTGAGATGGTCCCGCGACGGGCGACAACAAACAGTGGCGAATCGAAGTTGACACACCAACTGCCGATATGCATGTTCCATGACGGAGTGTTGCAACTGTTTGCAGCGCGGCCCCATGGGTGGCACGGCCGACACAAGGACACATCTGACAGGACCTCACTTTACGATGCCGACTAGCGAGGACCACGTGCCGCCTGAAATTCGCTCCAGACGATTTATTTCCAAGCCAAATCAATGCCGAATCTGTTTGAAATCTAGCGTGAGAGATCGAGCCGGCACTGTCACGAAGGGCAGTGTCGCAAACTGTCTTATTACAAAATATACCTGCTGTCTGAGCCGTATTATTAATGCCCATAATCACCATTAAAACACTACCATTTTCCTTTTCAAATCCGCAGAATCCCACCGAGTTGTGTGTTTCCTGGCAGATTAGTGCAGTGTACTCTGACCGCTAACTTGTGGCCGCGCTCGAAAGCAGACGGAGCGGCGGGCTTAGGAGGCGCCGGTCGTCATGAGGCCCAGCGGTGTCGGCCATGACAGACGACCCCGCTGCTTGATCGGGAACCCAGACCAGAGCTGCCGATTGGGGCTTCAATTAGCCACAGAATGTTGCCATCGCCATGCTATGTGTAGCCACTAAAACTGAGGAAAAACTATGGATAGGTTTTAGGAATAAGGGTTTGAAAACTTTATGACGTTAAGCGATACATTTGTCATTGAATAACTATGCCACTGTGGAATTCGTTTGTTTGTCATCCGTAGTCTGGATTTTCCCGGAAATGAATGCCTTTCGCTTATCATGAGTAAAACAACGGGTCACAGCAGCACAAACTCGCCCACGGCCATGCCAGGCGTGAGGATTCTCAGTGCGCAGCAAGCACAGGCGGAAAATGTCAACAAATGCTTGTATAGCGTGTCTGTAGAGATCAGCCATTTGATTACGTCACTGCGAGCTGGTTTCAACACCAAAGTAAATGCTACCGTTCCACTAGAAACTGGCGCCGGAGACGAACACTTAGCACCAACGTATTCGGTCTCATGCTTGGTGTGTTGACGGGCTGAGTAGAGCCGCGATCGCTTTCACAAGTCACCGTCCACGCGAGAGTTGGGACACGAAAAGCACACCAGCGCGATAGGCTGGCAAACAAACAGATCTCCGAGCCAAGCGGGCGAGCGGAGCTCGAATATAGAGATATGTGAACGCTGAATGAGAGTGTAAATAGCTCTCCGACGGAAGTGTGCTTTCGATTTAATCATAGCCCCAGAAGAGCTGCAAAGTCTCAATAATACTTGCATTTCTTATTCACATGTCTGGAAAGGTTAGAAATGGTTTTGCATCGCCACAAGTAGGAATGGATTCTTTGACTTTTAATTATCTTACCACTCCACCCTGATCAGGCACATCATCCCCCGGCCATATGCATATCTACCGTTTCCCGTTTTGGGCAAGTAGCCAATTGATGTAGACTTAAACGAGTGCAACTCCAGCAGATGGGGAACTCAGCAGGAAAACACTGGAGTGCGCGCCTGCTCGGTTGCATCACTCCTCACTGTCCAGAGGCGGCCACAGATCGCCAGGCACATTGCGACAGCCGCGGCTGCATTGGCGTTGCAAGTTTGCAACAGGGTGTCACTCTCATCACTGCAGCTGTCACGCAGTCGCGACAAGGTCACCGATACCATCTACTCAAGGCACGGCGTCGCCACCGAGCGGCGACACCGCATCTGGCCAGAGATCGCCGGTGTGGAAGCCGCTGCCAGCTCGTAAACAAATGGGGAGCAGACGGAAGAACTGCGCCTGAACACGTGTGGAACACTCCCAGTTGACTGGACTGCAACAATGTGAGGTGCTGCACTTCTGCACGGATGAGAAGACTTTGCGAGATATGATGCATTTGGTATAATTTCCGCTGTCGCAGTCGGGGCGTTTAAGAAAATGTTATTCAATGAAGGTTCAACAGTTGCTTCTTTTTGTGTGTATGTGTATGTGTGTGGGTCTGTGTGTGTGTTTTTTTACATTCAATGCTAACAAGCTATTTTGCTCGAAACACCAGCCTCTATCAAACAGGAGCAGATATCGCACAACAAAATAAACTTTCTGTCAAAAGCTTACACCGGAATAAAGGGGACATGTTTTAATCCTAATGCAAGCCTACATCTCCTCTCTGCAGTTTCTGAGGTGTACACGACTACAAGCCGCAGGACTGGGTCTCTCTGCAGTTTCTGAGGTGTACACGGCTACAAGCCGCAGGACTGGGTCTCTCTGCAGTTTCTGGGGTGTACACGGCTACAAACCGCAGGACTGGGTCTCTCTGCAGTTTCTGGGGTGTGCACGACTACAAGCCGCAGGACTGGGTCTCTCTGCAGTTTCTGAGGTGTACACGGCTACAAGCCGCAGGACTGGGTCTCTCTGCAGTTTCTGAGGTGTACACAGCCACAAGCCGCAGGACTGGGTCTCTCTGCAGTTTCTGAGGTGTACACGGCTACAAGCCGCAGGACTGGGTCTCTCTGCAGTTTCTGAGGTGTACACAGGCACAGGCCATTGAACTGGGAGTCTCTGGGCCCTCTCTGCGGTTTCTGCGATATGCGCAAACACAAGCCGCCGGACTGGGGGTCTCTGAGCCCTATCTGCAGTTCCTGCGATGTGCGCAGCCACAGACCACTGCACTGAGTCTCTCTGAGCAGCTCGGCACGACAGTGACACGGCCACTGCCGCAGGCGAACGCTTTATGGATGGTGCGACTCTGCAGGGTTTATCTGAACCTGCAACGCCACCCCGTGCACAATGCCTATGCCTACACACACACCACCACCAGACAATGGCAGGCGCGAGGCTTTGTATCTGCGCTGCTTTATGTGCGTCCAGGCACTGTAAAGCTGCTTTGTTTTGAGCGGTAAGTCATTGCTGTGCGCCAGTGCACTCGGAAGGTAATGCAATGGCCCTCTCTCGACCACACGGAGGCTCAGGAATGTCGCAGCTTCTTTGCAAGAGAGAGAGAGAGGAGTGCCAAATCACGTGATGTGACGAACGAGGTGCCCAAGTGGTCTCCCCACATGCTGGCGTGCGCTAGCTGAGTTTATAGGATATAGGAGGTCTGCTATAAATTACTTAACGCAAAGGAAGTGGATGGGAAAAGTCAGCCACAGCGTTGTCAAACGTTACAATTAAGCGTCAAAAAACATTACATAGGGGGTCAGAATCCCAAAAACATACATAACGTAATTTATGAACGGTCCTAAGTGCATTGGTATCTATGTAACTCGGAAAATAAATACCTTGTTCCACTTATAAAATTATGAGAGTTTAATTTACGTTTCATCGTTCATGAGATATCCCTAGCTTTGCTCTAATATCACACAGCATATGCAGATATAAAAATACATTCTACGTAGAAGGGAATAGGTCATAGGTACAACTAAACAACCACCACCAAGCCTCTGCATCCCAGTTGAGCACTCGCACATAATATTCCTCCTCTCTTGAATTTATGATCTGACACACCCATTTCTCTCCTCATTTCTCAATGACCGGGCGTTTTCAGTGGTATTTTTAGGCTGACGGTGGGCTTGGCCGCTGATGGCCAGATGTCTCTGTCGCGTGCCGGTCCTCTGATATTGTGCTGCCGTAGACGATTACACCACCAGCTTCGACCAGATTACCGCCATATATGCACGACTGTGGGTACCATGCGGCGACGGCGGCAGAGCTGCAGAGTGCAGTGGTTACGACAACAACGGCACTCCTTGAACACGGCTCATGAAAGTCCTATAAAGTCGATGTGCTGTGTTCTGGCATCTCCGCACTAGCGCCGCCGCCGTGGCTGTGGGAATAAGCGCGGCCGGGGCACCCCCCGACGGGCCCGTGCGGGCGACAGTAAATTCCCGGCGATAGAATCGGGGCCGGCCTGAGTGTGTGTTTATGGAGAACGCCCGGCTGTGCATGGCACGCCGCGTGAGACGGCGATGGACGACGATAACGACGGCAGCCTCTCCGTCATCGTGTCCGACGACGGGGGTGGGTCAGTGCGGGGGCGAGGCACGCGGCCGACCGCAGAGCCGCTCTCTGGGTAGTTGATTAACATTGATTTTGCCTTTTTGTCCGATAAAGCAGCTTACATCTAGCCTGGTAGGATGTTTTCGTCTTCCGAGAATTTTGACTGCTCATTTCCTCAACAGTTTCCTCCAACACTTTTCTCCGAGCACATATGCTTTGTCTTTGAAAGTTTTGCGTATATTTACGTTATTTTGATATCCACGGGTAAAAATACCAGGGCACAAACATCATTAGGGGATTAAGGCCACCTTCTTATAAACATGTATTTTGGCATTTTATCGTGATTAAATTCGATGCATTGCACAAGCCTTCAACCAAGGGCGTCGCTACGGATTTTCGAGTTCGAGGGGGTGGGGGGGTGACACAGAGTTGGAAACCTATGACCAGCTGTACTTATGTTTGGTCGGCTATGAATAGGGAGGTGCAACACTTTGACTTCTTAAACACCAGTGCATTCCCATTAAGTAGCAAAGAGATCAGTTGTGCCCCAAAATTTTACATTTTCAACGATGTTACAACCAAAAGCAGAGGCTTGTCCCCCCGTCATTTTCCAGAGTGGTCTGCCTGGCCTCTAGTTCACCCCCTCTCGTAGCGACGCCCCTGACTGATTCAAAATGGAATGGTCCATATTTGTTTGGTAAATTTGTTTGGTTTGACAATCTATTACGTTCCTATCTCCGAAGGCACCGTTCAGGGTCGCGGGGCAGTGCTGCACTGCAGTGCAGCGAGCTGGGCGCTCAGTGAGGCCGATCTAAGCTCAAAATCCGGCGGGTTAAATGGTGCAGGTGCAATCTGATCCAGGAAAAGTTGGTATTACCACTTAATACCACCAGTTGGTGAATCATTGAGCTATACAAAAGTTTAAGGTGGTGTTTAGTGGACTAATGCAGTACTTATTGGCTGTGTTTTTATGGTCTGTCTTACTTTGGGCTCAACGATAAGTTCAGTTTTATCTAGATCATCGTTTTATCATTGTTTGCATTGAATTCACCATAATGTATCAATGTATGATCAATGCAACAATAGTGTATCAATGTAGCAATCTACCAGTGAATATTTTCCCCGCTTGTTTGCATTTATTCTGAAATCATAACGTTGGGATATATACCAGTTTGCTTCTCTGAAAGGAAATGTTAGTGGCACTTATGTCAAGGTATATTTAGTTGGTTTGTATACATTTTCAAGAGACTAGTGGGATAGAAGGCATACAGTTTTGAACCCAGAGGGGATTACCATATCCTCCACCAAAGATGTTAGGGCCCTACTGAGGGTTTTCGCTTTTCGTCCCATTGCATCAAGGTTAGCCTATGCATGAGCACGCTTCCGAATGGGAAGAGCGTTTGATGCTGTATTCGGTCCATTAATTACCGAGCGAGCCCGCAGCGCCCGCGGGTTGTATCCCTTTAGATGGACACAATTTTAAATATCAGAGACCCGGCGTGGACCTACCATCACACTAACAATAAGCTAATACAAATCTCTGCGAATAAATGTCGTACCGGGACGAAACTTGTACTTATGAGTAGCAGCATTAATTCAATTATATGCATCAATTTTTCATAACAAAATTGTAGCCCTCCATACAGGGGCGTGCGTTTCAGCGAAACTTTTCAAGGTCCCTTATATAATTATTTTGAGACGGTTCAACACAGATGAATCGAAATATTTGCAGTAGGTGTGCCCGTGAGCTTTGAGAAAAGGGTATGTTTCTTTCCCGAAATCTTATTTGACTGTACTACAAGAGGAGTAGGCTGAAAACTGAAGAATTACTTTATTCAGGATGTCCAAAAGAAAAAATATACATTTTTATTGAATCGTTCCTGGGTCTAACATTCTATTGTGTTCCATGTAATTTTGATTTATAAGAAATGCATATATTTACCACAGCTGGACTTATTCGGCCATTTGGAAGTGCTTATGTTACAGAGGAACGATGAGTCATCCAGAAAAATTCATTCCACCTTCACTTGTCATTTTGAAACGAAAAATCCAATCCATTATCACCAAACAAGGCATTCGCTGGTCAGCTAGGACTTCAGATTAATTAACTGGGGTCTAACATCCACCTTTAGGTATCCTTCCCTGATCCATGCTAGGCTGAACTTTATTTCTTTTCAAGACAAACATCAGAGGCGTTTACCATATAGTTGCGCGTTGGGGCACTACGTCGAAAATGGTAGAGCCTGTAAAGCTTTATATCTACTGGACACAATGTATCCTCTCAACATATTTTCCCTAAATTTTGACTGAATTGGTGTGCATTCCTTGTTCTTACAACACAGAGGACTCAGTTGTGACGATGGATGGCTTGATGTGCAGCGTGAGAAATATTCACATTGTAATCTGTTTTCATAAGGGGTATTTAATCAATCATTACCCGAAGAAAACTGTTACTTGAAACGAAATAGCGGCATGCAGCTTCGTTTTCGGAGTAAGGCGCATTTTTCGCTCAAAATGATGGCTCATTACACATTGTTTATATGTTATGACACTGTAAATCACCAACATGGACTAGCACTTAGCACGCAAAAATAAAAAACAGCCACTCTTATCACTGTCACGACTTGTCACACGGACATGGTTGAGTAGTGCAGAAAGCAAGGCATTCCGGTCACTCACGTAGACCTTGATCGGCTATTATGCTCTGCCTGGTGAAAGGGATAGAGTATAATGTTCTTAACCATCGACTTCACCAGAACAAAGCAATGGCAGTACTAGACCGCCCATTAGATCTGATACGAAAAGGCTTGCATGTCTACACCCTGCAAAGTGGTGAGACTTTTGCTTATTGAAATATCTAGATGTTGATTTAACCGCAGATATGAGCACCGTAGAGTAGGTAGCCCGTACGTCTTGCAATTCAAAATGCTTTGAAGAATGATGAATTTGCATCAACCGGTCTTAATAAGTGTGCCTTCTTGATCTATATAAATGTAGCCTGCTGTAAACATTCCTAGATCTTTAGTTCCGTGGAAGAAAGGACTGGCGTACCATCAGTGCCAGGTCGTTAAACTGAGACTTCCCTGTCGCTTGGAATGGTCGCTTCGACATTAAGAAAAAACATTCACACATACATACATACTTGCTGTTAAAGGGAGTTACGCGAAAAAATTATTATTGTGGTTTTTAGCTATTTGAAAAATCCTGATGACGAAACTGTCAATTATTTTTGTATCTATGGAAAAATTTTGGGAGGCCACTCACTTATTATCGAAAAAGCTTAACAGTTTCGATAAAATGCTGAAACCTTCACCCATCACTTACTTTTTGAAAACTATTTAAAATTGAAAGTAATGTTTTTGTGATTTGTATTTGAATTAAATTTACAAAGCCTTTAAAAACTACAAAATGCATTAGTTTGCCCTAGGAACGGAAAAAACAATTACTCAAGTCTTCAGCCGTTTCGTACCTCGGGTCTTGAGTCATCTTCTGCTTTAGCCCCAGGAATACGAAACTTTTGCGTCAGAAAGGTCACGTGACCTCCCTATGAGGTGGCTGTACGTTCTGATTGGTCAATTGTGATTTCCTAAAATTCCTACATCTTTGTTTTAATATTATTTTTGGCTGTAGCTTTTTAAAATAACTTTTTATTTAATAGTTTGAAACTTTCAAGTCACTGCTTAGGAAAAATAAGACCGGTTTTTTAGAGAATTTGATAGCCTCAGCCGGGGGTACGTCATTTACATTGATAAGAGGTGTTCCGATAAAGTGGTCTAGAAATGTTGATTTTGAGAGCAATTTTAAGGCATTTGCAGGCCGAATTCGAAACAAAATGAGAATAGGACTTCTGAAACAACTTTTTGTGACCTTTTGATCTAGCCAATAAAATTTTTTGCGTATCTCCCTTTAAAGGTAATGGGCTTTCCCGGCCGTGATTATCGCCAGTTAAAGGTCAAGATCGGTCTGTCAGAAACTATACCAGGACCGTTCGTGCGGAATAGTTTTCCGACCATGTCACACTGGGTTGAAAATATAGATCGTGCTAGCAACTACCGTTGTTTCAGGCTTCCCTGTCATAGAAGAGGCATATAAATTATTTCAGAAAATACATCCGATGTTAAAAGCAAGTTCTGTGGAGCCAATTCAGAGAATGCTCCGATCGATGTTGCTGAAAACTGTATGGCTTGAATGTGCAGGGGTTACTGAACTGTAAAATAGCGCGGGAATTGCTGCCGGCAGCGTGACTCTTCCGTTTTCTCTGTTTCATTACTTTTCCTGCTCCTCTTAACTATCTTGTTCTTATAAACGAGTAAAAGAGCAAAAAACTTTGAAAGTTTCGATATAGCTAGCCTTAGCAATAACTTTTCTTGAAACAGAATAAAGTGGTTTGAACTCTGGCCATTTTGTCCCTGCATGACCAATTTTTTAGAGACCTCAACAACCGTTCAGATGTCTCTCTATAAATCCACCACGTGACAGCTGGAGGGTACCCCTAACCCAGACGTCACTTAGGCTTTCCTCCACCTCCTCGCTGTGGTCCTCTCTTCCACAGCCCACCCCAGCAAACGGCAGACGCATTTCGAGCATTTGACGACGTGAGGTTCGCGTCGGCGAAATGCGATCGTCGCTAGCGCTGGGGTGGCGTGCACCGCCGAACTTTTTACCAACAGGCACGCGCTATAGTGCTTGGGTATCCTCGAGTGCGCGCGCGCGTGAAAAACAGCTGTGTACCGTGTTTCGCAAAAAAGCTCCCACACAAAGGCTTTGCAAAGCTGGTAAAACGAGTGATCCGACTTGTTAAGTTGCCGCTTAGATGATCGCCTTGCAAGCTGTTTTCAGGACTACCCATATGAGTTTCGGTTGGCTCCGAGCATGCAAATTAGGGGCTCTGAATGACGTAACACGCATATTGGGGGATTTGGAAGCCCTCCTAGCCATTTTTTTCAACCTGGACAGAGAGCCGCTCGTAGCCGAACAACGATGCTCAGCCATATTTAAAAGAATTTGATGGCACGCCAATTGGTGAATACAGTTTGAAAATTGTTCGATGAGTTCTTGACTTACATCCTTTCAGAGTCAGACCAACATTTTGAGATCCCCACAATCGCGCTGTCAGACTGGTTCGCCTGCATTGGAGACCGAGTGCTGGCGTCATAATGCCATCAACCTAATTTGGGTGTCAAGGGGCCATGCTCCCCAAATATAGAAATTGTGGCTGATTTTCCTTATAAACGCTATGTTTTTAGGATTTCTCTGAGTTTCCCCCTCCCCCAAACGGCGCTCCTGCGTCCGCCCCTGTCTGTGACGGTCAGCGCACGCACCGCACATTAATCAGCAGCTCCTTGCAGCTCCACGGCATTATCGCTTTGCTACTCGTTTCACAAATCTTTGGTGTCCAGCATGTTTCTTTAGATTTCGTCGGCTATTTTTTCTACCGAAAGCCTATTTTGTTTTGACTAGATGAACCGTAGCTAAAGTGCGTAATAGAAGGAAGCGAGCTGGTCCGAAGGCTTGTTAAGCCAGGCATTTTACATGCATGGTTTCAAGTTTTTTTCAATGCGGTTTGTATGAAAAGCAAGTAGTGTGATATTAGTTGAAGTATGATAAAAGCGAGAAAAGTGGAAGTTTAGATGGTCAGATAATAAAAATGTCACTATTTCACAAACTAATATTATACTTATCTTCTATCTAAATGCAATGTTAAAGCAGGTTTTCTAAATTGTGATTATCGGCAATGTTAAAACAAGACATTGCTTCAGAACACTGAAGCGCCCCACCCTGTACACGGTTATATAAACCTGAGATAGAAACTGCCCCGTCCAAGCAGCGAGAGCGCGTGATCCAGATGGGCGCGAATTCCGTGAACGGTACTCGGCGGCGCCCCAACTGCGAGATCTTGTGGGGGGTCCACGTCGAGAAGGCTCGAGGAACGACTGACTCACCCATCTGGCGAACGGGCGGCAATAAAAAAGGTGTCGAGTGCGCCGCTCTGTGACTGCTTCTACGTGTGAAGCGTCTGGAGTGCTGCAGGGAAATACCAGACACTAAAACTGTTTGAGTGTGTGTTTTTTATGTTCCAGGCGTTCATCTTCTGCATTGACGTTAACATTGGCCAGCTTTGAGCTGGCATGGAGGTTTCAGGGCGTGGGAGGTCTTCTACAGACGTGCTAAACTGGCCTGTCAGGTCAGTTGATCTTTATTGGAGCAAGCTGTCGCCCCGGAAATAGACAAGCAAGTGACCCTGAAAAGGGTCTGGCAAGTTTGATTCCGGACACTAATGGCACATCTTACCCTAAGTATTAGACACTCGCACTCACAGATCCTGTTGTAGTTCTCACCAGAGTTGCTCTTTTTTAAAATGTTTGCTCCTGGCACTGGGCCTGGCACTGACAAGTTCGAGACGGCCCCGACAAATTCCTGCAAGAATGAAATTGTTAAATGCGTTGGTTCAAAATGATACTATTGTGAAGTACAGAAAACGACAGCAGAGTGATAGCCGAATCTGCAAGTCTCAACGTGTTGAAAACAACTGTGCAAGCATACTTCCGCGAAATAGGTCATCAGGGATTATTTGGGTGTCCTAGGTAGCCAATGCTGGATAAATTCTTCAGAGAAACACATAATTTTTTAAAAACAAGGTATGAAACCGGTGTCTATTTTATTAATCAAACCTTGATTTTAAATCTATCGTAGAATAATAAAATGCAGAAAATCTAGCTGATGCAGATTAGACTGTCTCATCAACAACCCTCACCCGAACATTTTCGGTCCAGATGAGATCTCAGCAAATCCTTGTTGGCCCTGCGAAGTCCGGACTGGATCCAGCACCAAGTCTCAGTGCCAGGACGCCGTAACCAAAAGTGCAATTTCTAGTTACGAAGATATTGATGGCTTCACCTGAACAGTCCATGCCCTGTCTAATAATTCAGGGAGCTTTCCGAGCAGGTGCTCTAATTGCTGACAGCAGGGCGGTGTGGGGTGGTGACTGATCCCGCAGATGGTCCCATCCATCAGACCCCAGCCCTCCTTTACCGCCGGAGACGCGCGTCGGAGCCGCGGAGGGAAGGGCGGCAAGATAATTCCTCCCACCTCTCACCAGGCAAAGCAAAATCCTTCAGGTACTTAGTAGTGAAAAAACATATGATTTGGAGATTTTCTCCTTGACGCATGCTTTTTCTGGTGGGACGTTCAGACCTTAGTTCAGTTCAATTCAGTTATTGGGCACTTCGTAGTGAAAAAGCATATGGTTCGGATATTTTCTTCTTGTCATATGCTTTCTCTGATGCATGATGGTATCCAGGGGTGTAGCCAAGGGGGCGGCAGAGACAGCCGCCCCCTGAGGGCCGAAGGGCCCCCTGAGGACACGGGCCGCGCGAAGCGCGGCTCGCCCGCACTATGCTCTGTGGCCAAATTTGAAATCTCATACCAGACAGGGCCCTCTTAAACCCTCTTCAGCACTCTATTCTGTAACAAGCAGGACCCTTTTAGCGCTGTCGCAGGGGCCCTTTTCGGGGCGCCGCCCCCCTGAGCGAAATCCTGGTCACGCCCCTGATGGCATCTAAATTCAGTCCAATGATATGGAGCAAAATGTCACGGAAATGAACCGGCTTCTTGCTTTCCCCTTTGAACGCTTGTAGCTTTGCTCTTGCTGTGTTTTATTGGTGGTTTATCGGGGATTTTGTTAGTGCCTCACCACTTGCTTTCTCGTCCCTTGCGCACCACTATTGCTGCCTCGGGTCGTTTCCACAGCTAACCACTAAGACGTGGTACTCTGTTTCCCACAGGCTTTCGGAGATCTGCACACCACTCCGGGGAACCATGGACGCAATCCATCCAAATCTCCTTGACATAAAATGCAAAATAAAGTCGTGAAAAGCTTATGTGGCAGCTGTATTTTGCCTGATGAGTCTGGCATGGAAGCTTCCTCCGAACGATTGGGCAGGCTCTATACGATGTGTGATACTCCTAAATTTTTCTCAGACCAGTTCTAAACTCGTTTACTGCTTGTGACGATTCAGAGTTACCCTTTTGACCCAACTCCGACATAGCATTGCTGGTGGAGTTTAACCACGCTCACAAGCTTGGCTTTGATATACGCGTCATTGGATTTTATGTAGATCTGAAGTCAAGTTTCATCATTTACTACGTATAACACAAGAGTCATGTCAGTGAAGCTCTCACACTGAAGGTTTATTGTTGTGAGTTTTCATCAGCGAGCAGCCAACCTCTGGTTAGTGGGCCTGCTATCTGCATGCACGTTGCTAGAGTTAATTTTCTCATTTTGAACAGCCAATGTATGTACACCTATAACAGGGAGCATCTGATGCACGCGCGACTTTTTTGTCGAGAAGTTAACAAACAGCTACGATCTTAATATCTGATTTGTGTCTTTCAGAGCTGAAGCGATTTTGTGAGGTGTCGGGTAGAGGACAAATCACTATAGGCCGAAACTACCAAACGAGGTCCAATACTGTTTCTGGGTGCGCCAATGAGAGGTCAATGAATGCAGCCTGGAATGTGTATATCACTAGGGTCGTTCAAAAAAACTTTTTTACTTTTCAGACTCGAATTCACTTTTTTCCCATTATATATTCAATTCTGATTTAAATGAGTGACATTCCAAGCATCTACGACAACGGGAACGATCGCCTCAAAACGGTTAAATATTTCATGTTTTAGGCGCGATTGGCCGCCCGGCGTTGCAGTCTCCCCTTGTTAAATTGGTATGAAAGGGTGCATAACCTACCAGTAAAGACAGCGTGGCATGTTCGTGAGTATAAGAGCGGTAGATGGGATTTAAAATGCAGGCATTTAGCTGTCAGATGTATTTGCAGCGCAATACAAATACATGTTATTCCACAAAAGACCTGAAATTAAATTGTTCAGCACCCTAGTACTTTAAATTCCGACAGAACAGGAATGCATTCCGGAGGCGAACCTTTCTCTGGTAACATTCGTTGGAGAACGTCGTTGGGGCAGGTGCTTCTCCCTATCCCCTTGCGAACTACTTAAGTGCTCTGATACAACTAGAAGAAGACCCTGCTGCATATTTTTACCTTTTGGATGGCTTACGAAATCTTCCACCAGCTTCACGCCACGTTCTGTGGGATCGTTCACCACATGAAGTTCTGGAAAACCTTGAAGCAGGAGAAGCTATAGCAGTCACCAGCTTCTTAACGGAGCCATTTCTGGTCAGAATATTTCAGATTCAGGCAATCGAATACCAGCCAGCTTTCAGGAGTGACAAGCTGGCTGAGGATTAGAATCGAGCATTCACCGAGCTCTTCATAGCCTCTATCGGAATCTTAAGCTTGCCCTAGTCAAATGTGAATTGTTTGCTGTTTTGGCCGGATAGCTTTGAGGCTCATAGAAGGCTCTAAAGCTGACTATCCGTGACGGAGGAACCCAAATACATGGTTTAGAAACACTTACAAGGAAAGCTGCTAACTCTTTCGGGGTCTGAGTGGCTCAGTCGGTTAGCGCTTGCGCTCGGCTCGGCCAATGACATTCTGTATGTGCTGGGTGTCGTGGGCTCGAGCCCACCCAGAGGCAGAATCTGGCGCCCTGCTCTAGCCCAAGCTAATTCTTTCCCTCTCGCCTGTGATGCCATAGGACCTGAGCAGTTGATGCGTTGTTAAACTCTAAAAATTATAATATTCAGTCTTTAAGTATCTTCTGGAATGATGAACGGAATCTGACTCAGTAATAGCACGCACTTTGTACTATAAATGTCGTATATTCCATGAATATGGCTCGCTGGTGGGCTCCGGGTCTTCTAAACAGCCATCTGTTGGAGGCAACTTCTCCTGAAAGCCACACGTAAACCAGCTTGCGCCATCCGTGATTATCTTTTCAAGGAAAGCAGAGCTAGCATGTCTTTCAGAACCAAAGCACTAGCCGGGTCTGATGATCCAGGAACGTTCCCTGATAAGTCTTCCAATAAAAATACTCCGGTATTGTGTAGAGGCGCTGAAGTCAATGTGCAAACGCAACTGTTATTTATGAACAGAAAGTTGTAATCTGCCTCGCAAATAAGAATCACAATGCTGGAGGTAAAAAGGTAGTGACACAGGGCCTGGCCTAAACAGCAAAGCCATCCACCTTTCAGTTGGGTAGGCTAAAGTTTCCGACAGAGGCTATGAAGAGCTCGGCACGGTACCAAGACTCTGCCGATTTGTCATTCCTGAAAGCTGGCTGGTATTCGAGAGCCTGAATCTGAAAGATTCTGACCAGAAATGGCTCCGTTGAGAAGCTGGTGACTGGTATAGCTTCCCCTGTTTCAGGGTATTCCAGAACTTACTGTCGTGAACGGTCCCAGAGAACGTGGTGTAAAGCTGGTGGAAGATTTCGTGAGCCATCCAAAGGGTAAAAAATATGCAGCAGGGTCTGCTTCTAGCAGTATCAGAGCTCTTTAATAGTTTGCAGGAGAATTGGGAGAAGCACATGCCCCAACGACGTTCTCCAACGAATGTTGCCAGAGAAAGGTTCGCCTCCGGAAGGCATTCCTGTGCTGTCGGGATTTAGAGTACTAGGGTGCTGAATAATTAAATTTCAGGTCTTTTGTGGAATAACATGTATTTATATCGCGCTGCAAATACATCTGGCAAGTAAATTCCTGCATGCTAAATCCCATCTACCGCTCTTATACGCACGCACATGCCACGCCGTCTTTACTGGTACGTTATGCACCCTTTTCATGCCAATTTTACAAGGGGAGACTGCAACGCCGGGCGGCCAATCGCGCCTAAAACATGAAATATTTAACCGTTTTGAGGCGATCTTTCCCGTTGTCGTAGATGCTTGGAATGTCGCTCATTGAAATCAGAATTGAATATATAATGGGCAAAGAGTGGGTTCGAGTCTGAGAAGAAAAAAGTTTTTTTTAACGACCCTTCTATATCACCTATCACTCTCATCAACCGCAGAGCAGTGACTGTGGAACGTCCGAATTTAAGGGGGGGCACCATGAACTTTTCAACCCATTTCTTTCTAGTCAACGCTTTAGAGTTAAAAGTTGTTAATAAGTGTTAAAATTTCTGATTTAAGGGAGGCACCGTGCCCTGTGCGCCCCAGTTCCGCCGCCAGTGCCGCAGAGATGGCCCAAGAAGCTCCAGCTATCTCACCAGCCGACGAGGTTTGTTTATAGATAGGACGTTTTTTCAGGTCTTCAGCTATTTTCATGGCATTTCTCCGCAGATCACAAAAAGCTGATGGAAAGGAAATTCCATACTGCGCTCTACAAGTAAAGGACAACTCTGACTGTTCTGGCATGCAAAAAGAACCTTCTCTTATCACTGTTTAGCGCGAGACATGGGGTGGGCAGAGGGAGAGGACCAGGAGAGGGTTGACATGGATCCTCTCTGCCTATTTCACTGTTGGCGCCGGTATGGTGGGAAGATGCTGGAGAAAGATAGTCACGACGACAGCAGCCAGACAGGCAACCCTGCTGGTGGCGGCACCGTGGTTTTTGCGCGGTAATAACCCCCGGAAACTTTACCTGGAGACCGCGATGGGAGAGATGGAAACACAACGACCATGTAGGAAATGTGTCAACCGCGCAGACTTGCCCTCTAGAGCAGAAGACATGCATGCGTTCCATAGGCGGATCCAGGGGCGAGTGTGGGCTATTTCTCTCCCCATTGAACCTTCGGCGCCAACTTCAATAGTCACAGCTCTACCTAAAAGGTCGCTTTTCTGTCCCTCTGCCCCCCGGACGCGAGTATCAGCGCCCCCGCAACCTTTCGACCATGTGCCACCCCCCCTCGATAAGAAGTATGTGATCCGCGGTCGTGACCCTAGAACCAAGTTTTTTTACGTAAAATTGGCCCTGCATTCTGTAAGACCTAAGACATTCAGGCAAACGTACAGAATAAGCTGGAAACGTTAATGGCTAAACAGTACTTTCTAACTTACTAGTCGTTAAAACTCAGGACTGTGGTCATGAAATCATGTACGTGACTGACCGATTCAAGGTTCTACTTATCGGCGCCATAAAAAACACCCGTGCCGTGCGGTCAGTGGGCTATATTTCGAGTGCCCAGCTACACTTTTGACCGCGACAAAAAACCAGACATTGGCTATTAAGTTCTTGTTAACTGTAACCCATAGCTTAATCAGACCACCTGCGGCCCACATCACCGAGACAGCTGGCAGGCGCTGCTGTGGTGGATCACATCTCGTGACTGCCGTTCCACCGCCCTCACCCACCGCAGCATCGGCAGCGCCTCTGGTCTGTTTTTTCGAGAGCGCCCGCTGTGCCAGCGCCGTTGCTCCCGTCAGGTACGCTGCGACCGGTGCCGCCACCGCGGCCTCGCTTGAACGCGACGGAGGGAAGCCAAACAGAGATCCGGTGAAGACGGCGGGAAAAGGCGGCCTCTGAAGCGGCAGCCATGTGATTTCTGCAGGGTGCCATCTGCATAATTTTCGCTCATTTACCAGCACTTCCCTCGTGCACGGACATTAAATTCTGAATGACTGCCAGATCGCAGTCGGGGTGTTTGCCGTGCTGCCATATCCCACGGCGGTGCGGAAGCGCGCCATTACCGAGCACATTAGCATTTGCATGGGCGCCGGAGCGCAGCCGGGCGGGCGGCGTGGTCCCGCAGAGGCCGCCGCCGACCCAGCACCAACTCCTAATTAATGGCCGGCATTAGCATATAAGGAGGACGGTGTGTTACTGCGTCCCGGGGAAAACTGAGCGCCGCCGGCGTCCCTCGCCCTGCACCTGTGCACCCTGCGCAGCACTTTCCAACATGGAGCAGAACGGCGGGCACATGAGCGAAGTGAGTGCAAGTGACGTCACAGCACTGAGGCACAAGTGACGTCACTGCACTGCGGAGGAGGCTCGGCCGGATCCTGTGCTCACGCAAAACGATGTAGAGATAGTGTTTCCGAGAGGCTGCAGCGAAGCAAGCGAGGCGTAGTTATAATCGGAGCTTGCATGTGAAGTCCATTCGTAATTCGGATGAGGCTAACTGTAATGGGTATTTTCACAGGAAAATAGGGTGGCAGCTTGCTAGCCTGGTACCGTAATTGGATACACTTATTCAGTTCGAGTTCATTCTTGTCCCCATGGCACTTGATTCTCACGCACCCATTCCCAGTTCTCGAGGAAATTTGTATTAGGCCATGCATTTAATGAGACGAGCTAGAACTTACTCAAATTTTGTATTAGACAGGTCTAGAACCCGATCGGCAGACCTTCCAAATGTTAAAGTATTTTGAATAATTTTGTCTAATATTGACCATATGTAATTTAATAATATAATAATAATAATAAATCGAATGCATATATATATATATATATATATATATATATATATATATACATAATATAAATAATACATATCTACATAATCGAATATAGTAATATTGTTTTTTCTGACATAACATCGACGAACTTTTTCTAATTATTCACCATGTCAGGATATTCTTCTATATACACCGTTGATGTGAGATCCGACCAGCCCAATGCTTAACATGATGAAACGATCTCTTGAGAAACGGAATACTTGTTTCGACAAAAGCCGTGGACTCAGTTCAAGCTGGGTTGATTAAGTGCGTGCGTGTTGGTTTCAAGGGTATATCAGCTCTAAGCGGGAATATCGTGACCCCAGGTCCTCCTCTTGGATCGTGTTGGGATGATGGATGAAATTCTTTGGAAAAGTTGCCAGTCATCGTTTTCGCATTATAGACAGCCTACTACTTAGATGGCCGGATAGTTATGTGAATATTTCTGAAATTGCACGATATCTCGAATAACAATGAAACATATCATGTTGAGTTTCAGTGACATTTATGACGTCACTTATTTAGTACTTTTAATGAAATGGCGTCATCAAAGCATTAAACAATACTTTTGACATGTTTTATAGCGTGAAATTACTCCTTGTCGTCTCGTATGAGTAAAAAAGGAAACCGAGAGATGAATTTGTAGATGAAAATTTCCCGCGGAAATCATATCCATGGCATCAGTCTATATGCATGTAACACGTATATTTTCAGATAATATTTTGGTTGCAAATTTAGATCGTGTGGTTTATTTTGCATTATCTGGCCAACACGTTTGTCAAAATGTGAGATTTATGTACGCATTCCATTCTTTGAGGAAGGAAAAATTAAAAACACATTAACAGGCATCGCTGATGAAGTCAGAAATATATAGCATATTCGTGAAAGCAATTAATCAAGCAATATATCTGTAAAAAACAATTCTGAAAATGTCACTCTCTGGTGGCCAAAAATGAGAACAAAGTTAAGACGTGTCATATTGCAGGACTCACAACTTTAAGGCGTCATTTTGTCGTAATGGTATAAGTAGGGTAGAGTGGGGTAACGCGCCCACCTGGGTAAGACGCCTACTACTATGTCCAGGCTGATGTATGAACTGTAGCCTCCATCCGGTATTTTTTTCTGGTAGCGGCCTTTCTGATCCGGTCCTGGGCATGATTGGACGCGCCCAGTAAACTCCGGTATTTTTCAGCAAACATTTGTTGCTTTTTGCATCTCCGGACATAAAAACAATCTGTCTTAAAGTTGCGATTGTACTCTATGCGATGTAAATGTGCTCACCCTACCACCTTTGGCACTGAATTGTCTTACAACGTAAGTATAATGATATTCCTATTTGTTCACGTGAAGCAAAAGGTAAAATATACGCTGAGAGTTTTATGACGGCCTTTTAATCCAGGGCTTGGGCGTTTTACCCCGCTATCGGGGTAAAACGCCTTTTACATGGTCTGAAGAAAAAATAGATTTCGCACACTTTGCATCATGTCAGAATCACAAATTTCTATCTGAGTGTAGAAAAACGATTAAAGAACTTAACAAAGAAAAAATAAAGTAATTCCGTCCTGGTAGGATCGGCACAGACGAATTCTCCCTTAACGTATGCGTCTTACCCCACTCTACCCTAACTGTTTTCTGGTTGCCTACAAATAACGAAACAATTATGGGGATGGTCCAGGCCCTCTTGCAAAAGTCCGAGAGCTTTTGGTGCTAGGTGCTTTGTAAAAAAATTACCCAAGACAAGGGATGAAGGGAATTGAAACACGTGAGTCATAATTGTCATAACAAAGAACAAGGCAATAATAGCGCATTCACTACATTTCAATTCGTCATTTATCTTGGGTATTTTTTCAAGGCCAGTGGGTATTTCCTGAAAAAATGTCTGGCACCAAAAGTTCTCGGATTTTCGCAAGAGGGCCTGGACCATCCCCTATGTTTTACAGGCACTGAAAGTTGTGTTTCTCTGCTCAAAAATACTAAGAATATATGCTCAAAAGTGCGAAGAGAGAGGGGCCTGAAAAGGTACCCCTGTGCCAGGCGCGGGTTACAACGAGCCATTTGGCTTCCTTGGTGCCTGGCACTGACCTGGCACCATGCAAAAGCGCCTGCAACAAGGGCCTCTTTGCTGGAGGTGAGCCGACGGGTACGAGGTAGTTCAAGCTGCTTGTGTATGGATGTGCTGAAATTATTTTTCACGAGCGCTTCTCTGCTGGGGGGCGGTGCTTCAGATGTGGCCGTTATACGCCTCCATGTGCGCTTCTGAGCTGCTTGGCTGCTGCAGGCGGCGGGGTGACTACCCTAATCCCGCTAATGAGCAGTAGCGGGAACCGCACGCTCCGTATCTGCGATGAACTGCGCCATGCCGGCACCTGCCGAGCCTTTACACTGCTCCCGACCTGTCGGACGCAGTAAGTAATGGCCGCAGATTACAGCTGCCTTCTCTGCTGCGTATGTACCGCGAGTGCATTGTGGTAGGTGCCTGACCTGCAGGACGACCGTCCTTGCCTTGTAAAACGTGCAGATCTGCACTTGGATCCGCCGCAGTGCAATCAGCTTTTCTTCGCGGGTTCTCTCCAGACCGCTGAGCTCCGCCAACCGTTAGATACTTATAAGTGTTATTTTTGCAAGATGTCTTCTCAGAATATGCATGACATCCTTCTTGTGCACTAGGTAAGAACCGTTACGCTCCAGAGACATAGGTATATATTCACATGATTTTGTCTACAGACACAACAGCACACTGATACGAAGATAATATTGATGAACAGTTGTAATCATTGTGTACGCGACCCCTGTCACCCGACAAGAGGTCAGTCATTCTGTGGTATGCCAGTGAGAATGGCAAAATCGACCGTGCGCGAGCTGTAGTGACTCATCGTCTTTCAAGTCACCAACGCTCAAATTGAAACCATGCGACTTGTTAACCGGGCCGGAAATGAGACGCGCTGCCTCAAATTCCTGCTCTAAACTGGTGGGAGTCTTGCGAAGGCTAGGCGACATGCCATCAAGTCGAGTGAGTTGCTCCAATTAGGACAGCATGACTACTGGGAAACAAACCCACACGATCCTGTGCGGTGCCCATCGGGGACGACTCCCCGCCGCGCCGATTCGAGTGCAACTCACGATGTCGCCAACGCGAAACGACGCGCGAGCGCCCGGTGCTTCAGAGACTCGGCCACGCCTCATCACTAGAGCGGCACTCTCGCCACCAGCAGCCGCGGCAGCAAGGCGGGAGTCATCTCCGCATCGGTTCCACCCCACCACACTCACACGCCTCGCACCAGCGTTACACAATAGACGCAATTCGGGCGCACACAATACGGAGTGTCTGGCCGGAGCGCACCGTCAGTTACAACATTGTATCACAGAACAGCGCGCAGAGCAGTCACGGGCAGGGATTCTAACGAGATTGGTTCATTTGCGGAATGAGTCTTCCTCACGACCAGGACTAGAGCCCCAAAATGACTCGCAGACTTGTTCTGCGTCAATCTTGGAGGAGGTCAGTTGAGAGAGTCCTTATCTTTCTTAAATGAGATCCATGTATCTACAGAAGGGTATCAAAGACGTGACATGTTAAATTCCAAAGTTCAAAACTAGTGTTTTCTCAAGAATCCTGCCGGTCTCAAACTTATCCCATTACCGCATCTGCACGCTAGCATCACTACAGCACGTCACAGCCTAAACAACATCAGATAACATCAACTCTTTGGTTTACCGACAGTCCGGACGTCATCTGACGTCCGAGTGTGCCGTCACTATCACTATATCACGAGGCCTGCTCTACAGCGTCTCTGTTGCTCCCCAAGTCGCTCCAGTCACGGTGACCTCAGAGCGTCATCACCGCTTGTGACAGGGCACCACAAACACGGGTGCCGTACGGGGGTCAGCAAGCACATGCGGTGGCAGGTTCTGCACGCTCCTCGACAGGAGTGACTGCCGACCCTCTTCGAATCCAGCGCTGTCTGACGAGGTCACCTCGTCGCCGTCGATGCCGGACAGAAGTGCAGCGTTGTCGGCACTACCCGCGCGTCGTCTGCGATGGCGGTAGACGGCCAGCGCGCCGATAGTGGCGATGGTGACGACGAGGAGGAAGAGAACCGCCACCAGGCGGACGGGCGCGGCGCTGGCAGGGGCAGCTGCCTCCTCCGGCGCGGGCACCGGCCGCCGCGTGCTAACCTGCAGCGGCTCGCTGGCCGATGTGTCGGTAAAAACCTGTCGACAAGAAAAAAACAGTCAGCACTGCATCGGTTTTGAGCTAACAAGCTGCATTCAGAGATGAGTCGGGCGGTGATTTATGCATCGGCGAGACTATTGGCGTTGTTTCGCGCGTTCCCGCGCACTGAATCACGCTAGCAAACGCGCGTGCCAATGCGCTGCAGTGGCGTGATTTACGGTGTTTGGATTTATAGCCAGTTCGAGCTGGACCATTCTGCGATGCGGCTGATAAATCTCCCCCGGCGCAGCGTGTGCAGGGTACTGCCATATTAGCATATGGTCATACAGCATACCTGACACCGGTAAATCCGGCGCACTTTTCAAACCGAGAAAAGCGAATGGCGCCATAAAAGCGCCACGACGCGATCTTCAAACAGACTCTGCAGACTTTTCATCGTGGAAAAATCTCCACGAGCACGGGGAACCGTAAAAACACCGGGGGATGTGCGAGCAACCACGACATACGTCCGCAGTAAAACACTCACCTGCACCACGTAGTCCTCGTCTGGCCACAGCGGCAGCGCGGCGGAAGTATCGGCCGACACGAGGTGACCCCGAAGACCACCGGACATGAGCTCCCACGTGACCAGATACTGTGACCCCTGACCTCTGGACTCCCAGCTGACCGTGGCAGACACGAGAGGCTCGCGGAACAGCATCTCCTGCAGCAGTAGCGTCCATTGCTCCTGCGAACACGGGAGACGCCACCAATTGGTCAGTCGAACGCTTTGATAAGATCGAAAGAAACCGGTGGGCGGCGTCGTGCGACTGGTTAGAGGTAAGTGGCACCACACGGCGTGCCAGTAGCGAGAGCATTCGTGATTTGATGTGGTGACCAGGTAGCTCTGGGGAGCGTTAGCCTTGGTCCCAGAACGGAGCGATGTTATCTCCAGCGGGCGAGAGCGATGCTAATCAGAGGGACAGCTGATGTTTTAAGCACCAGACTGATGGTATCGGCGCGACGGCTGGAGCCGCAAAATCTCGCAAAAACACACAGGGGAAACAATGTCACCCAACTGACGCCATGGGAACGGAAAAACACATAGCACCCCGCTGTGGACGATGGGAGGGGTACGTACTCGTAGACGGTTCCACCAGCACGCTGATGGTTTTCCAGGGAACAGGATTAGTGCACAGTTCATCAACCCAAAAATAGGCATGAGATGGTCCCATTGAGTTCATGGCGGACAATTAGTCATTAGCGTCGCACAGCTTATCTGAGCCAGGGCAGAGCAACCCAACCAGTGCCCTTTTTACAGCAAAAAATAAGCATTCCGTCAATCATATATGACTCCACTAATGATGGTTTTTTCGCATTCTCACCTGGTTAGTGTCAGTGGTGCTCGCGTTTCCATCTCCCATTCTCATCACATCTTTGCTCCAGACTGCCTGTCTCCCGTTGACGAGACTGTAGACGGGAGCGTTTTCGGAGGTCTCCGAGGTCAGGTCAAGGCTGACCACCACAGGATCGGGTCTGACTCGGTCACTGTCTCTGGTGACCTGAGCTGACCCAGAGCTGGAAGGTGCGTCTTGACCTGAGGCCATGTAGAACGAGCAGGCCTGACGACACCCCGACGTCTGAAAAGGAGATCAGTTCGGTGCTAACGTTTGAAAATAATGTTTAGAGTCGCACTTTGTGGAATGAAAAAATGCACACGCTTTCTATTGAAATCTCGTTATGATGCAAATTTCTATCGGAGAAAACTGTGGCTCCATTGACATATCCAGGAGCAGCTTTTGGAGGGGGCCAAGCCAACATTTTGGGGGCTAAATCTAGGAAAAATCGCGATAACAGTTTTTTTTAAGATTAACGGCCAAAATTTGGAACTTTGAGGGCGAGGGGTCAAAAGATACTATTTTAGGCTTTGGAGAGGGCCACAGCTCCTTTGCCCCCCTTTGGATTCGCCAATGGGTGGCTCAGTGCACATGAGTGATTTATGATTTGACATTTTCTTATGAAAAGCAAACAATTGTTTAGGATACCAGCAATTACATATTGTGCATACAATACTTGAAACAACAATGCCATACTTACGCATATTTTGTTGCGTTTACAGTAGTCTCGTATGTAGTGATCACTTTGAAACGCCTTGCACGAGGCCCAGCACTGAAAAGAAGAGAAACTACGGTCAGCAGCTGGACGCTGTGCCAGGAGACCTGACGAGGTAAACAATCTACACAAGGGGGAACAGCCCCGACCACAGCGACAGCGTTGTATACAACAACTCATGAAAGCCGAGGACCATTTCTCTGGGAACGCGTCTTTGATGATAACAGCTGAGGTCTGAAAGGTGAATTCAATCGCCACCGAACGGAAGCGGCGCTAATGCCCTCGGCAGGAATTCGCTCGCCGCCGGGGGCGCTCAAACCGGCGAACAAAGCCGCCAGTCGACCCCACTGTCCAAGTGGAACGCTTGGCGGCCGTCGCCGGTAGTTTAGAGCCGGCTGAATCGGGACGGCCGGCACCCCCGCCGCTACCAACGCCCAATTTGTCAGCCCTGCGACCCGCCACCTCAGCGGCGCGGCACCGCGTGATTTGCACTTTTGGAATTAAAATCGATTTACGGCACCGGCGCGTTCGTGCCCGTGCGCCGGTCCGTCCGACGTGCCCCATTCAATCGCGGCGCAGTGGGCGCGAACGGTGGCGCGCGCGACAAAGGCGGCGATTTCACGCGCGTCACCGGCGGCGGCCGCGGCAGCACCGGCGGAGGCGTCACGCCGCTGGCGGCGCTGTACTCACCGGCCGCGGGGGCCGGGTAAAGGCCGGCTCAGTGCCGACAAACAACCGGCACAGAGCGATCGCCGATCGGCCAGAGGGATCAGCGGCCGCGATCAGCCGATCTGCGGCGTCGCGGCTGGCCGACCACGCGGAAAATGGCGACAATGGACGGTGACACCTTTGCCGGCGTGGTGCTGCCGCAAACAAGCGGGTCTGACACCGCGGCAGGTGTGAGATCTGCCCCGCCATCACTCGCCAGAAGCGGCGGCCTCTTTAGAGACTGACTGATCCGGTGTTATTCTTTTTTTACAACACCTAGCCGTGCCGCGGCGGCTTTCCTAGAATAGATAAAAAGCAGCCGAATACGTTTAAGTAGGCAGAGCCAACCAGTGATTTCATTCGTTCCCATGGCTGACGGGAACTGCCAGAATTGAGCGCCTTTTTGTATCAGATCTGCTGGCACGCAGGGGCACTGATGCTCAGTGCAGACGGTGGATTATATCCATATGTTACTAATTCGATACTGTTGTCTACCGCGAGTAACCGGCTTTACTAAGAACGCTCGGCTGAAAAACAGCAAAAATTACCGCAAAGTGCAAGATCAAGCAGATGCAATCCAATATCCGTACTGTTCCCATGACTGATACAAAAAACTCGCACAGACAAGCGTGATTTGAGGAGCAGCCCCAGTCCCCCTCTCACGCATCCGCGCTCCACCTGCACCGATGACGTCAGACGGAATCGTGTGGCCGCGGGGGGACGGGTGCGTGACGGCGAGCATGTCGCGGGACTTATCGGCCGCCGAGATCGACGGCTGAGGCCGTCGCTGGAGCCGATTAAACAGGCTAATGATCGGTCCAGCACGATTCCTCTGTCAGATCTCACCGATCATGGCGACGGAATGACGACAGACCTGTCCACAGAGAGGAGAGAGGATCCAACCAGGGGAAGGGGGCAGTTTAGAGGAGGGCTCGATCTGATTGTAAAGGGATGGGGGACATTGAAAGCACTTGCTTGTTGCAGGGGAGACATGTGTTGAATTGAAGTGGAGGAATACTAGAATGGAACACTAGCATAAATTATTACACGGGGAAATTGCCCCCAAAATCGATCTAAACAGACTAGGAGTTAGGGTTCAACACTACCACAGTAATCGCAAATTAAAGAAGACCTGACGGCCTCGGGAAATCTTCAGTGGATGACAGGGCTGTTGTTGCTGCTGTCAAAGATAGGTGTAATTCGTGTTGACATGAAGGCATAAAAATTACACAAGGAGGCATTTTTTAGTTATAGAATCAAGAAATTGGAGAGCAGTTACGGGATCGAAAAGGAAGACTCGATCAAAGGATTATCCTTCGGGAAAGCAGCTTTTTTGAAGATGCATGGAGCTCTTGCTCGTTTCCTCAAAAAACCCAAGCGGACTGAAAACTGTAGGATTATATGCAGCAAGTGGTCAGTCAGATGATTCCATACCATCAAAGCTCAAACTAGAAAAAATGCACGGGGAGATTCTCCTCAGGAAATGGAACATCAGCCTTGACATGGTACCGGACATTTGAGAAACCAGCTCAAGTCTCCGGCACTGAAGAGCTTATTCCTCAATGGATGAGCAGCCAGGATTTGCTCCGAGGTAAAATGGACTTCATTTCTCACAGCAGATTAATCCTTAGGCATATTAATGACCAATTTCTTCATTCTAGGTAACGAAACAACGAAATGGCACGTATAAAAACTCGGTTCGTAATGCAGATAAAACCTAAGGTCCAGCATTCAGTTTGCTTGAGCGCCTTGAAATTCAGGGCCGTATGACTAAAATCCACACCGAGAGCAAACCCATTTTGATATTCTAGACCTCACTTTCGACATCTAATATTTGACACCGTGTCTTATCTATTGTTACTCTGAGTAATTAACACGTTTTCTGTGGACAGTTCGATTCGCAGCACGGGCAATGGAGCTCATTATCAAACAGTTACTTTGTTAACTTTTGAACACTAGACGTTTCAGAATCAGAGTTCCTTCGTCAGTAGATTAAACTCACATCCAAAACACTGAAGACACATACAAAAGCTAAAGTTCGAAACACATCACTGAAAAACGTTTTTCAGTGATGTGTTTCGAACTTTAGAGCTTTTGTATGTGTCTTCACAGTGTTTTGGATGTGAGTTTAATCTACTGACGAAGAAACTCTGATTCTGAAACGTCTAGTGCTCAAAATTTAATAAAGTAACTATTTGATAAAGAGCTCTATTGTCCGTGCAGCGAATTAACACTTTTGTTTTTGCAGTATGGCGAAAGAAAATTATTGATCTATCAGAAAATACTACGCTTTTAAAGAAATTTATTCATGATGTTGATGTTTTGCGTGACCCAGAACTGCTTTTAATGCAGATGTAGCATACTCTTGCGGCTATTTTATTGAAATTTATATAAGGCACCCGAATGTGCCTGTTTGTTTGTGTAAATTTTGTTCTCTTTTTTTCCCTAGAATTTCAACATCACACTACGTATAAAACAACCCAAGGACTCTAGCTTACTGGTGTATTGCACTCACCCTGAGGCACTCCTCCTGAACCAGACACGTCTCTTCTGCCGAATCCACCGTCAGCTGAAACAACCGAGAAACTGTCATTAGACCTTGAACACAAAAAACGGGGGCAGTGACCCCACCAGGACAGAGGCATAATTATAGGATCGATATTACTTCCGCAGCGGTCAGCGGCAGAGGTGGCCGTCAACTGACCTACCCCTTTGAATAGTCGCCGCGATGGCCCTTTCATTATAACGCCATTATCTTGCCCCGGTAATAGACTCATACATGGACAGAAGGGACCATTGGCCAGCGCTAATTCGCGGGCACCTAACCACGCCGAGTCATTACCCAGCCGATTTCGGAATAAAAACAGTCATTATGCCGATCGTCAGGAGCGTCGATAGAAACCGAGCGCAGCGATTAGTCTTGGCTTGACCAGGCCCCGCGACCGCGAAGGGGCCGTACCGTGAAAATAGCCCACCAGGCCCCTCCTCCTCGCCTCCTTGAACCTCGCGTGGACCACCTGAGCCCGCGCCGACCTGAGCACGGTGTAAGCTCATGCGCCGCTCTCCAGATGGTGCCTCTATCAGGCCGGGCATGATCGATTCATTACGCCGCAGCGGCAGCCGGGGGCCGAGACGCCGGCGACGCAGCCCACCAGTACCCAGTACCGGCTGCTCGTCGAGCGCGCTGGCCGACCGGCCATGTTCTGGAGGCTTTCCTACGGCTTCTAACACGGCGTACAAGGCAGTCTGTCGTGCCGTGCGGCGGAACGCTGCGTGACTGTCGTCGCGGTAGCTTCGCTTCAGGTCACAGGTCAAGGCTGCACCCGCCCAGTTGTGATTCAGTGTGAGAACGAGGATGTACGCTACTGCAGGTGTACAATCACGCTTTTTACGGCGGTGCAGCGTCGCCGCCGACGTTGTTGTGTGATTGGCCGCTGGCTGACGTCACTGGGGGTCGCCTGGGAGGAAGGGTGGTGCGCCGGCATGCAGGGAATGTGACCCTCGACACTGTCGCAGCCGCAGAGTCGCACGGCGTCGCCCCATCGCCCAAGCCGCGCCCGACCATCGCTTATCGAACGTGTGCGTCAGATACGCCGCGATAGCGCGCGCGGCAAAACAGCCGCGCGGCGCGCCGCAAGTGACGCACATTCCGACACTGTGTGCCGCCAACGCCGCAGCGCCGCGAGCGTCCATAGGTGATGGATGACGGCGGTGAGCGACAGGTGGTCAGACTAAACCCATGGCGAGCCGCGCCGCCCCCCGGCGTTCGGAGGCAGGCCCGAACCAGAGGAAATGCCTGAGCCACTCACAGCATGACACCCAACATAAATTCTGATGTGCAGCAGCAAATGTTGCGAACACACTGGGTACTCGTGACTGTTGACACAGGTGATGTGTTAGCGCTCATTATATGGCTTCCTTCTTCCTGTTGGCTGGGAAACAGCACAGTGGGAGCCAGCTTAAGTGCGGCTCTCGCTACGCCAGTTGCCATGCGGTGGGATGGGAACGGACCGGCACCGATTTTCACATGCAGAGCGCCAACCAGAATGGGACCGCGGCGAAGGGAATGAGCGCGCCCACCATTTTATTGGCCGTATATCGGAACAGGTTTCAGGCGGGACCGATACCGTGGAGCGGCAGGAACCGTTGGACTAAAATCGCGTGTTCTGTGCTATTTCGAAACGATAAAAGACAAGCTCCATCGCATTGATCTGATGTGCCCACCGACCGTATGTGGTTATGAGTGAAAACAAAAGAAACCGCTACATCTGTATTCGACAGACGTCCGTAGCGTTTCATAAGACTTAGTTCTCCCATTTATTTGAGCGAAAACCGCGGGCTTCATGTTTTTGAGGGCTTGGTTCCAGGGGCGTTGTCACGGAATTTTATTCGGGGAATGGATCTCGGACTGGCGATGACCGAGGGAGAGGGATGGGACACAATTTCTTTTCGGGTATTGAATGCCTTTAAAAACTAACGACAATGCACTTCAGCAACACTTTTGTTTAAATTCACGCAGTTGATAAAGAGGAAATAGAAAAAAACTAGACCTAGTCGCAGAACTGTTGTGGAAGACCTTTTCTTCTGATTTGCGAGTTAGGGAGACGCGTCCCCCTCCCCCCCTGCTTTGGACGCCCATGAACATCACTGACCCATTCGGGTGTCTCCTCCAGTCTCAGTTATCCCTGCGTTCAAGCAATCAATACCAACGCGCCGGTCCACGGGCTCGTCACGCTTTTGACGCCATTGCGGCGGAGGCACGCCTTTGCTGCAGACTCGGCCAGACCACGGCCAGCGGTCTCGGTATCAGCCATCTGGGCCGGTGACGAATGCCAGCGATAGAATCTGGTCCGCACACCGGGCTACGATGTCTGGGAGGGTCAGGAGCAACAGGGGGCCTGAAGAAAACGCACAGACGCACTGGACAGCCGCGGACGCGACGGAAAATACGGCACCGACGCACGGGACAAACATGCACGCGACACAGACGGCGCGGCTCAGGGAAAACGTCGTACACCACGACCAAGGATGAATGTAGTGAAGTCTCCGATGTATTCATCCAGATGGTGAGCGTCTGATTCACTCACTTCTCCTGTCTCACTTCATCCATATTCCCACTGAGCGCGCGTCGTCGGCGTCAATCCAGTCCTTCCGTCGTCGGCATGCATCTGTCATCTCGCAGATGCGACTCTGGCGGTGGACAGTGTTTGACGGAGACAACCACCAGACGTGATGGCTGACAGATACTGCGGCGCCAGCGGCGCGCCAGTGCGCCGTGTCAGTCAACGTGGCGCTCAGCTGTGCGCCAGAATTGTCACGGCGGAAGAAGGCGACGAAAGATATAAGGAGGCTTCGTCTAACCACAACTTTTAAAGAGCGAAGTTTGACAAACTTCTTGAGGGCTGGCGAACGTCAGCTAAATTGTGCAGGCTTAATGCTGATGAAAAGTAGAAAAATGTATCCGAGTCAAATAGTTTGGCCAAAAACGGGGTTTGTTCCAGTGCCTCCTTACAAGAAAGATGAGAGTAGCTTAGGGGAAGTCAGAGCAGGTGCAAAAACTCGTTGTCCGCTGGAACGATTTGGGAGCATATATATTAGCTTATTGTGCCTGATCCGCGCCAATATGGCGGGCGTGGCGAAGCTAGGGAACTACCAATATTTGTTTAAGGCCTCTGATGCTCGTTTAATGTATTTTAGTGGAAGTGGCATGCAGAAAAACAACAAAATCAAAACATTTAACTGCTCCCAAACGTCATTTCTCTCTGTAAAACGATTTTTTAATTATAAATTTTGTCCAAGTTCTTGTCAGTTCGACTGTTGGAGTCGGAGTCTCACTAAAGTCATCAATGGACTTGTCACGGAGACACCGACCCCACCACCCGAACGATCAACTCCCACAATGAAGGATTGATTTAGAAGCCAAAGTTTAACGTCGCACAAAGCACAGAGACGGCCGCCCCGCTCAGGTCACCCTCTCACCAGTCAGTTGCCAGCCGACCTGTACGTCGGGTAAACTATTGAGCGCCGGAGCGTCTCAGGGGAACCAATGCCAAGCCTGGACATGCACTGCCACGCCTCGCCCCGCCCACACCAACTGAGCTACCGGGGCGGCTTTTTCGTTTGTTTTAGCTTTGATTTGTTTTAGCTTATCAATTGATTTGTTTTAGCTTATCAATTGAAATTCATGCGCCACAATTGACCCTCCTCTAACCTGCTCCGAAAAACCACCTTTTGTTTGAGAGGAGGTTGGAGCAGGTTTGAGATGAGCCTAGATGAGCTTTGAGGAAGTTTAAGGAGGCGCTGGAACGGGCGAGAGGAAGTTGGAGAAGTTTTTGAGGAGGTTAGAACAGGTTTAAGGAGGCGCTGGAACAGGCCCTAAATCTCTGCAAGGATTTGTTGTCTTAAGAAACCAAGGCCTAAGCCGATAAATTGGATTTCAAAACGCACAGAGAGTAGCTGCTTTTTCCTCCGTTGAGCCAGGTTAGGTTAGATTTAGTCAGGTTAGGTAAGATAAGGTTACTAACAAATCTCTGGCGGTGTATGTACGTATTTCACCCTAAATTGTTCGACGTTTCAACGTTGACAAACAGGGCACCCCTCAGCAGGAGGGTGACTGGCATATGCGTTGGAAAAGCGGAGGCCAAGAGGGCCTGTTCCCAATTTTTCATCGGAAAGTTTCCAGATTTTAGCAAATATGAAGAACGACCAAAAGCTCAGTAACCAGTATGAGGGAAAGCAACGAGAAGCTTAAATGCCATGAGGTTTTTTCTGATTTACGGACCAAAGTTCGTATGACTAAAGTACGTATAGATAAACTTTGTACGCAAAAGTTCGTAAGCAAATGTACATAGGGTATAAAACTCGTATGTCAAAAGTACGTACGCAAAAGTACGTACGCAAAGTTCGTAAGCAAATGTACGTAGAGTATAAAACTCGTATGCCAAAAGTACGTGCGCAAAAATACGCACGCAAAAGTTCGTAGGCGAATTTACGTAGGATATAAGACTCGTATGCCAAAAGTACGTACGCAAAAATACGTACGCAAAAGTTCCTAAGCAAATTTACGTAAGGTATAAAACTCGTATGCCAAAAGCACGTACGCAAAAGTAAGTATGTAAAAATACGTAAGCAAATGTACATAATAAATGCATAGGCTGGGAAGGGCCGGCGCCAGGGGGAGGGAGCTGGGGCTCGTGATGAGGCCCTATGTTCACTCAAACGTGGCATTTTTAATAGTATTTCCTGCTAAAAGCAGGGGCCTGGCCCCTCTCCGCCACTTTCCAAGAGCGGGAGGGTCCGGTCCCCGAGGCCCCCCGGTGGCGACGCACCTGGTCAGTAGTCATAGATATCCGCCACTGCGCTCAAGCTATTTGAAAGCCCGGCGGGATGTGGACTACTGATTGACTACCTCTGTACTTGGTGCCGTGTAATTTTCCATACGATTTTTTGCATGGCAAATATTTTATCTCTAGGAGCTTTACTCATACGGTCTTGTGTCATTACGAAACATGTTATCCTTACGAACATTTTGCTCCTACGTACTTTATCCCGTACGAACTTTTACATACGAACTTTTTACATTACGAAAATTTTACCCCTACGTACTTTAAACCGTACGAACATTTTCCATACGAACTTTTTACATTACGAACATTTTACCTCTACGTACTTTAACCCGTACGAACTTTTTCCATACGAACTTTTTCCATTACGATTATTATCCACGTACGTACTTTATCCATACGTACTTTAGCCATACGTACTTTTGCGTATGTACTTTAGGCATACGAACTTCTTCTTTACGTACTTTGGTCCGCAACCCTTTTTTCTAGGGCAAAAAGTGTCTTCACAGCAGGATGTTGTCAAGATAGACTGGCGTTTTTATTTGTGTCGAAGGCGACATTTACGGCACATGGAAACCCATCCAACATTCCATTACCGTGAACTTGACACCTGTCTGTTGCTGATGACATTGGAAACCCATAGCACACACCACACATCACTCCAAGGCATCTCGTTCAGCGTCTGCCACGTGAGAAGGTGCAGGCGCCTCACGTGGCATGCATACGAGGTCATGTATCAGCACGTGCGTAGGGAGCGTCTCCGTGGGGTGTGTCGAAGTCCGAAACTGCTTCGAATATGTACATTTCATGGAGTAAAAGAGCTCATCAATTCACCAGTACTGGATGGGTAATACACGGACGACTACGCGAATCAGGCGATGCCCTTGATTCAAAGTAAGATTATCATCTAGTATTGTCTTCAAACGCAGAAGGTTAACTTCTAACATCCATCTTTTCTTCAATTTGCTGCGGCGGCGCGGCCGCGTATCGCGTGCGCGGGCGTGACACAAGGCGTGACGCCTGGCCCCCGAGCCTGCCGCCAGACAGCTGGCGCCGTGACGCGTCCCGTCACGGCCGTGACGGACGCCGTGACGGCGCGATGGCGGGCCCGTCCGTGAGCGGCCACGCCGGGAGTAACCGTGACGAATGACTGAGACGGAGGAGATCGGACCCTGCCGCCGCTGACGGTACGGCGGGAAACAAATGGGCAGCCCAGTTTTTGTTCATTTTGGGCAACAAAGGTGGAACATTTTCTATGGCAGTTCCCACATCCATCTCTAAACTGGGAGGACAAATGAGTTCAAGTTTTTCTATGCTCCAGAGTAAGGCGTTTTTCGTTAGAGTAGGAGAATGTTTTTAATGGTAAATTCGGAAGTTTGTTTCCATCCCTCAGATTTGATAGAATATGAAGTTCAACATCCACCGTTCAATCATTGGGCATGATTTACTTCTGTCCCTCTTTTGGGCCTCTTCCCTACACGGGCGGTAACTATGATAAAAAATTCCGGTTTATGAGGAATTGTAATCCTGGTACTAAAGCTCAAAGTTTTATATACACCAGAAGCGCCTATGGCCCGAAGCGATATTCATTAGCTTCTTTGAATATGACAGTTTGTTTTGTACATAGTTATGAAGCTGCAACTCAACTCTACTCGATATTTTAGATGAACTTTTGGCAGCATCCTGGCATCATCCTTTTGGCAACATCTCGAACTGAAAATACTGCACACATTCCTGCTTAATCAAGCTGTAATTGAAGCTTATAATTGCTTGCACACCATTTAAAGTTAACAAATGGGCCCCTTTGTGCCTGCTCAGTGTACCATTAGATACGCACGCGAACCGGGCAGTGGAGTGATGTTAATTAAGTTTCAGGAAAGCGGATGTGGTTCCCGATTTTCCTCCGATTTAGACGCCACACCTGTACAGTCTACCTAGCAGACTGAGTTTCAGGAAAATGAACGCTCCGGTAAATGACACTATAGCCTTCAAACTATACCTATACCTCTTCATTTTCCGTCCAATTTAAACGATGCCGACCTTATTCGAGCAGACAGCAGAACTGGTTGTAAAAATAATCATTTGGAGGTGTTGGGGTCATTAACTTGGCAGGGAGCCAAGCCACTGGTCTTTTTGCGTGACTTTGTGGATTTTCACCCGTGAAACAAAATTGTTTTTTAGTTTTAAAATACCTGACGTTAAGGTTTCCCAACTTTTCCTCAAAATGTTCCCAAGAATGGGGTTTCTAACCTCTGTGTGCAAGCTACAGCAAGCAACATAAATTCGCAAGCATGAGTCTCGAAGAAACGAAGACTCGAATCTTCAGACAAGAGGTAATATTTCATCGGTACGCACTTACCCTCGCTGTCAGTAGCGATGCCCCCATTTTTCTCTAAACACGACGAAAATCCGATATGACGCCTGATATGTTGCAGAACCATTAACAAAGCTGCGTTTAATGAAAGCGACTAGATCCGACTCTAAGACACAGATCTGACCATATAGGCGGCCCGCTGCTCTGACCAGGGGGACATTGTCCATTGGCCACAACGGCATCGCGTGTCTGATTAGCCGCCGAGTTCACGACTTCTAGGAGCTCTCACTTTTTCAGCTTTATATCTATGAGGAATGGTCAGGACCTGAATTAATGGCTTGTTCGTTTTTTTTCCACCCACTCAGCATCGGTGAATCTGGGTTTAACTGAACTAGAGATCTGATGAAGAGGCAAAGCAGCATCCTTTATATATATTATATTTTATTATATATCCTTTACACATTATAGAGGGGATACATGGCTCAGAAGAAAGAACGTAGACGCAGAAGGACCTGTAGCGCGCTGAACAGGTGCTTCTCCTTCTTCTAAGGTCTTCCTACCGAGCCCATATGTCCCTACCATGATATGTCAAGGATGCTGCTAAGACGGACCTGTTCAGTGCCCCCCCCCACAGGTCCTGGGTTCAAACCCTGATGGATACTTCAAATAAGTGCAATCTAATCCCCAAAAGCCCAACCCAACAGGATGGAGATTGCGTCAGCGCATGACCTCAGCAGAAGGTGCCACGTTAGCATCCAGCAGTTGTTATACTGTGATGCTAGAGACAACAACTCGTCTGAGGCATCAAATCTAGCTCCGAATGCTTAGTTGCCTCTCACTCCTCAGGGCGATGGAAAGCCTACTGTCACTGCCAGCGTCCAAATATCTTTCACCACGAGAGTACTGACATGTCCAGCACCGTTAGTGTCGCCGGCAGACTTCACAGGCAGCTCCGGCACCACCGTCGACCGTCACCGGAAGTCGCCGGTTCCGGTGGCTGCGATGGGTCCGCGCCGTTACGCGTCGACCGTGACGGAGTCGGTGAAGTGAAACACGCCGTCTGCACGACGTCACGGAACTCGCTGGGGCCGGATCAATACCGTGCTTCGAAATTCACCGTTAGCTTTATGTATATTCAACATCCTGTATGCATGAGAGAAGATGTAGCTGTAGGCCATTATCATCTTTCTAGACAGCGCGAAACCACTGAGTTTTGACATCTCCAAAGGCTGGGTACAACATCGAAGCCGCTGCTCCAGGTCTCACGGAACCGCGCGCTGAGTTGGCCGCCGCCGTGAGACGGCGCCGCAAACGCCGCGTTCTCACGACGCGCCGCAATCGTGCGGTTACGGTGCCGTGAGCGCGCGCCGGCCAACCGCGCAGCTCGCCGCGAAAGGCGGGAAAAGCTGGCCAAAAGCGAGTCAACAACCTCTCCACATTGGCGGACGCAGGGGGGGGCATTTCCGGCCATGCCCCCCAAAGTGCTGGAACGGGGGCCAAACTATCTTTTGGCCCCCCAAACGCCGGGAAATTTTTTCGAAAAAAGGTGTTTACACTAGGTCTGTAGAGCAAAACGATCTTCGCTCCCACCCCCCCCCCCGAGAGCGAGTATGTACTTGGAGAGGTAGCTTATACTAGGTCTGTCGAGCACTGAAAAAGGTGCTTACACTAGGTTTGTAGAGCAAAAAAAATATTCGCTCCCACCCCCTCCCTCCAGGAAGGGAGGCAGACATGGGTTTGCCCCCCCAAAAAACTCGGGTCTGCGTCCGCCCTTGCCTCTCCAGCTTGCAGCTCCGCCAAGTCAGCGATCGAACGGCGCGCCTAAAAACGCTCACGGTTCGCTCAGCCTAAAGATGGTGAACATGGTTTGGGTTCATATGGGATTAATGTAAGCGACAATTTCCGTGGATAACGATCCATGAGTCTTGCCGTGTAAAGTCTACGTTTTGCTATGAATAAAAGTTTTTCGAATATTAGTGGCACTCTCATTGATGAGTTAATATCATCGCATGCTCGTGCTACCAAGCAGGTCCTCCGGTTAACGTCATATATCATAGCTGACCTCAATAATATCAACAGTGTCATCAGTGCCGCACGAAGTATCGGTGGCAAATATAGCGTGTCAGGAATTTAACATATATTGATAACGTAGTTTACCGCAGGCTTTTCATTCTTGTTGAAGTATCCGGATTATTTTAACCTGGCTTGGGATACGTGTGCATACTTTGTTGGGCCTCTCATTGAATATAAGCTCTTATGGAAAGCACTATAATACTACAGTTGTATTATTTGAATTAGGGTGCATCTGCAGCTTTTAGTTACTGTGAAGTTCATTGACAGTATTTTCAATATGGAAACACTATCAAGAAGGGTATAGTAGATCAGGAGCATTTTTAGAATGGTTGCAATAGTTCGCACATTCAACCGCACCCCAAAATACTCATTTAAAACAGATGCAGTGTCATCTTTGAAACTCACCTTGCTCTCCAAAAACCTAAGGTTAATTTTTATCAAATGTATAAAAAAAATCACTATACACAATTGTTATACAAAAAATCAAACCCAAACACATATTCTTATATCAGTGGATCTGAAGCTTCCCATATGGGAAATGATTTCTCACTATCACTAACAGCAAGCATAATAACCGAGTTAACTTGGGAAAATATTGCGAACAGGAGCTGTGAGTACCGATAAATTCCTACGATTTATTTTCTCTAGTGTTATATTCATACCAATCATACAGTTAACGCTCCAAACCACCTTAAAGCATGCATTCTGATTTCTCGAGTCATCAGTATTTTGTCTGTGTTGCCACCTTCTCTCTGAGGTCTGAAGAGCGTGGAGACAAGGTGGTAAGGAGCCTCTGGCGTCAACCATTGCCCAGGCTGTGTTTTGACCGTTTTACATTTAAGGGAAATTGTGAGTTTACGAGTGTAACGAAGACGTAATCGTTCACAGAACAAATTCTACAGGAAAACCAGCAGTTGTATGGAGCTGATAAGGAGGGGCCACGGCATATAAAGCTGAGGAAAACATACCTAATGACTGCATCAGCTGCTCAGCAGTAGCAAAAACCAGCAGATAACAGGAAGACTGCAAATGATAGTTTCATGTCGCCTGGTCGAGATATTCCCCTCCTCGTTCTCTTTTGTAATATGAGTGAAATTGGAGCAGATAATAGATTTACCGTGTCTGCTTATTTATTTATTAATGCGATATTAGGCCTGATAAGACATTTAATTGCCTGCTTCCTCGGATCCTAGACGCAAAAATGGAGCAAATACACTGTGACTATATCACAGTATATTTGCTCCATTTTGTGTCCAGGATTCGAAGAGACAAGACAAGCAATCACACGTCTTATCAGCTTATAGTCTTGTTCATCGTCGCAAAATTGCAAGATTTATCAGTATTAGACTTGCTAAACTCTCGCCAGTCAGGTTTATGATTTGCTTGCTTATTCCCTAAAAATAAGGCCCCTTTTGCGGTCAGTTTCACCCGAGCGTGGCTGAAGATGACGGTTCATAAACTTGATGAGAAAATCGGAGACTTTACGAGCCATAAACCTAGTTCAATCAAATCCAGTTTCCTGCAGCGTGCTAATTCACACAACTCAGCGGCCGCCAAACCGCCGCTGCACGTCCGTAATAGACATGTTACCAACATCTGAAGGCCGTCAATTGGAGTTAGTGAAGCAACTACTGTTGCTTCACGAACTTCTACACTGTATATATGGACATTTCCGTAGGCCATTGAGGCCACCTGTGTAAGCGACTGCGCCTTCATTGGTTGGCTGTCGTCATCCGCGTGAGTTGCAAACACTGGCTCTGCAACGGTACGACACCGCTCTGCCGTGGCAGGGCGCAGAGTCGCTCTCCTGAGGGAACGCGAGCCACGTCTGCCACCGTGCAATAAAACGAAAGGTACACAGCCTCTGGCCAAAAGCAAACACCAAATGAAAGCGCCGTACACCAGGCACGTCATGCACAAGGCAGAATCATAAAGGTGTGGCGGCGAAATTGGCTATCAGACAGGCGCTAACGACCTCAAATATTGACACTCGTTCGCTGCCGTAGCCTCGAGAAGACCTCAAACAGCAGTAAATGTCGCTTGTTGAGGCTGCTTTGCTGGTGGATGCGGGCTTAGTTTTTCATTATGTTATGTTAATTAAATTGAGCTAGGCTTGAATCATGAATATGTAGAACGGTTTAGAAAGTATCCTCTACAGGAAAAACCGTAACATGTAAAAGTACACTGTTTGCGAGGAACAACTAAGAGTATACTTCCCACTACATCAGACGCTCCCAACAAACTTCCTCAAGTTTCACAGCATGCTTATATGATGTGTAGCCATTCGTAAACAGAGATTACCTCATGCAAATACAGGAGAGGTCCTACAAGGAAGCACAGCCGGTCACACCCGGTGCTGGGAACCTTCTCACTGCATTAGCCCGACGTTGTCCCGCTCTGGGAAGCCACACAGGGATAGGTGTGAGAAACGCAAATGGAACAGTTAGCGAGTGGCCGGCATCGAAATAAGTGGGCGGGCTCCAGCCATATCCACTCGCACTTTCTCAGGTTCGAGCCGGTCACAAGCCCGACTCATTTAAGTGAATTAGATTGGTGGCGCAGCTGAGAGCTTCATTTTCGTTGAGCTTAATTGGTTTGAGGAGTTACGCTTGCGAGGCACAGCACATAACCTTTAGTCACATTGCACTGACGATATTGGCCGGCCAAAATTGTTTTCAACACGGAACAAATGTAGTGGGAGTTTCTAGTTAAAAGTGTTAGTTGGAAAACCAATGCAGTAAATACTGAGACCACTGTGAGTAATAGCTCTTCACCATGGCAGTCCGAACTAGAAAGAGTTATCTAGCTGGGGTTTGTTCTACTCAGTGAAAGCAAACGAGCAGGCTCTGACGTCTATGAGGCATAGCTAACTTGGAAAGACACTACCCTGTAAACTTCGCAAAGGTTCAAAGGCCTCAGACTTCAGAGAGAAAGAAAAAATACTGGGGCTAGTGACGGATCCAGGACCTCGTTTCAGGGGGGATAGAGGGCTCAAGCCCCACCCACTACTGCCTCTGACCAGCCTCCAGCTATGCATTTACAATAGACACTCTGACATGGGGGGGGCTTGAGGCTCCCTAGTCCACTTGTATCCACTATTGATTGAGGCGATGTGTCGATCGGCTCATATGCGTGATGTTACATCACTAGCCTGCACGATAATTCACCGAATTTTCTAGATATAATTTGAAAGGCCGCTGTTTTCCCCTAGCTCCTCATCAGAGGTACTTACACTTCACATTCTTGTCCATTGGGGGCCAATCCCTTTTTGGCCAAAAATAATTGAGGATCCTTCCGTCACTGGCCTATGCTCTTTACTAAAGGCTATATGGCCCCTAACTCGGTATATTATGTCGGAATTAAGAAAACATCACTTCAGGGAGAACACGACTGCTCTGGCGGACGCCGTCTAAATCTATCCTTGTGGGTTTTTAAACTTTTTTTGTCTTTTTTCTTAAAAATTTCCTGGGATATAACATTCAGTGGGTACAATGTGATGACTGCTCGAACCTTAGAAGTTGAACACAAAGGGGATGGGGGGAGACGTCGACCCATCGCGCTATTCAGAGTGGACGTCCCCCAAAATTGTGGGACTCAACCCAGGTTTTTTTCCATTTTATCCCTATTACCTGCATGAACAAAGCTAAGACATATTTGTCTTTTGTAAATGTATATGCACGTGCATCATCGTCAACTTTTTTGAGACAGCCTATATCAACAAAGTTCGCCTCCCCCTGCCAGTCATCGTCAATCTGGGGCTCGTCCCTCCAGTAAAAAATCCGTGGCGAAGCCCCTGATTTGATCTAGATAAATTGCAAAAGTTTGAAAATCAGCGAAACAGATTAAGAGTTGAGAAGAAACACCAAACTACGACTAACAGACTAACAGAACTAACAGCACTGCAATGCGATTACTGCGACGTCCTTGTTCTGGTGCCCTCCACTAAAATGTAGTGAGGACAAATTTGCTGAATAGAATAATGTAAATAAATGCATATTTAGAAGAGCAAACCGATTGAACCATGTTTCGTGGCATTATTTTACATCAGTTACTCGGGATCATATTGTCACCTCACAAGCAACAAATTCATCGTATCGGCTGAAAATGTATCGAGCAGGTTGTGTAAAACAGAAAGAAAACGGGCCATACTTTCCAGGTTTGAATAATTAACGTACAAATGCAAGGCAAAAACTGTTTGTTGTGACGATGTTTTTACTGAGAGCACTGTCAGGTCTTGTTTCATTATTTTTACAGAGGTAACGTCTGGAACGTATCAGCATAACTGCAATGCAGATTTGACTGCGATGTCCTTGTTCTGGTGCCCTCCACTAAAAATTGGTGAAGGTGAGGATTCCAGGAAATTTTTGGCTGAAAAGGCCCATAAGTAGCCAAATTGGCTTCAAAAAGTCAGGGGAGGTTGATTGAATCTTAAATTTGAACAGAATAACAAGTGATTTTGATCTCTTGGAGTCAATAAGTGAACTCCTTTTGGCCGATAATCTGGTAGCCTGTCTCCACTCTTTCTATAGATAGTGCAGGAACAGTTTCAATGCTTCCATCATTCACACCAAAGAGCAGCCATAAATCTTCCTTAGCATGAATACATTTAGTAAGTGTTTGATTGAATATATCAATAATGATATTTGCTCGGTTTCGCCATAATAACGAATCACCCAACGCTTCATACGAACATTGAGGCTATTCCACCAGAAGGGCGTACAATCTTTGATTTGAAAGCATGATGCAGTATGCACATTTTTCGGTTATCATAAGCCATCCATAATTTTCTCTGCTGCCAGTAAAGGCACATTACTCTTACCTGTTTCACGCAGTGACTTCTGCACTTCGCAACGAACAAATCACTCTTGCTCATCTCCTGTTTCTCCGCTACCACAAGCAGTGGCAGCAGCACCATCATCATCGTCAGCACCTTCACACCCATCTTCTCTATCTCTCTCAATTCTGTGCTCGCTCTGCTAGACAACCACCACGCGTCTATCGCGGCCAACTGCAGCGTGCGCCCTTCCCTTCCAGACACTGGCAGGCTACTGAGCCACCTTCAGCCGGCCAGCGCTGGATACGGTGCCGGGGAGCAGTACGGTGCCTGGCGGGCCTGGAGGGACGGCCCACGGGCTACCCACGGGAGGAGCCGGGGGCGGGGTAAAGAGAGGGCGGACCGACTGTGGTAGCGGGCAAGAAGGCAGCTGGTCTTAGTCAACGTGTCGGCTAATGGAGTTCTTGAGAATCGGCCCACTTGCTCCCTGGATGGGGAGCGCAATTGCACTTTGCTCCGAATTGTTTTGCTCGTCATCGTTTTTCATTTATTATCTAAGGCAGCACGCGAGTTGTTATTCAAGACAGTTATTTCTAGTGAGTAAAAACTAATCAATTTAGCTATCGTCAGTCAGTGGAATGAATATAGGATCTTGTGACGGGAATCAGCTACCACAGGCGGATCTAGGACCTCCGATCGGAGGGCACATGTTGGGGGATGCCATCCAGACCACGGAGGCGCCACTTTTTGGGCAGAAAAGTCTGACAAGTGGGCGCCAAATCCCATCGCAGGGGCGCCAATTCTCGCATTCTAGACAGCGGGGAAGGGGTAGGGCTGCCCATTTTACTGGCACCCCCAGGTTTGCAAAATAGTCCACCAGATTCCCATGATTTGGTTAAAATACTGCTCAGAACTGGTTTTGGTTTCCTCGAGACTAAAAACCTGACCATGCGCAGCTGGGGTGAACATAGCCCCTATATCGTACCAATACACAGTGATGCAGGAGACCAGAAGAAAACGGGTTGGAGCCTCTAGCTCAGAAACTATTTACGATGGAACGATAATTTTTGCTTCAAATGAAGCGTTTCTATGGGGTGGTTCAAGCAAGGACGCGCAATGATGGTTTTTGATATTGGGCTTTCGACCAATGACCATTTAGTGATATCAGTAAAATATAATAATTGGGTACTGGTGATAACCACTTTTAATTAAAAACTTATGACGATAGAATGATGAATTTTACTTCAATTAAAGGGAATGTGGCACCTTGGTCGAATCCTGGAATTTAGTGTAATTAGGCGTACTTTTAGTAAAAAAATAATGAAACCACTCATGATTTCTCTGAAAAATGTACAATAAGCTCAATATTCGGTTTTTAAAAATACTCCTCTAGAAAAAGAAATAAATATCAGACTGTGGATGATGTCACGATCTGGCAACCACTACCATACTTGAAACGCTTCAAGGGCTTCGATCGGCTGATGCTCATCGTGACGTCAGCATATGTCGTCACACCAGTAGCTCACAACAATGGCCACCGGCGACGGGGGGCTGAGGGGGGCTGGTGTCAGGTAGGTTTTAGTTTTTTTACGGAAATATCGAGTTCCAAGACAAATGAAATATGGAGTACCGGGGTTTCCGACCTGCTTTACAACTTGGCTATCTCAGTTAAAATCACGTTGTGAAGGTGCCACATTCCCTTTAAAGGCTGGTGGTCAAATGGTTTGGAGACGACCACAAAATATTAGATTCAGGTTCCAGATTTCGACAAATTATAATAAAGTGATGCCATAAAAATATAACTACACGTTGGTAATGCCATAGCCGGATCCAGGGGCAGGCAAAGATGGGCAGGTGCCCTCCCCAACCGACCCTCGGCGCCTCCTAGAATGGTCATGGCGCTCCAGTAAAGGGTCGATGGCACCCCCTTGAAATATGTCGCTTCCAAGCCCCCCATGCAAAAATCGGCGCCCTGCGATAGGATTTCGCGTCTATCTTATAAGATTTTCCGGCCAAAAGTGGTGCCCCCTTCGTCTGGATGGCAGCCCCCACCCCAGCAAGGTCCCCCCACCCCTATCGGCGATCCTGGATCCGTCTATGTGTAGAGGGCCCCCTCCCGTAGGCCACCTCCATTTATAAAAAACAAAAAAAAAAAAAAAAAAAAAAAAAAAAAAAAAAAAAAAAAAAAAAAAAAAAAAAAATATGGGTAATGGTCTTTTTTAATCAAGGACTTATAATGATAGGATACCAATTTTTAATTAACTGGAAGGTTTTTCGTTGAATGGTACAAACAAACAAAACATACTTGTGGTTTGAATTCAGGTTTCCGTCAAATCACGCTTTGGTCACGCATGAAACACCACAATTTTTCTTTGCTCACGCTCATTTCCAGTTCCACCACAGGGACTATTGTGGGAATTTGATAGCCCTGATGCTCAGTACAATAGATTCAAAAGACTAAAAAGCCGGAAAATCTGACCAAAAGCAATAAGCTGAGTAAAACTTGCGATTTATACGGAAACGTGCTTGATTTGGAGCATATCGACAACGGCAGCTAATGCCATGTTATGTGCTATTATGTACACACAGAAGTAAAATCGCCAGTTTTTATCCTCCATAATATCTAAATGGCGACAGCATCAGGCTGGTATGCAACACACAAAACAAATTCAAGATTTTAGTCCTCGGCTAATTATCAATAGGACTAAAACCGTCATAATTTGTTTTCGGTCGCCGGATGCCAACCTGACAATTCCATTTTTAAGACTATAGTGGACACTCCCTCAAATATTCGTTACACTTTTCCAGCTGATCTTAATAGTAAATTTGTTGCTGGTTTAAGAAAACGTGCTTTATGTGGGATTTTATTTTCAAAACACACCGTTATTAAAATGGTCTCACAATGTTGTTGGGAGCAGCTAGAGCCATATTTCTGTGACCAGAAGGTCACAGAAGTCTGAACGGTAACAATGCAATGATGGCTAGGTGTAAGCATTTGCGATTCTTGTTTGGAATCATGCTATTGTTTTTTTAAGTAAGGTTGCGGTATGTAATGACATGGAGGAATTGTCATGTTTCAGCAGCCGTGAAATGGACGTGGCACGGTAAATGAAGGAAGTAAGCAAGGTTTTCCGTGTTCCAATGAATTCTTAAACGTATTATATCCATTTGATATAATTTCTAAAAAGTCACTTTTAAGGATTTCATTCTGTTGTTTAGACCCGCTGCATCACTATGTAATACTCCAAACTAGACCATGAAACCTATAAACTATCAAATATGTTCAGCAAAAAGGTGATCAATTTTATACCCACACCCATTTATTGCGCTGCATAGAGTACGAATGATAATAATTATTGCTTATCGACGCACCAACTGCAGGTCATGCTCCAACTCTTTCCTGCTGGAAGGGTTTCAGCCAGCTTCTCCTTGTTCAAGCCGCGGCCTTAACCCTCGGCTGCGTGAGCCAGCAGTGCTGACACCCACTTCCCCTAGAGTACGAATGAAGCTTCACGTGTAACACAGTACCAAGTCACAGTCAATCCAAAAAGCATTAATGATTCTCCCTTCACAGCACTTCTAAGCCGCCGATGGCACCGGCACCGCCGGCCTAGATTTTTAGTTTAGATTTCAAGTGGTGCAAACCTTTGAACTTCAACTTCCAGTAGTTTTTTTGCTCAGTGTCTTTTTGGTGAAGTTGGGATGCACCTTCTAGAACTTCTCCACGCCCTGGCAGTTTTTTTAGCTGGTCTTCCCTAGTAAGAATCGTGATTCACTTTGTGATAGTGTCGCAGCACCTCGCGGTCAGGTCGTTGGCCACTCTGACATTACGCACAAACTCCTCCCTTCCCTTGTACTGCTGGTCCTCGCCCCACAGTTTGGAATCCATCACCAGCCACGTGTGATCGATTTTGAAGATGCTGAAGAGCATGAATGAGTTGGAGCCGCACAAGAGAGCCAGTTCGGTCTTGGAGGTGAGTTACTCGAGGAAGTACTGAAAAGGGGGGATGTGGGCGAGGCTGCTGGCTGGCTCGGCGGTATACCAGCCGTGCCTGCCCAACACTTGCCCAGAGCACTACTGCCTCGAGAAGCCCAGCTTCAAAGAGCTCACCTCCAATACCGAACTGGCCAACCTATGCGATCCTAAACCCTTCATGCTTTTCGCCATCCTTGGGAGTCGACCACAAGTGACTGGCAAGGGATTCCAAGCTGTGGGGCGAGGACCACCAGTACAAGGATACTGAGGAGTTTGTGCCGAATGCCAAAGTAACCAACGACCTGACTGAGAGGTACCGCTGCACCATCACAGAGTACAGCAAGATTCTTATCTGGAAAGACAGGCTCAGAAGAATAAAACCACTGCAGGGTATGGAGATGTTCTGGAATGTATATGCCAACTTCACCAAGAAGACATTGACAAACCAAAAATAATGGTAGTTTAAGTTTAAAGGTTTGCACCGTATTAAACACATAAGGTCTAAACTGAGAATCTAGACTGGCGGTGCCGGTGGCGTCGGCGACTCGGATGTATTGTGAAAGGGAGCATCATCAATGCTTCCTGTGAATGGCTGTGACTTGGTACTGTGTTACACGTAAAGCTTCTTGTCGGATTCGTACTCAATGAAGCGCAATAAATGAGGTGTGTAAGTATAACCAGTAGTCTTTTTGCTAGACATATTTGATTGCTTATGTTTCATGGTATAGATTGGGGTATTAGTGCATTATAGGGGCTATTTTCAACCTCGCTGCGCATGGTCAGTTTTCGAGTCTCAAAGAAAACAAAACCAGTTCTGAGTAGCATTTAGGCCAAGTAATGGGAATCTGGTGGACTATTTTGGAAACCTGCGGGTGCAAGTAAAATGGGCAGCCCTTGGGAAGGGGCTGGGAAGGAACGTTTTAGAGTGGGGAGAGGGGCGTTACCATTTCAGGAGGTGCAAAGGGTCGATCGTGGGAGGAGGGAAAATGTCCTCTTGTGCCTCCTGGATCCGCCTATGTCAGCTACGATTGTGTTTCTAATCTTTGATGGGATTTAAGTATCTAACAGAGCAGGAGGCTAACTAGCAGTGTTCAATGCATGCGCTAGCTCATTCTAACAAATGGTCACATATGAATCGCACCTGTGGTATAAAATTTTGCCCTAAGATGTAATATCCCCACATGTCAGGAAAATGAAACTTTGTGAGTGATTTTTACTCCGCATGGGATCTTTACACTAGTTCAAGTGCCTGAGACCTGATATGACAGGAGTTTCTCAGTGAACGTCTCAAAGATTGTGTTTTTATTGAATGTCTCATGTGTGCAGGACATGGTCGTGACAATTCTCTGGAAAGTCTTTATGAAGACGTTTTTAGATACATTTACATGTTTTAAAGTCATTTTCAAACTGGGAAGAGCAAACTTGCGACACCTCAAGGAGAGGGAATCATATTTCACGAAGTCGAATGAGAGAAGAGTGGTTTTCAAGGGGGGTATACGTGACATGCAGCATAACAAATTTCGGCAAGAACCATTCTGCAATTGTTTTCTACATTTTGTTAAGTATTTGTTATTTACTTCAGTTTTGTTGTTTCCATCGGTCTTAGGCAGTTTTCAAAACAGTTTTTAAGTCAGATGCTCTTTAACTAAGTATATCTGAATGTAAAGGCATTGTTCCGCAACATACTGTTATAGAAGTCATTTCAAGTTTAATAGAAAGGGTTATTAACAGGAGCCTTACGAGAGCGTGTACAATAAAAAAGGTACGCACACCCAGTGGCGGATCCAGGACATTTGATGGGGGGGGTTAGGGGATTCGAGCACTCCCACGATTGACTCGGAATAGCCTCCGGCTAAGCATTAACTAAAGGCACTGACATTTCAGGGGGATTGAGCCCTCTTATCCCCCCTTGCATCCGCGTCTGCATACGCAGTAGGTTTATGATGACAATTTCAGTGGCGCTGCTTGAACATTATGACAGCCTAGGCACGATTGGCTTAGAGGTAAGGACGTCGCCCAGGCTTTTTACCTGATATTAGACAGGGTCGGATCCGGCAGGTCGGCTGGAGAAGGGGGCAAGCTCAAGTCGATGAGCAAAAATAATATCTATGTTTAAATGTTTAATATCATAAAAATAAAAGATTAACATGTCGGTAGATTGTGGAAACGGTTATGCAGCAGTATATGAAGGTACAATGCAAAATTTCCCGGCGGAGCCTCTGAATAAGTCGATCTGATCCCCAAAATCCCTTCCAACAGGGTGAGAGTTGGCGACGCCATATGACCCTGGAAGTTGGTGCGTCGTTAAACCCCAACAATTATTATTATTACAGTGCAAAATTCAAGAAGGATAGTTAGGTAAGTAAGCCGGGAAGGACAAGGTACTCAGAATAGCTTCCCATTTCAAGGACAGTTTCGGCACTTCATTTTTTATACCGTCCAATTTCTCGCTGTACGATCGATTTGTGAACGGATTTTTTTAAATTTAATCCACCAGATTTTGTGCTATGACTCACGTTCTTCAAAATGGTTTCACAAATTTAATATCTTGCTAATAATTGCCAAACAACTGTCTCGCACTAGAGAAGGCTAGAAATCCGCGAATACAAGAATTTCAATAAACCAATCCGCTGTAATCAAGGTCCTAAGCGCACGTGCTAACTGCTAAGGCAAGCCTAGTTCGCTGATTTAACGAGCCAGTACTCGTGTCCGAATGAATCAGGTATTAGAGATGTCAATCAAAAAGGTCACGTTAGGTTTGCCATGAGGTTAGGCAGATTCAGCAGATTCGAGGTTCAGCAGATTCAATCTCACATGTGTTGAAGGTAAGAGCTGCGAACGTGGATTTTCAGAGATGCAAATCATGCTCTTTGACCCAGTGATCCGAAAAAGGAACATTCTCTGTAACCTAAACATCGAGTCAAATTATATATATTCCACGCAAAATAAATACCTACTTCGACATTTAAAAGTGGCTAGGCAGTGCCTAATGTGCCTCTATGGCAGCACCGCCACTGGCCAATTGGGGTTTCAAATTCAAAAGTGAGCAAGCAGCCGATGGTCAATATACCCGCAGTAAGCTCCTGGTATAAACGTGTTCTGCGGTACCTGCACGTGACTGCAGGCGCTGCGGTGCAGTATAGCCACGTGTGTGTGTGTTCGGCGGCACAGTATAACTATGTATCTATACCTCTGTACCTAGCGGTGCAGTACAGCCACGTGTGTGTGTTCGGCGGCACAGTATACCTATGTCTCTATACCTCCGTACCCAGCGGTGCAGTATAGTCACGTATGTGTGTTCGGCGGTACAGTATACCTCTGTCTCTATACCTCCGTACCCAGCGGTGCAGTATAGCTACGTGTGTGTGTTCGGCGGCACAGTATGCCCCTGTCTCTGTTAACCGTACCCATGCGGCGCAGTATAGTCACTTGGGTGTGTTCGGCAGTACAGTATACCCCTGTCTCCCTACCTCTGGCTCTGTATTCCGTATCCAGCGGTACAGTATGCCTACAGGCGAAGCTCTCCGGCACAGCATAGCTCCAGCCGAGCTCTGCAGTATAGTAACGTTTGGAGCGCAGGGACGAATTGAGGGGGATGCGGAGTGCGGCGTGAGGTGGTGTGGGGCGGTGGTTCTGAACTTGAAACATTATCATTTATATATGCCGCCGGAGCTGCAATACACCTTTGATAAGGGCACTCACAGAGCAACCACGGATATCTATTTAAGTCACGATATTAGACTAGTCTAACTCTAGATTGCGCCAATGAGCTATGCACACTGAATAGTAAAGTAACAAGCTGCCTTGTAAATAGGTAATATTCATGCTAACCATCACAACGTAATTAGTTAACGATTATTTCTCCAGCTGCAATTTGCACGGTCATGGTTTGATCAGGAAGGATTAAGATGGGATGGCACCTTCAAAATTGAGCACCGGCGCTTAGTGCTCACCATTTTTAAGTAACTCCCAAATTTCTCCATGTAACAGGGGCTCAAATTAAATTATTCCCATATCATCGCCGCTTTCATTGAGTTAAGCGCTACACACCGTTGTAAAAGCAGAAACTATTGGCACCCTCAGATCAATCCAGCTGGCTAGTTGCCCGCTTACTTTGATTTGCGTAGAAGAAAAGTTTGATCCTCTGTAAAAACAGAAAGTGATTTTACGCTGAGATTTGTCACATCGTCATGAGCTCTGCAAGAAGGGATACGAATGTTTTTCAGGACTGTTCTCTCTGTAGTATAATCAAGGTCACATTAACACAAGGTACGTGCGTTCACTAGAAAGTATGCGTCTTAGCTATGTAATATTTCGGTCTGTAATATACATAAGAATCGATAATGATAAAAATGCACTCACAAACCTGAATTTCGTTAGTTTCAGATCACCCTATACCTATATCCTTAAGATACCGAACTTTAACTATTATGTCACTTGTTTACTAAAAGCAAATTGTCACCGCAAAGATAGTTATTCTTTAATGATCTGCGCCAATAACTGCATTATTCCTCTAATATGGTATCAGCGATATGATGTGAACTGAATTATTATTTCCAAATGTCTAGAAAAAGAACTTGATATACCAGAAATAAATCCCTTCTCTGGTTTGAAAGACCCTTTTTTAAGGAAAATAACATGTTCAATCATTCTAAAGCCGAAAATTTAAGGTCAATTTCTAGAAGAGCAAAAAAAAACACCGAAAATTGCAGATTTAGGCCCAAAAGGTACTTACTGGGCTTTAAGGCTACTAAAACATTTCCAAACATGGTGAAGTTTCTAACGTTGAACATAGGCAAAGGGATTTTCTGGCGCCGCCGTAATGACTTTATAACATGAAAGCCTGTGACCAGGGGCTGGTATATACTCACCATCCAAAGTCTAGCCAGACGAGAAAACCTTCTCAGTGATAAAAATCCAAACCGAAACATTTGCTTTTGGATCCAAGTCAATCATGGAATTGTCAAAATTTTATGAACTCATGAGTCTTTCAACATATGATGAGAGCAGATCCAGTGTCAGTGTTTAACTAATTCAAAATCATTCAGTTCACTTTTCCCACGGATTATTGGCTCCACCATGACTACGTCTCAGTAGCACCTCGAGCTCCAGTAAACTGAGGCAGTTCTTTATAAATAATGGTCCGGAGCTTCTTGAATGGTTCACTGGGCACATTGTGATTGTTTAAGCACTGTCTTTGATACATTTCCTAGTGAGTCCGATATGTACATATTCTTTGCATGTGTGGAGACAAAAACCACCGCACTTTCTCTTCTTGAAGTCATTCTATTTTTTTCTCAATCCAGTCGCAGCAATAAAGATCAGATAAGCAAACTGTTTCCATGGGACTACAATTGCAGTTTGCAGCCATATCTACAGTGAGCATGATCGTGGGTGCACGATGTCACAGAACTGGACGGAATTTTTCTACACGCAGTTCTTTGTTATCTAGAAGGCTTCAGATCATCCTAGCTTCCGTCTTTCTCAAATGAAACAATCGTGACTGCAAACCACACGGGCCTCATGTTAAAGAACAAAGATACAGTGAAGCATAGGCCAAGGAAAATTGACTGTGCGTAAGCACTGTCTTTGATACATTTCCTAGTGAGTCCTAGGAAATGTATCAAATACACTGAATTGAAATATATATTTAAAGATATATTAAATTGAAAATCCTGAAACATACCATGCTGGTAATTATCACAAAAATGTGTCTTATTCGCACTTTATTTTATCTTAACCCACTCCCAGTTACAAAAAAATAGGCAGGAGTGTCCTGCCCCAGTATACATAGTTGTCTGAGCGCGAAAGGGCATCCTTGCCTATTAAATGGCTAGTGGGTTAAAAAGTTAAAGTTAAATAAGCTGGTTGTACTACTTCTGCTAAATATTATGTTTTGTAAATGTCGGCATAAGCTTCCTGATCTACCTGCTGTTCGTTTACATTTCCCCCATCGATCCACTAAAAAATAAAACACTCTGTTATACTCACCAGCCATTAGTAAAAATTGCTGCTCCGCTGTTGCATACGTAGAGCTCATACATTACATAAGTGGTCATGTACATATTTCTGCATATTGTATATATGAAATGGTGCATGCATTTTAGCCCTCCTCTTTTTCGACAACAGTTGAACAAAGCAGCGGAATTTTGGTATTGAAATGTGTTTTAGTTCAGCCTACCAGCGCAGAGCCGTTTTTTAACGCATTCCTGTGTGAAAAGTTTTAATCAAGATAAAGCTCATGAAATATCCACAAGACTCAACGCCAACATTGATTATTTTTAATTTGTCTTTAACACAACACCAGATGGCATCGATGATGTCACCCACGCGTCGGGTGACAGAACATTGGCACGTACTAGAGAAGTTGTTCTCCAGTAAGTTTAGCCTTGCCACAACAATGGTAGTAATGTGTAGCTCACCAACGACTGTCTTTCCCGCGGAGGTTCCTCATTGAGAGAAAGAGAGCAGAATATCAAATAATGATTCAGATTCAGATTCAGATATATTCAAACAAGGTCCACTCAAGAGGGCTTTTCACTTGTCCACGTCGACATGATAAAACAATAAAAGATGACGTAAAAGACATAAAATCAACACCTATGCACTCGCACATCACGCAGCACCAAAACACACATCACATCAGCCAACCATGCCGGAGATTTTATAAAATTCCTAAGACTGGTCTTAAAATGCGGATCACCCGGCAGAAGCCCACTCTGGTTTAATACTGCCACCCCACGATAGGACAGACGCCGGCGGCCGAATGAAATATATATATATATATATATATATATATATATATATATATATATATATATATATGTATATATAAGTAGTGGGAAACATTTCTGATATGTTTAGGAAAATCTACGGGCTCAATAAAATAATCTGATGATGTCACCAATTGATCAAATAAAAAATCAAGAACAATTACAAAAGTATAGAACAGGTAGGTATCTGGAAGAAGAATCTGTCCTTGCGAGAGCCCCCGCTGCGAGGGACGGCTAAGATAAAGCGGGTGTGACAGAGCTCTTTGTTGACGTGGAGTGAATAAGGCTTCATGAATTAATGAGACATCATATGAGCATAGACAGGGGCGTCGCCTCGGATTTTTTACTGGAGGGGACCGAACTCGGACTGGTGATGACGGGGGTGGAAAGACTAATTTTGAGCATATTAGTTGCCTCTGGACACGTTACCGTTGCTGCATTTCACCAAAACATTTACGCAGGTTCACACAGGAAATAAGAAGAAACGCTAAAGCTTGGATCGAGCACCAAAATTGCGAGGGGATGTCTTCCCTGATCCAGGATTTGGGCCGGCGCGTACCCCCATCCCCCTTCCCGCTTTCAGCGCCCATGAGCCTACATGATATTCTAATTGACCGCCTCGCTACAAGACATCAGTTTGCAGGTCTATAAACTCCTTTTTATGTATGCACTGAAGGCCAGAACAAGGCACGTGCGGGACATGACACCTCCGTCCGAGAGATATGCTGGGCGATCGCCCAGCGACCGTTTGACACTATCAATAAGCCAGAGCAATCACAGGTATTATGTGCATGCATATGTCATGTTACCTGATATGCTACTCATCGCTCACGAGTTGTATCTGTTGAGGTCATTGGACCTGTCTCAAGTGATGGCGTAAGTAGGTACCTACAAACCACGTATACATATTTTATGGAGCAGGGTAAAACCTGGACACTTCTAAGCGGCTGGCTGTATTTTTACAGCTCTGATTAACAAGCAAAGATGTGATGGGACCGGTTGGTCATTCCAAACGCAGTCCACATACAGTCTCAAACGGTGTTTACCAGCCTTTCACAATATCCGCTCTCACTTCAGATTTTTAGGTACTAAATTTAGATGAGCTTTGATGACCGTGGGGTACTTCAATCCTCTCGTTAGTTGTCCCATGGTTCGTTATCCTATGTTTCATTATCTATAGCTCATCCCCAATGTTGAGAAGAAATAAATGAGAAAAAACATTTGTTTCAGCTTTTCACCACATGAAAGGTCTGTTTATCTTCCCAATCCTTCTTTACTTTCACCCTGGAGGATTCACACTGCTGATTCATTCACCGTGATTCCTATTTAGCTGCGTTCAGGATCATGTTAGACTAGTTACTTAGCCGTGTCACCTGGGGAAAATTTCATTTCTAGCTGGACGCACGATGACGTGCAGGGTACCAACTACCCTGTTTACGTGTAATATAGTCCATGACAGAGGCGTCTCCACGAAACTTTATTGGGGGAGAAACGGACTCAGACCTAGCGACGAGCGGGTGGGAGGGGAGGGGAGAAAGGGAAGTAAGAAATCAAGAGACACCTGGGAGTGATATCGAGGCAGTTGTCTACGACTAGACTGGAAAGAAGTAGGTGAGTTAAAGTTGATCAGCGGGAGAAAATGCTAAAATAGTTGGTTGTGTGCAGATTTTTGGGAGATGGGCGACGTCCCCTCTGGTTCTGCAGTTGGGGAGACGCGTTTTCACCCCCTCAACTCTATGTTGATGGCCATGGTGGTGGAGCTGCAGCTTCCTGAAAAGTGTGTCGGTCTATGTCGAGACTACAACATCCATGGACTGGATTCGGTGCTGGATCTAGGCCGGTACCCTGTGGGTAGTGAGATAACCCAGAATCCATGAAAATAGTGTTCTGCTTTTTAAGGAAATCATAAAAAATCGGAGGACTATCTTATCCTTATTTTATTAGAGCCACTCCACGCAGGCACACTTGCCCTAGTATAGGGAGTAATGGCGTGGGACTTTAACACGCGCATTGACGAGGGTCTGAGCCACCTTCGCTTTGACGCAGCGGGGCGTGTACCCGCCCCCATAAGATCTCGAGAACTACGCTAGGTAGCGAAAAAAGGTAAACGGCGTTGAGTGGCCCATCCACTTCTCAATCGAAAATATTTGAATCATTTTTTGTCAGGTCACATGTAAGGTCACTAGAAGTCAAAACATGCCGTCATTGGGGTAACATTTAAATGAAGTTTTTTGGCCATTTCATCTGAACAAGTAAAGATACAGCAAAACAACTTGAACTGTATGAATCCTCGCAGCAAGCCGAATCGAATGATATATAATATCCTGCGCCCCACCGGGGGTCCGGCGCCACCTTCGCCCCACCGGGGGGCATCGATGGCCCCCATCTAACTCCGAAAATATGGGCGTTAACGCAAATCTGCAAAGTGCAATAGAAAGCTCGCGTGAATTCAGTAAGAAATTACTTCGCATGTTTTAGTGCTCAGGTCAATGGTTTGACCTCCAGAGGTCAAATTAGGTCAAGATCGGCTATTTTCACTCAAATATGCAATGATTAAGCAAACTGGGCATAACTCTTATGTCATTAGAGCTATTGAGGCCTGGTAAAGTACATTTGGTAGAAAATTGCCAGTACTTTTTCCGCTATGTGGAACGTAAAGACCTCCCGCCAGTGGTTTGACCTCCAGAGGTCACCTCGTGACCTAATATGACCTGAGGTCACGAAAGGTCACAAAGTGACCTTGCCGTATATCGAATGAAAGCTAGTGACAAGACAAACACGATGGTGTTTGTTTCATCGCTCTAGCTTAATTAGGTCAAAAGTTATTGTCAAAATACTGCTTTTGACCTCTGGTGACCTTGGATAACCTTGGAAAAGTCAAAGGGCAAATATGACCTGGGATCCGTGAAAGGGTGTCCAAAAACGCTGTTCTGAGCAGTCTGAGTATTTGCAATCATTTTTGTGGCTTTTATATCATGAAACAGCTTTTCCCCATGCTTTTCCAATGGGAGAGGTCGCTTCGTGACCTGACCTCAGGGCACGAAATCGAAAAATCCCGGATATACACCTTGTAGACCCTAGAGGGGTCATGAAGTGTAGGAAGTTTCAAATTGATCGACTTTGAAATGTAGCTCTTACAGAGCTCTAAAGTTGAAGTGAGGTGACCTTGGTTGACCTCGTCTGGTGACCTGACCTTGGGTGACCCGGGGTAAAAAATTTCAGGGATGATGGGAAAATGATGCAGTGAGAGGTAGAGCCCTCAACCGTGGTCCTGCGCCTCGTCGTTTTTCTGCTATCCCGGAAAAACCTTAGGGGGCCATCGATGGCCCCCGGTGGGGCGAGGGATATGACCTTGCTAGATCAAATCAAGGATTTGACTTGACCTGGGGTCAGGTCAAGGTCAAATTAGATAAAATGCATATCGTTAGAACCGAAAAGACAAGGCGAATCTAATGCAATTAGAATAAGCGCTCATCACCATCTGTTACTAAGTTATTCGGTTAAAACCATTTTTCCCATGTATTTCTAATGGAGAGGTCATGGCTCGTACCTGACCTTAGGTCAATGATATCAAAAATACCGGAGCATGTTTTGGAGAACTCGGTGGTTTCATCATGTGATATGAGTTTCAATCGGATAAGTTCACCCTGTTCCGACTTATGCTATCTTAAACTTTTTGAGGTCAGGTCACTTGACCTGTACTGGTGACCTGACCTGAGATGACCTAACCTTAAATTGTTTTCCAAAAGTTGTAAAAATGATGAAGAAAAAGGTATGCCAAGTACGGTGGCGCTACGCACCGCCGTTTTTATGCTATCTGGGGCGTTCCAGGACAGATCGACCAAGGCTTGACACCACCATGTCTAGACAAAATCTGAAACTTTGTCTCCGGGGTAGTTTTGGGCCAGAAACACGCCTGTGAGAATCTCAGCCCCCTCCGACTAACGGTGACCGAGTTATAGCCCGAGGCACTTTCGGGAGGTCACGTTGTAGACTCATCTTTGATGCTTCATAACTCAACAACGCATCACTTGATTAACAAGTTTTGTATCTCATTGAACTCGTCTTGAATTATAGTTTATTTTGAAAAAGAAAATGTAAAAATTTGAAAATTTTTTACTTTTAATTTGTTTGACCTTTTTCTTTTTGACCTAGCTTGACCTTTTCCCAGTTGAAATTGCCCTTTTAGACACCTCAAAAATGTTTCTTCATAAAATATCTTTCGATAGCAAAAATAAAAAAATGCGTTCTTGCTATAAGTTCCGAATATTTAGCACCTAAGGTAGGTATGTACACGGTTTTTGACCATTGCGGTAGTACAGCCTTATGTTTAACGCCGCAAATATAGCGATTGCTTTTGTAATCGGTCGCTGGAAATCATACTCCATTGTCTTTACGAAATTTTAATCGTACAAGTATCCGAATTTATGACAATTAACACGCGCCCACCCGAGGGGGTGGGCAACCGGCCTCCTCAGGTTTCCACAGGTAGTAAAAAAACACCTTCGCGCAGCGCCACCGTACTTCATGTACCTCTAACTCGAAATTTTTGCAGCTTCTGGCAAAATTTTAGGTCTGGGTCATACCAGGTCAGACCGCCAACCCAGGTCAAGAGAACTAACCTCAAACTTTGGGAGGTGCATAAATCATATCAAATTTAGCCTACCGTGGTTAGAATCGCATTACATAGTAAGATCGCCTTGCTAGGCGATAATTTTTTTCAGGATAGGAGATAATTTTTCGTAGCAGGATTTCTATATCGATAACCGGGAGCAGCAAATCTTTCCATTATAAATGCATGGGGCGATTGGTAAATTTTGATAACTTGCGAGAATTGAGAATTGTCGAGAATTCCGATGGAGGTTGTATTTTTACATTGTCGTGTCTGACTTGCCACTGCAGTTTGATTAATATTCTTTTTACCATACAGACCTAAGCCTGGCTCTAGGTCAAAGCAGGTTAATTTTGACATTTGACTAGGCAATATTATAAGATACATAATCCGTTTGGGCTCAACAAGAGTGTTCCAATGGTGCTGAACTTTTCTTTCTACGGCTCTTCTCTGTCACCTATTATGCCACAAAATTTAGGTTTCCACTTAGTTCCCGTAAGAAATACTGTGACCTTGAGCAACCTCAAAGGCGACACGACCAAACGATTGTATGTAACATATTCGGTAATGATTAAAACTGGCTATTTAGCAGCATCACTCCCAGTGCACTGTGTCATTATTTATCTGGGATTCTCGGATCTCTGTCAGCTATGAAATGATCACCTTGTAAAAATATCATGAGGCAACCTGTTCAAGCGACCAAGTCGAATGCGTTACAATTTCAGGACATTTTGTCGAATATATGAGCAGATTCAAATTACTTTTTGGGAATGAAAGCCTTTCAGACACGTTTGTTTACATTGCATGAATCCTCTCAAACATATGCTGTGCTGCACTGGATCAGCTAGCATCGATGCTATTTTCCATCTCCGGGAACGATGTAATTGTGTGAGTTAGTGGTGCTCATAGGATAAGTTATACTTGTTTCAATTATTGATAAGGTCGCGACATCTTTGTAAATTTTCGTTTAAGGCTGAAAGGTTCATTATTAATAAGTTCATTTGCCCTCGTCTCCCTCGAAACAAGGAATCCCTTTTATCACTTTTAATGGCTGCAGTTTTTCTGTTTATAAATATTGCCCAAGTTGTTGCCAGTTCAGTTTTTTTATACATTTTGTACAAGTTGTTCTCAGTTCGATTGTTGGAGTCGGGGTCTCACTAAAGTCATCAATGGACTTGTCACGGAGACCCCGACCCCACCATCCGAACGAGCAACTCCCACAATGAAGGGTTGATTTTAGAAGCCAACGTTTAACGTCCCACACAGCACAGGGACGGCTGCCCCGCTCAGGTCACCCTCTCACCAGTCAGTTGCCAGCCGACCTGTACGTCGGGTAAGCTATTGAGCGCCGGAGCGTCTCAGCGGAACCGATCCCAAGCCTGGACATGCACTGCCACTGCATGCTTCTGAGCCGCGGGCCGGAGCCCAACGCTCTACCAACTGAGCTACCGGGGCGGCAAGGAGGCGGTTTTAGGAGTAGGTGTCTCACTAGAGTCATCAAGGGACTTTTTACGGAGACCCTGACCCCACCACCCAAACGAGCAACTCCCACGATAAAGTGTTAATCAAGGAAACAAAGTTGAAAGTCCCACAAGGCATAACGACGACCGTCTACCTCAGGTCACCCCCTCACCACTGAGTTGCCTGCTGGCCTTCAGTATTTACGGTACCTACCACCTCCCAGTTGACCTAAATTATTTTTCCAGAAGTTGCAAAATGTTGTGTTAGAGGTAGATGAAGTACGGTGGCGCTGCGCAAAGGTATTTTTTTACTACCTGTAGAGACCTGAGGAGGCCGGTTGCCCACCCCCTCGGGTGGGCGCGTGTTAATTGTCATAAATTCGGATACTTGTACGATTAAAATTTCGTAAAGACAATGGAGTATGATTTCCAGCGACCGATTACAAAAGCAATCGCTATATTTGCGGCGTTAAACATAAGGCTGTACTACCGCAATGGTCAAAAAACCGTGTACATACCTACCTTAGGTGCTAAATATTTGGAACTTATAGCAAGAACGCATTTTTTATTTTTGCTATCGAAAGATATTTTATGAAGAAACATTTTTGAGGTGTCTAAAAGGGCAATTTCAACTGGGAAAAGGTCAAGCTAGGTCAAAAAGGAAAAGGTCAAACAAATTAAAAGTCAAAAATTTTCAAATTTGAACATTTTCTTTTTCAAAATAAACTATAATTCAAGACGAGTTCAATGATATACAAAACTTGTTAATCAGGTGATGCGTTGTTGAGTTATGAAGCATCAAACATGAGTCTACAACGTGACCTCCCGAAAATGCCTCGGGCTATAACTCGGTCACCGTTGGTCGGAGGGGGCTAAGATTCTCACAGGCGTGTTTCTGGCCCAAAACTACCCCGGAAACAAAGTTTCAGATTTTTCTAGACATGGTGGTGTCAAATTGAAATATTTTTGGTCGTTTTGTCCTGGAATGCCCCATCTCCGAAAAACCCGAGGGAGGGCGGGTACCCACCCCCCCCCGTCAATGCCCGTGTTTAAAGATCCTCTCCAACGGGTCAGATCGCGCATGGAAGGCGGTTCCTGCCGTGGGAATTGAGCCCGCGTTAATTCCTGCTGTTCAATCTGAAGACGGGCAATAAGGCCACTAGGCTACACGGCCCCTAGGGAAAAACAACCTCCCCGATCCATCCCTTGTTGAACTTCAAACATTACTGAGAGAGAATACTGTTAGTTTCATTGAAACATACACCAAACGACCGCCACCGCAGATTCATTTTCTAGAAGGTTCTCCAAAGGACAACCAATGAAGAGAAGGTTCCCGATTGTAGAGCCAATAGTGAGAAGGCTCTCCTGTGGACAGCCAATGGTGAGAGGGCTCTCATATGTGGCCGCTGACCTTGCATAGCGAGTATCCATTCACAGTCTGCAGGAAAAAGATCACGTCGATCGCCACCCATCAGAACTGATATCGAGCCATGACGCCCCCCCTCCCCCCTATACCAGTGTCACACTATTCAAATACACACACACACACACACCGTGAGCCGTATTAACAGGCAGGGAGGAGGGCTCGCTCGAAATTGATTTGAGTGGCACAGAGTGCACCAACAGCCGCGCCCGTATGCAGTGCGTCCTCCGGCCGATACTATCACCTGAACTGCACGCGCTGTCACTCCGCGCGCGTCCCCACCGGCGACCGCCCAGGGGCGGATCCAGGACTGAAAAAACGCGGGGGACTAAAATCACATATGGCGAATCAGACCAAAGCGACAAACACTGCAGACCGTGTGTGCCACGGTGTTTCTGTATGTATTCCTGTTTTGCGATCTCTCTGACGAGTGATATCAGTATGTAGAGCCCCAGCTGCAGCCGTCTGGTTCGGTTTGTTCCCGTTTTTCTCGGCTCGTCCGCGCCCGGAGTTGGTTCATCCCACGCCATGCCGCAGCCGCGTCGCCTAGCCGCTGCGACGCGCCACGCTCAGCTGATTGTCGCGACAGCTGAATGCAGGCGATTGCGGCGCGGCGCGGCGATTGCGGCCAATTGACATGCTGTGGGTGGTGGGCCTGGGCCGCGCGACGGCAGGCGAGGCGACGTCCTGCTCATCGCAGTGACAGCAAGAGGCGGGGGTGCGACAATGGTAACGGAACGGATTGTAGGTACGCCCCCGACGGCGGCGGTAGAGAGAGAGAGAGAGAGGGGAGAGAGACAGAGAGAGAGAGGGAGGGAGAGAGAGAGAGGGAGAGTGAGAGAGAGGGAGAGGAGGGAGGGAGGGAGAGAAAGGGATAGAGACAGAGCGTAATCAAATAGCCAAAATAATCCAAAAGAATTGTAAATGTACGATGGATGTCTGTACTTGTGAGCTTCTTTTCAAAGAAAACAATGCGCACAGATGCATGTTACTAATGTACACTATCTTCTTCGCTTAAAGTAAGTGAAGTGTAGGAAAGTATTATCTTAATGTTTCTATGAATGTTCTATCATCTGGTTATTTTATTGGCCAGAGGGCATAACTATTACTAAGAAGGAATAAAACGTGTATTCCATGAGGCTCCCTAAAAGTCTGTTGGGCCACAATATTCCAACCTGATAGTGCACTGACAAACAGTCAGTAGGCACATACATCATCCAAACCTGAGAGTGACCAGGCTATGCTCAGATGTGATTCAAACGTTTTCTAGTCGCACCTGGTAGGCGTAGTCCTTTACTACTAGACAAACCAACCATTCCTTTATTGAGGGCCGTCTATGTAGATACGTCGCTTAGATACTTCATACAGGTAGTATGACCTCCATGCTCATTCACCTGATCCAAAGAATATTTCTCCAAATACGCCCTTCCATGAGACACAAGATCGCCATCAAACTAAACCTCACTACAACTGCGCGTTGGTAAGAGGGTCACTGTGTCGCCAAAACCCGTTATCAGCCAGTTCTTCTCCGGCCGCGAGATGTCTCCCTCTCATCTGTCCTCCCTCTCATCTGTCCTCCCCGCTCGTGCGTCCTCGCCCTGACGCAGTCCCACCCAGATCACGTTCCGCCGGCCCGTCCGGCAGAAGTTAATCCGATTACAGCGTAATGGCACTGATCCCTCACCGGCCCACATTTAACTGTTCACTCCATCAGTGGTGGCCGCATCACCCGACGGCTGATTGCTCGGCCACAATGATCCATTTGTGCAATCCTTCACTGAGGTGTCACACGGAGGCAGCTCTGCAGTCAGGGCACGTGCGGGCCAGACCCGCAGCCTGCTCAGGAGGCTGACGTGAGAGAGTGTCACACAGGTGGTTGGAGTGATTTGGTCTTGGAAAGTCAAGGAGAACGGTCATAAAAGACCTGGAAGTGAGTGTCAAATGCACCAGGCTGTATCCCTGTTTACAAATCGTTGTTTGGCCGGTTGGAGATGTCGGTTCGTGGCAGTGGCGCGCTGACCGGACCTAGTCTAAAGGACCAGTGCATTAATGCAGTCAGATGAGGACTGCAATGCCGCTTTATGAGCGTCCACTCAAAGGCTAGTTTTCAAAGGCGTGGACCACCCGGATGGCCACCCAGCACGAGTGAGAACCACCAGACTGCTGGCGGCGTTCTGACGCCTCCGCTGATGGAAGCTCCTGCCTTCCTCTCTCAGGTAACGTATACAAGCGCTCAAAATTATGGTTGATCTTATAAAAATATTTTTGAAAATTTGGAGCCATATTCTGGAGATACGGGAGTTGAATCCTAGGCATGAACCAGAGGCAGGAAATTAATAGATATCGGGCTGCTTATTTTCAGAAATATCAGTCTCGGTTCCAGGCGGTCAATACACATGTGTCATTCATAAACATACGCGTCGAAAAGGGGGCCGGGGCCTGGCCCCCCCCGACTTTTGGCAAAATTTCACGATCTCATTTAAAATGAGAGAAAGCCGGACATTCTTATATCCAGCCGCTGCGGAAGGCAAGAGGAGTCCAAATTCGAAAGTTTTTATCCTGATGTTGAAAGTTTTTTTGTCAGCATCGGTTGAAGTTTGCTCCCCTACTTTTTGCCGGTGGCGACACTTATGGTCATAAATATGTGATTTTTTAATTCTAGGTCTCTTTACCAGGAAACCATGGCTATGTATACTGAAATCATGTTGTAATAATAATTATTGGGGCTTATCGACTCACCAACTGCCAGGGTTATATGGCGCTACCAACTCTTTCCCTGTTAGAAGGGTTTCTCGGGAGCCAGCTTGCTCCTTGTTCAGGGAAGCCGCCGGGCCTTGAATCCGGGTCGGCTGTGTGGAAGCCAGCTACGCTGACCACTCCACTACCGCACCCCCGAAATCATGTTGTAGGAGGTGATTATATGCATATATATATATATATATATATATATATATATATATATATATATATATATATATATATATATATATATATATATATATATATATATATTTGAGTACTTCGGGAGCAGGTTTTCTTTGATGCAATATTCGTTGAATATGACGGCGAAATGGGCCTTTGTTACTTTTCGGCTAAGTGATTCTATGGTCCTGATAAGCTTCTTGTTCTCGCGATTGAATTCTTTTAAAATAACACCAAACGACTCTGGGCTTTGCAACGTTTCGATATTTCTAATATCATCCTCTGGCATAATTAAACATATTAAATACACAGCAAAATCGATCTAGTGTTCGTAAATATTCGCGTCGGACTCCATACCTTCTAAAATGAGCGAACATTATTTCATAGCATAGGCAAGTAAAAACAATCACAAGAGACGCATTATTCGTGCGGGCACTTCGTTTTCAAAGTTTGCACGTTACCAATATCCTTAAAATCTAAGACATGATCAATCATAAACACACACGGATACACAATGATATTTGAATTGCGTTAAACTAACATATTTTAATACGGGTTCGCACTTTAATAGCTAGATGTTCTGGGTTTTAGCTATGTAATCTCAGCGGGACGCTTTCTACAAGGCTAGTTTAGCCACCAGATTCATCTGTCTGTTGATGGTCGGGTTCATTTCACGGATGTAGACCGCTTCCAGGGCTTGCAGTTTTTTTTGTCGTGGCAGCGCGTCAGTATGGTGGTGTTCTCCACAATATCGCTCCTGGTGAGTTCTTTGCTGTGGGAGAGGCGCACGTGGCTCACCAGTGCTCCTTGCTGTAGGTGGTTCGTCAGTCGTCTGGATAGTGTGGTTGTTGTGTAGCCGATGTAGGAACAGTTTGTTTGGTGCGCACAGTCACCATGTTTACATTTAAATCTGTACACTACATCTGTGGCTTTCAGGTCCGAGTGGTCTTGTGAAGGGTTGTTTTTCAATACGAGTTGCTGTCCTAGGGCTCTTATAAAATATCACTAGCTCGATAGAGTCGCCGAGCTGCTTTGGCGAGCAGTTCTTGCTGATGATAGCTTGAATGACCTTTTCATCTTTGAGGTATGATGTTGACATTGAGTTCTGGTAGAATATTTTGTGGGTTGTACCGGTCTCAGTTGTTGGTGTCTTGTTTTGAAAGTATTTGTTCATTTGTTTTCTGATAATGTTTTCTATATCTTCGGTGCTGTAGTCATTGTTGACGAGGATGTTCTTTACTCTGTCCAGCTCTTGATGAGCAAGCTCCCATGTGGAACAGTGGGTGAGGGCACAGTGTACATATGCCCGGATAACACTTTTTATACCGTTTTGGGCATTCACTGCGCCCGTTCTGCACTGGCCGGTGTTGGTGGCTTTCTGAACACCTTTGTCTCGATGTGTTTAGCTGAACCGTTTACATGGACATCCAGAAAGATATCTTGTTGTCGATGCTTTCTTCAGTTGTGAAAGTCAGCTTCAAGCCTTCTCCGGTGTTCTTTCAGGCTGTTCAGCTGGCTTGTCCGTACTTTGTAGATGTCGTCGATGTAACGAAGGTATATATAGGGTCTAGTCGGATTGTGCTCAAAGCCTGCTCCTCTACAAATGTCATGTAGCTCGGCAAAGAGGACACTGAGCGGAGAGCCCATGGCCACACCATCCACTTGAGAGTACAGGTTTTCCTCCGCACCGAAAGTGCAGTTTTTGACACTTCGAGCATCTGCTGCAGGTCTTCCTTGGAACGCACGGTGGGGTTCGTCTGGGTGTTGAAAGATAGTTGAGGATGATGTTGATGGTTTCATCGATGGGAACATTCGTAAAGAGACTTTGAGCGTCTAGGACGCTAGGTGCCTTTCCTCTCATGAATTTTCACCACTTCAATGAATTCAGCGATGATTTCAGAGCATGTTTCGTCGGAATGTACTGAAGAGCTTGTTTAATGACTTGGTAAGTCGTATGATGGTGTTGGTAACTGAATATTATCGGCCTGATGGGTGGCGCTTTATGCGTTTTATGTTGCCATAAAGTACCCCGATTAAGTCTCCTACGATTGGTTTGAATTGAGATGTCCCGCAGCCTTATTAGCAGCGCCAATTAAGTATTGAGTTTTTTTTTCTGCGTCTATCGGGTTTCGGATAGCTTCTTAAACTTCGAAGTATCTTTGAGTATTTCTTTCACTTTCTCGTATTCTTCCTTATCTAGAATTACAAAACTTGGGACTTGTCGCACGGCGAATAAAATGTCGGGGTTATTGTTCATTCATTGGCCGTTCTTTCAATCTATCCGTAAGAACAGAACCTTATGTTACCACGCAGTTTGAACATCAGTTGTAACTGAATATATATATATATATATATATATATATATATATATAGTTTTTGGATACATATACATTTAAAAAGCCAGAATTTTAGCAAAACGTCATCCCCAGGCGTGACGGGCTGAGGACTGCGTTGCTTTGTAATGATTTTATTATCTGGTTTATATTTATCGAAAATAAACCAATGTAACGTATATGATCAAATCCCACAATTTCATTTCAACAACTGCATTGCCACCAACGATGCGTGTCGTAAAAACGTTAAGCGTATGTGTTCTCATAATATTGATTATATATTTCTGTTTAAACAAAACTTGTCCGTACAAACTGAAGTCGAAGGTCATTTATCGGCTCTCGGGACGTTTTGACGGGCACTGGAGTCGCTCTCGTGCGTATCTGCTTCGGAGTGCGGGTCGATATGAGAAAAGGCGACAAAACCATAGCTTGGTCTGAAGGCACCAAGCCTTAAACCTAAAGAGCTTCCTATTTGGAGCTAATTGGGCTATCTAGTATGGTGCAATCACTATTATAAGCATTATAGCCCGCAAATAAAACACGTCGTCCGTTTTCCCGATCTCAGTGGCAACAATATGTTGCGTTACCCATAAATTTATATAAATTTATCCCCTCAGGATGTTGGGAATAGGGAGCACATTTTGATCGCTCATTTCAGTTCTTTCAAGCCATAGTGTGCAATGGTCATTTCGTTCGTTAACTAGATTCGCAAATTGACCATCGGAAGCTTAGTAGTGATATGCATACCGTATACTGATGGTGTTTTGTTCTGCTGGTTTCCTCACCAAATAATCAAATATAGAAAGAGAGACTACTTATTCGATAAAAGTTATATTTTGTGTCCGGTGCGTTATCAGATGAAATGAAGAACATGAAATATGCCTCACATACAGTGTTGCAAAGACTTGCGTACTACCTACCTAACATGAACTTGTTGTTCAATGTGCGCATAAGCATTCCAGCTTCAGGTCCTTATTTATTTGAGACTTGATGGGAAGAATCATATCATTTTCTATTGCTGGCAGATTTTCCATCATCTCTTCTTCAAGCTATGTCAGCTGCTGGATGTTTCGAAAAAGGTAATCCTCTAAGTCGGAGAGGCGTGTCAGCATTCTCAGACGACATTTACTGCAGGTGGCCAAACCTTCCAGCAGCTAAAGCCGAGTGGTAGCCGACACTCATGCGGCTGCAAGGCTATAAAGGACAAAGTCAACAGGTTCAATTCATCGGCCTTATTTATTTGATATCTCACACAATTTCGTTATAGGGATGTCCAGTTGAGAAAGAAAGGAAATAAAAGTAAAGGAAGGCTAGCAAATAGATGATCAGATATTTTAGAAGCAAGTGAAAATACGTGGCCCAGTAAATCTCATATTTACATTACAATTGTAGGGTTTAACGACGCACCAACTGCCAAGGTCATACGGCGTCGTCAACTATCACCCTGTAGGGAGGGATTTTGGGAATCAGATCAACTTATTCAGAGGCTCCGTCGGGACTTGAACCTGGGACCGGTGACTTAGCAGATGGACGCACTATCCACTAGGCCATCCATCCCCCAGAACTCACATCTCACATTTACACTAAAAATTATGCAGGAGAGAAGAGCCTCAAGTTAGCAGCACTTGGTAGACTGAGGGCATAAAGATTATGGCATATTTCGTATTATTGTTATTGTATCCAAGATAACAAGGTGCCATCATAGTTCAAAATATATGAAAATAAATGAGAGAAGGCTGCAGCTTCAAATCAAGAGAAAGAAAGAGAGGTGCCCTAAACTTATGTACACTCTTTCCAAGTTTATAAACAGCCGTTAGAGAACCATTCAGACATAAGTGTTTTCATGGGGTTGCTTTTATCCTCGTATAATATATTTATTTGTTATCGCTGTTTCATGTCGTAATCAAGACAAAACTTTGTTTTCAAATACAAAATAAAAGTAACAATAAATGTTAGAACGGATAGATAGTTCGATGTATTAATTCAGACAGCACCACAGCAAAAAATGAAAGACAATTAACATCATATATGAAAGCCAACTGAATCTGTGCGGTGTATAAGGATTAACGCGATATCAACAAAACGAGCACAGCACAAGAGATAAAAAGGCAACATTATCGAAAGGTATTGCTCTTCGAAATAAAATCGAACGGTTTTTCTCTGAGTCGCGTGATGCCAAATTCTGGATAGGGGCCATAGATCCAGTATTATAATGATTTGATGAACATGTAAGAGCCGGTGGTGTCGGGCATTACTCGCTTGAGGAGCTGAAGCAGAACTCCCGCGCCCGTGACCACAAAGCCGAAAATCTCCTGCCGTGCAGAGGTGGCAGTTACCGGTGCTAAAATTGCAGCTTTGCATGGTCTATTTTTAAACGTAAATAGGATACTTTATGCTTTCAAATGCCATGGGGAAGAACAAAGTCACCGAAACTCATCAAGAAAACGATTTCCCTCACGTTATAGACCTTTTTAAAGAACATTATTTTATGCACTATTGTTATTCTTTCTTTATCATGCCCTCTTGTAAATTCTCATATTTTCTGTAGACCTGCAAGATTCATGGGGATGATAGGCACCACTAATTTATTTCTGCGTATAATGATGAAATGAGTAGGCATGAAATGAAGCTATCGCTTATTATTGAATTCGTACAATGTTAGAATGCAGGGAAGAGAGAGAGAGAGAGAGAGAGAGGCAGAGGGAGAGAGAGAGGGATAGGGATAAAAATAGTAAGATGGTGTTATATCGGTTAATTCCATTCCAGTGTGATGTACATTAAAGGTGGTTAACTTTAATGAACAGGTTAAGCTGATCATATTGATCGGCTCCTGTGCCACACTAAGCACATCCACCAAGAAATAAAACAACCACAATGCAGCTACCAGGAGTGACCCACTGTTAACGCTTATGACTCTTCCTTATTTTGATCACAAAAATATATTCCGCGGTGCTGTCAAGTCAAATATACTTTTTGGAATCTTATGCATGGACCTTATGTATAATTTGCCTATTATCATGCTGCTATATTTTCTATACAATGCAGCACGAACTTCAGAACTATCCACCCCATCCCCCCCGCCATCTGTCATGCCTTGAAATACAATCATCTCCTCAAGCTATCACGCAGAGAGCGAGAGAGGTAGGGGGCAAGAAGAGAGAGAGAGAGGGGGAGAGAGGATGGAGAGAGGGATGGAGGAGGGGCACCATCAAACCATCGCAGCTGTACCGTTCACAAACCCATTAGCGGACGGCTACCGACGACCGGCGACGCCGACAAACCTGACGCACAAAACCAATCACGGCGCTCGGCGGCGCTGCTCTGACACATCTGTGACGCGGATGTGACACATCTCTGACACAGATCGTGTCAGTGTGAGCCCAGCCCTGGAGCTCAAGGCTGGCGAGCACACCTCCCACGATGGTTTACAGGACTAATGGGGATGAACGTCAGTCCACGTCTGATGAGACGATGGCATTGCGGAGGAGGCAGAATCCTGAAGGTTTAATTGACGAGAGAAAGAGGGGGATATAAAGGGAGAGGGAGGGAGGAGACAAAAAGGAAAAAGGTGATTTGTGGACGATAGTGATGTCATCAAAGCACGGCGTATGTTTCGCGCGAAGGCCTGTCACTTCTGTGAAGAACGACTTGATGATCATAAGTACGTAACTAAAAACCAGAGTGCAACTACGACTTCCCGTTGTTGAGGAACAGGAAAAAAACTGGCAGGTCTGGCTCATTTGGGCTGCTCGTAGCATTCCTCCTTTCCCTGAACTCCAGTTTTATTTTGCACCACAGTACAGCCTTTAGGTTTCCTTCCGCAGTTTTTTTCCAGCTCGCTAACAGGTTTAAGGCAGGTGCGGGCAGCGAGTAATACAAAGCAAAGGTAAAACTCTGCTGGGCTATCCAGCTGGGTACACAGGGAAAACCGCAAGAGACTGGAACCCACACGCAGCCGCTGCTGCCATCCACTGCGCTGGTCGGACGCCTGCTTCGAGTGGAAGGGAACGAACCGGTGGGAACAGCTGAATCAACATTGGGAGAGCAGAACAATCGGTCCTCATGTTGTACCGCACACAACATCTGAGGCGCCGGAGGACAGGACCAGCCGCATAGCGAGAAATAACCGGCCTGGCTCGAGGGTGTAGACAAGGAGACATGATAAAGCGAATATGTGCATGCGTTTGAAATTGAAAAAAGTATAATACAATGAGTATTGCACTGTGAACTAAGTATTGTTCTATTTTCAAAGGATATATATATATATATATATATATATATATATATATATACATATATTTTTCTTATATATATTATATATATATATATTATTTATTTATCGATCTATTCATTTGTCTATTCAGCCCGGTAAAGGTAAGTCACGAGCGTACAATTCCTAATTTGCTTATGTCTAGTTTCGCTGTCGATTTTCGAGCTCTGATTTTTGTAATCCAAAAAGGCTAAGGCTACCTAAAATTGTCTCATATAACTGCCACATATATCTGACTGTCCGAGTATTGCCACCTCCAACTCCTTGGTTCGTGGTTTTACCTAAAGGTTGTTCCATGTTCGTTGATAATCCCAACGTTTAAAAATCAATGACCGAGTAAACTTCCAAGTTGTATTGCTTTCCTATAATCAGTTTCCTTTTTCATAATTGAATGAATTTAGTCCCTTGTCAAACTCAAAGACTTCAACTTCATGTCCGTCCAAAGTAGAAACTGAGCATTGTCTGGCAATGTATGTAGTGCTCCGAGACACATGACCCACAGCTTCATTGGAAGCTACAGAGGAGGTACTGATTGCCAATATCATGTCTGTTTTGATACCAGACCTATGAGGCTCCTTTCTTGGCCTATGCCATGAATCACTGCATGCTGATATCTTGCACCTGCGAAGTCTGCGGTTGATCAAGTTGTAGCGAGTTTCCGATGGCTCCACTGAACGCCCAACGTCTTTTAGAAAAGCCCATGACTCAAACACACAGGCAACCACCTACTGGAAAATGTTGTAAACGTTGATCATGTAGATAAAACTGGGCTTTCTTTGTATACCACAGAGGATTTGAGGTCATCGGAAACTATTAAACGCACAAAAAGAAATGCTATAGCTTTGCAAAGCTAACTATAAAGTTTCTGCACATGACGCAAGCCACGAATCTATTTCAAAACATCCATGGGAAGCAGAAACAAACTGGTACAACTGTGTATTCGTGGGACCGTCCCCGAAGATGATATAACTAACATACCGCCCTTCTACACCAGCCGGCCATTCATCACAACCCATGTGTTCTGCAATTACAACAATTAAGCCCGGCATTAATCAGCTGCATGCAGAACGGTTGCAGCCATTAGTTGATCGCCTTGTGAGAGTTAATGTGGCGGCGCGACGATGTATGCGGTAAATAACTCATCGATTGATTTATGGAGTTGGCCCACCCGTTGAGGGCCCAGTATGGGCTCCCATACCGAACCGCTGGCAGTTTTCCACACCCACGTGAGGTGAGTGGTCTAATTCGCACAGAATTAGATCACTGGCCAGCTGGCAGACACGGGTTTCCGCTGATCTGGTATGAGTTCATTGATAAAAGTGGGTATATGTCACGCTATTTATGGAAGTGATCGCACGCTACTTTCCGTGTGAGTACGATCACAATTTCAGATGTAAATACGGGGGTCCCAATGAGGATGAGATCATGCATTACTAAATGTCGCTTTTTAGTTGCACTTTTTAGTTTATGTATTTTCAAATTTCATGGACACTGTCGTAGTAGGAGGTGGGGGTAGCGCACTCCCTCAGAAATGTACACTTGCATCTCGTTTGCGTTGACCCGTCGTTTCAGAAGGGCCGGGCATTGCTTTGTCTTCTGTTGGCATCTACTTTTGAGGATTCTGGATTCCGCTAGCGTTCGAGCTTTGGTAAGCTTCGTCTGAAATGAAAGTTTCGAGTAAGAATGAGGCCAGTGTCACGGGCACAGCCCAGAATTCGTAAGGGATTAGGGTAAGGAGATAGAAGTTGCGAACCAGTGAGGCAAGTCTAAAACTTCTCGAATCTACTGGATATAAGAAATACACAAATAAAGCCGAAATCATCGTTAGAATTGGAACTAAAACCATAAGCACACGAACGCAAAACCAACAAATCGAATAAATCTTACGAGTTTTCTTCCTAAAGCGGGAAAACTATAGCATTAAAAAAGCCAAAAGCAAAATACGTGCGGGACAAAAGTAAACAACCATCACAAGCGATGAAAAGAGTAAAAACAGTAATTTAATCTTCTATCGTTTGTGGGTAGTATGGGAAAATGGCGATGGTGAGAGGCCGAGGGCAGGATTTTGCTGAGTCACAGACAACAAAAAATCGGTTCAATGTCAGAAGGGCCGGGCATTGCTTTTTCTTCCGAGCAGGTTTCACCCTTTTGCCTGATGACGGTCCAATGCTGAGATGGCCATTTTTCACATCCCATCTTCTGTCCTCCTCTTTTCAGTCCTGTCTTTGCACTCTTGACAGAACATGTTGTGGAGTTCGCATGTTCGGGCAAAGCTCGTTCGAACTTGACAAACTCCATAAGGTGTTATCAGGTCGGAGCTTCCGTCTGTATTTCTTAACTTTGTCAGCGGAGTCCAATCGCATCAAGTGATTCGGCACTGCTGGCGAAACTCGGTACGCACCCGAAAAGATAAATTGCGGTGTGGGCGTGAACAGACTTGGTCCTCGTAATTTCCTCCCCGGTTTTCTAGTGTTGCAGTTTTCCCTTCAATTGTCATTCATCTTTTACATCAGACCAATTCTTTGACCGTTTGGTATATGATCAGTGTATTGTTTTATGGTTTCCTCACAAAGTTTTAATGCCGAATTCGACGGTTTTTTACTAGTGTTTGGTGAAGGGATTGACAAACTTTTTTAATTTTTGGACTATTCCCGGTTCCTAATTTGTAATCATATGCAACACCTAATGAGGATTTAAGGTCATTCTCACAACGCTAGATGACACCTTACTTTCAGCAAGCTTTTCCAGAAGTGATCCGAAGTAAACGAACTTAACATACTCCAAATATAGCCTACAGTTCAGGATTGCCACCAAATTTTTCAGCGCGCTATGAGTCTGGTAAACAACATAACATGCGGTCGATTTACATGCATTCGGTGGTGTCTGGCATTCCCCACTGAAAAGTGTTAAGACATGTTCGAAACATCGTATTTCCATTTTAGGGATTTGAAAATAGTCCTGCCTATTTCAAGGAGCGTACAAGAATGCTAAGAAAAGGTTGTATCAGGTTATCTCTTCCTTTGTGATGTTTTTGAGTACTGTTTCAAATTTAAAACGCCCCAGCAAATTGTGAAAATCTTCACCTCTGGTATACAACCATAAAGACGAGGCAATAGCGCCAACTTTCCGTGGTGTCCACCCCGCCAGCCAGGGGCGGATCCAGCCAGTTGGTTTGGCAGACCGAACCAATGTCAGCGAGCCCCAAAAAAAACATCACGTAGCGAAGGTGGCGCCCTTCAGTGTTTTGTTCTCTTCAAAGGAGCCTCTCGTCTTCAGAGATGTAGGTACCGGTCGAACTGACAAAACACTTTAAACTGTTTTTACTAACGGACACGTTGTTCCCCATTTAATCGATTATGGAAACACTAGATTGTTTCGGGCGAGGTACAACAGATGCTTGATCCCTCTATTTCGCTACGGAGGCCATGACCGGATTTCCCTTGGGTTTGCCCCTGTCACCAGCGGGCCGGCGTCGCGTCCGGGACCGTTGCCGCTGCCGGCTGGTACCGTTCCCAGAGCTCGATCACACACAGCGAGAGGCGTGCGGCACCGGACCGGCCCCGGGCAGTGTCACCGGCCAGCGATGTCGTCCGCCCATGCCCCCCGGCCATCGCCACATACTGGCCACCGGCTCCGGCAGCGGCCAGTGGCGGCGTCAGGCACACAGTCGGGGTCGGCCTGACGCACTACATACGGTCGTTGTATTTCTAACACAATCTGAGGAGTAGGAATAGCCAAGTTTAGCAGGCGTCCTGTATTGGTTGCTATAAGCCAAGAGTGAGGTATCTGAGCCTGGCGGCGCCCTGCTGTGCAATCAGTGGACGACGGACACAGGACCGGACATTGCCGGCGGGCCCATCAGCGGTGCCGACCGGTCTGCTCCGAGACGAGCCGAACGAAGCGAACGGCGGAAACGGCCGGCCCGCGCCCGGCCCGCATCTGCGTGGATGACCAATTGTGGGATCGATCTCCAGAATGACCATTGTAGGAACCGAGAGCTGGATGGCTGGGCTCAGAGGAAAATGCCTTTTCTGGTGGGCGTGAGTGATTCTTACGGACAGGTCTTCTTCACATCCTGTTGGATATGTTACATTTTGGTGAACCATGGATATGTGTGGCCTTATCTAGAAAGTGTTGTATCAAAACCGTGTGTTGCACATTGTTGACATGTGAGCAGTAACGGATCTATAATTTTAACCCTCGCCCCACCGGGGGCCATCGATGGCCCCCCTAAGGTTTTTCCGGGATAGCAGAAAAACGACGAGGCGCAGCACCGCGGTTGAGGGCTCTACCTCTCACTGCATCATTTTCCCATCATCCCTGAAATTTTTTACCCCGGGTAACCCAAGGTCAGGTCACCAGACGAGGTCAACCAAGGTCACCTCACTTCACCTTTAGAGCTCTGTAAGAGCTACATTTCAAAGTCGATCGATTTGAAACTTCCTACACTTCATGACCCCTCCAGGGTCTACAAGGTGTATATCCGGGATTTTTCGATTTCGTGCCCTGAGGTCAGGTCACGAGGCGACCTCTCCCATTGGAAAAGCATGGGGAAAAGCTATTTCATGATATAAAAGCCACAAAAATGATTGAAAATACTCAGACTGCTCAGAACAACGTTTTTGGACACCCTTTCACGGATCCCAGGGGTCATATTTGCCCTTTAACTTTTCCAAGGTCATCCAAGGTCACCAGAGGTCAAAAACAGTATTTTGACAATAACTTTTAACCTAACTGAGCTAGAGCAATGTAACAAACACCATCGTGTTTGTCTTGCCACTGGCTTTCATTTGATATACGGCAGCAAGGTCACTTTTTGACCTTTCGTGACCTCAGGTCATATTAGGTCACGAGGTGACCTCTGGTGGTCGAACCACTGGCGGGAGGTCTTTACGTTCCACATAGCGGAAAAAGTACTGGCAATTTGCTATCAAATGTACTTTACCAGGCCTCAATAGCTCTAATGACATAAGAGTTATGCCCAGTTTGCTTAATCATTGCATATTTGAGTGAAAATAGCCGATCTTGACCTAATTTGACCTCTGGAGGTCAAACCATTGACCTGAGCACTAAAACATGCGAAGTAATTTCTTACTGAATTCACGCGAGCTTTCTATTGCACTTTGCAGATTTGCGCTAACGCCCATATTTTCGGAGTTATGTGGGGCCTTATCTGAAAGTGGCATCAAAACCGTGGGTTGCTTATTGTTGCCATGTGACGCAGTAACGGGTCTATAATTTAGTGAGGGGTGGGGGCGAAGCCTCAGGGGTGGCCTGTGCCAGCCTGGGACGCTTTTTGTGCATTCTGAGGGGCATCCTCCAGACTCAAAATTTGGCACTTTTTATGGGTGAGTGTTTCAAAAGTCTGAGCCGAAAATAGTTGAGCAAATTTGGGCAAAGGGGGCGCCACTGTCTGGAGAGGGGCGGTCAATGTCTGCACGGTTCTCACGTTTATAGGGCGCCCAGTGTCCTCAACGATGGCCCTGCGGGCTTAAGGGGAGAGGGTGACAACCTATTTGCCCTCCTTGGATCCATCACTGCACGCATGGCACATCACTCTTTTTTAAAATTGCTCAAAAGGTAGCCAGATTTTACCTATTTCGTAGCTGCATTATCCCTCGCCCCAACGGGGTCATCGATGGCTACTCTAAGAATATCTTTGGATAAACATCTGACCGGGGAGCAACAAACATCCATAACCACAAAACGATACTATGGTTGGCTTTTCTCTATTAATAACAAATTTATTAATTAAACAAAATTAATTCATACTCTCTATTATTCACACAAAAACAAGCTAGCTTACGCTCTCCCTAGAAAAACAACCAAAACGCTGGTAGAAGCTCTCGTGTCTCCTCACATGCGGTACTGTCTGCCCTCCTGGGCTCCAGTCACTGATCAGAACCGCTAAAGGCTTAACAAGGTCGGGAATTTCGGGGTTCGAATAGTCACCGGTAAAAAGAAGTACGACCGAATCAGCGCATCCGGGCGGGAGCTAGGGTGGCTAAGCTTTTCTGAGCTCATTTTAACATGCGACTTATCAGCCATTCATACATTGGTTCACCTAACAGAAGGCCCGCAGAAAAAAATTATATCATCAAGAAAAGGTGAGAGGTATCATGGAGGTATCATGCAGGACTTCACGTACATCAGACGACACCACCATCATCCAAACTGCCAACACGAGACCGCCAAACTTAGGAACAACATACAAGAGATTCCTACACCGGGCCGTCAGAACCTGGAACGCACTGCCTGCCACTGCAAGACACACCAAGAACAGCTTCAGCATCACACAGAAAATACATAAACTCACCCGGCCCTAAATCATAATCTGTGTCAATGTGTGAATCCATTATAAGTAAAACGCATGATTTTCACTTCCCAATTATACTAGGCTGTAATCCATAATTAGCACGATCGATGTTAAATCATGGTCAGTGTCTCTGAGAAAGTTTAAACGGAGATGTAATCGCCATGACAACGTGGGTATCTTTGAGAACGCAGAATGAAATAACAAATAAATAAAATAAAGTTTTTTTCATAATAGCAGAAAAACGATGAGCCAGAGCACTGTGGTTGAGGGGTTTAACTCTCATCCCATCATTTTCCCACCATCCCTGAAATTTCTCACACCGAGCCACACTAGGTCAGGTCATAAGGCGAGGTGAAAGAAGGTAACCTCACTTCAACTTTTGAGCTCGACCATAACTACATTTCAAGGCCGCTGGATTTGAAACTTTCTACAATTTGCGAACCCTTCAGGTTCAACAAAATTTATCTTCTGAATTTTTCGATTTGGTGGCCTAAGATCCATTCACGAGGTGAACTCTCCCATAGAAAAAAACATGGAGAAAAGCTCTGTTATGATCTAAAAGTCACAAAAATGATTGCAAATGCTTACATTTCTCAAAAAACATTCTTGGCTACCCTTTTCATGGATTCCAAGGGCGATATTTTCTTTCTGACTTATCTGAGGTCACCACAGGTTACCAGGGTCAAAAACAGTATTTTGACGATAACTTTTACCTCATCAAGCTAGAGCACCGAATCAAACGTCATCGCGTATATCTTGTCACTGAATTTCATTTGATCATCTACGGTTCAAGGTCACTTTCTGACCTTCTGGGATCTCAGGTCATGCTAGGTCAAGCGGTGCCCTCTGGAGGCTAAACCACGCACGGGAGGTCATGTTTCATTTAGCAGAAAATGCCCTGACATTTTCCTATTCAATAGACTTTACCAGACTTCAATAGCTCTAATGGCATGCCAAGGTTTGTTAAGCATTGCATATTTTAGTGGAAATAGCTTATCGTGACCCAACTTAACCTCTGCAGGTTAAGCCATTGACCGTAGCGCTTAAACATATCAGTAAAGTCATGCTGAATCCATACGATCCTTCCAATGCTGTTTGCAGTTTTGTACTAATCTTTTTCTACTAATCTCCATCTTTTTGGAGTTAGAGGGGGACAATCGATGCCCCCTGGTGGTGCGAAGGTGGCGCCGGACCCCCGGCGGGGCGCGGGTTATGATACAGTAAGCGACGATGACAATGTAGGACAAGCAGAGAAGACACAATCAGCTATCATGTTTCCAAACCGAGGCATTGTGGGGGCCGAGCTCCCTTATTTCGATATGGCTCCCTGGGAAACGGAAGTCGGCTGCTTACCACTCCTTAACGAACCTATATCTAATAAACTTGCACAGTCTGCAAGCGTGTTTAACAACACCTGACGTGGTGTGCAGGAGAACACAGCAAGCTGTGAATAATCCCTGTCTGTGTTGTACACGCGACTGTGGGCTGTCTAGACCAACCAGGATGTCCGACGGCTCGGCTACGGCTCGACGCACCTCGTCCAAAGCGCCAACACATCACGCTAGTCATTCTCCAGCACTGCCGCCTGCGGCCTCAAAGGTGCCAGCACTTAACGGTAGTTGCACCTTATTAGACTCACAAAGTGTTCGGATAACGAAATCCAGAACACACGATGTTGCTGTCAAGTCACGCAAACTTACCTAGTTCACCAGGGAGGATTTGGGAGCAAGATTAGGATCAGCTTGGCTTTCAGAAATACAGTTTCAATTATTTGGTGACTTAAAGAGGATGCTGGCCTTCTGGGATGGATTAGTAACGCCGCTGCTACGCTGCCGAAAGGGGGCGTGAGTTCCTCTAAAGCTCGATGCAGGCAGAGGGAAAACTCTTTAGTTTATATACAATATACACTATGTAAGTCTAGATGTCACAAAAACATGCATCCAATCAAATTCATTAGCATAACATTTTCTAAGGTGTTCTTGGTCTCAAAATGTCCTGGGCGCAAGGGAGAGATTTCCATACTTGTCTTGATTTTACAGAATTATTTAGGGCATGATCCGGACTGACACATCCTGACAAGACCTGCGATCCCCCAATCATCCCAGGGAAGATGATGCTATGCACATAGTTTAATTTTGCCTACATATCTCTTCAACGCGAGGGCACAAGTTGTGTGAAAGGGAAAAGGAATCATTCTGGTGTGTTCTAATGAGAAAAACAGGGCGTGTGAAAAGGGTGAGAAAATAAAAAGCCAGAAAGGTGGCGAGGAGAAAGAGAGAGGGGAAAACGACAGAGAAAGAAGAATATCGCACATCACATCGGCGTTTCTAGGTCACACAAGCCGTTTCCCTTGTAGCACTTGTTTTGACCTCAGATGCAGCCAAAACACTCTAGATCAAAGGGTTCAGTTGGAAGCTTTAGCTTCCCTGACCTAGATCGCCCGCTTTAGCTCGGAATATCAATTGGCCACCAGCGTTGCGGTTCATCGAGCGCATCAGCGTCGAAATTGGCTATCGCTGTTTTTTTCTAGTTCAAGGTGCAAATTGTTTACATTCATCTTTTCTGATGGCACGGGCTCGTCACGCTTGTTGGGTCCTTTTACAGCACGGGACAGGAAAACAGTTAAGATCTCACACAGTATGACTTCATGGCCCCGTTTCTACCCTACTGATCATACGGTACTGGAGGTTGGTTAATTATTTCAATGTTTCTGTTTGCTGGTTTGTCCATTCCCTTTGGTGAGGAATGTTTAGTTTTACACGTGTTGCTGTGCGGATCTGTCGGCCGGGTCGATGAAAAGTTTCGCTGCTCAAATGTATGTACCTATGTACATTTTGGGTGCTCACAACCTGCCTTGCTTGAATAAAAACTTGTGGTCAGAACTCCAAGTAAGCACCGGTTGGTGCCGATATTTCTTCAACACATGGGATAAGGATGAACCGTTTTCAACAGCGCACTAATCCCATTTAATGATGGGATTTTATTTTATAAGTATTTTTTATTTAATTATTATATTTATCTATTCTATTTATCTATTATTTATGTATTTATTTGTTTTTTCTTTTATCTTAATTCGCTATTCACTCCCCTTTATGTTTTGTTTATCAATTCCCACTTATTTCTAATTGTGCCATTGCTGCTGAGTGCAATGGGAACTCCAGGATGTACGGGGCTCTCACGTTAGAACGTGGTATGCAAGAACATTAATATTTTTGGGGAAAATATATAAACTCGGTAATAGATAGATACGCAGATCCAAGAGAAGCGGGCAAGTGGGGGCACCCCCCCCCACCTCCGGATCGACCCTCGACCCCTCCTGAAATGGTCACGGCGTCCCCTTGAACGTCGATGTCGCCCCTGAAATGTCACTACCCACCTTGGCACCCCCGCGATAGAATTTTGCACTCGCCCGTTAGGCTTTAGCGTTTCGAAGTGGTGCCCCTGCTCCGGATGGCGCCCCTGACCCTGTGCCCCATCCCCCCATCAGAAGTCCTGGAGCCGCCTATGTGGATACGGTCTATTCCAAATGATCGCCCGGGTTAAATGAGAAGTTATGTCTTTTTTGTTTTACCATATGCTGGAATAAGCCTTTAACACAAGCACACGCGGGCGGTAAAATCTGGTAAAATGTTTTTGCCCCGGGCCGAAATCTTTTACCAAAACTTCAGAACAAGAGGATCCTTCACAATTCTTTCGTGTAAGTTAAAACATTGGCGACACAATTTCGGAATAAGATTGTATTGGGCACGATCTCTAGTTATAACACGTCTACCTTATTTGCGAGCATTACGAGAACATTAACCATAACTGGATGAGAAAGATAGGTACCTGCTGAAGCGAAACAATTCAACACAATATTCACAAATACCACAGGATATCACAATCATACACAGACCACAAATATACATCCGACTGAACAGTCTTTGGGCCATTCTAAGCTTGCTGCAGCTTTCAAGTTTCAATACTTGTGCACAACAGTGACATTCTGACATCCGCTGATGTTCCGAGTAGCTGCAGGCGCAGATTCTACATTTCTTGATTTGCTGTTCACGGAGAACGGCAAACCATTCCCTACACTCACTGAGAGAGCTTTCTGGATGTTTATATCCGGGTCCACGTAGTTTTGTAGGCTTGCTACTGATTTATGGCCCGTAAGCTGGGCCACATACTCCCCAAGGACAGCCTGACTCCAGAGCACGCTTGACGCATGTTTTGTGGGCTGAGTCGTTCGTCATCCTTCCCGCCGATCCCTGCAGCCTCACAGGCTGTTTTCATGAAGCCTGCGATTGAGTTTTTCCTAAAGGTGCACATTGGTACCACATTTCTTCCTGCTTCCTCCTTGCGTTAACAGCCAAGTAGAAAGTGCTAACTTCTTCCTTCATCTTTTCCGGCCTCCTTCTCTCAAACTCGAGGTATGCCCGAACCGGACAGCGCTTCTTATCTTCGTCATTTTTGAACGCTTTCGGGCGAAATGCACGGCATCCACCCATGATCCCTCCATCTCTTGATATCTCCCCACTGAAGCTGACGCGCCTTATCCCTGCCACGGTGGCCGAAATGTATAGTGGTCAGCCACCACACAGTGCGCTGTAGCCTCTCGGGCGTGCCGAATCCTAGCTGTCCTTTTTCAAAAAGAGTTTCTTCATCTTCCTCCGTTACGGCTGAAGCTCGGTTGGCGCGATTCCCTTTCCTTCTGCTTTGAGCAGTTTCACTTTTGTCTTCTGAACGTCTCCGGCACCCTGAAACTTTCGGTTAGTTTCAAGGTCACCTACGTGGACATCCTTAAGGTGACGTCCAAGGATAGAGAAAAGGCTATGGACAGTGCTTGTCTCGTAACTATCTCTGTTTTCCTTCCTTGCGTCCATCAAAAACGAGCAGATTAGCGTGTTCCATCTTGTTTTGTCCATGTTGTCATGTATTTCCAGTCCAGTTTTTGTTGCATGTTCTGACAGTCGCTTGAGCCAAAATTTCATTTTGCGTTCCGCTTCTGGGCAGCGGCTTGCCTCTATAAACTCTCTAATTTTGTCTCCTACTTTTTCTTCGTCTAGTTCAAGGCCAAAATATCTCGGAAAAGAAGGTATTTCACTATCCATTGCTCTCCGGGTACGAAATCAGAGGGAAAACGGAAAAATTAATCAGTCTGAATTGAAGACAAAACAGCATATGGTAAATATCATACCGCACTTGGTCCGGAATGTTTTTGCAGAACCTCGGTTATTTCAGAGGTGCAGAAAGTATGCTGGCTGTCACAAACTCAATGCGACGTATGCCTCCTCTGTCACACAGAGCTGGAAATAATAATTGTATACTTGAATACTATTTCCAATATGCTGAATTTCCTCTACCTGTCCCTTACTTTTTGCAGCAGACAAGGTTCTAGCACCAAACCATTACAGCATGAAAGTAGTAAGTTTTCATTTATAGATCATGTTTTTGTTTTTGGAAGGAAAATTTCCAATTATGGGTCATTTTTTCCAGTATTGGGGTCATAACTATTATTGGCAACTCCGACTGCAGTTTCCCCCAATGACATGCATTTCCTTTTTGAAGAAGTTTCCATTTTTGAAAAGAGTGTTTCCAATTATGGTACTTTTCCACATGATTACATGTAGCAATTATCATGAAAATAGTCATTATTGGGAACATACCTATTAATGGGAGCATACATGTACACACAATTGGGAACCCTAACCGCAGCTTCCCCCCACTAAACTTCCATCTCACATATCAACAAAAGGGAAAATGTCAATGTCAACATAGTATTTGAATCTACCTAAAATGTGTTGGTAAAGTGGACCTTAGGTAGCATTTTTATAAACACATCAAATGCTTAAAATTTGCATCCCACTCACAATCATTACCTGCCTGGTCATTCCTTCTTGCAGTAAAAACTCTGAGGCAACTAGCCTGCATAGATGTAAAATTATGTCTATTGCCCTAATAGGTACAGAGGTATTGGAATTCACATACCAAAGAAAGATCCAGTGTAGTCAAAATCCTGCTTTAACTCCATGCAGTTCAGGTCCTGTGCGTTGCTTACCACCACTGGTAGTAAGCAACACACCCCTAACCAGCGTTTTTCGAAGTCTATTTGTTTCTGAGATTTGCTGTGATTTTCTGAGATAAGAAGGGGGTCTACTCGGCCCCTCCAGTGCACGTTAATTCCAAGCCCCTCTCCAGTGAGGGTGTTAACACTTTGTCGAGGACTGCATTAGCACACATTTGCTATCTGTACAATATTGATATGATAATTTGATCATGAAAACTCACCTGAATCACTGTTGTTGCCAGCCTGTTGCTGGCGCCAACTCTCCCAACTTCCTCCAGCTCCAAATCTATCTAACCAATCTAGGGCACAAATAAACTAAGGCACAAGCAGGCTAAGGAATGAAAAACCAAGCTTGATATGGGAAAGTGCATCAGTCTTACAATAGCCTACATTCATCTTAGATTAGCCATGGGCAGCAATATTTGTTCTAGCTAGTTTTAGCCTGCACTTATCTTAAATATACCTAATGAATATGCCCTCAAAATAAGTGGCTTCCCGCCTGTTTAAATTTTTGGCAGGCTCTACATCACATAAACATTTCTAACTTGTCTTGTCGCTGTTGCGCAGTTTAAGTAGAATTGCTTCCCAGCTATGTTTATTTTCTCACTCACTTAGTACTTTTATTAGTAGCTTTTAGGCGTACTTAATACTAAATTCGAAGAAATAGGGGCCAATAAATTGAAGACACTCAAACTGTAAATATGATTTAACCTGAAAAAATGGACAGAGAAGTACTTAATAAAGTATCTGCGTTATCGTTAATGCCTTAAATATGCCCACAATCGTGTATTTCTCGAAAAAATTGACTGTCACATTCCCGGTATCTAGGCGACAACTTTCTGCAAACTACTAACAACCAGCCCCATTGGCCTGCATGTTAAAATCTGGCAACTGTGACAGCGGTTTGCGAGTTTTCTGCAGCGGGGTCCCTCGTTTTAGTAGAAACTGAACACAGTACCAATATTGTATTACTAATGGTACGCTGTGCAATTGAAGAACAGAGCTGCTAAATTAAAATATTCCCTACACGCTTCATTCTCTATTTCGAAAATATGGGGTTTGATCTTGAGCCATACAGTCAGGATCGCTATTTTGTCACAGTTATGCACCTCAATTTTCGTAAATGTGTCACAAACTCCGGTAGCCGAGTTGGCAAGTTTCTGCACCTCTGGTTATTTTTTAATTTTCCAACCTCGACGCTGCACATCTCGGGCGGAAAATTCAAAAGTGACCTCGGTCCTGCGAAAGCATTTTACCGGCCCCGTGCGGTATTATATAGCAGGTTGGGACATGATAATTATGAACTGATGATAATGTCCAAAAAAGTAGTTTACACCTTACGCATGCCATCTTTATCTTCTTTGTCTCAAATTTTTACCTTCCCGATGCAAACTCCTGAAACATGAAACTACGCTCAAATTTGAAGACTATCTACCCAAATATCAGAAACAACATTAGTCGGTCAATATTCACTAAGCGCAACTGGTGCGTCTGGTTTATAAGAAGGTAAGTAATTCCACTGGGCATTGAACTATGTAGTTTCAATATCTCCTGTAGTATCGCAACATAAAAACTTCACCGAAACCATAGGTGCCCTAGATCTGATACGAAGTATTTCCTTACTGCACCCCGAAAAAAAGGCAGGTGGGCCATGCATAACTTTTTGAAACTGATCGTTGGGGTGGTTTCACATTGTGCTTCGCATTAACCCGCGCCCCACCGGGGTCCGCCGCCACCTTCGCCCCACGGGCATTGATGGCCCCTTCTAACCCCGAAAATATGGGGGTTAGCGCAAATCTGCATAGTGCATTAGAAAGCTCGCGTGAATTCATTAAGAAATCACTTGGCATCTATAAGCGCTCAGGTCAACGGTTTGACCTCCAGAGGTCAAAATAGGTCACGATTGGCTATTTTCACTAAGATATGCAATTAAAAAAACTGGGCATAACTGTCAAATGTAAAGCACATTTGATAGGAAAATCCCAGACCTATTTCCGCTATGCAGAACGTAATGAACTCCCGCCAGTGGTTTGACCTCCAGAGGTCACCTCGTTACCTGATATGACCTGAGGTCACAAAAGTGACCTTGCCGTCAATCAAATGAAAAACAGCGACGAGACATGCACGATGATGTTTGATTTAGCGCCCTAGTTTAATTAGGTAAAAAGTTATTGTCAAAATACTGTTTTTGACCCCTGGTGACCTTGGGTGACCTCAGAGAGGTCAAAGGAAAGATATGTTCTCTGGGATCCGTGAAAGGGTATCCAAGAACGCTTTTCTGAGCAAGCTGAGTATTCGTAATCGTTGTTGTGACTTTTAGATCATAAGACAGCTTTTCCCCATGTTTTTCAGTGGGAGAGGTCACCTAGTGACCTGACCTCAGGTCACGAACTCTAAAAATCCCGGATATAAACCTTGTAGACCTTAGAGAGGTCATGAAGTGTAGGAACTTTAAAATCGATCGACAAAGAAATGTAGCTCTCGTAGTGCTCAAAAGTTGAAGTGAGGTGACCTTGGTTGACCTCGCCTGGTGTCCTGACCTTGGATGACCCGGGGTAAAAAAATTCTGGGATGGTGGAAAAATGATGGGGTGAGAGATAAGACGTAGCACCACCATCAAGGGCGGTGCTGCGTCTCGTCTTTTTTCTCCTATCCAAAAAAACTTTAGGGGGGCCATCGATGGCCCCGGTGGGGCGAGGGTTAAACAAATTTTCACTACTAAGCCATCGCCTTCAGGCATGCAGATGATGTTTTAATGGTGCGCAAGCGCCCTTAAAATACAGAAAAGTACCCATAAACATCTAAAATACACCGGCATTTTTAAGTCATGCATGTGAGTCTGGCTTCCTAGTACGGACCGGGTAGAAGGCGATGTAAGCACCATGGTTGTCGAAAACGGAAGGATGGTGGGGCGAATCCTTCCAACTGGTCTACTAATGGAAAATTGAAAAACTGCCCGAAAAATTGCAGCACTCGACCGATTGTTTTTGCCTTTTTATACTTATTAACGTTAACTTACGCGAATGTGCCTTAAATTGTGTTAGGTCCCGCAGTACTCTTCAGTCTTGGTTTTGCCTCCCGCCCCCCTCCCTCTCCCTCCCTGATCGTTGCCAGGTCAGAGTCCTTCCCCGGAGCAATAAATCCGTGGAAAAATCTTTGTCCTCCAGAACTCCTTCAACTGGCAATGATCCATTGAAAGTGCCCTCCCTAGGCAAAATGTATTTTGCTGCCTATGGTTTTCGGTCTCACTACATAATTCTGGCTTTCGCAGTTTGGTATCAGCAAGGAAAAGCGCGCTAAAATAACGATAATGTCTTAAGTCCCGACTGAAGTTGATGTCCGTTCAACATGGAGCAAATCAGCACCTACGCCCCTCTATTTGCACACATCTCACGGCAATGTATCGGTGGCACGCTCTTCAAGTCGTCACTATAACTCCTCAGACAGCTATATTAGTCTGATTGCGCACTTCCCCGCCCCTTCCCTCCTTCCCTTGGTTACCTTTGAGCAATGCCTCATTTTCTTCACTTATTAGAAGCCTATCTGGACCCTTTTTGGGTCCAGACTCACTCACCACCTGCTAAAGTTATACGGCATCTTTACCTTTCGGACTTTGGAGAACTAGGCCGCAGGCTGGCCAGTGTCGACTCTGCCGCTGGCTCTCCCGTGCCGAGAAGTAATCGTGTGTAGTGGTAGTGAAGCAGGTGGTCAAACTGATGGAGACCACATTATAGCTAGTTATTTATGTACGTTACATTCAAAATACATTTCCGGATCTAGCTTCTACTCCGATATAAAAAGTTTCTCCAGAAGAGAATGACCTCTTGGGTCTGACGAGAGAAGAAATGACCTTCTAAGCGCACAGAGTTGGAAGCTTTCGTAGGAAATATTAATACCATACAATATTAAAGAGCATGTTGACACTTCAATAATAAGTCAGTCTCAGTTTCGAAGGAAAATGATATTGAGCCTCCATTTAACTGCAATTTTCCAGAAATATTTTTGCAGGATCCGGCATTTCTTACCCTAGTTTTGGGCTTTGATGACATTTTTCCGCCTTTTCACACATTCAACATGGAGCAAAGCAGCACGTGCTCGCCTCTGTTGAATATATCTATCGGTAGTTATTTGATAACTCTTTCTATTAGTTGTCACTCGCTGCAACTTTCCATCATTTATAAGTTATGTCCCCCCCCCTCCTCAGATACCTTCGAGTTGGGCCCCGTTCTTCTCCACTTAGCAGAAATATATTTCAACGCTCCTCACTTCGGCGAAACCCGACCGCCGCGCCGGCTGGTCTGTGCTGACTTCGCCGCCGTCTCCACTGTACTAAAAAGTAACCTTAGACAGTCTAGCAGATAATCATGCCGATAGAAAAAATGACGAGATATTTTCGAAAATGGGACTCAAAATAAGGAAAATTTTTGGTATATGCTATGAAACAATATAATTTTCATTGCGACATGTCTGCGGAATTTCTCTCAATGCAAGTGAACGTGCCTCCGCCAATCAGCGATTGTTATCCGCCGGCATCGTATGCCCGCGGGGCAGAGAGGTGAGAGAGGTCACCCCCGGCGGCCGCTAACGCCGAATTGAACGCCGGTGGGGAGGGGTCACGAAGTGGATTATAAAACCTACATGGGAAGAAGTGAGGATGTTATGGTGAAGGCTATATTGCCTGCTGTTGGAATGAGGGAGGAGGACCGGTGTACGAGACATTTTGTGTGTATGGGTGGATGGATATGTATGCATTCTATGGATATGGGCACGGTGTGTGCACCAGGTGTGGTGTTGGTAGCGGTAGAAACGCACGAGTAAACTGAATGAGTGACTCCATTTCCCGCGTTGTTAAACATTCTTCGTAACGCTCTCAGAGTTGACATTTTTACCACTCGCCCAGTTTTTTCGGTTTTAAGAGGCTGTTGAAACTGCCAAGTCAAAAAATGTTTTGGACGGTTTTGATATCTTCCAGTACAAAACTTTGTTTGTTGGATTAAAATTTATGTACATGAAACTAATGAATCACAGCCTTTTCACAGTCTTAACACGCGCACTGAAGTGTTTTTACTTATAGACTTTCAAAGTCAGACCTGTATTTTGAGATCGCCACATTCGCGCGGTCGGACCAGTTCGCTTGCATGGGAAACCGAGGTGTGACCTTATAACGCCATATAACCGGGATGATATGTCAAGGTCACCTCACATAGATTTCAAGGTCAAGGTAAAAGGTCACAGGTCTTGGTAATATTAGTACTTTCAAGGTCATTGACCCCAGTTCTTCCGGTCAAATCGCGCTACCCGGTATGACGCATATTATGTTATGACGTAACAGTAAAGGTACCTCAATGTAAAGGTCAAGGTCAAAGGTCAGGGATATAGGTCATGAGTAAAGTTCAATCCTCATCTGTCGCCAAACAGTTGCTATAGTGCTAGTTATAGTGTACTTTATAGGTAGTATACCATATTGTGACCTCATAGGTCAATGACCTCGTATGACCTTGACCCTAAAATTGTAGGAAATATTCTTTGTGACCTTTCCTCTATGACACTTGCCCGCGTTTAGCTTATTTCCATCTTTTCCCGGATAATCACGGCATTTCCAATAGGTTTCCAGCATAGCCAAGATTTGACCTTTATGACATCATTTGACCTTGAATATATTCACCTAGGTCAATGAAAATTGGGCATGATGTATACCTATCACCATAACCCCCGCCCACCCACCAACCAGCGCTTTTCTACGTTTCTTATTTTTTTAGATCTTAGGGGACCCCCAGGCCCCCTCCAGTGCGCGTTAGTGCCAGACCCCTCCCCAGTGCGGGTGTAGAGAAAATTATATTTGTTGAGCATTAATATGTCATCATTCAGCTGTTCCTGCGTTTATGCTCACCAGTTACAGAAGATTACTCGATTGGATGCCAAAAGGATATTTGGTGACATAATTCAACATTCTAAGCTTTTTGCTGTGTTACCTTCTATCTATCAATCGGTAATGATTAGTAATGATCCATCATTCGACCCACTCCAGTTACGAAGCCAAGCATATTCGTTCCATTTAGATCTACCAGATTAGGTCAGTAGAGTATTCATACTATCGATAGGTTAAGAATATGCTCACACTAATATCAATGATCAGAACAGGCGACGACGACAGAAAACAACTCGAGCACTCTACTCGTACTATGTTTTGTATGCGCGATGCTCCATGTGACTAAACTTAGGTCTCCACCGGGGCTGAATGTGCTGCTAGCGCAGAGTTGAGGGCTAAGTTGTCCATCTGAAAGGGTTTACAAACCAACCTGCAGCCCAGTTATTTCTATAATTTGCCTAAATTCATTGTTTTGCTCGTAAGTGACGACGTCACTGAGCCTAGGTTTATCGAGTTCAAGGTGGAAGAAGACTGTCAGGTTATACCATGTCATCGGAAAACTTAAAGATTATCTATATTCTTGAATTCTATTTCTTTTTTGTGAAACTCCATCCACGCTATGTGCTGTGAAAGGATGAAGGTACTGTGACAGACTTCCTCAGTCCTGCGCTGGTATAAAAATGAAAACCCCTTGAGGGAACTCTCACATATGAAGACATCTTCGGTACAGCTGCATTGTGCAAGGATATTTAGACTTGGTACCTACCCCGAATTTGGATGCAACAATAGTGTGCCAGCTCTACAAAAGTGATTGTATGGCATGCAAATATCTGAGGAAACATTCACATTCGCCAATACTACATGCGTGAAAGTATATGCCTGTCTTCACTTATCCAGGTTCAAAGCGGGTCCCGCAAACCGAAACATGCTCATTGGTTGATCGGCCATAAAAATAAGGGTGCGGTGAAAGGAAAGTGTTGAATAATGCGCTTCGGTGATGAGCTCACCTGAGTTCTAGGGACTTGGCGCCGGAGCCGCAAGTTTCCTCCAGGATCCGGTGGGCGTTTGAGTCCCGCTGAAATGTCGGAACCTGTTGTTAGAAATCTACCCGCTACTTGTACCTAAGTGATCGCTGGTTGGAAACTAGAAAACAGAAGGTGGTCGACCAATTTTCGATGTAGAAGTATCCAACACACCTTGTTTAAAGGGATAGTGGCTAAACTGCACATAAGAGGCTCTGGCATTGTCCTGTTTGACGACAGTGCTACAGGTTTCTGGAGCAAAAATTATATTGACACATTAATGCTAGGCTCCCACCCTCGGTGCATTTTAAACCCAGCTACAGTAAGTTTATTATTCCTTCATGAAATGTTACAGATAGTGTAAAATAAGAAATGGTATCCGAGAAGGGGCATATCCGACAGCGCGCTACATAAGGGGTCAATATAGGTATCGTGTGTAAGCAGCCCTAAACAGGCGCAACGGTTGTTTGAGAGGGTGTGGTGAGGAGGCCCGAAATTGTGAGAAACTTGACGTTGTTTTGAAGAAAATCGGACAAAATGGGGTGGGTCGGAGAGGAAGTGCTTCTTTGCCCCCCCGCTTCCCCCATCAGCCAATGGCCTTAAATATGTGAAAATAGTGTCACGGTAGGCAGCGATTTCATTCCGTCTTCATAACTTTTCATTCGAAAATTAAAGCATCTGCTGAAAATATTTCAGAATAATCAAACAGTAACCCCGTGGTGGATGAATATTAGATTTAAGACGCATCCTTAAACTTTAGTGTGTCGTTACACGCCGAGATGAAGCTATATTTCAGCCCATATCTAGTAACATCTATAAAACCTCATGCTGTCACACAAATCAATGCCTTTTCTTTCTTTCTTTCTCCTGTGATCCACAGTTGAAGAACATTTCTTGAATATAAAAACCTATGGTAACACATGGCATTCTTAATTAGATAAAAGATGTAACATAAATATAAATGACAAACGCTCCTCGCACCTCACGAAACCTTCCCGTCGCCCTTTACTTGACATTCTCTATGTGCCATTCTGCACTGGCCAGGGCTCCAAACCGATAAATAACCCTATACGGGAGCTGAACTTTGTTTAGTCGAGTGACCGACCTGCTCAGCAAAGCAGCTCGGATCGTGACAGACGTGTCGCGTGACTGCATGTCACGCTCAAGTCCAGTGCTGATGTCAGCAAAATGTGCTCACGAAAGCAAAATAGTGCGGACGCCGCCGCCACCAAGCGCCTGTCATAAGATAAATGGAGGCCGAGAGAGGCACACAATGCATCTACAGTCCGGCAGGGAATTGTGCTGGGTGACTTGATAAAGCTGCAGGTATTTTCGACAACACCGCGACGTCGCCAGTTCTATCGGACCCACTTTTTCTGCAAGTTGAGATTTGCCGGCCAAAGCAAAGATATCGAAACATCTCTGCAACATCCCCAGGTCACGCGCAGTGCTGCCATTCATTGAACAAAAACCGGGACGCGCCAGTCGAAGCCTGTCTGGGCGCTGAAAGCTGAGTCACGCTCTGATTTGACGGGAGATTTCGCCAGATTATCACGTCACGAACGCTGACACACGGCGACGCCCCCGTCGGCGGCTCGTGATCGCCAATTCGTGCGGTTCACAGTCACGCGCGCGGACTCTAGTTAGAGCGCTCCCGACTCACGAACGCGCACTGGGCTGGCATTTTCCCTGTAAGAGTTCAACCGCACTACCCAGAAATCCATTGCACCTGCTATTGTTTTGAGGTTTCGGATTGTAAATCAAATTTATCATGCACATCACTGTGATTGTGCAGGCCAGACCTTGACGATTTTTTTGGTGACATGCAAGCTCGCGGTTAACCGCCAGACTAACCTTCCGCAAGACGTGCGGGTTCAACGTTCATGCTAAGGTAAAAAAGACAGAAACTTGATGTTAGCATTCGTTGGAAAAGTCAACAAACCGGGAAAAGTATACCATTGTGCGAGAAGGAAGGTGGCAGAATGGTATACAATATCCTCAAAGCAAAGTGACTTGCGTGCGAGAGAACTAATCAGTCACGCTAGCTGCTTACCTATTTCAATCCGCTTGCGCCCGGTGATGCAATTTTTAGACAGGTCTTTGGAATTTCGTAAAATCACATCGACTTTAAGGTTTTTTGGGATTTAGTTTCTGGTAATGTATATAAAGAAGTTATTTATCGGATATTTCGAATCTATTGGACAATTCTTTTTCAATGGTTGTTATGACACCGTGATGTAACATGGCACAAAGTTGATGTAATATCACTTCTGGGAAAAATGACGTTAAATACTTTCATAAAATCACTGGCCTAGTTGGCTAAATGGGATATTTTTTTTGCTTTGAGAGCGCATACCTTATTCTCTTTTCAGCTCATTTCGTCCTATATTTTATTGATGTATGATATCGGTGTGAGCAAGTGAAAAGGCCTCTCAACAAGATATCGTTTGAATGAATCCACAGTTGTGCAGTTCGATGTGTAGTTCTGTTCACCATGAGCGTCAGAACAGGGGGGACTGGGCACCGGTGAGTCACAGGTGCCGCGCTTCTGGTCCAAAAGTTCTCCCATTTCAATAATTCTGGAAAGGAATATATCTTTAACAGCATGGGTAGACGATATCCACAAACCGAAACCTGGATATATTTTTATTTTGTACTTTCAACAGAAGAAGAAACTAATGCTTACCATTCTGTATGTTAATTTTGGTATCACTTGGCCGCATGCTGCAAAGGACACATTTCCTATTCCAGGAAGTTGGCAACACTCTGCCGTTGTGAGAGTGAGAGTGCGCATACACCGTTGTTGCGAAAATAGGAGTACATTAGCTGTCCTGTCGTCGCGAAAGTGATGGCAGAGGTCAAGAAAACATTGGTTTTCCCCATTATATACCGAGTTTTACTCCGAGGGGGAGGCAGTTTTTACAGACGAAAAGTTAATTGGAGTCTTATGAAGAGACACTGATTATCGTACAGGATGAGTAGCTTCTGTTCCAGATTCTGATGCCATACTATATCGAGGAGATTATTTGAACCCTTAATGGGCACCAGTCTCAATTAAAAAGAAGTTCAATCATCGTGTTGCCCTACATTTTCCCAAACATGTTGGCAGGATCGAGGCTTTCCTGACCTCTAGTAGAGGATACGTTTGCTCTGTCGTTGCAGGATCAGATGTAGACAATTCATTCTGTCGCTACTAGAATAACGTCAAAGTTTAATAATGCTAGAAATATTAGTTGTTTACTCTTACTACCATCCAGTAGAAAATATAGTTGCAGGTGACGAGATGACCAGGCTGAATCGAGATCTATGAGAGCTGGTAGATCTTAATTCAACTGCCAGCCCTGGCAGTTATTTTTCCAGACGGCCGAGCAGTTCGTGATCGGCAGATGTCTATGTTGCCGTGAGCTGAAACACTGACATCGGCGCCAGGCCATCGAGGGTGTAGAACTGTGAACATGTCCAGGAGTGCTTTTGTGGACCATCTGATGGAAATTAATTCGGTGAGTGGGTAGAAAGGGGCGTAATGGTGCAAATGGTCCCTTAAAATTAGAAATGTTTGTGGAGAATCACTTGACCTGATCCACCAAACCTTCGAAAAAGATGAGAATTAGCGATGCTGTCCAGCCGTGGCAGTTGGTACGTCGTTCAAACCGACAAATTATTAGTATTAGATGCTGGAATACTTATTATTTTTCTCTAGAGCAAAGATACTTTGCTACCGTAGGTGTAAGAAGTTTTCCAAAAAAGAATGAACCTTCAGGGGTTGAAAACCTACCATTTTGACATTCTACATGGTAACAGTCCAAGGAGGGCAAGGTGACAATTAGCCGACGTATTTCCTCCAGACTAATAGCGGAACAAATCGCCGAAATTGGCACCTGTAATTTGAAGTCGCAATGTTTTCAATAGCTAAGATGTTTTAGGAGTATCCAATGGTATCCTACAAACGCAGAACGTGCCACACTTTGCAGCCTGGGCTGGTGACACATTTATGGTTAGACATTTTCAATGGTGACACACTGGATACTTTTTTGGCCCCTGTGACTCTTGGAGTCTCACGGGAGAGAATATGGCCATCCCAACGCACAGAGGTACCAAGTTGGGATACCGCTCTATATTGCAAGGCGGGTTTGGACCTCAATGGGTGCCAGCTTTAGCTTTGAAAGTGTTGGGTCTACCGGTTCCAGCAGATTTTCTCCAAATGAGTCGGTGAGATCGAGGTCTTTCTGACTTGTTTAAGAGAGTCGTCATCGGCAAAAAGTGAGCTGCCGAGGCTGGTCAGTGAAATTTTAGCTCGGCGCTGAGACTGTGTTTTGTTCCATTGATTTTACTATGTTTAGTTCTCATTATTAACACTGCTCAATGCGCTTAAGTGAACAGCGAGTTCTTGCAGAGTTGGGAGAAGAATTTAAGTTTTTGCAATAAACAGCCAGAACCGTGGTTCTTGGCCTGGATTTTGCGCAGTTTAATTGATCCCTGAACATGAATCTCATTATTTTTGTCTAAGACTGGGGATTATCTGAAGAGATCAGTGTCATGCGGAATCACGGACTTTACGTCAGATAAATACTTGTTAGGGACTGGTGACATTCTTGATTATGTCCTAGGCCATTTAGGCACGAAATCTACAAGGTGGTCAGAACGATCTGTACCACACAATTTGTCTTCGCAATTAGACATTTATAGTGACAGGGTCTTACAACTGAACGTGACAGTTCGTATCAGTGGGATTTAGGAGCGATCAGTGCATTTAGGCTATTAGCAGACCACTTGCAGAAATTGAATAAATACCGGATAAGCAGGGGTGGAAAAACCCGCCAATTCGCCAGGCAGGGATTGTGACAGAACTTGGCTAGTGAAAATATTCAGTACGACAGATAACGTCTACCAAATCAGAACTCCAGCAGCCGCCGAGAAAACAAAAAAGCTCCTAGGGAGCCGGGTCCTTACGCTGCTTAAAACCTCGATACACAGACAGATCCAGGAGGCAGGAGGGCACTTGACACCCCCCCCCCACACACACACACACACACACTCCCATAAACCCTCGCCTCCATCTGAAATGGTCACAGGCCCCCTGAAATGTGGATGGCGCCACCTAAACTGCCCCTCCCACTCCCACCCCTTCAGTATGCAGTAGGGTGCCTCATTTTGCACCGACCATGCAAATTGTTGGGTGGCGATGGTTTTTCCCATTGTTTGAGACCTATTGAGTCCAGTGGTACCAAAATTATACAAATCAAAAAATTTCTAAGGGTCGCAGATTGGATTTGAAATTCTGAATTTGTAAAAAATGGTAAAAAAGCCTGTTTTGCCCCCACAGAGATATAGCTCTTCTGTTCAGAGCCAAGAAACCGAAATCCACCGGTCGTTTGTCATAAATCCTGTTTATTTGGAACGTATTTGGTTGAATTTAGAAGCCAGATTACTCTAAGTATTAAGCGCAGGGGCGATCTACCATGGGTACGGTCCCTTCTAAAATTTACTTGTGTCTTTGGTCAGTAAATGGTTATACATATTTTATTCATGAAGAGATAAACTTAACATATAATTTTGCGAACATAATATAATTTTTTAAATTATACCTGTGTGTAATTATATAAATGCATATCATTGAACCAAGCCGGGTCTATGGCTAAATAATCATCACCATCCGTTACTGTATTCGTAAAACTTCCATGTATTTCAATGGGTCTGCCTGCTACTTGGTCATTATATCAAAATACCACATTTTGAACTCGGTGGGGCCATTTGATATGTTCAATCATAAGTTCACCCTGTGACTTGTTTTAACTTTTTGTCGTCCTTCTGATCCTACGGTACTACCAATTTTAGTTTAGATGGTGTGGCGCCCGTCAGTTAAGTAAACCACCATATTTTAGCAAAATGTAGGCATTTGCATGCCTATTTCGATGTGTATTTTAGTTATTACGCACTCTGTGTACTATCATAGTAAGTGGGTTACTTCGGTCACGTAAGGAGCATTTATAACACTTTGGTTGGTAAAAATGGCAAAGACTGTGTCAAGAATGGATGTTCATGCGGCTAAACCAATAAAGAATGTCTGAGATTTGCTCACATGTTTTATCCCGAACATGAAATATACCATCCTTAGATTCTGCCTCAATAAGCCGCATTCCACCACACCATATTACTAAGTACCTTTCCAATATGTACGCTTTGATTAAAAATAAACGTTTATGATTAATTAAGCACCAATAATAATTAATCAATTAATAATATTAATTAGTTAATAATAATTAGCGATAAGGCTCGCGGCTACAATATCACAATTGTCGGAAGGTCAGGTTACTAATTGATAACCGAAATGATCTTCCACGGATCTTTTTCTTATTCCTGTGAGAATATCTTATAGTTTTTGTTTGGCTCAATCACAGTTTAAGTTACGGAAACAGATGAAAATGACCCTGGCCAGTCAACAAATACGGGCAAATTTCCGGCGACTTGATCCACAACCCGCGTCTATCCGTAGTCAGCCTTCCTCCTCAATTACAGGGGCCAAGTTTCCAACATCACCAAAAATTTGAAGTATTTATTTTACGTGGCTCATGATTGGGATGACAGACAAGAGACCTACGACAAGGCTGTAGAAAACGCCCTCCCATTCTGGCACATGGCTAGAATAAACACCGTCAGTGAGCGGAGCTGCCGGTATAGACTAGAAAAACTGCGGGAAGAGTGACAGAAACTCTTAAAAAGGCCGGAGCGAACCATGTCAGAAGAATGTATAAAAATTTCAGTTCAGTTTATTTCAAACCACACCTGCCGATTCGGGAGAACAAGGCGATCTCCAGCTTCTATGCTGGCAGGTGCTCGAAGGATGTGCCGTGGTAGTTGAACGGGTAAGTTCTTGGCGTGACGCTTCGCTATGCGCGTCGCAGACTCGGTCTCCACAGCTTCCTCGTCGGACTGCACATCGTACATTTATTCTTCAGCAGAGCTTGCTGAGTCGAGTGTTCATACTCAAGAGCAGCACCAGCCGAAGAACTTCCCGCTGCTCTTCTTTGTGCCGTCTGTCACTCGTTCTGCAGTCGCTCCTTTCCAGCGAGCTTTTTGTCATTACCGCTCGTGGTCTCTTACCTGGCGCCACGCTGGTCAGCGTAGAACACGATGTCTTCTTCCTTGTAATGGGATGTTAGTAGGTGGCTCTGTTGTAGTTCAACAATCACGTTTGGTGGTTATATGTCCCTTAGATTGTCCAACACTAACGGAAATTTTCTACATTTTTCTGACATGGATGGCTCCGGCTTTTTGGAGTTTCCGCCACTCTTGCCACAGTTTTTCTAGTCTATGCCGGTAACTCCGCTCACTGATGGTATGTATTCTAGCCATATGCCAGAACGGAAGGACTTTTTCTACAACCTTTTCGTATGCCTATTGTCTGTCATCACTATCATAGGCCATGTGGAAGAAATACTTGAGGACATTTCGTGCTGTTCGAAAAGGCTGACCTACGTTATAGACGCGGGTAGTGGATCGAATTACCGGTAATTTGCCCGTATTTGACTGACCAGCAATGGTGGATCCAAGGTGGGGGGAGGGGGGCTCAATATCCGAGTTCCTGTAGTTTATAGGTCTTCTGTCTCCATAACTTAGCCTGTGATCAAGCCGAACTAAAATTATAAGAGTTTCTCACCGGAATAAGAAAAAAGATCCGTGGAAGGTCACTTCGGTTATCAATTAGTAACATGATCTTTCGAAAAAAACTGTGTTATTGCAGGCCCGAGCCTGGCTACAATAGGACAGTTTTCCTAAACATTTGAAGATGCTGCATTTTACTTCATTTTTCATAAACTTTTATTTTTTAATCAAAGTGTACACATTGGAAAGGTACTTACTAATATGGTGTGGTGGAATGCGGCTTATTGAGGCAGAATCTAAGGATGGTATATTTCATGTTTGGGATAAAACATGTGAGCAAATCTCAGACATTCTTTATTGGTTTAGCCGTATGAACATCCATTCTTGACACAGTCTTTGCCATTTTTACCAACCAAAGTGTTATAAATGCTCCTCACGTGACCGAAGTAACCCACTTACTATGATAGTACACAGAGTGCGTAATAACTAAAATACACATCGAAATAGGCATGCAAATGCCTACATTTTGCTAAAATATGATGGTTTACTTAATATTTAGAGTAATCTGGCTTCTAAACTCAACCAAATACGTTCCAAATAAACAGGATTTATGGCAAACGACCGGTGGATTTCGGTTTCTTGGCTCTGAACAGAAGAGCTATATCTCTGTGGTGGCAAAGCAGGCTTTTTTGCCATTTTTTACAAATTCAGAATTTCAAATCCAATCCGCGACCCCTAGAAATTTTTTTATTTGTATAATTTTGGTACCATTGGACTCAGGAGGTCTCAAGCAATGGGAAAAAACCACTGCCACCCAATAATTTGCATGGTCGGTGCAAAATGAGGCACCCTAGTATGCAGGTACCGCGGCCCCACAATAGGTTTTTCTGTACAAAAAGGCATCCTCATGGTTCCGATGGCGCCTCAGCTTATACGCTCCCTTTTTCACGCGATCGGAAATCCTGGAACCGCCTACGTCACGACAGACGATTCAATAGATAAGACTTTCTAGCGAATAATATAATTGAATCACAATTATCTAATTAGTAGTCACGTTCCTTTCCTGTTTTTCTACGGCAGCACTGCGGCCAGCAATGACCTTGGGTAGTGAATGCGACAGTGACAATCGGCGACAGCCAGACTTGCCGGGTATACAGGGCCCTGCCAGCCCCGACGGCAAATCTGAACATTGAAGTCACTGTTCACCAGGGGCACTGCCAGGTAATTTTTACAGGGGGACGGACCCAGGCTGGTGTTGACCGAGGGAAGCGAATTTTGAGCGTATTCGGTACCTGACAGCATTAATGACAATGGATCCAAAAATTTGGGAGGGGGACGTCCCCCTGGTTGGCCAACAGGGAGACACGTCCTCCCGTCCCCCCGCTTTCAGCGCCCATGCTGTTCACTGTCAAAAACAATGGGTATGCACCAGACCCTCTTATGAAAATTCGAGAGCTTTTGGTGGCAGACTTTTCAGGAAATACCTACTGGCCTTGAAAAATCCCCAAGATAAATGACGTAAAGAAATGTAACGAATAAACTTGCGTTGCCTCGTTCCTGATTATGACCATTATGACTCATGTGTTATAATCCCTTGCGTCGTTTGTCTTGGATAATTTTTGAAAAAACACCTGGGCACTAAAAGCTCTTGGAAATGCCAATAATAGCAGAAGACTGGAAAGCACCGCTTTGAGTCCCATCGTTGAACGGAACTTGCTAAAAGTGCTCAAAATAGAATGCGGCATGTTTGCCTTCGTACATGTAAGTATATCCTATCAATCAACAGTAATTTGCGAGCGCACACTGTTAAAAGAAGGAAGATAAAGGAATGGGAGGGCAATTCAAAGTTTCCTTACCTGCCCCAAAAAAGGGCAAAAGCTGCCCCAAACTGGTTTTTCTTCTCCAAGGCTGCCCCAATGAGCTCTTGTCAAAACCTGCCATGCCGATTCGGCCATGACCCCCAAAGCAATAAAAGGGTCCCAACTCTCTTATGGCTTGTTTCCTATCCAACTAGTGTTTCATAATCGATCAATTGGGGAGCTTTCCATCAGTAAAAACTATTTTGATTGCTTTTGACCATTTGCAAGGTATCTCTAATTGATAGAACAAAATTTATTGGCTGCACCAGATAAATTCTGACCATTGACTCTGTCAGTCAGTACTTTCTGTAGAAAGTATACTCAAGTATACTTGACCTATTCTCATGTGGATGGGCTTGGCTTCCCCTAAGCAGCCTGCTGGATCTGCACCTGTTTGAGCAATATTTGACACTCCTGGTCTTAGAGAGTTGCCATGCTGGAAATTGTGACAAGCAGTCCCAATAACCACTTTTTCATGCAATTATATTGCTAGAAAGGTCCGCCATCCATTTAAACGGGTAGCCAGGCGTGCCCCTCCGCTATCCCAACGACAACAGTACCCTTACGTTAACACCACCAGAACATAAAATATTACAAGTCGCAGCACGCCCTGCTAGGAAAGAAAGTAACTTAAAGAAAGCATAATAAATATCATACTATTAGTAAAAACTGTCAGTAGTAGCTCCTGTAAATATACAGGGAGCAGGAATCGGTCTATTTAGCTTAAATGCACATAATTTAGCTCATTACCGGTTAGATTGTTAGTTTTTTCCAAACGGGACTACCCAAAACTGGAGATTCGTGTTAGCCTCCGAGATTCTGGCGAAAGATAGAGGCCTAGTAACATTCGCCAGAGAACTCGGAAGACAGTAAGCAAATTAGGGCAGACATGCAGGCATAGGCAAGCAAGCAAGCAGGCAAACTGAAGCAAGCGCAGCGGGAGTCAGACACGCACGCAGGCACGCACGCACGCACACGCACACACACACACACACACACACACACACACACACACACACACACACACACACACACACACACACACACACACACACACACACACACACACACAACCGAATCCACGCACGCACGCCTGCCTCACATCCCACACACGCGCACGTACACACCCACACACCAGTACCGCAGTCACCCACCCACGCACGGCGACATCCACCTTCCCACCCACAAGTATCCCTCTCGCCCACCTACAAGCACTATCCACTCACATACACGCACGCCCACACCCCACACATTGGCTCTGGTACATCATCACCACCATCAGCGCCGGTATCGAGGCTCATTATTAGAATTCTATAATTGCAAAAGAATACTTCTCTGATATATTTTTAAGATGTTTGTTTAGAGGAACTTCCGTTATACATTTAAGGTTGGACATATAGTTTTGTTCCAAATTTCAGGTGCAGAGCATGCCGAGCAAATTTCTATAATTTGTTTAGCCTGAGGTATTTCAAGTGTCTAAAATCAATCTCGTATTAGTTGTTCTGTATTTCTGAAAAAGAGACGATATCACATCTGGCATTGTACCATCAATACTTTCGACAATATAATACTTTTGTTCTGAGACTAGTTCGGGAATTTAAGTATTTTTAATTTTAGAAACAGTTCATTTGTGTGGTAATAATAGGTTTTTGTCGATGATTCGAATAGCACGTTTCTGTAATTTGATGATCTTATCGAGAGTGGATTCGTAATTACTACCCAAACCATTGCAATAATTTAGATGGGGCAATATAAGGCGTTATACAAATGAGTGAGTTCGTGCGATGATAGGAAATACTTGGCTCTGCTCATGATTCCTAAATTTCTACTTATAATCGAAGACCATGAAGGATGTGCGAATTCCACTTAGCTTTTGTCAATATAACGCCAGATACTTTAGTTTCTTACGTTTAGCTGCATTCCATTTAGTCTTACATCAAAATTTCTAATGTTGCGCTAGAATAAAGCTGATAATGAGATTTTGAAGCATTTAGAGACAAACGATTGGACTGAAACCATTTTGACACTTCTGGAAGAACTTTATGGATTTTTGACTGTACACTTTCATCATCCCCGAGATTATAATAGCAGTATCATCTGCAAATAAGTAAATCTAGTTTCAATGGACACTCGTACAGATCATTAATGTATATAATAAATAATAGTGGTCTGTATTGATCCTGTGGTCTCCGTCCTTAATTGTTTTGATGGGATGCCCCTTAATTTTAGTCCTCTGAAATCTGTTAGTTAGATATGAAGAAATAATTTATACAATTTATTAATACCAATGTGATTTAATTTTGAATAGTATGCCTAGACTAACCGTATCGAATGCTTTTTAAGTCTAAATAAATTCCCATGATGTGTTACCCTTTTTAGATTTTGTTACGCTCTCGTAAAGATGTACCAGGGCATGTACGTATATGCTTTTTTAAGCCGAACTGAAATGAATATAGATGTTATTTTCGATCAAATAATCAGAGATATATTGGTATAGTACCCGTTCCAAATTTTGGAAGATGGGTACAATGAAATGGGTCTATAGTTCGTAAATCTATGTTTTACCTGCTTTGAATATAGGGACCACTACTGTTCTTTTCATCTTTGGGAATATACCTTTCTTAAGACATAGGTTGAAAATTAAGTCAATTACAAGACAACTTTTATATGTACGATGGAATTTTGTGCTAATTCCATAATGCCCCACCACTTGTTTTAGTGATTTGATGATATTTTCTATCTGTTGTTGGTTTGTTGAAGTTCAGCCGTAAATGGTGGGTGTGGTATCTTCGAGATATTCTTGGATTTATGTTCGAAACAGGAATGTCTTTTCAAGTGTTGATCCAATTGTGCAAAAAATAGTTAAATCCATTCGTATGTCATCATCTTTGTGCTCCCCGGAACTATTATCAAAACACGGGGATTGTGTATTTTCAGTGTTTCGATTCATAATTTATCCAAAGTTTCGTTTGTTTTCCATCTTATGAGCTTCAACTCGACATATAGTATTTCACTTTCCTTAATAATTTTAGTCGGTAGTTTCTATAAAGTTTATATTTATTTGACCCAATAATGGGCTATTTGACCCATGTTCGTTCTTAAATGTGGGAGCTCTCAAGAAATGATGTATGTAGCTTTGGTTCCTTATGGTAACCTGTTTTCGCTAAACACGTTTGTTTGTATTCATATTAATTATTGGTTCAAATCAAATAGGCAAATAGTATTGCCAGCTCATGGGTCAATTTGATATCACAGCAATTTGGATATTTTTCATTACTAACAGAGCAAAATTAATTCACACAAAACATATCAAAATATTAGTCCTTAGCAATGTCATATAACCCTGGCAGTTGATGCATGGTTAAACCCCAGCAATTATTTTTATTGAAATATTAGTCTTATCGTTGTTTTTGCAGAAATCCAAATGTTTTTGCCAAATCCATTATTTTAAGCATGGATTGTCCCTGGAAGACTACAATTTTGAATTTTTTCAATGTTTCATCTTCCCTTAGAAAAAAAACTCAACAGGCCACCAGGAAATAAAATGGGCTGCCCCTGTCCTGGTTGAGCTGTAATTTGTAAAATTTTTAGAAGCTTTACTTGAATAATAAAACCAGGGGTTGAATTTCCTTTGAATATTTGTTTCAAATTCACAAAGCTGCTTCTTAAAAATGTGCTTGAACCATATTTCCAACTGTCAGTGAGCCATATGTGTAACAAATATAACCAAATATCAGTCTTAGTGACTATAACATGCTAAGGAACTTGGCTTAACTGGAGTTTTAGGCAGATCTACGACCGACTTTCCAAGCTTTGCATGTTGTGTTGTACCAGCATACATCTTATCCTTGGTGCGACAGTTTTGGTCATAAGAATTCTGGTTTGCGACAGTTTTGACAATTTTTCCTCCCCTGCGGATAAGTTTAAGTGTAGATGTCCGGTCCCTGAATGAAGATGTGTTCACCCCTGTCACTAAAATGTGAACGCCCTGTCCTAAAAGGTATATGTAATCGGTGATTTGAGGTGAGTGTGGGCCGGGCATAAAATTTCAGACTATGCACTTCTCCAATAGACTCCAACTCTGATGATTTCAGCCCGAAAATAGGGCGTAACTAGCAGGCTGTATTAACTCCTTATCAGAGACCGAATAACTATCGTCCCGGGGACAGAAGCCCAAGGCCAGAAGGCTGGCACCGGAAAAGTAACCATTAATAAAGGCCTAAAACAAAACTAGCACGAAACATCTAACATGAAAAACGGCAATTTAAAAATAGCCTTAATATAATAAAAAACTAATAACTTTCAATTAATTTGAAGACTTATGTCAAACAATAGTCATCAGGTATGGTGGTCAGACCAACGAATTATGACGCTATATCTAAACTCGAATAAGGCAGTTCTGCTCTTCTAAAATGGGGCTGGCAAAACCAAGGTGTAACTCGGCTTCTAGAAGAGCTAGATCAAGTTTCTATATGTCATTCAAAGGCTCTTGAAACGACAAATCTGGACGCTTCATCCATTTGGTGGTCAGGCCAATACATAAATCAACAGAGGTAATCAAAGATCACGGTTTTCAGAATTATTCATGTTTATATCTTTTGAATGAGATAAGATCGGGCAATACATTTGGTATCCTAGTGGCGAGCATTATTCGATGACTGGAATTGATTCCAATCATGTGAAACATGACCCACAAAGGCCACTACTTGATCCTGATCTGAGGTCAAGGTCCCGAGGTGACCTTGTTCATGTCATGCTGAATATCGTGTCATGTTGAATATCATTCAAATCCTTGGGTCAAGACGAACACATAGTTATATGTGGCTTTATTATAGTCTAATGGTTCCCGAGTTATAGAGAATTTCTATATGGGTCAAAATTGGACCCATTTTATCACCTTGTGACGTGATCGTGATCCCATTTTATCCCGAGATCGTAACGTGGTGGGGGTGGTCTGATCGGACCCCCAGGCTGTGATGGATGCGAAGAAGAGCCCAGGCGGCGCCGGGTTAATCCCGGTCACACTACCACGGTTTCGATCACGATTGGCTACGATCTCCCAGGATTCAACAAATCCTGGCAAATCGTAGAGATTCGTGCCGTAATAACATGCCCCGGAAACTCGTGGACGATGTATAGGCGGATCCGTGATTTTCCATTGGGGGCGCAGCGGGGGCACCATCCAGACCAGGGGTCACCAATTTTAGGCGGTAAAACCTATCAGATGGCCACCAAATCTTACAAGGGGGCGCCGATACCCGCATCCCGGAGAGGGGGAGGGGGTGGGAAGTGACATCTCAGGGGAAAACATTGATCTTTCAGGGGGCGCCACGTCTCGATCAGGGGTAGCCAAGTGCCCCTTTTTGCCATGCCCCTTTGGATCCGCCTATGATACCATATTATAGTGAAGACCCGTAATCTGAATACGAGTCTACGGGAGCGTTACTAGTCCATCGGGTATTCATCCCGATTCCTCACGATAACCCTGCGGTGAGGTTCGAGGTCACGCGAGGCACGATGCAACACGAATTGTCACGATGTGTGACTAACATTACGATAGAGTGCGATGGCGGCACGATCTGGGCCAAACTTGGCCAGGCCTCCAGGTTCCTCACTCAACGCTGTAAGAGCTTTCTCCCTGTTCGATTTGTTTCTTCCTCGGCTGACTTTGGTTCGCTTTCCACAGCCAATCTTTTCCTCTTTATACGGCATGCCCCTCACCCTACAGCACCAAACCCCGCCTAGGACAGCACCCGAGCTGGTCTGGTCCTGAATGACGTATGTCAGTTTGTCAGATATCGCTGTCATTGGCAGACCTTTGCTGCTTGTTTGGGGCGGGGGTTCGGGTAACGGGAGGCCAATAATTTTGAAAATAACAGCGTTTTTTTAAACGTTGGAAAATGGAGGGTTTTGGAGCAAATGCTTTCTTGCCCCCTCCCCCTGCTCCATCAGTGATCATTGCTAGCTCGCGCTTGCGTCACGTCGCACGCTTGGACCATGTGCGAGTACGCACGCGAAGACAACCACCGTCACCCTGGTTTCCAAGGTGAGAGTTCGCAAACGCGCACTACGCAGGCGCGATCACTGTCAGACAGTCGTGATTTAAGCGGTGATTATTCTGTACACTTTTCTCAATGGCTCTCCCAGATGGGCTTCTGCACCGAGCCGTAGAGACGATCCCGCTGCACTGGGTGTTCTCCCATTCCCTTATCTCCGTGTTAGTAGACCTTGCAGGCGGATCATCCACATGGGCTGCGTTGTCGGGACACGTACGACAGCTGTGCACTGCGCACGTACAGCGGCGGATCTAGCCCTTCAGTTTGGGGGAGCACACCAAAGGTGAAAAGCAAAAAGAAAAACGTCACTCAGTGAAATATTTTGCCATAGGTTTGGGGCGGTAAACTCAGTCGGAAAACATGGGTGGAAATTCCGGGGGTGGGGCTTGGGAATCAGGACCCCCCTGGTTTTTGGGTCCCCCATAGTCTTTGAACAGGGCTTTTATTGTCGTGCCAGCGTTAACCTGTCTAGGACCCCCCTCCCCTGGATCGAGCAGAGGTTTCCAGCCATGTCGGAAAGCAAAAAAAGCTAACGGGGTGAAATTTATGACCACAAAATGTTTGTTTTTACCTTCCAAATAGCAGTCACTCAAAAACGATTTTAACTTGCAAGAGGACCAAGGTTCAATGTTTGCACTGATGTTGCCTGGTTGAGCACAAGCACCGAAACCTTACTTGTAAACTAAAAAGGAGCCGGGTCGAAAAAGGTCGGCAAATTTGGGCCGCGAGCTTTTCCGTCTGGGGAGAACGCCCTCGATCCGCCACAGCGCACGTACACGCACCGACATTCACGGCGGAGATGACAGTTTGGCGGATAACGCCCCCGGCCTTCCCCGCTGTGCGCAGTAGACGGGGAGTCACTACTGTGGAACAGCATCAGCAGATTTGTGGGATTTCGATCCAGTTTCTTCTGCTTGAATCTCCCACTGGGATGCGCACGTTGTAAAATGAGACGGGCATTGTGAGAGGTAATGTTTTTAGCCCGTTGAATGGCACATTGGCGACCTAAAGAATAAAGCGGAATCGGGTGCTAAGACACGTCACATCACCCGTAGTTCCTTAACACGAAACCTTGCATGATTTAACCGTAGGGGTTTTTCAAACCTGTGGAAACACAAAGAAGAGCTTCTTTAGAAAGAGGCAAGGAGCTCTCCTTGGTACAATTCACAAAAGCCCACCTGGTGCAATCCATTATACTGGCGCTATGAAGCTCCAGCACTGAAACACAATTCAACACGAGCAGAATGCCCGTTTCAGAGATATATTGCAGAAACAAAGGTGTATTTTGAAACAGCAAACAACGAATCAAGTTCCTAGTTTCAATGGATTCAAAGAATCCGACAGCAAATCGACACAGTACATAGAAGAATGGCGCTTTCCTGAACAGTCAACAATTCTTTCCAAGCATTGCCCATATCGCTAAGCAGGCTAAAAAAGTAGCAAAATCATTAGTAGTTCTTCTGCTGAGACAAAACCGTACGAGTTCATGAAGCGCAAATCAACACACTGGTATCTTCCTTAGTATATAAACTGGTAGTACATACCACTCCATAAAATTCCAAAAGCATCTCTCTCAACTGGAGTCAATTCTTTCTGAGCAGTGAGCACTTAGAGCATGTTCTGAGCTCCAGGTGTGCCTCAATAAAACGAAATCTGAAGGAGCGCATGCAGGGAGGACATTGAACAAGAACAGCGCACTCTCGCTTGCTCCATTCCCTAGGACTGGTCCCCAGATCTCCCACACAACAGTAGATAAAACCGTTCACAGCGCGCAGCTCCTACTGCAGCCGTAAACCCTCACTGCACGCAACAAACACCCGGCCGTGACCCAGTGGCTTCCCATCTATATCAAGAGTCGACTATCTCGGCCCACAGGCCCGGATAGCAGATCTCTTTCTGCAGCAGCCTCACACACTCCTGCCAGAGATCGTCCACGGCCGGGTCCAGGAAGAACTCTCGCAACACGGCCAACAGCTTCAGTCGCCGGAACGCCCGCAGACAGGCCAGAGAGTACCCGCGATGCGCGAAACTGCCGACACCTAGCGCCAACCCGGTCAAACACGCCACCGCCTGCGCCGCCGCCTCGCGGAGAATGTCCGACAGTTCTAGTTCGTAGTTGTCCGGTAGATGGCTGACGAGGGAGAGGGGCGCCAGCTCGGCCACGGGGAAGAGAAGCGGCTGCTCCGGCAGCTCCGGGAGTAGGTCGGCCAGCGCCTCTGTGCTCGCGCGCACAAGCACCACGTCCTCGGAGAAGATGTTCATCTCACCCTTGTCGAACACGCGCTCCTCGTCCTGTGGAAAGGTCAAGCCCGTCATCCACTGCAGCCCTTGAGCTATGCACAATTGTCAACGGATAGAGATAGAGTATACTCCGACAGGAAGTAAGCCACCTTTCTCTTTTTAAGCTCGGCCCGTCTTCAACAGCAATTGATATTACTCTTGAAAACGCGAGCCCAATCCAATCATTGATGGCATAAACACGTGGCTAATCAGCTCGCATACTCTCACAAGTGCCCCAAGAAGATGACAATAAAGAAAAAACACAGAAGAAACCCCGCTTTTCAGATCTAACCTTCAGTGAAAATACTGGGCTCGCGTCAGAAGGCGGTAAGCTCACTGACCTCCACCTCCCACTGCCTCACCTCCCGCCGTCCAATCTGTCCTCCGTCATCATCCGTGAAGCTCCACTCCAGCAGCGTCCTCAGCGTGACGCGCAGGTCCCGGCCCGACATCTGGCGGCAGAACACCGAAACACCACGGCGCAGCGCACAGTCGGCGTCATCGGGCGCCGCCCGTCCGTCAGCGCTGCCGCTCTCGGTACTGGCACCCTCTCCGTCCTCGCCGTCGTCGACGTCCAGCCCGACAGTCGCGACCTCCGCCAGGTGGTCGATCAGCTCGGCGGCGTTGTCGCGGATGCGCGCCTCGTCGTCCACCAGCAGAGTCATCACGTTCTTCCACAGACTCACCTCCTGAGCCACTACAGGGACGGGAGGAGAGCCGGTCAGCTGGACGTTACCTCACAGATGTGCCAAGATTAAAAGGTAGGACGGGAAGAGAGCAAACGAGAAATCTCTCTAGCAGGTCCTCACGATAGGCGCACAGTCCCTCTCATAGGTGTCGTACCGTCGTCCAATCTATGTGGTTTCAAAGTCCAAAACCCAGTTATAATCATGATCAAGTGGATGCCCAAAAGCCCCAATAATAATTAGGTATGGGACTCTCAATCCACCTAGATTACAAGCCGGTACGGTACTTTTGAGGAAAGATACTTATTAGAGACTATAAATACCAAGAGTACAAAACAAACTCCCAACGAATCCCCGTAATTTCGGAAATCTTACACAAACCATTCAGAAACAGAGCCACGAGCTTGAAACTAAAGACAATGGATTGGCAAGCCATAAAACTGCATTATAAACCCAGATTATTTGGATAAGTGACGTCACACAATGGACCAGAACAGCTCCATGGGGATGACACCCGATTCTACAGGCAGCTCCCCAGCCGCTACCACCCACCGGAGAGCGAGCCCAGCGGTCCAGCGAAGCGCAGCAGCAGTGGCTTCACAGCCGGCCGACCTCATCCGCTCGCTGTTCTCAACACCGCAGGCGCGGCTGACCAGCCGACACCAGGCGTCCAGGGTGGAGCAGCGGTCCTGCACCGACGGGACTGGTCAACGGGGGCAGGGGCAGGGGGACACTGAACCTACAGCCACAGCGGTGAGAAACGCCCGACCGCTCAATCCGGAGTTCAACGGCAGTGAAGATGAGATGGACATAGATGGTTGATACATGACAGTCTTTGATTATCAAATAATAACACAAACCTCATTGGAGCAAGCCTTTTTAGAGGGCGTTCCTGGGCATGTACCATCAAGTGACGAGCGTTGCGCATAGAACCGTCCTCAAAGTCAGCCTCCCCTCACCTCATGAGAGCTCTGCGGCACATCCTCCATCACCACCACCGCCACTCTGATGAAGGCGGCGCGGACCTCGTCCTGCCTCTCCGCCGCCGTTCTCAGCGCCTCCTCCGCCGCCGTCTCCTCGTCTCCTGGAGTCAAACTCCCCAGCCGCCGCACTGTGGCCTGCACCAGACGTGACCACCCGCTGCTGCAGGTCTCCGTCCGCGGCAGGAGGCGCAGAACGGACAGCACTGCCGTCATCACGGGCGGCGGCAGGCGGCGGAGCGACACCAGGTCCAGGAGCGCGGCGGCCGTGTCCGGCGGCAGGAGGGTCCGTCCGCTGGACGGTGAGCCGATGTTGGTGGCGGTGCCGTCGGCGATGTTGGCTGCTTCGCCGTCTACCAGATCGTGGACTGGTTCCAGCGGGTGAACAGTGCTCAGCCGGTCGTGCGTGGCCGAGCCGTTCTCACCACGACCTAACCTCTCCGCCATGAACTCCAGGTGTCGCTGTAGCACTTCATACCCCGTCAGCTTCCTCACGTCCAGCTGTATCTGTCCGTCCAGCACCCAGAGCAGGCTGACCGCTGCCGTCTGGGCCGTCTCGGCTCCGTACAGCGCCGCCGACGACTCCGTCAGCATCCGCAGCGCCGCCTGGCGGAGCGCCGGCGGCGGTGACGGAGCCGAGAGGAGGGAGCCGAGCCGGACGGCTTCACAGAGGGCGTCGGCAGCAGCCGCCTGCGTCACAGGACATGGGTTGACGCCGGGGTCCAGCAGGGTCGGGAGGGCGGCCAGGCAGCGGTCGGCAATGGGGCGCCACTGCAGCAGGTCTTGTGCCGAGAAGGAGGGATTCTCCAGCACACAGTGGCGCAGCATGTGCAGAATCTGCGGTAGAACACGTCGAGAGCGTCGCGTCACATGTGGAGCTGTATCAAACACGCAGAAGCATCAGATGGGCAATTATATTGCAACAGAAATACTTAAACGACAATACATTGCAACGACAATACTTGAAGTATGTGCATTAGGAATTCATAAAACAATCAAGTGATCACCAATCCACCATCGTACTACAATACAATGCCGAAAATCAAATAAAACGTAACCACCAATCACGCCTGGTCTCCCAGCAGTCTCACCTGCAGCAGCCAGCCGTGCAGCTGGTTCTGTGACGTCACCCGCGGCTGCAGTGACGTCACCTGCTGCAGCAGGGCGTCGGCGGCCTCTGGGTAGCAGGAGGAGGGTAGCAGGGCGCAGGCAGCACGCGCTGCCAGCAGACGAGCCTGCAGCACCTGGGAGCCGGCCACAGCCCGCAGCGACGGCAGGAACGCCGTCAACTGCCGGGCAGAGAGGGGCCCTCAGAGAGAGAATCGGGGAGAGACGCTTCAGGTGGTGAAGGTGAATGAAATATGGCGTGTGGAAGACCCCTGGTACCTTAGACATGTAGAACCGCAGTTAATCCAGAATTTTCAGACTCACGTCGTGTCATTTCAGCCGCGGGTAAAAGAAACACATTCTAGCTGTAATTAAAGATCGACGTTTCACGACACACCAACGGCTAAGGTTCTGCCGCGTACCCAACTCCACCCTGTTTGGGGGGTTTCTGGGGATCATGCTGTACTTATTCAGAAAATGACTTCTTGTTGTTCGATAGCACACAGCTGCATTGATGATTTAGGAACACTGATGTCTTGGGGTCCAGTTACTGACCCTGCTTTCCATTTCATCAACGAAAATTATTCCTTATTCACCCTAGTTTCGCACTCAAAAATTTCATGGTTTAAGCAATTGAGCACCCAGATTTTCCACCAGAAGTTATTTCCAGGGTCTTTAAAGAGCCGGGACTATCCGCTTACCCATCAGACATACCAACACACGCAGGTCCACTGTCGTCTTCTATCAAGCCTCCAATCCACGCACCACTCATAGTTTCCGGACTCCAATCATCCGATAAAATGCACGAAAACTGCCTGCATGTTTACAGTAGGTCCTCTCGACTTTTCTGCAACGAACATCCATACATCCTACCACGGTTCTTCCATTTCAATACTCGTCCCCATAGGGGTAATCCGGTGCTCTCCGTGTCGGCCCACCTTGTACTGGGACTCGGCGTCGCCGGCCGGCGTGGGGTACAGCCTGGCCAGAAGCAACAGCACAGGGAACGGGTCCCGCGTGGAGGCCAGCTCCGTCAACAGGAACTGGTACAACTGCGGGTAGCGCAGGAAGAACAGCCGGCCCGTCATACAGTTCTTCTTGCAGAGAGTGTCGCGGCCGCGCTGCACGCCGAACACCCGCGTCACCAGCGCAGAGAAGAGCAGAGCTGCAGAGTTCCGCTCCTGAGGGAAGAGAGGGGTCACACAGCGGTCACTACCAGAGAAGAGCAGAGCCGCAGAGTTCCGCTCCTGAGGGAGGAGAGGTGTCACACAGCGGTCACTACCAGAGAAGAGCAGAGAACAGCAGAGTTCCGCTCCTGGAGGGAGGAGAGGGGTCCCACAGCGGTCACTACCAGAGAAGAGCAGAGCCGCAGAGTTCCGCTCCTGAAGGAAGAGAGGTGTCACACAGCGGTCACTACCAGAGAACAGCAGAGTCGCAGAGTTCCGCTCCTGGGGGAGGAGAGGGGTCACACAGCGGTCACTACCAGAGAACAGCAGAGTCGCAGAGTTGCGCTCCTGGGGAGGAGAGGTGTCACACAGAGGTCACTGCCAGAGAAGAGCAAAGCCGCAGAGTTCCGCTCCTTAGGGAAGAGAGGGGTCACACAGCGGTCAATAGCAGATAAGAGCAGAGTCGCAGAGTTCGCTCCTGAGGGAAAAGAGGGGTCAACAGCGGTCACTAGCAGAGAACAGCAGAGCCGCAGAGTTCCGGAGAAAAGCGAACACTTTTACGCATTTGGGGACCGGCTGTGAAAAGAAAGGGGAGTATTTCCAAAACATTGCCAATGAAAGATACCCCTTCACTCTTTGCACAGCGGGGGCCCCTGGTACAGAACATTATAGGAAGACCCCGCATCCCATGTCGGTGTCCTCACCGCACACGTGTCCGCCCGGAAGCCAGTGAGAGCCGTCTGGATGCCCTCGCTGACGAAGGGACCGACGCTCTCTCCCAGCCGCGAGTCTCGGAACAGCGCGCGCAGCACGTTCATGGCGTGCACTGCAGTCTCCCCGCCGGTCGACGCCGACGCCAGTAGCGACGACATGACGCGGCTGAAGTACGGCGAGCCGATCACAGATGGCTCTGATGTCAGCAGCGCCTGCAACGACCCGCTTCTATCAGAATTGTGAACAAATTGGAGATGTCAGGAATTAAATGTCCACTTCTCATAGAATATTTTGGGGGAATGCTGGCAAAGGATTGCAATGACATACAAACTATATGACAAAACATCTTATCTGTATGATTTAATTCATTCAACAATATTTCCATACGTTTAATCCTACATTAGAAATTTAACCGTCATTCCTTACCTAGCATAGATCTGAGAGAAAAATAAAAAATGGGTTGGCGAAAAGTATTGGAAAGTAAACAACCAGGAAAACAGGACATCCCGCACCACCGGGAACTGAAAAAAACTTCAAGTATCGCGCCTCACAAACCGTTTTTTCAGTGCAATTCGTTAGCGGCAGCTCATCCATCGCCACGCTGGCAGCCTCCGACTCACCATCATGAGGAAGGGCAGTCCAGCGCTGCGACGGGTGGCGCACAGTGTGGTGCGGCCCTCCCCGCGCACGTCTGAGATGGACTCGTCCAGCCATCGGGCCGGCAGTGCGCTCAACTCCGGCAGCGGCGACCTGATAATAGCGACCCCATAGTTACACAGCAACAGGCCACACATTAGCGACGGTTACCAAGGAGACGGCAGGAACAGGAGCGACGCACAGTGGCCAATATGTCCATTCCAAAACCTACATAATCCAACCCACGACTGACTGTTGTGTGTTTTTTCAATGAGTATGTTTTGTTCTCAGATGCATATGGCTACAGAAATGTATCGTTCAAGTGGCTGTTTTGTGACTTTTTCATCCGAGGCAGCCCACTGAAGGAATCTAACTCGTTAAGTAATGCGTTGTGTACACAACACCAAGCGATGTTTGGCTGAAATAAATATTTGTATCCTTACTAAGAATGCTAAAATAAATAATATTGTGTAGGATCGCCTAGCTTGAAACTAAGCTACGCATCTGAGGGCATGTATTAAGAGCAAGCATCTATTTACCAGCACCAATAATTTTGGTTTTCAACTATGTAGAAAATCAACAATAATGACCACATCAGATCAACAATCCCGTTTACAGTTCATAAACAGCGCTACTTCTGAGCTCGGATCAACGTCAGTCGCTCGCTCAAATTTGCAACCTTTCGAAAAATTATGAAAACCCCGCCTTCATCATCTATTTTGAAAATTTCACAAGCAGTGGGTAGTTAATGCATGCCATTAGCATTGGCAACATCTAATTCAAGCATGCTCTCAGACACTGTTTAACGTTTTAGATATTGAAATGCTGTCAGATCTGTGTGAAATTTTGGAGCTCTTGAAACTTAGTTTTGACCCCTACAGGAGAGGGTGTTTCGAAGCCATGCTAAGATTTTTCTGACATGTTCGGAAATGGTTGCGATGCATCTCGTGCCGCTTCTGCTCAGCTTACGGAGCCTTCATGTCCAATCTTAAAAATATGTATTTATTCACATAGGTCCGGATAATATCAGGTCATCATGCTATGGCGTCATTTCTGAAAGCATGTTAAGCCCATTTTCGGCTTTTTGTTTGTCCTGCGTTCCTTCCGACGTAGCTTAAATGTAAGGCATGCAATGAATTAAGCTGACTCATTCAGACCTTAAGTAACCTAGTGTGGCCTTTAAGCCTGCTTGACATTGGTTGACCCATGATGACCTCTATGGGCGTTTCGACTTTTGTTAACTAAATCTTAGCATTTTGGGAGACTTAAACTTAATTTGGGGACAAACAAAACTGTGAGGTTATTTTAAGTGATAAAAAAGCTGGAACTGAAAATTGAGTGGAAAATGTAGCAAAAATAGCATAGCAGTGAGTGGAAAGTTCAGCTTGCTCGGGTGTTACTTCCCACCAATGCTCTCGCATCTGGAACGACCGACGGCAGGAACAAAAATGACGGCTAAACGGATGACAGGAGGAACAGCGACGGATACAGGAAAGACACGCGGAACGGAAGCGACGGATACAGGAAAGACACAAGGAATGGAAGCGACGGATACAGGAGAGAGAGGAGGAACGGAAGCGACAGATACAGGAGAGACAGGAGGAACGGAAGCAACGGATACAGGAGAGACAGGAGGAACGGAAGCGACGGAAACAGGAGAGATAGGAGGAACAGAAGCGACGGATACATGAGAGGCAGGAGGAACAGAAGCGACGGATACAGGAGAGGCAGAAGGAACGGAAGCGACGGATACAGGAGAGACAAGAGGAACGGAAGCGACGGAAACAGGAGAGATAGGAGGAACAGAAGCGACGGAAACAGGAGAGATAGGAGGAACAGAAGCGACGGATACAGGAGAGGCAGGAGGAACAGAAGCGACGGATGCAGGAGAGACAGGAGGAACGGAAGCAACGGATACAGGAGAGACAGGAGGAACGGAAGCGACGGAAACAGGAGAGATAGGAGGAACAGAAGCGACGGATACAAGAGAGGCAGGAGGAACAGAAGCGACGGATGCAGGAGAGACAGGAGGAACGGAAGCAACGGATACAGGAGAGACAGGAGGAACGGAAGCGACGGAAACAGGAGAGTTAGGAGGAACAGAAGCGACGGATACAGGAGAGGCAGGAGGAACAGAAGCGACGGATGCAGGAGAGACAGGAGGAACGGAAGCAACGGATACAGAAGAGACAGGAGGAACGGAAGCGACGGAAACAGGGAGATAGGAGGAACAGAAGCGACGGATACAGGAGAGACCGGAGGAACAGAAGCGACGGATACAGGAGAGGCAGAAGGAACGGAAGCGACGGATACAGGAGAGACAAGAGGAACGGAAGCGACAGAAACAGGAGAGACAGGAGGAACAGAAGCGACGGATACAGGAAAGACAGGAGGAACAGAAGCGACGGGTACAGGAGACACAAGAGGAACGGAAGCGACGGATACAGGAGAGACAGGAGGAACAGAAGCGATGGTTACAAAGGAGACAGGAAGAATGGACATGAAAGTCTTAGTCGGAGGAGGGGGAGGGTATGTACCTTCGGAACGCGAGGGCCGATTACCATGACCTTATGGGTTGATTTTTCTCCAAGCGAGGCCTGGTCATAATTTTTCACACTTTAAATTTATACGATTTAATTACACAAGAAAACATACCTCTATGTGCATTTGATGGCATAAATAAGCTGGTAATGCTTGTTTTCATTGTATGGCAGCCCACCAAATGTACAAGATGATTCAGAGTTGTGGAAGCCTGACTTACCATGTAGTGTGAAAATTCGAGGGAACGGTGTCTAAACGAACTGATCCTTTCGAGAAAAAATTAGGAAAAGAAATGAGAGCCGAACAAATACTTTCCCTACCAAACATGGAATTTCCATATTATAGAACATCTAGACATATGTCTTTCAAAAGTACGCGCCACAGTATGCGGTGATATAGTGGTTAGCGCCATACACCTCAAATAATAAATCAATCTTATGGTTAGCGAGTCAGCTACCCGCACCAACGCAAACCCATGGTTTAATATGAATCGAATCAAAGACAAAGCCCTGCCTTGTCAGCCGTGAGTGGCAGACGTTTCCGACTCGGCGCCCCGACGACAGGGCGGCGTGCACACCTGAGACGTCATCGACGCACCTGAAGTCTCAGCCTACCCTCCGGACCGCACCGACGTCCGTCAGGCCGGCGCGGCGGCGGCAGGTGGCCTATTGTGGCGGTCCGCGCCGGCGGGTGAGACGGGACGACAGCCACAGCTGTGCGGCCACGTATAAAAACGCCAGCGGCCCGACAGTCGGCACCCACAGCCCCCTCAGCCATGAAGACCTTCCTCATCTTGGCAGCGGTGCTGGCAGCGACCGTCGCCAGGCCTCCTCCCCAGGAGGGAGGGCGGCCTCAGGGCGGTATGCGACCACCCATGGGATCCGGCGAGATGCCGCAATCTTGGGAGGAGGCTATGGAGCAAATGCCCGAGTCCTGGCTCGAGGCTTTGGAGCAGATGCCCGAGTCCTGGCTCGAGGCTATGGAGTCCATGCCCGATTCTTGGTTCGATGGCTCTGGAGAGATGCCTGAGTCTTGGGAAGAAGCAATGGAACAGATGACAGGTGGCAACATGGGAAAAGCTCCCGCGAAAGGCATCCCCCACCACCCATGGGATCCATGGAGATGCCGCAATCTTGGGAGGAGGCTATGGAGCAAATGCCCGAGTCCTGGGTAGAGGCTTTGGAGCAAATGCCCGAGTCTTGGCTTGAGGCTATGGAGTCCATGCCTGATTCTTGGTTCGATGGCTCTGGAGAGATGCCTGAGTCTTGGGAAGAAGCAATGGAACAGATGACAAGTGGCAACATGGGAAAAGCTCCCGCGAAAAGGCACCCCCACCACCCATGGGATCCATGGAGATGCCGCAATCTTGGGAGGAGGCTATGGAGCAAATGCCCGAGTCCTGGGTAGAGGCTTTGGAGCAGATGCCCGAGTCTTGGCTAGAGGCTTTGGAGCAAATGCCCGAGTCTTGGCTTGAGGCTATGGAGTCGATGCCCGATTCTTGGTTCGATGGCTCTGGAGAGATGCCTGAGTCTTGGGAAGAAGCAATGGAACAGATGACAGGTGGCAACATGGGAAAAGCCCCCACGAAAAGACAACCCCCACCACCCATGGGATCCATGGATATGCCGCAATCTTGGGAGGAGGCTATGGAGCAAATGCCTGAGTCCTGGGTAGAGGCTTTGGAGCAGATGCCCGAGTCCTGGCTCGAGGCTATGGAGTCCATGCCCGAGTCTTGGTTCGATGGCTCTGGAGAGATGCCCGAGTCTTGGGAAGAGGCTATGGAACAGATGGGATAGAAGGAAAATAACACCGAAACAACGCTGCTTCCGTCAGGCTTCAAGCATCCAGTGCAAACAAGGCAAATGCTCAATCCGAAGGAAACCCGGAAGAGAAGCCCAGTCATCTCACTTGGTTTCCTCGGCTGCAGCGGTGCGGCTTGCTTCGCCTAAACAAATCATACAACATGGACATTGGAAACCCACGGCGATAATGAATATTTGGACAATAATTTTTCGGTTAACGGGTCTTGTGTGGCTTTTTCAACGACTATTGATGTCAAAGTGACATTTTATAGCATAAGATTTGAGTTACCAGGGAGTACTTGTTTTTACTCAATAGCTCATGTTAGTGTCATTTTAACATGTCCGTTTTAATTCTGCACCGATGTCTGTATAAAATAAATACTTTTTGTTCAGCAGTACAGTGTCTAAGTATCGAAAGTTGATTCCAGCATCAGCCCTTCGCATTTAGTGGACAGCATAATGTTCACAATACAACTAAGCATGAAGCTGACCTTAATTCGACTGTCCCAAATCATATGACAGGGTCTGAGGTGAAATGAATCACGTCAATGGAGACATAACTAGGGCGTTACTTGACCCTAAACAATAGACGTCCAAAAATACAAATAACAACAGAATCTTGAACTGAATATGTTAAACAAGCCGTTAAAAGCAGAGAATGTAAAAACAAGACCCTTTTTGTACGTCTCTTATACATTTGGCAGCTTACCCTAAAAATAACCCAAAAAGACAAAACTAGCATACGAGAAATGTTCCCGGTATGTTTGCCACTTCGTCTCAAATCTTTCCTTCATCGAGTAAACACTGCTTGGCGTGACAGTGTCCAGGAGGGTACGAAGAAGCTGCGGAGCTGAAGACGAAAGTGGCACTTTGATCGGGTTAAAATAAACATTGGATTCGCACATCTGGCACCTTATTGAACTGATGACAAGAAACAGTAGTAGCCGAAAGCAGCCTTCAACACTTGTAGCATGCACTCCAGAGGTGCTTCGAAGAGGTACTGAAGGGGTTTGAAACATGGTTGGTAGGTTTTTGCCACTTGGTGTTATTTACCGGCATTTACCATGGTAAAAACCGGCTGGCATAAACTAGTTTTAGTTAGTTTTTGCCACTTTTTTCCACGATTGTTTTCCAGAATAAGAAATAAGATTATTATTATTTATAATATAATTATTATATTATAATTATTATGTATAATACAACAGATATATGTTTGTTACGCCCTTACGTCTAAAAAAAATATTTAAATTGACGTTACACTTTTACTCCTTTTTGAACGGTGCAGCGGCGCTATTCGGCATCAAAGGAGTTCCTCACCACTTGGCTGTCTTTCCCGACTTTTCGCTGATAAGACCCGGAAATAATTACGAAATATTATTAAAATATATCCTGAAATCCTAAAGCGTAGGTCAAACATTCGTTAGAGGCTTACTTGGAGTTACTTTTCAGTCATATTACGATACATCAATTAACTTTAAACTAATTCCATAATGTGTATAATGTATCGATAACGTATTTGTGCTCCCGCTGTTTTATCGCTCCTTGCCACAAAAAAAAACAGACTAATCAGCACCAGCCATTGAAACATGCGAAATCTGAATAGAAAATAGAAAATAGAAATACTTACCTGACTTACGCAATTGTTTTAAAATTTATGAGGTCAGGTCACTTGACCTGGCCTGACGACCTGACCTGAGATGACCCAAGATAATAGTTTTCAGTAAAGTTGCGTATATGATCTAGAATAAGTGATGCCCAGCACGGCGACGAAAAGCGCCGCCGTTTTCCGTCACCGTTGGAAACACCCGAGAGGTGTTCAAACACCCCCTTCCTACCGGGGCGAGAGCAGTGCAGTGAAATTACTCACATTGCCGTACCATAACCTTGCGAATAATTAGGAAATGATTTAATGGCCCCCATCTAACCTCTACTGCCTGTATTTTGATTTTGAAGTCCCTATGTCACATATAAAACATGATAGGTACATAAAAATACTTGGTTGGTGGTAGAGGGTAAACCCATTCTTTCCCAGTTTTGTATAGTTGGCAAGGAATCCTGACCAGGGGATTGTCAATGACATTGACAAATTCCTAATTAGGTATCTCCTCAGATTCGCATAATCTACAGCATAAGAGCTCGAAAGAACTCGACATGCCGCGTCAAGCAAGCAATTCAAGAACCCTGACTTCTTTATAATTGAATTTTACAGCAGAGAAAGTCAAATGCTTTGCTTGAATATCAAATGACATTAAACTATCGGTTTCTGAATACCTTCTTCCTGAGGAGGGATCAAAGTTTACCATATGCCGAGCAATGAAAATGCATTTAAACGTGGAGTGCGGTAATTCTGTCTGGAGTGCGGTAATTCCCTCAATTACCGCACGCAAGAGTAAAGGCTGGTTCACACGCACCAAAATCTGCGTCGAATCTGCCGAGATTCTTGTCGAAATGCAATTTTTCACACGTGATTTTGTGGTGTCGGTCGGCAGGAGTATTGGCAGATTCTGTGCAGCATATGCAAAGTGTGAACAGGCCTCTAACAGATATTGTACAGCTTACAAAGATGATAAACATATGCAAGCCCAAGAGATGAATGTTTGTATCTTTTCTTCTGTTTGACGTTCGTCCTCATGCAGGATAATATCAAAAACAGTTTTTCACCAAGGGAAATTTCAAATACCTCATGTATCATCCGTTAAACTTTGAACGTCATATGGTTAATACCTTACTGAAACTCTGCTGCCAATGAATATTTTTGGTCTCGTTGTTTTCATAACTTACCGGACTCGCTACGCTCGTGCCGTAACTTCTGAAAAACAACTCGACCAAAAATATTCATTTACCCGCATCGTTCGGTAATGTATAGTACCATTCAGAAATGCCACAGTCTGTTTGCTCAGTCAGCAAAATCGATGAACTGTTTACTTAAAAATGAGAGGAATAATCAGCTTACATTCATAATACTGGACACAAATGTATCAAAGGCTCAAAGCGCACGCATATTCAGACATTTGGGCCGTGAGTGCACGTCAGTGAAGAAGAAAGGTTAGATTCGAACATGTTTGGAACCAGGCTGATTTTCTAGTCTCACCTTTCCACGTTTTCAGTGACGAAGACCTGGTGTCTGCGTAATAGAATTTACCCTTTTTGGCATTTTGACATTTTTCCAGCGCTTTGGGTGAAATCCGGTATTCATCGCATTCAGAACCATGATGCTTAGAAAATAAAAATACCTGTTTACACACCAGTCTTGACCAGAGACCACGCCAATGCCATCATCTGCTTCACATTTACAACCGTTACATGGCCTTTAAATGTATTTCTGGTCTATCATAGTCAGTTTAAGGGCTTTTGCCAGTTTTTACCAGTTTTTGCCACTTTTTCCTGGTAAATACCGGTATTTACCAGTTTATGGCACTGGCTGGTATAAACCTAGTTTTTACTGGTATTTTGCCAACCCTGGTTTGAGACAGAGTAATGAGGGTGACAAGTATTTGTCGTGTTCGACATGGTGAACAAACTCTCAGCCCTTATGCTACAGTTTTAAAGCATTGTTAAGTATTTTTAAACACATGCATGGGATTCGTCCCAGAAAACAAATAGAAGGGCACGGTCTAAAAATCCCAAGATATGAGACTTGGGGATCTTTTGGGAGCCACACCTCTGATTTATTTTGGATCATGGATCTGATAATATTTGAGAGGATCTGCAATATGAATATAAAAAGTATGTGAATGTTTCTTCTTCAGTACCTGTGCCAAGTTTTAAAGTCATGGACTATTTGGGGGGGGACATCTAACACAATACGCTTTTGAGAATAAATAATCAAAGCCTTATTTGCACTGCGAAGGGAAAGGGTATATCTAATGTATTGACAATGAGAGATGCCCTTGCTTTCCTTTGCACAGCAGTTACTAATAGTTCCTTGGCACAACTAATAGCACTTTTGGTGATTTCAGCTGCTAGGGATGCACTATGAAACACCAACCGCTCTAGGATTATGGGGCAACATAAGCCTGGGCGTTCGATTTGAAAGATATCCAACGGTAAAGCCCCCACCGAACCAAACTGCACCCATCTGTCAAATCATCCAAGATGAAAAAGTTTACAAAAAGAAACTGTTCATTGAGGAAGGCACACTTAACATTCCCACAAAAAACAAAAGCATACCCCTAGACGAGCCCACCGCTAACACTCTGAAGCGTTAGAAACTGTTCCTGGCCAACATTAAGGAGCGGCCATGTGTCACTAGGGCGTCTCTAAAAAATAAAAATTAGAATTTTGAAATGCGCACGGTAGTTTATGGTCATTCATCGTATGTTGATGTCTGGTGTAAAAAAATCGCCCAGATCTGAAAACTTCTCACGCTGGCTTTTTGCCCCTACTTTTTCCATGCATACACCCTATGGCGTCTTGCGTGCGGGCCCGGCTTAACCACTTCTGCCAACTGTGAAATGATGAGGCTGGAAGCACTACGCTAGAATCACAGTATATGCGACGTGAGAAAATTCCTATTTCTATTTTTATAGCTCCCCTGGCCTTTTGGCTAACTTAAATTTCGTATCAAATCCACAAGATTAGTTAAACCTAACTACGGTGTGGCTCGGGCGTCATAGTTATGATAAAGGTGGGAGCTTGATTTTCACTGTGCTTGCTGACAGAAAACAAGGCAAACAAAACTGCTAAATAAACACCCTTAAAAACAGTTAGTTTTGTTTTACATTTTGAAAAGTGTATCTTAATCGAATTCTTTATGTGCAATTTTGGCCATTTTTTACTTCTTTTTCGTGGAAAAAGCTGGTTTGCTGAAGACAATGAAGGCATTTGATCGTAACGTTAAATCGCTCCCTCACAAAATTATCGTCGGAAGTTCTGCCAGCACTGTAGGATGCTGTTGAAGCTATGGGTGTATCTTCTTCAGTTCACTCTTGCTAAACTTCCCGTCCCTCTTAGTCCTGACTTACTTCCAATGATCAGCCACGACGGCCAATGTGTTCTGGAGACCAGATTCCGTCCTGGTGCTTCCTATGAAATCTTTGCTGAGTTTCATCGTTCTCTCGGATGCACCATCCACACAGGAGAGGCTCATTAAAAACTGCTTGAACTCAACATGCCTTGATGCTGGTTCCAAGGGTGAATATGCTCATACAGCTATACCAGCTGACCAAACTGCTGCCTTATTTATTTATTTATTTATTGCACTTCATCGAGCCGCTCCACAAAATATATGTGGCTATTCTTAGCCCGGAACACATTAGTTGAACACTGAGTTGTACAGAAAACACATTAAGAACATTAAGAAAATACCAGGTTTGATTTTGCTAAAGTTGATCGACAACAACTAACACCGCTGACAACACAATATCTACTGTTCACTTTCCGACGTGGTACTCTTTAACCAGCACATCAAGTGTTTTTTGAAGGCATCCTTCCGCATTTCTAGCAGATGTTGCTCTGTCTGGGAGTCGCGGTCTTGTGTGTTGTTCTGATCTATCAGAAGAAGACTTGAAATAAGAATCAGAAGTCGTATTATGTTCATTGGAGCAAGTGTTGTCGAACTACGAAGTGTTATCAGAGGTGGAAATCAATCCTTCGGGTTGTCTGAAAGTCCAGGAATAAACAGAGCCAACGCGAGCGGTCGCTCATATGGGACCGCTCAGCGAAAGCTCTGTTATAAAACCTTATCCTTCATAGCATTGACGACGGTTGTAGTGTTTATAAGACCTAATATCGAGTTTCCAGGTAAACATGACTATTATTCGAACATTCTTTTTCAGTTTCGAGCAATTCACCCTCTCTAGAAAACAAGTGTCTAGCCGACAAAGTCACGAGATTTAAGAGTCAGAAAAACAGAGGGCATTTTGGTCAGTATGCGCTGAGGCGTCGGGTTTGTCGAAAGTATTTTTACGGTGATCACAGAAATCTTCAGCAGCACTGCAAACTTTAATGTTCCTCATGCTAGTTTCAGAGTCTATACATTATCAAGATCTTCAATGCACATGTAGAAAATATCGTCAGCTACATCTTAGCCACACGTTCTATGAGGAAAACACTAAATTCACCTATTTTATTTCAGAGCTGTTTATTCTATTTATTTCTATTTATTCTATTCTATTTATTCTATTGCATTCTATTTATTTCTTATTTCAGAGCTGCCTCTGAAATAAGAGCCAGCTCTCCGGTCCTAAGAAGCTTGCCGAGCTCCATCTGCTGCCATCATCAGGCCAGAGAGTGGCGTCAATAACAAAACCAAGGCCAGGGATGGTGGGTTTTCCGTCGGGACAAAATTTGATAGGTCTTTTGGTTTTCATGAGCGCTTGGGCTACTTCCTCCTTCTTCTTCTCTGAAACATCATCGTCTGCAAGAGAGAAAACAGCAAGTGATGGAGACAGGTAGTCAAAATGCCTGTTTAGACTCTGGAGATAGTTGTTAGCCGGTGCCGGTCTCATTTTCTGTTCTCATTCTCATTTCTTGAATGGCTTGAAGGTTATTTAAAGGTGAGGCGGTAGGTAGCGACGTCCTCATGAAGAACTATGCGTGATATATCCAACATAGTCCTGCCATTGTCTCAATTTCTTCATTTTGTTCTGCATTAAACAGGCTGATTTGGCTCCGTAGAAGGTGCATGGCCAGGTAGTATATGACCCTTTGCATGGATCTGGCGTTTCTGACCTTTTTTGGATTCGAAAGCGAACCATGAACGATTCGTTCATGACTTTGTTTTGACAAATGACAAATTAGCTCTTCGTATGCGGACTTTGTTTTGACAAATGACAAATTAGCTCGTTCGTATGCGGCCCTTTGCATTGCTGACCATTGTTGGCTCCGAAAACGAAGCATGAACAATTTGTTAATAACTTCAGGTGCATAAGGTCATATACTTCCTTGTCATGCACATTCTATCGAGCCAAATTAGCCTCTTCAATGCAAAGCCCAAGGAAGAAATTTAGACAATGACAGAACACTGTGGGATCTATCAAGCATAGCTATTCATGAGGACATCGCTACCTGCCGCCACACTATAAAATAACCTCTAAGCCATTAAAGAAATGCTTCAATAAAGAAAAATAAGACCGGCACCGGCAAACAACTATCTCAAAAGTTCGAGCAGGCATCTTGACTATCTATCTCCATCACTTGCTGTTTTCTCTCTTGCAGACGATGACGTTTCAGAGGCAGGAGGAGGAAGTAGCCCAAGCGCTCATGAAAACTGAAAGGCCCATCGCGTTTTGTCAAGAATGTAAACCCACCATCCCTGGCCTTGGTTTTGTTAATGACGCCACTCTCTGGCCTAATGATGGCAGCAGATGGAGCTCGGCAAGCTTCATAGGACCGGAGAGCTAGCTCTTATTTCAGAGGCAGCAGTTTGGTCAGCTGGGATAGCTGTATGAGCATATTCACACTTGGAACCAGCATCAAGGCATGTTGAGTTCAAGCAGTTTTTAATGAGCATCTCCTGTGTGCATGATGCATCCGAGAGAACGATGAAACTCAGCAAAGATTTCATAGGAAGCGCCAGGACGGAATCTGGTCTCCAGAACACATTGGCCGTCGTGGCTGATCATTGGAAGTAAGTCAGGACTAAGAGGGACGGGAAGTTTAGCAAGAGTGAACTGAAGAAGATGCACCCATTAATGCTTCAACAGCATCCTACAGTGCTGGCAGAACTTCCGACGATAATTTTGTGAGGGAGCGATTTAACGTTACGATCAAATGCCTTCATTGTCTTCAGCAAACCAGCTTTTTCCACGAAAAAGAAGTAAAAAATGGTCAAAATTGCACATAAAGAATTCGATTAAGATACACTTTTCACAATGTAAAACAAAACTAGCCGTTCTTAAGGGTGTTTATTTAGCAGTTTTGTTTGCCTTGTTTTCTGTCAGCAAGCACAGTGAAAATCAAGCTCCCACCTTTATCATAACTATGACGCCCGAGCCACACCGTAGTTAGGTTTAACTAATCTTGTAGATTTGATACGAAATTTAAGTCAGCAAAAAGGCTAGGGGAGGTTTAAAAAGGAGCAATAAGAATTTTCTTACGTCGCAAACATTGTGATTCTAGCGTAGTGTTTCCAGCCTCATCATTTCGCAGTTGGCAGAAGTAGTTAATGGCCGCCCGCCGTGCCCGCACGCAAGACGCCATAGGGTGTATGCATAGAAAAAGTAGGGGCAAAAAGCCAGCGTTAAAAGTTGTCAGATCTGGGTGATTTTTTGCACCAGACATCAGCATACGATGAATAACCAGGAACTACCGTGCGCATTTCAAAATTCGAATTTTTATTTCCTAAGGGACGGTCTAATGTGTCACTCACTTCCAGAGGGTGTGGCAGACGCGACTGAAGCCTATGTAGGCCTGCTCGAAGGCGCCGCGGTGTTTGGTCTCGGCCAGCAGCGAGACAAAGTGTCTGCCGATGCTGACCAGCCGGCCGGGCGTCAGCAGGCGGGCGTCATCGTCAGGACCGGGCAGCACCGGCATCTGCTGCGACAGCTCCCCCAGCAACAGACACACCTGGCGAGGGAAGGGACGGTCAGACACACCTGGGGAGGGGCGGGACAGTTAGACACACCTGGGGAGGGGCGGGACAGTCAGACACACCTGGGGAGGGGCGGGACAGTTAGACACACCTGGGGAGGGCGGGACGGTCAGACACACCTGGGGCGGGACAGGACACACCTGGGGAGGGGCGGGACGGTCAGACACACCTGGGGGAGGGACGGGACGGTCAGACACACCTGGAGAGGGGCGGGACGGTCAGACACACCTGGAGAGGGGCGGGACGGTCAGACACACCTGGGGAGGGCGGGACGGTCAGACACACCTGGGGAGGGGCGGGACAGTTAGACACACCTGGAGAGGGAACGGACACACACCTGGGGAGGGGCGGGACGGTCAAACACACCTGGGGAGGGGCGGGACGGTCAGACACACCTGGGGAGGGGGCGGGACAGTTAGACACACCTGGGGCAGGGCACGATAGTCACATATCTGGGGAGTTAAGGAAAATGTTGATAGTTTCAATTTATGGTCACGGAGAAACTTAGGTCATGCCTCCAGATCAACCATTTCCGGTCGCAATGCCAGCAGCAGCGTTCCAGCTACGCACAAACCACGCGATTCTCACGGTGATGGCCGGCCAAGTTATCCACGACTGCCTCTTCTACTGCTGAGAGAATAAGCCGGCCCAGTCCGACCAAGACAACCTCGGCACTGGCCAGTTAGGGTCTACCGCACCGGACACAGACGAGCACAACATGACTGATCTCTCTCTCAACTGTTACAGAGAATAGCACCAAAGTAAGTGGCACAATACGATGCCAGCAGAATAAGTTGGCCTACGTGTGAACCAGGGTGATTTCTATACAACGATACGTATTTCCTCCGGTCGGCAGCTGGTTGGTCTCACCTCCTTCATGGTGCGCCAGCTGCAGATGAGCAGCATCTGAGCGGTGACGTGGTCGGAGCCGCCGTCCGCCTGCTCCCTTTCCTCTGCGTCCTCGACAGCGCCACCGGCCGGCGTCAGCGCCCTCTGCAGCGTCCGCCCCAGCCGCCGCACCGCCTCCGTGCTGTGCTCCATCGGCAGGTGCCCTGACGCGTGCGGCACATGTCACAGCACCGACCACACCATGACACACTGACGACAACACGCTGACGACCACACACTGACGCCCACACACTGACGACCACACACTGACGACCACACACTGACGACCACACGCTGACGACCACACACTGACGACCACACACTGACGCCCACACGCTGACGATCACACACTGACGACCACACACTGACGCCCACACGCTGACGATCACACGCTGACGACCACACGCTGACGGTAATGCTTTAGCCGACTCACTATCAAACGGCTGAGATCTCCAGGACCAGAAGATGACATACTTTTAGCATGAAGACGCTACAAATGTCGAGTTTACAGTTATACACTAAAATTTGGTCGGCCTCAGTTTCCTGTCACGGATTTTACCGCCACACGCGTCGGAGTTACCGTGTGGGGAGGAGCTACCTTCAGGGAGGAGCTACCCTCTGGGAGGAGCTACCTTCAGGGAGGAGCTACCCTCTGGGAGGAGCTAACTTCGTGGGAGGAGCTACCTCTTAGGAAGAAGCTACCTTCTGGGGAGGAGCTACCTTCTGGGGAGGAGCTACCTTCTGGGGAGAAGCTACCTTCTGGGGAGGAGGTACCTTCTGGGGAGGAGCTACCTTCTGGGGGAGGAGGTACCTTCTAGGGAGGAGCTACCTTCTGGGGAGGAGCTACCTTCTGGGGATAAGTTACCTTCTGGGGAGGAGCTACCTTCTGGAGAGGAGCTACCTTCTGGGGAGGAGCTACCGTCTGGGGAGAAGCTACCTTATGGAGAGGAGCTACCTTCTGGGGAAGAGCTACCTTCTGTGGAGGAGCTACCTTCAGGGAGGAGCTACCCTCTGGGAGGAGCTACCTTCAGGGAGGAGCTACCCTCTGGGAGGAGCTAACTTCGTGGGAGGAGCTACTTCTTAGGAAGAAGCTATCTTCTGGGGAGAAGCTACCTTCTGGGGAGGAGCTACCTTCTTGGGAGGTGCTACATCTGGGAGGAGCTACCTTCTGGGGAGGAGCTACCTTCTGGGGAGGAGCTACCTTCTGGGAGGAGCTACCCTCTGGGAGGAGCTAACTTCGTGGGAGGAGCTACCTCTTGGGAAGAAGCTATCTTCTGGGGAGAAGCTACCTTCTGGGGAGAAGCTACCTTCTGGGGAGGAGCTACCTCTTGGGAGGTGCTACATCTGGGGAGGAGCTACCTTCTGGGGAGGAGCTACCTTTTGGGGAAGAGCTACCTCCTGGGGAGGAGCTACCTTCTTGGGAGGTGCTACATCTGGGGAGGAGCTACCTTCTGGGAGGAGCTACCTTCTGGGAGGAGCTACCTTCTGGGGAGGAGCTGCTGACGACGGGCAGCACTGCAGCGGAGGCGCGCTGGCACAGGGAGATCAGCCGGCCGCCGAAACCGTTCCAATCCGGCCGCGACCTGCCGGAGAGAGAAGTCACCAGGCCGCCCCAGTCCGGGCGAGACCTAACATCAACCACCAGCCGGGAGAGGGAGGTTAGCAGACCGCCTCTGGCCAGCTGCCAACTGCCGGAAAGGACGACTCAGGCGACAGCTCAGCCTCGCGACCAAAACTGCTAACTATCCAGTATAGTGGCGTCGGGTATGAGAAGCATGCATGAAGATGAAGAATAAACGTCACTCAGTTGAGGGGAGCGCATGCTAAAATTGACGCAAATAAAACTGTCAGCAGAAAGGAACATTTTTAGTGACAGACCTTGACAAAAGGGGCCCGATGATAGACTCCATTGTTATCATACTACATGACAATGTTACACACTGAGGTAGGTGGTCACATGCAGAGAATCCATCAGAACAGTGACTAATATATAGGCGCGGCGGATCCGACGCGGCCACCGCCACTCCAGTCGGCTGACCCCACCACCACTCACGTGACTCTGGCGACGGCCCGACTGTCAGCCAGCAGCAGCCTGATACACAGCATGAGACCGTGCATGGGCGCTTCAACAGCAGCGGCAGGCAGCGCCGTCTCCAGCCACGGCGACCTCCCGGCCCAGCCGCAGCAGCAACAGCTCCAGCAACAGCTCGCCCGCCACCGAGACCGGGTCCTCCGGCGTGGGAGAGGACACGGTGTCCTGCGGCAAGGCCGAGGATGTGGTGTGCTGCGGCGCGGAAGGGAACATGGCGTCCTCCAGTGCAGGGGAGGATGCAGAGTCCTGCGGAGCGGGAGAGGATACGGCATCCTCCGGCGAGGAAGAGGACGCCGCGTCCTGCGGTGCAGCAGAGGACGCTGCGTCCTGCGGTGCGGGGGAGGACACGGCTTCCTGCGGCGCGGATGACGAGACTGAGTTATTTAATGCAGGATAAGACAGATCTTTCGCCGGTGTGGGAGTAGAAATAGTGTCCAGCGGTGCCGCAGCGAAGGCGGTATCCTCCGGGGTGGGGAGGGATACAGCGTTCTCCGGATTGGTGGAGGAATCAATACGATCCAGAGTGGGGGCAAGTGCTTCAACCTCGGAGGACGCGGGCGCAGAGTCTGTCAGCGTGAGAGAGGATACAGCGTCCTCTAGGACAGGAGCTGCTGGATCATCTGAGGCAGGGCATGCGGGATCCTCTGGAGCCGGGAAGACGGCGTCCTCTGCAGAACTAAATACAGGATCATTTGAGGCATCAGATGCGGTAGATTCGGCGCCAGGAGGTGCAGGATGCTGAGCGGCAATGGCGGTGTCCGGCGCGAGGACGAGAGTCTCCGCTCTCGCAGGGGGACGTGCGTCGCCCGCCGCCGGCTGGCTACAGTCCCGGGGTTGTACGGTGGCAGACGAAGGTGAGGGTACACCTTCCGCTGGTTCCGAGGACCACGTACCGCCGACTCCAGCAGGGCCGAGCCTGACGGCGCAATTGGCGCAATGTGACAATGAACGAATGCTAGTGTAACGACATAAACAGTGCCCTTGCATAGGTTCCACTAGAAGCTTTCGAGCCCGACACAGGCATGCGTCAGACGCGACACATTGTCTTTACTGGAATATGGCACCTTCGTTGGATTCAAATCGAGCTATCAGCCGCTAAGAGGATACCGCAAATCCCCCGATCCTGTAGTGTTCCTCTCAGAGCCCACCTTTCACAAAGCAACAGCGCTTCATGAGCGTACTACTTTATTGAGCACGGATACCCCTTATGGGTCCAGTGGCTGGCGGCGGCAGTTCGGCGATGGCGGGAACCTGCGTAGGGCCGGCGCCCGCTCATCAAGGTAACGTCAAATCAAAGGCTCTTCGGCATGGACCATCACACGTCTTACTTAGTTTAAATCATGCTGTAAAGGCGCCACAATGCTTTCACACAAGCAAACTGACTGAAGACGATCGTACCCGACAGCACCACACACCCCGCCGCCGAAACACCGCCCTCTCGCGGCAGCGCCGTCAGTCTATCGCGCTGACCTTTCCACCGGGCTGCCCTGGGCGCACCTCTCCTCGGCGAGCTGGCGGCGGAGAGCAGCTGCAGCGCCCGGCAGCTGCAGCAGCAGCAGCAGCAGGTAGGCCGCTGTGACGGGGTCGGGAGGACGCGGACTGCTGGCCAGACTCAGCGACGACGACAGCAGCGTCCGCAGCTCCGCGTCCTGCCGGAACAACCAACGGCCAATGGTTATCAACGAGAGCTCTGGCCTGCCTCAACAGACACGAGGCCATAGGCAATCCTGTAAAGGGAAAAACGGCTGCATTTCATGTTCATCTTTGTTCACGACTTGGAGGAAACCAGGCGAATATAGCTCGACAAATTAGACGAATAGATTATATGAATAGCTTGCAGCGCGAGCTGGACAATTCAAACCTCATTTACATTAGTGGTGACTCAAAACTTAACAAAACCTTGTAAAAAACACACACACACATTCAGCACAAACCCTAAACCGACTCGTTCACGCCACCAAGTTATCATACAAAATTTTATACTTAACTATAGACTGATGACATGCAATCTTAATTGATGCGAGTGCACTGTAATGCAGTCGATTTATGCAAAGATAAAAACAATCCGCACCAAGTCATCAGGTAAGCAAGGGTTGTTCACATGATGACTTGGTCGCAGCGCGTTTACCGCGCTCGCCACGAAGAACACGTTCGGTCCACTCCCGGTCACCTTCAGTTGCAGCGAATCCAGGTCCTTGGCCTTCAGAAACTGCAGCGCGATGCTCTTGTTGTTCTCGTAGCAGTCAGAGAGGCAGTGCAGGAGGGAGAGCAGGTGTTCCCGCCGCCACCACCCGGCAGTCACCATCACCGGCCTGAGCAGGCGGAGAGGGTGTCAGAACAGCCGGGTCCGGCCGGGGGGATAGTGCGGGGGGGTGATTCCGGAACATGTAAGCCTGCAAGCTGAAAGCTGTTCCCAGCTGCTTTAAGAATGTCTGTTGGGCGAGGCACAGCATTGTTTAAACGGCGGCCGAGGCAGGCGGGTTAGTGATAGCTATCGTAGAAGTACTCCAGTCAATGTTGAGGGGTCTGGGTGGCGCAGTCGGTTAGGGCGAGACGCTCGGGTCGGCCAGCAGTACACTGCATGTTCTGAATGGGTGGCGGGTTCGAGTCCATTTAGAGGTGGAATTTTCCGCCTGTCCCAGCATCGTTTACTCCCTTGTCCACGCCCTTCAAACTCCGTATTTGGTGTGCCGTTAATTACCAACAATTACTAGTGAGCCACATCACCTTACCAAGCATCTATCGCAGGTACTTATTATCCAATGAGTACAACTTGAAGTCTTGTGGTCATACATCGTGTTGACCCCCACCACTACCCTAAGGCGAGGCATAATACCGGATGCCCTATTACAATACTGGTTTGGCAAAATTGGAAGTCCCTGACGGTTACCTGCTGAGTAGATCGAGTAGAATATTAACAGGCACAACATCGGGCCACGCAATCCCTGGTACTTTTACTTCTACTTTGTCTCGACACACCCCTATGGCGGCTCACCTGGACGTCTGGGCGCCAAAGAAGCTCTCGATGAGACTCAGCAGCTGGAGGCTGGTGCAGCGGCGCGGGAAGTTGGCGCCGGGGAACAGACCGCGGAAGCAGAGCTCGAACAGCCGCCTCAGCGTCCTCTCGTACCCGCTGAGCCGCTCCAGCAGGGCGAGCCGCACCTCGGCGGGGCCGGCGCGCCGCTCCGCCTCCTCCAGCCGCCGCAGCAGCACGTTTGTACCCTCCTCCAGCCGTATAAGGAACTGCCGCATGGAAAGGGGTGATCTTAGTGCGACATCACACTGAACAGAGAGGCGGATGTGAGCTGAAGCCAGGCTCGGTGCGTACAGTGAAAAGTAGTGTTATCTATGTTACCTTTATGACAGGTATAAATTGGCGTTGGGGACAAGGACTATTATGAATCAGTCGACTCCGTGTATTTCTGTTCGTTCCCCATATGATCGTTAACGTACATTGTTCGCCCATGTCAGCACTAACACCTAACACAAAACCGAGTCTAGGCATGTTTGCTTCTCTAGCTCACGAGGAAGTATCCCACTGAGTAAATATCTAGTCCGGTATAACGCGCCCCTACCTCAGCCCCATCCCAACTCCTCAACCCCCCACCTTCTTCAGGAGGGCCAGCAGGTTCTGTCGGAAGGCCGGCGTCTGGTTGGTGAGGTTGGAGCCGACGTAGCGGACCACAAGGTTCAGCTCTTCCGGCTGAAGCAGCGCTGACGTCTTCTGGCTGTCCACGATTACCGAGAGCGCGGCAGTTCGCACCTGGGCAGATGGCGTGGGAAGACAAACGTGTCAACAAATCATCATTGCCGCAAAATGGTCTGCAAATATATAAAACATAGTAGTGTTGTGAGGAAACAAGGAAACGTTAAGCAAATTGGCAGATAAATGACATTTCGTTTCACTTTGATAGATATTTAAGTTTGAAACGCCCAGAGAGATTGCGTTTAATTTCAGTTGGACATAACATATTTCAAATAATAATAAATGTCAGTTTTAAAGTCACGCCACCTTGCCTACAAAAACGCTCACATATCCTACACATGTACGAGTCAAAGCGAACAGGACTTCACCACACAAACTAACCAGCACATTGGGAAACTAAGAAAATATCCAATCAAAGCGTCACCCTCCAACATACCTCGTCATCCCTATGTTTGAGCGCCTCCTTGAGCAGCTCCATAGGTAGCACACCTCTCCAGCTTTCATTGACCTCATCCGACTTGAGAGCACCCTGTCGGTGTGCTGACTGAACTACAGTTAACAGCACTAGAAACAGATAGCGGGGCAGTCGCGGCCGGGCGGTGATGCGCTCGACTACATAAGCCACAGAGCTGGGGGCGAGCTGTGTGATCTTCTTGGTGATCTGGGAGAGAGGTGCGGGTCGAAGGGTCTCGGAGTCGAACAGCGGGTCCACCCAGGTACGGAGCCAGATGTCGCGCTCGGCCGTCTTGGCGTGCTCCGTAACCAGCAGGCAGTACAGGTCTGCCGCCTGAAGGGAAGACAAATATTTCAAAAATCACAATTCGGTGGCTGAAGTACAAATCATTGGCTGCACCAATCAGACGCTGCAGAACAACACGTAGCTTATGCATTATTCACCAGAAGTACACCAAAACATGAATGTGGAACGAATTTTCGGACAAAACACTGGGAAAGCTAAAAATGCCTCAACAAACGAGATAAAATCTCAAGTCAGTTCTAGGGGATGCGTGGCTCAGAGGTAGACCACCTGCCTTCGGAGCCACAAGTCCTGGGTTCATGTCCCGGCAGAGCCTTTGAATAACTTAAACTGATTTCCCAAACCACTCCCGACAGGGCGAGAGTTGGCGATGCCGTTTAATCTTGGTAGTTGGTACTTCGTTAAACCACAACATTCACTACGATCAAAGCACTGCTCTGTCCCTACAGCCTCCCCTCCTGCCCCGCTCTCTTACGTGTGTGATGAGGACGGGGTCGGTGAGGGCGGTGACCAGCTGAGAAGGCAGCTGAGGACAGGCAGTCAGCAGCCGGGGCACCCCCAGCGCCGGCAGCAGGCACCGCAGCGCCCGGCACCGGCGCGCCAGCTGCACCGGCAGCGCCACCGCCGCCGCCGTCACCTCCGAGAGGAACGCACCCTCCGACTCCGCTGGCGACGAGGAGGCAGTTATACACGAGGTACGACTCCGCTGGTTGACGGGCGAGGTGGTTACATACGCGCTCCAACCCCGCTGACAATGTAGGGAGACGGTTATATTCGCGTATCGACTCAGCTGTCGACGGGGAGACGGTCACACACTCGTTCTGGCTCCACAATCGACAGAGAAGCGGTCACATACGCACTCCGACTCCACTGTCGACGGGGAGACGGTCACATACGCGCTCCGACTCCGCTGTCGACGGGGAGACGGTCACATACGCGCATCGACTCCGCTGTCTATGAAACGAGACGGCAACACACGAGGTCCAAATCCGATGTCGATGTAGGGAGACGGCAACATACCCGCTGAAAACTCCACTGGTGGCAAACTGTTCGCTTAAAACTCCAATGGAAGGTTCTCAAATACAAAAACCGTCTGGCACGATCAATATTACAACTCACAGTTCTGATCACAAACCAGTCGGGCCGGACCCAAGCCGCCACCCGTTCTCACCGGAGAAGAGAGAGACCAGCGCGGTCAGAAGATCGCCGCCAATGCCGCGCACCGACTGCGAGTCGTCGCCCATCAGCTTCCAGACGTACTGCAGCAGGTCGTGCAGCAGCACCTCCGGCAGCACCAGGGGCAAGTCCAGCGCGCCGGGGGTGCGCGCCGCCTGCGAGATCCGCCCCAGGGCCGACAGCGCCGCCCGCGAGAAGCCCAGAATCAGAGACGTGTCCGAGATGCTGCGGCCAGAGGGCGCGTCTCAGGCTGGGCGGTCAGGTGTTTAAAAAGGAATATACATGATGTAACAGGCTGGGAGGACTCACGATAGGGTGACGAAATGTAGCTCCGTAAAATTGGGTCTGATTGACTGCTACAACGGAATTGAAACATGTAGAATTGGGCTTTTGAAAGCGTCGTAGAAGCAGTTCGTTGCATAGTCTTTTTCCGAAAAATAAATGAAGCAAATTTACCAAATGGCCAAAAAACAGTTCGCTGATGCTCTCAGGTTAACGAGAAAACACGCAGGAAAAACATGTAATGAGGTTTTAGTGTCGATGACCATAGACATAATGTTATCTGTCATTACGACTGTGTCGTAATCCAATCAGTTTTGCCACTCCCACACATTACTCTCCACAGAGTGGGCCGGGTTGCTGAAGCTGCAGGGCAACAGACACACCGTGGACAACAGAGAGGACCCAGCTACAACAATCCCACGCCTCCCAGAGGCCACTGACGTCACTCCGCGGGCGGTGATCCAGCCGAGCAGGAGCGAGACGAGCGCGCCGTGCGGGGCGGCGGCGCAGGCGGGCGCCGCCAGCTCGCCAGGTGGCAGCACGTGCAGCATCCCCGCCAGCAGAGCCAGCTGCGCCGGCAGCGGCCACCGGCAGACCGGCACAGAGGCCGGCACCGAGATGGAGGCCTCTCCGAACGCTGCCTGAATCACCTGTGGTACAGAGAGGGGTCAGGGCAGGGACCGCCTGAACCGCCTCAGACAGGGGTCACAGCAGGGACCGACTGTGGTACAGACAGAGGTCAAAGCAGGAACCACCTGAATCACCTGTGGTACCGACAGGGATCAGAGCAGAGACCGACTGGGCAACCACTGAATCACCTGTGGTACCGACAGGGATCAGAGCAGGGACCGACTGAATCACCTGCGGTACAGACAGGGGTTAAAGCAGGGATCGACAACGCGAGGAGACATCAGCAAGAGGTAAATACGTTACAATCAAGAGCCCTACAGCCTCTTACAGGGATAGAAATTCATCAAACATCAGATCAAAACTATCAAGGACACAGATAATGATCCAGAAGACACTGCCTGCATTCAAAGGAAGACAGCACTACAAACACACGAGCCAGGATCATCTCAAACACATCAGGCTGATTTGTTTGAGATGATCCTGGGTGATGATGTCATCAGCATCCCATCGTTATTCTCCTTCCTCCCCTGCACAGTCCCGCGCCTCGGTGGACACCCCAATACTGACCGTGGCCCTGATGTCCGTGTCGTCGGCCACGTGGCACAGGTGGACGTAGGCGGTGCCGCAGTTGTTGCGGAGGTCCCAGGGCAGCGTGGGCAGCGTCAGCATCGGCAGCAGCGCCGTCCGCGTCGCCTTCACCGCCTCCACCGGGTAGGCAGGACGATGCGGCTGCAGCGCCTGCAGCAAGAGACGACGTGAACCGCCTGAAGAGTCTAGAGACAGGAGTCACGAACCTCGGCAAGTCTCAGGCTGCATCGGCTAGGATGTGTCGTTCGCTGGTGAAGAGAATTGGGTCTTGCTTTATGTTGGTGTACGTGATTGTTCACACTTGGCAATACACAAATTCTTATCAAGTTTGCCTGTGCATCCACTTCCAACTTTTACTAGATATCGATGCTACCTGATATTTATCAAAATATGCACATTTTCTCGGATATCATATTTTGGATGTTGATCGCCGTTTGCGTTTCGATTTTGTTACAGAGCAGTGATTCTCGCACCTGCAGAGTGCTACTGACGAGGCGAACGCAGCGCTTGGCCGGACCCGCCGCGGCAGCCAGCTCCACCGGGGAGCTAAGCCCACTGAAAGGCAGACAACGGGAGGAAATAAGCCCGACTGACAAAGCCAGCCCAACGGGAGAGGTCAGCCCACTGAAAACACAGCGAGAAATAAACCAGACTCACACAGGCAGCTCCACGAGAGAGGTCAGACCACTGAAAACACAGCAGGAAATAAGCCCGACTGACACAGCCAGCTCCACCGGAGACGTCAGACCACTGAAAACAAGCAGAAAATAAACCCAACTGACACAACCAGCTCCACCGGAGATGTCAGACCACTGAAAACACAGCAGAAAATAAGCCCAACTGACACAGCCAGCTCCATCGGAGATGTCAGACCACTGAAAACACAGCAGAAAATAAACCCAACTGACACAGCCAGCTCCACCGGAGATGTCAGACCACTGAAAACAAGAGAAAATAAACCCAACTGACACAGCCAGCTCCATCGGAGAGGTCAGACCGGACGGGAGAGGAAATAAATCAGTCAAAATATACACATCCATCCGACCCTGACGCATCAGCAATACAATACATGATATACATAATAGACACAAATTATGTGGAAAACTAGATGAAAGCTTGGTTAAATCACACAAAAATTATACTGGCTTTAACACGTATCATACAAAAACCATCAAAATATCATAGTGACCTCACTCTGGCCCCCTATTATAACTGTTTCTAAAAGAAAGCATAAACACTATATAAAATAACCCAGCATCTATAAGAGCAGCACCTCCAAAACCCCGTGCCCGCTCCCCACAGCCTTCTGGCGCCAGTCTCACCACACATGCTGGCTATGGTGCTCCACCATAGAGTGGATGAAGTCCATCACCGTCTGCAGACAGCGCAGCAGGACGGTGCGACCCAGCGGGTGGTCGGCCAGAAACTCCAGCACGGCCAGAGGGGTGGTCAGCTCCAGAGAGGGCGGCGACGACAGCAGGGCACACAGCGCCCGCTCCAGAGCCGGGGAGGGGTCCTCCAGCGACAGCAGCACCCTGCGGCAGATGCCGTGCACGTGTACAGACGCGGTTCAACTGGCCGCTGTGGCTAGCGAGTAGGAGCGTGCACAAAGGTGTGGTCCGCAGGATAAGATGCGCCATCCGTGGCAGAAATAGGCAACCGTGAATAGAGGAAAGGGCACTGATCATGACCATATTCTTATTTGAGCAGTTGCTTCCCGACGATGAAACAAAATCATTATTTACATAACACATATTTACATACATCTTTCGAGGATGACAACACATTTCTACTGATAACCGGATACACTATCCTCCGACAATCTTAGTTCTATATTTCCTCCCGTCAGTAAACAGCACACAGTCTGTATACGTGTCAATAGCTCCGAGCCAATGGCCTTCCCTGCCGGCGTCTGGCACTACAACACATAGCCTGTGGTTCTGCGGATGACAATGCTCACTGTATGGTGACGCAGCGGAGCTGCTGCGAGGACCTGTCATGTAGAAGCAGCCACACCAGAGCCTGTTGCAGCTGATGACGTTGTCTCTCCAGAACAGTGACGTCGTCCGTATGGAGCAGAGCCTCGACCTGTGCCAAGGCTTGGACTCAGTTCTGGAGCGTTAGCCGTCTATTATGCAGAACGTTCATTGGGTGTAAGTGTTCTTAAAGTGTAGCACGTGTGAGAGTGCACTTAGAAAGGAAATTTGAGATTACTGAGCGAATATATTGAATCCTTTCAGTTACAGACTCATGACAAAGGTAACTTATGTGCAGTTAAGATACAATACAGAGTAGAATTTGAAACAAGAAACCTCCTTTCAACACGAGTAAAGAGTTCAAACCCCTTAAAAAATGACTTAATATTCAGAAATATATACTAAAGCGCACCTGGTGAAAACTCTGCTGACACTAGTGTTTGCAACTGCCAGACTCATTTTCGTCCAATAACTTTTTACTTTTTCATGAGAAAAACATCTTCCAATATTTATGATAGTTAGTAATAATACATAATGATAATGAATAATTAGTAAAAGCAAGGTCAAAGAGTTTAAACAAAACAGTATGCAGGAAAACCTTTCAGGCAAATAATCCAAATTTCCTGGATAGTTCAGACGCTTTCGCATTACTGTTTTGTTTTGCTTAACTCCACACTACAAATACATGATAAAAACACACCCAAAGAAATAGCATAATACTAGAGATAACAGATACCCACGTACCACCCGGGACTTGATATACACAATCATGTCCTGAGCATAACAACACTCCCAGTATGGGGTCATGCCCACCTCTTTGAGAGCCGTCAGCTGCTGGCTGGTGGTTTCAGACGTACAGAACTTCCCCCACGAGGAGTGCAGCTCATTGTCAGAGCCCTCTGGTAACTCATCTGGATCTACAAGAATAAGGTTCACTCAAACAAGCTTGTTCAGTTTATACCCAGACACGCGAGGAAATTGTAGCTCAACCAATAATGTATGTTACGTTACTTACCCTTGCTAAGTCAGACCGGATGACACTAACCTTACTTGTGACAGTACAAGCGATGTGTCAAGCGTAAGCCTTTGCTCAATAAAATCGAAGCAAAGATTCCACAAATTAAAAGCAATATCAGAAACATGTCTGCCGTCCCACGGAAGAAAAGCGTAAGTCACAATTTTTCGATTTTGAGATTTTTGTACCATTTGATGCAGAAAACAAGCTGCATCTACTTATAAAGATTTGACAAAATTCCCTTATTTATTTTTAGTTATATCATCTTTTCAATTTGGTCCTAGCGCTCCACTAATGTTAAGCAAAACGGAAAAGCGCTCTCCTGTAAAATACTCCAAATGCGACTGCTTTTTTCCGTTGGAGGCAGATGTATGCTTTCTTAGGCATGGGCTTTCATAGGCATACCATCAAATTTCAATGTTGGAAATCTTAGTCATTAACACAGGCCATTAAGTGCAGGGGGAGGTAGGTAAGTACACCCCCCCCCCAATATCAGCATCCATGCTAGAGAGTGAAAAGCAGAACGCAGTGTTAAATACCCCGTCTTGATTTTTAGGAAAATGTCTTGCACAATTGTTTTAGGACACTTTTCGAGTCGCAAGAAATCAAAGTACGTTCTTACGGGAAAACAATGGAAAGTTGAAATCTTCATAACGGCTGATAGAACGGTGCTCAGCGAAATATATCAGCGTTATTGGAGTCCTCTCCTGAGCCTGAACAAAATATACATCTCAAAATTTGGTCATGTCAAATCGTAAAATTTACCTGCCCTGACCGAAGGCCAGTTCAAGGCGAGCATAAGTCATAATCCATATCACTCGAATCTTAGTGGTAAACCAAACACTACGACATAAAAATAAACACCATTTTGCCATTCTCTGCACGGCTGTCGAACATAAGCCAATTTCCCACGCATTGCCAATGGAGAGGTAATGGACCTGACCAGAACCTAGGACATCGATGTACGAAATCCTATTGCTAAATATTTTTCACTAGTGGCTTTATTAAATGAAGTGAACCTCAGATCGACATATTACGTTTGTCCTTAGAGCTGCACTTATTAACATTTTTCCATGTCAGATCACTTGACTAGGACTTGCAATCTGACCAAGTATAACCTGGAACTAAATTTTGGTCAAGTGTAAGCAAATACCAAGTAACAGGCATGCTAGCTACGGCGGAGCTATGCGCGCTCACTCTCTGGCTGCGTGAAAGCCCTAAGTGCTGTGCATGGGAAGAATACGTTTTCATTTTTAAAGCACGATAAGGGTCTAAGTGCAGGCAGAATGGTAGTGATGGTGCAAGAATTTTCTGACGGGTGATGAAAGGTTACCGACCTTTTATATTTCTGTAGTGTGAATGTCAACACGTCACATACGTTTTCGCGATATCGTCTTATTTCATTCGTCGCCTTACCTGTGTCCATGCCTGCCTGGGCGTTATTTCAGAGGCCTGCATTGTAAGACAGCCACGGCTATGGGACCGCATGTCGGATAGATTTTAACGTAGGTGTACAAATGAATTATCACTCACCTCCACACAGACTGAGGTCGCCAAACTCTGTTGGCAACACCACAGCTACTGAATCCAGCCGCTTCCTGCGAGATTTCTTCCATACCGGCTGAGGCAGTGACATTTCGATGACTGCCTATCCTTCCCTGAAACAGTAAAATATGTCAATTAGTACCTGACAGGATTTAGCAAAGACCAAATTATGCCACTTCAGCGGCATTACCTGCAGGGACAAAAATTATACCTATAAGATGGTTATGAAAAGATATGGTTGTGGTACAAGCGTAAGGTGGGCAGTTTTACAATATCAGGCTGTTTTACCACCCAGGCTTATTGTTCTCCAAAACTTGTACTTTATACTCATGCATTTATATTTAGTCAGTGTAAACATACTTTAAAAAGTGAGAAAAGATAAAGCCTGATATGGCAAAAGGGTCCAAGAAAGATAAATGGCGATTTTGAAAAAAAAACCCACAATTTCCAGCCATCATATACTCAAGTACTGGGCACATTTGGAACCAGCATGCAGGGCAATCAACCAGGCCCTGGACAAGTATGCAAGCCAGACATTGGTTTCCACATAAGATAAATATTATCTGGTATGTACCATGTGACAACTGGGAAAGACTGGAGAAAAATACAGAACAGGATTACAAAAATACATAAAAAATAAAACAACCGCATATCAGCCTATACAAGTCCCTCCACATCCAAACCCTGCTCATACAATGATTAACACAGAGAGAAAGCTGCACAATTTTACACTGTATCATCAGTCCACCCAGGGATAGCAAGGAATAGAGGCATCAAAAGCTCCCCATAAGTATGCCAGTCTGCCGAGTGTGGCAGGTGAATCAATGGTGTGATTGGAGACGCTCAAATCATGCTCCAAATGGGGCAGAAATGTAAAACCTGGGGACAAATTTATTTTCAATGGGATTGTGGCACTCCAAACCTAATAGTGACACTATCTGCTTCATAGGCAGTGGCCTCCTCAGGAATCAAACCTGCCGACAAGCTAGCCTGCAACAGGCACATTCTGCAGACTGACAAGTAGGTATAAAGATAACCCATTGCCTACTGTGGAGCCTGTCATGCTGGTGCACACATCCCAAGAATAAAAAATTCTGGCTTGAGAATGAGTGATCTTGCTTCAGCATGACATACTTCAATATAAAAAGTTGATGACTCAAGCAATCACTCAATTTTATATTCCAACTACAAAGCCTAGCACATGCAGGCATAAAATAGTCATTATTAGAACTTTGGCTTACCTATTCAGCAACAGGAAAGCCTACATCAAACCATGGCTACTTTTAGCAGGATATGCAACTGATAATATGTTTAACGACCTGCCTTCTTGAATCCTTGATGCAAAATGGAGTTATACACTGCTATTATATATTGAGGTACAGCCCTCTGTCAAAGTCCTCATAACACTGTGCTGTACGTCGTCCGGTGGACGGCTCGGACGGTACCTGGGTGGGCGTGGAGTGGGACAACCCGGAGCGGGGCAAGCACAACGGAACCGTGAAGGGAAAACAGTACTTCGTCACCAGTGAGCTCACGGGCGGGTCGGTGGTGCGCCGCCGGAAGCTGTCGCGGCCGATGCAGTGCTGCCAGGCGGTGGCGGAGCGGTACGGCGTCATCCTGGACACAGAGTCCACCGTCGACCGCCAGGAGCTGGACTCTCTACAGCAGGAGATGGGCGCCCGCTTCGTTCATGTTATTGGCCTCAGTAAGCTGAACAAGAAGCAGAGCAGGCTCGACATGCTGAAGAACGTGTACCTCCGCGAGTGCCTCATCTGCGGGGACGATCCTCCGATGCTGGGAGAGGTCTGTCCCAGTATCCAGGAGCTGGAATTGGCTTGCAACCTGTTGAACTCGTGGTCAGCAGTTGCGGGCATCATCCGTCAGCTGCCGCGGCTCTCCGCCCTCAACATCAGTGAGAACCGGCTGCAGGAGCCGGACGCTGTCTGCGCGGCGCCTTCTCCACCCTGCAGATCCTGCTGTGTGACCGGCAGCGGTACACCTGGGCGGACGTTCTCCAGTGCGCCGTCATGTGGCCTGACATCCACCGACTCACGCTGGTCACCAACCGGATCTCCAGTCTGCGGACTCCGCCGGAGGACATGTTTCAGCACCTGGACTCCCTGGACCTCGATCCAACCCCATCCAGGACTGGACTGAAATCCTCAAACTGGCTACGCTGCCGCAGCTACGTGACCTGGGCCTCAACAACACCGGCCTGCGTCGGATAGAGGTGCCGGAGGAGGCAGCGGACGTGTTCCCGGCGCTGACTACCATCGGACTGGACAACAACCACATCGGCGAGTGGGAGTCGGGACGCGCTGTCTCGCCTTACGCGGCTGCGCGACCTCACGCTGCGGAACAACCCGCTGTCCAGCTCGGAGAAGCCGGAGACGGTCCGCGAGCTCACCATCGCCCGCATTGGTCGGCTCCAGGTGCTAAACCGGACGGAGGTGACCCGGGAGGGGCGGCGCTGGGCCGAGCTGGACTGCCTGCGCCGGTTCGGACCCGCCTGGCGGGAGGCGGGCGGCAGACTGCAGCCAGCAGCCAGCCGAACGGTCCGCCGACGTCTGGCAGCCGTTCGTCGGGACTCACCCCAGATACACCGACCTCTGTCAGGAGTGGGGCGCGCCGGAGAACAGCGAGCTGAAGGTGACGGCGGACACCATCAGCGCCCACATGGTGTCGCTGGAGATCCGGCGCGCCTCCGACCAGGCGTTGCCCGACGACGCCGTCTTCCAGCGCAAGCTGCCACTGACCATGCGCACCTCCAAGCTGAAGGTGCTGGTCAACAGACTGTACCGGGGAAACATCAAGAAGCTCATCCTTAGCTACGTCAGTCCGGAGAGGCCGGACTGGGAGATTGAACTGGACCGGGAGAGGGACCTGCGCTTCTTCGGCGTGGAGGATGGCAACTGGCTGGTGGTCCGCTACGTGTATCTACACGGCGGCTGGCGTGTGCCGAGGTCGGAGGCCCCGGACTCGGACTGGAGCCGCTGGTGACGGGGCGCCTGCTCACTGATCACTGGTGGGAGGTGGGCCCTCTGCTGGCTGTGTAGCTACTTCAGAGAATCCGTCCTTGGCGGTGTCTCAGTCTGCCATGTCACCTCTTCAATCGGCCCGGATTTAATTCTCGAACATTTGTCTCATTGTTTGCTTCATATAACGTTTCTGTCTATGATTTCGGTATACTTTTTTGTTGTCTTTGTTCTGCCGCATATGTGGGCCTTAAACTTTAAAACATAAACTTAAGACACAGACTCTCAACTAGGATATTTTCCCAGCAACCACTCTCATGTCTCTTTCATTACTTTTATTTGATCATATTTTTTGTTTTGTCTATTTGCCTCTTGTTAGGTTCTCGCTCTGTGGCAATCTGAGTTTTGGCAATCTGTGCACGTTTTGTTTTGTTTTTCTAAACCTGCTTTTGTTTTTGCCTTACTTTGTTTGTCTGTTTTTGCCTTCTAGGAAAGTTCTTGCTCTGCAGAGCTTGTTTTGTTCTAATTTGGATTTGTTATTTCTATTATTTTTGCCTCGTGCATGTACTTGCATTATTATGATCATCTAGCTGTATTACTTGTTTCAAGCAGTATGCACTATTCTTTCTTTTTGTTTTGTATCACATTATTTGCATTGTATTGGGTGTTATCTCTTATGTTTGCTGCGCTTGGTTTTGTTTTTGTTGTTGTTTTTTGCTTTTATTTGCTCTCAACTGCCATTATTCCTCTTTGATGAAGTTTGTGTTCTTATGCCTGCTCTTTTTTCCTCGTTTCTTGTCTTTATCTTGAGAAAATCAATAAAAAATAAAAATGAATGATACTATAGGCAAACTCAAAGATTCTTGATCTGTGTAGCAAGACATTAAAATTGGGTTCATAAAAATTGAAATATCTTTTGAAATGAATTCCTAAAAACTTGCTTTTGACTTTTAAGAATTTATTTGAACAGGCAAATAATGTATTTAAAAACAAACTTTTTTGAAGCATTCATTCTAAAGGGCATTCAATGAGACCCAATTTGAGGTCTTGTTACTCTATGTGTATTATGAGGTGGGTGCTTATGGTTAAGCTAAAGATATTTGAACAAAAACTCACACTTTATATTTAGAACAAACTCCTTAAAAGATGTGCACATTAGTAAAGATCTGCTGCAGCATTATTTACTGATCTATAACGATATATGCCATTGCTGTATTGTGATCCTGGAAACTGGTGTTGATTGCATATTGAGATAGAACCTTAATGAACTGAGGTTGCAGACATGTGTCTGTGTATGAGCATGCATGTTTTTAGAGAAAAATAAATATATGTCTCCCACAACCGACATTTTGTAATTTTAGCTCTTGTTATGACAATTCTAATGAAAAAGTGTGCCTGAATATATAATATCAGTGGGTCAGCTTAATTTTTTGTCCAGGCTTTGGGGAGGCAGGCCATTAAGCATCTTATTACCTTATAATCATACTACTCAGTTAGCTAAGCATCTATAACACTCAGCTCATCACAGTATCTCTCAGGATCTGTAATTTTTTTATGAAGGAAATCGATGATACACCACACCATGGATCTTTTTGGTAACTGAACATTTATTAACACAAAAATACATTACATGCAGCAGCAAATTACAATAAAATACAATGATCACAGCAGCAATACAACTGCCAAGTGTGCAAAGTATGGCATTTTTGATGAGATCTTGTTGGAGCGAGTGCCCTTGGAGACAGGAGCAAGTGGTGTGAATTTTATCAACCTGGTGCGGATTTGTGAGACTGGTGCAAGGAAGCTGACACAAAACCTAACAAATAATAGTTAAATGGTTATGAAAACACAGGAGGGGGCCTTACAAAAAGACCTCAACTAACTGACTAATAAGAGGGGTAGCATTGCATCGTGTGGGTAGGAATGGGAGCATTTCTCTCCCTGGTGTATGTCAGATTAGTGTGAATTATTGGTGGCTGGTGGTGCGAGAATTTTAAATGACTGGTGCGGCGACTCGTCTGGCATGCTGCCATACTTTGCATACTGGACAACCGCAACAGTTGACACACGTCTAGCAGCTAGATCATATGAGGTTATCACGACCATTTATGAAAAAAATAGTTCAATTGATCAGACCTCAAGCCAACCTGCCGACCTCATCTGACACTCAAAAACACAAAATACATTACATGCAGCAGCAAATTACAATAAAATACAATGATCACAGCAGCAATACAACTGCCCAGTGTGCAAAGTATGGCATTTTTGACGAGATCTTGTTGGAACGAGTGCCCTTGGAGACAGGAGCAAGTGGTGTGAATTTTATCAACCTGGTGCGAATTTGTGAGACTGGTGCAAGGAAGCTGACACAAAACCTAACAAATAATAGTTAAATGGTTATGAAAACACAGGAGGGGCCTTACAAAAAGACCTCAACTAACTGACTAATAAGAGGGGTAGCATTGCATCGTGTGGGTAGGAATGGGAGCATTTTTCTCCCTGGTATATGTCAGATTAGTGTGAATTATTGGTGGCTGGTGGTGTGAGAGTTTTAAATGACTGGTGCGGCGACTCGTCTGGCATGCTGCCATACTTTGCATACTGGACAACCGCAACAGTTGACACACGTCTAGCAGCTGGATCATATGAGGTTATCACGACCATTTATGAAAAAAATAGTTCAATTGATCAGACCTCATGCCAACCTGCCGACCTCATCTGACACTCTTAATCACACCAAAAAAGTAGTTTTGCGCTATAGCATGTGCTTAAGACGTATGATAGGGTGCCAGCAATGCTGTTGATGAAGGTCAAGATACCTTCATTTAATTAATTTGGTTAAGGGTATCTTTTAGGGCCCTAGTTATGGGTGTGTAGGATTACCTCCTTATTAGGTATGATGATGTGGGCGGCACTATTTGTCTGCCTCTACTTTTATTCTTACGCCGGGCGGTGAAGATGTCTTCTTCTGTGTGCGCGGTGGGCGGTAGATGTCATGCGGCGTATACGACGCATTTGATTTCACCGATTTGCCCAATGCCTATTACAACACTGTATTTAGTAAAATACTCTAAAAGTGGACTTTTTCCTGCGTTGATCGAAATATCTTGGATCCGGGTTTCGGAGACGTCCCAGCCCAACTGGCGGATCTAGGGGTGGGGGACAAACCAGGAATTTGCCCCTCAAAGCCCGATTGTTGCTGATTTGCTTTAAAAGATATTCTTTTCACGATTTCGGCCCCCGTTACCCCCACCACCTTATAGCCGTCGGTCTGGATCCGACCTTGCACTGCCTTTTTTCCGAGGAATATTCCGTTTTGTATTCAGGCACAGGGGCGCCGCCACAGAATTTTTACAGGGGGGAAGGACCAGGAGTGGTATCGACCGAGGGCTAAAGGAGGCAAATTTTGAGCATACTTGGTCGCTGACAGTATTAATGATGTTGGACCAAAAATTTTGGGGGACGTCCCCCTTGGTTGCCCAGCAGCGGGACATGTCCCCCGTCACCCTCCCCCGCTTTCGGCGCCCATCAAGGAAATAGAGTAAAGCTGATCTTGTGCAAATTGCATATGGCAGATCCTGACCTGAACTTGTGAATAAAGCAATATCCCAAGTACATCGGCGGATCCAGGAGCGGCTTTTAGAGAGAGCAAGGCAACGTTGGGGGAGAAAAAAGGTCTCAGATTGGTCCTTTTGGGAGCAAAAGATACCATTTTAGGCTTTGATAGGGGTCATGGCCCTTTTACCGCCCCCTCTCTTTGTGTTTACCTGTGCTCAAGAAGGGTATTTCTTGCGAAATTTTCCCGGGATCCCCGGAAAATTGCGGGAAAACTAGGATAGTTAAGTTCTGGCTGAGTTGCCACACGCCAGAGGCGGATCCAAAGTGGGGGCGATGGGGTGATTGCACCCACCTTGAGCTGGCCTTAACCCTCGCCCCAACGGGGGCCATCGGTGCCCCCTCCTAAGTTTTTTCGGGATAGCAGAAAACGACGTGGTGCAGCACCGTGGTTGAGAGCTCTACCTCTCACCCTATAATTTTCCCACCATTCCTGAGAATTTTTACCCATGGGTCACCCAAGGTTAGGTCACCAGGCGAGGTCAACCAAGGTCACCTCACTTTAACTTTTGAGCTCTAAGAGCTACTTTTCTAAGTCGATCGATTTGAAGCTTTTTACACTTCATGACCTCTCTAGAGTTTACATGATGTATATCCGGGATTTTTCGATTTCGTGACTTGAGGTCAGGTCACAAGGAGACCTCTCCCATTGGAAAAGCAAGGGGAAGGCTGTCTTATGATCTAAAACTCACAAAAACCAAAGCAAATGCTCAGCTTGCTCAGAAAAGCGTTCTTGGACACCCTTTCACTGATCCCAGGGGCCATATCTGCCCTTTGACCTCTCCGAGGTTATCCAAGACCACCAGGGTTCAAAAACAGTATTTTGACGATAGCGTTTGACCTAATTAAGCTAGAGCGCTGAATCGAACATCATCCCGTATGTCTCGTCACTGGCTTTCACTGGCTCACTGACTTACAGCAAGGTCTCTTTCTGACCTTTCGTAAACTCAGGTCATATGAGGTCACAAGGTGACCTTTGGGGGTCAAACCACTGGCGGGAGGTCATTATGGTCCGCATAACGGAAATAGGTCTGGTATTTTCCTATCAAATGTACTTTACCAGATATCAATAGCTCTAATGGCATAAGAGTTATGCCCAGTCTGCTTAAGCATCGCATATTTGAGCAAAATAGCCTATCTTGACCTAACTTCACCTCTGGAGGTCAAACCCTGATCTGAGTGCTTAAACATGTAATGTAATTTCTTACTTAATTCACGCGAGCTTTCTAATGCGCTTTGCAGATTTGCGCTAACTCCCATATTTTCGGAGTTAGAGGGGGCCATCGATGCCCCCGGTGGGGCGAAGGTGATGCCGGACCACCAGTGGGGCGCGGGTTAAGCACTGGAAAGAAACGCCTCCTGCCACAGCTGCCAGCCCCCGCAAGGGCGCTATGAGTGAAAAGCCCAGTCTGTATATGCATATACAGACTATACGACTATATAGTGCGTGAGGGCGGGTAGGTGTGGTGGTAACCTAAAAATGACCCCGGGTTATTGGGCTTGGGGCACCAATCCTTTTTTAAATGCTGAGTCCCATTCCTTTTAACTTTTTTCCGCGGGCCCCCCGAGTCGCGGGCCCCGCCCCAAACGACGGGCTGCCCGAGTCTTTAATTTGCCCCCTCCTGGAGGAAATCCTGGATCCGCCCCTGCCGGGCGCTTTTCCAGACGACAGACGGCCAGCGTCGTGTGTGTTGTGGGTATTTGAAAATAGGCATTATTCGAATAATCGTTTTAGTATGAAGAAAGCGTGGAGCAGAGGTAAACTGTGGCGAATGCGAGTTGAGTGAGTGCGCGGTACAGTGCACAGTGTTTTCAAAGCGAAATCGTGTCGTGCTTATGTATATTTGTTTTACTAATTAGCACTATGTAGTATAGGAGTGACCTAGGGCCCCAAAAAGATGATAAACAGAATAGGGTTAAAGGGCTAAAAGACCCCTAGTCGGCAAAAACCCACCCGAACGGCAAAAAGGGCCAAAAAAGTTAAAACTTAAAATAATAAGACGAAGGCTGCCAAAAAAAGCCGCAGTCCAGAAACTAAAACGTCTAAACCCTAAACAGTCCAAAAAGGCTAAGTCAAGGTAAAGATAAAAAAGTGTGGGATGAAGTAAACGCAAAGTTTCGGTCGTTGACCGCCGTCAGGCGAGGAGTGCAAGGTGGAGGTGGCTAGAGGTCTGAGGTAAACGTTTTCCAAATACCAAGTGACGGACCCTCTTACTGAGGGAGCAAGGTAGCACTGTGTGTGGTTTGTGTTTATATGTCTGTGAGTATGCGTATGCGTGGGTACCCGTGCATGTCAGCTTTACCGCAGGAATGGCCAGGATGATGTTGGAGTGCTGAGCGTTGGTCTGTATCGCTGAAAGAGGAATGATTCTGTGATTCGTCTGTTTGGGCCATCTCTGGCGTATTTTAGAACTTTGATGCTCAGGTTGTCTGCTGCCATGAGGAATGATTCTGTGATTCGTCTGTTTGGGCCATCTCTGGCGTATTTTAGAACTTTGATGCTCAGGTTGTCTGCTGCAAACTCATCATTCGTATGCGTGCTTAATATGTGCTGTCCGGAAAAGTGGTTCCTGCCTTTTATTTCTAGCGTCACCTAAGTGTTCGTTAAATCTCAGTATAACGACCCTCTGGCTCCCCCGATATGAAATGACTATAAAATAATAATAATAAAAACTTCCGAGGCAATTGCAACGTTTTTGTTATGTAATATTGTGAACGGAATTATGGAAAAGTGTGGCATTGCATCCCTTAGTTCGGTGCCTGAAAATTTCCCGTGTGGGAAAAAATTGCAATGCAATGTTGACTTCCCAACGCATGGTCAGGATATGCATTTGAATGTCCTTGATGGCAACAGGAATTCAATCTTCGACTCCCGAGTCAATATTTATATTGCATGCTCTATCTTGCAAATTACTAAATCTACTGCCACACTGCAAAAAAGTTTACACTTTTTGGATTTTTATACCTGCCTTAAGCGATTCCAATTATACCCAAATGCATTTATTGGCACAATCTATTCGGGTTAAATTATTTTTATCTGATCAGTTGAACTAATCATCCACATTTCGCAGCATTTTTTGCTTGAAAATCGATTCAATGCAATTCAATTTCAAAAGCAGCCTCTAAAACTCGATTTGTGTTTCTTTACATCCCTGAGTCATCTTACACAAGCTCAGTCTTTGTTCTCCATCCAAGGATCATAAGCCCGAACAGCAAACATGTAAGGGTTAATCAAAACACTTTTCATGCCATTGTTTGGGAAAACGGCATCCTTAACACCATCTATTTACTAAATGAGTTTTGATACACTATTGCCAGAACCAACATTTTCAAATTCGAATAACGCACAACAACATCAGGTCCAATACGGTGTAAGTTTATGCAAAAAATGGGGCTTATCGACGCACCAACTGCCAGGGTCATATAGCTTATGCAAAACAAATTTAATGGGTTCATAAAGGACGGAAAATAACATACAATATTGTGCAATTTATTTCCGGACTCAATTTTGCCTGTACATTTAGACCGGGCCACTCATTTTTCAGAAGAGCCCGATTCAATTGACACGCTTATCACTATATTTAGCATGAAGATCTTTGAGAAATAAGCGAAGTGCCTGGTTTTTAATGTAAAGGAACATGTTTGCATCAAGCCTTTATTTCCGGCCGCCATTGCGCGCGAAACTGTGAACTTGTGGCAGGAGTTTTTGGTATCTTCAAATGGTAAGTGCCTTCAGTCTCTTTGTAACTTTTTATCGCAATTTATTGCGTTGAAATGAGTTAGTGGGACTCACCACACATGACAGATGTGGCACGTTATACTATCTTTTTGGGAACCAGCCCTTTCAAGTGGATAATGTTCCTCAACTGTTAGCTACTGAGTCGAACGACGCGCTAGAGTGTCTGTGTAGCACAAGCATGTCTATGGTATCTCATAGGAAAATAGCACACAATTGCCGTCATTCCAAATTCGAAGGCAGAGCTCTTCCATTGTTAGAATAACCCGCAATGAATAATACTGCACCATACATAGTTTAGGTTACGTAAACAAACATGCTGCCTAATGTACATACCGAAAATATATAAACTTATTTGCACAAACGCGGTCCAAAATTCAGAGGTCAGAAAAATTAACTTGGTTCCTCAACGCAGACCAGTTGATACCCCGAGATGAGAGGAATATTCCCCAGAGGTAATTATAGCTTGTGGAGCAGAAGCCTGAGCACATAATATAGCCTTTATTTTTCACATTCAGGTAATAGAAATATAGTATGTATTAGGGAATATTACTCAGAATTAGTTGAGATGATCTTCAGGCCATTAAAATATTTATTAAGTGTAAAATAATAAAAAAACTTTAAATTCTTGAGGGTTAAAATACACTTTTTCTATATACATACATATTCCTAAGAAGCCTGGGACACTGACTCCAACCAAAAAAGACATTTGAAATTTTTAGCAATTTCAAAAGTTATGGGCATATAAATGCTTGACGCACTGATAAAGACCTTCGTGTATTACCCGAATATCTCTCTTGGCTTACACTCAATTGCTTTCAAAGTTTACTTTTTGATATGTTTTCTGACATTTTCATTCAAAATCAATGTTTGAAACAAAAATTTGATGATACATTTTAAAAAGTGAAAAAAATCTGACTATATTTTTTCAAAATTTTCATTTTGATCCAAGGATGTCAAGGGAAGTCTACAACAAATTCAAACAGGACAAACAATTTCAAATCCCCAAATAACTTTAAAAATTATAGGTAGGTAGATAAAATATGTCGTCCCGACAAGAGAAAGAGTTCATCATTAACACGTGCATTGATGGGGGTCTGAGCCACCTTCGCTTTGACGGAAGGGGCGGATACCCATCCCCCCCGCTAAGATCTCGAGAACCACGCTAGGTAGCGAAAAACGGCGAACGGCGTTGGGTAGAGATCCACTTCTCCGTCGACAATTTTTGAGCCATTTTGTTGTCAGGTCAGATCACAAGAGGTCAAAACATGCCGTCTTAGGGATAACATGTCAATGAAGGTTTTCGGTCATTACATCTGAACAAGTAAAGATAGAGGAAAACAATTTGATTTATATGAATCTTCGCGGCAAGCCGAATCGAATGATTATAATATGACCTTACTGTGTCAAATCAAGGATTTGACCTGACCTGAGGTCAGATCAAGGTCTTTCGTTGGGATCCTAGGGGATTCCAAGGTCCATGGAATGATGGTTAATGCCGAAAAAACTGAGCTTTTACTCTGCGGGGATCGCAGATAAATCGCGAGTCTACCCCAGTCCCCAAGTGTCAGCTTCATGGGCAAAACTCTCAAATGTACCGATAAGGTTAAAAACCTAGGCGTTATAATGGATAGTAACATCTCGTGCAAATGTCTCGTCAAAAATATAGCTGGTCGATGCTTGGGCATGCTACTAGGATTGCTTCATGCAAAACATGCTCTACCCCTTTCGGCATTGCTTCGTCTGATCGACTCACTCGCCATGTCTCACATAAGATACTGTGTTCAAGTGTATGGCAGCGCAAACCCTTGTGTGCTTTCTGAACTACAGAAGGTGTTAAACTTTGCAGCAAGAGTGATATATGGGCGTAGAAAATATGACCATATCTCCGATGTGTTTCGACAATTAGAATGGCTGACGATTCCCCAGTTGTTAACGTATTTCGATGTATGCTTACTGCATAAAATTATCACGAACGAAACCCCCTCATCTATAAGAAACAACACATCATTCAACCACGAAACTATAGCTCGTGAAACCCGGCAATCATTGCATCTGTCACTCTATCGCCCAAATAACAACCTTGGAAAACGTCAGTTCATATATCGAGCATCTGCAAAAGTCAACCAGCACGTTGTACCCAATGATCTTAATATTGTCAGTACCAATGTGTTCAAATCTCGCATTAGGCAAGTCATAACAAATTCCAGTTAGCCGCGCAACCCAGTTGTTGAATTTATGCTTACATTCTTAATTGTTATACTTATGTGTTACACTGTGTTATATTGTTGTACTGTGACTATTGTTATTGTGACGATGGTTTCGGAATAGCCCTCACGGAGTGGAGAAACCTGGCAAGGTCTTGTAGGATGCCAAAATAAATAAGTGAATAAATAAATAAGATCAAATTAGATGAAATGCATAACATTAGAACCACAAAGGCAAGGCAAATCTAATGCAGTTAAGATAAACGTTCTATCACCATCTGATACTAAGTTATTCAGTTAAAATACTTTTCTCCACGCATTTCCAATGGAGAGCTCATGGCTCGTACCTGGCCTTGGGTCACCTTAAAACTTTGGCAAAAGTTGTAAAAATGATGAAAGAAAAGGTATGCCAAGTACGGCGGCGCCACACGCCGCCGTTTTTATGCTATCTCCGAAAAGCTGAGGGGGCGGGTACCAGCCCCCGTCAATGCGCGTGTTAATTTCTTTAAAAAATATTGTTCAATTGCAAGGTTAAGTTTATTTTCCAAAAAATGGGCACTTTTTTGGTATCCACCACGAAAACGGATTTAACTATTGTACCCAGGATTCGGTCTTCTGAAGTCCCGGTTACACGAGTAAATAAGTCCTTACCGCGGTCAATGCGTAAATAGAGCGTTCTGAAGGTGCACACTGCCAAAGTATGCGGGGTAAATGAGGGGCAACGCCTACCCATTGTAACTCTGTGCCCATCAGCGACTGGCCCATAGATCAGAGGCAAGTAGTCTGGAGCGAGGGCTAGTTTTGTGTTGGTTCACAATCATCGGCCTGCCCCACTCCTTTTTATTTGGGTGCTCGTTAGCTGTGCTATTGAAAATACAGTCTGTCGTGTTGAAGCGTCATGTCTTTCCTTGCATTCCAGAACTAGAGTACGCTGAGTGACTTTCACGTTTGCTAGTAGGCATTTAGAGCATCATGCCTAAGCATACATTCTCATGGGAGATGCAAGTCATTTATCCTAGTCCCGAATCCCTATAGGGTCGGAGTGGAGAGGGGGTGCAGGGTATCAGTGTAAGCTTACACGAAAAAGAAAAAGACGCTCCAAATATTAGTGTAACATTACACGACTGCCATCAGGTAACATGTATTTCCTGTGCAGACGTACTCGTCACAAAGCAACTGCATTCGAAATATATGTGAACGTACATCTTTGGGATTTCTGCGCATCGTGCGAAATTATAAAGCAATCCCTACGTGTGTCGGTTACTCGATTCTCACACGAAAATGGCACCGTGGGGGGAGTGCAGCGGATACAATTACACTGTTTTACTGAGTACTAGTACACGGCTTTGCGATTTCCCACACGTTATCGTCCTGCGAATCAGTGTAAGATGATACGATTTAAAGATGTAAAATTACACCGCGCACGCTTTGTAAGAGTGAAATGACACCAATTTCTGTGTCATGCAGAATGTAAGATAAGTCATGGTTTCATTCAGGCGAGTAGAATTACAACTAACACCGTTAAAGAAGAAAAAATGAGGTGTGTATAGTTACACAAAATATATAACATTACTCAATGATCGCATCAATCCTCTTATCTTACATGTTAAATTCACGTTCTTAAATCTAACTGCCGTCTTAGAGGGATAGCTTAGCACCTGAATAAAGGATGCCAACCTCCATTTGAACAAGGTGTAAAAGTTGCTGTGTGTAAAGAAATCCAAACAGTGTAAACTTTGTTTTACAGTGTAGTAGCATGAAACCAAGACTATAATGATATAGGAGTATAGGGGTGACTCCGAACGATAAATGATGCATGTTTTGACAGGGCCTGCAGAACACGTTATGAGTATCATTTTCGAAACCAATTATGAATATCGAATTTCTACGGTCATGCTCCGAGTTCCGCTGAAACATATTTCTATTAACTAGAATCTTGCATACGGAGAGAAATTTTCACTAACAAACCTACACGGAGAGAAATTTTAACACCCCCGTCATCTGTATATTCCAAAATCACGAAGATGAAAGGAACAATTCGATTCCACGACGCCGAAATCTGATCTCAAATGAAACTATGTGATGTATTTGTACGCTCATGCGTAATTTAATTAGCGCTCAAAAGTGATGAAATAACTCTGTAGGTATATTTTTGCTCCTTTTCATTCTACCTAGCGTATCTCGACGCTCTTTTTGGCGTTGGATAGCACCAATGCTAAAATGACACCAGCCGTTGAATAGAATGACTCCACTCGCTTCCGGTCCGTTGCGTTTTTAGACACGATTATGTGGAGTCAGAATATACTATGATCAATTGAAAACACATGTGGCTTAAAATGACAATGCCAAAGCGTAAATAAACCGAGAGATTAAATCTACGCCAGGAGAGCGTGCAATACGGATTAACTGACGCCACGTGCTGGGATCATTTGAGGGAATTTGAATGAGAAGATACCGGAAGTGCTGGCGCGTGCATTTTATTTTTCCAGTTCAGTTGCGCTCAGGGAGGCACGGTCACGTGACATCAAAACAATTTCATGCCAGCTGATGATTGAACCTCGTATTCCGGAGATGCTCAAATGGGACAAGCAAAGAGCGTAAACGTAAAGTAAAGGATGCAGTTCGACGTAATTTTAGCAATGCCATCAGCGGAGACTATTCTAGTGCACTGAATTTTCACCGACGCTTGATAAAAAATTGGAAAGGTAATAGTACCTTGGAAAAGTAGCATTCGCATGGAAATAATATGCGGAACGGTGGAAAATATATACATATTCCGACGGATTTCTACCATACTCAGCGACGGTGGAACGTCCAAATGTAAGGGGGCGGGCACCATGAGCTTTTCAACCCATAGGCGGATGCAGGGGTGAAAGGGGGGCACGTTCCCCCGATCGATTCTCGCCCCCCTGAAATGTCGCTTGTTCCCCCCTCCAGGATGCGAAAATCGGCGCTCACGGATAGAATTTTGCGCCCATCTGATAGGTTTTTCCGGTCAAAAGTGGCACCCCCACGCCGGATGGCGCCCACCCGGAAACGCCCCCCCCCCGATCAGCAATCCTGGATCCGCTTATGTTTCAACCCATTTCTTTCCAGTCAACGACATTGGGTTATTGTTAAAATTTATGATTTAAGGGAGGGTACCGTGCCCCGGTGCTCCCTCCGTTCCGCCGCCAGTGACCATACTCTCGTCATCATATAATCGGGTAAAAGTAAAAAATGTCCGGAGCAGCAACGGATCCAACTTCCAAGGGGAGGAGAGTGAATAGAACATTACCCACCCCTCCTTGCCCCCATTGGCAGACGCAGAGGGGCTTAGGCGGATTCAAGATTGTCGATCGGGTGAGGGGGGGGCACCATCCGGACCAGGGGGTGTCATTTTTGACCGGCAGAACTTATCAGGTGGGCGCAAAATCATATCCGTGGGCACGGATTTTTGCATCAATGGGGGGGTAAGAAGCGACGTTTCAGGGGACACCATTGGCCTTCCAAGGCGACGCCGTGACCATTTCAGGGGGCGATGAGGGTTGATGGGGGCACCTGCCCTCCTGGATCCGCGTACGGAGGGGGCAGAGGCCATGCCCCCAAAATGACAATTTTTTACCGATTTTTTAACAATGCTATGTTTTTACTATTTCTCCTGCGTTGCCCCACCCCCCCCAAACAGCACTCATGCGTCCGCCCCTGTCCACCCCCACCTACACATATGAAGCTCGATCACTTCGATGACGGGCACCGCAAAATGTGAGACTGCGGTGCAGAGGCAGGGGCGTCGCCACGGAATTTTACCGGTGGGGATGGACCATGACTCGGGACGACCAGAGGCGGGGAGGGGCGCTGGGGCGCAAAATTTGGAGCGAATGGGCTGTATCTGAAAACGATACTGGCAATACACTTCACCGACAAACTTAACGAGTTGGGTTGCAGAATTCCACGCAATTAACGAAGGTAAACGCAAATAATAAGAGGATCCAAATAAAAACCTAGGACGAGTCACCAAGTTTTTGCGGGACCGTCCCCCTCTGATCCGCGAGTAGGGGGACGCGTCTCATCATCCCCCACTTTCGACGTCCATGTGTACGTAGGCAATCCAAATCTTGTCGGAGGTTGAGAGGCCATGGTCTCCTCAAATGACTATATTCTAGCCGATTTATAAAACACCATGCTTGTGGCAATTTATCGCCGAACACCTTTCTCAAACGTGTTGCCCCTTTGCCTAAAAATGGCTTTAGATATTGGCACCGACAATGAACGGATTCAGAGGGTGAGGGAGCACTTGTTGGCCGATCTATACGAAGCTTCCTGAAATGCCCATCAAACCACTATGAAAGGTCAATGGCTCTCCAATGGCGGAATGGCGAATCCAATGGCGGGGAGCCGGCGCGACATACGAAAATATAGAAATTTGGCAGTGCAAAATGAGTCCACCGTAAATGTGCAATTATATTGGTAGTCCACTGTTCTACCATACGTATAACTCAAAGTCACTTTGCCATCCTAGGTAGATGGCAAATCTAGAGGAGTTGGTCGCTGAGCAAGGCCAAATGACAAGAACAGTGAAGAGTTCCATTGCAGTTATCAAAAGTAGGTATTCGGAAGTTTTGCGAGCCAAGTCCCGCATGGCACCAATAGATCTTCTGTGGGAACTGGGACACAGTATTAATAAAAATACTCATCTAATCTAAAAAGGCATGGAATAAATGTTCACCCCGTTAGTACCACTCGTAGCTTATTCAATATCTCATTGGTATTTATTTTGAACATTTCTTGCAAACGCAGGGACAAGAATCCCAAATTGATTGACAAATCCAGCTATCAATTGAACTGCGGCTACACGCCACCATATCAGAGAGAGCACTGGTAGCACAGCGCCTGGATGACGGCTTTGCTGCACGCGAGCTTTGTCGGCACTGCTGCTCGCCGCCGAAGGGTTTCGCAAGTCCAGGCTGCCTCCGCCGCGCGCTGCTGCTCGCGACCGAAGAGGTTTCGCATGTCCAGGTTACCTCAGTCGCGCTGGAAAAGAACACAATACAACACGATTACAATGGGTACCAAATGGGCGATAATTAATATTGGTTCGTGCGCCCGAAAACCCAAATAACTAACAATCGGTACTGAGGGGTATTATAAATAATCAAATCATTTTGATGAATAAGGCTTTTGAAGCCCGTCCAAATATATTAATGAAATGGCTATTAGTGCCCCACCAGCTGACAGGACTTGAATTCTTATGAAGCCAGGCATCAAATTCTTACCACCCCGGGCACGGTGCCCCCACCCATCGGTGATCCTGGATCCGCCTATGACGGGAATGTCATTTAGTCAAGGGCTGATCTGCAGAATGTGGCAGGAAACTGGAAAATATGCTTGGGGTAGCTCAAATCCTACCCCAATTGGGGAAGAAATTCAGCAGCTGGGCCAGAGTCCTTTGTACACTGAAGCAGACATTTTCTTTTTCATCAATTTTACCTGTTTTACTAACTTATTGACACATTTATGACTTTTAACAAGGGTCAGCACTGTCCAAACTGTCACACTCAGCTCCAATATTGTTGTACCTGCCACAAAGAATGACAAGAGTTGCCCCAAACCAGTAATTCTGCCCAAAGGCTACACCAATGAGATTTTGTGTAAATCTGTCAAATTCTACATGCTGAATCAAGCGGCAGTCAGTCAGTACTGATAAGAGGAAACCATCCAGTAAGACGGCCAGTTGGCAAAGTATGGCAGCATGCCAACGAAGTTGCACCAGCTATTGAGAATGATCGTACCACCACTCACCTAAAATTGGAACCAAAATTGGCATAAAATCACACTGACCTCTACTTATTTCCAAACAATTTCGCTGGTACTCCAACCACACAACTGGTACTATATCCCCAGCTGCCCTAGGGCATGAAATATGAATGTGATGAATTATTGTTTAACTTAGAATAACAATATGGTATTTTATATTCTTTCGTCCAGTTTCTATACGCTGCAAATTCTATGTGAGTTCAGTATTGGCAACTGTCATTCTCATTATTGGTAAACTCACACTCAGTATTACATTATTTATTATTATATTATTTGTTACACTCAGTATTGGTAAATACTGGTCAACATTTCATTTTATCCAAAATTTGCTTTGCGTGGACCAGTCTTGAGGTACACTTTACACCAAAAACTGGTCAGAATTATCATACTTTGCAGACTGGCAAGGAGGAGAGCCGCCCAACTTCCACAGCCCCATAGGCAATTTTGAAAAGTGTAAAATCATTTTGTGCCATATTCCTTACCTAGTTGGCTCCTTTGGGACCCTGAAGAATGGCAGATCACGATCCTTTTCCTTGGTCTTCGTACATCCAGGCGTTGAGCACGCATCTGTGCCTGATATGATTCTTGGGCACCGCGGTGATCACAGCGCTTAGTATCACACCAAAGAAGTTGGCACTATAGGTAGGTAATTTAAAAAAGTCAACAGCTTTCCGTCCAGTGGCGGATCCAGGGGGGCAAAAAGGCAATTGCCCCCCCAAACGGGAAAAGCTCGGGGCAAAACTATGTTTTTGCCCCCCCAAAGCGATCGACCTCCTTTTTCCCCCGACTCCTTTTTAGCTTGTAAACAAAATTTTGGTGCTTTAACTCTCAACTTCAAACAGAATTAGAGAAGTTCAGTGTAAATATTGGGGCTTGGATAGGAAAAAATGTATCTTGAGCCCAGCCCATTATTTTTCACCCCGTGGCGTTTTTTTTTGCTTTTCGTCTCCAGTTCCCAAAATCCTACCGAAAAGGCATATTGTAGCGCAATTTTTCACTGCGCAACGTTTTTTTTTTGCTTTTCGACTTTGGTTTGCCCCTCCCAAACCAAACGGCTAGATCCGCCACTGTTTCCGTCCATACACAAATTCACACACACAAACAGAAAATCAATGCATCCCAACGTCTCAAATTTATTTCAAAATAAGACACTGGTAGATGTGAGAATAACGGTACATGAACGTTGTTTGTGAATTGTCTCTTTCACGCCAAGTTGTACGCCAAAAAGTCCCCATCTCTTCAACACACCGCCAGCTCCATAGACAATACACACCGCCAGCTCGGGACCTGGCGGCAATCAGTTGACAATAAAATTTACTGAAACTCTTTTTGTGTCTACAAAATAGGATAAATAAATATAATAAAATATTATATTCACCTGTAACTTCCTCAGTAGATGTAACTTCCTCAGTAGTGTAGACGGTCCGGAGTGTTGCGAGTGTGTAGGCCGAGTGTCATTGCCGAATACTCTCCACTTCAACTCCGATTCCGTAGGACCAGTCCAAAAGTAGGCGTGATAAGCTGGCATGCTGTATTTGAAGGCATCGGCGAAGTCATCGCACCAACAGCGACTCCATGACCAAGTCCGGTCGAGGGACGAAGTCCCGGGACAAATGTCCCGCCCTGGTGAAAATAAAATATTTTCACCAAAAAGTACAACAGTCAAAACTAACCATGAAGACATACTAGCGAGATAAACAATTATAAAATAAGACATCGACAGGAATCCAAGTACGACGGCGATAGCAGAAAATATATAGAAGCTCAAACTCAGCACAAGTTCGAATCTACCGCAGGTGAAACCTCAATCCAGAGAAAAGGTACAACACCAAACAATATTAAGATACTAATGAGAAGCTGCTTTGAGTTATTTCAATTATCAATTTAAACACTTTCAACTTAGTTCAACTCACGTTCCGGTTGAAGAAATGGTGCACGATAGAAGACACGCAGGTCCGTCTCGCTCGCAGTCTAGACAGGAAATGAGCCCTGGGTCACCGCATGACCCGGCACCGGAATATGATTGACAAGCAAGGCCTAAAACAAACTTCCTAAACACGCTCGGAATTAATAACTGCAAAATTTAACTATAACTTTAAATTAGTCATAATACTCATCACTTAATTCACTTCCTAAAAGTCAAATAACAAATTTCCAAATAATGACCGGAAGAGAGGTCACGCCGCTCTGCCATCTGCCGTGTGGCAGGAGCATTGGCTAACAGGTACAGCGCCATCTACAACAAACGTACTGCACAGCAGTGAGGTACTGCTCACTCGCGGTCGGGTCAAAAGGCGGTCGGATCAAAAGTAGGCTATCTACACTCCATCCCGTCAACGGAAGAAAAAAAGGAAACATCGGCCATCCACATTCCACCAGACCAACGAAAAAACAGATGTGAAAATCAGCGCTTTGAAAATTAGACTCAGAATCAAATTATAGCACGATATACAAGAAAAAAACCATCGCGATGACTTCAAACATGATGTCTAACATGCCACAACGCCACGACGTTCACCTTGCTGAGCATTTTTCAAGTTGCGTTATCACCATCGGTCAACAGATCACTTCCCAGCTAAGACCATCAGAGCCAGACTAGACTTATTCAAAATCAGCCTTCAAAGGGAAAAAATGACAAAAAATGGAAGAGCAGCAAAAATGGTGTAATTTGTCTTTCTACAACCATTAAGGTAAGCTGTGAGGAGAAAACCATCACTGTAGCAGAAACCCAAAGTTTCCGCAAAGCATCAACGGATCTGAATAATAAATGCACTGAGAACACAGTCAAAGAATTATGCTGGCAGAAATGTTTACGGAATAAATCCACAAATCTTACGTAACTGTTCCAGAGTAACCCTCAGTTACTAGCAGGCTTACTTTAACCATCACAAAGTATCAGATATCATCCAGTACCCGAAAAAAGCATCTACCAAGCGGCATAGAAACCGTGTTTCACTTTGCCGAGGAGGTCGTCAACCCATTGAAATTGGACAAATTAACGAAGCAGAATTAAAGCGGAGGTTTACATTGAGTGCAATGTTTTCAACGATCCACAAAAATACGCTCACGTATTTTGACCTTTCCAAGCGGTATCAGCGTGATATTTGTCTACCTCTTTGCTAAAACAAAAACAAAAGCTGAAGTAAGCAATTCAGAGCTGAAGCAAGCATCAATTCAGATTCTGAGCAACAGGCATCTATGCTAAACCTTACCTCAAAAACCAATCAACGACTAGTCATTCAGGGCGATAATCCCTGATTTCACTGAATAGACGTGAAAAGGTACGGAGTTATGATTAGGTTTAACCCACAAATTCAAGAAATCATTACGGTGATACGAAACACCGAATTTCACAATAACTCGAAGTGCGGATATTACCCAATCATTTAAGGTAGCATGAAAAAAAGAAACGAAGGACAGGCACAACATTGACTGAGTAAAAACGGTAAGCTTAGTTCCCAAATCTGTCTGGAGGCCTTTTTTCTCTGGTTGAACGTCTAAGTTCTACAGGTTCAAAGGTTTCATTAACAGGGGTTCGAGGTTCTGGTATGGAACCAACGTCATCTGCAGCTGAAACAGTAGTGTGTTCGGTCTCGTTCTCACTTTCAACATCTGGAGCATCAGAGACAGCACCCGCTTCGTCAACCTGTGCAGGTGGATCACTAGTGTTCGGGACTGTTCCTATTGGTGGGGCAAAAATGGACTCTGCAACGCTCACTGGATGCGATTCCGGTGATAGCACGTCTGTGAAATCCAAATCTCCAAAAATCCTTGGAGGAGCTGCAACCAGTTTTTTTAACGTTCTGCTTGGAGGAATCCCAACTGTGGATCCTAGCATAGATCTGAAAATCTTCCAAAAATCTCTTAAATGAACCAGATCCGCTGAATTTAGGAATACTAAGACCAGAAACACCAGGAGAAGCCATTTCTAAATCTTCACGGGGTTCGAGCTTAACTCCAGGGGTTTTACTATTCATGAATAATCAATGTCCCAATGACAAAAATTTTGTGAGGCAGAAATTGAAGGCTGGCCTGGCTGGCGAGAAAGTTTACGTGTCCCACAACAAGCAACACAATTTACCATAAACTACAAAGTTTGGCATACATGACTGAAACACTACATTAGAAAATGTTCACTCTGAAGAAATATTTCAAATATTGACTCAAACTGCAGAATTCAGCTTCCTCAAGTTACTTCAACAGTAGATGGAGGTACCGGCGAGAAACAACATCAGAAGTAGGGATGCCAAATAAGAGGCACCGACACATGATGCGGCTGAGAGGCACCAGAAGCGATGTCGGCGAAGGAAAACACTAGAACTTGCCGATAATCAGAGAAGCACCAGAACACGATGCCGGCGAACCAGAACGCTGATTCCGGAGAACCAGGACGCTGATTCCGGAGAACCAGGACGACGGGACACAACTGAAACACAGCATCCTTACTTTTCGAAGTTTTCCGCTGTCACCAATTTGTAGACGGTCCGGAGTGTTGCGAGTGTGTAGGCCGAGTGTCATTGCCGAATACTCTCCACTTCAACTCCGATTCCGTAGGACCAGTCCAAAAGTAGGCGTGATAAGCTGGCATGCTGTATTTGAAGGCATCGGCGAAGTCATCGCACCAACAGCGACTCCATGACCAAGTCCGGTCGAGGGACGAAGTCCCGGGACAAATATCCGCCCTGGTGAAAATAAAATATTTTCACCAAAAAAGTACAACAGTCAAAACTAACCATGAAGACATACTAGCGAGATAAACAATTATAAAATAAGACATCGACAGGAATCCAAGTACGACGGCGATAGCAGAAAATATATAGAAGCTCAAACTCAGCACAAGTTCGAATCTACCGCAGGTGAAACCTCAATCCAGAGAAAAGGTACAACACCAAACAATATTAAGATACTAATGAGAAGCTGCTTTGAGTTATTTCAATTATCAATTTAAACACTTTCAACTTAGTTCAACTCACGTTCCGGTTGAAGAAATGGTGCACGATAGAAGACACGCAGGTCCGTCTCGCTCGCAGTCTAGACAGGAAATGAGCCCTGGGTCACCGCATGACCCGGCACCGGAATATGATTGACAAGCAAGGCCTAAAACAAACTTCCTAAACACGCTCCGGAATTAATAACTGCAAAATTTAACTATAACTTTAAATTAGTCATAATACTCATCACTTAATTCACTTCCTAAAAGTCAAATAACAAATTTCCAAATAATGACCGGAAGAGAGGTCACGCCGCTCTGCCATCTGCCGTGTGGCAGGAGCATTGGCTAACAGGTACAGCGCCATCTACAACAAACGTACTGCACAGCAGTGAGGTACTGCTCACTCGCGGTCGGGTCAAAAGGCGGTCGGATCAAAAGTAGGCTATCTACATATTGATGGAAACTTTCTGGCTCTGCAGCCACCCTATGCTTTTCCAGCAGTCAGCTATCCTGTGCCAGCTGTAAAAATTGCTGTCATTGGCCATGGCTGAGCGGCCCGCTCCGTTTTACCTTTACTCTATTGCCTTGGTTGCGCTTAACTTCTCGACGCGGCAGTGCGTGGGGAATCGGTGTTCTTGGCGTTGGAGTACGTGATAATGGTGAAGAAGGAACGTGTTTTATTAGGCAGTGACTTACACCGTCTGCGCAACGCCTGGAAAAGGGAGGTGAGTCATCCAAAACTGCATACACGTACTAAATTGCTTTGGTGACTGCTTGTCAGATATTAGGGGCGACCCGGGCGAACCAGTGGCCATACGTTAAGTAATTACAATAACTTGTAGCTCTGTAAAATGAGTCTGGTCGCGTTAAACCACACTTCTCTTAGCGTTGGCGGTTTCTAAGCCCTCGATAATGTGTGTTGGCGGTCGCAGAAGCAAAGTGGGGGGGGCTAAGCAAACTTTTGGGCGGAATCTGCGAAAAATTGCAAAAACAGTGTTTTTAAAGAAAATGGCTAAAGCCCGGTACTTAAGGGGGGCGGGGTGAGAGCACAAATGCTAATTTAGATTTTGGGAGTCACGGTCCCATTGCCCCCTGGATCCACCAGTGATGATGTTGTGTAGCATATACGTTTGCTATACTCTTCAGAGTATCCGTCAACATAGAGGACAAACAGGTAGTGCCAGTTTGCCTAACATCTGTGCTTGCTGCACCTCCCTTTAATTCTATTGCCAATCTTCAACTTGCTGCTGGAAAAAACTGTCCATCCTAGGACCAAAAACTGCGATTTTAGCTCCCCGTTGCCCTCCGGACCGACCGGTCATAACGTTTTACGGTTTACTCCTAATTGGGCTGATATCAGAGAAGTTTCGGGCGAAAAGCGGGTGTCTGGCCCATTCTTTTCCGACATGCATGCCCCACCCCGTCCCAGGTCATCACCAGGCCAAGGTCCGTGTGGCAACACCCCTGCGTCCTTTAATAGGTAGCCGAACGTCAAATGACGCCTGACAGCATAGGTGCAGGAACTTTTTTAAGCTGTGTGTGGGGCAAACTGGTTTCTGGCCTCTCTCTCTCTCTCAAGCAGCATGGCGTACATGCGTTTAGTTGTGAAAATAATGTGCTCCAGCCATGTTAAATCTTTATATTTGAAATATTCCCTAAATAGAAGTATTTTTCTTGGTCAAACCCAGGGGCGCAACCAGGGGGGCACAGGGGGCACGTGCCCCCCCATCGGTGCCGGGGTGCCCTTTTGATTGCCAGGTGGCGTACCCTCTTTGGGCGGTGCCACTCGAAATTTAGTGCCCCACGCCGTTGAGCCTAGATGGAACTAGACTGTATTTAGCGATTTAAACTATTGTTTGAAAATTAAGTGCCTTTTTGGTCAGTTGAAGAATTCTGTCGCCCTTCCAAGCACCCGGGAATAGTATAGGTACGTAATCCGTTTCCAGATAATGCCTGATCGTCGCCAATAATTGTACGGGCAGAGCTAATCTGGTGCCCCCTGAGCGCTGGTCTTGTCCCTTGGAGCTGATCATGTGCCCTCTGAGCTGAACTGATGCCCTCGCAGTCAATCTGGTGCCCCCCTCTGAGAAAGTAATTGTGCCTTCTGAACCTTTATAATACTCTCTGAGTTAGTCTGATGCCTCCGAGCTTGCTTGGTGCCCGATTAGCTGTTTTAGTGCCTCTTGAGCTGATCCGGGGACCCTGAACTTATTTAATGTCTCCCGTAGTTTATCTACTGTCCAGGGCCACAGCCAGGGGGCACAGGGGGCACGTGCCCCCATCGGTGCTGGGTGCCCTTTTGATTGCCAGGTGGTGTACCCACTTTGAGCCGTGCCGCTCGAAATTTAGTGCCCTACGCCGTTGAACCTAGATGGAACTAGACCGCATTTAGCGATTTCAAGTATTGTTTGACAATTAAGTGCCTTTTTGGCCAGCTAAAGCATTCTGTCGCCTTTCCAAGCACCCGGGAAGAGTATAGACACGTAATCCGTTTCCAGATAATGCCTCATCGTCGCCAATAATCGTACGGGCGGAGCTCATCTGATGCCCCCTGGAGCTGATCATGTGCCCTCTGAGCTGATCTGGTGCCCCCCTGAGAAAATAAGTGTGCCTTCTGAACCTATATAAGCTCTCTGCCAGGTGAGGTACCCAATTTGGGCCGTGCCGCTCCAAATTTAGTGCCCTACGCCGTTGAACCTAGATGTAAGTGGACCGCATGTAGCGATTGAAACTATTGTTGGGCAACTTAATACCTTTTTCGGTCAGCTAGGGCATTCTGTCGCCTTTTCATGCACCCGAGAAGAGTATGGGCATCTAGTAAGTGTGCACCTAATGCCTCATCGTTGCCAATAATCGTATGGGTGAAGCTAATCTGGTGCTCCTTGAGCTCATCCCGTGGCCTCTCAGCTGGTCTTGGCCCCTTGAGCTGATTACTTGCCCTCTAAGCTGATCTGGTGCCCCTGAGTCAATCGAGTGCCCCACTGAGCAAATAATTGGGCCTCCGGAACGTATATAATGCCCTCTGGGTTAGTCTAATGCCTCCGAGCCTGCTTGGTGCTCTAATAGCTGATTTAGTTCCCCTTGAGCTGATTCGGGCCCCGGGCTGATCTCATGCCTCCCCAAGTTGAGTCTGTCTCCTAAGTCAATATGGTGTCTCTTCAGCTGATTAGGTGCCCCCTTAGCTGATTATTGATGTCTCCTTAGATGGCCTGGTGCCCCCCTGAGCTGGTTTGGCGGGCGCTGAGCCCACCTTGTGTCCCCCGAGCGGTTATGTTGCTCCCTGAGCTGATTTAGGCTCCTGCCATAGTCTGTGGGGCTGGTAGCTGATCTGGCCCCCGAGCGGATCGATATGGTGCCACCTGAGCTGCACTAATGCCCCTGAGTCGATCTGGTGGCCTCTGAGCTAGTCTGGTGCCCCTGAGCTAATCTGGTGCCCTTTAAGCTGATCTGGGCCTCCTTATCTCCGTGATTTCATGAGCAGCTCTAAGGCTCTGAGCTGAGCTGGGCCCACAGAGGATGATGAGGGCTCCTGAGATGGTATGGTGCCCCTGAGCTGATTAAGTGCCTCCTGACTTGATCTGGTATTCCCGAGCTGAGCTGGGCTCCGAGCTGGTCGGGGACCACTGATCTGATTGTCCCTGAGGCCGATCTGGTGCCCTATGGGCCGGTCTGGTGTCCCCTAAGCATCTCTGGGGCTTTTAAACTGCTTGGGGCCCCGAGCTGTTGAGAGATTCCTGAGCTGAATTAGTGCCCCTGACTTGATCTTCCCCCCCGCTTACCTGACTTGAGGCCCCTGAACTGATCTGGGGCACCAAGAGCTGATCTGTGGCCCAAGAGGGGATCTAGGTTCTGAGGGTACCCTGAGCTGGTCTGGGCGCTGAGCTTGTGAGAGCCCCTTAAGTTGGCTTGAGGCCCCCTGAGGTGATCTGGTGCCTTAAACTGTTCTGGGGCTTCTTGAACTGGTTTAAGGCCCTATGGGCCTATCTGTAGCCCATTGAGCTAGTCTGATGACCTCATCTCTGGGACCAATGAGCTAGTCTAGTCTCTGGGTGAAGCATGAGCTGCTCTGTGGCCCTGATCTACATCAGGGACCCCTGAGGTGATCTTGAATAGACAGACAATAAGAACACAAGGCCAACTCCCATCATCTCGGGGCGGGGTCACTGAGCTAGTCTAGTCCCTGGAGGCACAACTGGGGGGGATGGGGGAAGCTGCTCTGGAGGCCTCTGATCCACACTTGGGGGCCCCAAAGCTGGTCTTGAATAGATGGGGAATAAGAACACAATGGAAACTCCCCCTGTAAAACGGAACTAACGAGGAATGAGGAATCTCTAAAACGGCTTGTGATACCTAGACACCCCTGGTTATATAAATTGCTTATTATACTGGTGGATTCTGGGAAGGGATGATAAAAAGGCTTGTGCCCCTGAGCTCAGAGCACAGTCCCCTAAACCAGGATTTCTACTAATTGATTTAAATGAAGAACTAGTTTTCACAATTGTCAGCCCTGTCACACCATCCCCATCCAAACAACCGGCCTGTTCGCCTTTTATTTACTATTTATAACTGGCACCGATCCTTGGGAATATGGAACTTAATAGACGCGTTCAAAAGGTATCTCCCAAATTTTTCCGGCAGCAAAAATGTGTTCTTCCAAAGACACTATGCTACTCCTCGTCCCACGGTGATTGTGGGAGGCAAGGAACTTAATCCGCGTTCAGCCAGGGCTCATTCGTCACGACAAAACCAGCGGGCATAACACATGAATTTTTGTCTCCAATATGCCTTAACCTGCACATCGTAACATATAGCACATGCTCCGCTGATTTCTCTGATGTTAAATACTTGCATGAGTTGGCTGATTTGTCCTTAAATCTATCCAAAATAGTAGTGTTTTGGCTACTTCCATGACATTTTGGTGATATTTTTTCCTTTTTTCGGTTTTAATCGAGTTTTCTTTCTCCGTCAATGATTTATTTGCATTTTTATTGAACCAAAGATGCCCAAAAACTGATATAAACAAAGATATAGTAAGTTTTTTTAGGTTACGTTAAAAGAGCCCCTTTTCCCCGGGGTGCCCCTCAAAGTTGGTGTGCCCCCATACCAAAGCTCTGGCTGCGCCCCTGGTCAAACCTATATATATATATATATATATATATATATATTGACCTATTAATTTAATATGTTTTGCTTGACCTCCGCATACATTAAAATTCACTCCAAGAGTTTTCAAACTGTAACAAGTGTAATAGTTATGCAAGGCGATCGCAACACCTGCTTTTGTTGTTTTGCAGACTGCTCTGATGTCTTTTGGGAAAGGTGAAGGGCGGGTTTTTGCCCTCTGCTACGGAAACTCCTGTAGGAAACTACGGGTTGAAAGCGGAAAGTCACTGTGGGCGGAGATTGCTGAGCGTATCTCGGACCTGCGCGGAAAACAGTTCGAAGTCAGCTATTTTGACAGCGAGTAGAATCGACGTAGAACACGACGACGAGTGCAGCGTTCCATCAGGAGCCAAAATACTTGTACCGGAGACCTCAGTTAGGCCAAACGCCATGATCCCGATAGAAGAGGCATTCCGAGCATTCATGTATCTCGACTGACGTTATGACTGTCACAAGTCTGAATGGTTCGAACAAAACTGTGATTTTATCTCCAAGGGACGGTTGCGCGCCGGCGACGTACCCTCAACAGATAGTGAACATCAACCCGATGTACCTTCAACCGGCAGGGTGCTCACAGTCCCCGCAGCCTACGGTGAGTACCCCCAGTCGGGGTACTTACAGCCGGGAGTGGCACCCCAGCTAGCTGTCCTCCCCGCGGGACCCATTCAACCGGAGTTGATCCCCCAGGCGGGGAACCCTGAGTATACTGAGGTCGCCCAACCGACGAGGGATCCCAACGGTGGAACAGGCCCGAGGCTGGGGACCAGGAGAGTGGATTCATTTGACATCCAAACGCTCCCACTACATCTCAGGAGAGATGTAGATGTACCAGAGTACAAACTGACAGATGGCGACCGCAGGACGCTCGTTAACTCCGCATACGCCTTCTACTCTGAGAGATCATTCTACCCAGAGGAAGAAGGCTACACGCTGATAATGGAAGCTCTTCTTACTCGGCTTCCCAAGCTTCTAGACGATGCCAGAAGTCCTGAGGACATTCTAAAGTCCAAGAAGAAGCTAAGAACTCAAGTGAAGAACAAGTTTAAGAACCGCAGACACCGAGACAAGACTGCTATGCAGTTGCCTGCACTTGTTGGACGACGCGTACCACGGATGTCTCCGTGAAAAGGCATGGCTGCCGCTTCAAATTTATATTACATTTTCGCATTAACTTCAGCTTACATCTGCTTACTTCTACTAATTTCTCATTACTTCTGCCCTGAAACACATTACAAATATTCAAGACAAGACATTGCACACCGTCCTAAGAATATAAGTTGAGGATGCCGGCCAAATTGGCATACCAGCCCAAATGCCATCGAAATGGTATCAGTAAGCAAAACAAACATCTATGCAAATCAAACGTTGATAAGTTTTGAAGTGCTGCGGCGAGGAGCATGATGATGAGTTACTATGATGTTCCCTGGCCTCTCCCCTCGAATCCGGAAATGCAAAAAACACTGAAGATTATATATTCGGGCACAGCCCTTCATCAGAATCGTGGAGTAAATATCAATAATTCTCAGTCCAAGTATAGCCAGACCTCGAATTGAGCTTCACACAAAAATGCCTTTTAGAATGAATCGTTAAAAATAAGATTGGATGTCGTGACAACAACGATATTGGTACCTCTAACCTAAAAGCAATGCCGACAATACGACAAACCTAGACCAGTATTTGTGACAGACTTTTCTATTATTTCAGCCAAACACCAGCTTTTAATTAACAATGAAAAACTCGCTGAAGTACCTTAATCGGTTATTTGAATATTTCTGTTCTTCTTATTTACTTTTTCCCGTCGACTGCAGCTAAAATGCTAACCAAAAACTACCTATTTAGCACTATTAGACGTGATACTAGATCGGTGTAAAGACTGCATACTTTCCCCTTTAACATGATGCTATATTTCTACAATAAAAGCCTCCCTCGAATTATTTAGTTAAGATTGTACCTAGTGGTCAAGGTCAACTTTTTGGAGTTGATAAACCCATTTTCCACAGCCTGCTCCTCTGACCCAACGTTAAGCGTCGAAAGAGTATACGTGTGGCTGCAAAAAAAAACACAACATAAATTTTTATTATACTTATTCAACAACCCTTGCCCATAGTATGTACCTCTCAAACAAATGCAACTTTTATAGCTAGTTAATGTGATAGGTGAATACTTTTCTCAGCCTGTACCTCTAGCCCAACGTTAAGTGTCGAAAGGTATACGTCTAGCTGCAGAAAAGTATTATCAATAATTAGTTGCATATTTCAAAAATCTCAACCCCAGTACGTTCCCCTAAAAACCAACCATCTCTTTGAGCTAGTTAATCTGATCAATCATTAATAAACCCTTTTTCCCAGCCTGTAGATCTGGCCCAACGTTAAGCGTTGAATGAGTATACATCTGGTTGCAGAAAAGCACCATCAAAGATAAATTACCTAATAAAAACCAGAGCCTTACCTGTGACCCAAGTCCATCACTTCTGACTAGTTAAACTAATTCAACCATCATAGCCCTTTTTTCCAGCCTGTAAATCGGGCCCAAAGTTAAACTTCAAAAGCATTTACGTCTAGCATCAATAACACTATCAATAATGTAAGGAAGTCCTACCCCAGAACACATATACTTACGCTGATCCCTCCCTTACCTCTTAAGCCACTGCTGCTAAGTGATAGCCTATCCTAGACCCGCATAATAGGCCAGGACGTTCCTTGTACGTTAAGGCTGGGATGACGATCCTGAATGATTATGGATTCGGCTATCTTTCTATCTGGATGATCACGTGCCCGATGAACTACTTTTAGCTCAAGAGGTTCTGATATAGCCTGAGTGTCCTGTGCTGCATGTTTCTCGAAGAAATGATCTCCTAGAGGTGTGTTCCTAGTTTTATTTTTCGCGTCCCGCAAATGTTCGTTAAATCGCAATCGGACGGGCCTCATCGACTCCCCCTACGTATTGAGCCCTGTTTTGATCCTGGTTACACAGTCTACAGTCTATTTGATACACTAAATTTTTCTGTGTGCAGTCGCCTTTAAAACCTGACTTGCATAAATGACACCTCTGACCCCCAGGACATTTTGGCTTAGAAATGGCCGACCTAACCAATGACGACTTAAGTTTCTTGTTATTCTTCCAGGCTATATGTACTTTCAGGTTAGATTTCTTTACGACCTTTTTATTTTACAGAGTAGCTGTTCGTCTACGTATGGCAAAGTCAAGAACCCATCATAAGAATCTGAGCCTTCTTTCTTTTTCTTGCACCTTCCGTTACCTGTCCTGGCTAGTCTAACCTCCCTCAACAAACGCCTGAGAAGCCCTGCATGATACCCATTTTTTAGAAGCAGATTCCAAATCTTATCTACACTTTTTCTCTCTTTGTCTGGGCCCGATGAGTTATCCATAGCCCTGTGGAACATGTTTCGGATAATATTGTGTTTCGTAGACGTAGGATGGGCAGATGTACTATGGAGGATGATTCCCGAGTTGGTTGGTTTGATGTAGAGCTCTGTCTCTATCTTAGTGTTTTGGCCGTGTGTTTCTGCTGTGACTAACGTATCCAAATAGGGCACCCCACTCCCACTACCCGTGTGCTCCATGGTAAATTTTAGGTGTGGATGTCTACTGTTCATGTAGCTAAGGAAGTCATCCAAAGCTTCCTGCCCATGCGAGAAGATACCCGCATAATCGTCAATGTACCTTACCAAGAACTCTGGTTTGACAGGACATGTAGCTAACGTATTGGTTTCAAACATATCTAAGAACAGAATGGCCAAGGCAGGTGCACAAGGATTCCCCATAGCTAACCCTAATTTTTGTCGGTAGTACTGATCCCCAAATGAGAAAACATTGTCACTCAGACACTGGTCGAGAAGTTTAGAAATGTCGTCTTTGGTCAGGCCAAAAGTATCAATATTCTGTGAATGATTGTCTAGCTTTGCTTCTACCGCTTTGATAGCCTCTGGAACGGGTATGTTTCCATACAAATTGACGACGTCTATGCTGAAGAAAATACTACCTGCTGGTATGCCTTCCGATTGAGTGTGATTTGAGAGTCTCCTCAAAAAGTCTTTGGTATCCCAAATATGCGTAGGCACAAACTGGAGAAGTTGATTAAGTATTCTCTCAAGCAAACATGAAGTTTTCTCTGTGGGCCCTCCACAGGCAGATATGACTGGTCTGAGAGGGACTAATGGTTTATGATCCTTCGGTAAGCCATAAAATACTGGGGTTCTACTATGGGCCCGACTTTGGGCCCGATTTACAGGCTGGAAAAAGGGCTATGATGGTTGAATTAGTTTAACTAGTCAGAAGTGATGGACTTGGGTCACAGGTAAGGCTCTGGTTTTTATTAGGTAATTTATCTTTGATGGTGCTTTTCTGCAACCAGATGTATACTCATTCAACGCTTAACGTTGGGCCAGATCTACAGGCTGGGAAAAAGGGTTTATTAATGATTGATCAGATTAACTAGCTCAAAGAGATGGTTGGTTTTTAGGGGAACGTACTGGGGTTGAGATTTTTGAAATATGCAACTAATTATTGATAATACTTTTCTGCAGCTAGACGTATACCTTTCGACACTTAACGTTGGGCTAGAGGTACAGGCTGAGAAAAGTATTCACCTATCACATTAACTAGCTATAAAAGTTGCATTTGTTTGAGAGGTACATACTATGGGCAAGGGTTGTTGAATAAGTATAATAAAAATTTATGTTGTGTTTTTTTTTGCAGCCACACGTATACTCTTTCGACGCTTAACGTTGGGTCAGAGGAGCAGGCTGTGGAAAATGGGTTTATCAACTCCAAAAAGTTGACCTTGACCACTAGGTACAATCTTAACTAAATAATTCGAGGGAGGCTTTTATTGTAGAAATATAGCATCATGTTAAAGGGGAAAGTATGCAGTCTTTACACCGATCTAGTATCACGTCTAATAGTGCTAAATAGGTAGTTTTTGGTTAGCATTTTAGCTGCAGTCGACGGGAAAAAGTAAATAAGAAGAACAGAAATATTCAAATAACCGATTAAGGTACTTCAGCGAGTTTTTCATTGTTAATTAAAAGCTGGTGTTTGGCTGAAATAATAGAAAAGTCTGTCACAAATACTGGTCTAGGTTTGTCGTATTGTCGGCATTGCTTTTAGGTTAGAGGTACCAATATCGTTGTTGTCACGACATCCAATCTTATTTTTAACGATTCATTCTAAAAGGCATTTTTGTGTGAAGCTCAATTCGAGGTCTGGCTATACTTGGACTGAGAATTATTGATATTTACTCCACGATTCTGATGAAGGGCTGTGCCCGAATATATAATCTTCAGTGTTTTTTGCATTTCCGGATTCGAGGGGAGAGGCCAGGGAACATCATAGTAACTCATCTATGCAAATCAGTTTCAACAATAATCCAAGACACTAACTAAAAACACTTACGTCCACGGGGTAGATACTGTAGCACTAAGCACACCACCAGCACCGATGTCAGCCAGACCGGAAATGACCTAGGTCACACGCGTGGCCAGCAGCCGCCTGGCGGTGCTGTGCGGAAACCACTAGTAGGCCTAAATTAAACTTTTGTCAGCCAATAACAGTACCAGAGTAATTATTTTCCACCAATTCAAGCATTTACCTAATATTAGTTAACCTAACTCCTCAAATACACAACCTAATAATAATTTCTACAGTATGACCGGAAATAGGTCAACATCTACCGCAACCGGTGGTGCAACGATCAACCCAAAGCGGTAGCGCGCTAGTGCTGTCGCCTTTACATACGAATCACTCAGAGGCGTTGCTCTCGTGACAACCAGCAAATCAGCCGTAGACACCAGTCTACAGATACCATGGAGGAGCAATACAAGGAGAGAGGACGAGGAGGGTTGCCGAAGCGAACAGAGGGTTTTGAGGGGTTCTTACCCACCCTGAAAAAGACCGTTCTGGAAAAAATATGAGTGCAGCACAGCTGTGTTCGGAGATGAATGGGCTCCAGTCGTGGCAAGATATTGAAATGACCCTGCGGAAGTCGTTCAGTCTCAGATGTCACCTGTTGTTTGGAAAAAGTCGCCGCAGTCTGAGGACCCTAAGGGCGCTGTACCCACACTGGTTTACCGAAAAAAGTCCTCTGGTTGGACTTAGCCTTATAATGGGAGAGAACGACGGCGACCTGAAGAAACGCCTCAGTGACAGCATGGAAGTAACCTTGCAGAGAGTTTCGTGTCGCACGGGATGCACACAGGATGAAAGGGTCAATCAGCTCTTGGTCCTCTGTGGAGAAGAAGGGCTTCTGGTCACAGAGCACCAGTCTGGGGTACACTCGCTGAGTCAGCACCAGGACCTCTATGCCGGCCAGGAAAAGCTGGTGGAAGTCGACGACCACGGAGCGGCGCACTTTTTGCTCGCTGCTACGGCAGCTCATGCTGTTTTCGGCTTAAGGTTTGGGCTGCCATGCGCCAGAACGCTTAAGTATCTGTACAAGTACGTCTTCGGGTTTTAGGTGGCCGAGGGAGAATACTGCCGTAAGTTGCATATGACACTTGTCGGACATAAGTAAGCTTTGAACAAGTGTTCGGAAGCATTTTGGACACCTGTGTCACCCTATTGTTAAGCAGCCCAGGTTGGGATTAGTTGTTCTTGTTCAATGTTCTCGCTATTTCACTTCCAATGGTTTTTTCTAAGTCCGTTGGGGTAGGAAGTGATGTTGGCGAAGTACCACAATGATCTCAAATATCGTTGATGAATAGATGATTACTGATATGATAAGATATTTTGTTTCACCTCACCGCTAAGCAACCCAGGCTGGGATGCGCTGGTGATATTCAACGTTGCCAGTATTTCGCATCGAATGTTATTATCTTCTTAGCCACTCGGCTTAGGGATTTGTCAGTGTCATCTCCAGTACTTTTGGTTAATCTTAACCGTTAAACGCTGTGTTTTGATGTCCAGGACATCAGTCTAGATGCAATAAGTGATTATATGTGATTTAGCCACACTTGAGTGCCAAAGAAACGCTGAGTGTCACGACCGTTGAAGCAGCAATTTTGTGAAATACTTGTTCTTAAGCCAGATCTTGGAACAGGAAAAGGTGGAATTGGTAATTTAGGGAGAAACACGCCAGATATTTTGCATTGATGCAATTATCAATAGCCTGATCATAAAATGGCATACGGCGCTGGTGGATGTATAATTCAGATCCATCCTAAAACACCATGAACAGGGCCTGAACGCAGAAGATAACACATTGGCTAGTTCAGAAATTGTCCTGTAAAATCATTTTCATCTCAATGAAGTACATGCGATTCTCGGTTGGGACTTTGATTAGCATTAAAAAATATCAGAGTATAATTTCACCGTACTACTCTTTCTCAATGGAGTAGTTTTACTATTTAGGTTGAGTTCAATATCTCCGTGCTATTTGATCCCCCGATGCAAAATTCAGCCCCACAGGAAAGGAAAGTGAAAATAAACTTACTCTGTGTGCAAATAATAATAAGGAGTCAAACTAACACAGCCGGTAGGCATTTACACCCCAACTTCTTTAATGACTCCAAGGACGCGTACAATAATCGTGGCAATAGGACATAATAACACTTAGGGGTAATAATGTTCTGAGCAGTAATCAGAATACACTTATATCTAGCGTCAAATAATTCTTGACGATAGGACAAGCATAAAATGACGATTGACGTTTTAAAATGACGATCCAGAACGGGTTGGCGTTTTAGGCACGCTCACAAATTACATATCTGGAGTTACTTTTTCTCTCCGTGTATATTGAAAACCCGTCGTTATTCAACCCCAGTTCAAAGCTACCGCAAAAAAGAGCTTTGTATCTGGATAAAAGAGCGGCCTTTTTCAACATTCTAAGAGGCTATGCTTGCATCTTTTTGTCATGCTATGCTATTTTATCTTTATGATTTTGGCTGTTTGGTTCCTAAGAAAAACTCAAGTTTGTGACGTCTGGACCACTCGGATCTCAGACAAAGCATATCGACGACACGCTCGTCCATTTTTACTGCACCGTTGTATTTCTCCTGGTTTATTCGAAGTTGGTATACACATACTGACCTGTTAATTCCTGGGCTATTCCCCTACACGATTCGCTATTCAACTTACAACTACACGTGAGAGCTTTTTCTTACCCCCTTCTGTTGACTATCCAAAAGGTTTTAAATTACCTTCTACGAATCAAACGAATAAGGTTGATGGGTATGTTTCTATCAAATGAGAGAAAAAAATCAATACCCCATTAATACAGCAATAAAGCCCCAAAGCGAATACATCGGAACACCACAGCATCATGTCTGACTATTTGCGCTGATTTCTTCTCGTGAAGCGCCTCGCGGGATTCTCTAGTGGCACTGTCGACTCGGGACTTCTCAGAGCATAACACCTCTCCATATCTCCAGAATCAATGGTGATACGGAAAACTAGGAACGGTGCTGGAACTGCCCTGTCGTCTTCTACTCTTGCAGTACTCGTGAACCATGCCTGTTGAGCTGTCACGTCAAGGGAGGCCAAAATAGGTCAAACTACGGACCGATTTCAGAAATCCCTTTTAACACTCGCCCCAGTGAGGCTCCGATTCACCTGCACCCCGTGGAAGGTTTGTGCACTCCCTCCCCCCCAATCGATCTCAGCTACTATGTGGGATAGCGAAAACAAAAATGCAAAATTTGGTGGATAGCCCGTGAGAAACGATGATGAAGCTATGTCGGGAAGCTTTTGCACCGGGGTCAATACTAAGGTCATAACAGGTGAAAGAATGTGACATATTTGAGAATGTCTTAGCTCTAACATTTGACTGGGCTGAATTGTATGTGTATGTGTGTAATTGTAATTGTACAGTTGTAATTGTAGGTGTGTCATTCCACCTAATTCGTACGGTGAATCGAATGGTGTATGGTATGATTATGTTAGGCTGCAATTTCAAAATATCCTGACCTGAGGTCGGGTCAAGGTCACTGTCTGACTTGAAATAGTCAATGTGTACATAGATCGATTCACGACGATAACCCAAACATACTGGCATCAAAATGAAAGGTCTAGCTTAAATTTCTACGAAGTCATTGATCCAAATCTGAAAACCTGTTTAGTAGTCCCAGGTGATCTCTCAGATGCCAGGGGTCCAAACTTGGCATCTGAGGGTCCAAACTTGGCCTGGAGAATGGCCCAAGATACTACGATTTTGGGAGTAAGAATTTATTGTCTGCAGACTCTACACAAATACAGTCATTGCTCTGTCAATTATCGCTTTCCCCATGCATTTTCAATGCAGATGCCATGACCCGTACCTGGTTCTAGGCCATCGTTATTAGAAATTCCATCACAACTTGTGGTATTCCTTGGTTCTCTAATCATTCAACTTGTTTTCACTCGTGCCATTTGCAACACTTTTGGAGGTGAGGCCCCTAAATCTGGCCTGGTGACCTGACCAGAGATAAAAAATTAAAAACAACCTGGGAAAATGTGTTCAATTGATCAAGGATAAGGCGTGTCAACGCCTGGCGCTGCCCTTTTCTGGTAAACTCGGAAAAACCCGAGGTGGGTGTTCAATCACCCTTACCACCCCCACGAGGTTGAGGGTGAACTCGGAAACCAGCAGACCATTTTAGTTTTTCTATCATTTTTTAATGGTTGGAAGTGTCCAAACTTGGAGCAATGTCAGAAACGAGTCTTAAAAAGGTGATAACATAGCATAGTGTGAATTGTGTTTAGGACTTCTCAGAGGTCTGGTGAAAAGCATAAAGCCGATTTAAAATCCCTGAGATGAAAGAAATTGGATCACAGCAATTTAAAGGGAATGTGGCACCTTGATAACGTGATTTTAACTGAGCTAGCCAAGTTGTAAAGTATGCCGAAAAACCCGGTACCTACTCTAGATATCATTTGTCTTGAACTCAATATTTCCGTAGAGAAAAGCTAAAAGCTACCTGAAATGTACCCTACATGTGCCCTTAGCAGCAGACCACAGTTGTCATGGCTGCTGGCATAAGTGTCGCCACAGGCAAAAAGTGGGGGGGGGGCAGCCAAACTTCAACTTGATGCTGACAAAAAAATTTTCAACGTCAGGACCAAAAACTGTTCGGATTTGGGCTCCTCGTTGCCTTCCGCAGCGGCTGGTTATAAGCATGTCCGGGTTTTCTCTCATTTTGACTGAGATCAGGAAATTTTTGGCAAAAAAGTGGGGGGCCAGGCCCCCTGGCCCCCCTTTTCCGACGCGTATGACTGCTGGTGTGACGACATATGCTGACGTCACGGTGAGTATCAGCCAATCGAAGCCCTTGAAGCCTAATGAAAATGGTAGTGGTTGCCAGATCGTGACATCATCCACAGGCAGATATTTATTTCTTTCCCTAGAAGAGCATTTTAAAAATCAAAACATTGAGCTTATTGTACATTTTTTCGGAGAAATCATGGACGCTTCCATGATTTCCAGCTAAAAATTCCCCTAATTACACTAAATTCCAGGATTCAACCAAGCTGCCACATTCCCTTTAAAGGTTGTTTTAACACAAGGTACTTCGAAGCATCATGATGTTAGTCGCAATTTGGCAAAACAACCCACTTTTTATGGTTTCAGCCCTTGCGAATGACACAGTGATCACGTAATGTACTGCTGCTCTCGCATTCCGGCCAAGGACATGTAATGAAAGGAATCGGAGTAGACCGACGCGTCAATATTTCCAGTGATTATTTTGTCAACGAATAGGAAGTCGTATTGGAGGTGGGAAAATTTCGGGTGCCCCTAGTCGGGGTCCCACGAAATTTCTTAGTCCTTTCCCTTAAGGAAATTACCGATCCGCACCTGGAGGGACTACAATTAAACTAAACGTTTTATGCGAAAAAACATCGTTTTTTAAGGTGTGCTCTGTTATCAGATTTTGTACGCATGTAATGAATTATTTAAAGACGTTGCACCTGGCTTCCTTCCAACTGCCTATGTGAGGACGGCCAGTGGCTGGAAACTCGCGTTTTACGTGTGCACGATATCAATTCCTCTCTGTTCAACGCACGTTTACATCGTGCTATTTTCATTATTTGTGATTTTACAAATGACAAATGACATACAAAAGTACCTGTGTCTACCACCGGTGTTTTGTGGCCGTTAGGTTTCATGTGACAAAATGTTTAGCTTTGGACGTTGGTATTTTGCCCCTGCGCTTATGCGTTCCATTTAGTAGGTTTTATGTTTGAAGTTCCTCCTCAGGGCAGTGTTGGGGTCCCTATTTTTTCACTTTGTGGATAACATTTTGTTTGGTTAACACTTTTACTTGAGTGCAAAGAAGAGGAGGCTTTTGATTGAGTTTCAAGCTACTCAGTTTTAATAATCGTTTTTATGCGGATACTTTTGTAAATGTCTTTTATCACGTGCTCAGTTCTATTTCCGGCTTTGTCTGCCTCCTCTATCTTTTTAGGATCTTTAGGCCTCTTCTTTTGACGAGTTTTGACATGGTGGCTTGCCTCAATGAAGCTCCGTGAACAACATTTTTACTCCAATATTTAACGAAGGTAGATACTATTCCACACAAGAACAGTTTCATTTGAACGGCCACAATTTTCACCAGGTTCTTATTCTGCCAATCACCCGACTATTCCGATTCCATTCCGCCGTCCGCTGACCGTCGCGCCCGCTCGTCTCGGCTGCCCGCGCATGCGCGATGGGCGGGGCCGGCTGGTGTACTGCTGAGCGGGCGCAAAGGAGTCAGTTGTGAGCGCGCGGGCGTGGGGTGGGGTGGCGTTGCTCCGCATATCGTGGCGCCGACACGAGGCGCTCGCGCTTCTTGCGTTAATATGGAGCGACCACGGCACTTCTGTCTGCTTGCAGGTGAGCATTATATGTGTCATTCCCTGGTATTTCTCGGCCGATCTGTTTCGAGCCTTGCTTCTGTGTCCGAGTTTGGGCCCCGGTGGGTTGAGCTGCCCCGGAAAATTAACGGTCTCCTGAATTAAGGCAGCCGAAGCGGTCGATTTTGTACATATTTTCCTCCACTGCTTCCGCTTCCGGATATAGATCTGAAAATGCAGTTGTGACCCACGGTGATGCAGTGGTTAGCACGCGCGCTTTCCACGCGGCCGACCCGGTTTCAAGGCCCGCAAGGCCCGGCGGGTTCCCTGAATAAGAAGCAATCTGGCCCCCGAGGAACCCTTCCAACAGGAAAAGAATTGACGACGCCAGATGACCCTGGAAGTTGGTGTGTCCGTAAGTCTGCAAAAATTCTGTATTCATGTCGCCAATATTTCCTGATTACGTGTTTCGATTTACAGCGCCGATAAAGCGTAAGCAAAATTTAAAATGCATCGGATCCATTCGTAAACAGGAATAGAGGTTTTGAAAACAACATCGTTTAGTCAGGGAATTCTTAATGTGAGTGGCATGAAATATTCATGCTGACCCCGGTATTTAAATGATACTTTTAATCAGGATGCGAGCCCCGCATTAGACGCGACCTCCGCCATCTGTAACAACCCCGGTACCTTCCACTGGGATCCTGACCTGACGTGATCACGTGTGTGCGACAGAGTCGTATCGCTCTATTGGTGTCGTCTGTAGGACGATCGCCACGATGGAAGGACATGGTGGAGGCTGTGGTGGAGTCCTTGCAATTTGTAACTGTGTCCAGACCTCAGGAGGGAAAACAGACTTTAAAAAGACGGGGCTGGGGAGTTGGTACTTTGCTTATCACTGGAGAGATGTATTTTGCTCCAAACTTTGACGTAGCATTTCACTTCTATCCGGAAGGAACGAAAACTTAATTGTTATTGAATATCGGTGCGGTACCCAGGGAAACACCGGGTCCTGACTCCCTGTCCTTTGGTTGACCTTTCCCATGGGTAGATATGTGGATCTTCGGCTAGTTACCTGGGTGACCCATGTCTTAACGAATTTCGGGCTACGCCAGTGTGCCTTTTCCATGTCTTCGCAAAATTACAGCACCAACAGCAAACTGACTGTTTGTCTTTTTCCACTAGTTAATAAGGTGTAGACTGGCTTGTCTCCTCGAATCCTGATGTAAAAATACTTAGATTGCATATTCGTTTTTTTACATCAGGATTCGATGAGACAGGCCTGTCTACACCTTTATTAACTTATGATCATGCTTCTCGACGCAGCACTCCAATATTAATTTTCCACTGCTTTCATCTATTCTGCAGTGATGCAACAAGTAGCCTGGTTATATGTTGGTCAGATATTACTTGGCCTGTCTTCTCGAATTTGAGACGGAAAATTTAGTAAAATTTAGATATAAATGTTGCTCAACTTTCCATCGTGAGCTCGTGTTGTTAGGAAAATAATATCTTACCAACGTTTCCTCTACTTAATGTAGCTTTTTAATATTTGATTATATCAAACTTGAATGTACCTTATTTTTCCTGAATGTTCAAAGCTGATTGGAAATCTAATTTCTGTTTGAAAAAGCAAAATCTATCTCAACCTTTGACTTATTTCTCAGAAACTCTTGAGAATGGTAAAAATGGAACGGTAAAAAGAGCCTAAATACCTATGTGGTTTGATCGGAGAAAATTTGCAATGCCTATAGGCGATTTCGGAAAAAGATGCGGATTTATATGAACATAGTTTTACATGTGAAAACATTGAATTCCTGTCGCTACCCACCCTAAATAAAGGTCGGTATCGTTCAATGATTTTCTTAAACATTGGATTTCACCTATTCATCTGACCATATAACCATTGGTCATGAATTGAACGTGACTTGCTGACCACCACCTATTATTTCTAACCAGAAATCGAACGCCTAAGAAGTATAGTTATTGAAGAATTCATTACCAAATGGTTGCTATTACCGGCAGCGGAGACCACAGTTTTTTTACCGCTTCACACTTCCGCTCTACCAGGCCTGTTCACAAATACCGCTATTCCGTATAGTAATTATGTTCTAATAGAACACTACTTTCAAGGAATATAGGGCTGCGCAGCGTGACAGTAAGTCTGAGATCTCAAGCAGACTGATTGTGTCGACGCTTTTCTTGTCTGGGTATTGTGCTACCTAACTGTTTTATAGCTCGACCGGAGCGGTTACTTATTGGCTTCTCGTCAAGTGTTCTGTGGTGCAGGAGACAGGTTTTGTGTTGCCCTGGCTCTCCAAAGAAGTGTGAGTCCCTGAAAGCTTATTTGTCACTTCAGTGTTGTCACCGGCAAAAATGTGATGAATGTGGTGGATGAATGTGCAACTTCCTTGTGTCATTAAAAGGCTCTTCGGACTTAAACTATCCGTTACACTTTGGCATGAGTATGGGAGCATAGGGCCAGATATACCAGCCCCCTTTCTTTTCAGAAACTATTGAAATGTACATCATTACTATTTTTCCAATCATTTCAACCTCGTAAAAGCTACCGCCGGCTCGTCAGCAGATGTAATTTAGGCACGGCCCCACAAATAATTTCAGTGATCAGGGTCATTAACAACTCACTGAAAAAAATACATAGCAGTCCAGTTTACCAATTCGTATGAATGGCTTGCACGGCGGCTCAGTAGTGGCACATTTACCCGTCCGGTTGCCTTCGTCGTAGCTGGCCTGTTGGCCCAAAATAGTTTGGTATCGGGTGTTACCTGATGCCTTTGTTCAGCACGTATTGCCGGGGCAAAGGCTTGAACCACCTGGCAAGGGTGTATAAGAAGTAAGATACAATAGTTCGCTAATTTTCATGGTAATGAGAGCAGCTCAATAAAGCAAAAACTGAAGAAAATTTACATTTCGATGATACTATTTTATTTCTTTACCCTGGGTTGTGATCTTTTACTCTGGAATATTGATGTATTGTTTTGCGTGTTATTGGTTCTTAATATTTTTATATCTGCAGTAAAATGCTTGGGTCTTTTATTATATTTTATTCGATAGTTCTAGTGCTAAGTTAGGTTTCTGGTTGGTTTTGATATTTAAGTTTATTTTTTTGCGTGATTTGTTATAAAGTTGTTTTAGTGTCATTAATTTTTTAATCTTGGGGTCGACAGCTACAGACCTGGCAGGGGAGGGGGAATCAGAAAAGGCAATCAAAGGGCTGATATGATCTAGGTCTGGAGTGGCGGTGAATATTCAGACTGGGGCAAATTTAAAAGACGGTGGTGCGGGCTCCAAGAGACGGGAAAGCCACGGGGACCTGTCTTCGACCTCCCTTAACCTATATTTTACGATGACTTCCCCAATTATGAAAGAAGATCAACCACCCACCCGGTGCGCGATCGTTCAAACTTTCTACATACAGTAGACGGGGGAGAAAGAAAACAGAGAAATGGGCATTGGATATTTTTAGAATAAGAGTGCAACCCTAGAATCGCCTCACATCCGGCAAAGACAAACATACAAGTACCTATCCTCACTCGACCGTTACAGTAGATTCTACCTAGCTTGAAAAGGTAAAGTGAAAGAAAAAAACACATTGAAAGAAAGAAAAAAACTATCGCATGCCTCAATACAGGTCAATATACATCTTCTTTATGACCGTTTTAAAATCTGTTTTGATCCGAGGAATGTCATTCACGTCCCTGATTTTGGATGCAAGATCATTATTCCACACACGCGGGGCAGAGATGAACAGAGAAAAATTACGATAAACAAAGGCGTTGAAAGGTACCTCAAAGTGCTTTTATGTCTCAAAATCCTGTCTCTGTTAGGTATTTTTTTATAATTTTTACTACGTTTTCAGTTTTATTTCTTACTGTCCTTCTATTACAGGCTGCTCTTTTTTATAGAAGAAAATATGTTCATCTGACCTGCAATTTGCCCGGTATCTCGGGCCGAACCGGTGGACATCGCACGTTCCAAGTGCAGTTGAACGCCGCCGAGTATAGTGCATCACAAATGAAGCTCCGTATACGTGTATTGGCGTGCCAGCATCACTTACGTAGCAGCTGCACGGCCTGTGCCATTTCAGCAACGGCTCGATGGTGTTGTGTGCTGAAAAACCGAAGCCGTAAACAGCGCCAGGAGGGCTCGCGCTATTCCGATATCTAGTGCTCGCTCTCAGGGTGTGTGGGATGCTGCTTCATCCAGGCGAGAGCATCAATCTCCATTTCACCAGAGCGTGTTTTTGTCTCCGCGAGGATTTATGGGCGGGCGCACTCTCGCGAATTGGTGTTTGTCGAGTTCCAGACCTGGTCCTCCAGCATTGATTTTGTCGCAAGCTACGCCGAGTTGTGGACGAGGCCGAACGCGCGGTTCTAAAACCTGCGTTGACGGGCGAAACAGAGTCTCAGACCACTCCTCTTCAGGCTATGGACGAGGTGCCCGGCGGTCGACACATTGGAACATGCATTGCGAATTCGGGAAGACTGGGGTGAAACATTGTTTTTGGAGACTTTTTGTGAGAGGCTCGTGAGCTGGACTGGTTTTCAACCGGCAGGGGTTCCTGCGCTTTAAGGGCACAGTTTATCCTTTTGCTGCGATCAATATTCTAAGTGTCGGCCTGGCTCACTGATGACGGAACAACGGGAGAGGAGAAAGCAAAAGGTTGCTTGTCTCCCAAATCAGCAGACTTTCTTTAAATAAACGTGTTATACTTTTGATCGTTTGGTTCCCAATTTCTTTGGCCTGTATCTGACGTTTCCTGTTCTCCTCATCGGGGGCCGAATATGCGAGTTGTGCAGCTTTTATGCGTTAGGACTCCACCACAGTAGTTTTCTCCCGAAGAAGTGCACAATTATGGCATGCTCGATGAACTGATTACAATAGCAAGTTTGTAGTGACTAAATGCCCTCACTCTGTTTAAAACCAGACTCAAGTTCGTATTATCGTGGTTGCACTTTGTGACGCACGCTTGTATGTAGGCACTAGCGGTCTAAAGGGGTGGAGGCAAGGGATCAGGCCCCTTCAGAGCCGCAAAATTTTAGCCAATTTCCCCAAAAAACTTCTTTTTGCAGTTTTTCCCAGGGTTTCTCCTCCCGTACGAACGTTTCGCCTAGATCCACCAATGTATGCAGGTATTGGCGGTGGATACAAGGGGGGGGCTAGGGGGCGCAAGCCCCGCCCCAAATGCCAGGCTGCATATAGTTAATTCATAGCCGGAGGCTGTTCAGAGGAAAGGGGGAAGTCTTGAACCTCTAGCCCCCCGCAATGTTGTCCTAGATCCGCCACTGGTATCTATGCTGAAATGTTGAAAAGTTCCATGGCGGGGCTACTGCCGGAGGACTGGGAGACCAGAGGCAGTCGGTTCACTTTTTTATATTGTGGACAATAGTCGCAGATTATTTATAGATACATCAAACTGCTGAATCTGTGCTGGGAATGTGCCGCTTTTTCTCCATTAGATGGTATCTGGTATTTAATGGTACATGCAGAGACGGGACAGCAATGCTTTTCCAAGAAACAGCTCTGCCGCTGTTGCAAACTGCTCCGCTTCCCTGACAGGTTATAAGGTACGAAATAATTGTGAAAATTAAAAAAATAAGCGAAGTAATTGTTGCCAGCTATTTTCACCTTTCCCGCGACCAATAGTAAATACTCTGCACATGTTTTAAGGTGGTAAAAATATTGCACCACTTCATGCATGAAATTTTTAATTAGATGAAAACGTATTTTCACTCATTGGAACGTTGCATCAAGATCCTGTTTCGGATCTATGGATCACCCCAAAATACCATCTTTGGCAGGGTTTTAAGGGACGCTTCCTTCTTCTGGGCTGGACTAGGTTCATAAATTGTTTCCTGCGTTGGTTATTCAGCTGCATCGCTCCCTGCTGCTGATGCGTTCAGCGTGCGATGCAGCCAGCCCTGGCCGCATCCTCTAGAAAGGAATAATCGCACCCTCCCCCAAAGTATAAATCACTAAGTGACAATTAGTGAGACTCAAGTCATAAACAGAGTACCTACATATGAAGCATCTTGTGCTTCCCAACCACTCTGAACATGTACAAGAACGATATAAACTGCATTAGAAAAAATAAATAGATGAAAAGTGTATAAACAGTATGTGGAACTGGTAGGTACCTTTTCCGGATATTTTTGCCTGGTCTAAAGCTTATTTCTCTCACGCATAGCCTTTAGAAGTATATTGTACAGCCTGGGCTGGCCTGAAGATTGACAGTAGATTGCCACCGTACCCCTACTACTAGTTTCCTGTTTCACAGTCTGAAAAATGGCACGTCGCGACAACAATACTCTGCTTACCTTTAAATTACGCGCATTATTACACAAGTTTCCTCGTTTGTTGTAGGATTGCTCTGCTTGGCAACGCATTCTGATCAGATTGTGTGAACGGAATTTGCTGCCCTAATTTTCAATCGCAGTAGCAAACTCCCACATATAAAGTACACACTTAGCGGTATTTCAGGAATCGGTTAAAATTTAATGGGATCGAGCACGCCAGGGTTTACATTTACATTTTCCCGGTCAACTAGCCATTCAGTTTTGACGTATGCCATTCTGTGCTGTTACTGACCCCCCACTGGAATCAGTACCTACTGCCCTCGTCGGTACTTTGACGTCTTCTCGTTTTTGCAAGTAAAGAATATGTAGCTTGTCGTTTCTGGAGCATCGATTTGTCAGTATTGTACTGCTACAGATTCTTGGCACAAAACTTCCGTGGTAAGCGTGAGGTAATCAGCGGGGAACATCAGTGGCTTGGATTTCTTAAATATCATGGAGGGTGTACGAATTTAAAGGAATGTCAATAATCATTAAATAAAAGGAAATAACATGATATAGCTGTCTCTGTTTTTGGCTCTCATACAGAACAATTAAACACGATAAAACCAATGTAAAGTCCTGAAAAAGGAAACAATTAGATGTAAAGGATTAAACAAACTAGCCCAACGTTTTATGGAGGTTCCCAGGCCCCTCGCAAGATGTATGAATTCACACCCCTGGGGATCATACGAACAAAAGAGAGCCGAAACAAAATAAGGCAGCCCCCGTCCCAGTTCCCCATGATTGTGATGATGGTAGTTTTCCTGTCTTTGGTATCGCCTGCAATACTTAACACTCTGGATAAGGGATGGAGGAGACAAATTGTTTTCTTCTTAAGTGCTGTTCTTAATAATTGCGAATAATTTGAACTGCCTATGCCTTAAGTTTCGTACCGAAATGACAGTGCTGGTTGTTTGTCACAAAGGCGAGGAGGAATAACCCAAACTAATAATGCTGGTGGTGTACTTCGGGCATCTTTGATGCTGCGTTAGAGTCAATATAGTATAAACCTTATATTAGGTATTTCAGTGATCAAATTCCTACCGTATCATCCAGCCATATCTCCTTCAAATGTGATAGTCCATTGCCTCGTTGGGGAAAGGACCAGCAGCCTCCTGCCCGGAGAGGCCTCAGTTGTTTCCGTCGTTGGTTGTCGGTCGACTCCCGAGTAATCGCCTGCGCCGTGGTCCCCTCTGCTGCTTCCAGGTGGCTTGCCAAGGACACGGCAGGGGGACTGTCGGGGCTCGCGTGCCACTGCCAAATCACCCAGCACACGGCAGCTTCTCTTTTACCGCTACTGCAAAGCCGTGGAGAGAAATGTGGTAGGCCTGTTTACGCCATGCCTATAGCTTCCTATAGGTTGCGACTCCCGACACTTTGTCCTGTTTTCCTTCTGTCCTGTTGTTTTACCGCTCCGGCCATTTTTCATGGATAATCTTCCTAGGACCTGATGTTTTCTACCACCAATGGTGCGGAAGGTGAGTTGATTTTGCACTGGTCCGGGCGGTGTAGTTTGAGTGTGCCGCCCAGAAATAACCCCCCACATGAGAAATGAAAAGAGCTTTGTGGTGGATCTGCGTCGGTTGTTTCGGGCTGGGGGACTACGGAGGCCGGAAGTCGCAAAATCACAATGTTTTCAAGAAAATCGTTAAAAATTGTGATTCAGGGCATTTTTCTCTAGAATATATGCAGGCGCGTCATGGTCCAAAACGTTCCTACCATCGCAGTAGCTTTGCTGAGCTTTTACTAGCCTTGATGCAGGACTTTTTCGGGAAGGGGGTCGCGGGGGCTTAGGGGCGCACCAGCCTGGCAAGGCCTATAGCTGGGGGCTCGCAACCGGGCTCAGCGGCATGGATCAGGGGCGAAACTGCGGGAATCTGGCAGTTGGGCTCCCCAAAAGCGATCCAGCGGTACCCAGTTTAGCTGATTTTCTTGAAAAATATTGCTGTCCATGATTTTGCCTGGGTTAGGCCTGATGCCCAAACGTATGGTCTAGATGCGCCACTGGCGCATTTTTATTGTTTTCAGTACTAGACGGTTACTGGTCCCCAGTGGAGGAAAATCTGAGGGGCTGAGGAGCTGGGGTCCGACAATGGTACACAGTTTGTACGTAAAAAGTGTCCTGCCCTGGCGTCCCATACAGCTGACTGTAGGCGGTGGGCCCAGCGGAATCCCTTAATATGCGCTTGATGAATAAAAAATATAAATGAATTGTGAACGGCGTTTCCTGCGCAATAATTCAGGTGCATGGCGGGGCCGTTTTATAGCCGTTCGGTCGGTAGGTGATTGATTCATTGGAAAGCGGCGGCTGGCCTGTAAATCACAGCGTCGTGACCGCGCTGCCAAACTGCGTCTGTACCGCCTGGGTTCAGCCCTTATGCCTGGGTCCGCACCGCCTGGGTTTAGCCCTTACCGGTGGCAGTGGTGTCACAACTCGTCCCATGTGTCCTTTGCATACTTCGCACAACGGGGGCTCGTTGTTCTGTAGCTAATGCTTTGAAGGTAACATGTTAATTTAATGCATTGGTGAACTTGTTTTGCAGACAAAGCAGTGTTCCGAATACGATGCTGACAGTGACGGGGTTATCTGTCTGCCGCTGCAATAATGTTTGACCTTTCAGTGCGGCTGGCTGTATGTCCTGTTCCCATTGCTCTCCGCATTCCTCGGCCCGAACAACTTCTACGCTTGGCTGTGGCTGTTTACTGTGGAGGAGGAAGGTCGATGCTGGGTGCGGATATTATGTAATGATAATTCAGGCACACAAGTTCTGGTCGCCATATCCTCTCTCTATCTCTGTAACACGATCTTTCTTGCAGCAAGGATGTAAACAGACGTTTATGAATGGTGGCAGGATGTACTCAAGCATGCTCATATCGCATTGACGCAGTCTCAGAAGGAGTAAAGGGCTGATTTGGTTTGCTAGTTCTTTCTTGTTGTTTTCGGCACCACCCATATTGCCTATTGTCTTTACGGGCTATCTTATCAACTGTGAGACAGTTGCTTACTATTGTTTCTTCCATTCGCGGAGGTAATTGCGTGTTGAATCGCGAACGTAATTGCATGTTTGCGCTGTAGATCTTATTTCATAGACACCGACTGACTATTATACCAAACAAAATCAAAGCTCCTCTCTCGGTTCGCTTGCCTCACCTTTGAAAACGACGCAGGATGGAGCATCTGTGTGGGTTTCTTGATAACATTTCCTGTCTCCGTGTCTCTATGTCATCGGGTTTAGTGTGTAAAACGCTGTACAGTTGGTACAGGCGTTTTGTCAATGTTTCACCACCTACACAGACAGGCGGTGGGACTTGTATCTACACCGGCGCGGCTGCGGCACGCGCCACCGACCGCCGGCACCGCCGACCAGCTCAAACCCCTCATTATCCGGTTAGCTAATGGGCAGATGAGTGCCCGGTTACCGACCATTTGAGGCGTGCCGGCCGCACCGACGCCGACCAATCAGCGACCGCGTGAGAGCACCTACCCGCACGCTTGACGTGTGTAAACCCGACCGCCGGGTCATGTGTAACACGCGAACTTTGTGGTTACCGGTATGATCGGCCTGTGACTCCCAGTTTGATGGGTTATTCTCAGTGCGAACATCTGAAACGTTCCAGAGGAGATGGCTTCTCAGCTGGATCAGTAGGGAAGGAGCGGGGATGGGATGGGGGAGGGGGTTGCGGTGCAGCGTATACGGTGTACCTGAGCGGAAGAGGCTGGCACGTGCCGCTACAGCCCGCCTGGGCGGGTACCTAACTGACCCCGGCTCATGGCACGTGTTAACGGGCAGGCAGTGGTGACCTCTGCTGCGCCGCGTTCAGACGTGATCGCCGCAAACGCCGATATTATGACACAAACACTGAAATCACTTGTTAACCGGACGCTTGGCTAGGGTAATTGAATACACTGTTGGATTTCCCGCTACATTAGCCAGACACGTGTTTCTCCGCAATACAATACATTGGTGGTGAGCCACCTGCGCTGTGCGGTGACAGCTTGTGTTGGTTTGAACTACAGGCGGAGTTCACTCTCTCCCCGTGGTTAGACGCGCGTGAAGCTATTGAGATTGTTGCTAAATAACTAACTAGACATTTGACAGAAAACTGCATGGTGAAAATGGTGTCGGTCTGTGTACTTTTCACCTTGAGGGAAATTAGAGGGTACATGTCAAGCTACCTGGCTAGCTTCAGCTGATCATTTCTGGTGTGAAGCTTCTTGTCGCCCAAATTAAATCATGTCACTGGCCAAGGCAGGTCACCACCACTTAACCTGTTCGTGTTCATGTCGGTGGGCCGGCGGGCTCGAAGCATTCACTTGCTGAATCTGATAGCAAAGGCTGCATCATCTGTGACTGGAGAACAAGGAGGAAGGTAGTAGCCGGAATTATTGATTGCCTGAGTGGTAGGCACGACGACTGAGGTGCCATGGCACCCAAGTTGAATCCTCTTACAGTCGTGATTTTGGGCTGATCTCAGCCAGGACTTGATCTGCTATGATTAAGGGCCAGGGTTGTCGTTTTTCTGGAATGTAGATGCTTACGACAGCACTTCCATATGCATTCGTCTCGTTAACCATCCAAAAGCTCGTGAGCTAACTTGGAGCTCAAATATCCAAGATAGGGTTACGTGCCGTAAAAATAATGTCATAATGACTTTGGAAGGCCGAGTTTTGTCCGCTACTCCTATCACGTCGTCTGCTTTCCGATCCATTGTTGCCACTCCACAAGTGGCCCGGTCCATAGACACACACCCCAGAAGTGCGCTGTGAAGAGGAACAGCTAGCTCGGCCCACCCCTTGACGCGAGCGGCCGCATTAGTTCCGCTCCAGTAAGCTCTGCGCGGCTCTCATTGCCGCCCCTGCCGCAGCAGGCCTGATGGGCCAGCTCCATCTCGGGGCCCGTTTCCCGCGTCTTTGTCTGTCGGCGGCACCCTCCCCACGCCCAGCCGTCGCTGCCCGCTGTGAGCATTGATCCCCGGCCCCGACAGCTCCCCCTCCCCGCCCCTCCCCTTCTTCAGACGCCGGGGGGTGGGGACCGCTGACAGAGCAGTATCATATTTGTGCTTGAGAAATGCTGCCATCGGAGCCGGCGAGTATGAATTATTCAGCTGGCGCGGCTGCCCCGGCCGGGGGGGGATGGGTGGCGGTGCCGGGGGTCCGGCCGGAGTCGAGTATTGCCCACGGTGCTGTGGCGAATCCCGACTGGAATTTCTACCATGTCAGCCAATGTGAGGCCAGGCACCGCGTGGAATTTGGCAGGGACTGCGTTATTCGCTCCAGTGTAAAGACAATGAAGTGGGCTGAGGTTTAAAGTTCGCAGTTCTCATCGTTCCGGTCGAGGTCGTTCACAGATGAGTGTGTTTTTGCAGACGTTTTTTTCTTTTCGTGGCTGAAAACGTGTTGTGTAAATGTATTGGGCCGTCACCAGGGTAATGGGAATGACTTCATTGGAAACAATCCGTAAAACCCAGTAGATTGTGTATCAGTGTTGTACAGTAGGGTGCATCAAACGCCCCATGATTTTCATTTTTGGATAAATTAGCTTAGCGGCCCGTCACATTTTGTTGTTTCAGACATGAAAACCTCAAATCCCAATTTTTGGGAAAATCTATATTGGGCTAGGGGTGCCACCTAGCGGTCAAAGTTTCAAATTTTTGCAATTTTTAATATTCATTGGGTCTCCCGTGGAAATTGTATTATCATAAAATAGGACCCAGCAGTGGTCAAATACTGTTTTCCAAGCTCCAAATTACCTGTGCAGTCACTTTGCGCATTTTGGACGCCAGCTAGGGTGCCACCTGACGGTGGAAGTTTGCAACGTTTTGCGTTTTGGTGAGTTTTTATCGAAAATAATTGTTGAACCATCCTGGATTAGAACTTTGTTGTAATTATGAGCTACTCCTGTAGGTCAAAGTATCTGGTAAAGGCATTTACAACTTTTGGCAATGAGTGACATCTGGTGGCCAAAATTAATTTCTATGTTTTTAAGAAATTAATGACTATGACAAAAATGAGTAAGAAGTTTTGGTTGAGTTCCAACGATAATTTGTGGTGCAAATTCCTCTCAAGTGTCAGATATCACCTTCAAAATTTCCGGACCAATATTTAATCTTCCTTTTCGTTTTTTCATCAAATCATCCATTTTCTTCCATACCGTTTCATGGTTTTTGGTAGTTCTCACACGACCTCCTCTTATTTTAGAAATTCACCGGAGCACAGTGGGCGGCTAAGTTGGGATATTTCGGGAAAGAACCCAATCGTTCATCGATTTGAGGTATTATTCCTATTACAATACAAGGCCAGTTATACAATGCTGAGACCAAAACATCTTGATTCATCAATATATGAAATGCTTGAAGGTTCCAGCGTAAGTACCTTGCATGAAAAGCACCGTTGTGGGAGCTAAGCTCATGTACGATGATTAACGCCAAGAGCCGATGTTTCCAAATTAACGCGAAATGTCTTAGATTATTGTAATCATGTTACTTTAGGTTATTGCTTATGTTATTATTGTAATTAACTTACACCGATCTTTCGATTACAAATACAAGATTTGTAAGAGACATTCATAGCACAGCTCACGGCCTGTTTGATTGATTTTTGGGGCTTATCGATGTACCAACTGCAGGGTCATACGGCGTCGCCTGCTCTTACCCTTTTGGAGGGGTTTCTGGGGAGCCAGCTTGCTCCTCGTTCAAGTAAGTCACCGGGCCTTGAACCTGGGTCGGCTGCGTGGAAGCCAACTGCGCTAACCACTCCACTGCCGCGCTCACAACTCATGGCCTCGACAAGACGTCATGTTCAGTTGCGCTAGTTTTGACCACTGATAGTCACACTTGACTGTTTCTATTTCTACTATTCACACAACCCCAGTTTCTTGAGCACACAGATTACTCGTGTTTCGGTTTCCTTGAGCGTAGATCAGGCTGCCTTTTCGTTTTTCCCAACCGCTTGCAGAATGTTCTGCAAGTGTCGCTTAGACTACGCTGTCGTTTGAAAGTCCGAGGCCATCTTTCCTCCCTTTACGGCGGTATCATTGGGAACATGTATGGCCCTGGGCTTTACCCTTGCTGCCTGGTAGGTAGTCCCGTCACTGACATCCAGCTCTAGGAACCCGGTGTCTAGCTTTAGGAGTCTGAATTTAGACCACGATTCAGGTTCAGCCAGGTCTACCAACTTATTCTCTGCTCCTCTCTGCGAACTGGGGCTGGGGTGGCCTGGTGGCTTTGTTGCCAGTCTTCGGATCGGATAGCATGGATTAACGTGGGTTCAATTCCCACGGCGGGAAACCGCCTTCCGTGTCCGATTTGACCCGGTGAAGAGGATCCTTGAACACCCACGCCAATACTCCCTGTAATTGGGCAAGTGTGCATGTTGTGAGTGGCCCTAATAAAAAATAAATAAATAAAATAAAAACACGGTTTCCCGGACCCACTTCTTTCACAACTGAGAGGTGCCCCGGGTATGATCTTGAGCTTCACCACCAGAAAACGTTTTGCAAGCTGACTTCGCACAGGCTGAGATGTCAAGTTGCTGAAAAGAGCAAGGGAACCATCTCTAAGGTGAAGTACCGCTGATGGCTGAAAGCCAGCAGTGCACCGGTGCCAACAACTTCGTTCACCCAGTCCCCATAACAGGACAAGTGGTGATTAAGATTCAGATCATGCCATGGGGAACCCACTGCGTCCTGGCATATCATGCATTACAAGCCATAGACGGAGGTGATGAAGGTCCCGAACCGCCAAAGCTTTGACATTAGTTCCTGCGTTGGAGCTTTCTTCGTCCTGAACGTTGGGAATGTGGTGCTGGGACGTGCATATCTTCATCGCATAAGGCAGTCTGCTCATCCATCTAGCTCTACGCATTGCTCGAAAATATACATCTGGATTATTTGAGCCAAGGAAAGTAATTCCTCATTCTCTGAACTCCTCGTGGTCATCACAGCTTTGATTCGGACAGACAGTTGGAAGGAGGTTCTCTTTGAGTTCCATCAGGAACGGGCGACTTTCTGGTGAAGTTGAGTTTATTTGAAAGATAAACTCAACCGTCTTTCATATTTCGCTTATCTTGATAAATAATCAATTTAGAAATATTGTTCATTTTTGGCCCGTTTTTCTTCAGTGTTTAATGAACGTAAGTAGGTTTTTGTTAGAATTATTGGTTAGGCAAGCAGAATTTCTCAATATCGAGTCTGTTGAAAGCACTGACGTGGACTTTTTCCCCGACTTAGTGCCTGTCCGCAGACCGAGCAAAGCCTTGTTCAGCCGGTTTTGGATTTGGATGCAGGCGGCTGATCGATGACCTGTGTTCGACTCTGTTGTGGCAACACCATGTTCACCACTGCGTCTGAACACTCCTGCCGTTCAGAAGCTCAACCGTCAATTTGATATGGGGGCCGTATTTTCCATTCGTTGTCTTACTCTACCACGGTGTAGCAGTAATTAGTTTCCATGTCCGCTCCCACAACTTGTTTCGTCTTTCTTCGTTCTTAGCCTTGTGTGTACGAGAAGGCATCAAATTACAGTAAAACGGTAGTTTGTCACCCAAAATTAGCTGCAGCAGGACCAGTGTCCTCAATAAATAAAAATGGATGAACGAAGCCAATGTAAATTTTTAACTTGGCCGCCGGTAGTGCCTATAAAGAAGTCCAAATGCATGAAATCCGTCTCGCAAGTACTTTGAGGTCGATTCCGCAAAATCTCGTTTCGCTGGACCAAAATACACAATGATTCTGTCCCCACATTTAATGAAACAAATTGTAAAAACTGTCAAATTGTTTTTCACCGCTAGAGGCACCCTAAAAGATGTCTAAAATCCATGAAATTGGGCTGCTGTGCTTTTAGGCAGCGCAACGTGTTTGGTCCAAACAGTCCACTAATGAAATGAGACGACTTCTGCGGCCAATCCAAGTATATCTAAAATGGTCAAAATTGAAAACTTTGGCCGCTGGTGGCCCCTAGCCCTTTCGAAATTTCAAATATTTCATATTTGGACTCACTGGTCCAAGGCAAAAATTTGGCCGGCCGTGTTTTCAAAGTCGGGGCTTTGATCCCCTATTGTACAGTGTCAGTCGGCGTGGTGAGGCATCTTGTGCAAATTTGGGAGAACAAAACCTTAAGCTCAGATTTTGTATTAAGAGAGCTAAACCGAATTTCAACTTTTAATTATCAGTGTTCTGCGTTGGAAATATTGGCGGTGAACTGTGCGCCGCCCGAAAATAAGTTTTGAAAGCAAACATGACGAATGACGCCCTGTCGTATTAAAAAGGTGCTCCTTTTAGTCAGCAGCCCCTCCCGCAGGAAATCTTGGATCGCCCCTGCAGCTCTAGTTTCTGGAAATGCGCATGTCAAAGTCGACCCACCCTCCGAAACCGCTCCTAACCAGAGGCTCCACCTCTCGGCAGTGCTCCTGTACGGCCTCGTCTCCAGCACGTCCGCCCTGGACGACTTCTACTTCTCGCGGCACCCGCAGGACCTGGCCGTGCGCGAGGGCGGCAGCGTTGACCTGGAGTGCATGGTCTCCAACACCAGCTACATCCGGTTCTACTGGCAGCTGGACGGCGAGACGCTGGCCAACTCCAGCCGGCGGTACCAGCGCGGCAGCGACCTCCACATCAGCAGGGTGGACCGCAAGAAGGATGCCGGACACTTCACCTGCATCGCCATGAACGTGACCACAGGGTTCAGCCTCACCAGCCTGGCGGCCTCGCTCAACATCCTCTGTGAGTACCCGCCTGTGTGCAGTGAAGAGTTGAGTGCGTGTTGGAATCCTGCACGAACGCTCCAGACGTCTGGCTCGGGCTCAGAGCCCGGCGGGTGTCCTGAATTGGGCGTGGTCTGATATCCACGGTCCCTCCCAGCGCGAGTTCACGGCGCCTCGTGACTTTGTCACGCGGTTCATTACTATATACACATAGATGTACTGTTGATTTGAGTTTTTGGAGGATGACTTTCAATTAAATATTTCTCCTTCATTAAACCGTCTAACATGCCCATGCGCACGACTTTATGCCATATCACCGCATTTTGTTTCATTCAATTTCAACTTTAGTTTATTTTAGGTATCCCAGACAGTTTGGGCATGTTGGAGTAATATCTCCACGTCAGACCTAAATCGTTTGCCGGCATTCAATCGAGGAAGGTCAGCGCACTGCCGGACATTCTAGGAACCGGCCAGTGCTGATATGCCATCAGGAAATATATTTCACTACAGCGGCGGATCCAGGGCGGGGGGGCTAAAAAGGCATTCACCCCCAAACGGAAAGGTCCAGGACAAAATTATGTATTTGTCCCCTCCTCCGCCCTCCAAAGCTGTCCACCTTCCTCTTGCCCCGACTCTTTTTTAGTTTATAAGTAAGTTTTTGTTACTTAAACTCTCAACCTCAGTGTAAGCATTGGGCCTTGGAAAGCAAATAAAACAAGTATCTTGTGGTCACATCTTTCATTTCGTGACTCTTTTTACCTGGGCTTACCCCGAAACCTGTCGCCTAGTTAGACTGTGGCAACATCTTTCACTGCGTGGCGTTTTTCTTTTTCTTTGATTTTCGAGTTTGGCTTGCCCTCCCCAAACCTAGCGGCTAGATCCGCCACTGTTTCGCCTTGTACCATGGACACCTGGTCATCAATCTTGGTTGATCCAAACACCGTTATCGGCCCTATGCTATTACAATTATTGATGCTTCTGGGCTTTGCATTGCATGAGGTTGGGGATTGCATGAGTGGGGGCTCACGCGATCGAAGTGCAACGTTACCCAGAAGTATTTGTACATTGGTTGTGTTTGGATGATGCTCAAAGAAAATATTTACCTCTTTATTCAATTCAATTCGATTGAGTCTTAAAATTCTGGGTATTATTTTTCTAAATTATATTAGTGGAAAAGTGTCGTTATGGGAAATATTAGGCTTTGTTTAAATGTTTGAGAATCCGGAAGTCGTCGAAACTGAAATAGGCTTCTGTGTGATAACGAATCAACCTTAATTTCCCACACCCGCTTGAATAAAAAGACAGTCGGGCTCAAGAGCCCGGCTCGACCATTGTCGGCGTCCCTGAAATTCTTGTCACTCCATCACGGAGTCCATTTGAGTCTGATACTCCTCCTTTCTATCGCCACTAAATTATCCCGGTCGGCGAGACGCGGCGACGGCAGATTATAAACAGGTCCGGTAGGGCCGTAAACCTGCTATCTCCCCCACACTACATGGGTGGTCCACTGAGTGGCTGAGTGCCCTGAGTGCTCAGCAACGGCGTTATCGGAGCCTCGCTCACGCCACACCAGCGCTTGCAGCTCGACAGCGGGTAACGGAGCCCCTCGCGTCTCAGTCGACGCGCCGCCGCCGTCGCGAGGCCGAGAGACGGCTCCATACCGAGTAGCCCCGCCGCCACCGCCGCCGCCGCTGCCGACGGCGGGAGGGGTAATGATCCGTGACGGTCTCTGTCGGCGTAACGATCGGTCTGACCGGTCTCGCCAGCGCAACAGACGTGTAACGCGCGTGACGCGCAAGATCTAGACACGGTGATTCTCCTAATGACGGGCGGTGTTGCGTTTACTGCTGGTGTAGTCAAGCAATCACGGCGGCTGTCTACGTTTCACTTTCTCACGACGGGGGGGGCAGTGGGAACGCGCTATGGCTGTAGTGTGGTTGCGACGAAAAACATTGCGTTGGCGTCAACTCCTGTCGGCTTTCGTGCGACACTCAATCCGAGGGGTGGATCACGTGGTGTCGTACCCGACCCCGGCAGGGTATCACGTGGCCTGGGGGTGTCGACTGACTCGAGGGAAGAGGAGGGAGGTGGCGACAGAGCGAGTCCATGGCCCACAGCGGAGACGGTCGCCTTAGCACGAGCGCAGGTGGCGGGGGGGGACGTCTAGACACATGGCGCGCACGTGGGGCTGCTGTGAGAGGGCGGGCCGGAGTTTCCCCCGGGAACTGTCAGTCACTGGCTTGCTGAGTTTTGGCTACGGCTGGTCGATAACGCACATGACACCTGGACGTGGAGCTGTCAGGTCCTTGGTATTGTTGGGTTCATGTAAAATGATCGAAGAGCTTAGTGGCTGAAACAGGTCTTGCAGGAGACTTTTACTCGGTCATGTCCTTTATATTTTTTAAGCTCCATTATGCCCTTACAGGGAATGTGGCACCTTCACAACGTGATTTTAACTGAGATAGCCAAGTTGTAAAGCAGGTCGGAAAACCCGGTACTCCATATGTCATTTGACTTGGAACTCGATATTTCCGTAGAAAAAAGCTAAAACCTACCTGACACCAGCCCCCTCAGCCCCCGACGCCGGCGGCCATTGTTGTGAGCTACTGGTGTGACGACATATGCTGACGTCACGATGAGCATCAGCCAATCGAAGCCCTTGAAGCGTTTCAAGTATGGTAGTGGTTGCCATATCGTGACATCATCCACAGTCTGAATTTATTTCTTTTTCTAGAGGAGTATTTTTAAAAACCAAATATTGAGCTTATTGTACATTTTTCAGAGAAATCATGAGTGGTTTCATTATTTTTGACTAAAAGTACGCCTAATTACACTAAATTCCAGGATTCGACCAAGGTGCCACATTCCCTTTAAGCTCAACCAATTGATCATCCATCCTAGGTTCCATCATCCTTGGAGTGACTGTGTAATAGCACAGTACGCTGCTAAATCCGGTCCAGACTGGGCTTCCGTTGTTACTTGCTTACCGTTCAATACCATTGCCATTGAAATCAGTTTGTCAGTCTGTAACTTCAGCGTTCACGTTTACCGTGTAAGTCAATCCAAATTAAGTGACGATGTGCGACGTGGTGTTCCGGCCTTTGCTGGTCACACAGGAAACATTACTCACACCTCTACGTTGAGGCAAGCCTGTGTTGGCGCTTAGACTGAGGTGTGATTTCCGATGTTGGCGCCCAGCCTGCTTTCCTGGTAGCCGCTTATGATTCCGGCTGCGTTTGCGGCCCGGTTCTGTAGCGAGCTTTTCTCTCCTTCGCTTTCTTGTCTTATGCAGGGGTTTGAAGTATACATACTTGTTTACTTGTTTCGTTCTTGTACATACTCAAACTTTAACATACTTGTTTACTCAAACATGTTTGAGGTGGAGAAACAACCTGAAATAGCTACATATTGAAGATATTTTAGTTTGCTTGCAGGGCAAAGGACGCTCAAAACCAGACAACAATCTTTGACTGCTCGTGGCAATCAACTTGCCGCAGCTTGAATTTTTTTTTACTTGCGTTCTTCGAAAGCCTTATCGACAGTTTGGATATTGCAAAGGCTGTACATCGTTATTGCACTTTCCCAGGAAGTCGTGCCTGCTCTTGTCTTCAGTGATTCACTGCACCACTCCACACGTTCCATATCTGACCTGGGCTCATTTTGTCAGAAGCTTTCGTACCGAGACAGCCTCGCGAAACTTAGACAGTGTTTTAGTGACACAGTGTCATCCTGCATAGTGCTTACCAATACAGCTCTTTGGGAGCCACTCGGTGATTTTAGCATAAGTGTGGTTCCACTACCTACTGACCCAGGCCGTGGTCTACCCTGACAACGTCATGTGACTAGCATTTCCGATATTTGCAGGACGGGGTGGGCGTTGGACGTCCCAGTCTACACCAAAACAGGCTTAGTGTCCGCCGCTGTCTGTGTGAGAGGAGAGGCTGTCTTCCATGAGTTTTATGTCTCTGTTTTGTTAGCGTAAGCCGGTTTAGCGGCGGCCATGGTATCGGACTGAAACAATGGAGCCGACTGAAGTCAGAGATGGCGGGAACGCAGCTGCGTGCCACCGCGGTCCCAGCTTGTGCCTGCGGCTGTAAAGGGTGGTTGGCAGCTGGTGCAATGTCCCAGTCCTGGGTCAAATTTGTCCTTGCAGATAGACATTCGGAGGAATCTGATTTTCTTGGTTCTGTGATTTTATTAGATTTTCAGTGTGAAGAATGGAATGAATTCGGTTGCTGGCATTTTTTTGTATCTTCGATTACATACTCCTTTTTGATTTCTAAGGTCACTTTTTAACATTCCTAAAAAATCAGGAGATTTTCAGTTTTGCAATACGTATTCCAAATCTAACACTCTTCAGGCTTAAAACTGAGCATCTCGTGGAAGTACAGTATTATAAACGCTTATCGATTGTCCCCTCTCCCAGTGCAAAGGGTCTGACACACGACTGGAGTTTAGCCTCTTCATCTCACATCATGCGGCGGGCACCTGCCCCGGCTACAGATAACATCAGCTAATGGACCGCCTTGTTCTAGTCCATTACACCCTGCTAGCTCCCCTCCCAACATATCTCACCTACTTCTCACACCTGCTCTGTTGCCAAGCCGATTCGTGTCCGCTCGCGCTCCCCCGTGTCGGTGACCTCATGACCTTTATGCGCCGGCGGCTGCGGCGGCAGCGGCGGCGGCGGCTGTGGCCCCGGGGTAAACAGGCCGGCCGGTGCCGCGTATTTGGACTGTGCCGCGCCGCTCTCGCGCTGGTGTTTACGCGAATCTGTCGTCGTCTGGTGACCACCCCGGCACTCTCGTCGCGTCTGTGGTTACGCTGCGAGCGGCGGGCCGAGGCGCCGGCCCGTTTCATGGGCGCATAGCTCTCTGAGTGAGTATTAGTGGTTCCATACCAGTACTTTGCCCCTACCACTTTCGCAGAATCATCGTTTTTACACAACGTCTGTACGCTGGTGTTCTGGAAATTCAGGTTTCTGTCTGCGTTTGAAATCAGTTTAATGACTTTTTTTAAGAATTGGTTAAGATGCATTATGCCTAGCTATGTTTTTGTGAATTGTAATATGTGGTCTATAATTTTCGGTGCTGGCTTGTTTGCAATATGTCCTCCATATCAGACCTTTTGGGCCCGAGCATGTTGGCCTAACAGCACCCACAACTGATCTCTGATGTTGCAAACCAGTTTACAGCCGTCTATAAAAAGCGGCCAGCTCGTCCAATCGGTTAGGCCTGCGTGGGGTGTTGGGCCGGGAACGGGCGCGTCGCTCGCTACAGCTCTGACAATAAACCGACCCCCGCCGGCGGTATACACCAATAAACGTCCGCCGCTTATTTGCGGCGCTTCAAAGCAGTTCGGCGTCGCACTGACATCGAGGCCTGTAACCGGCCCAGCCCACCCGCACGCCCCCTGTACCACCCCCTCCCCCTCCGGCCGTCTTATCGTGCCTGGAGTGAAGTCGAAGACAGGTGTTGAAGTATAAAAGTGCTTGCTTAATGTTGCCAGGTGTCTCGTTTTTAATTGATGGTGTCATTGTCGGTGAAATTTTGTAATGCCTTCATTCGTTTGCTCAGGGGGCCCCTTCATCATTATTGTTTGGTTTAAGTGCGCGCCAACAGCTGAATCCATTTGGCGTTCATGGTGTGGCGCCTCTGTTCTGGCGTTGTGTTACATGTGAATACCATGGTATTCCAATAGTCGTGGTGTTAGATGTAAATTCCATGGTATTCTATTAGCCCTGGTGTTATATGTGAATTCCATGGTACCTAATCCAATAGTCGTCGTGTTACGTGTGAGTGCCATGGTTTTCCATTAGTCGTGGTGTTACTTGTAAATCCATGGTATTCCTTCGGCTGTAATCTAGGATTGCCCCGTGTGAAAATGAAGCATTTTATCTTTGTTTCTGGTTAGCTTGGCGCCGTCTGTTTACATAACTGATACAGTGTAGGACTCGTTCCTGCCGTTTCCGTTCTGTGGGCCTTGTTTGCAAAGCATGCTGCCCTACTACATTCCTTACCCACGATCATGACCAGTAATTCCGCCATTTATGTAGAACTCTCCGCCGATTTTTGACACCCGGAATGTGGGTAGTCACTTCTGGCGTGACGTTGTTTTTGGATTCCTTTACTTTCACTAGTCCATAATGCTGGGATTTACTGCGTGAAAATGAGACTTGCCGTCGTTATTCTGGTTGGTTTGGTCAGACCAATAACCCGACCTGACGTAATCTAGGAAATCTTGCTACCTTATCTAATTATACCTACCTACGTCGTTCGTAAAACATGCTGGGCTGCTGCATTATTTACCCATAGTCATGACCAACAGCTCCGTTATTTAGGTAGAATTTTCCGTCGGCGCGCGCGCGCTGCAGCGCCACCGCGCGACAGGTGTAGGTATTCAGGCACCTCCGCTTGAGCGGTGTCGCTCGCGATTTGCCGGCGCCGCGCGGCCTCAGCCGTGAAACGCGCGGCGACAGCCGACGGTGTCGCCGGCCACGCCAAGCGTTAACACTTCGCATCGGGTTAAACCGCGCCGCTGCCGCCGCCCCCGCCGGCTCGGCGAAAGTGGTCCTTGCACGTCACGCGTGCACGGCAGGCAGGCGCGGGCCGAGATTGCCCGCCGTCGCGCCGCGCCGACTCCGGATGGGTGACGTCCTCGATGCCGGCGCGGTGGGTAATCTACGGCCGGCCGCGACGCCGGACTTTTTTAGACCGGTCCTCGGGTCGTGCTGCCAGATTTATAGAGCTCTAAAGCGGGCCGCCCGGCTTGTTAGGCGGCAGGCCGCCGCGCACTACGACTGCCGATAACATTGTAAAAATTCCGGCCAGCCGCTCGTAAATAGCAGCGGCGTCACCCGAGCCGACTGCGGCTGGGTGCTGGTCGGCTCCGCCGCCGGATGTGTCTCGGTGGAGATGCCGGCTCTCTCCAGATATCTGGTCCGTCTCAGGACTGGACGGATCACATTTCAGGTAGCGGGTGCAGGACAAATGAATGAAAACCCATGTCGTACGCTTGTAGAATAAGGCCCAGCTTTATTTCTTTGGCCGAGTCCTTGGATGGTAGGGTATCCCGATCACTGGCAACATCTGCCAGGTTCGCTGATTTGAAAAGTGGCACCTTTTCTTTGGGTCGCATCTCGCCTGTCACTAATGGCCGGATCGAGCTAATGTAACATCGTTGTATTGGGCGCGTCGGGCCTTGGTGACCATCCATCCGGGGGTGGGACCTGGTCCAGGTGAAATAGCTGCCGTCGGAAACTAGTTCTGTTTCCCTGAAACCCTGGGTGCCACTCACACCCAACAACTCCACCCTGCGCGCCAACTACGGAAATAACAAACGTCACCTTGGTTTCAAAAATGCTGAGACTGATTAAAATAGTCTGTTTGGTATTTAACACGGCACCAAAAGTGGCAGCCTTTGATCCGGTTTGATTTATGCGGGTGAAATGGTCAAGTGTGTCTACCCCACCCACTGACGGCGGCCCGGCCGGCGGCGGCGGCAGTGATATCTCGGGGTTCGTATCGACTGACCTGTCGGGTCACTCTGACTCGTGATACCGACACCTGTCCCGAGAAAGCCCGGCCGGCAGGTGCGTGATTCTCCGTCAGGACGCCGTGACAGCTGGTACCAGACAATTAGTGATGAGTTTGCCGTCCATTAGCGCCGCATTAGCCGATATCGGGACCGGAAGCTGATATCATCTGTGAGATATGATCATCACAATTCATCTGGAGGGAGTGGAGCTGGTTTTTGTTTGTTTGTGTTGGTTACGCTGCTGTTGAAATCGGTAGTTTCTAGGTCAGATTCGGTCACCACGGCCCTGTTTGGATAGCGTGAAAACTTCTGCCCAAACGTAAGCTACACTTACGGTGACGTGTTGCGGCGACCTTGTTGCTCCGAGCCGAAACTAGTTAGTTCTGCTCCAGCGACATCAGAAGAGGAAGGTCTGCAGTTGGCTGTCACCAGACTTGTCGGAACAGAGTAGCTCTACTTTTCATCAAAGCGCGTCCCGATTTCATTCCAATTGGGCACAAAATCTAAATTTACAACCAGTACTTTTGAACGGTAACAAGGAGCTTAAGTTCGACAAGTTCTGTCTGAGGAGTGGGATTTTTGTCAGCAGTAGTTTTAAAGTCAACCGGCCCCCTCACTTTTTACTGGTGGGGACCCATACGGCTGTCACTTACGCTCCGGCCGACAGGCCACAGTAGCGCTCCAACTGCTCATTCGGGAGTGAATGTAAGAGTTGTCTCCATTCAGTACAAGGGTGAAACCCTACACTGCTGACGTGAACAGTGGCTTCTTCCAGGCTTAGCTTTCTTTCTACTAATGTGTGTTCTTTTATCAGCTATTATAGCTGCTTTCATGTCGTGTTTGTTCTAGCGATACATGTGGTTTGAATGTGTATTAGGTCCATGTTTTGATTGACGGGGAAAACGTTTTGTCTGATGTCGGGTTTTCACTGCCTAATAACGATTTTTATTGGTCATTGACACCCGTATCTTCCTGCCAGTCCTCATCACTGACCTCGCTTATCGGCTTGGGGCCGATATCTCTTCGAAACTAGTCACTTGGTTGGGATCTACTCATTTGCTCTGTAAAAAAGTGAACATACGCGGTGTCAACGGCCAACGGTCAACGGTGTCAACGGAGATACAGCCGCCGTCAGACGGATGCCGTGGCGACAATGGAGTTCAGAATGGTGAAAAACGTTTTTTGTATTAAAATGGATGGAATTAGGGTTTGGGGAAATGCTTTCTGGCCCCTGCCCCCCCCTTCCCCTGATTTACGCTTGGCATTTGCTGATAGTCGTTCAAATATTTTTGTTTTAAATTATTTTGTTCATATATTTGTTCTGATCATTCTATTCAGTTTTATGTTAGGTGTCACCACTACCTACCTATACCAACTTGTTGTCATTCAATGAATTTTGAACGTTGACTGCCGTAGGTAACCAAAATTGAACGCCTGACTGCTGAAAAGTGTTACACTTGGACGTTGTTGGACACCTTGGCTGGACCAACTCTTTTGTGTGCAATCGTTTAACACTCAGTGCACGCTCTTTTCAAGCATCGTATCCTTTGCCCGGTGGACCCCTCCCCCCCCCGGCAGATGCAATCATCGCCGCCTAATGAGCCGGCCTGTAATTACGGCGTGTCGATGGAGCTCGGACCAGCGCCGTGGAACGTGCCCGGAACACCGCGCGGTGGTGGCTCGCCAGCTGTTCCCCCCCTCACCTGGCACGGAGTATCACCCCTCCCCTCCGGTGCCACAGTGCCACGGGCACCAGTCACGGCCGTGGCGGTGCATTTGTCGAGCTCTCGGCCAGAGTCGGTTTCCGACGGTTCAGAGGCTCGGGCCCTGATTGCACCCCCATCCCGGATGTGGACGTACCATGAATTGTCTGTGCGCCGTGGTGCGACCCCACGGGGCTGTTCTTCAGTAGGAAAGAAGTGGCGAAGGGGAGATCGGTGTCGGTAGCTTTTGGTGGAGATGACGTTTTCCAAGCCTGGAAAATCAGTGCAGCTCAGTCCTGATGTGGTCCCTTTGTCGGTATGGGTTTCCAGATACTAGGGGCATGAACTTTATCTCTAGGGGTGCCTGGGCAACCCCAATGAAACGTCAAATTAGTCTTAACCATTCCTTTAGATTTGCTTAGTTTCCCTTTTAAGGGCTTTTCATTGTTTTCATGCAGTAGAACATGTCTGTGGGAAGGCTGAACACACCCTTTATACGAAACTGTTGGGGAAAGCGGGCTACAAAATAACCGCATGTGATAAAGGAATTTTTGTCCTACATGTTTCAGCAAAATAAAGACAGAATGACCTCAGACTCTGAACTTGCATCACTATACCATCCTTTTTAACATGGTGAATGATGACGTTATTTCAAATTTGGTCACCCCCAATCATTAAAAAGGTACACACCCATCCCAGAGTAAACATGTTCGCATAGCTCAGTTGCACTTGCTAAATTGGAGGCCGGTTTTCGTTAATGGCCGCTGTTTGACCCGGAAAGCTCCTGGTCTTACCTGATCAGTTGGGGCTTTGCATCTACATTTGATAGGTAGGTGGGTTTGATAGGTAGGTGGGTACCGTCCTCTCCTCTCCGGATAGATTCTTTGATCGTTACCGCGTTGTATTGTTTTTACTACGGCGGGCGGGTCCGCTCCATCGTGCATATTCGCGTCCGTTCATGAGACAGATCGTGAGCTCTGCGCAGTTGTTGTGCCGTTACGATTTCAGACATGTGCTATTCTTGAGCCAATGCATTACATTCTTCATATGCTCCAGTTTGAGCATCAGACCATAGCCGTAGAATCCGCACCATTTCCAGTTTTCGCGCCATGAAGTTCGCGCCATGATCACACCACGCGGAGAGCGCCCGCGGCGCTGCCGTCGCTGGAAACATTACAGCCGTCGCGACCGTCGCTTCTGCGTCATTTCTGTCGACTTCTGCGTCAGTGTCGTTTCTGCTGCCGCCTGTGCGCCAATCCTCGTCTCGCTCCGCACCCGTCCAGCTGCCCATTTCGGGGCGGCGCGGAGGGGGAGGCAGCCTTATTGTCCCTAGGAGCGGCGCTGCAGAGCAAGTCAGCTCGGGCCATTCAGAGCGACGACTGATGGCCGCATTTGCAGCTGAATGGAAGGGGATTAACTCGGAGGGGGACTGGTGTAAAGCTTTTCCTGCGGTTTGTTCGTGCGGCGCCAACATGGGATGGAGGGGACCAGAAAAACCCGCGCTGGGAGTGAGGCTGCTGGATGGTTGGTTACTGTTTGCAAAAGTGCAAATGCAAAATGTGTTGTGTCTGCGGTGATCAAGCAGTAATATGGTATGGTGAACACAGAGCCACATCAAAGTGCTATTCAGTACCCACGATTTCTGTAAATAGCATAATTACATTGCGTGTTTTGGGCCGTTTTGTGCCCTCCATTGTGAGAACAATCTTGTTTATGAGAGTATTGCTACATTCTTTCTCGGTGCTTTTCAATTACAGACGAACAAGGACATTTTTCGAAAGGAACTTTCGAAAGGAAAGGAACGAAAGGAAAGGAAATTGTGATTGCCATTTTCTGAAAACTGAGCGCGTCAACATTTAAGGAGAGGAATGACCTTTCGCCGTATGAAGTAAATGTCAAAGCTGACAAAAGAAAGGAAAGGCGGCGTTTCGTGCCAAAAATATAAATAAGATGGCACTACTGCACCCTGCGGTCACACTCCATACGTGAGACTGTCTCCAAACTGGCAAAAGGAGAGAAAATAAAGCTTAAAAACACATAAAAGGCTTAAAAGGGGTAAGACAAAACAGCAGTCAAGAGAGTAAAGACGTGTGGAATGTAAGCACGTTTTGGTTGTGAGCCATAGTCAGCTGATTCACCAGATATAGAAATGCTGTCTGTCTCTCTTATCTTTTGACAGCTTTGACATTTACTTTTTAGGTTGAAAGGTCATTCATTCATTTGTTTATATTTTATGGTGCCTTCTCCATCAAACTCTCCGTGAACTTAAAGTATTCAACAATTTCCAACGCGAAGCTCCCATTTCGCACAGCCTTACTTAACACGCGCCCCGCTGGCGTCCCTGGCATGACGCGCCCCGCTGGGGGCGTTTGTGCCCTACGTATCTCATTTCCACGAAAGCTAAAGAAAATTACGGGCGGTGTTCGAAAGCTGTTGACCATACGAATATATTCCATACGATGATTTTTATGTCAGGTCAATATTGAGGTCAGCGTAGGTCAAAGCAGGCTGCATGGGCTTACAACAAGGCAGTGTACGTTTTCCTCTAGATGTTTACTCAGCGGAGCTAAAGAAAATGTTTATACATCATTGGATTTTCTCATCGTGGTGAATTGAATTATGTATAGTATGACCTTGCTATGTCAGATGGTGAAATGACCTGACCTCGAGCTAGGTCAGGGTCACAGAGTGACCCGGTAGGGTCATGTTGCATATCAATAGACTCCCGTGACAATATAAGCACAATGCAAGCAAAATGGGAGCTTTATCTCAATTCAGTGAGAAGTTATTGGCAAAACAATTACTCTATGCTACTGTGACCTGACTTGGCCTTGGAGGGTCAGATACTCAAAACTCAACTTCATGGTCAAGATCGTAGTAAGAATAGATGGTTTGAGGATTTTCAGTTTTGTCTATCCATTATTTTACTGAAAACGAGCCCATTCTATTTCTCACCAAAGACTTATAATGGGGTGACCAAAACATTGACCCCATTTTAGGTCAACAGTATCGAAATTCGAGATATGAGATTTTAGACCTAATGACCTTATCATATTGTGAAAGTTTCAAACTGATCGGTTCCGCTGATGTTCCCTGGGCGCCGCTTCAAACTCGGGATCTTAGGTTTTGAGGTCGGGTCACTTGCAGAGTTGTGCGTTTCAGAATTTTCTAGAGTCGACTCAACTCAACTCATGTGCTGGAGTGGTCAACTCAACTCTGGCTCAACTCATTGTCAACAGTTCAGTGAGCCGACTCAACTCCGACTCAATGCTAAATCATCCCGACTCAACTCCGACTCAACTCACGACTCAACTCAACTCAAACTTGGATTCAGTTTCGAAATATATAAATAAAGGATGAATAATATAAATAAATAATAACAAATTAATAAACCACTAAAAGCCAAGCTGCACAGAAAATGAAGATAGATGGATGGTAGATAAATTAATTTAAACATTAAAAATCAATTATAGCCAGAACCATGGATATTTTTTTCTTCAGACTGTCACTGCCATATAAAGCTGCCCACTATGTTGCAATTATTTCTGAAGAAGCCTTGCTGTTTAACCAGGTGCATGGAATGGAAAGGAACTTAAATGGGTTAAGGTTACAACAAAATAGGGAAATAATTTCCCTATATACTCTCAGAAAAGGTCCAGCTAAAAACATGATCTCACTGTATTTTCAGGATTGGTAAGGTAATGCTTTTGTTTCTGTTAAAGAAGGATGCTAGATAATTATGCTAAATGGAACATTTAGCAAACATTCCTATGCCATGAGGTGAACCAATATCTACGCTATAATTACCAGAGTACCTGGTTGCAACTGCAAATTCTAAGAACTACAGCAAAACCTAGAAAGTAGTATACCATATCAATACTATGGGACAATAGAAATGGAAATTTTATCATCGTGTTGCATTAAATACATTCATATTTTTAAACCCGATACAATTTTCAGCTTGAAACCTTCAATACAGCACATACCTACCTATCACACTTCAAAATGGTAGCAGTTTGATAATTGCCAATGTATACGGCTTTCCAAATAAAATATGGACGACGATCAGTCACAACCAGTAGCAAGAAATAATTCGCCTGATTCCGCAATAATGGTATTTCAATATTTTGTCAAATCAGAGTCAAAACTTTTCTGTGCTAACAGTAAGAACTGCTTTTAATAGGTAAAATTAAAGCAGTAGCTGCAGACGGCGCATTTAAGACAAAAGAAACGATTTCATATGTGGTTTAGAAACAATCACATCACTTTGTTAATTATCACGTGACTTCTACAATGTTTTGTCTTGAAGCTACTTTAGCTTGATCCTATCCTAAGGAAGTTTCAAAGGTAGGCAAATTCAAACTTATTCAACATATTTACGTACTGAGTCAATTTTTGTCTTCAACTCATTTGACTCGCTGTCTTCACAACTCAACTCAACTCAACTCATTGACGTGGTGTGAACCGACTCAACTCAACTCAACTCACCTGTCTAATTTTTCGACTCAATTCAACTCAACTCTGAGTCGAACGAGTCGGAATTTGAGTTAAACTCCGACTCTGACTCATGAGTCGCACAACTCTGGTCACTTGACCTTGAATAGCTCCTTGACATGACATGACTTCACCTAAACAATTTTATCAGATGTGTAAAATTGGTCAGGGGTAAGTTACTGTAAGTTTCGTTGTGCTGCGTCTCTTGGTTCTTGCGTTATCTGGTGAAAACCAGGAGGGGGCGAAATTCGCCCCACCGGGGACGCGTGTTAAGCCCCTCCACCTGGTACAGGCTCGGAGTGTCGGCGCCGGAGCTGGACAGGCGCGACGTGCAGTCGGTACGACCATCCCTGCGCTTCACTTCCCAGGAGCGTGAATCGGCGGCTTTGGTGCTGTGGACAATGGACCGGCCGGTACAATCGTGTAGCCAGAGTCACGCTTCAGTTGTCCATGCATGGGCCGGGCTGGCTGCACGCCGGCCGGCTGCAACACCGGAGCTCTTGGCCGGCTGACTCACTGATCAGTTGTATCGGCAGATCTCTCGGTTTGTACATCCACTGACCTGTGGTAACACCTGAATTGCGGCTCTACTGACACACTGACCCATCACTACAGGGGCGGCCAGAGAAGGTGCTTCGAGGTGGGGTTAGCTTGGTCTGATTTACCATGCCGCGATGTAAGGATAATGTATGCATGTCTCAAAGGTTGTGGCAGGGGCGTGGATTTTTGGAAATTATTGGAGTGCCCAACTTTGAGACAATATCAGAAGTGATCATTTAAAAAGGGGTGGATTAAAGCAATTTGTGTTTTATCTTTCCCACAGTCCTGCTGAACTGTATAAGAATCATTCAAAGTTCTTGAAAATTAAACACAATAAAATGTAAAATATAGTTTATCACTTCCACATTGCATGAGGGGGATGCCCGGGCAACCCCGAAAAGTTATACATACACACCACTGCGTTGGGGGCATGGTATCCTGCCATATCCCAGTTCCGAAGTTCCTGGGCAGGTTGGCTGTCCAGATATCTGGTTCTTATTTAGTTGTTTGGGCTTTCGGGCGCACGAACCTCTTCAGGTTATATAGCGCCCATAGACATCTGGTTCTATATCTCTGTTTACCGACGGCATCACCCGCATTATTGTCTCCTCTCGAGCTTTGTAAGCAAGGGGGTAGGGAATGGTACCCTAACCATAGTAAAATAGGATGCCTCCCTAACACTGTTTTCGTTTTGTGATGGGGCTTTTCCATCACACGCCTCTAAAAACGAAGGAGTTAAGGAGGTTTGGTATAATTTGGCGAAGGAGATTCCAAAATACCCACATTGGCTAAAAGAAAAACGTCAGGAACAAAATCTCAAATTCTAATTTATGAAAAAGTAATTTGGTTTCTTTGGAGTCAACTACTTGGCTTCTTTTGGCAAAGAAACATGACAACCTTCCTTGAACCCTTCTTCATGTAGGGTGCTGGAACAGCCTTATAAAAACTGGATGCGGTTTTTAGCCGCTGGTCCGTCCCATTGCTCCCCAGTCCTTCCCCAGGAGACGTTCTGAACTGCGTTTATGCATTTGCATTTTGCTCAAAATCTGCACGGCATCATTTTTAGACCTGCCTGGGTTATTTTTTTCGAGTGTTTCAAGTTCTCTGCAAGTTGAATTTCCTATCCTGCCTTCCCTCGCCTAGGCGGAACCCTTGCACCCTGAAATAAGCGATGACGCTACTGTGTGCATCGCCTTTTGCCGGCTGTAAGGATCGGTCCTCGCGTGACTTGTCCGGTTCCGACGTCATTCAATGAAGTTGTGTCCTCCCTGTGATGGAAAATCGTTAATGGGAACTCTGTTGATGCAGTGGTGCGTGAACGTCGCCAGAGGCGCTTGACAAACCGTTGTTGAATAATTGGTAACATGTACACTTTGCGAAGACTGTAACGGTTTTCGGCTCAGTGGTGAAAAACTATCCTTCATTAAATGCACTTGTTTCCGCTCCAAATGTAGTTTTATCATCGTAGAGTTTTAGGCGCTTCAACATCTGGCATTGCTCCTTAGTACCCCTCGGTAAGGAGCAACCTGATTAATTAGGTAAGGAAATGTTAAATGTGGCGTGCAGAGTGTAGCTTGGTCGATGTTATAAAATGGAAGGTAAAGCGTTTTTGCAGCTAATGTAGTTTAGTTTTTTTCCGAAAATGAACCATCGCAAATCATGAGGTCTGCTTTGTCCTTTAGATATACGTGCTTGGCTGCGTCTTTATTCGTCTAGCTCCTTTTCCCCAAATTCTAAACACATCATGATGAATTGCGCCATAACTTCCGCCTTGTTTTCGGGTCGGTTTGGCGGACATTTCTCCGGCGCCGACCCCGCGCCACTGCCGCCCCGCTGCCTCCGGCCGGAGCACGTGTGTCAGCTGCAGGTCGCTTCATCACGCTGCTGCCGGCAGCAGCGGCGGCAGCAGCTCCTGCAGTCAATCTGGAGGAATCCCGCCGCCGCGCCGCGCCATGTTTACAAATAAGGCGGGGTTCTCGGCTGGGCTCTAACAACAGGAAGGAGTTCAGGCAATGGTCCCGAAATAGGGTGGTGTTAGCTGGAAAAATAAGAAGAAACTCCTTATGAACTCATTGCCATGTTGGAGCCTTAAAAGCAGAAGGGAAAACCAGGAAGTAGGGCGAAAATTCGATTCTCTGATATCGGAATTCTGTCCCATGTCAAATAAATAGGGCTTATAAAAAAGTGGGGAAATCAAAAGAAGCAGAGTGTGATAAGAGTTGGAAGAAAACTATATGTATAGCTACGCGCTCATGACTTGCTTATTTTCTTTCCGAAAACAGCATTAAATCATCGTTCGTTGACCGTAGCTTGAGCATTGCAGCCACTGTTTTGCTCTCAAGTTTAACTCGAATGGCCATTTGCCTTGAATTGATGCGACTGCCGTATAGAGCCCAGACCATTTTATCACTGCCGCTCCATCTTCCCCCGCCTGAATGCACCCACGCTTTTGGCCGGGCCGGCGACTCGAGTGATCATGTTTTCCAGTGGATAACGGTGTCCGGGGACACGTATATATCGCTGCGCTGAGTTCAAACAAAACTTCCGTGCCATTTAGCGCGAATGGCCGATGCATGTATTCATGGCTGGCTATGATGGATTGCCGTCTGCGGTGGCTCGCGAGCGGCGCCGACTACGGCGGGGGCGAGCGCTCCGGCGCGACCCGCGAGGATGACCACTCGTTCCGCGAGTCTGATGGATGGACGCTTCATTCTGGCTGAGATACCATCGAGCTGGCGGCCTACTGTGCGCAGTGTGACTGGTTGGGGGCGATTTCTGACGGCGATACGTGTCCGCCGTTGACACTTAACAAATGGGCTGGTGGTTGGCGGGCTGGACCGCTGTGTGATCCAGACAGCTGATGACTCGTTAATCGATCCCGGGTCTGGTTTTTTTCTGTTCACGGCAACTGGTAGCATTTCGTTCAGGCGTGATTTTTGGCCGGATGAAGAAAAATTTGGGACGGAATCGGCTACTAAACGGATCGGGTTATTTTTAGTTAATTACGTTTTCAGAATGTGAGAGAATATATAGGTGGCAAGGATCCGCAACAAATGACGTGGATTGTGCTGATCATCATGGTATCAGTACGGATAATAACTGTCAGGGGCTGACAAAATGTGACAATCCTATTTCTTTTCGGTATCATCATTGACTTAAATATAGAATAAGCCGCTCTAACGAGTTAACGACCTTGCATGACTTAAAAGACTTATAGACATACCCATATCGTAAGTCGCTTAGGGTTTTCCACAGATAAGGGGTTCTGAGCTCTTTCGACTGCATTTTCCATCTTCCTTCAGTGTCACAGTTTCGTGCAGCAGTCAATTACGGTGTCCCTAAGAACGGAAAGCATTGCAACTGCATCTAAAAACCCAGATTGCTCTTTCAGTATGGAATAAGCCATTAGGCTCTGCATTCCACGTTGTCCCGTGCACAGTTCATAATTGAGAGAGAGAGAGAGAGGGAAAGTCTCTGAGAGTGGAAACATTATGATGCGTTCACTGGGACCAACGGCAAAGATGAGGTGGGATTTACCTGAACCTCACGCTCATCACGCATGTCTGTGGCCTCCACGACTTAAAAACAAATATATATGTTTCTGCAAAGTTCTTTCCTCAAACTGTCATATCGCATACGTTCGCCGTGCCCTCGTGAGGTCTTTACTTCTTTCCCCGCCGTTGGAATGCAGTTAAACTGTCTTGCAGGAGAAACAAAGATATAATTGAAAGTCTTAAGACTCAGATGACAACGTTGTCATAAACCACTACCCACACCAGGAGGGAGGGTACTCACCAGGAGGGTGTATTTTGTACTCAGTGTGTGATTGTGCCATAGAAAGATTGCTGAGAGGCTTCTCATGGTCGTTTCTTTATTTTCTGATGGTATATCGTCTTAATTAAAGAACTATTGTGATTAAACAATCAGCTAAATATTTGTATTCCGTTTCGCTCGCACCTAGTCATGCATTGGTCTCCAATCACCCAGTCAGAGGGTCAAATCATCTCATCCCCATTTAACTTATTTTTATCTCTGAAACCTTAAACTCGTTAACTCTCTCTAGCCAAAGAGACACATTCCTAAGGGGTTGCCCCAGCGCCCTCCGTTACAGGGGTGGGGCAAGGATGTCAGACATACCTAATTCGGCTAACTAGACCATCAAATAGTCAAATTGGCTAAAAGAAGCTGAGAAAAGTCTATTGAATCTTTGAAATGATGGAGTAACTTGACTTTTTAAAGTCAGTGTCCCAACTTTTTGGCTAATAAATATGAACCAAATAGACCACTGTTAACACTCAGCCGTTTTCCTGGAGGCTGTTGGAACAGCCCTGAAGTCTCGCTGGTCCGACTGTCACCAGCTCCCCTGTACATGCGTGGTCGAACACCACTGCTGGCAGGCGGGCTGTGTGTAACACCCGGGTAATAAATCAGCCTTCCGCGCCTCCCGCGTCGCCTGCGGCGCCGTCTCTGTCGCTGCCGACGCCGTCGTCTGCGGCCCCGGCGACGACGCGCAGCCGCGCCGAGTGCACCGCGCCGTGACCGAACGGTCGCAGGTCCAAATGGACTCTCATTAGTGGCGAGGCGGCCCTGGCCATTCGTCATCGGCTGCCCCCGCTCCTTCATACCGACAAAGGGATAGAACGGATGACTGTGGGTCCGTCTCTCTCTCTCTCTCTCTCTCTCTCTCTCTCTCTCTCTCTCTCTCTCTTCTCTCTTTTTCTCCTTCCTCTTTTCCATCTCTCGCTCTCTTTCTCTCTCCTCTTCGCTCTCTCACTCTCTCGCTCTCTCGCTCTCTCTCTCGCTCTCTCCCACACACACTGGTCGCTTGCTGCTCGTGATTGTCTCGCTCTTCTTCATATTTCCCATGTACTTCTCTTCATCTATCCTTCAGCTGAAAACTTGCCCCCTAACATGCTCTAGCAATAACGGTTTCCAAGTTGCATTTGAACGGCTGCAGCATCGGTCATTTGCCACAGAATGTTTGCAATGTTCTTACGTTTCAAACATTCGTAGATACCAATCCCCCGGATGTGCCTTTCGGGCACTGCTCCCTGGTTATACTGCCGCCCTCGTGAGTATCGACGTATAGATCAGCCCCCACGGCATCGATTCAGTAGTAGCGTCGGTAGTAAATGCCGCCTTCATTTCTGCATTATAGCACGTCAAGCAGTGTTAGCTGTTGCCAGTATGGAAAGTGCATTAGTTGAAACGCCATCAGGCGTTGCACAGCGGCCACAGCTGCAGCCAGCGCCCTATCGACTATTGATATGATCCCCGAACGTCCTAATTAATGCTGACGTCAGCGCCCGGGCCACATGGTTCTGTTACGCCTCAGGAGTGATAGGACACAAATTGATTATGACCGTGCCAATCAGCTGTCGTCTAGCCGGCTAAAACTACGCTCGGGCGCAATATGAGCTCGAACTGACCGATCAGTTTTGTCGTTCGCTCAGTGGGTTTCCTTCTCTGCGGTTGTCCGTGTGTTTCCTGGTGGTGTGCCACACCTGGCGTCAGAGTTCCGCTTTGGTCGATGATCCCATCGCGGTCTGGAGCGTGGTGCATAGTTGACATCTCGCGGCTTCCAGCCTCCGAATCCAGTAATGCCATATGACGGCTGGTGACAGGCTTCCAATCCCTAATCCCGGTACGTTCCGCGGAGCCACCGCAGTTATTGAGATGCATACAACATCCGTTCATGATGCGGTCAGGATGCGAATGTAAATTCGCATTACACATCACAAATCGAACGACCAAAAATCCATTTCACGATGCATAGAACTCAATGGCATTGTGGACAAGGAGCACACATTGTTCGTCCACCAGCGGTCCCGTCGCGTGGTCGCGGGCCGTCCCGCCGGGAGCATATCACCTCGGGCGCCGCTGCGTCGATACGGCAGTAACACCGCCTGTCGCCGGAGTTTAAAGGCACCGCCAGTGATCGCCCTGCGGCGATGGACCGTCACGTGCGCCGCCAGGCCCGGTCGAAGCCGCAGTTAGCCGGAGAAGTGCACAATCGCGGGACTGTGACGGGCGTGCGTGGCGATGTGAGACGGGGAGAAATACTCTGCCGGATAACATGCGTGTTTCGGCAGTTTTACTTCGGGTACGTCTTCGTGGTTTGGGTGGATTTCCTTAGCGAAGTTCAACCACGAAGCGGTCGCGTATGCGCCGTAACACATTCAAACGTTAGGAACACTGAAGGTATTGTTTTGTATTTTCGTGTTTTTGGGTGGATGCCGTATATTGTCGTGAAAGAAAAATAGTATTTTCAACAGGGTCGTCGCCACCATGGGGCTATGGCCAACATAAATTTGTGGACGCCCTCCACCTGATTCAGGAGGCCCCCGTTGATGCTTAAAGTCTGGAATATCCTCTTCAGTATCAAAGAGCCTAGCCTACCTGCCTATAAAGTAGGCCTCTTCATTGACATTCAGGAGACCTCATTGGCTATAAAGGAGGCCCATAATGACCTACCTAAAAGGCCCCTTTACCTAGAAAGGATTCCCTCTTAACGGACCACATAGGCGGCCCCCTTATTTATAAAGCAAGTCCCTAAATTGCTTATTGAGAAGACCCCGTTACTTATAAAGGAGGCCCAATGATCTACGTGGAGGCACCTTTACATATAAAGAAGGCCCCAAACAGCCGACAAAGGAGGTCTCTTCCTTATAAAGAAAGCCACTAAATGACATACAAAACGGAAGCCCCTCAGGACAGGGATAGGAGGCCCCTCTGATCCCAGCCCGCATGGAAAGAAATCCATGGCGACGCCCCTGATCTTCAATGTAATAGCAATGAGATACCACTTTTGGCTTTACATGGCTAAATATTGAGAGGAATTTAACCGCAAAGTGGTCGCAATACGGTAACAAATTCTTACAATTGGGACCTTTATTTGATTTATTGTTTCATACCTTCTCGGAATTAGTGCAACTCTTGAGACGGATAACGCAACGTTGCCTAGTCAACTTGGATTGTCTGGCTAATTTAACTAACTAACGATTGACTGGCACATGACCTTATCTAAGTCTCAGAATTGAAGCCTGGAATAGTAGTTTTATACCATTATGATGCGTATGTGACATTCTGATCGGCGTAACACAAGGCGTCATAAGCATATGCGGATTCAGGGGCAGGTGGCTTTCCCTCCAGCGACCTGCACGGTGCCTCTTGGAACCACCTCGCCGTGTCCTGAAACTTCTTTTCTTCCCCTTCCCCCTCCCCCCACCAGGATGCAAGTAGTGGCGTCCCACACCCCACTATGCAATTTGGCGCTCCTCTGATAGGACATACTTGAGACTTGGTGCCTCTCCCATAGGCAGATCCAGGATTGCTAACGAGGGGCACCTTCTCGGGGGAGGGGGAGCCATGCGTACCAGGAGCGCCACTGTTGACCGGCAAAACAATCAAATGGGCGCCAGATCTCATCTGTGGCCGACGATTTTTGCATCCTGTGAAAGCGACATTTCAGGGTGCGCAATCGACCTTTCGGGGGGTCGGTCGGGGGCGGGGGGCACCTGGACCCTCTTTGCCCCCTGGATCCCCCTATGGCCCCTGGCCTAAACGGCGCCCTTTCAAGGTTCAGATTGCGCCCTCTGAGCAAAGTGCCACCTTTCATCGAAAATCCTGGATTTGCTTGTGGTCCGTTACGGTATGTATCAAACATTTTAATGGCGGTAACGAGGCGTCATGAGATTTCGGCGCAGATTCTTAATCCTGAAATGCCTTCACTACGAGCAAGTAGAAAACGTTTTGTCTTGCAGCTACGTGTAATAGGATTGACCGCAGCAGTCTACGCGTCGTGAAACCCGAAGGCTGGAGCAGGCCCTAACTGACGGAGGGATTCGCGGAACTGCCGTACGTGTGTCTGCGCTTGCAGCGGCGGTGTGGGGGACGGCCATTTGGCTCCTGCCGTGACCGTGTCGAATCACCCTCCGGCCTCAGGACCAGTGTGATACACGGCGGTGGGCAGCCGGCCTGATTTGACGACACGGTTACCCGGCACACAGGAGTGGCGCATTCAGAGAACGCACTTCGGCACGCACTGTTCATTAATGTCGTACACGATCAGGACCAAATATGGCCAGAAACAGGCGAAATGCTGCGATATGAAACGGAACATCGTAAAAGAAATGAATGATCATTCATCCTATTTGAATAAAAACTTTCCGTAAACTCATACACGACTTTTTGGTCTTATTTTCTTTTTCTTTTTCTTTGAGTGAAATAATCAATATTTGATGGCAAATTGTATGTTGTATCAGAACTTTGTCAACGAATGTAACTGTATAATTCATTTCCCTACTACACGTGCGGACAGAACCCAAAGTCCTTGAAAGTGCGGAGACCGATTGGAAAAAACGCACCTGGCACCGGGATTCGTCTGAGTACTGGAGCCGTTTAGTCCTTTCTCGCGGTTGGTACGAAAACAGTGTGCACCAAGACTGCTCATGTATCCGGGGTAAATGAGTCCAGCCCAGCGGCCTGGCACGCCACTCTGGGTTCTGGCACGTCCCCCGCCCCGCCCCCTGCCGTCCCCGCAGTGGGGCCGTTACGTGGCGGGCGCCACCTTGCCGTCGGTCATTGCGGCGCGTGCCGCATCAAGCGCCGGGCCGCGATGAGCGCGCCAGGTATGTCTCCGCCGCCGTGTCACCACCGCGGAAGTCAGGCCGCCTACGGCTGTGGTTCACAGCCTCGTGGCTGTGGTGGTTGGCAGTTGGCGAGACTCATTATTGCTAGCTGCACATTGCCAAACGTAACAATTAGTGCACACTGATGCAATTTCCGCGGGGTGTTGTGGACACGTGTACGGTGATTTCAGAGATGTCTCGGAGCTGCTGGATTTTGGAAGGTATTTATTCAGGTGATAGTTAGACGGACCTACCCACTGTGAAGGAATTGAAACTCAACTATGGTGTCGCCGCCTTTTAGCTGTGGCAGCGAGTTTTAGTCGCCAGTGCTCTGTCATTGACACAATTTCCTTGTGTGACTTAAACGAATAAGAGAAGGATTTTTTCCGCTCCAATGCATCAGATGTTCCGGAGGCGAGAGGGGGGGTGATGCGTGGGTTAATGGTTGAGCATCTGCCTTCTCAGTCACGGGTCCCGAGCTCAAGTTCCGGCAGATGAGATGATGATACTATGATATATGATGTAGATGATATGGTGGTTTGATGACATGGGGTGCTATATTGAATTAGTCCTGACTGGGGAAGTGCGAGGAACGAGGCTTTCGTTCCCCTGATATTTATATAACTTGGGCTGAAAAGTATGCCCCATCAACTCACAAGTTTCCGGAGCCAATATTCGGGGTTTATAATTTATATGTGTTTGAGTGGAAGTGCTTGATACGTTTCCCCTTTAACACCACTTAGCGTTATTTAAATGAACTTATAGTGGGTTCGAAAAGAAGGTGAGCTTGTGCGCCTATCTCGGTCTTGCGTGAAACCCTTTTTTAACTCGAAGCCATTTTTGAGGGGGCAGCGCTGCCCCCCTGTCCCGAGAGCGGTGCCGGCGCGTGAGTTCGGTGTCTGGGGCGTGGCCGCTAATTTAAATTGGGCCAGTGTGGTTTGGTCAGGCTCCAAGCTGGCCAGTGGCGGGCCATCAATCTCGCCCGAGGGCGAACGGGTCAGCCTCGGCGTCGTGGTGAAAACTAAAACACGCCGCGGTCGCGTCCAATCCCCCCACCAGTCGCTACACTGTTTTGACAGGCAGTGATGCGCCATAAACAACAGGTGATTCAGTAGGGGCTAGCTGCGGCGACGTTGGCGGCGTTGTTTTCACCTCTGAACCGTGGTCGGCCCTCAACCCCGCTGGACTCGGTGGAATGCAGAACCTCACGTCGCTACATTCCGCCACAGTGGCCCGCTCACACGTGCGCTGCCGAGAAATAACGAGCCGGCGTCAGTGGGCCTCAAACCTGCGGCTGTACTAACTGAATCAGAGCCGGGCCGGCTTGGTGAGTAAACAATTGTCGGCCCCCTGTCTGTCACACAATGCCGGGTCGGCTCTGACCAGCTCTGGCAGCAGCGCCGTCGGGTCGCCGATGGAGCGGCCAGACTCTGGCAGGAACTGACTGCTGGAATTTTCCGCCATTTCTCTCCATGGGAGAGGGGCTCTGGGGGTAATAATGTCATTGCCCTGCCTAAACTCACCGGCTTTTGCCTTTATGTAAACACATTATTTTCTTTGCGATTTTCTGGGCCTTGTTTCCGTACATGTCAAACCGCCGCACCAAGCTCACCAATTTGTACACGGCATGCAACTTCAACATTTGCAAATTCAACATTCAGTTGCATGCAAATTTAACATTTGGCCAGAGCGCACGTATTCAGAAACGAAAGAGCTTCTTACCACGGAGAGGTCAAGTATAAGAGCAGGTCAAAGTCTGAAGGCGGGAAGAGTATGGTGTCAGAGAAACACAGTGTCTAAGTGTCCTCAGTGTCTAGGCACGTGTTGTAGACATTCAACTTTAGGTCGTTGTGTTGCGCTGCTGCACGGTTATATTAATTTTCACCTATAACTGATTCAATCACTTGCAAGAGGATCAGATCACATTTTTGCTTAGCTGAGGGTCAACGAACGTGGCGGGATTTTTCGTGATCGACTGACTATCCGGCAAGGCTAGGTATGTCAATGCCCTTTCTTGCAAACAATTGCATTGTGAACTGGTCTCATTACGAACTGAAAACGAAATACTCTGTTTATGCGTATTTCTTAACTTCAAGCAGACACGCCGTACTAGCATTGAGCAAGCTGGTGTGTGGACTCAAAAGTATGTTCTGTAATAGACGTGTGGCGACCGGGCATAGTTTGAACAATATCTAATCTATTATGAATGAAGCCGTATTGCGCATCTTAAGTAGGTACAATGTTAGGGCCCTGACACGCTTAGTGAAGAGGGGGAAATCAATCCACCTTTTACATTGATGCCAAGTTTCTTGAAATTCTGAGCTGATCAGGTTTTTGGCATTTGCATTTGGCACAGGCTACGGAAATTTATTTATTAATTCATATCACCAACAGATGCATATCCATTTACAGGCGAAGTCCGAGTCTAAAGATAAACACAATATGCTTCAAGTAAATGACACGGATCTCACATGATAACAATAAAATGCATCAACATAAGTTGGGATGTTCCTCCCCGAGTATAAATGATTCTGGCAAAACATGAATTAAAAGCTAGAGAAAATGCATGGTCTAAAAGTTACCTGCTGCGGCGATGGCGCTATCTCACAGCAAGTACATCGGGGAACGGATGTATGTTAAAACATTGACTTTAAAACTGCTAAAATATTCTACAAATGATTTGGAACCGGAGCATGATAAGAAAGCATTCATTACCCGCGGCATACGACACAAAAGCCCCTGGCCCACAGTCCTCACGCGCCCGCGCCGCTCCGCGAAAAGATGACGCGTGCAAGTTGATCGAGATGACACGTGTAGAGGAAATTTACTTAAAACAATTTCAGAGTCTATTTTTCCACAATAAATGATTTTTAGAAAGAGCAGATCGTGTTTAATTCTTCGAGATCCAAGAGATACTACGCCAAAATGATGCATGAGAGCGTCATAGGACAATAATAAGCATGGTCTGATTGTGTGATAATTTAGCCGTAGAAGGAACTTGTGCTGCACTCGATCAACTCGCACGCCGTGAGATTTGGCCGCACCTGCCCAGATCACGCTGCAGTACTCCAGATGAGAGCGTTCGTCGGCATAAAATGCTGTGTAAGTAAATAATTTTTTTCAAATTTTGCTGTTTTTGAGGCATTGTGGAAAGATCGAATCAGGAGACCTAGAGCCCTGTTGGCTTGTTTTACTACATGGGATACGTGAACCGAGAATGCTAATTTATTGTCCAATATTACACCTAGGTCACGAATTTTATCTATCGAATTGAGAGCAGCGTTCCCAATAGAATATTGCGTCCGGACAGGTGTGCACCTGAGGGTCATCGTGAACGAGTGAAATTTTGAGGGATTTAGTATGAGGCCCAATCTGACAGACTACGACTGCAAGCGATCGAGATCGCGTTGCAACAGCAGCCCGTCAGCTGGGGCGGTGATTTGGCGGTAAATTTTGACATCGCCAGCATACATCAAGCAATTTGAACCAATTTCACTTGGAAGGTCATTTATGAAGAGCGAAAATAGAAGCGGGGCCAATAAAGATCTTTCCGGTACACCCGAGGTTACTGAAACCCAGTCGGACGTTTTACCGTTCATGATGTCCCGCTGACGCCTATCAGAGAGATACGAGACAAACCAGTTTAGAGCCGAATCTTTCAGGTGATACGAATTTTTTTAGTTTGTGAATCATCAATTTGTGGTTGACACTTTGAAATGCTGCCGAATAATCTGTATGTATGGCGTCCGTCTGGTATCCCTCCGATATGACCTCCCACGCCGAGCTCAGATGCGTCGCAAGGTTGCTGGAGCATGACCGATGAGGTACAAAACTGTGCTGCTCAGGGTACAGCACCGGCGAAACATGCCGAAACAGCTGGTTATAGACAAGTCGTTCCATTTTTATAAAAAAATTGGAAGTAGGGTGACAGACCGATAATTTGATGGATCTTTTTGTCGTTTTTTTAAATATTGGAAACACATTGGCCTGTTTCCATTTAATAGGAACCTTACCAGCTGTGACGGACATGTTGCATATTTTTGTGAGTGGTGCAACCGATTCTTCGGCACACTCTACGATGATTTTAGCGCTAATGTTATCTGTACCGCATGCCTTGTTTGGATCTATAGACTTCAGGGTAATTCGAACTGCATCCTCGGAAACATGAAAACAAGATAAGGTACCTACGGGAAAATCTGGTGCATGGGGAAGACGCCGACAGAAGGTCTTGTAAATTTTCGTGCAAGGACAAGGTTCAAGAGGAACGCTTTTTCTGTGTCGTCTGAGGTAAGGCTTTTATCTGGTTTGAGCAGTTTTGTCGAAATGCTTCATTTTTTGCAAACACTTCTAAAAATAGTCCAATATCTTCTCGGATTGGTCCGCATGTCATCAGCCAGTTTCGTAAGGTACTCAGAGTACTTGGTGCTGATAATAGATTTAAGATTTCTGCGTTTTAAGTTAAAATCTCTTTTCTCAACGATTGCGCCGCATACGCCGAAAAGCTGTTTCCTTTAAGCGAAGCGCCGCCCGCACCGCACCGTCAAACCAGGGTGGACACTTCCGCTTGATAGTTACAGTTGGCACAAAATCAGCTATGGCTGATTCCAACAATCCATAAAATAACAGCTCGCCGAATAGGATGTCTGTTTAATTTCAAGGTTTTGTTTAGTGTTATATTTTGAAGTGAAAAATCCCTTAACATAAGTGCGCAGTACGTTTAAAACTCTCTGCTACCTAGCTCTCGTCTCTTGCTCAGGTGGTATGGAAATAGGCTTTATGATGATGAGTTTCTTAATGCATAAACTGTGAAAACGAAGGTCAAAAAGTTTTCCATACTTTACCATTACTAAGTCGTTATCATTAGCTTTAACATTTGCTTTGACGCGAATACTTGTCTTGATTAATTCAGGCTAAATCGCATAAAGCGCCACCGTGCACCAGTCTAGAGCAGGTACTGCGTGGTACGGATATTTGTTTGCTTAGATATGTTCTTAATCGGTTTAAAGGAAAGGGCCACTGTTTTCACGAAAATTAGCTCTGATCCAGGCCTTTGATTGTTTTGGTGTTCAACGTGCCAATGCTGCGTGACTCGTTACCGCATCCACGGATATGAGAACGATTAATTGATCATGCTTAGTGCCACGGACTTGCGATTTGGACCGATTTTGTGTCATTGGGACTGAAAACAAGTAAGATTTTGTGGCAGTGCCAATGGACCTACTGAGTAATCTCCTAAGTGAAGATGTTCGTTTTCCTCTGGTGCTTTACGGATTTAGTTCCTTACGTAAGGACAGGATTATAGGACGTCGGTGACTGCTCGTTTTATGGGATGTTTCTGTAAAACGCCGTCCTCAGAAAATGTTAACGAATGACGAAACATTTTGGAAGTGAAATTAGATATTTGGGGGCACAACTGATTGGTAAACCATGTATTGTGTATATTTTCAACTTTTTGGAAAGTTACCCCTGGTTCTGATCCGTCTGTAGGAGTGCAATCCAAGTCATTCATTCGCGATTCCGACCCGTAATCATGCATTGTCTTGCAGTGCAGAGCTACGTGACATTCTATCCTCGAGTTTTTCGATTCAATTGAGTAAATGAGACATGCAGCGCAGTCACAATGACGTCCATCATGTATTTTGTTAAAACAGGCAAACATATAAAAAATAGGCACTGCATAACAAAAAAGGTATCATACAACTAGAATTAAGTGTTTCAACAGACGGAAGGCAAACCGGCCAATTCATGTAGCTGTTCTAAACTCGGTGCAAGAAGCAAACCAGTCTAAGTGACGTCATGACAGCACTGCCTCCTGTCTGTAGTCTGCGACCTTGTCAGTAAGGCATTTGGGAAACGTGAACAACTGCATCGTAGTATCTGTGCACTGATTGCCGCTGTATTACACCTAGTCTGATACAACTTCATTCCTCGGGAATGCTTCCAACCCGATTTTTGTGTTCACAAACCGATGTTGTTCTTTACAGCCCATCGAACTGACATTGGCGAATCCAGGAGTAATTTTTGGAGGGGACCAAACCAACGTTTTGGGAGGCCAAATCGAGGAAAAAATCGCGAGAACATAGTACTTTCAAAGAAACACGGCTAAAATGTGATCATTTCGGGGGACAAAAAGATACTATGTTAGACTTTGGAGGGGGTCACGGCCCTTTGCCCCTCCTCTGGGATCTGCCTGTGAAAATTGTCACCACATAGTAGTAACGATATCTGTAAGAAAGCGATGGTTTGGGCTGGCTCGTGTGCAGAGGCGTGTAGAGCGGCGGTGTCGGCGGGGTCTGATCCGGCGCCGGGCGAGGTGGTCGGGTCCGCTGACGCTGCTTTGTCGCCGCCCAGCCGTGCAGTACAATGTGACAGGGCCGCCGCGGCTGAGATCACAGTCACCGGCCGCACGGCCCCCAGCTGGGGCGTGTCACACCCCCAGCGACGCGCCGGCCAAAGGTCAAGGTGCAGCCCGCCTTTGTTGGTGCGCTTTATAGCAGTTGTGCTCGCCTGCGGGTTAAAAACCAGGTGTCTTGTGCTTTTTCTTGTTTACGGGGGTATGATGCTTAATAGTAGGCAAGTACATCAAAGATTGAAGCAAACCAGGCTCAGATATTCTTCCTCAAGCAGATATAGAAATGACTATTAAATAGCGTGTCCACCGAGCACCGGCCGCGTCCCTGGAGAGGATCAGCTCCCCTCCCCGGCTGCTCCGCCGCCATCGTCGTGTGGGCGGTGAAGCAGCACCGTCGGCGCGGGCGGCGGCCTTTACGGCGCGTCGGAGCGTCTCCGGCGCGGCAAAAACGACGCGTCGTTACCGCGCCGGCGCCGGCGACAGTATGGGTTTTTGTGGCGCAGGGTCGACCCCCCGGTGGCGCGGACGGTGATGGACGACGGGGCAAGAACGGATCCCGGGCCCACGCCGTGCATTTCAATGGCGGGGTTTTTGCTCCACGCAGACGATGGGTATGGATTCTGGCACGGATCACTTGGTTAGCGGCCGTGCTGTGTGAGAGGTGTGTGTTAGCGGGCGGCCGGTTGAGCCCGTTTGGCTGGCTGATTTGTGGCAGTGCTGGTGTTGAAAGTGCCGTGTGGTGTAGCTTCTGGTTTCGCGGTGCAGCGGGGAGACGTAAACAATGTCGAAGGCTGCCGAGGATTTCTGGGCCGAGTCGGCGTATGGCATGGAATCTAGTGTATTCGATGGGCTCAAAACTGATATCGTTGTCTAAACATATAACACAGCGTCAACGCATGTACCTCATATCTTTCCCTGTGGCCAGATGAGCCAAGTGTAAGATGAGTCTGAGGACCTGTTTCCAGGGCATGCTGTTGCAGTCCGGGTGTTTTCGCGTCACCCCCGGCCGCCCGCTGTGTGAATATACCGCAGTTTATGTGTTTTGCAGCGTGCACACTTGTTGCACACTTTTTCTACATTCCTGGCGTCCCGCAGAAGGAGGCACCGTAGGTAAAACAGCCGCGCGGTGTCCTGACAGCCGCGGCCACGATTCTTGTGCTGCGAGACGCCCGAAACTATCCGATTGTTGTCAGTTGTTTCTCCCAAATCGTTCGATACCTACATCCTGATCTCCGCACAATATCAATAGCGCTAAAAGTGTGAACACAGCACCGCTTGGAATCTTCCCTATCATGAGAAGATTAGAGATATCGAGGTAACGCGTCCTCTCTCGTAAAGCTAATTAGTTACCTAGCTCTTCGTCGAACCAACTTCCATCGGCTGCCATGAACGTCCATGATGATTCACTTTGAGTGGGGTAGCCCTGAGGGCCGCAGCGGGGGTCGTCGCTCGTAAATTGCGCCGCAAAAATTGCGGCATAAATAACGCGGCCGTCGCCGCTAAATGAGCTTTGCCGCGATGGCCGCGTCCCGGCCGGGGCACTCCGGTGTTGCCGCTGTTTGTAGGGTACTGACGACCCCCGCCCCCGCCCCCCTGGTGGCCGTGGTCGACTCAACGGTCTAGGGTGCATTTTTCAGTAGGGAGTTATGTTTTCTTCGACTTGCGACTGTTATTCTAACATCTCACAGAGGCTGTTTGCACCATTTTCTTTGACCCGCTGTCGCGGTAGCTGCCTTTTGCATGTTGAGTATCCAATGAGCAGTTCTGGGAAAAACGAGTAAGTGCCAATGCAGTGATTTTTGCAGCTTTCTGACTGACAAATAGTCGCGACCGAATGTGATTGAGTTTATTACATCTCAAACCCAAATGGTCGGACCGGAACAACATTTTGGCACTGTTGTCTCTCACGTCGGCCCAGCGCAAATGTAGTGTTTAATTCAGAGCTGGGTGTTCGGGAAGTGAAGTTGACCGCCGCCCTGTGGGGTCGTGGACTCCTCGCCTTCGCTATCAGTCGGTCTGGCGTCCAGGCAACCAGCAGCGCGGAGGCGTTTCACCGGAATCCCAGCCAGACCAGTTTTGCCACAACGCTCCGTGGAACCAGCGCGACGCGATATGTAGGGATTCCGAACAACGCGGCACCGCGGAAGTCTGCTTAGAGATTCGCGGGCACGACGCCGGTTCAAGATGTAACTTTGCGCCTTCATTGTTGCAGTAGAATGTCAAGTTAAATAGGTAAACGTTTAAAAGTTGAAAGTCTTCTTCCGTTCAGGTATTTTGTGAGTTTTTTTGTCGTTTATGTGAGAAATATTGACCCTGTGTTGTTAGAGGTAAGGAGGTATATTGAGATTGGTGTACTTGGAAATTGAACCCATGATTCTAAAGTGTTCTCTCTTCTGGAAACAGCGCCTGTGAGCCAGATAGATGCAATATCTTCTTTTGCCTGTCCGTTGCATTGTGATTGCACTTAAATGGTTGGGATCACGAAGCCATACTAGTGGGTCACTAAGGCCTGTGAATTCGAACCATCAATGTTCAGTTGAGAACTTTGGTCCAGACAACATTGATTTAAGAATGACAGATTCACAGCTCCTCACATTCCACATCCTCTGTGGCCTAGTCAATCTTGAATGATAAAGACATTGCTGCGAAGCAGAAATTTTGGGGTTTATGACGGGATTCTTAGGACGGAAGTTCTGAAACTATTTTGTCCATATACATATTTTTATAAGATTTCGAGCGATACATTTCCCACAACGTTTTTGTGTGAAGCTCGCTTTTCTGCGATGGAGGTGTAAACAAGGAACCTGGAAAAATATGTGTATCTTACAGAGCTCAGAGGTTAGAAATTGTTGAAGAAAATAGAAAAATGCCTTCTCCATTTGCTTTTTCACTGCGAATTGCAATGCTCCAGAAATATTGTTCATTGGTGCAACTAGGATAGTGGTAACCAATTAACCCTTTCCTATCAACAGGTGTTTATTTTTAAGGCTGGGCTTATGCAGTCCTATCACTATTAAAGGGAATGTGGCACCTTCACAACGTGATTTTAACTGAGATAGCCAAGTTGTAAAGCCGGTCGGAAAACCCGGTACTCCATAATTCATTTGCTTGGATCTCGATATTTCCGTAGAAAAAAGCTAAAACCTACCTGACACCAGCCCCCCTCAGCCCCCGTCGCCGGCGGTTATTGTTGTGAGCTACTGGTGTGACGAAATATGCTGACGTCACGATGAGCATCAGCCAATCGAAGCCCTTGAAGTGTTTCAAGTATGGTAGTGGTTGCCAGATCGTGACATCAACCTCAGTCTGATATTTATTTCTTTTTCTAGAGGAGTATTTTTAAAAACCAAATATTGAGCTTATTGTACATTTTTCAGAGAAATCATGAGTGGTTTCATTATTTTTTACTAAAAGTGCGCCTAATTACACTAAATTCCAGGATTCAACCAAGGTGCCACATTCCCTTTAAAAAGGATTAATAATTCCGTAAGAGTTGGAAACCGCTTCCTTAGTTCCCCGCGCTGAAACAATCAAGAGGAGTGTTTGACGGGACAGCAGTTGTTTTGAATGATGGGGTTTGGTGGTGTCCTGAGGTGGACCCATTTATTACGATGACCTTCAGTCTTAAGACAATGTCCTCAGAAATGCGAGGGACCTCCCGTTTTAAGCCTCTTAGCTCGGTTCATAACGAATGCTTTCGCGCATTGTGCTGCTTGTAATGTATTTTCGGACCTCTTTTTCAAGCTTATGTGTTTTGTGTCACCGTGCGGTATATGAACAACTTAAGCATTATAAGTATTTATTATTATATCGTGATGTCGTCTTATTTTACTTTAATTAGCTTCATGTGGTGCACACCTGTCTACTTATAAACGTGAACAGATTGAATTGAACTTCTCGAGCGTATATTTAAGAAGGATTGTTCGAACGCGAAAATATCTCGTTACAACGAAATTGCATATACGTGTAAAACTCTTCGCATAAATCATCCCAACAGAACGAAGCTTTCCCCATTAGAGGAGTAAACTTTGCTGCTTAGTTTGTACATGATTTTTTGTCTTATGCTGGGATGCGTCTGAATATATTAACACATACAGAGGAAGCATACAGGGGTGTTTTCATTACTACATGCAAAATAGGGTGCCAAATGACACCAGATACCGAAGGAGCCCAAGTTTTCAACTCACCACCTACCGCGTTTTTTTACTGAATCCTTCAGCGACTTGTTGGTTTGCTGGCTTATCGGGTATGATAAGACTACATTTGTGTCTTCTGTGCGACAACCGCAGAAGACAATTATAAACAATCAACCCATAAGTTCCCCAGGTGGTGTGATAAAAAGCTCATACGAGGCTGATGCATAACTTCCTCAGCCCGCGACCACTTTGTACCGGGACGGCTCACATCAGGCGGTGAAGTGGTTGTATGGCTCATTTACAACCTGTGAGCGACTGACTCCAACTTTGTCCTCATGCTCCGCTGGTCTGTCGTGTCTTGGGCCGTGTTACCGACCCAGTTGCATGAATAAGCGGCGGGCTGCGGGCTGAGCCCGCTGGTCGTTAGCTACCCTATCGGGACACTCCCCGGCGCGTGCCGCAGGACGATCCATCGCGGCGGCCACCCGGACTGCCGAGTGAGCCGACAGTGGTTGGCCCGGAAACTCCTGCGTCATGAAGGCGCCGCCTGACTCACCACCACCCTCACGTTTACCGCCGCCACCGGTTTTTGGTTGTTTTTACCATGGTAACAGAGTGGGGGTCGCGTTTTGTCCTGCTTTGGTGCTGCACTACAGTTTAGGTGGTGGAATGGAATATTCGTGTATGTTTTGGAGAGATTGGTCTCGGAACCAAGGATCGCTTTCCGCACTATATATATATATATATATATATATATATATATATATATATATTATATATATATATATATATATATATATATATATATATATATATATATATATATATATGTAATACTTGGCTAGGATTTTTAAACAATGGAGAACATCTTTGCTTGGGGGTGGGGATGGTTTGACCTGACCTTTAACACCATTGCTAAAGCTGCGCATTTGAATGCGCCAACGCTGGATCTCTCCTTCATTCACGTTCTTACGCAACGCTGGTTCTGCAGACCGTAATGGCCACTGCACAGCACACCCCTGCGTACGCCCGGCGCGGCCATTTAACGAGCATCATCTACGGCTGGCGTACAGAACGAGCTTGTTTGTGCGGCGCTCTGTGTAGCAGCACGTGCGGCTATCTCGCGGCGGCATCATCGCGCACACATCATCAGCCGACGGAGGCCGCCGGACGTCCGCCCGCGCCGCCCATCGCTGCCCATTAGACGTGTACGGGGCGGACTCGGGCGGGCCCGGCCGCACCCCGGGCCAGTCGGGATGAGCCGACCCTGCTGCCCGCGCGGATAGGGATAGCGCACGGGTTCAGGTGGGGGTCGGGCTGGGTGGATCGGTGTTGCTGTCAGCAGTATACATCTCAGCTGCGGGGTGGTGGTGTATCTACCCCCTGCACAGTGTTGGGATGACCCCCTCCCGGTCTGTCCAGCATTGCACGCGGCTCCGCCGCCTTTTGTTTTGGTCAGCTTTGGGCGTTACTCTGTCTGTTTGTATGGCAGGCCCCCCCGTATTTCAAATATCCTGTCGGTAACTCACGCCTAGTCCGTGCAGTCAATTCTGTAGTAATGAGTGCTGATTTATTTCTTCGTTTCTTTTGGAAGAGGGGGGAGGATTCTCGGGCATGTCGTCTCTTCTACTGGGATTATGTAAAAACATTTCAGGTTAAAAAAACATACAGCCTCGAGCGGAGTTATCGTGGCTGGAGATGGAGGACTACTGGTAAAGTGATCTTAAAGATGATTATTATCATCATCATCATCAACTTTTTTATTTCATTTCTTATATACAGACAGGGAATAGAAGTAAATAAAGAGACCAGCAAAAGCAGACATGAACAAGGCAAAGCAAAGCAATAAGGAGCAACAGAGTAGAACTGTACAGGCACACAGTATAAAACAAAAGGAAGTAAGCGAACAGAATCAGATTATAGCAAATTATTGATATTTAGCGGTATTTTCTGAGTTTACCACAATGCTCGTATAATAACTCGTACCTATGGGTCAAAGGTAATTATGAGTGGGAATGGTAGCATTCTCATAAATTCAATAATTTTAACATATACGTGTGGTGTAAATGTCAGCGTTACTTTTTTCAAAACATTTGAACTTTTGTGAGAGTGAGCTGAATTTCAGTCGATTTCGTAACAGCCCTGCGCCGGCGCGCGCTGCGGGACAGGCCGGGTCACCTCAGACGCTGCACGCCCGGACCGCGCGGGTTGGTCAATTGCCAATGATCGTATATCACTGTGTGCTGCACGGGTGGCGCTGTCATTGAGCGGGGGCGAGCTCAGGGGCGGGGCGGCCCTGCTGCGGCGGGGGCAGCCGACCACCCACCCCTGCAGCACACCCAGAGCTGGAGCAGCCAGCGGCCGGCCCTATACCCCCATATGTATGCTGCTGTGTCTGATACGCGGCGTGATCAAGGTGTAAATTGAGTTGTAAATATTGGCTCTCTTCACGAACAGTAAAAACACTGCATGGGGGTATATCACCTGCTTTATTTCCGCCGGGTATACGGACCAATCAGAAAGGCCCAGCTGGTGTCCGCGAGGACAGGGGTGCGTGAGCTTCCCTGCGGTTGTCCCTTGCGGGTAATTAGAGGTGTAAATTAGTCGCGTCGGCTCCGACTGACAGTATCACCATGCCGCAGCTGCTCCCCCCTCGATTCGGCGCGGTGTTCCCGACAGGTTGATAGCATTTCTCTTGTTTATGGTATCGCAAACGCCCGTGTAACAGCGTGGGTAGATGGGCTTAAGCGTCTGACTCATATACCTATTTATTATTCATTCGGGGAATCGGATGGCTTTGCGAGGGAAGTTACCCCATCTGGGAACAGTAGAAAGTAGAAAGTGCTGAACTGTGTCGAGGTGAGGGTGATAATTTGTTTAGATGTCGGTGTACTAGTTGTTAATTAGTTTTACGTTCAGCTCGTTTCGTTGTATTAAAACCGCAAGAGTAGCTAATTTGTACGCCTAACAAATTTTCCAATACATTGAATTGAGCGACGGTAACTTCTGCCCATTTCTTCGCCTCCTCTTTTTAACCAGGAATTTTCTCCGTGCAATATTATGGTTAACGTATTGTTATGTCCTGTCGAATTATGTCATCTCAGACCTGTTTGTATGTAGGCTAATCTATAACAAGGCTCTGTCTCACATGTGTAGGAGATGCTGTCGCAGCCGGTATCTGGCAGACCTGGTCGCGGCAGTGTTGTTACAAGTGCCGTGCGGCGTCGCGCGATCACGTTGGTGCCGCCCCACACCGCGTTAACGACACCAAACAGCCGTTGCTCTCATCATACACACCGCGCGTCGGCCGCAGGGGGGCGACACATGTGTGACGCCCCCTCCTGGCCGGAGACTGGTGCGCCCCCTGCGGTGTGATCGGTGCACGCGCCCCCAGTGCGTGCCTCTCCAGCTGAGCCGTACTCATTAGCCAGCCGCCAATTAGCCGGGCCTGCTCCGGTTGTGTACCGGCGCCGACCGCTGCACTCGTTCCCAGCTGACGTTTATGGGCTGGCCGCCCACACGGCGCTCTGATGGCCGCTGACAGCATGCTGGTGTGTCTACTGTTCTCTTGCTATCGCCTTCGCGAAAATTAGAAAGAAAAAATCGGAACTGTTGCAGGCGGAGCGTTTATCAGATGCACCTGGAATCGGTGTATTTCTTCGGTAGTGATAAAAAACCATCCAGGAAAGAACTAGGAATGGTTTTACGGGAGTTGTTGAATTGTGACGATTTCACTGTGTGCAGCTGATACGTTCGGCTTTATCTAATGTCCCATCGGTGCCGCGGAGTCGGGGCCGCGATCTCCGGCCCTGTCTGGTGCCGTGGGCCGCACCACCCCCGTGACGGGGCCACGGCCCGGCTGGTCGCCCCGCCCGGACGGGGCGCGGTGGGCGGAGCGTCATACACCGTGTATTTATGTGTATAGGGCAGCACGAGGGGCGATGGCGGCTGCGGTGGTGCTCTGGCACTGGCAGGAAACGATAGCTCGGGGCTGACGTGTGGCTGCCGCCCGCGGTAAGCCTGTGTACATCGGCCCGCCGTGATGATGCCCGAGTTGTGGTTATCGATAGATAAAATTAGAACGGCAAAGGGGAGGTGAAGTTCGTGCGTAGTTGTGGTGTTTCATTTGAATTTGCTCATTTTAGAAAAGTTTGAGGTCAAGTGGTCTGATTTTCTGAAATTAAACTCGTTTTCCCGCGGCAGGTTTTCTTGTGCCGTTAAGGATCACATTTCCACCTGTAAATGAGAGGTGTGATATCTGACTGCCTGCTCTTCAGTCTTTGCATTTTGATTAAACATTTCTATGAACGAACCAGTACCTCTTGTCCTCTTGTCTTGCTGAAATGCTCGGGAAACCGAGACGACATCCTGGAAATACCCTGAACTAGGTGCAGAATACTTCAGTCGTGAATGGCGCTATGACTTTTGTCGGACTGCTTTATGATATTTGCTTCCCTCTGTTTGATCTATTTTTAAGAAGGTGCGCACTGGATTGTGCTAAAATTGTTTCCTCTACTCCGAACCGACTAATTATTGCTAAAACTGCGATGTCACAATTTCCATGATTTCACCTCACTCTGAAATGGTCCCTTCTGGCAGGAACCCTGGATGAAGGTTTCCTGTGGGGAGTGTGCTGTTCAGGAATCTCCTTCGTATCCACGGAGTTTCCTGGGCTGCCCTTTAGCGTTTACTTTGTTGTCTGGTGCACTTAGCTCTCCCTCTCCGTGTGAAGCATTCAGCCTTTTATCTTTATACGCTTTGACGGCGTAGGTGCACTTTTGCAGAGGAAAGTCCTCCGACGACACACAGTTTATTCCCCCATATTTGGTTACGGCGGGGCTTAAAAAACATGACGTCTGTCCCGGGGATCATCCGTTGGGTCTCACCGATTTACCTGTTTCGTGACGTCTTTTGTAGCCGTTTTTAACTGTGGTTTTGTCGCGCTTATCCTTAAACTACGTACAGGGTTAGAAAGGCTTATACCCCTAGTTTTTTAACGATTAATTTTACATGTCGGTGCTTTCATTGTTTATGCTACGGTTTCATCAATTCACGACCCAATATGATGAAGCGCTTTGTGGTCAAACTATGTAGAAAATCTGGTGCGGTTCCGGATCACAACTTCCGTACCAAAATGAGCGTCAGCCTGTTTATTTCTCTCCTCGCAAAGAATCTACGCAACGATCCCATGTTTTTGTTTCTATGTTAAAGTTTCAATTTCGCACGAATCGGGAGTGCAGCAGCACAATAATCACAGCTGGGTATCGCCTGACTCGGTGAGTCGCATTGTACCGCGGTGAAGCGTCCTTCCAGACGCTGCCCGCAGGCGGAGACGGTGGGTGCTGGTTCTGTGCACGGTGGTACAGCTGGCCGCCCCCTAACCGGTCCGACTGCACTCAGCGGTGGGCAGCTGAGCCGCTCGCCGCGCGAAATCGCGACAAATACGGACGCGGCGCGGCTTTAATCGCGATCTGGCGGCCCGAGCTTGAGCTGGCGGGCGCTGAGACGCAGCTCTCCCTCTCTGATGTGACAACCGAGCACTGGTGACCCGCTCAGGCGCAGCTGCTTAGGGCGAAACGGTGGCTGAGCAGTGTTTCCGTTTCTGGGTTCGTGGTAAGCTGGTGGAAAAGCGCCGGTTCTGGTCACAGTACGCTTTCTAGTTGGCTGAGGTATTATGTTTTGAAGATGGAATGGATTAACTCATTAACGCTCCAGAGACGTAGTGTGCCTTTGCCTTGGTTTCTTTGGTGGGAAAGTATGGAATGTTTTGTTTCTAAGTTTGCTTTTTCCCGTCAATCGAAACATGAAACACGAGCAAATCCAACCATGCGGTAAATGGTATAAAAGTAATTTTAAGCATCAAGGAATGTACTAAGATATAGGATTCAGGCACGCGAGCGGTGCACCGCTAATCCAATAACGTATATCGTATTATGCGCATATTTAAGCGTACATTCTGAAACGAAATTGCTAGAGCTGAGCCGATACGTTGGCCGCGTATAGAACAATCAAAACTTGCGATCAGAGTATTAACAGCACTTGCCTCTGGCCAGAACCGGTTACGAAATCGAGTTATCATTGAACGCTGCCGAACTAACACTCAGACTTCGTTGTACTCATTGGCGAGATGTGCCGACAAGTTCTGTACGAGTGCACGTGCCCGTCGATTGAGCCGATAGACCCATTCATTCCGCTAGGAGATCAAATGGTTGGTGCTGGCAGACCGATTCGCGTGAGTATGATGGTGCTATACGCAATAGGATTACGGTCAAATGTAAGCGGTTTTTTACCTATGCAGCTTAGTTTTTCTGTGTCAGTAAGGAGCTGAATAGGATTGGATACTTTCATCTGATCTGGTTTATTTATAAGTCTGTTGTGATTGTTCAGCTATCCAAAAGCTAACAGAGGAGCGATGTAAACGTGTTCGTCGAACAAAGCTGAATTTGTGGCTTTCTGACGAAGTTCGTAGATTCCCAACTCTCGAAACGAAACGATTCAGTATCATGGATTGATATAGCTATACAAGCTGCTCAAAACCAAAACGGGGTGAGTCTTGGGCCCTCGGTTATGCGCTCTGTCCATTTTTCACGGAATTCCAGGCTCAGTCCATGGTACAACAAGCCGCGTTGGGTGCAGTTGTTCATTGAATAGCACTAGAATTGCTTACTGACGTCACTCTCCCGTCAGGTGTTTGTTCTCAATAGCAAACGGGAGGTATCACTGGCGTACTTACAGCCCCTTGGTCTCTTTGATGCTAGTGAATTCGAGTACATTTTGATTAGAAAATTATGCTGCCATGAATTGCTCTTCTGAGTAAATGCTAGGCTTTGTCAGGGAACCCCGAAAAAGCCTTATTCACTTAAAACCGTGTCAACTCGATAGAGAACGGCGCGCTCTGGCGGCGGCCCGGTTGCAATTTCCTTGCTCCAGCATCATCGTTTCGTTTGGCGTGACGTTCACGGTGCTGGGGTCTATCATCCGAGATTTAATTTAGCTGGCGCCCTGAATTTTGCGCTGGAGAAATGGTAATATTGTTCCTTTTTTCGTATTTAACCATAGTTGTGTAACATAGTTCGCTCCCACTAGATACTTCCAAATTGAGTTTAGGCCGTGATTCTGGCTTTGCGTCTCCGTATTTGCAATCATCAGGCAGGCCCTTTTGTCGACTCCTGAACTTACTATTGAACTCGCAGCGCCTCTGCAGCTGCCGCGATGACGGCAGAAGTCGCTGTATCTCTCCAACGCCCGGGTGAACTTGATCCTCTCCCTGCGGCGTTGTGCGCGGCTTCTCTCCCACGTGGGAGGAGCTGCTGCTGACACGCTCGGCCGTGCGGTCCGGTAACTCCCTCTCAAACTTTCCCCTCCTTTGTGATGTCGGACGGGCCTTTGTCTCGTCTCTCCCCTGTTGGGAGCGCGACACGTGTCGGAGACGACCCCCAGCGATTTCGCCGTCATTCTGTCAGACCCCCCCAACGTCGCCCTCGTCTGGGCGCGGGTGACACTTTAATCCATAACTCGGAGGCTTGGCGTTTCACAGCCTCTCGAAAAGCGGACAGTCATTGGGTGTTTCTTCTCGGGAGCACTGGGCATTACGTCTGTTTATGACGCTAGTTTCGTTATTTATGACTCTGTTGAAAGTAGACTTGGAATCCGGCGGCTGATATATTAATTTTTTTGTACGATAGTTTGGAGGGAAGGGCGATGGGAGCTGCCGATCCTCGTCTCGGCGCGTCACCCTGGTGCCGACGCTCATGCTCGTATTTACTTGTAGTTAATTTGCATTTTTGATTGATCACTTACCGTGTGGGAAAATGAAAAACGGGCCATCATGCTGAACATGACAGGTCTCGTGTGTTCCTAAACTTCTTACCGAGGGGCGCGGTGTGGGTGGTGCGTGCTGGCTCCCGCAGCCGACCCGGGTTGCCCGGGGCTCTGAAGGGAGCTGGCCCAACCCTTCCACAGAAGTTGGCGACGCTGCCCTGGCGTTGGTGCGTGAAGCAAATATTATAAACTTCCTACCGAAAGTCTGAGGGTGCAACCAGGGGCCGTTATTCTGATGCACCATGACATATGCACTTAACAAAGGAAGGATCATCAGCTACATATCGGTACAAAACATATGCAGCGACACCATTTTCCAGCGTCCACGCGCTGCAGATACCCCGCTCTCTGATGCGGCGTTCGTTTGAGCCGGCGTCGGCGTCGGGTGCGCGGGCGTCGCGTCGGCGGCGGCGGTCGCGGCCCGTCGCCGCTGAGTGGCGGCTGCGGCCCGGCCTGTCCCGCCGCCGATACCGACACTCCGCCGCCGACGAGGCCAAACGTCGGTGTCAGAGCAGAAACGCTGCGACGTCGACGGTGCGCGCTGCCGCTGACCTTCCAGGGTCGCCGCGACCTCAGTACAGCGTCGCCGGGGTGCTGTCAGTGACGTCCGCTGACGTCTGCTGATGTCACTGATCGCTGGTCCGATTTTCTGATGTCACTGTCAGTGATTTGCCGCTGTCATGATGTCGTATTTTGTCGTGTATTGGATTTTTCGTAGATTGGAGTTGGCTTTTGTGGCTGGTTTTCCAGTGCATGACACAGGTTCAGTACTTCCTAAGGCCTAATCACCTGTTTTTAACTTTTGGCCTGCTGAAACCCATGCAGGGATGTGTTTAGTGTTATGGGTATCATGTGACCCAGACTGACGGTGTACCCTTAAGTCCCAAACATGATGATGGTAGTGCTAACTTGGTTACTTGGAGATCGCCAACCGCTGTGGGTAGTTTTGGTGTACTGTCCAGAGACAGAATGGTGACGGATTGGTACCACCTGGTGAACCAATAATCGAACTTTCCGCAGGCGTTCAGTCAGCGGTATAGACCCGGCCGTTTCAATCAAAGGTGAATGAGTCGTCTGATGAACCTGTCATTCGCTCTCGTATTCCTACGCTACACTTGTGAAGCTTTAATGGAAAGGCTCGACTCCGACAATGCGTTATCTTTGAAGATGGCAGAGATTAATGGGTGTAATTTTCGTTCCCGGATTAGACTCCGAGACACCTCAATCAAGCCACGCGCAGACGTTGAAAAGGCAAACAATGTGAAAGAGGGTATATATATATATATATATATATGTAATATACATATGTATATATATATATATATATATATATATATATATATATATTTGTTGTGGTGGATATTATATTGTTTTTATTTAGATCTAATCGCTAGAATGATACGTATAATCAGACTCCAGCTAGTTTCGCTTGAGCCCTAGTCGCAGCGAAAAAAAAAATTATATATATATATATATATATATATATATATATATATATATATATATATATATATATATATATATATATATATATGGTGGGGTCGGTTGAGTGGCAATATCATCAAAGAAACTGATTCAATTAACTGTTCGTGTTTCTCTCGCCGAATGTTTGTGTTAGGTCTTGCTCAAGGTGAGTTGTGTGGTGGCAGTCCCGCTTCGCAGCTTGACTTATACACCATCGTTACACCTGTACCAAAACACACTGATAGGAATGCGGTTGGGCACCGTAAAATACACCTTATGTAATTTGTGTTAGCTGCGTGTCACATGCCGATTAGACTTTGTAGCACATTCATTTTTATCTGACGAAATGCTGCGTAACTCCGACGCTGCATGTGACATTATCGCTGCAGATTTCCGTCCGTCACGCGCAGTGTATGGTGGCCAGCAGCAGAACCAGTCGCAAATCATGATAAAAAATTCGGTGTACCGAATTTTTTCGGCTACATGTTCAATGTTGACGTCACCCGACGGGTCCTTAAGCTCCGCAGGTTAAGCGGGAGCCTGTTGTCTAGGGTTTTTTTCTGGAGACTTGCGCTGGAGCTAAAGTCACGAAAAGGTGCAAATATTTCCACCGCGTTCTGGTTTCCAAATCACATTTTAGCGAATCAATTTAGGCTCTGTTCTGCTGAATTGTCAAACATTTTGTTAGCAACTGTAGTGTTGCCATGTTTATAAGCGTGACTGTGGTATCTCTATTGCCGTGAAGCTGGAGCGTATTGGGGTAGCCGTGGGAAGTCACGTGACCAGTCACATCACGTGACCCAGAGAATACCACAGCAACAAAGGGGGTCTTCTTACTTGCTGAATTAGGAATAGCTTGTATCGATGACCGCCCCGCCGGCATCAGCTTATTCAATCTCAGCGAAAAGTGATGGCAAAATCAGCTTACTCGCACCCTTTCATGACATTAGTAAAAGTATCGTGTAAAAGTAAACCACCTGTATAGTGTATATGTCTCGCTACCGAGTGTGCTGATATAGAAAAGCATTTTTGCAAAATAGTACGGGAATGTAGAAAATGTGATTTTAAAGAAATTTTGTAATGAATATTCCAACTTTGTAAAGCTCTCGACTCAGTGTTTCACTGCCGAGACCTGCGTAATGTAAAATGTGCAAATTGTTCCCTGTTCAATGGTAGCGATGAAAAAGGAACAACGCTGCTTTTTCCCATTTTTCGCTGACATCTTTCCTAGATCATCTCTGTTCAATATGATTGATGTCTGTCCATCATTATTATCAGAGGTCCAAAAGTCTGCCAACTCTCCAACAGGGCTGATGACCAGAATAGCTCAGGTTGATGAAAAAGTAAATTCTGCTGGCCCCAGCGAAGGATGTTGATGTTCATTCTGTCAATGCGTTTTTACGATTCACAAACACTCAGAATGTCCGACAATCCATGCTTTTTTGGTGCCAAATATCAATATTTTTGATGGCATATATGTGGTTTAAAATTCCATTGGGGACACTCGGACTTTTCGACCCAGGGCTATCCTGTCGATAATTATTTCCAAAGCGATAGCCAACGGCGGATCACGGACCGATACGCATTACTTCCCTGCCCATGAGCCGCTGTTCTAGCCTGCTGCGCTGTCCTGAAGTGGTCCGTCGCTCCTATACCATAGTCCTTGTCATAGCCTTGGACCGGCTCTCTCCGGTGGGCTCCTCCGCTGGGGAGAGACTCAGGGTGACGGCCCGTCGACTGCCGCGCCATCCTTCGTCGCCGACGACGATGGTGGCAGCGCTGGAATTTTAATGGTGCTCGCGCCGCGCCGCCTTTCGCCTTCATTAGCGTGGCGCAGCCCTGGCTTTGTGTCGCGTCGCCGGCGTCGATGGAGGCGGCCCGTTGTTGTCGGCCGTCAGTGGGACGTCGCGGCGTTACCCGCCCGTCCTGCGGGGGTGGTGCTGAGGTGACGGCCGGCCAGGCAGCTGTGGCGAACGTGACGCAGCGCCGCCGCCACCACAAAAAAAACGGCGCACGGGCACGATCGAATAAAACAAACAACCGCACACCTGTACTGGTGTCTCTGACGGCGCCGTCTCACGTGCCGATCTGCGTGATGGCGAAAAACAGGCGTCCAGCAACGCGATACACCGCACTGATGGCTCTACTATGAATATGTGACTCACACATTTTTCTTTGACAGTTTTTTCCCTAAAAATCGGCGTGCACCCGTCCCAACTATCACAAACCAGGGTTTCCCTAGAGAAACGTTTCAAAGGCCTCTAGCAAATACTTCCGGATATTTTGTCTGAAATTTCTCACGGAAATTCGCGTTGAAGCGCCATTCCGCCCACCCCCGCATCAGTCTCTGCAACAGCCGCTGGTATCGGCGGGGGCAGATGTTTGTTGTTGGTGCCAGGCGGGGCGGTAGAGACTGACATCGGTGCGTCCGGCCGTGATCCGACCTGTCCCGCGCTGAGGGACAGCAACTGGAGACGTGCCGAGCCCGTCGAGGTGAGCTGGGGTGTCCGGCTGTCGCCCAGGGTGCGGCTAGAGAAGGTTTTCTGTCTCCAGCCGCCCGCCAGACATACCTTTTTGTACTTTTTGTTAAATATTCAGCGGGTCACTCTTGTGCTTGGGAGAGCTAGTGATTATAGTGTTCACCTCTTCCAGTTTGGCCCTAGCTGGAACCGAAACCACCGCCAGAAGCCGGCACGTCGTGTTGTAAAGGGTTTGGTGGCTGGGGCCGGATTGGACCGCGTTCTGCGGTCTGGTCAGCAGTGGTTTTCAGTTGTCGTGTCGCACAATTATCAGAAACTGCGCCGTTGTTGTCATTTTTCGATTGTGCAGCCGAGCTGAAGCTGGCCTAGACCGCAGCAGGTAGATTCACAACGCTGGCCGATTCGGTCACGTATTCGCTGCCAGCCGTAAAACGGCTCACCGGTATAGCATCTGCCAACTTCCTCTGAAAATATTATTGACAGTGTCAAGTTAATGCACCGGTTAGTATAAATGAGACGAAATGGGCGTTGGAACCTGAAAGCTCTATCAGATTAGTAAATTTGAGTTAAAATGTAGGAGTGTTAGGAAATTTCAGAACTAGCATATTGGGATGAAAATGCAGAGAAAATTAATTCGGAGGCCCATTTTGATACAGGACAGGATTCGTCTTTCAAAATGACCGCATCGGATTCAACTTGTGAAATGTATTCGAAAATAGTCTGAATTCCAACTAGGGTGAATTCAAATAGTCTAGAGTCAAGCAAATGGCCTAAATCACATGACAACCAATTTGGCGTTAGCCGTGTTGAAGGCTTTTATGGACTCGCACTGCAATGGAAAAGCCTGCAGAGCTGCGGTTTTGATGCAATTAGTTTTTTTTACCAGACTGCCCATAGGCCTGCCAGTTAGTCTGCCCAAACTATTATTATATACAATTCGGCAGCTCCACCTTGATGACGTTTTCGACGCTGCTGAAAAATTTTAGCATGTGCACTTCAAACAGAGACATCCAATAAAGTATGTTGCAAGCTTTTTGTTGCCATTTTCGTAAATGTCCCAGAGGTCAAAAGCGTTTAGAAGAATAGCATTGGAAATATTTTCCGCCACAAAGCATGCTTTCACAGGGAAATTCCAAGGGGGTGTTGAAGTTACTCCCGTGTTATCAAGACACAAGCAATCAGCATCCCAGATTATAAATCCTCTCCATCCCTTTGAAATTGGTATGCTCGCTGTCGTTGCGATTGTCGGCCATAGACTTCAAATACGCCGGGTCTCTCAGTATTATCGCGTAAACATTCATTGATATCATATTGTTTGTACAGTCAACACCAGGGAGAAGAGCTTTACCCGAGCGAGCGGTGCAATTGTACTCGCGTACACAGCGCACGATCCCCCGCGGCATTGATCTTGCCGCCAATGCCGAAAAATCAACAGCAATTGCTAATCTGCAGGTGTTGTTATCGGCTAAATTGCTCAATCTGAGTGCCGCTAAATATACAGAGGGTTTGATAGGTCCAGCCTTGATAGCCGGCCACAGGTCGCCGCTATTACGTTTATAGTCGGCAATTGTTGCCCTGCCGTATCGCGGCGCCGCGGTGACGTGGTGTGCCGCGGCCGCCCGTCTGTGATTTGGAAGCAAATCTGCTTTCTAATTACGGTAGAGAGCGCTGTGCATCTGCGAAATGCAGACAGACCGGTAATTGTCGGAACAGTTATGAAAACGTACGGCGAATTATGCAGAGAGACTGGCTTGATACAGTGGCCATCATCGTATTTATGACGCGTACATTTGCATGCATTTGAATATTTTAATGTGATTCTCTAGTTGGGTACCATGCATGAAACTTAGTCAAATTACCATATGGGGAAGTAGGCATATTTTCAGTGACGTAATATCCTTTGACGACATTCATGGTAATGGGAGTGCTTTGTGTCGCAGTCAAAACATGGCCCAGTCCATGTTTAAAGGCGGAAATAAGACTTATGCATATGACCCGTACAGGAAAGAATAAAAACAATGAGATAACTCGAAACTCAAGAAAATGCCCAAAACTGTCCACTGACCACGCTCCGTTCCTGAAGCTTCCAGCTGCTCTGACGGATGTAGTCGGATGTCAGACCCAGCCGTCCCTTCCCCGAGTGGAACTGAGTCTTAGAGCAAGACTGCGCTGTCACTCATGTCTGGAATTCAGGCCTTGTCAGATCTATACCACAGTGGCAGATTCATGCGGAGAAAGACCGCTCCTCTAAGCCGACCAAAGCCGCAGCGAAATCCCGTCTGCGGCGGGTGGAAGCGCGTCTGGTTAATGTGTTTGGTTTTACCCGCGGCGCGGTTCCCTGCGTCCGCGCTTGCACCCCTATCACCCGGCGGATCAGACTGCGCAGCAAAAACCGTTCCAGCCGCGGTGGCCCTCCGCGCTTTTTGTTGCCCGTATAGCTAACAAATGAATTATGCTGGCGGTGCTCACCCGGTGAAATTCGAGCCCTGCGCCGGTTTAATTATGAACAGAAGGGAGCGCTGGAGAATCAATCAGACCGGCCGGGCGGCCGAGGTAGTGAGCCAATTGGCCTGTATCGCAGCGGGAAATATATTGGCCAGACGGCACACGCCATTGTTGGCATTTCTCGGCGCGATGCCATTGTGTAACGCTGTATCGGAACCATCTCGTGAGTGGTGAGCTCGATCGGCGAATGTCTCAGCCCGCCCGTTCCAGAATTGGACAGCCGTCGGCTTCAGCAGTCTCTGACTGGATCGCCTGCTGGAACTGGACCAGTCCGTATGCATGCGGCGGCCCAGCGGCCAGGCCTGACAATAAATCACGTGCCGGGCTCAGCGGCGGCCGGCAGAATTCCAGCTGGACGCCACTAGATCGTTTGAAGCTGTGCCCAGGGGCGTCGCCACGGACCTTTTTATGGGGATGAGCTCCCCGGACTGGTGATGATGGAGGGAGGGAGGGAGATGGGATGCGACTTTTGAACATAGTATATGCTATAAAAAATGCTACCGACGATGCGCTTCACTAATGCACTTTCGTAGGTTCACGCAGATTAAAGGGAGAAAATGCAAACAACTTGGTCGAATCTCACAATTTCAGGGGCGACCCCTGATTTGCGAGTTGGGGGAGATGCGTCCCCCATCTGCCCCACTTTCGACGCCCATTGCTTCGCTGTCACCGACCGCAGACAGGAGCGCACCCAGGGAAACCGGCTCACATCTGGAAACGGTCCAACTGCTGCCGAAAGCGGGCGGTGGCACTGTGGTCGGAAACGTTGTCGTGGGTAGCCACGGGGCCGTTTTTCGGATTTTGGAATTTAGGGGTTTTATGGCTGCCGATGTGAAGAAAATTGTTAGTGTTCTGGATGACCACTATTATCAAGCTAATTTGGTTGAAAGATGCACTTATTACTCATCAAAGTAAGGCGATGATGAAATCCAGAATTAAGGCATTTGATGCGTCTGCTAGATCCGAGTTTTAGCTTTGAATAATAAACGTCAAAACTGAGTCAGACTAAAAATAATTAATATCAAAACGTTCCTCATAATGTCGGTTTTAAGATGATTAGCGTTATCTGTATATTTGAATTTTGATAAAGGTATATAATCTGCGTTTTAATTACCCCACCTTCATAACTCCCACTTTCATAATTCCACCTTACAAACTAGTTGCTAACTTTGAATAGAGAAACAAAAAAAGTTACGTTTCTGCCAATTAGCTTTTTTGTGGAAACATAGGTCAAGTAATTCTCCGTCATCATGGCCTGAAGTGAGCTAAGTGCGCAAATGTGCGCAAAATTGTCCACAGTGTAAATTGTACCGGGCCGCCCGGAGACGTCCGCCCGCCCGCCACCCGGCACCTCCGCGGCTCGCCGCGGCCCGCCGGCCGCCCGCGAGGTGCGGGGGACGCTTTTCAGGTGCTTCTCATGTCGTATTGCTCGCCTTTATGCACATTATCTTCATTGTAAGCTCATAGGTTTTCTTGACCTTACCCAGAATCACCCTTGGTCAAGGTCACCCATGCATAAACCATGCTCATATTGCACATGATTCGACATGCTATGATGAGAGGGGTACACTGATAACTACTGTCTTGATCTTCCTGCCATCTGAATATATGAAAGAAACCCATATTATCGTGCGAAAATTCAACGTGACCTTTTGTGACTTCTTGGAACATCAATTTTAACGAGAGTAGCAAATGGTAAGCAGCTCACAAACTCATTTCACTCAGGGGTTCCGAATGGCAATATGTATTTTCTTTTAGCCCGATTAGACGATTAGTCTGAAAAGAGGCTGGGTATGCCCTTTTGCATGCGGAGCCAGTACACCTGACCAGATCGTTAGGGGTCGGGTTAGGTCAATTCATTTGCTTAACACGCGCACTAGAGGGGGACCTCGGAGGCTCCCTCACCTGTTTCCGAGGTGGCGTAAGAACAGCTCTTAGAGCTGAAAAATGATATTTGGCTACATTCGAGAGAATTTAACGGCGCATCGATTGGTGAAGATATCTGAACAAAATCGGCCGAAAATTTTTTGACGTAGGCTTTCAAAGTCTGACCTGCATTTTGAGATTGCCACAATCGCGCGGTAGGACCAGTTCGCTTGCATTGGATACCGAGTGGTGACGTCATAACGTCATATAACCGGGATAATATGCCAAGATCACCTCACAGGAAGGTCTAGGTTAAGATCGAAGGTCACATGTCAAGGTTGTATCAGAATTTTCAAGGTCATTGACCCCAGCGCTTCCGGTCAAATAGCGTTACCCGGTCGGAGGTGTATTATTCTATGAAGTCATAGTTAAGGTACCTGAATGTAAAGATCAAGGTCAAAGGTCAAGGTTAAGGGTCATTTTTAAAGGTCAATCCTCATGTGCCACCAAACACTGGCAAAAGTGTTAGTCAAAGTGTACATTATCGGTACATCATCATATTGTGACCTCATAGGTCAATGACCTTGGATGAACTTGACCCAAAAATTGTAGCAAATTTTTTTCCGACCTTCCCTCAATGACCCTGGTCTGCCTTTAGCTTATTCCCGTCATTTTCCTGCTTAATAACGGTATTTCCCAATAGGTCCCCAGAATGCCAATATTTGACGTTTATGACATCGTTTGACCTTGAAAATATTGACCTAGTTCAATGAAAATTGGTCATGATGTAGATCACTATAGCCCCACCCACCCTCCAAACAGAGTTTCTCTGCGTCTTTTAGTTTTCGAGATCTTAGAGGGGGGGCCTACCACGCCCCCCTACATTGCGCGTTAGTGCCAGATCCCTCTCCAGTGCGGGTGTTAGTTGAACCAACTTAAGCATACATTTCCCATTGCAATTGATGTAAATTCCCATTGCATCTGCTGAAAATTTGGGGTGAATCGGTTCGGCCGTTTCGGCGCTGTAACAAAATGAACATGAACAAAAACCTCGGTGGCCATCCGTGAGGCCGTTTCCGACCACAGTGGGTGGGTCCGATGCTCGGCTTGGGCCGGAGAGGGTTGACTCCATTGTGGCACACACAAAAAGCTAGTTTCCCGGAAAGGTACTTACCTGGCCATGTCCTCGGCCAAAGCAGATATAGATTTCAGCACTGCCTGGTGAGACAGTGGCTTTCTTTAGCATACTGATTGGGTGCGGCCTCGGGGGATCAAGGCTGGGATGGTCGCTGGTCAAAGCCAGTATTAATTGACTGCGGAATGTTGTTGGCTGTCACCTCGGGAGAAGTTTCTAGCTGGAGTGAAGCTAAACCGCCGCATTCCGGCGCCCGGGCAGCGACAGGGGCGCCGAGGAAGAGCCCTCGAATGCTAGTCAGGGAGCTCACTGTACTGATGTCAGGCAAGGTCTTCTCCCAACACTGGTTTTGCACAATGATGCTCCGTCTTCATCCCTTTTAATGGATAGTGTGCTTCAGCGTAATATATCAACGCATACCGTCGTAAATTGTGTTTTACACTTGAAGGTTTTGCTGGCGCGTCCCTTTGCTATTCCTGAGCATGGTTGACATTTTTATGGGCTCGTCGACGATTGGCTTTAATTTAGGGACATCCCATCCTGGGCAGATAGTAAATCGCACCTGCCCTGAACCCATAGGTGGATCTAGGATTTCCGATTGGTGGGGGGGGCGCTTTTGTCAGGGGGCGCTGTTTGGGTCTGGAGGCCAACAGCCAACGGCAATTTGTGCTAACGGCGCAAATTCTTAAGGTGTCACCGATCAGAAGTGTACCAGAGTGCATCCTGGGGATAGGTATAAGCAGCGATGTTTCTGGGGCGCGGGAGTGGTTCCGGGGGACGCTGGTTGGGACGATCGGGGGACACTTGCCATCGGTCCCATGGATCCACCTATACCCGTACTAGAGGGCATTCTCCTGCGGAGGCTGAAAGGGACAGGGACGTCCTCGGCATCCGATAACATGGTGCGGAAGCTCCTGTGTAAGAGGCTGATGTCAGACAGCTCGGTGTCCGAAGCTGCAGGCCAGGCGTCTGTATCCGTAGAGGTAACCTACACCCTCGTTTATACCAGGCCAGATCACCTCACAGCGTGTTGTCGGGTGTCTGGAGGATTTCAGTCGAGACCGGGCAAGTTGGCGTCTAGACAGTCGTCGGATGCTGAAGCTGGCGAAGTTGGTTTGTGTTCCATTTTGGCCGGAAGTCCATCACGCATGCTCTCGACACACACTGGACTGGTTCTACTTCTGTCTCATGGCGCAGTCGGGGGGGATTTTACAGAGTTTGCGGATCACGGACGCCCAGGACTCGCGGTGTGAATACGGATATACGGAGAGGATGAGGGATACGGATACGGAGAGGGTGAGGGATACGGAGATACGGAGGGATACGGATACAGAGAGGGTGAGGGATACGGAGAGGGTGAGGGATACGGAGATACGGAGGGATACGGGTACGGAGAGGGTGAGGGATACGGAGATACGGAGGGATACGGATACGGAGAGGGTGAGGGATACGGAGATACGGAGGGATAGGGATACGGAGAGGGTGAGGGATACGGAGAGGACGAGGGATACGGAGATACGGAGAGGGTGAGGGATACGGAGATACGGAGGGATACGGATATGGAGAGGGCGAGGGATACGGAGATACAGAGAGGGTGAGGGATACGGAGAGGGTGAGGGATACGGAGATACGGAGGGATACGGGTACGGAGAGGGTGAGGGATACGGAGATACGGAGGGATAGGGATACAGAGAGGGTGAGGGATACGGAGATACGGAGGGATACGGATATGGAGAGGGTGAGGGATACGGAGATACGGAGATGGTGAGGGATACGGAGATACGGAGGGATACGGATACGGAGATGGTGAGGGATACGGAGACTCAGTGGGAGGTGCTGCGGCACCCGTGCATGGAGGCTTAGAAACCCATTCACAATGTTTACACCTGTGAAGGCTATTCAGTTACATGGTGAATGAAACATTTGACTCGCACCGATTTCGAGTCCACGGCTTCTGCTCGCATCCTCCGTACGCATCGATACGGCCTCCCAAATCCTGTGGGACTGAGCTGTAGTTACGTATTGAGCTTTCTAAAATGACATTATGCTCCTGCTGCTGGGAAAATACTCTTGTCAGCAGCATCAGTCTTTAGTTTAAGACAGAAAAAGTGGATGGGCCAGGTTAATCCTCAACAGAACAGTGATTTCTTGCAATATCAAACGATTGATCCTGGGTGGGTGATTACGGATTGTGGGTACCGATTTATTATTCAGCCGATTGCGAGTGGTATCTGGAAGCGGGGGCGTAGCCAAGGGGGGGTCGGCAGAGACAGCCGCCCCCCCTGGGGGCCCGAAGGGCCCCCTAAGGACACGGGCCGCGCGAAGCGCGGCTCACCCGCACCATGCTCTGTGGCCAAATGTGAAATTTCATTCCAGACAGGGCCTTCTTAAGCCATCTTCAGCACTCTATTCTGTAACAAGCAGGGCCCTTTTTACCCATCAGGGCCCTTTTGGCGCTGTCGTAGGGACCCTTTTCGGGGCGCCCCCCTGAGCAAAATCATGGCTACGCCCCTGTCTGGGAGCGGACATTATCTACTGAAACTCTGTGAACGAGAATTTACATAGACCGGTTTCAGCTACCGTGCTGTTCTCTTCTATATTTACTAGCTGAATTATAACGCAGATAATTGATTTGTACTGCCTGTCTCAAGCAGCTTACATACAGTCTAGTACTGGAGTAGCGATAAGAGCTTAGATTTCATATTCTAACCTGTAAGGAAATCCGTGGCTGTGGAAACACCTTATGTTTATTGAATGACTGGGATGATATTTCCGTACCCATAAAGCACACTGAAGGCAAATCAAATAGAAGTCGCCGGCTTGTGTTTCGCCAATATTTGCCGAAGCACGTGCTGCTTTGTTCCGAAGAGGTTCTGAATACGCGGTGTTTACAAGCACAGGCAGCAAATATACGACACAAAAGAGATTTTAGTAATTGTTTGACAGATAGCAGAACAAATGCAATAAATGAAGTCATTGCAAAAACAAATTCATCAAGGTGCACGCTCCGTGCCTTGCATGGAAGTCCCTGGCATGAATCAGCTTTTTATAAATATAAAATGAATGTCATGGCATAGGAGGCTTATAGTCTATAAGCTACCTAACGGATGTCTGTTTGTTTTTTACCCTCCCTTGGTAACGTCTTTTGCCCATGTGTAATCTTTGATAACGCTGTGGCTGACCCCTTCCCCCACCCCTCTTTGCGTTTGGTAATTTGTGCGCGGTCCCTTGTTTCTAGGACTGCCAATACGGTAACGTTTTTGCTTCGAAAACATGCATTGCACGAGATATTCCATAATAACGCTAGCTCCAATGGAGCCTCTCCGCTGGATGCCCGGCGGGCGTGCGTCTCAGGAGCCCACCTGTCCCAGCGGGGGTCAGGTCATCGTCCGTGGTCGGCGCCCCCCACCGCTACCGAGAGCGCCCCACCAGGGGGCGCCGGGCTCCCGCGGCGCCCCTGACGAGCTGCCGCGCGGCACTGAATGTGCGATTGGAGCCGGCGTGGGCTCCAGGGGCGGTGGGCCCGCTGGACGTGCTGAGGTGTCAGGGTGTGATGGAGGAGTGAGGTGGTGACGATGCCCGGCGGCAACCGGACATGACACTGAGGCAGTCCCGGCTGCCGATGACAGCGCCCCTGCCGGCATTCCTCCGCAGCTACCTTGCTAGGGAGGTCGCGTTCTATCGCTCTTAGTATGCTGCGGTTTGTTACCGAGTTACGTGCTCCGTATGGGGTATTGTTGACTGCAACTGCCCCGGTATCGAACCCATGCGTGCAGCATTCAATGCCAGATATTTTTTTCGAATCGGGCATGTCAGACGCTGGAACTTCTGCAGCAGAATGAAAACGTGATCTCTGCAACCTCGGCCGTCATTGTGAATTTAAATTGTCCAAGCACAATGACAGTTCAAAGAACGAGAAACAAGCCGACGTCTTCCATAATGAGACAGCGCGCCAACTCACAATGCGGTTGTTCCGTAACAGGAGGACATATGTCCATTCACATGCCTTCTCAGTAGATTTACGAACCGGCTAATCCGAGAACTGGCTCTCTCCGTTCTGATTGAGCAATTTGGTCGGATCGGCTTCCCGGGGCAGCTCATTTCGGGGCGATGGCGGCTCGCAGCGGGGGGTCGCGCTTTTACAACCGTCCTCACTCGCCGGTGGTCTGCGCTGGGCCACCCCACTGTTACCACATTCCCTGTTGCCCCATGCTTTGTTACCCCGTCCCCTTTAACCAGGGGCTTCGTTGCTACGGATTTTTTATTGGAGAGGATGAACTCCAGCATACAACGGCCGGGGAGATAGGTAGCAAGGCCAAAACTTCACGGCTGTGTGGAACTCCGGCACCGATCGGTATTTCAACCTGCAACCAGCTTGCGAACGCTTGCATTAGTCCACATCAGTAGGCGAAAGAAAAGGCTAAAATTGTGCAGTGCTGAAATTTTGAGGAGACGACCCCCTGGTTCTCCGGATGGATGGAACCCGTCCCTCTTCCCCACCCGCTTCTGATGTCCATCCCCGTTACCCCTGGCTCAGAACACGACCTCTCACCCACGTCCTCGCTGTAGAGCCAGGGTGGTGTGCACGTCACGTTATGCCGCGCTGTGAAGACGCGCCGCCCGCCGCGCCGCGTCGCGATATTTCGCCGCTCACAATAGCCGCACCGCATCGCCGATGGACGTATGTATATTGCGCATTAGCATAACAGTTTGGGCTTCCACATTAGGGATGACTCCAGCATGCTAATGTGGGAGATAACGCCGCCGCCGATCCTGTTGCCTGTGTCCGCGCGCGGCTGGTTGCAGAGGGGAAGCAGGTTCTGTCTGTCGGACAAATGCAGAGATGCAGAAAGGGCAGCGACAGCGCCGGAGCGTTTAATGCGCTCATCCATCTACGTGCACAGTCGTTCACCTATCGCGGCTAGCTATCGTCGAAGAAGAAATGTGATCAGCTTTCTCGAATGCAAAAACAAAACGGAAATTACCTTCGATCTGTAATACGTGACTCGTTTTATGGAAATCAAGAGAGAACCTCGTGATCATCATTTTGTCTCAGTTTTGCATGACTGCTCGGACGCGACCACCTGTATTTGAATCACAGATTTCCAATCAGAAACATCGTCGGATCCGTTTTGTCCTTACGGCATTGACCCGCTCCGTCGCTACATGAACTCGGGCGAGAGTAGGGAGAGGTGCAATTGTCATAACTCACTTGACAAAGACACCCCATTTCCGACCCCAGCTGCAACTACGAAGCAGCTGCATGAACTACGACCCCGCTTCATCGCGGCCGGCGGCGCCGACCTCGGACAAATCAGACGGCGGAACTGGTGCTGCACGTGCTCCACAAAGGCGGCGGCGGCTTAGCCTCGCCAGCGTCGACGTTTGTGCTGTCTGGGACCGGTATCTCCGTTAGCACTCTGAAAATATACGGCGACCGCGGCTGTGCTCTGTTAACCGGCCGGAGGCGATAAAAATCCGGACAAAAACACCAGAGTCACAACATGAGAGTGACGGGCACTGCTGTAACGAGCCGGGCAGACGCAAGATGAGACTTGGTCTGGCTGTTGTCGCCGCCTTGTCTAGGTGTTTATTTGTGTGATTTTTAGGTCACATACACCTCTTGCATTGTTGGATCCTGAATAGTAATGACGTTGAAATTATCGCCTTGATCTCTGTCGACCATGCTAGCAGAATTATAAACATAAACAACAGGAGATCCCGTCCGAATAAAGATGATCCATTTTATCCACCAATTTTTGGTCTTCAGTCCTCGTTCGGTCCACCTCTGTATCGCTCCTCCAACCGATCTGCACTTGCATACGACACCTCTCGTCTGGGAAAGCCGTCCAATCGCGGTGGACGCCATATGGCCTACGTTACCGGTGCGTCATAAAACCCGAAATATGATGATGACGTCGAATCGCGAAGTTCGCAGTCCTTGCCAGCCTGATCACCCATCAGTCTCCAGCCACTGTTGAGTCCCCGGGTAAGCCCTGGCGGCCAGCAGCGGCGCCGTCCGTGACACGTCGCCGTCGACGGTCGTCGTTGTCAGCTCGGCAGTGTCGGCGCCGGCCTGTGATCCGGCCCAGCTCACCTGGGCCGCGTCCCGGGCCGTAAACACAGGCCGGCGCGGGGGGCGCCATTATCACCTGCCGCCAGCGGCGCTGACTATCGCAACAAACAGCGCGCGCAGCGTATACGCCGCCGCCGGAGCTAACGAGGCCGTCGGCGCGCCCCGGCTAGCCAGCGTCTGCCGGAGACGCGCTAACGCCGGCCAGAGACGGCGGCGGCACGCGCCGACCGCGTTAGCGCGCCGGTAAATACAGTGGACCTGGCCATTTTAGCTTTAACCCGGTAAACAGGCGATCTGTGAGGTGTGTAGAAAGGGTAGAGCGGCGCGGGCCTGACGGTTTCCCCTCACCTGTAAAACAAGCTCGGACGGAGCTTTCAGGCCGCAGTGTGTAAGACATTTCCGTTAGATCACACGTGATATACGTGTTCCACCTATCTACGTGCAGGGGCGTAGCCAAGGGGGGAGGTGGCAGGGACATCCCCTGAAGGCCCAAATGTCCCCCTAAGGACACGGGCTGCGCGAAGCGCGGCTCACCCGTACTACGCTCTGGGCAAATTTGAAATTTCATACCAGACAGGGCCCTCCTAAGCCCTCTTCAGCACTCTATTCTGTAACAAGCAGGGCCCTTTTTACCCATCAGGGCCCTTTTGGCGCTGTCGCAGGGGCCCTTTTCGGGGCGCCGCCCTCTCCTCCCTGAGCGAAATCCTGGCTACGCCGCTGTCTACGTGCATTTTCGAACAAGCTGCGCCATGGTCGTGCCATTTGGGAGTCGTCGGTAACCTCAGGAACTGGCTGGATGCCGTTCTCTGGGGTGCAGTCGCCATTATCTCCGTGACCGCACCGTCCTGCAATCAGATGGAAAGCCGGCCGGGCGACATTGCGGCTTCTTCACGGGGATATTGGCGTTGGTGGGCTGCCAGGCCGCGTTAGCCGCGCTGTGTACCTCCACAGGCCCGACACCACATGCGAGGCGACTGAGCTGACCGTTCACGCTCGAAGTGTAGCGAAGTGGCGCGCGGGCAAGCCTGCTGCTCAACAGGCCCTCTCCTCATCTGCGAAGTCTCCGTACATTGAGCTTTAACTGTCCCAACTTTATCAATGATGTATGCCAGGAGATGGCTCGGGCTGACGGCTTAGGTAGATAACGCTCCCTCGTCAGGAACTCAGTGCAGCTGCAGACGATATACACGGAACCCTGGCTGTGTCGCAGCCGCTTGTGGTGACGTTGCGGTGGTGCGGGACGATGGCGGGGCACCTGAGCGGGTGCCCGCGTGACGGCGGCAGGGGCGCCACTCGGTACATGTCACCTCGGCTCAGGTGATGCGTTCACTCGGGCGGCCACCGCTCGCGTGAGTCGGCGCCTGCTCAGACGACGCGTGGCCGCCGTGCCGCCGCTCCCAGACAATACACAGCCTTAATGCCCGTCATGAAGGACGCTGAAGCGTCGACGCGTTTTAAAGGCGCTTATTCTCAGCGGAGTGCGTTAGAATCGGGTTTCGTTTTTTGTGAAGTTGCTGAACCTGGATGGTCATTGTTTGAGCGCCCTGTGAAAACAACCGAATGTGAACCGTGGGGCGAGTCGGTTGGTGGGTTCTGTGTCTACTGCAGGGTGGCGTTTGTCCATCAGTATTCTCTGAATCCGTACCAGTGTCCCAACGTCACTGCCCGTGTTAAGTCCTTTAACAAAATACCTCGGTGGCGTATTTGGATCAGGTTTTTCACGTGATTGTGCTCTTCATGCACTTCCGGGATGCCGTAGCTTTGCATCAGAGCTGTGTGTGCACGTGCCGTGTGTGGCTACGTGTTGGTATGTGCGGGCTGGGGGCGGTACTGCGCGTGCGGCATGGTTTCTTGTCGCTACCGCCGCACTTTGGGGGCATTTCCCGTTGGGTCCGAATAAACCCTGTTGCATGAACGTCGGCCTTGGGATACCAGTGAGTATGTCTATGGGAATATTATTCCTCAACCTCCTGCTGACAAGAAACCACCCATCATCAAACTAAAATATCTTAAGATTTGGGTAGGTATTTGTCTGCGTGTGCCACTTGCAAATCTTTCAGTTTTTTCCCTTACGTCTTGCTTTTCCGTGTCAAGCATGAAAGGACAGGGCTCCTAAAACCTCCTCTCTACTCGATTCCTACGGTTGTGTCCATAGGCTTCATAAGTGGGTGAATTAAGAAACATGGTGTTTAATTCGTCGTTATAAATATTTTTCCTACTATGAATAAAAATGTTTTTGTTTTGTAACCGACCTTACCATGGATTTTGGAAACGGATTTTTCTACCTATCTATGATTGTGGTTGCCACTTTGGTGTGAAACTGGGTACCTACCCTGTGAAAATGTCGTGCGGGCTTTGTTGCTGCTTGTTTGAGTTTTCGCCGAGACGGGCGGTTATCCCCGCCCACTTTTCCGAACAGCCACATTTCCGTGACCCGACTGCGTGTCGGGAGCCGATGGCTCCTGAAACGTAGTCTCTCGCCTAATTACACGTGAGTCATACCGACCCCAAAAAAAGCTAATTAGAGCGGCGGATGATGTACGGAGATGTCGGCAGCGTTGATAATGTGACAAATTGCAGTTGGCAACGCCCTCCTACAGCAAACAAATGAACCCCCGCGGGGATAGCACAGACTCGGTTGTTGGTAATTATATTTCTTCGTTGTCTCAGCTTTGATACGAATACTTATGTGCATTCCTCGTCATAAGCTGGTTTATTGCATTCTGCAACAAGAGATGGCTCGTCAGAACCCCTCGGATTTGTGGAGCTGGAAACGTGTTCTGTTGATCTAGATCTTGCCAGACATTGCCAGTTGTGGGACGTGATGGGAAATGCATTACCGCGTCATGCAGTGTCAGAAAAGACAGGAAGCTATCTCTTTGGGCCCTGGTGGTTATATTTCCACCACACCCAAGCAGATACCTCAGTCCCACATAGGCTATAACAAGGGACAGGGGCCCAGCCTCTATTTTTCGTTAAAATTAAACGAATACCACTTTAAGTCAAGCTGGAAAAAGCAGTAAAGTCTTGTAACCAGTTGATGGGACAGGTAACAAGGAGCCCGAACGTGACTTTTTTGTTCTAGATGTGAGAGTTTCTTGTCAGCAGGAGGTTGAAAATTGCTAAGATTGAGGTTGATAAGAGGCTGCCCCTCACTTTTTTGTCTGGCGGTGCTTATGTCCGGGTCAGTCAGTCGATATCGTTCTGGACTGTGTCTGAATCCCAATGGGGAGAGCCAGCCAACCACGCTGAGCACGGGGCTCGTCAGCGTGAATATATGTATTAATGGCAGTTTCTACCACATTTTCAGGACAGCACGGATTTCAGTGCGTGAACAAAAATAGAAATTTTATGAGCCCTTATCTTTTAAAAATGGTGACCGACTCCGTTTTGCGATTTGTTTCTTCTATATTCATCATGCGATGTCATTTTTTCGAAAGTTTTCCCATGCAGTCGTTTTCTTTACCCACCAGCCTTCACTGGTATAGCTTCAACAGCGCAGTTCAATCATTCCATCCATCCATGCGCTCCATCCATCGGCTGTCTCGTTTTCAAATTACAACGGGAACGTTATCCAGAGGAAGGGACAGACCGGGACGGGTTGAGTCGGATTTGCACCTCTTCTGGCCACAACAGCATGGCGGCGCCTCCCGCTGTGTGACACGCCACGGTTGGCTGACCCCGTCCGACCCGCGGCTGCCCCGGGGGAGGGGCCTGCGCCGCGCCGGAGGTGACAAGCGTGACCTCCCCGCGGGGGCGGCACCGTCAGTCGTGACCAGTCCAGACGAACAGCCGCCACTCCTGAAGTGGTTGAGATCTGTGTTTGGCCGGGGAGACGCGACTGGAAGCGGCGTGCTTAGAGACGCGCCAGCGGGAGGAATTAGCAGCTGAAAATTGTCGTGTCGATATCGGGTGTTGGATAGCACTTGAAGGCGTCATCAGCGGTGCGGGCTGTCGCTCTCTGTTGGGGTTGTTGGCGGCGTGAGGGCGGTCGGAACCGGCAATTTCCGCCGGTGTGCTGTGTGCCACAGCGGGCGTGACCGGCGCGGCCATGTCGCCTGCAGCAGGAGAGCGTGCAGCTCTCGTGTTGGGTCGCCGCCGCCAACCTAAACACGCGGCCACAGCGGCTGCTACAGCAGCGCCGGCAGCCGCGTCCGCCCGCTGACGCTGGCGGCGACTGAGGGGAAATGCCGCGCCTACAGCCGGCGCCGAGAGGTGGCCGAGCACGGCTCCTCGGCGATACGGTGGTCAATTTCTAAAAGAGGAACTCAGGTGGATCGTTCCACTGAAATCGTGGGCAGACTCCTCCCCTCGCTCCCGCAGATTTGATTTCGTGTCCCCGAAGTCGATTGGAATGTTAAGGTCACGGTACATGTGCGGCTGAGTGTTACAATGCAGTACCAGGCTGTTTGTGAGGGTTTGTCCCAGAATTATCGTTCCGAGACATCATATAGGTCCTATCTGATCTTTTTAAAAAAAATTTCATTCCGCAAGGCGTTGCCACACTTTCAGTGGATGATTTGAAGTGCTCTATCGTTTGATGCGAAGTTTGCCTCCCGGCAGCTGCAGAATTTGTCGCGTTTATATTAAAGTCCTTTCATTATTGACGGATAAATACCAGAAGCTTCGATGTATTAAAAGGATGCCAGAAAAACTCATCAGAAATTTCCCAAGTTTCCATCTTAGCATACATATTACCTGAAAAGGGTTGGTTCGATTATTAACAATAACGCAAAGCACGTCAACATTCATTCTGATGCGAGAAGAATATAACTTGTTAGTTGGCTTCTCACCAGCGCTTATTCCGATACTTTGCCAACCTCCGTCCCTCTGTGATATGGCCAGACTCCATATCCTTCCTAACCATGGTTCATTATGTAGATACTGTCAGTTCCTATGTGACACTGTGAGTATCGAAGGCGCACCGGCCCTCGGCGATCGTAAGTAACCACGTTCTGATTTATGCCCGTCTGAACTGGGGTCCAAGCCGCCGCCATTAACTCCCTGCTGGTTCAGGACGGACTGGTTCTGGGCTACCATAACCCCGCCACCATGCGCTGCCAGTTCTGTGGCACCTCCTTCAGCAGCTTTGTGACGGCCACCGTGTGCCGGCAGGGCTGGATCCGGACACGCGGGTACAGCTGCAGTCTCCCTCCTCGCCGTCGGCGGTGCGGCCCGGCACCGACGTGGTGCTGCGCTGTCGGGTGGACGGCTCGGGCGACATCGGCTTCAGCTGGTTCAGGAACGGCCGCCGGCTGCAGCGCGGCCCGCGGCTGCAGCTGCGTAACCGGAGGCTGCAGCTGAGCGCTGTGGAGCCGCGCGATGGCGGCGTTTACACATGCGCAGCCAGCAACGACGCCGGCACCGCCACCAGCACCGCTGCGCTCGTCCTCAACGTGCCAGGTGAGTGGAGGCGGGCGGAACGGAGGAATCCGGGGTGGGATTCTAATCTCAGGAAAGCTGCTGGTTCGGAGCCGTGGTGGAAGAAGCCGGGACTACTCTGTCGTTGAATTACCTCACGAAATGCTGTTTTGTGTTAATTTCCCTGCTCTTGAGTGCAATATCCGTGTGTCGTCGCGATATGACCCGTGATGGTCCTATTTACTCCCTTGGTGGTAAGCTTTTCTGTGCCGACGATGTAAGTCTGCAACTGAGAAGCCATGAGCCAACAATAGGTAAATGACATGTTAGCCATACATTTGTAGCACTTTGAGGAGGTTCAAGTATTGCTGGAATAGCGACGAACATTGTATTAGACTTCTCATATTGAGTGCGCATGAAACATCGGTGCTGCTGTATAGATATCAATTATGTTGTTGCATTTAGGCTTGACTCCTACCAAATTAAAAAAGACAGAAATAAACAATTGAGCCAACAAACAATGGAAAATGAACAATGCAATCACACCCCGTGATAAAATCAGTTCATTTCTGGTTTGCATTTGTTGCCGCAATATCACGGGTATCAGCATTCTCCTGTCAGAAACAACCACGTAACAATGCAGGAGGCTACATTCTCGGGGTTCCTGGGAGCGCAGGGTTGCAGACCAGATGGTGTCGGCGTTCCACTTCCAGTGATGTCACCGAGCCACCGGTAATGTCGCGTGAAATGGTCATTAAGTGTCAGCCTGGATCGCTGAGTGTCATTAAACCGGGCAATGAATGGCCACAGTCGGACACCGCCGCCGTCTGGTTTCTCAATGTCGCCGCTGTGTTCTGGTACGAGTGTGCTGCATTCCAGCCGCCCGGCTGCCTTGGCAGCAGCCTCCACCCGCTGTTTTACCGTGCTGGAAGCGAACGCTGCGGAACTGGAACCGCTCGGGTCCATCTGTTGTGCGCATGACCGGAGTGGGAGGCACACCAGAACAGCAGACTCTATCAAAGTAATCGGGTGTGCACTGCGCTGGGACCACCCAAAGATTACCTTCGCTACAGAATCCTGACTTCAGAATTCTGGTCACTCTCTTGTATCAGCAAACATCCAATTTCAGCCAAATCGTAGAGACGAGGCTGGAGCAGTGGGCCCAAAATCGCATATTTGAGTTACAGGGTGGCTAGGCTCCGGTCAGCGGCATGTGAAAGATCCCCTCGCCCACCTTCCCGCTGGAGGCGGCGCAGTGACTTGAACCTATTCGAGAAATGCCGCTCTCAGCATCTGAAGGCCAACAACGTCCTTGGCTGGCATGTGCGGTTATTCAAGCTCTTTAAAAGCGAGGAGCAAACAGCTAGCGATGCGCTTAAAGCTCAGTCGTGTGCATGCATACTATTCGTCTCGATTAGTCCCAATTCAGATTGGGACTAATCGAGTCAGATCTGGTGATGGCTCCCGGTGGGGCTGAACGAGGGGAAGACATGCGAATCTTAAATCGTCAACCGTCTTTTGTCACTGTGTTCGGGACGACTCGGGTCGAACGGCGATGAATCGCGCTCATCTCAGTCGCAGCGGGCCGTGTGAAATGGCATGTACTGGTGTGATCGCCCTAAAGAGAATAGACCACCTTGGTAAACCTCCAAGAAGGACGTAATTTTAGTGTGGAAATCCAGAAACTACATTTTGTCCTCACACTCAATCTCTCATAGCAAAGACATAACATTTTGCTAAATTTAAGGTGCTTACAAAACGGAATAACGCGTCAAACGGAATTACCCGGCTTGGTGTTGGCCTAAGCGTCGCGCGTAGCTACGAGGCTGTTCGGTAGGGTGCAGCTCGTAGTATTTCAGCCTTGCGACAGCGATCTTATTGTTGAAATTTATCACGTGACATGCGTGGTGGTTACAAAGTTAGGATTTAGACCAGTCGAACCGTTCCAGCCAGATATAAAGTGATTCCTTCACGGTTTGAACTGAACCCATTTATTTTGAACTTTAAAGTGTCCGGAAATTTAATACAAAGAGCCTCGGGGGAGTGAAATGTACAAATAGTGACTTGTCGACACACTATAAAAACTGCTATCTCAGCTCAAAACCAATTATAGAGGCGCAACGCAACCTTGAACTTAGATGCGAAGGGAAACAATAACCTTCTAAATGTCACTTTAGAACTCGCAGACAGGCCATCTGAGCTCGCCATTGACACGGAAATTATCCGAAGACGCGTTACTTGATGGATCACCAGCTCTTCACGCTGAAGTCAGCCGCCGGCTTCTACCTCGCCAGCTTCAGCATGTGACTCACCACGAGGGACTCGGCGGAGAGCGGGCCTCGTGCCGGCGCCGTAGTGGGTACAGCAACCGCATACTGATGCTGGCGCCGATGCCGCCCTAGCCGGACGTCCCGCTGGTGATAGAAATGGCGCTGATTTGCTGAGGCCCGGTCCCCCGCTGTTCGTACAGGCGCCCCGCTGATCGCTGGCTCTGTCTTCGGAGAGAGGCTGCGAATGGTAATGATACTAAGGCGGCCGAGTGAGGCATTGTTACTGCGAGGATGACTGGAAACTGCACGGTCACTGCTCACCGCCTCCGGCCAGCGCTGGAAGCGGTGCAGGAGAGCGTGATGCTGCGCAGATGACACTTGGAAAGAAATGGCGCCTGCCTGCTGGACTAGAATTTATTTGGTCATACTGTTAGACTTTAGAGAAATACTGAAGCATGCTTATTCTGTTGGTTTTTTTCTCCAAAGCTAAAGTAGCATGCTAAGCGTGCTGCATTTAGGGGCAATGTTTTATTCAGACATGGGAACATTGGGTATATTAAAAATCATTCAAAAATGGTAAATATCTATGCTAATTAAAACCGTGCGAAGTCGTAGATGATCAAACCCCTTCTATTCTTCAAAGTCTGTTTCTATTCTAAGTCTGTTCAAGTTGTTCAAAGTCTGTTTCTATCTCACGAGCCCCCTGCGACACTCCCACTCGGCCGTTTGAACAGCAGTCCCACGGTTGGACACCCCTGGGTCGGCGGTGGCGGAGGCTCGTGTTACCGGCGCCGTTGCTAGACACAGATGGATGCAGGGGAGTCACAGATGGGCACGCTGTGTCTAACGAGCCGACGGAGATAAACGCCGCCGCTGCCGGAGAGAGACGCCGGCATGTTCAGCGTCAGGAGCTCGTCAGCTGGCGTCCCCAGATCCTGGACAAGCGGCAATTGAGACCACGTCAGGTGGCACTTCTGGCGAAACTTTTCTTGGGGTAGTATGCCTGTCCGACTGAGCTTTGTCGGGAGAAAGATGCAATGGCTTCGTGGACTGGTCTAGGGCTACCAGCAGAGTTCCGAATGACTGGGATTGGTTACAAGAATGACGCCGTTGCACACTTCGGGACTGTCCCCAGCTTCGATGTCGGTTGTAATTTCAATGTACCGTCCAATATAGCTCAGCGCGGTTATTCTAAGTTCCTATAAACCAGCCCCTGACACTCGACCAACGGCAAAAAAGTTGCTGTCGCAGCAAAGCAGCCCTTTACGGCAACACGGCATTCTAATCCATGCAGACTTGCAATATCCACGTCTGCCATGATCGAACAATGCGTTAAACGGACGTTGATTTCTTCCGATCTGTCTTCGCCTCCCGGTGTAATCCCTTCCATTTGTCCGGACCGGCCGCGGTGCCGGCGTCGTGTTTTCCACCCCGCACCATCTGCTCAGATGGGCGATCAGATGCCCGTCTCCGACACGGCGGAACACGTGTACGTGTACTACACCGGCCCGCGGCCGTGCCGGTCTCAGCGCCTGAAGACGCCGGTTACGTGGGCTTCCTGCTCGGACTTGTGTTGTGGCGTGGACGTGAAATGAATGGTAATGAAAACGTGCAAATTCCAGTGTTTACAGGTCTGTAGATTGTTATGAGGTAATTGCAGATTTAGAGGTGCATGCAATAAATTTACAGTTAATGTTCGCGGTGGAGATTTTCTATAAAGCGATGACTGTGTAAATGATTTGCTATATCCCCTTTCTTGACTTTAACTGGCTGTGACAATTTAGTTAAGCTTTTCAATGGTTCTTCAACTTGCCTATCTGTTCTTTTCAATCCATATTGGGAATATGAGGCACTTTAAGGGGCCTGAACCCTTTCAGTGTTTTCTATGTTAGCGTTATCAATGATTTTAGTCTTGATGTTGTTTACATGCGGTGAGTGTTCAACCTTGCCGTTAAGAATGAGCAAGCACTGGGGACTGATACACAATTTGAAAAACAAACCCATTTATTCACCTCCTGTGAAGAACATCACAACCAGACCGGGAGAAAATGTTTGTGGCGGGTTCTTTCATCCCAGCACGCTGAACATCGACAAACGCTTCACACTCGGATTAACCCCCCCCTCCCCACCTCCCATTTCCGTCTCCAGGTCCTGTGCCTCTCCGGTTCCGTTTCCGTATCCTTGCCCCGCTCCTCTAACCCCCGCCCTCGTCCCCAGGCGCTGGTGCCCCGCTCCTCTCTAACCCCTGCCCTCGTCCCCAGGCGCTGGTGCCCCCACTCCTCTCTAACCCCCGCCCCCCGTCCCCAGGCGCGGGTGCCCCGCTCCTCTCTAACCCCCGCCCTCGTCCCCAGGCGCGGGTGCCCCGCTCCTCTCTAACCCTCCGCCCTCGTCCCCAGGCGCTGGTGCCCACGCTCCTCTCTAACCCCCGCCCTCGTCCCCAGGCGCGGGTGCCCCGCTCCTCTCTAACCCCCGCCCTCGTCCCCAGGCGCTGATGCCCGTCCTCTCTAACCCCGCCCTCGTCCCCAGGGCGCGTCCCGCCCTCTCTAACCCCGCCCTCGTCCCCAGGCGCGGGTGCCCGCTTTCCAACCCCACCCTCGTCCCCAGGCTCGGGTGCGCTTCTCTCTAACCCCCGCCCTCGTCCCCAGGCTCGGGTGCCCCCCTGGTGACGGTGGTACCGCGGGACCAGCTGGTGCGGAGGCGCACCACGGCCCGGTTCCAGTGCCAGTACAGTGGCGCCGACACCGTCGAGTGGTGGTTCCAGGGAAGGAAACTGCCCTCCAATACCAGGTCAGCTCATGGACGCAGGCAGTCAGGGGCGCTTCAGACATTTGAGAGAGGGCGCCCCTCAAATGTCCTGCTCGCCGTGACAAAACATGTGTATATCTGATTACTTTGAATGCAATAGTGCTGGAAAAGCGGAAAACCCTTCAGTTTTTCTCTGCACCTTCAAAGAGGTATCTTCCAAATGGACAAAAACGCTTGAAAATGGTTTACCTACGATCAGTTATTAAACACTAGTTTCCTCGCTATGAGGAGGGGGGAGTGAGGGCATAGCCCCCTCCCCCGTCATCCCCCGGGCAGCAAACCAAGCCGAACTGAAACCGTGTGACATCAGCTGTCCATCAAGGCCATGTGTACGCAAAATCCTGCTTCATTAGGCTAGCTGGCAGGCTGGCCTGAGACCGGAACTGGAACAAAAAGTGTGCCGGGAGGTGTCGGAGCAGATGTCATGTGGCAGACAGCACCCCTCCCTCCAGTCAGGGCTGTCACAGGGACGATCCCCGACGTCAACAGACCCTGAGCGCTGCGTCGTTTTCCGGCAGGGAGGAAAGCCAAATCCCTAAACACTATCATGTTAGGGAGATGACGATCCAATCCCCACTGGATCTGTGGGTCACATAAACTCGTGGTGGAATTATGCTATCTGCTTTACGATCAATATTCGCAAGCCGACGTATCCGTCTGTTGAAATACTGAGCAACCATTACACTGGTCAACAAAATTTAACTTTTGTCGTGGATCCAATATAGAATAGTCCGTTTCTAGGGAAATTTGTGGCGCTGAACACGAATCTGGCAGCAGAAATGCCGTATCAGATCAGCATTTTGAGATCTAGTATGTCTGTGTGTTGTCTTTGTGCAAGCCTTCTTGGCATCAGTGACATGGACAATGCAAAACCCAAGAGGTCTAGGAAAATGAACGTTTAGGTGTTTGTGGAGACTAGGGTATTCTACCTTAAACCCGATTTTCATAGACCTAGGTCAATATATTCAAGGTAAAACGAGGCCATATAGGTCAAATTCTGTATGTGCAGGGTAGCCATTGGGAAATGCCGTGATTATGCGATAAGAAGCCGGATATGGAGAGAAAGTGGCTTAAAGTAACAGAGGAAAAGTCTGAGGCAAAAGGCCATTGGCCGTTGACGTCAAAATATTACATTTTGCCTATAACGTGTACTGCAACTAGCACTATGGCAACCGTCGGGCGGAAAATAAGGTTTGACCTTGACCCATGACCTTTGTCTTGAACCTGTGACTTTGAGCTCAAGATTGAGTGACCTAGCTTATGACGTCATATCATGATATACGTCATATTAGGTGGCATCGTTCGCCCAAAGGCACTAGGGTTAATGACCTTGAAATGGTGGCATGACCTTGACCTGTGACTTTTTACTTAGACTCGACCTTCAAGGGAGGTCACTCTGACATAAAATTCTCATTAATATATACCTATTGTTGCGACGTCACCTCTCGGTCTACAATACCGGCGAGCTTGTGCGACCGAGTACAAACCTTGTTCAATGTACAATGTTCATGCACTTGAATGCGAGGTAGTCTTTCTTGCAATAAATTCACATGTATATTGATAAGCTGCATTGTCTGGGTGAAGATAATCCGGATTCTCGACATCCTTGATCTATATATTTCCGCAAAAGGCTAGGCTGATGACAGTGTGTGGAAAGTGTAGGGGTTATACAACAGGTATGCTCGGGAGAAGAAACCAGGTCCGATGGCAAAAACGGCTCTTAAATTTAAAATCAGCGGTATCGAAATAGGCAGAATCAGGTATTCACTGCCGGATCCATTTTGGCTGTTGACCAGTGTTATCAGTGAGGCTGTGTATTGTACAGCTTAACAATTCTGACCGATTCAAATTTCTACATCTGGAAAAAACTACGGTGTATTCGGTACAATTGAATCCCCCTGTAGCGTCCGTCATTAGAGTGTTTGCGGTTGCAGACACTCGTTTTGAGGTCAGTGTTCGTTTTCCTCGGTTGAAACGAGAACCACACTCTCTTATGTGTTCATGTTTGCGGTTACTGCGGTAGCAATTTTAGCTAACATCAGCTCGCAAAAGGCTGCCCACAGTAGCAAACTGTGAGGCTATTTCGGACGGTTTGTAAATGGGAGTAGTCTTTAATGTCCTGGTAAATGTACTTTTGGTAGCGGATCACTGGCAGATCTAAACCGATTGTTTGGGGAAGGGGCGGAACCAAAAATCGAGTTTCATACTCTCCACATTACTGCTCTAATTATAGATTTGTTCATGCCACTTCGTGTCCAGCAAATAAATCAGAAAAGTTCTTCTTGACAGGGTCTAAGATAACTACACGAAATTGTAATATCTGTAAAAAATCGTGAAGTGATGCCCGGGCTGCATTTCCATAACCAATAAAGTTATTGTCGCCTATGTGTGGTTTAGTTGTATTTTTTACTCCAGCGTAGGCCACCAACAAGCACCAATTTTTCATCTGTCGGTACTCAGTGCTGGTCCCCTGACCGACCCTGCGACGGCCGCCGGCCGCCCTTCGCCTTCCACCCGGACCAGCGGCGTCGTCGCGTCGACACCGCGTCGGCGACGACGGCACGCGCTAGATGGGCCGTGACCGCGCGCGCTGGGAATGCGGCGACGCGTCATATTCGACGCCGCGACGCCGCTGACGTCACCAGCGTGGTGAGGCGGCGGGAGCGGGGTGGCGGCGAAGGCGGGCCCGTCAGCGCGGGATGGCGCGAACGGTCGGTCAGAGGCGGCATGTCGGCGACGACAGACCGACGATTCTCGGTGATTAAAGACTGCGACAAGTGGAGCACGGGCTCCGAGCCCGGAAAACGGCGGCGCAACCGGGTCATGGGCGCGCGGATCTGTCGCTGGTGTCCGCGTTTGACACCTTTCCCGGTGACAGGTGTTGTGGCTATCTCAATGGATTCTTGGCAGGCTTCGGCTTGTTCCCAGGTGATTCATTGTCGTAAAAAAGTTGTTATTTTTGTGTACAGATGACCGATTTGGTGGGTTGCGCTTGATGCTCGTTGGCACAGAAACGTGCTGTTTTATCCCGGTGTGCTTGTTAGCGCAGACATATTTCCCTAGGTGCCCAGCGGATTAATCAAACGCATTTAATGATTCTGAAGAATGCAACTAATGAAAGACTTTGCCTTCACTCGCTATGGACGACACACGCGTTACGAAATATAAACTCAAAACATAGTATTCACTCTTTTAAGACACTTTGCTTCTTAATCGTGATTGCCGGTTGCGAACGTGTGAGCGTTGGTCGTGAGTCGACTGCTAGACTAACACTTTCAGAAAATGGTATTCATCCTTTGTAAGAACCCTTCACTTAGAGATCGTGATTATCTCTTGTAAAAATCAGAGCTTTTGTTTCGTGGTTCGACTACTGAAACTAAATATCCATATTTGCTCTCTCGTTCGCTTTTTTTTTTTCTCTCTCTCTCTCTCTCTCTCTCTCTCTCTCTCTCTCTCTCTCTCTCTCTAACAAAAATCGTAATTGGTGTTATCTGTTTCATAACAAGCATTTTGTTGTGGTCCGATGTGTGACTAACTACCAGTAGTGTGCCTTCCTGACAATAGTGACAAATCACCATCCACTTTGTCTTCAAACAACTCCGTTTCAAGCTGGTGTGTGGGCTCTGATCACACCGTCAATCCCACCATTTTGAGATGGCACAACTTTGTTGTAATCACTATAGGTCTGTCTTTGGTGGAGCACATTGCATTATTTCAGTATTCCGCAACGACGAAGGGCTCAGTCTGGAAGAGATTGAGAAACGTAGAAGTGGCATTGACTTACGCGTACTCAAACGCTTAAGAGTTGACATGAGTCGCACCTATTCATAACGACTCAAATATGTTGAAATCAATAGTGAGTTGTTCCAGCTTGCGTGATGGTGAAAATGTTCGATCTGCCTTTCAAATGGATGTAGTTGTCGGCAGTTACTTAAATGTTGCATGGAATGTGGTGTTGTGGTGCTACCCATGTTTAAAGGCTCAACAAAGTCATTTATTTGCAAATCATTTCACTTATTGGATTTCCTTGGAGCCCGTTCGGTAAAGCAGTTTGACAACGGCCTAGGTTCCATGGCCAAGCTGCTATCCGTATCAAGCTGCTAATCCACTCCATTAAAGGTTAACGATAAAGGTAAAGGTACACACTGACAAATTGGATATTAAATATATCAAAAATCAAACACAAGGACGCGTTTCGATACTTCTTCAGCGTATGTTTGAAGAGTAGAACTGTCTGTCGACGAGTGCAGGTTTATGGGAACTCACGTGGGACTAAACCCGAATAATATTTGCCAATATTTTTTTATATTGCGAATTCCCCTCTTTTGGAATTTAGATTTTCATTTTGTTCAATTAGGGCTAACTCCAAAAACTTTCTTTTATTGTTTGATAGCCCTTTGTGGAGAATTTCTGCATTTTTTCAGTTCGTTAAGTGTTCAAATTGTTCGGAGTGTATTACAAATGAACTCGGTAGTTTTTTATTTATCAGGTCTAATTTGTGTTCGTAAATTCCGTTTTTGTAGGCCGCGATACGTTTCCCCGTAATAGAATCTTGTGCCGTTTTGACATGAAATTTTGTAGAAATTCCAAAGCTGCACAAGATTCTACTACGGGGAAATGTATCGCGGCCTGCAAAAACGAATTTACGAACACAGTTTTGACATGGAATGTTGTAGAAATTCCAAAACTGCACAAGATTCTACTACGGGGAAACATATCGCGGCCTGTAAAAACGAATTTACGAACACAAATTAGACCTGAGAAATCATAAAACTACCAGTTCATTTGTAATACACTCCGAACAATTTTAACACTTACCGAACTGGAAAAATGCAGAAATTCTCCACAGAGGTCTATCAAAAATAGAAGAAAGTTTTTAGAGTCGGCCCTAATTGAACAAAATGAAAATATAAATTCCAAAAGAGGGGACTTCGTAATATCAAAAATATTGGCAAATATTATTCAGTTTTAGATGTTCCTGGCCTCCCTCGAATCGGAAATGTAAAACACTGAAGATTATATGTTAGCTTATCAAATCGTGGAGTAAATATCATATTCTCAGTCTGTATGCCAGACCTGTATTGGTTCACACAAATGCCTTTTAGAATGAATCGTTAAAATAGATTGGATGTGTGACACAACCATATTGGTACCTCTAACCTAAAACCTAAAGTATGCCTCTCGCAAACCTAGGCAGTATTTGTCTAGTATGCCTCATCGACAAACCTGGCAGTTTTGTCTGGTTTGTGTATTGTTGGTTACTAGGTTTTGGTTGGGTCCATATGGTTGTTGTGCATATTTATTTTAACGATTCTTTAAGGATTTTTGTGTGTTTGGTTGGTTCTGGACTGGGAATTTGATATTTACTCCCTTTTGATGAAGGGCTGTGCCTGTTATAATCTTCGTGTTTTTATTTCGGATTCGGGAGAGGCGGCTCTTAAAACTCATCTTGTCCTGGGCACTCACTTTTCAAATATTATTCACGTTTAGTCTCACGCGAGTTCCCAGAAACCTGCATTCGTCGACAGACAGTTCTACTGTTCAAACATACGCTGAAGTAGTATCGAAACGCGTTCGTGTCTTTGATTTTTAATATATTTAATATCAAATCTGTCAGTGTGTACCTTTACCTTTATTTTTAACCTGTCAAATGGCTCTTCAACATTAAAGGTTGTTTTCCCATCGCTAAGCGCAATCTGTGCTAAAGTCCGGGTGAAATAGCACTTTAAAGGAGTCAACGGCTCCATTATTATCCTGATAGGCGGCCCCATCCGGATCGTATTTTACCCATGGAAACTAAGTCAATGTGGCTGATAGCGTTTCTATCAGAATTCGCAGAATTCGCTTTCTGAGCGCCGAGGTAGATGTACTACACTTTCAGCTTCTCTAAGCATCTTCAGTCGTTTTTGGCCTTAGCAGCACAGACGGGAAATTAAGATCAGGGAATAATCTAAACTTGCGATCACACAGTGATTGTCATAGTTCAAAAGCAGTCCCTATCTTATCGACATTAATACCCTTGTGAGTATCCAAATGCTGCGACGACATTGGTGTCGATAACCAAAAGCTGTCGTTTTCAACTTTTGAATGTAGGTATTTACTGAACCCACACACAATACATTGATGAAAAACAAGCAGGAAACCATGTTCCTGAATTAACAATGAAGTTTACTGACCATCAACTATATGCGTGATACTGTCGTCGTTTGAAACGCTGCCCACAAACACTACAAAGCAGTATTGACGACAAAAGTCCAACCCACCCGGGATTCGAACTCGCCATCCCACCATTTCTATTTTTGTGCGCTACCAATTGAGCTTTTTGACTCATGATAATTATGTGCGCGAGGAGTAACACATTGATAAAAATTTATAATAAATGCATGAGCCAACGCATCCTTCTTAAAAGTGAAGTAGCAAGGATAATGGGTTGGTACCGTTATTAAACTATTAATTATGTATTATTGGTGGCGTTATAAAGACTGCCGTAGCCCACATAAGCGGAAACTTTCGACTGTCGCGCGCTGTCGCCTCACTGTCGTAGTTTGACCGGCCGGGAAGCAACGCAGTTACTAGATATGCAATTGGCGTCCACTCGAACGCCTTGCTACAGAACCATATATGTCGGTTTTTTCCAGGTTAGTCTTACGAGTTGGCGCGTTTGTGGATTTTTCCAGTCCTGCTATTCTTCGAACCCGAGGGAGGGTAATTCAACATACCGTCGATGCATTTGTGTACCGCCTCCCATACGCTTCACATGAGGCCAATGCTCTGGGAAAAGGCGGCCGAGGGGCGCCCAGCAGCTCATTACTTAGACTGTGAACGTGAAAAGGATGACAGCGGTTTCACTCCCCTTCAGTAACGAAAACTGGCCGCACGTGGTCACGCGCTGTAATGTGGCGTTTTGAGGACAGCTATTAGCACGATTGCTGCTTTCCCACTAGTTTGGGGTAATTGTATGCCCTTTTCACAGCGTTTACGAATGTTTTTAACGTGCACTCCCATGGCTACTTTGTATGTTAAGAGCCCTTTGTGGTTATAACTCCATTCACCGAATATGTCGGCTATTTCTATTATACCTCTAATAGAATTCAGAGAAACATTAAAGGACGCTTAACGGAACACAATACAAGATCGCTATGATTCATAAACCTATTTATAATTGATGTTTCGTCATGGGTAAAAAACATGCAAATTAACTTTCTCCGGCTGTGGGTGATTACAAAAGGTTCCCACGTGGTGAAAACCGGCAGCCCGAAAATGGGTGTGCGTCTGGCCGCTCGACCGTGAGTAATGATCGATGTTCAGAATGGAATAAAAGTTTGCGTCCTAAATCGATGCTTCCGACGTGTGAGACTGGCCAGGTCTTCCAGCTGCTCGTGATGTGCCACATCTCGGTCCGCTGTCAGAGAACAACTGTTCGTCATTACCGCACGCCTCCGCCGAGTTGGTATTGTACTGCCCTGTCATTGTGCTTTGAGTCGTGCAATGTTGGCGTCATTACGATCATATTTCCAGTTAAGCACACACAGTCATTACATGATAACATGCTAACATGATGATAATAACATAGAGATGTATTTCCCCCTGCTGTCAGTTAACTTGGTTCATTCTCCCTGCTGCAATCAATTGACACGTCAGCGTAGTCATGCGCGTCGGAATGGGGGGAGGAGGAGGCTTTACCTACTGGCTATTTATCCGGAAATTTCTCGATCTTAAGCAGATCAGAAGAATGGAAAATTTCCTTCTCAGCATATGCGGAATGTAATAAAAAACCTAAATCGGTTTCGTTTCGGGTTGTTAGGGAAACAGTCCTGTCAGCAGGGGGGGAGGGTTGACGATCGACTGGCTCCCTTGCTTTGTTGGCGCTTGGCGACGCTCGTGGACCGAGCTGTAAAGCACAAGGCAGTAACTTTCGACAGACGCCTTTTCTGTTGCCCGTCCGCGACTCCGTCGAAACCCCAGCCGACACCGGCCCATTTCTCTCCGACACCACCTCGCACCTTCCACGCCTCTGTTGTTGCCGCCGGTGATCCCCGGGGACACTGTTTTACTAATGCGGCCGGCGCCGGACACACGGCGGTGTACCAGACGTGTAGCAGACTTGTAGCACCGCGGCAGATCCAAATGGGCGACACGGTCGACAGCGGAGCCGCTAATGGATAGGCACGGAAGCGCTGCAGCCGCCGCCGCCGACGACGCCACAGTGGCGGCCAGGCGAGGGGAATAAATCGGCAGCGGTTGTGGACCATGGACACAAGCCTTGATACGGATAGTTCTCTATCCTGCGAAAGTAGCCTGGGATACATGAGTAGGCTGTAAAGGACTACAAAGTTGTTTTTGCTTGAGAAGGACTAACGTACCAGATACCCGGATAGTACGTTACGAGGCTGCTCTTGTATCTGTGGTAAGTTTGCATTGATGGGTGTAGTAATAATTTAACCATAAACTATCAATATGGCAGATAATGTATAATTCTTACGGCGCTGTAAGGATATTATGTAGGATGTAAAGCTTTAGCTGCTTAGAAAATTATTTCTCACGAAGGTTAAGACCAGACAAGGAAATGGTATGCCATATTAATGCACGAGCCAGCATCAGCTTGAATTATCCTAAAAGCTTTAAAGCTACATAGGCTTGGTCGACATACGTGTGCAGCCGAACATTTATTCTCGTTATTCACAGAGTGACGCAGTGAGAAAGTTATTTTCAGAGAGGCCCGCTGTCGCCCATTTAGGCCATCGCAGTGGCATTTGTTTCATGTCGCGAAAAGCCTGGACGAGCTGACGTGCTCCCCTGACGCCAATCTCACCAAGTGCTTGTCTTGGACGTCCGCTCCGACGTCTTGGTTTTCCGAACAATTTACCGCAGTCCAGCATGTCGAAGTGCTGTCACAAACTTCGGTGGTTATCCCCAAAAATGGAGTGCAGCACAGCTCGTTGGCCGATGTATTGAACTTCAAAAGCTGGGCGCGAGAAACGGCATTTGGATAGCTGCGTGATCGGGGCGCAACAAGCGTTTGACGCCCGCTTTACGATGTGTGACGCATTTCGCCGCCGGTCGCTGGCCCATCGCGCCATGACAAAGGCCATCCTCTGTGACGTGGCCCCGTCGCGGTCGTCGTCGAGAAGTTGGCAGGCCATATCCGGGCGGGCGGCGGCGGCATCGATTGTGGTCCGTGTTCCGGTGGGTCCGCCTGGCCGCTGCGTGTGAGCGATGCTGTTTCGGGGTCTGTCAGCTGCTCTGTTACAGTATATATATATATATATATATATATATATATATATATATATATATAGTGATTTATATTCGTGAAATTAGGGAGTAAGTTTTCTTGTTCACATTTCGATGTAAAATGACCGCGAAGTTCGCTTTGATTTGTTTTCTTGTCGGCTTTTCAATGTCTCTTATTATTTTACGATGATCTTGTGATAAATTCTGGAGGATATTATTTAATGTATTGGCTTGCAACGTTTCGAGTTGACACTCATCATCAGGCATTACATAAAAAATATATATAATCTATCCTATTCATGGCGGCGCGATCGTTCGATATCAAATATGATACGAAAAGTAAACTGCGATAGTTTGGAATACAGTTGAATGAAAAACGAGCATCAATGACACTTGTACCCCCGTTTTGATGTGAAATATGCTAGGATATGATTATTAATTGAATTAAGTGATTAGTTACACGATACCTTATGTCACCTTATAACCATAACACTATATATGCACATATAACATTTCTCACATCTAACATTCCTCACTCTACACCCGGGGCGCGAGTGGCCGGCCATCATAGAGGTACAGGGTACCCCTCATGTTGAGCTGCTTGTTAATGATGGGGTCCCTGTCCCTGATGTAAACAGCTTCCATTACTTTCAGCCTACGCACATCACTTCATCTGGCTATAATTGTAGTATTCTCCTTTAGTATTTTCCTCGTTAACTTCATGTTGTGGTTTTGATAGACATGCTTCAGAGGGGCTCCGTCCTGTAGGTACATGGTTATCCGTCTAGATAGGGTTGTAGTTGTGTGGCCAACGTAAGCTGAGTTGTTCCGGCGCGCGCAGTCACCGATCGGGCATTTAAACTCGTAGATTACGTTGGTCGCTTTGAGTTTGGTAGTTTTTTTCTTGGTTGTTCTTCATTACCAGATTAGCTACTTTAGGACTTATGTAATAAATGATGAGATGGAGATTTTTCTCGCTCTTGGTTGGTGAACAGTTGTTGTACACGATGTTTCGGATGACTTTTTCTTCGGTCTTGTAGGTTGTGGTCATGCTGGATTTGTAGTAGAGAAGTAGTCGTTTGTTGGTGCCTGTCTTCTCGGGTGGTGTGAAGTGGCTGTGCAGGAGTCTTCTGATCTGTTCGTCGATGTCGCTAGTCTTGTAGTGATTGTTGCTGAGTATTTGTTTGATCCGGCTAAATTCCTGATGCAGCAGCGCCCACGATGAGCAGTGCTTGATTGCCCGGTGTATGTAGCGCAAATCACGCTGTTCTTGTATTTATCGGGGCATTCGCTTTCTCCGTTTAGGCAAAATCCTTCGCTGGTTTGCTTTCTGTATACAGATGTTGTGTATGCCGCGTCTCTTGAGTCTACTTGAACTTCTAAGAACGGGATTCTTCCAGTGGCGGATCCAGCCGGTTGGTTTGGGAGGGGCAAACCAAAGTCGAAAAGCAAAAAAAAACTCGCGCAGTGAAAATTGCGTTACAATATGCCTTTTCGGTAGGATTTTGGGAACTGGAGACGAAAAGCAAAAAACCGCCACGGGGTGAAAAATATGCACTCAAGATACTTTTTTGCCTATCCAAGCCCCAATCTTTACACTGAACTTCACTAATTCTGTTTGAAGTTGAGAGTTGAAGCACCAAAATCCTGCTTACAAGCTAAAAAGGAGTCGGGGAAAAAGGAGGTCGATCGCTTTGGGGGGGGCAAAAACATAGTTTTGCCCCGAGCTTTTCCGTTTGGGTGGGGCAATTGCCTTTTTGCCCCCCCTGGATCCGCCACTGGATGCTTTCATCGCTGGCTAACTCCGTCGTAAATTTCAGGACAGAAGATGTTTCCAGTCTACATTTTAGGTCTTTCAGTTGTTCTTCGTCCTTTACATCAATATATATATATATATATATATATATATATATATATATATATATATATATATATATATATATCGTCTATGTAGTGACAATGCGTAAAAGGTTTAACTGGCATTTCTTGCAGAACCTCGCTCTCAGTATAGGCCATGTATGCCTCCGCAAAAGGACGCCCAGGGGAAAGCACATAGCAATACCATCTTTCTGCCGGAAGAGTTTCCCTTCAGGACAGCGAAATGGTGTTCCTTTCGTGCATATTTCAAGGAGACGTTGAAGGATCTTCTTAGGAACTCGTGGCGACGGGATGGAGTCATGCTCGTAAGCATAGCTAAGAATAATCTCTATCGTTTTATCCACCGGCACATTGGTGAAGAGTGACGATACACCCAACGAGGCCAATATTCCTTGTCTTTCTCTAACTTTCAAAATCTCTATAAATTCATCCGATGACTGAATTGAATGAGCTTTCGGTATGTACGGTGAAAGGATCTTGTTCAGAAGTTTTGATATTGTATATGCTGGTGTTATATATATTTTTTCTCTTTCGCCCGTATATATATATATATATATATATATATATATATATATATATATATATATATATATATCGGGCGAAAGAGGAAAACAGGTACAGAAAGCGAGAGGGAGTCGTGGATATACATAAGGCTGCATTTGTCGAGGAAGATAGGCAGGCCAGGGACAAATGCGACGGAGGACAAAGATGGACAGTATTGTTTTCGAGCGCTCCACTAAGGCGTTCCAGCTGTCCCTTTAACGAACAGACGGGCCGCCTGGTGTCGGAATCGGGGCCGATATATCGCCGGGGTGTCGGCTGGAACCGTCTGAGATGCCGGTTGTTCGGACCGGGCTGTCTCCGGCGCTGCTGGCGCTGTCACCGCGCCGCGCGCGCCGATGTGGGTTAGCCGAGCGCACACTGTCACGTCTGTCATCCGTCTGTCACGCAGCGTCGGTCCATTTGTCGGTCATGGGAACACGGCCGACGGACGGTGGCCGGCGTCACGCCGTCAGCTCTGTCAAAGGATGTGTTTACCGCCCACACAATGCAGCGTTTCATCCACTTTGGGTGGATTGTTGTGTGTCACGCTCGTGACGCGGTGGACGGCCGGTCTGGCGTTACGCAGAGCGCCCGCTGGCCTGTGTTTATCGCACGCTGTGGTTTTTCGACCGGGGTCTGTCACACAATGATGAGACTTCAGTACCCGCTCTATAAACACTCAAGTGTGATATGTGTATCACGTGCTGCACTGTGCGCATATCGTGGCCCATATAAACACAGATGTTTGGTATCCGTAATATGGTTTATTTTCGTTTCCCGTTTTTATGAATTGTCCGTCGTATGCCGGCGGTCTGCAAGTGTGACGCGTCGCCTAGATTTGTGTCCTCGAGTTGGTGTGCGGCGCAGTCCACGGTCAGTGCTGTTACCTCGGCCAGTGCCACGATCTGCAGGTTACTGCCGCTCATCAGCGATGCATTTGTAGGCTTTCCGAGCACTGCGTTTTCTCCCTGTCAAATATATGTGTACGCTGCGGTTGGGTACAGGACGCGTTCACATATCACATAATATTAATACAATTTAAGGAAATGAATCACCGTTTCAGAAAACATTCAAAGGAATTATTCTGAACTTTAAATTGGGCGGAAATTTAATGCAGAGAGCATTGGGTGAAAGAAAATGTACCAAAAGTGTTTACTCGAAACGCTTTACAAAACTGTCATCTCAAGTCAAAACTCATTACAGAAGCGGACCACTCTGTTTAACAACTCTACAGTACTCACCCTCTCGCCGGGCTGCGCTGGCTCCCTCTAACCTCCATCTCTTCTTCGGCAGGAAGTACACGGTGTTGTCTAACCACACGCTGCTGGTGGCTGAGGCGGGGGAGCGAGACCAGGGCTGGTACCACTGCCGCGCCCGCATCAGAGCCGACGAAACACTCACGCAGGAGTACAGCGCCCAGCTGACACTCGCATGTGAGTGCTGGGCGCGGGAGGGCACTCCTGTGAGTGTCGGGGATGGGAGGGAACTCAGTTGTCTGTAAGTGTTGCGGGCGGGAGCGCACTCAGTCGCCTGTAAGTGTCGAGGACGGGAGGGCACTCGGTCACCTGTAAGTGTCGAGGACGGGAGGGCACTCGGTCGCCTGTAAGTGTTTGGCGTGAACGGGAGGGCACTCAGTCGCCTGTAAGTGTCGAGGCGGGAGGGCACTGGTCGCCTGTAAGTGTCGAGGGCGGGAGAGAACTCAGTCGTCTGTGAGTGTTGGGAGTGAGAGGGCACTCAGTCGTCTGTGAGTGTCGGGGGGGGCGGGAGAGAACTCAGTTGTCTGTAAGTGTTGGGGGGGGCCGAGAGGGCTCTCACAGTCTACTTGGGGTGCCGGTGGTAGAAGGGAACGCTCACCCGCCTGTCGGATTTTATTTTTGCCACATAAGATACAAACAATGGCAACAACGATTTACTCTTGGCGCTCTTGTATCGGTCAAGGACGAAGGCAGAATGGTGAATTCGTAAATGGGAGATTCTAAGCGAAAATATATTTATGATTGCAAACATAAAACTAACTCACGGATTGTATAGTTCGGCCCTTTTCTCAGCTGAATTAATGCTAATTATAATGGAGTTAGCCAGAGTAACAAGCCTATATAGTTTTGTACGGTAACCTGGCGAAAATTCCCGAGGATATAACTCAATAACGGTACATCAGATACATAAGAAAACGTGTCTGCCGACCTCTGTGCCCTATATACCCCCACATGCAAAATTATATAAACATCGGTGACATTATGGTTTTAGATTTCAAACAATTTGGTCGATCTGTCGAGAAATTCCTCTCCAGTCAAAGCACCCCGCTGCAGCTAATTCGTTAAACATTCGCAATTCAAGTCTTGGATTTGTCTTATTGCTACTGCGGTCTCAATGGAAGATTCCATACATGTGGTTTCGCCGCATGATCTTTCGATAAAGCCTTCCATTCTTTCATTTTTTGTATCTCGAGGGCCGGCAATGCTTGAAAATCGAGCGTTGAGGATCGCAGAACTTATGGCTTTTAGCTGGTAAGTGGGGCTCAGCAAAACTTCAACAAAACCAAAAGGTTTGGTATCCAACCTGTGATTGCTGAGTGTTAATATACGTGTTTTTTTGGTCCACAAATGTTTTTTTTAGTCCATGAAGAAGTATTGAAGTGATATTATTCTGGATTTTTCATCAAAGTAGGTATATGATTTTCTCTGAAGAATATTATTCTTGGTTCAAGTGATTTTGTTCAGTCATTGACGGGTGACCGTGCCAGACAACAGTGTCAGACTGTACTTGTTCAATCCGTCACCCGGATTAAATGTCCCGGCCCGGCCGACGGAGTAAAATGGCCAGTAAAAAAGGCTGGACCACCCCACTGCAATAGGGGACATTGCAATGCATTACAGTGTATTACAATGCATTGTAGATCAGCGATACATAAGAGTAGTCACCGGTAGGGAAGTTACAGCCTCCGAGAGCGAGTTCTGAAATCGGGAGGATGTTGAAACGCGGCAGAAAAAAACTGTTTTGTTTTTTAATGTAATCAATACAAGTTAATGATAATGCTGCTGCGATGTCTGATCAGATATATTACAGAATATACAGTGGCGCCGCCGCTGGGCTGTTTTGCAAACCGCGCCTTTGTCTGGGGGAACTTGATATCTGGCTTGACTTGTGTGTTGAGACTATTGCATCTTTCTTTGGAAATTCCCGAACATGTTGTTTAGCCTTATGAAGCTGCTGCCTGCTGTGATTTCTGCTAGAGCACCATCGTTTGGTTGCTGTGCCATTATATTTGACCGCCAGTTTCCAACTTTATGTATCCGAGGTATCTGATCCTAATGAAAAAAACATTATGGAAATAATTGCGCACCATTCCACGTCTACATAGTTGCAAGCTTTTATAAATTTAACGGCGAAGATAGTGTCGCAAGTTTTTTTTCAAATTTAGCATACGCGTGATTCAACACATTGCACATGATGGGCGCTATATGACCTTTAGGGTTAGCGCGCCCTTAAGTCCAAAGCATCATCAACACATATGCACATCGTATTAGTTATAATAATATTTGTTAAAACGCACGCCGTCAGCACACGATAGAAAACGTGCAATTTTTTTTTGAAAGCTTCAGGTCGCATTGGCCGTATTTCTTAGGGAACCCTAAAGATAACCTACTTGGCTGAACTCCTCAAATTTGAATAATACAATTCAACATAGGGTTTATCGAATAACTCGGTAGATCTATTTTCAAATTCTGTTTATAAATAGTTAATTCGTGGGATATGAACTCTGAAAATTTTAGCTATCGGGTGGAGCGTAGGGAAATTACGGGATTAAAATTGTGTTTTTTTCTCAGAACTCGAGTTTTACAAAACAGCAGGGCCTCGTGAGCGTACTACTTTTTGAGCGCACCACTCTCACGTCTGCCGTCCGCGCCTGACGGTCGCCGGGAGCTGATCGGTGGTACTTGTATTTATGCTGGGCCGGTGAGGCCGGGCTCCGCTCATAACACATCCTATTGCTCCACAGATAGTGAGTTTTAGGGCAAACGGAAACATGAACAAGGGGTAAAAGGTATGCCGTTATGTCCTTGATGTCTCAGTTCACATCTCGTAACAGTTGATCGAATGGTAGTTCCTCTGCGTTTCAATGCCGGGTGGTTAGGTGGCTTGGGATGGACTTATCACTTACTCACCATCCCCCCCTCTCCTCACCGCCACCGTCCCCTATTTTGGGATACTTTGTTTATAAGCGATGAGTGTCCTCTCTTTTTGAGTCTGAACATGAGTCCCCAAAAATAATATGTCGTGATGCCATTACACCTCGCAGCAGAATGGGAACGGGTGATACCCTACAACGTCGGCCGTTGGAAGTTCGTCCAACTCCTTCAACCATAAAACACCGATCAATAAACAAAGCCTGTCTAGCACTGGTGTAAATACACCGAGGTGAAGACATCTCTTCTTCCCCAGACCTGGCGCCGCTGACGGCGCGCTCTGTGGAGCCGGCGCCGCCGGTGGAGGGGCTGCAGGTGGCGCCACAGGGCAGGCCTCTGCAGCTGACCTGCCTGCCGCCAGAGGGCAGGCCGCCGCCCCGGCTCTGGTGGGAGGAGCCCAGCGGACGCGTGGTCAACGTCACGGCCCAGGTGCGAGGCGCGGGGCGGACCGGCGCACCCGTCCGGGTGCTGCGCAGGGTGTCCGGTGATGGGGTCGCCCAAGTACACAGCTCAGCCTCACTGAGCAATTAGCCATGTCTCGACAACCATCGATATCTACAAGAGTTTGGTTCATCTTGTGCACCTCTGAATAATGTTTCTTCCCGTCTTTAATCCATCCGTGCGTTTTCATTTTTTATGAAATAGGTACATAGCCTATTTGTCCCTCTTTAAAGCTGCATCCGCCTCTACCTTTGCCTCAAATTTTCTTAAACGTAAAAACCCAAGGCTTGGGACTTGGTAACCGGGCTCGGACTTTTGACCCGAAAAAAATGGCGTCTGATTTTTGGTAAGTCAAATGGTATATTTCAGTCGCAATAAGCGCATTGGGCAACTGTTGATGCAGCAATATCCCTCCGTATCTGCAATAACGTCTTCCAGTTTATTTTTTGCATATTTCTTCCCGTTCCGAATTCGGTATTCCTTTTTGTTTTTTATTAAGGAACAAATAAGTCCTTGGCTTGCTCGTATTTTACCTTATAGTCAACCGTGCCTTGAACTTAATTTCACATAAGCGTCAAGATTCCATGGACACCGAGGGACTTTTGAAAGGCAGAAACATCTTTGTGTAGTCTTGATGTTTAAATTATAGATTTTAATTACAATAATCACTACGTAAGACTGAAAGTCTTTCCTTATCCAGGTCCTGCAGTTCAGGATGGGTTGACACCAACAGGCAGACAAAGGCTGTGGGAGATTTAAAAGGGGGGGGGCTCTTCGTAACTGTTCTGCCCAAACCCTTAGATACTCACACACAGCACATTATTGAAGTTAGGCTTGATCGCTGACGAAACTACTACCGAGAATATGCACGTCCAGGTACTTACCCAGTACTTGTTTGGGCTGTGTCGCGTTATCAGTGAGCCCTCATTAGTAAGTGCCTGGACGTATTGTTGTTGCGACGTTGACACAGTTGGCCTGCTGCTCAGGCTGCTGCTGAGGGTGCTGCCGTCCTGACGCTGGCCGCGGCCCGACCTCAGGACTCCGGCAACTACAGCTGTGTCGCCGAGAACATCGCCGGTACACACAGCGTACAGGTCCAGCTGCTGGTGGCTGGTGAGTGGGGGGGAGTGGTACACAGCGTACAGGTCCCAGCTGCTGGTGGCTGGTGAGTGGGGGAGTGGTACAGTGTACAGGTCCCAGCTGCTGGTGGCTGGTGAGTGGGGGAGTGGTACAGTGTACAGGTCCCAACTGCTGGTGGCTGGTGAGTGGGGGAGTGGTACACAGTGTACAGGTCCCAACTTCTGGCGGTCGGTGAGTGGGGAGTGGTACACAGTGTACAGGTCCCAACTGCTGGTGGTCGGTGAGTGTGGGAGTGGTACAGTGTACAGGTCCAGCTGCTGGTGGTCGGTGAGTGGGGGAGTGGTACACAGCGTACAGGTCCCATCTGCTGGTGGTTGGTGAGTGGGGAGTGGTACACAGTGTACAGGTCCCAACTGCTGGTGGTTGGTGAGTGGGGGGAGTGGTACACAGCGTACAGGTCCAGCTGCTGGTGGCTGGTGAGTGGGGGGAGTGGTACAGTGTACAGGTCCCAACTGCTGGTGGCTGGTGAGTGGGGGGAGTGGTACACAGTGTACAGGTCCCAACTGCTGGTGGCTGGTGAGTGGGGGAGTGGTACAGTGTACAGGTCCCAACTGCTGGTGGCTGGTGAGTGGGGGAGTGGTACACAGTGTACAGGTCCCAGCTGCTGGTGGTCGGTGAGTGGGGAGTGGTACACAGTGTACAGGTCCCAACTTCTGGTGGTTGGTGAGTGTGGGAATGGTACAGTGTACAGGTCCAGCTGCTGGTGGTCGGTGAGTGGGGAGTGGTACAGTGTACGGTCCGCTGTGGTGGTGGTGGTGGGGGTGGTGGAGGGTGTGTGTTGTGGGGCGGTCGCTGTGTGTGGTTGGGGTGTGGGTCCACGTTGTTGGGTGTGGTCACGTGTACAGGTCCAACTGCTGGTGGTCGGTGAGTGTGGGAGTGGTACAGTGTACAGGTCCAGCTGCTGGTGGTCGGTGAGTGGGGGAGTGGTACACAGCGTACAGGTCCCATCTTCTGGTGGTTGGTGAGTGGGGGAGTGGTACACAGTGTACAGGTCCCAACTGCTGGTGGTTGGTGAGTGTGGGAGTGGTACACAGTGTACAGGTCCTAGCTGCTGGTGGTTGGTGAGTGGGGAGTGGCCACTCGGGGGGGGGGGACTTGGTGTGGTACTGTGTGAATGTACAGGGGTTGGTGTAGTGGGGGGGGGGGGGGCGGACACAGCGTGCAGGTTCGGCTGCTTGTGGCCGTTGAGCAGGAGGGGTGCGGGACGTGACTGGACCTGTCTTGTGATTGTTTGTGGGAATTGCGGATGCTTCGTTTCTATGAGATGAAGCCGGGTTTTACTCTCGGAATTACAGTAGGAAGACCAGGATGGCTCAGGGCGCGGCCTAGCGATTATGTTTCTTGTGGTCTGAGGGAGTCTGTTGACGTGTTTGTACGGTACCGTGACTCCGACTTCGACAATCCGTGCCGCATGAATAGTTGTGGATAATGTCAGTACTGATTTGTTTGAGCTGATCGAGGATTGAGGGTATGTTGTTACCGTGAGAGGCGGCGGTGTGACCTGTGTTGACCGATGGCAGCGCCCCTGAGCTGATCTCTGGTCCGGTCAGCACGGTGGTGGAGGAGGGCCAGCGCTCGGAGCTACACTGCCTGTTCCGCGGCCTCCATCATCCCCTCTTCTCCATGTTCTGGCTCAAAGATGGCCACCCTCTCAAGACACCGGTAAGAGGGCCCGCGCGGGAATGCTCATTTTCGGGAACAAGATTTGCGCGGGCGAGTGTTTTGGCAAAATATTCGAAGGTCTATTAGTCGAAAGAAGTGTGGTTTGATTTCGATGAAACCGTGAAACAAGGCCTAGCCGAACTATTGGAAATTAATTTTATGTTCAGTTAAAAGAGAGCGTTACTGCTGGGACACGTTTTGCTTCAGAACCCCAGCTTTATTGCTGCGGACCGTCCTCGTAATGGTGTTGACAACCTGCGGTGTACGTAGAAGGAACGTCTGAGTTCAGGCGTTTTGTACCGTGTGCGGGAGCAAGCGGTGTATCCAGGTGTGTTGTATCGTGTGCAGGAGCAGCTGTTCAGCCGTGTCGTGCCGTGTGCAGGAGCTGGTGCTCAATGGCGTGTCATGTGCAGGACCCAGTGTTCAGTGGTGTTGTGCCGTGTGCAGGAGCTGGTTTGACAGTGTTCAGTGGGGTTGTGCCTTGTGCAGGACCTGGTGTTCAGTGGTGTTGTGCCGTGTGCAGGAGCTGGTGTTCAGTGGTGTTGTGCCGTGTGCAGGAGCTGGTGTTGTCATGTTGTGCCGTGTGCAGGAGTTGGTGCTCAGTGGTGTTGTGCCGTGTGTAGGAGCTGGTGTTCAGTCATGTTGTGCCGTGTGCAGGAGCTGGTGCACGTGGAGCCGGTGGAGGGTGGAGCTACCGTGGAGCTGGCCATCCCGCTGACCCAGCTGACCGACGCCGGCCGGTACCAGTGTGCCGTCAACAGTACCGGATTCCCCACCTACCGCTCACCACAGGCGCTGCTCACTGTGCGAGGTAACTTCCATTCCGTGCGCAAGGCTTTACGCAGCGCGTCCTCAATGCTTTTGCCTGCTATGCAGGCGCTAGTTCAATTCACATCACGTTGTCACCTGTTTAAGACCTTCGTAATCACAAATGACTGAACCTTCCGGACAATTATACTATGCCTGAGTTACCGCGGTCAGTCAGATAGTAGCTCCATCTACCTTCGTTTCAGAGAAGCTGAAGTTCTCGCCGCGGCCGGTGAGTCGCGGCCTGGAGCTGGGTAAGACGGGACGTCTCCACTGCCGAGCCACGGGCACGTCGCCGCCGATTGTGCACTGGGTGCGACTGACGGCGTCGGGCCGACTCCAGGACTGGCCGGCCCACGTCTCCGACCTCAACGGCACGCTGCTCTTCCAGCCGGTGCGCGAGACGGACGGCGGAACCTACAGCTGCGTGGCCAGCAACGCCCAGGGACTGATCAACGCTACCGTTAACGTCACCGTAGTCGGTGAGATATGGGCCGGGATCCAACGGGAGGTGCATGAGAGACAAATGTATGGTGTGTAGCTGCATGTGCGCAAGTGATTGACACGGGGAACCAGCTGGTACCTGAGAAGCCCTATCTACAGACAGGCATAAGTACCTCCTCTAGTCAGACGTCTGCTCGTTGAGGTATATCCTGCCTGTGAATCCAAACATTCAAATGCGCGATATAATCATCATTTAGGCTTGCTACCGTGCCCTGCCACCTACATAGCTAAAATGCCCAGTAGTGGTTGCTACCTTGGCAATAAACAGTCAGTGACGGCGTCGCCGCTCCTCTGTGCAGAGTCGCCGCGGTTCCTGGCGCCGCCGACGGGTCCCACGGAGGCGGTGGTGGGCCGCCCGTTGCTGCTGGACTGTCCCGTCTACGGCCGGCCCGAGCCCAGCGTCCAGTGGGACCGCAACTCCAAACTGGCCGGCCTCGACAGCTCCAGGTCAGTCTCAAGGTCAGCTGACGGGTCACAGCTCCAGGTCAGTTCACAATGGTCAGATGACAATTCACTGATCCAGGTAAGTTTCATTGCCAGCTGACGGTCACTGCTCCAGGTCTGTTCAATGGCCAGCTGACAGGTCACTGCTTTAGGTCAGTCTCATGGTGAGCTGACAGTTCCATAATCCAGGTCAGTCCCATGGCCAGCTAGCAGGTCACAGCTCCACCGGTGTCTCCGCTGAGTGGTTATTGTTAAGGTCGTAGAAAGCATGGACCACACATGTGTTCTGGCGATGCACTGAAAGAAAGAAGCTAAGCATGTTAATACGTCGTCGCTCCGACTGTTCCAACTGTGACACAGGCCTCTGACGTTCGGCAGGTTCGTGGTGCTGGAGAACGGCTCGCTCTACATCAGAGAGCTGCAGTACGGGGATGAGGCGCGCTACGGCTGCATCGCCGGCAACAGCGGCGGCTTCTCCCGCCAGGAGATCCAGCTCATCGTCAGATGTGAGTACTACAGCATCCAGCTCATCGTCAGATGTGAGTGTCAGGGCACCCAGCTCATCGTCAGATGTGAGTGTCAGGGCACCCAGCTCATCGTCAGATGTGAGTGTCAGGGCATCCAGCTCATCGTCAGATGTGAGTGTTAGGACATCCAGCTCATCGTCAGATGTGAGTGTCATGACACCCAGCTCATCGTCAGATGTGAGTGTCAGGGCACCCAGCCCATCGTCAGATGTGAGTGTCAGGGCACCCAGCTCATCGTCAGATGTGAGTGTCAGGGCACCCAGCTCATCGTCAGATGTGAGTGCCAGGGCATCCAGCTTATCGTCAAATGTGAGTGTCAGGACACCCGGCTCATCGTCAGATGTGGTGTCAGGGCATCCAGCTCATCGTCAGATGTGTCCAGGGCACCCAAGTCATCGTCAGATGTGAGTGTCAGGGCACCCAGCTCATCGTCAGATGTGAGTGCCAGGGCACCCAGCTCATCGTCATATATGGGTACGGATGAAGGTAATGTTAAGTTGGGCTCATCGTGAATATACAAGCTGATGTGCAGAGTTGGCACATATTTTCCCCCACCAGAAAATACAGCTCATTAGTTATGCTCATTAGTGCCAGTGGACCTGTTTCAGCCCCGTCGCCCACCCCCACACCGCCGTTTCAACCTCCCCCACCCCCTGCGCAGCGTCGGAGGCGGACCTGAGCTCCTCGTCGCCGGGCAGCCGGGCGGCTGACGACGGCGCCCTGATGACCCGCACCGTGATGATCACCGTCTCGGCGGCCGCCGCCTACCTGCTGCTGGTGGCCGGCCTGACCGCCTGGTGTCGCTACCGGCGCCGCCAGCGCAAACAGCAGTACCTCCGCTCGCCGGCAGAGGGCACCAGCGGGCTCTGTGAGTGGCCAGACTATCAGACAGGTGATGGCTGGCGTCAGTTTCGGCGATGTGTGTTGTGTTTGAGGTGGTAAATGTTTGTTGTGCATTTTTACGATGAAATTTTCCTGAGAGCGGTCGTATACGCTTGGAGGCAAAGGCCCGTCGTGAGTCGGTTTCGAAGGCATCGTAGTCTTTAACACCTGCCGTTGCGCGCAGTGTCCAAGACGGAGGCCGGGGACGCCGTGGGATTGGACAGCCGGGCGCGCTACGTCGGCTTCCCGGGCAGCGGTGGAGAGGCCACCTCGGCCCGCGCCAGCAGCCCCTCCGTCTACAACAGCCCGTCCGCCCAGACCGGCTACCACAGCTACCAGAGCATCCGCTCCGAGACCGACTCCCAGCGCAGCAAGCGCTCCACGGCCAGCGTGGAGAGGATGCTGCAGGGCTTCAGCCGGCAGGAGCTGCTGCCGGTCATGCCGCTCGGTGAGACGGGGCTGCTGTGGCATGGCGTCTTACGGAGGCCAGCACCAGCTCTAAACTAAAAGACCGTTCATTGTGTGGTACGCGGATCGGGTGGTAATGTGCTCTGGATCTGGATCGGGTGGTATTGTGCTGAACCGGGTGGTATTGTGCTCCGTTGGCTGCTTTGTTTTCGTATCGAAATGATCATGTATGATTATGAGTAAAAGTTGTTTTTTGCCAAGAGACTTACCACGCGCATTGATGGGGGCGGGTACCCGCCCCCTCGGGTTTTTCGGAGATAGCCTAAAAACGGCGTCGCGTAGCGCTGCCGTACTTGGCATACATTTTCTCTCATCATTTTGTACAACTTTAGTGAGAATTTTAAGGTTAGGTCATTTCAGGTCAAGTCACTAGTGCTTTTTTGAGGTCAAGTCACTAGCACAGGTCAAGTGACCTGACCTCAAAAAAGCTTAAGATATCATAAGTCGGAACAGGGTGAACTTCTCCGATTGAAACTCATCTCACAATTGGCCCACCGAGTTCTCTAAAATATATTCCGGTATTTTTTATATCGATGACCTAAGGTCAGGTACAAGCCATGACCTCTTCATTTGAAATACATGGGAAAAATGGTGGTAACCGAATAACTTAGTAACGGGTGGTGATAGAGCGTTTATTTGAACTGCATTAGATTTTCCCTTGTCTTTGCGGTTCTAATGATGTAAACTTTATCTAATTTGACTTTGACCTGGCTAAGGTCAGGTTATCAAATCCTTCGATTTGACCTAGCAAGGTCATATTATATAGTTCAATTTTTTGCGAATAACTTGTTCATATGTATGACCGAAAACCTTCATTTACATGATGGACCTGGCTGACGGATTTTGACTTCTAGTACCTTAATGTAACCTGACAAAATAATTAAATGTTCACTTTCCTTCCGGTACCCGCCCTCTCCCGTCAAAGCGAAGGTGGCTCAGACCCCTGTCAATGCGCGTGTCAAATTTGGCGTATGTGAACATCATTGCCCAGCCTTGATGTTTTGGCTGAGCTCAGTACGGAGTTAACATTACCACCATCAGTCGCAGGTCAGGGAGAGGTCAGGAAATGTGAAACTCAGCCTCCCCTGCCCCCAAAGTCAGTGTGGATATAACTACTGCCTCAAGCCCGGCAGGCCAGGTGGAGTTCGGGAGGTGTATAACCCCACCGCCTCTGCCCGGCAGGCCAGGTGGAGTTCGGGGAGGTGTATAACCCCACCGCCCCTGCCCGGAAGGTCAGGGGAGTTCGGGAGGTGTATAACCACCGTCCCTGCCCGGAAGGTCAGGGGAGTTCGGGGAGGTGTATAACCCCACCGTCCTGCCCGGCAGGTCAGGGGAGTTCAGGGAGGTGTATAACCCCACCGCCCCTGCCCGGAAGGTCAGGTGGAGTTCGGGGAGGTGTATAACCCCACCGCCCCTGCCCGGAAGGTCAGGGGAGTTCAGGGAGGTGTATAACCCCACCGTCCCTGCCCGGCAGGTCAGGGGGAGTTCGGGGAGGTGTATAACCCCACCGTCCCTGCCCGGCAGGTCAGGGGAGTTCGGGGAGGTGTATAACTCCACCGCCCCTGCCCGGAACGTCAGGGGAGTTCGGGGAAGTGTATAACTCCACCACCCCTGCCCGGAACGTCAGGGGAGTTCGGGGAGGTGTATAACCCCACCGCCCCTGCCCGGAAGGTCAGGGGAGTTCGGAGAGGTGTATAACTCTATCTTTCCCGCCCAGCAGGTCAGGGGAAGTTCGGGGAGGTGTATAACCCCACCGTCCCTGCCCGGCAGGCCAGGGGGAGTTCGGGGAGGTGTACCTGGCGCGGGTGCAGCAGCGACGGCGTGACCCGGCCGACAGCGACCCGATCGTGATGGTGAAGGCGCTGCAGAGCCTGCGGGACGAGGCGGCGCTGAAGCAGTTCGCCCGTGAGACGGAGCTGTACGGCGGGGGCAGTCCTCACCCGGGTCTGGTGCGGCTGCTGGCAGTCTGCCGAGACCGGCCGCCTAACCTCATGGTGCTGGAGTACACCGACTGGGTGAGCTGCCGGGCCGCTGGCTCCGAACGGAGGAAGGCCATTCTGTGTCGTAATGTCATACCAGGTACCCTGCTGGTAATTGTGGAGGGAGGAATACCCGGCATAGCCACCGGGATGTTTGGTCGTAACTGTTGTCCTGCTGATCCATGTCTCAAATATCAAGCTCAGGGGGCTTCAGTTATCAAGTTTATTTGATTGAATTCCCAATTTAAATACAGAAGCCTTGTCAGTTGAAATATCGCCGGTCAATTCAGCCCTTACATTTTGCCGCAAAGCGATACAACTGTTCATGTACCTATTGATGTCCACCTGGCGGTTCTGCAACCACCTCACCGCCACCGTGCGCTCCCTCAGGGCGACCTGAAGCAGTTTCTGCTGGCCACGCGGCCGGAGCCGGGCCGCGGTCCGCCACGGCCGCCGCCGCTCAGCTCAGCCCAGTCGGCCAGCCTCTGCCACCAGGTGGCTGCCGGCCTGGAACACCTGCACAGCCGACAGCTGACTCACAGGTACGCCGCCCGCCCCGCAGGCTACCACACACGCACCACCGATGCCAGCTTCGCTGTAGCTGTTATTGAGAGCCGTGTTTGCAGTGTTTCCAAGTCACCGTGGCATTAATACTTTTAACGTATTTCCTGACTCTGAGAGTATGGCTTCGTTTCCCAACCTGTTGCCTCATGAACGCCGGTCTACACTCTCGGTGCGTCTGCTTTTGGAGCTGCGGTGTAAAGTGTTCTGGAGCTGTGGTGTGAAGTACTGTAGAGCTGTAGTATGTCGTGTTCAGAAGGTGCGTCATGTTCCGGAGCTATAGTTGTAGTAAGTCGTGTTCAGGAGCTGTGGTGTAACGTGTTCAGGAGCTGTGGTGTGATGTGTTCAGGAGTCGTGTCCTAGAGGTCATGTGAATTGACCGTACTGTTGAGTAGCCTGGTCGGATTTAGTTTTTCTTCAGAAAGTAACGGATCGTTGTTCATTAGATGCATTTTTGGTGCTGATTGCGATGCGCTCATCAGAAATGCAATTTTCGAAAAACTTTTGGTGGCCCACTGAGTTGAAGGTTTTGCATTTTGCCCGATTTTCCACTTTTGGCTCACCATCAACCCATATTACCAACGAGGTGGAAAAATTGCACTGGGTTGGTAGTTTGGTTCATTGGTGTTCCATTCGCTTTGTTTTTGTTGTTATAACTTGACACATAACGGCTATTTTTGCTTATCTTATCCTCTTTTAGTTGAGCTTGCACTGGCTCTCCATAGATGGCGCTAGCGGCGTGACATGGTAAGTGAATACTGATTCCCTCGGGGACCGGGAATGTGAACAGCAACGTGAAAGGTGAGAAACAATTGCGAATTGGATTGTATAAACGCACTTAAAGAGCTGTTTTCAAGCAGCACTGAAGTTGTTAACACTGTTTCTCAGGTATTTTAAGCATGCCATGTCCAAATATGCTGCTGCTGCTAAGTCCCGACCATAACCCTTTACCAATAGACGCAGGAACCGTGGGGGCTGTGGTGGTGGCTGTTGACCCAACTTTCAGAGTGTGGCAGAGCTCTAACCCTGCCTCCCAGTTTGAGCCGAGTCTGGAACTTCTCTATTAACATTTAAGTGATATGCCTAATCACCCCCGGCCATACCAACGCGGAAGCCCCTTCCTCCGACTAAAATAGTCTCTCCACCTATGCGTCACCGACTGAATGCTTCCGTATTTGCGCCAAAGACTCTGCAGAACCCTACTTTGACTGAAGTGCGAGGGTATCAGTTTTGAGGCTAGCGACCTCTAGCCCAGTCTCCTCTGACATATTTAGAGGTCGTTGTGGCCCAGAGAAGAATTATATGTTTACGTATACGGATAGAATTGACCATTTTTAACGTTGCGGTCCAGCAGAAAAAATCGACTGGTTTGGCATTGTGCGAACATTTTTTACAAACATGGCATTGGTCACCAGGTTTTAGGACTGAAGGAAATATGTTGTATGAAATCACAAAATAAGCTTTCCAACGTTTCCGCACCTTGCACTAGCTGCATTGGATAACAATCTATAATCATATGATAATCGATAATCATCGACATAATTGAAGTGTTAACGTTATCTTTTCCTTTCAGCTCTCTGATCGAAATTGAAAATGGAGGGACGGTTATATCTGCAAGAAATAAAGGAGTCTTACCGTGAGTTTTGTATATCATAGGGTGGTCTTATGACAAGAATTGAACTCATGGAGGAGCGGAGCAAAGATGAGTGTCATATTCCTATGAAAGAATGGAAGAACAGGGTAACAGCAGGGTTATGGATGTGTGTGCCAGCGTATCACTCCATACACGTGTAAATCAGGCCATACTGAAGGAACTAAGAGGGCTTTGGAAAGAAAGAGTACAAAAGAAGTATGCAAACAAGTTTGGAAGCGAGCTACTATACAACTGCTGCGATGGATTCGCTGTTTGATACCAGCAGCCGAGAACTTGAGCCTGACTCAGAAGACAGTGTTTTGCCGACCATCCAAGTGCCAGACGCCTTCAGACAGACAGCCTCGTCAGAAAACAGCGCGATGGAGAGAAGCCAGCGAGCGGGTCGAGCAGTCATGAGAGAGAGCGTCACCTCCCAGAACAGGCGACGGCCGAGACAGAAAACGCCTGTGGAAACTGGTGTTTCATTAATGCTATCATCTGCTAGCTATAATGACTGGTAATCCCGATCAAAGGGATATTATCTGTGTATGAGCAATGCTATTTTCAAAACCAGTCTGCTCAACAATTTAACAAAACACCCACAAGCTATATGTATATATGTATATATTTTTCAAAACACCGTCCAAGTCGTTCACAGTCAATAGCTCATAAACCATAAGACATGGTACGCATTGCTTGTCGTTCTCCTATCCTTCCTTACGGTTCCATAACTCATAAAACATAAAAATGGTTGGCATTACTTGTCGTTCTTCTACGGTCTATCCTTCCTTATGGTTTGTGAGTTATGGACTGTGAACGACTTGGACAATGTTTAAAAAATATATAAATATATAGCTTGTGGGTGTTCTGATCGGATTTATGAGCAGACTGGTTTCTGAAATAACATTGTTCATACACAGATAATATCCCTTTGATCAGGATTACAAGTCATTATAGCTTAGCAGATGATAGCGCTACCTGAAACACCAGTTTCACAGGCGTGTTTGCTGTCTCGGCCGTCGCCTGTTGACTCGGGAGGTGACGGCTGCTCCTCTTATGACTGCTCGACCCGCTCGCTGAACTCTCCTCTGCCATCGCTCTGTGGTTTCCTGATCGAGGCTGCCTGTCTGAATACGTCTAGACTTGGCTGGTCGGCCAGATACACTGTCTTCTACTAGTTCAGGCTCACGTTCTCGGCTGCTGATATCAATCAGCGAATCCATCGCAGAGTTGATGTAGCAGCTCGCTTGCCAAACCTGTTTACATGCTTCTTTTTGTCTCTCATCCTTTCTAAAGCCCTCTTAGTTCCTTCAGCATGGCCTGTTTTGCACGTGTAGGCAGTGATACGCTTGCACATACATCCATAATCTCAGCCGTTACCCTGTTATTGATAGTTTTATAAGAATATGGCACTCATCTTTGCTCCGCTCCTCCACGAGTCCAATTCTTGTCATAACAAGGTGCCCTATGACATGCCAAACTCACGGTCAGGCTCTTTTGTTTTTTTGCAAATATTACCGTCCGTCCATGTTGAATTTTGTTCAGAGGAAACATAAAACTGCAAAGAGAACATAACGTAAAACTTGGATTATGCCGGTATGTGAATTATTCAATGCAACTAGTGCAGGATGTCTAGTCGTTGGAAGTCGTTGGAAATTTTAGGATTTCATAGCATATTTTTCTTCGGTCCTTAAAACCTGGTGACCAATGTCACGTTTGTATTAAAATGTTTGCATAATGCCAAACCGGTCGATTTTTCTGCTGTACCACAACGTTGAAAATTATCAATCCTATCCGTCTACGTAAAACAAATAATTCTTCTCTGGGCCACAACGACCTCTAAATATGTCAAGGAGATGGGCTAGAGGTCACTAGCCTTAAAACTGATACCCTCGCACTTCAGTCAAAAGGTTGCTGCAGAGTCTTTTGGCGCAAATACGAAGCATTCAGTCGGTAAGGCATAGGTGGAGAGACCATTTTAGTCGGTTAACTTTTTATTATTGATATTATGTTAATAAAGTTAATCGCTAACTGGTTGCTCTGCCTCTGAAGTTGTCAACACATCCCAGTTTTTATTGTAGGTTATTACTTCGCGCGCAGTATTTGGACATCATAAATACCTGGAACCGTGTTAAGCTTCGTGTTGTTAAAGCTCAGTGTTTATAAATCAATTGATTGTTTTCATTTATTGTTTATTCTGAATGTATTATTTGGTTTAGGTAGTACTAAGGGATATGATAAGCAAAATAACGGTTATTTGTTATAAACAAAAAGCATAAACAATAACAACTAGCCCGTATTTTTATGTTGTATATTTTGAAGTGAAATTAAATAAACCTTATAAATTTTTAAATTGATTTTTAGATCGTAATAGACAAATATTTGAAAGATCCTTTTTTAAAAAACTAAACTACTCTTGAGTTGAGGTAGGACTTGTTTGGAAAGCTTTGACACCCCTCTTTCCTGCTCAGGGACGTGGCCACGCGGAACTGTCTGATCACGTCGTCGCTGGAGGTGAAGCTGAGCTGCGGCCGGCTCTGCCGGGACACCTACAGTGCCGAGTACTGCCGGCTGCGGGGCCGCGTGGTACCCATCCGCTGGCAGCCGGCGGAGGCCGCCCTGGACGCCGAGTACACGCCGCGCGCCGACGCCTGGTGCTGGGCCGTGCTCTGCTGGGAGGTGTTCCGGCGCGCCGAGCTGCCGCACGCCGCCCTCTCTGACGACCAGCTGACGCGCGCCCTGGCGAGGGAGGGAGCGCCGCCGCAGCTGCTGGTCCCGGACACCACCCCCGGACCCCTGGCGGCCGTGATGAGGAGGTGCTGGTCGCCGGCGGCCCACGAGCGACCGCTCATGCCGGAGGTACTACGCGCTCTAGCGGCGATTGTGAACACCGATGAGTGATGGTGGCGACCCTAGCGGCGGTAGTGGTATCTAGAGACACGGAGTCGCCGCCGCGGGTCGTGCGTTGGGACAACTTGCCAGACTCTGCGGACGCTCGAGAGCGGCGAGGTGGCCACGACATGGGACGAAGAAGTGAGTGAAATGTTCGACAATCCTCCTCAGGAGTGATGACAGGACAGTTTGTGTGAGGCCTTTGAAAAGCTGATGAAATGACCTGTTGTGATTTGCACTGAGGCTGACGGTATTGTGAACTGACATGTCCATATTTGGTTATATGAAGCGGCCAAATGGTGAACGCGCTGGCAGCGGTTTGGCTCCTCGTAAAGTGCGAACGATGCGACTCCATTGCGGCCCGACGAAAGTATTGAGCGTGATTAGCGGCATGATTCTCAACAAAAATGATAGCCTTTTGCGCTATCATTGTTTAACAGGGTTGACCGGTCATATTGCGGTGAGTATGACCAAGTGCTGCTTGTGATACGTGTCTTTTAAAAATCACAACTCAGAAAGCAGGGTAAGCCTTAACTGGCGTGTGTATGGGATTGTGGGAAGACCCTTTCTGCCTGGTGCGGGCTATAAGCGTTCTCTACCCGGCATTTCTTCGCTCCTTGGTCTTTTTTGCCGGAGAGTCGTACGGCTTAGGAGACCGAGGCCGGGAGGGATGGCAAGGCCAATGCGCTACCACCCCGCTCCCGGTCCAGGCGTATCCAGTATTTCCTCCAAGCAGTTAACGTGTCTGCTTTGGGGTGTGTACGACATGCAGACTGCTAAGGTATGGAAAGCCTAATTTTCATCTGATCAGATTGCTGATCGGAGGTTCGAACCCCCGCTTTCAGGCCGGGAATCTACAATTCAAGGGGGTCGCCCCCTTCCCCGAGTCCCCTTTTTGACTGTGAAAACTTTTCAGATGTTTTTTGCTCTGAAATCGTGTAAGCTTCCGATTAACGACGAACATATTTGCTTCCGACCCTTGCATATAGTCTCAGCTCAGTTCAACACATTTTTGGACCGCCCTATCTTTCCATTGCGTGGCCCGTGGTGACGTCTTTGGCACGATCTTCCCACTGGTTGATCTGATCTGCGTATGAATGAATGGACGACGCCAATACTGTCAGCAGCCATTATGATTGTAATTGTGTTGAAGCCCCCTGTTTTATGTGCTATTTTTATGTGGGAAACTTGATGGTACTGCTATTTTCGTGTCATTTATTTTTGCAGGGTTTATGATGTATCATCGAGATAGAATATTTAAAATGCTCTTGAGACTAACTTCTGAACTCAGAGCGTGGCATAGGAAGCTAGTCAAGTGTTATTGACCTCCGTTTTGAAGGGGGCACGAATCGGCTACGGCGCTGCTGTTTCTTCGGAGGAGCTGCTGCATGGTTGAGAGCTCCACTCAATTATACACTTGGAAATTGTGTTGGCACTCTGCCAGTTGCATCTACTTGTATGCGTTTTATAAATAAATTGCCTGTCAAGTTTTCCTCGCTTGATGCAAATTCTGCTTGACCGGTCTTGAAGAAAGCAAAAGCGTAAAAGGTAGAGCTGGTCCCTTCGCAGGTTATGAGGACAAAGTTCGTGCAAGCGCCCCCGACGCCGTTGCCCTTGGCTAATTGACACTGCCGTATACGGTTCTGAATGAAACTTGAGTCTAACGCTTGCGCTGGTATCCCTCCTGGATATATTGGGAACTACCGAGAGAGGAGCGTCCCCAGCTGGTGCGCTAGCCCCCCCCCGACTCGACCATCGCTGCAACTAAATTACTTCGAAGCAAGGTCCTCATGCCCAAGTGCATTACGTTTCCTCATCTGTTATCGAGAATCACCAACATGCAACTCACGTTAGTTTTTTTAGCTTCAAATATGTACATGGCCAAGAAAATGCACTCTTAACCAACTGGATATAGTTCCAATGAAAAGAAACTGAATCCTACACCACCGCCTCAAATCCCATTTGAGCACAACACGGAAGCTTCAGGGAAGAAAGAGCCATTATAACACTGCACGAGATGCAATTGCTCATATTTCAATTTTTCTGTGATAACACTAGCTTTCGCTCGAGTTTTTGTTCAGTTGATGCGACAGCATCTATTCCAAATTCACATGTTCACAAATCGCTTCGCAAGAACGTGATTATTTGGTCACCGATTCCACACTCGCAGCTCAATGTAACGACATCGAGGCAGCAAGCGAAATTCGGCCCTACCGCTGGGCTGTCGGAGAAATTCTTTCGCGACCCCAATGACAGACTCGCGCCGTGACCGGATCGCACGCTCTCACGAGCTAGCCTCAGACACTCTTCGCTCCTACATCCAGCAGCTGTACGGCGTGGAGCGACCCGGCTCGGAGCGAGTCGTGGAGCGGCAGCCTCACTCGGCGCCGGCGGCCGCCAGCCAGCCGCACTCGCCGGAGGCGGTGGCCTCCACCAGCCGCGCCAGCCGGCTGTCGGAGCAGCGGCCCGCCTTCTGGAACAGCAGCAAGGCGCGGCCGCGCGGCACCGTCACCCGCCAGCTCAGCAGGGAGTCGGCGCCCGTGCCCGACGTCATTGACCGTGTGATCGCCAACAAGCTGGACGCGCTGGCCAAGACCAAAGCGGCCGAGGCGCCGCCGGAGCTCAGCATCCGCAACGTGGCGCGACACGACAAAAGGTGAGCTTGCTGCGCACGGACACGTATCGTCTGCCTTCGAGCTAGATTAACAAACTAGCATATCTTCGAAATTTGAGGCGCCAGCGGCGATTACGCACGACCGATGACTGCTCTGTTGCTGGAAATAAACTGTAATTCTAATTTCAAGGGTCAGAGGGGGAAGGGCAACAGGACAGTTTCAAATAATGGATGTCTGATGAAATAATGCAAAGGGGACACTTCAATTAGGACAGTCTCTTGCCACCTTTCCACTATTCCTTCCGAAACGCCTGCCTCCAGAAATATGATAGTCCCACAGCAGACCAACATTTCCAGATTCCCCCAGACTGTTAGACCAAGGCTGCCCCCTTGATCAAGCTTGATAGCTTCACAAATTCATGGGAAGCAGAAGTCACACCAACAGCTTCATGAAACCGGATCCCGCAGGAATCTTAAACAGCAAAGGATCCCAGCCACTAGTGGTATCATGGGCCAATGCCCCCACCCCGAAACGATTCACCAGTAGATATAAATATAAGTTAAACACTACAAAAATCGGTAAAGAGCCAAACGCCAAATTTTTCTTTCAAATTGTTTGGAGTGCGGAGGAAAATATATCATTGTCTTGCCCTCTGCTGCAGCTTGCATTCCAAACCAGTCATTATTGTTTTCGCCTAATGAAGTCTTCCCGCCCTCCCACCCCACCAGAATCTCAACCCAGCTGTCCCCAAGCTCGAGACCTGGGCCCACCAATAATCAAAGCCAAAAAATAAGACCCGGAGCAACAACCTACTTCCAACGATTTTTTGCATCACCAAATTTCACCCCAGGTGTAATCTTCATATTGTATGCCTGTAAACTTGATGCTTCGAGCTTGTCTTATCCTACATTTGCTTACGTTAAACTATGAATTATATATGAGTGAATGGTCGATATAGTGGATGATGTCAAGATTCTGGATATCAAAAGGCAAGGAGAATCGAATGGCCACACATCCCGCAATTTCATTTGAAAGAACTGCTTAACATCTCGAATGCCGAAAAATACCCATATTTGAATGTTATGTTCGTGGACCTGCTCTACTGACCCAGGCCGAGGTTACCCTCTTACTCAATGCACTCCCCTGCATCACTTTCGCGCGGCTTCTGAGCAGCCGTGAGAGGCAGCAGACTCACCCTCCCTCCTTCGTCAGGTTCGCGCGGCTTCTGAGCAGCCGTGGGAAGCAGCAGACTCACCGCTCTGTGCTCGTCAGGTTCGCGCGGCTTCTGAGCAGCCGTGAGAAGCAGCAGACTCACCCCTCTCTCCTTCGTCAGGTTCGCGCGGCCGGTGAGCAGCCGTGAGAAGCAGCAGCGGATCGCCGCCTGGCTGCTGCAGGTGGAGCGGGCTCTGGGGGGAGCGGCGTCGGCACCACACACAGCTGCAGCCTCAGTCGCCGCAGCCGCAGCAGCAGCAGCAGGAGTCGGTGACACCGCTGGAGCCGGAGCTAATGACCCGGACGGCGCCGGCGCCGCGCTGGCCGGCCGAGCCCCGCTCCTGGCAGACGGAGAGGAGGCCGCAGAGACGGCCCTAGACCAGCCGGGGCTGCTGCCGCCGCCGCTGGCTTCTACACCCGAGCCGATGTCGACAGCCAGGTCACCATACACACCACTCCCGTAGGCTTCCCAAATTTCTGACCCAGAGCATGTTGCAACTTCTCGCTCACAACATTGAACAAATACAATCACCCCTATATAATCAGCATCGTTCACGAGGGATGCGCCTCCCAGAAAACTCGCGGCTCTTATGCGCCCTCTTCTCTCGGCAAAGGCGGCTACCTCTCCAAAATTAAGTATATTAGATTACCGAACGACCAAACAGTGGACCCTCCCGATAGAGTGGCGCCGTTCCGGCCGCGTCCGCAGTCGTCTGTCCGGCTGTCACGGTGACAGACAGACCGGCGGGCGGGGCGGGACGGCGCAGGCGCGACCCCAACACATCGGGCCGGCCGCATTGCTGCGACCTGCAGGCTGGCGGCGCGGCGGTGACTGGCCCCCGCGGCGGCACCGCCAGGGGTGACGTGACGTCCACGATTACAAACCACCGTGCCTATATACAATGATAACGCCCGCCGACGGGGCTTTCGTTGCTATTGCTGAGTTCGTACTAAGGAGTAACGTGGGGGTGGGGGGAGGGGGGGGTGGACGCTCTACAAAGGTAGCTCAGAGCTGGTCTACCTGTGAACAGGCTGTCCAGTGGCGCGGGGGAGGGGAGGGGGACCAGCCGCCGCCACTGCCACACCAGAGTCGCCAGCTTTAACAAACGGCCGCCCAGCTCACCCAGCCGTACTTCGATAACATAATTCACAGTCTGAGCCCAGTGCACCGCTCAGGCAGCTCCTCCTCGTTCGCACACACTCACAGACACACTGAAATGTACGCGGGTATTGCTGACGCCGACACAACAATTCTGTATCCCGCCGCTGTGGTGGATCGCCTCCTTCCCTTCAGTGGGAATCACCGCACTTCTGCAGCACTAGTGACAGCAGGTCGCGAGCACGTGAAACCAGAAGTACCTGACACGTGGACCTTGATCCCCAGCAAGAAAATACTCCACCAGAAGAATTGTAGTAGTTGAACGGCAAAAGCAACACAAGTGACGAAACTAGACACATCCTCTCCGCGTCGTCTGTAATACATAAAGATCATTTTCCTTCTTATCCCAGCCATACAAGTCAATAGTTGGTCTCATGCAGTAACACACCCCGGCCCAACAGCCAAGCACGCCAGTCCCCACACAAGTGCGCGCCTCTGGAATCAGTGCGTGGCGCGGTTGGCGCCATCTCGGTGCGCCATGTGCCGTAATGTCGGTCTGGAGCGTAGGACAGCGGCGATACTTCGCACCACATTCCGCTGGCGCCGCCGCGCGGTCAGGAAGCAAACCACTAGCTGTGGACGGGCCCACGAGCAGCGCGTCAGTCGTCTGACGAAACCGCCACTGATGGTAATAGCGACTTTCATGAAGCTACCCGAGTTTACGTAGGAAAGAAACGTGTCTAGGTCTACTCAATGGGAGTCAGCTTCAAGAGGCTTTTCTATGTCCAGAACGATAGTTTAGCGCCTTAAAAGAGCATTTGACAGATTGTACAGCAACGTGAGCCAGCTTGCCACAGGAAAGCCCAGTCAAATGTCGAGGGCAGGAAAGGGTCGAGAGGAGGTTGTGGGAGTACAGACTGAAGAGCTAAATACAGAGATAAAGTAAGCCAGTCAGCACAGCACCGGGCGAGCTGACCGCGGCCGCCGAGATATCAGGCAGACGAGGTGGAAGACAGCCACGAATCGACAGTGGGACAGGACAGGCAGCGGGGCGTGCCGCGCGAGGCGGTGCAGTGACCTGCTGACCTGTTGTTGGCGATCGAGGCGCGCAGCTGGTCCAGCTCACGCTGTTTCTCGGCCAGCTGCAGCTGCCAGCTCTGGTCCTCCTCCTCCACCGACCGCTGCAGCTTGTTCAGTATCGACTCCTGACGCCATGTGGCAGCCGCATCAGCACATTCAAACACAGCGAAATCGCCTGAACTTAACGTCAACACACAGTGACATGGTCTGAACCACACGTCAACACACAGCGACATCGCCTGAACTACACGTCAACACAGCGACATGGTCTGAAGCACACACAGCGACATGGTCTGAACCAGACGCCACAATACAGTGAAATGGTCTGAACCACACTTCAACACACAGCGACATAGTATGAACCAGATGTCAACACACAAGCGACATGTCCTAACCAGGCGCACAAACAGCGGCATGGTCTGAATCACATGTCAAAACACAGCGACATGGTCTGAACCAGACGCCACAATGCCACGTGGTCTAAATGTCACACACAGCGGCATGGTCTGAATCAGATGTCACACACAGCGGCATGGTCTGAACCAGACGCTACAATACAGCGGCATGGTCTGAACCACATGTCAACACAGAGCGCAATGGTCTGAGCGACACGCCAACACACCAGTCGCGGCGCTTCCATAGAGGTACATTAGGCACTGCCTAGCCACTTTCAAATGTCGAGGTAGGTATGTATTTTATGTGGAGTACATCTAATTTGATTTGATGTTTAAGTTACAGAGAATATTCCTTTTTCGGATCACTGGGTCAAAAAGCCGATGATTTGCATCACTGACAATCCTCGTTCCCAGCTCCTACCGTCAACAAATGCGAGGTGAGGCCCTTCGCGATTCAGCTGAATCTGCCTTACCCCGTGGCAAATCTAACGTGTGCTTTTTTATTGACTTCTCTAATACCTCATTCATCTGGACGCGCGTGCTGACTCGTTAAATCAGCAAACTAGTCATGCCTAAGCGATTCTTTCATGTGGCATGTTTCGCAAGCGTTGTCACTAGTGCTGCAAGATTGGCCATTCTGTGGCTAAATATCTCGAATTTGGCCTTTTTTGTCGTGTTTGGCCTGCGATGTTCTCGGTTGGCCCTTTCTTGGAATCTGGCCTTGTGGTGCGACCAAGGTAATTGATGATACTGACAAATTGTCTGGTTATGTGGACAACATTATTTGATAGCCAAGCAGGATCGGAAGGGCACTCCTAGCGTCCTATTAAATGGGTAGTGTGCTAAGAAATATTGCATCAAGTCAGTATCGAACTGTCAACAATCAGTTTTAAACAGAGCTACAAGAGTGCTTTGTCGTTTTTCTGTGGGTTTGTGAGTATCGTGAGGGGTCGTTTTAGCCTCAATCTAACATTTGAGGTATTTTTTGGGAAATTTTTGTGAAAATACCATTCGGCCCCTTTTTCTAGCTAGTTTTGGTATTTTCCGCCGAAAAAAACCTGGCAGCCCTGGCTGCCACATATTGTGACCTTGACAACATCTGATTCGTGTATTTACATTCTTGAATTCGCGGATTTCTAGCCTTCTCGAGTGCCGGACAATTGCTTGACAATTATTAGAAAGATATTTGATTTGTGAAGCCCTTATGAAGGACGTGTCATGATACCAAATCTGGTAAACGACACAATACGACACAATAATCTAAACGAAATATCTAAGCGACACAATACAGTGACATGGTCTGAACTGCGCCACAACGCTGTGTTACAAAGCGACATAAACTGAACTACACGACACAACACAGTGCCATGGTCTCAACCAGATGCTACAACACAGCGACAAGGCCTGAACCACCCATCACGACACAACGACAAGGCCAGGTTCCGCATGCTCTTTCTGGAATCCAGAAACTACTGTCCAACAATGTCAGATAACGTACTGCCTAAAAGAAACCGAACTGTCCCGAGAAAGGGCTCGAGTGGCGAGATGGACTAAAAAGCGTCCCGCTTCCACCGATATACAGAGCTATAAGGAATCCGACATATGTAAATATAGTTCAAGATCGAGTATACCCGTAACTATATTACAAACCTAAGATATCCCAACCCTTCTCATCCTCCAATAGTAAGTGCAAGTAACTAGCTATGGGAAAGAAAAACAAATGCTGGCCACCACTGTCTTTCCGTTTCGGCCCACCCTATTACTTGACATCAATGATTGATGTCAAGTAATAGGGTTTGGAGATTATCTTGAAAAAAAACACATCTTAATGACTTCCAACCCCTATTACAAAAACAACAGAATGGGACGTCGATCCGTACACGATAGCCCCGCCCGCGCCACAGATCAGAGAGTGCGAAGGCGAGCACACGCACATGTCCGACAGTGCGGCCACCATCACCACGGCTCAGCTACTCACCGTCTCGGAGAGCACGCCCTGGTAGTGGCGCACCTGGGCCAACAGCGCCTCCTTCTCGTCGGCCAGCTGCAGCAGCCGCTCCCGCAGCTCAGCGCTCTCCGCTGAGTCGGCCGGGGCGGCGGCTGGGGCAGGGGCGGCAGCCGACTTCAACCGGTCCTGCAGCTGCGACTGCCACGCCGCCGAGTCCTGGCGATGAGGAGAGGTGAGTACCAGGGGAGAGACTGAACCCGAGTCCTGGCGGCGACGAGAGGTGAGCACCAGGGGAGAGACTGAACCCGAGTCCTGGCGGCGACGAGAGGTGAGCACCAGGGGAGAGACTGAACCCGAGTCCTGGTGGCGAGGAGAGGTGAGGGTCTGGGAGAGACTGAACCCGAGTCCTGGTGGCGACGAGAGGTGAGCACCAGGGGAGAGACTGAACCCGAGTCCTGGTGGCGAGGAGAGGTGAGCACCAGGGGAGAGACTGAACCCGAGTCCTGGCGGCGAGGAGAGGTGAGTACCAGGGGAGAGACTGAACCCGAGTCCTGGCGGCGAGGAGAGGTGAGCACCAGGGGAGAGACTGAACTCGAGTCCTGGTGGCGAGGAGAGGTGATGGTCTGGGAGAGACTGAACCCGAGTCCTGGTGGCGAGGAGAGGTGAGGGTCTGGGAGAAACTGAACCCGAGTCCTGGTGGCGAGGAGAGGTGAGCACCAGGGGAGAGACTGAAGCCGACTACATGTCACAGGTGCGAAGCGTGAGGAACAGGGAAGGGGAGAAATTGTGAACGGCGATAATCGTGATGAAGGAGAAGGTTTAACTTATAGCGTAACCAAAGTTTGGCGGCACGTTCTGCCCTGGTTGCACAGATCCCAAATTCACCCTCGACATTTTCAGATTCCCCGTCCACCTTGCCAAAGTTATTACTCCACTTTCCTGGCACGCGCTATTGATTATGTTTATATAATAAGCCAGTAACCGTACGGGCGAGTCTAATCAGCGCCAAATGACAGTCTCACTCAGGCTCGTCCCAGTCTCGTCAGTTGCAGCCCCCAGCCGACCGCCCATTCTCGCCCTGCTCCCCTGACGCCGCCAGTCACACCTCCCTCGGCCTGTGCGTACGTACCACGTCCAGCTGGTCGGCGTTGACGGTAGGGAACAGGTTGACCAGCAGTTGCTTCACCAGCGCCCGCTCCGTGCGACGCGCCGCCGTCTCCGACGCCTGACGCACATAGCACAGGGTTAGGGACAGGCACATACACACAGAAGAGGGTCAGGCACGTGACCAGACAAAGGGCCTGACGCATACAGCAGAGGAGGGTCAGGCCAAGACAGGGGGTCTCTCACACACAGCAAAGCGACAGGCACAGGACCAGACAGAGGGCCATTCACACACAGCATAGGGTCAGGGACAGGCACATACACACAGCGTAGGGTCAGGGACAGGCACATACGCAAAGCGTAGGGTCAGGGACAGGCACATACACACAGCAGAGGGTCAGGGACAGGACCATACAGAGGGTCTCTCACACACAGCACAGGGACAGGTACAAAAAGATTGTCTGTTGCACACAACAGCGGGTTAGTGACAGACGTGGACGTCAGCTAAACAAGCTGTGGTTATGACATAAAAATAGCATAGAACAAGTCATTCCCGGTCTACCAAATTAGTTTCAGTTAGAATCGATACGATAAAACATATTTAGTAGATGTGTGAAATGAATCAAAGCCGTAACTACTAAACTACCCGGTCATACAGACCTCACCATAATTTATGAACATTCCGTAAGATGCAGTTAATAGGAAATATTAGATAGTTGGTGAAGCGATCGGTGCGATCTTCTTAGACAGCCTCTCCGCTAAGCGACCAGACCCAACAGCAGCCAGGGCCTTATTTCCGTGCACCATGGCCATCCGACCAGCACGTCTGCCAGTCGAGCCGTACCAGCGCCTGTTTCCTGTGCGCCTCCAGCTCGGTTTTGTGCTGCGCCAGCTGGGAGGTGAGCTGCCGCAGCTCCTGGTCGTGCTCGGCGGCGTCTCCGTTCTGGTTGGCGTGGTGCCGCGCCGACTCCTGCCGCGCTGACTCCAGCTGCCGGGCCGGAGACGACGGCGTCACAGATCGGCACACTCCTCTGCTTGAGCCGGTGCTTAATAGGTTAATCCGATTGTAAGACCAGTGAGATATATCCACTGTGGCGAAGAGCAATGCACGGATGCATGTACCAAGGCAAAATAAAGAGTACACGTAGACGGCAGGCATCGCAACCATAAATACAGAGCTAAAACCACCACTATACATCACAATGTGTAGTCGGATGCAATCAACATCATTGGTTCTCAATGATAAACATATTCTAAATTTAATGTCATTAAAAATAAAATCTCCAGCTCCGTCTTATTTCCCACCCCCAACCCGGAAGCTGCAGCAGGGTCAGACCTGGGTCCTGCTCTGCTGCAGCTCGCTGGTCAGACGCGCGGCGTCCGTCTGCGCCTGCGTCAGCCTCTCCTGCAGCTGAGCCGTCTCCGAGTCGGCGCGCGCCCTGGCGCTGGCGCGCTCGGCGTCGGCCTTTTGGCGCGCCTCCTCGGCCTGCTGGCGCGCCGCCGCCAGCTGCAGCTCCGCCTCCTCCAGCTGCTGCTGGGCGCGCGTGGCCGAGTCGGCGGCGTGCTGCAGCTCCGTCATCTGCTGCTTCAGCGTGTTGTTCTCACCTGAGAGAGCCAGCACGGCGGCGGTTAGCGAGGGCGGCTGACGGGGCTGGACGTACACACATGAACACATGTAGTGTCGGCAGAGTTTCCTGTACGATGCCAGGCCGGTTCGGTGGTATTTCCGTTGTGGGCCATGAGTCACTATCATTGAGGCTTTAATGAAGCTTCGACTGCGACAGCCATTTTGCGGTAGACATGGGTGGAGTCGACGTTGAGATGGAGAGCTACAACTTTGTGAAGATATACAACAGGAGTGAGTGACTGCCGTCACGGCTACACGATGGCCTATTCAAGGATAACTGACAACGAGATTTGATATCCAAAACAGACTGGCGATAAACACGGGTTCAGTGAGATGAAGTGATCAGCAAACTGACCGAAAATGCGCATTCGCATAACCAGAAGCTGGCGCCATCTACCGTTTACCATCTAACACGCGCGTGGTGAGGCCGGTATGATCGAAATGAGGCATCATCCTCGAGGCAGATCACAACCAGTGTAGAAGAACATAAACGAAGCTATTAACACATTTTGGCAATAGTGTCTACCAATAAACTTGACGTGCCATTTTCAGCAACAACTCTTCCCTACAGATCCCGTTTCAAACCTGGCTCGATACATCAGTGTCCCACTACTCGTCAGTGAAACAACTCAGCCAGCACTCACGCTCGAGGCCGCCGTGGATACTCTGCAGCTGGTGCAGCTCGGCCAGCGTGGAGGTCCTGGTCTGCTCCAGCTGCGCCAGCTGCCGGTCCCGCTCCTCCAGCCGCTGCTGGCTGGCACGCAGGAACGCCTCCTGCTCCTGCCGCGCCGACTCCAGCTCCCGCCGCTGCTGCTCGTACTCGGCTGTACGGAGAGGGGAGGGTCAGCAGAGAGAGAGAGAGAGAGAGAGAGAGAGAGAGAGAGAGAGAGAGAGAGAGAGAGAGAGAGAGAGAGAGAGAGAGAGAGAGAGAGAGAGAGAGAGAGAGAGAGAGAGAGAGAGAGAGAGAGAGAGAGAGAGAGAGAGAGAGAGAGAGAGAGAGAGAGAGAGAGAGAGAGAGAGAGAGAGAGAGAGAGAGAGAGAGAGAGAGAGAGAGAGAGAGAGAGAGAGAGAGAGAGAGAGAGAGAGAGAGAGAGAGAAGAGAGAGAGAGAGAGAGAGAGAGAGAGAGAGAGAGAGAGAGAGAGAGAGAGAGAGAGAGAGAGAGAGAGAGAGAGAGAGAGAGAGAGAGAGAGAGAGAGAGAGAGAGAGAGAGAGAGAGAGAGAGAGAGAGAGAGAGAGAGAGAGAGAGAGAGAGAGAGAGAGAGAGAGAGAGAGAGAGAGAGAGAGAGAGAGAGAGAGAGAGAGAGAGAGAGAGAGAGAGAGAGAGAGAGAGAGAGAGAGAGAGAGAGAGAGAGAGAGAGAGAGAGAGAGAGAGAGAGAGAGAGAGAGAGAGAGAGAGAGAGAGAGAGAGAGAGAGAGAGAGAGAGAGAGAGAGAGAGAGAGAGAGAGAGAGAGAGAGAGAGAGAGAGAGAGAGAGAGAGAGAGAGAGAGAGAGAGAGAGAGAGAGAGCGAGAGCGAGAGCGAGAGCGAGAGCGAGAGCGAGAGGGAGAGCGAGGCGAGAGCGAGAGCGAGGAGAGCGAGAGCGAGAGCGAGAGAGAGAGAGAGAGAGAGAGAGAGAGAGAGAGTGAGAGAGAGAGTGAGAGTGAGAGTGAGAGTGAGAGTGAGAGTGAGAGTGATAATGAGAATGAGAATGAGAGTGAGAATGAGAGTGAGAATGAGAGTGAGAATGAGAGTGAGAATGAGAATGAGAGTGAGAATAAGAGTGAGAATAAGAGTGAGAATGAGAGTGAGAATGAGAATGAGGGTGAGAGTGAGGATGAGGGTGAGAGTAGGGTGAGAGTGAGATTGAGGGTGAGAGTGAGAGTGAGGATGAGAGTGAGGGTGAGAGTGAGGGTGAGAGTGAGGGTGAGAGTGAGGGTGAGAGTGAGGGTGAGGGTGAGAGTGAGTGTGAGAGTGAGGATGAAAGTGAGGATGAGAGTGAGGGTGAGCGTGAGAGTGAGAGACCGCAACAACCAAAGGCCTCGGCAAAGTGAGATTATTCCAGGCGAATGGTGGTGCAGCCAGTAAGGTTTTGAACACTTCAACGGTAATTTTTGTCTTGAACACTTCAACCAGAACAAATGAAGACCCGTCGTACCCCGCCACTGTCGGTGCCGTACCAACCTTTGGCCAGCATCTCGACCTTGACACGCTCGCTGGCCAAGGCCTGGTGCAGCTGCATCTGCCCGCTCTCCTGCAGCTGCTGCGTCTTCTGCTGCAGCGCCGTCAGCTCTGACCTCAGCCGCTGCTCCTGCGCCTGTGGAAGACGGGCTCATCAGACCCTCCAACTGTGGCATACGGCCACTTCAGCTTCTGAGCCTGGCGAAGACAGGCACGTCAGGCCCTCAGCTTGTGGAAGATGGGGACGTCAACTATCGCGGGTTTTGGAGCATGGGATAGTCAGCTTCTACGAAAGATAGGGTGTCAGCAAATGTTATGCAGTGCGACGGAAGAGGGTGAATACCAATGGGGAAAGTTCCGTCATATTCATGCACTGCTTAGGTGACTGGGCGGGGCCCGTTTGAACACTGAGTGAGGACGTTATCCAGGTAGTGGACTGACATTCTTAATGGATTGACTGTTTTAGAAGGAGAAAAATACTCGCTGACATCAAAATCAAAACCAGACTCGAGCCACCAAAACGTGTTTAGCACTTTGCATACGTCAACCTTCGCCTTCCCCAGCCGGGACTGAGTTCGGGGCCCGTCTCCGCTTGCCTCAGCCGGCCCGTCTGACCTGAGCGCGGGCGGTGTCGGCGGCCTGGGCGGCAGCCAGCTCGTCCAGGGCCCGCTTCTGCTGGGTGCCGCGGGCCCGCTCCTGGTTCAGCTCGGTACGCAGCTGCTTCAGCCGCTCCACACTGCTGGCCGCCGACTCCTGCTCGGCCACCAGCTGCGCCTGCGCCTGCAGCACCGGCTGGGGCGTCAGAACGGGCGGCGGGGCAGGCTACGGCGGGGAGGTGGGGCGTCAGAACGGGCGGCGGGGAGGCTACGGCGGGAGAGGTGGGGCGTCAGAACGGGCGGCGGGGGAGGCTACGGCGGAGAGGTGGGGCGTCAGAACGGGCGGCGGGGAGGCTACGGCAGGGAGGTGGGGCGTCAGAACGGGCGGCGGGGGAGGCTACAGCAGGGAGGTGGGGCGTCAGAACGGGCGGCGGGGGAGGCTACGGCAGGGAGGTGGGGCATCAGAACGGGCGGCGGGGGAGGCTACGGCGGGGAGGTGGGGCGTCAGAACGGGCGGCGGGGGAGGCTACAGCAGGGAGGTGGGAGCATCAGAACGGGCGGCGGGGGAGGCTACAGCAGGGAGTTGGGGCGTCAGAACAGGCAAAGGCGGAGGCTAGAGCGAGAAACTGGAGCGTTACAAAAGGCGGTGGTTGGACTAGAGGAGGAAGCACGGCGCTGCCGATTGTTAAAAATAGGGTGGTATTTTTGGAGCCATTTAAATACACGGGAACAGAAAATGCTAAAAACACGGCAAACCTCCAGAATAACGCAAACCGAGGGCGGCTACATGAGACATCAAAATTATATAAAATGAGAAAAAGGCATACCCGCATATTATATGGAATCATTCCCATCATGACAGCCGAGACCTCGCTCGGCTGCAGCACATTCCCAACCCAGCAGAACACACCCTGAGCAGCCACCACACGCAGCTGGTGAGTAGGTCCGGGACCTCCGCAGCGCGCCCCTCCCTCGCCACCCACCTCCTCCAGTTGTTTCCGCAGCTGAGTGACAGGGTCGGGCCGGGCGCCCTTGGCGATCCAGTCGGAGCTGGACTGCTTGTTGAGCAGCTGGTCGATCAGTGTTTGGATCTCTGAGCGGCTCAGCGGCGCAGCATCCACCAGCGACTGCACCCGCTTCAGACTCAGTCCATCTGTCGGGAAGGGGGGGGAGCGCGACGGGGCGCCTCCAACGGCCACAGGGGCCTCGTGGCTTCTCGTCCGGGTCCGACTAGTGGCCAGAGGCCCGCTGGCGGGGCCCTGAACAGACAGTTGGTGGAGTTTTATCAGTTGTCACATCCTGGGTCAATTAAATTAGTCATCATATGTCCTCTCTTCACCTGCGACACTAAAAGCCCTTGACATACATCACCCCAGCTCATTTCTACGCTAGCATATATTTAGCTCGTATTTTCCGCACGTGCCCAGTGCGGTACGGTCAAAACGCCCGTAGTACATGAGCTAAGCCATGATGTTGCACCGAACAGACCACGGAACATATTATCTGGGAATCATTTACACAGAAAAGGTGCTTAAAGGGGATGTGGCACTAGACCGTCCCTTAAAAATAAAAATTCGAATTTTGAGATGCGCACGGTAGTTTCTGGTTATTCATCGTATGTTGATGTCTGGTGCAAAAGAAAATCACCCAGATCTGACAACTTTTCACGCTGGCTTTTTGCCCCCACCTTTTCCATGCATACACCCTATGACGTCTTGGGAGCGGGCATGGCGGGCGGCCATTAGCTAGTTCTACCAACTGAGAAATGATGAGGCTGGAAAGCACTGCGCTAGAATCACAACGTTTGGTACGTAAGAAAAATCCTTTTGCTACTTTGCATAGCTCCCCTGGCCTTTTGGCTGACTTAAATTTCGTATCAAATCTACAAAATTAATTAACCCTAACTACGATGAGACTCGGGCGTCATAGTTATGATAAAGATGGGAGCTTAATTTTCACTGTGCTTGTTGACAGAAAATTAGACACACAAAACACCATTTGATCTAGCGCAGCTTCCAGCCTCATCATTTCTCAGTTGGTAGAAGTAGTTAATGGCCGCCCGCCATGACCGCTCGCAAGACGTCTTAGGGTGTATGCATGGAAAAAGTGGGGGCAAAAAGCCAGCGTGAAGAGTTGTCAGATCTGGGTGTTTTTTTCACCAGACATCAACATACGATGAATAACCAGAAACTACCGTGCGCATTCAAAAATCTTAATTTTCTAAGGGACGGTCTAATGTGGCACCTTGGTGCAATTCTAGAATGTGGTGGTTTTAGGGGCAATACATGTTTGAAAATAATGGATTTGACCTTAATTCGGCTGAAAAATGACTAATACACCTAAAATTTCGTTTTTCCTCTGTTGGCAATAAAAGGTATAATAGTGACGTCAAATCGTCGCACGAGCTGGTAATACTTTGTGCCAGATTGAACCTGTTTGATTTGCGCTAGAGACGAAAACGACAAATTTAATCCTCTGAGCACTTGCAGTGCTTGATCATGATGTCTCGTCTTTACTACTAAAGATATTTAATGTTTCAAACTAGTCGATAAAGCAAGCTATACGTATCTATAGCCCACAACGCCAAAGTCATGTTTGGCACGTGGGTTTTAAAGATGTCCAAGCAATAATAATGTACCCGCGCCGCAGGGCTTGGACATGACGATCTGTATCTCCCACGAATTAGATCGGAGTCTGGGAGGAGATCCTTTATATATCGCGCGCCAGCAGCATTCAACACTCTACCAGCCAGTATTCGCAGCAGCACACGTAATAATTTAAACGCTTACTCAAAAACATTTGCGATGTTCCACCGTTTAGATCCGTGTATGCGAGATGTGCATATACGCCAGCATGTTGTGTTAAAATACAATACAGGACGTAACTTTTCTTAGATCACCTCATAGCACGTAAACTTAACCAGGGAGGACGGGGTCGGCAGGGGTAAATTTCACCTTTTTCCTCCGCGAACGGTCAGTTCTGATACATATGAAATATGGATTAAGTGGATTTTCCAAATGTTCTATCACATAGCTATCTCAGTTCAGATCACATTATGAGGGTACCATATTGCCTTTAATTCTCTGGAAAGGGGTATGGGTATTTGTGACGTATAACAAAATCATGCAACAGTTGTCAGTATACTCTACAAGTCGGCTTGATAAGCAGCTCCCTTTAAATTCGATACATTATCTTCAAGCCAGAAATCACGAGACAAGGTCCATAAAAATTATTTTCGGGAAAATATCCGCTATCTCGGTGTCCTTGAAGTAGATTTTCTCGACCAGAGCTCTCCTGTGACGACGAAGTGATCATGGGGCGAAGAGGCAAAAAGGACGGTCACCAGCACGCAAATGAGTTCCACGTCCATCCCGCCGAGGATCTCGCTACTGTGAATCTCTCCCACCAGTCGGCTGGGTGGCTTTGGGGACGCTGTCAGCCGCTGCCCAGCGTGCCGCAGGAATGTCAGTTTGCGGCGATGTTTGCCGGCATCGATCAGGCTGAGCCTAACACGCCGATTGACAGTCGGGATATCGACGCACGGACGCCGCCACCAAGTTTGCCGACAGGTAACTCAACGGCCGGGCGGCCCGAGCAGCCTCCGGGGCCACTCCGCGCCGACTTTAACCAGGCTAACGTCACTTTTTTGGCACTAACAGGATTTGGTACCGAATGGTTTGTACTTTACTCCATTCTAATAATTTTAACATGAAAAATTGCGCTAACAGGTCTTGGTATCGAATGGTTTGTACTGCACTCCATTTTAATAACTTCAACAATAAAAACTTGTTTTTTTTCCTTTGTACAAGCCATAACAGAAGTAATAGCGCGTCTCAGCTGGATAGGTACAATTTTATCATCTTTAACAGCTAATAAAATTTTATCATCTTTAACAGCCAAGTTTGCACCATATAGTCTGAAAGTGTCATCATCTACCACATATCTGGCACAGGTCGAGACCGAAGATAGCACAATGACTTTGTGCGATGGAGAAGCGACTCAAGGAAAAATTATGCATTTTCAGCTTTCGAACCAAGACCCACCATTTCTCTCAGTACGTTTCGCCACATCTTCAACGTGCTTTACACGTTACCCTCAGATTCTCGTTGGATACTTTCAGATCCGTAGCTATTCGGGTCTCACATTAACCTGTTTCGGCATGTAATATCACGTTAACTTCACACGCATATATATTCGGACCAGCCGCACATGGTTGCTAAAGCCCAGTGTCCAGAAGTTCTCGCTACAACGTCTCGACAGGATCTGCCAAGTTCTATTAGGTCGCGTCTGGTCGCGAAACCCTCCGCCACTTCAAGTCGTCAACGAGCTGGGTTGAGTGACGTATGATCCTGTCAACTTCACTCGGATACCACTGGAACCTTAACACGCGCCCCGCTGGGGTCCCTTGCATGACGCGCTCCGCTGGAGGGGGCGAATGTCGCCCCCCTCCGTATCTCATTTCCCAGAAAAGCTAAAGGAAAATTACGGATGGCGTTTGAAAGCTCTTGACTAGATAAATAGAAAATATACGGAGTATTTTTATGTCAGGCTAATATTGAGGTCAGCATAGGTCAAAGAAGGTTCCATAGGCTTACAACATGGCAGTGTACGTTTCCCCCTCTAGATCTTTACTCAGCGGAGCTAAAGAAAATATTTATACATCATTGGATTCCTCTCATCGTGGCGATTCGAACTATGTATAATATGACCTTGCTAGGTCCAATGGTGAAAATAACATGACCTCGAGCTAGGTCAAGGTCACAGGGTGACCTGGTATGGTCATGTTGCATATCAATCGACTCCCCGTGATAATATAAGCACAATGCAAGCAAAATAGGAGCTTTATCTCAATTCAGTGAGAAGTTATTGACAAAACAACCACGGTACGCTCCTGTAACCTAAGAGGTTAGATATGACCTTTAAGAGGTCAGATGGTAAAAAAACTCAACTTTAAGGGCAAGATCGTTTTTTGTGTTAGTAGCTAGTATCATTCATACAACGCACTCACACTATGTTCAGAGCAGTCAATTTGCCGGCACCCTAACGGGACAGCGGCACCGCACTTGGCGGGCCATAGGCTGCTCCGGTCTCCCCAACCCGCAGCGCCCGGCGCAGGCCGAGCCCTCACATGAGGGCCGCGGGCGGGAGTCCCGATCGGTGGATCACTTTAAAGGCCGATCAGGCCTGTGCACCCACAAACAGGGACACCGGCTGGCACGGCGTTGATTCCACTGCTGCGGCGCGCACTCCCCAGTGTACCGCTGGTGCTATCTCCTGGGTAGAAGGCGGCCGCGGAAATGGCTGCCACAGGTCAGCCTTGATCTAGGGGCCTTCCACACCCAAGCGTGGCGCCTTTGAAGGGCAAGATCGTGGTAAGAATACATAATTTGATTTTCATCTTTATCTATCCATTATTTACTGAAAACACGCCCTTTCTATTTTTCACCACAGACTTATAATGGGTTGACCAAAAAATTGGCCCCACCTTAGGTCAACAATATGGAAATTCCAAAATAGCAGATTTGTAGACCCTAGTGACCTCATCATATTGTGAAAGTTTCAAACTGATCAGCTGGCTGATGTTCCTTAGGCGCCGCTTCAAACTCGTGATTTTAGGTTTTGAGGTCGGGTCGCTTGACCTTAGATAGCTCCTGGGTCTGACATGACCTGACCTAAAAAAATTGGTCAGATGCGCAAAATTGATCAGGGATAAGGTACTGTAAGTTTCGTTGTTCTGCATCTCTTCTTTTTGCGTTATCTGGGGAGAACCAGGAGGGGGCGAGTTTCGCCCCCCAGCGGGGCGCGTGTTAAGGCTGACACTTGTAAAACTTGAATAAGGTCGAGATGGGCCAGAGTAAGACAAGTTACGTAAGGTTAGGTCAAGACCGATCGGGTCAGGTAAGATGGTTGGTTAGGTACGCAATGTCGAAATACCACAAACGGGGATGCGATGAGGTGACTTGCGTATAGGGTAAACACAAATACTCTAGTAGCGATATGCCAAGTGGAATGAGCTACAAAACTTGCAACATGAGTAGGTGTTTGCCACGATATATGTTAAGACAAAGTCAAATTACTGCTAAAAAACCTTACTCATGAATGTAAGAGCCGACGATCTTACGGTGTGGACCCATACCCGGAGTTCATTTGAAACATATATAAACGTTTCGGTTGCCACCACGATGAACCGAAACGCCTGCCGCAGGCCAGTTAGCGCAGGACCAAACCGGTTCTGTTGAGTTGTACACCACCAGGCCAGAGGCCAGCAGGGAATTCACACCGCTGCAAACGCTCACATCGAGTCCAGCCCGCCGCGGGGGGACTGCCATGATGCTTGGCATCGATGTTTCGCTGGTGCAGTCCTTCCAAAAGAGAAACTACAAGGCGATACGTCTTGGCAGGACATTTTCCTCCTCCGTGAGAAAAGAGACACAGTCCCGCCCAAAGCCGGGCAGAGACGCCCGTGGATGGGCTATTCGCTCGTGACAGCGGTCACGAATATCCGCTTCAACCCAGTCTCAGATTTTGTTTTCCTGAATGTGTCAGGGTTTCCAGAACGATGCAGCTGAAGTGGTTGTCAGACACGGGACGAAGATGTAAAAAATAAAAACACCAGTCGGGAAGTATACATCAACCGACATGTTTGGATCTTATGTCCAAAACGAGGCCCTGAAAAGAAAAAAACCCTAGAACCCCACTCAGGGGCGTAGCCAGGATTTCGCACGGGGAGGCACCCCGAAAAGGGCCCCTGCGACGGAGCCAAAAGGGTCCTGATGGGGTAAAAAGGGCCCTGCTTGTTACAGAACAGAGTGCTGAAGAGGGCTTAAGAGGGCCCTGTCTGGTATGAAATTTCAAATTTGGCCACAGAGCATAGTGGGGATGAGCCGCGCTTCGCGCGGCCCGTGACCTCAGGGGGGCCCTTCGGACCCTCAGGGGGGGGCGGCTGTCCCTGCCCCCCCTTGGCTACACCCCTCCCCACACTTCAGAACATCAACGTCGGCTCGAATATGTTTCGACGCACAGAAAGCAAAATCACAATCAGGGAAGAGCCAGTGGAAACAAGCGGAAATCATCCCAGACCAGGTGTGGTCCGCCTCATGAATCTGGTCGTCATCAAATATCCCATTAATACGTCCCAGGTGCAGCAGGGATCGCCGGAAATGAAGAGGCAGACAGCTATAGCGGCAGAAACAGACCAGAAACAAGTACTGACAAGCCTGGCTACAGCAGACCCTCCTAAAGCAGCATTCATACAAATAGCGAAGTGAAAGCAGTGCAAGGCAACCCAATGCAATATTTTGCCGGGAATTCGCAACAAAAATCATCTTAGGTGGTAAGCAAGGCCTGGAAGAATTCGAGAACGTGGCCTTGGCCCGGCTTCGCACGGGGCACTGGCCGATACGGAGAGACTATCGGCACGAGATAGGACAATATATTGATCGCCATTGCGTCATGCAACAACAGGGAGTCGGGGGATGCTCCCACCTTTTCTTGAAATATCCAGCCACCACGGGACTGACAGACACCTTGTTTCACCGGGAATCCCTGCTTCTTGGCAATCAACAATAACGTTATCTGATTATTTCAAACGCCTGTATTCTGAAGCCATGCTGGGGCGTTCCTCTGTTGCTCCAGGAATTGTTGGCTCCATATTTCGTCGCTAGAACTTCAGAATATTTGTTTGGTCAGTTTCTGATGTCGAGTTCAGAACATACATTTCAGAGTTTTTGTCACACGCCATCCAAAAATGTGTGCCTTTTTCGGTCCCCAAATTCACCGACTCACGAAATTTGGATGACTACTTTTCACGAAACGGGTTCAGATGCTCTTCCGCGCCGATAAATCAAACAAATATTTACACTGAGCTATTCCTGACGCAATAGGCCGCCTGGCCAGTCCCAGTATAGTATGTAGCACCCTTACATAAGCCGGTGCACTGCAGCCCATCAAATAAGCAAACCATTGAGCCATGTCAAATGATTGCCGCCAAATACCACCACAGCCCTGCCGATGCTTTATCTCCGACGCATGACCATCGTGAACGGCGCGCTGTTCCTGTCTCTGGCGCTACACGCCCCTCCAGCGGCTGGCGGCGCGGATACCACTATCTTCAGCAGGGTACGGGACCGGGGGAGGCGGTGGCCGGTGGGGTGCGCTGACCACTTGTTTATCGAGCGGCTGGTCGCCGGGCGGCGGCACCAGAGCACAACAATCCAACACCCCGGCCGGGCTGGGCCGAGCTGGTCCAGACCCACCGCACACCGGCTCCAAAGGCCACACACGCCCGGGGATTGATCGCAGCTGATTGGCGGCGACTCAGTCGGGACTGTTGAGGCAGTGTGTTACCACATAAACGGGCGGCGCGCCGCGCCGTTTGTTGTCGACAGTCGATCTGTTGAAACGGTTTGCGTTCGATGCCGCCGGTGCAGGATACCCGGGAACGCCCCCCCTCCCAGTCCGGACCCGACGGGGGGGCGCCGTGTATACGCAACATTGGAGAGCGACCATGGCGCGCTATCGATGATTCGCTGACATAATTTGCATCCGAAATATCGTCAACGCCTGCTTTAGAACGGCTTATTCCGATGTTTTGGACTTCGGAGAAGCATGTGCTGAGCTTTGATTACAGATACAGGCCCCTGGACCAGCACGTATACGCATGGTCCATTTCGAGCTGGACTCAGCTAAATTTAGAGCACAAATCGAAACCAGATTATCTATAAAAAACCGACGCCGTTACCGGGGCGATGCATGCTGTAGCGTTCTGAGCAGCCGGAGGCCTTGATGTGAGAAGTAAGCGCCAAATCGTGCTGTCAAACCTCTGATAAACCGGCCTCAGACCATTAGTCTGGCGCAAGGTTCCAAAAAGCGTCAGGGACGCAAGTTTGAAAAACAAGTTAATATTGCCTGCTTCCCTAAATACCATCGACAAATGAAACCCATATCGAGGGTTCGGTTTGGCGAGATCCATCCTCCTTAACACGCGCATTGACGGGGGTCTGAGCCACCTTCGCATTGACGGGGGGCGGGTACCCGCCCCCCTAAGATCTCGAGAACCACGGTAGGTAGCGAAAAACGGTAAACGGCGTTGGGTTGCCCATCCACTTCTCCATCGAAAACATTTCAACCATTTTTTGTCAGGTCACATTTAAGGTCACGAGAGGTCAAAACATGCCGTCATAGGGATAACATGTAAATTCAGTTTTTCGGCCATTACATCTGAACAAGTAAATATAGAGCAAAACGACTGAAACTATATGAATCCTCTCAGCAAGCCGAATCGAATGATATATAATTTGACCTTGCTAGGTAAAATCAAGGATTTGACCTGACCTGAGGTCAGGTCAGGGTCAAATTATATAAAATGCATATCACTAGAACCGCAAAGCCCAGGCGAGTCTAATGCAGCTAAAATAAATGCTCTATCACCATCCGTTACTGAGTTATTCCGTAAAAAACATTTTTCCCATGAATTTCCAATGGAGAGGTCATGCCTCGTACCTGACCTTAGGTCATCGCTATCAAAAATACCGGAACATATTTTAGAGAACTCGGTTGGCCCATTATGTGATATGAGTTTTAATCGGATAAGTTCACCCTGCTCTGACTTATGCTATCTTAAACTTTTTTTAGGTCGGGTCACTTTGGACCTGTACTGGTGACCTGACCTTGGATGACCTAACCTTAAAATTTCCACAGAAGTTGTAAAAATGATGAGGGAAAAGGTATGCCACGTACGGCGGCGCTACGCGCCGCCGTTTTTCTCCTATCTCCGAAAAACCCGAGGGGGCCGGTACCCGCCCCCCGTCAATGCGCGTATTAACCCTCGCCCCACCGAAGGGGGCCATCGATGGCCCCCTAAGGTTTTTCGGGATAGCAGAAAAACGACGAGGCGCAGCACCGCAGTTGAGGGCTCTACCTCTCACTGCATCATTTTCCCATCATCCCTGAAATTTTTGCCCGGGTCACCCAAGGTCAGGTCACCAGACGGAGGTCAACCAAGGTCACCTCACTTCACTTTAGAGCTCTGTAAGAGCTACATTTCAAAGTCGATCGATTTGAAACTTCCTACACTTCATAACCCCTCCAGGGTCTACAAGGTGTATATCCGGGATTTTTCGATTTCGTGCCCTGAGGTCAGGTCACGAGGCGACCTCTCACATTGGAAAAGCATAGGGAAAAGTTGTTTCATGATATAAAAGCCACAAAAATGATTGCAAATACTCAGACTGCTCAGAACAACGTTTTTGGACACCCTTTCACGGATCCCAGGGGTCATATTTGCCTTTGACTTTTCCAAGGTCATCCAAGGTCACCAGGGGTCAAAAACAGTATTTTGGCAATACCTTTTGACCTAATTAAGCTAGAGCGGTGAAACAAACACCATCGTGTTTGTCTTGTCACTCCTTTCATTTGATATACAACAAGGTCACTTTCTGACCTTTCGTGACCTCAGGTCATATTAGGTCACGAGGTGACCTCTGGAGGTCAAACCACTGGCGGGAGATCTTTACGTTCCACATAGCGGAAAAAGCACTGGCAATTTGCTATCAAATGTACTTTACCAGGCCTCAATAGCTCTAATGACATAAGAGTTATGCCCAGTTTGCTCAATTATTGCATATTTGAGTGAAAATAGCCGATCTTGACCTAATTTGACCTCTGGAGGTCAAACCATTGACCTGAGCACTAAAACATGCCAAGTAATTTCTTACTGAATTCACGCAAGCTTTCTACTGCACTTTGCAGATTTGCGCTAACCCCATATTTTCGGAGTTAGAGGGGGGCCATCGATGGCCCCGGTCGAAGGTGGCGCCGGACCCCGGTGGGGCGCGTTAAGTTTGCCGCTTTGGAGCATCGTAATGCTCTTGTTTTGAACATCTGCAGCAGGAAAGCCTACAAATCCCGTGACCACCCTTATCGTCGATGTTTAGAGCATTCGTGTGCTTTGACTGATTGAGCACATTGCGCACAAGTCGCTTTGTCATCGCTTCCAACATACCCGAAACCAAAACAATAGCCCTATTTCTGGGATGTAGAGGCGCAGTGGTAGCGGGCTAGACCTCCCGATTAAAACCCGCTAACCCAGGATCCAATCCTGACCGCGAATACTGACAAGCGACTTGCTGATCCCCATGTATTTGCCATATGTCTTGCTCAAGCCTCCACTTGCCCCGCCATGTAACCCCTATACAGCGGGAAGTCCCTCATCGACAGAGCGACAGCGACAGAGAGCCCTTGTCCGCGCTTACCTGGGCCCTTGTCGGCGGCGCTGGCCGCAGCGCGGCGTTTCTTCTTGGCCGGAGCTGCCGGCGCCGCCTCGGCTACCGCCTGCTTGGTGGCCACCACCACCGGCTCCTCCTCCTCCTCCTGGGGCGGCTCCTGTGGCTGAGGGCGACACAGTCCGAGTTACACGCAGCAGACGACGGGGGCTTCACGGGAACACGGGTGACGCTGGTTACTTGCAGTGAGCAGGAAGGAAAAAAACACCTGATTCCGTCAAGCGGATACATGCTTACAGAAATGATGAAATGTATCCATTATCGCACATTGTGTACATAGTTCATAATGCATGTGTTCAATATCGAACAAAATATGGGCTTGAAAATAGTGAACATGAAAAAGTACGTCGATCCCAACACACTTGTACGATATATATGTGCAACTATAATAACTTCAACAGCAAACAGGCGAATACTGTCTGCTTTTGCCTACACGCAGCTGCCAGCTCCTACAAAAGAGAGGAGATCATCACCTCAGGCTCTTTCTCGACCTCCTTGACAGGCTCCTTCACAGGCTTCTTGGGTTCCACCTTCGTCTCCTCCTGCTTCACGTTCTTCTTTTTCTTGTCGGCCTGTTTCTTGGCAGCCGCCTGGTTGGGCGCCGGGGCGGCCGGGGTGAGGGGCGGGCTGGGGGCCGGCGAGGTGTCGTCCGAGTCCTCCGCCACCGCCTCCACCTCGCTGGCCGACACTGACGTCACCGCCTCCTAAGAATGCACAACAGGAACCGAATAAGCCGCGCTCCATACATACAAGGGCTATACAGGCATTTACAGTCCCTGAGAGTTTCGTGCGCTGACTTACGAGTAGCAGTGTTCGATTCAAAATTATGTCTTTGCCTATGCAGCAACGCAGTACACGAGCAAGGACACAGCGATAACACTGGGTAAGTTAGGTTTAATAGAGTTTTGCACGATATTTTGTACGTCTGACAAGCCACGCCAGGTATAAAGCCGTTCAGGGCTATGAGTCGTAGGTGAGTCAAAGTAGGACACTCCTATCTGAGCAATAAATCAGTGACGTTAAGATTAACATAACAAGAGATCATCGAAAGCTTAAAAACAGGAATACTCGACAGAAAAGAAGGCGATTTTTTCCGACCGAATCAGGTTTAACCTGTGACTGGAGAGTTTTGGGTCCATCCCACGGCCGCGATGTATCGCGACTGTTGGTCGGTGGGTTCACCTCCCGACGGCGGCCTACCTTTTCTCCGTCATCGTCGCTGGCCTTGGCGTCGCCCGTGACACTGGAGGCGGGCTTGCGGCGGCGGTTGGGCTGGTACCGCCTGTTCCTGGCCTCCTTCTTCACCGCAGCCTGCCGCTCCTGGAGAAGGGAAAATTGTCAGAGGGCGTTGTGAGGCGAGACGAAAGCCACGCCCGCCGAAGAAAGCAGGCGGCACGCAGCAACAGGATGACGTGAAGCTGGATCTGATGAGGTCACGCACCTGATTCTCATACCTGGATCGCGCATGCTCCGAGGTCCTCATCCGGTTCTGACCGGGGTTCAGGGACACTCGCCCGATTCACCGGGTCCAGGGACACTCGCCCAATTCACCGGTTTAGGAATCGAGCAAAAATCAGCAGAGAGAGAGAGAGAGAGAGAGAGAGAGAGAGAGAGAGAGAGAGAGAGAGAGAGAGAGAGAGAGAGAGAGAGAGAGAGAGAAGAGAGAGAGAGAGAGAGAGACAGAGACGAGGACAGAGACAGAGACAGAGACAGAGACAGGACAGAGACAGAGACAGGCAGAGACAGAGACAGAGACAGAGAAGAGACAGAGACAGGAGAGACAGAGCAGAGACAGGACAGAGACAGAGACAGAGACAGAGACAGGACAGAGACAGAGACAGGAAGGGGGGGAGGAGAGAGAGAGAGAGAGAGAGAGAGAGAGAGAGAGAGATAGAGATATATATATATAGAGAGAGAGAGAGAGAGAGAGAGAGAGAGAGAGAGAGAGAGAGACAGAGGCTTTTCCCTGGAATCAAATGCTTGGTCTCTAGTAAAACTCGCTCTGGGATTCAGACGCATTGAGCTGTCGAGTTAACAAAATGCGACTCAGTCAACTAGCTTATCCACAGCCGGGCGCGTGAACGGTCTCAGAACCCCTGCTCGGGGGCCGTACCCTCTGTCCAGTCAGATAAACCACGTCCGGTCACGCGGCCCACAATCAGCAGCGGACGCGTGTTCGCTGACCCCCCACCCCCGCCACCTGCATACCGCCCAGCCTCGCTGCGTTCCTTAGCACCGCTGGATATCATTCGGTTTCTAAGGATCGTGTTCAGTTTACTGAGCGCTAACAGAAACAGAGGGTTATTTCAACCACATTTCCCACGTGAAAAGCGCTAAAGGCCATCGCGGTAACGGCACCGACGACGTCCGTCCCAGAATCTCCGTGGCGACATTCGTTTGACGTGAGTAAAGATTGCGACATGGTAAGCGGGAGTCCCAGGTGCAACAGTGGCAGACAAGGGGCACCAGACGGGAATTCCGCTCCGGCCAGATGGAAAATGCAATTTGTGCGCGCAGAAATCCCAGCCAGTGGACATTCAACAACGTCGGCTATTGCTGGCAGCTGAAATAACCTACTGCAGAGACCGAGCAGCGGCAGACCCTCTCTATATATACCCTGGCAGTGCACGCATTCCCACACTTACCAAGCGCAATGTGCCCAATCATTGGCCAACAGCATGGAACAAACCCAGACGGCACCATTTCTAACACCACCAGCCAGTGAGCGTAACCATCTTCAACCGACAGCAGCAGCAGGCAGGCGCGCGCTGCCGCGGCCCCTCAGCCGGTCGTCGATGTGGCGTAATTCGCCGCAGGGCTGCATCCGCAAGTCCACTCGGTGCCGTGTGAACAGTGGACCAGTGACGTCAGCACCGCGGCGGCCGCCGAGGCGACAACAATCGACTGGACAACAGCAACTGCCGCCGGACGGAGGGACAGCCGCCTCAAGCCGGAACGGTCGCAGCGCCACACGCCGCTGCCGCCCCACTTTTACGCTCGCCGCCGGCACTAGCAGATCCGTGCCGCACGAAGGGAAAATTCCTGGCGCCAATCAAAGGTTGTGTTGTCCAAACCCGTCTCCGATGGCATCCGTTTTGTTCTGCACCGTTGCTGCTCGGTGCAGGCAGTACCCGGATCCGCGCGGAGGAAGTGGTGTCACCGAGTGAACTGCACGTGGCAGGCTAAAATCCAGCCGTACAATTGGAGGACTGATGCAACGGAGAGAGAGAGAGAGAGAGAGAGAGAGAGGAGAGAGAGAGAGAGAGAGAGAGAGAGAGAGAGAGAGAGAGAGAGAGAGAGAGAGAGAGAGAGAGAGAGAGAGAGAGAGAGAGAGAGAGAGAGAGAGAGAGAGAGAGGAGAGAGAGAGAGAGAGAGAGAGAGAGAGAGAGAGAGAGAGAGAGAGAGAGAGAGAGGAGAGAGAGAGAGAGAGAGAGAGAGAGAGAGAGAGAGAGAGAGAGAGAGAGAGAGAGAGAGAGAGAGAGAGAGAGAGAGAGAGAGAGAGAGAGAGAGAAGAGAGAGAGAGAGAGAGAGAGAGAAGAGAGAAGAAGAGAGAGAGAGAGAGAGAGAGAGAGAGAGAGAGAGAGAGAGAGAGAGAGAGAGAGAGAGAGAGAGAGAGAGAGAAGAGAGAGAGAGAGAGAGAGAGAGAGAGAGAGAGAGAGAGAGAGAGAGAGAGAGAGAGAGAGAGAGAGAGAGAGAGAGAGAGAGAGAGAGAGAGAGAGAGAGAGAGAGAGAGAGAGAGAGAGAGAGAGAGAGAGAGAGAGAGAGAGAGAGAGAGAGTCACAGCGAGGCGTCTAGGATTTGTTTGCTGGCGGCGCTAATACCTTCTGAAGCCGGAGTGGACCGGTCAGAGAACTCCAGCCCAAATGGTAGGAGACCAGTCGCCGCTATTTTCGCAGGCTCCCACGACCACAGCTAAGCTCACATCAGAGAAGATGTCTGCCTGCTATGATCCTATCAGTCAATAACGGTAGACCTATCAACAGCTGTCATCTTTCGCATCGGACCGTTCCCAGATGTGTTCATGTAAACAGGGCATCGGGATCAACTTGTTGATCGCGATGACTCGATGCGATTGGCATAGTGACAATGAAATGAATATGAGCTTGTTACTAGGAATCGTTTCATCAATCCCGCCCGTCAGCTGAGGCAATAATCATTTGCCCTAGAGGGAGGGAGGGGAGGGTAACTGGGGCAGTCCAACCGCACCGGCCCCCAGGCCGGGCACGATCGCAACTAACACACCCAACCAACCAGCAGCGTCAGCAGAGCCCGGCCCAAGTCACACCGCCAGCAACAGAACACCATGAGCTGCTCCGTCGGCGTCGTCCCGCTGACCACCCGGCATTGTGGGCTTGTCACAGGCACGTCCGGTGCCCTTCCGTCACGTCACGTCATCCGTCACAGCACCGTTACGGGTGTGACGTCACGGCGACGGGCGCCGGCGCGTGACGGCGGAGCCGACAAGCGGAGCCGGCACAAACAGCCGCGCCCGCCGACGCGCGTTCTCGATCAGAGGCACATTGGGGACAGGCCTCAATGGCCACCAATTTGTATGGGATGCATAAGTGACACAAAAAAAAAAAACACAACACACAGGGACACCTGACTGTTGGACCTTGGTGAGACCGTCAGGCGGTGGTTGCGCCAGCCCCTTCCACCTGTGAGCGGCGACGACAGGGTGTTTATCGGCGGATGGCGCCGGCACCACGTGTGGCGGCGGCGGTGTCTGCAGGTGTTCCGGTGGCCACACCGGCAGCCGGGGTCTGCTGCGGTCAGCAGCGCCGCAGCAGACCGGCGGTCAGAGTCGGCCCAGACCGCAGCAGACCGGCGGTCAGAGTCGGCCCAGACCGCAGCAGACCGGCGGTCAGGGTCGGCCCAGACCGCAGCAGACCGGCGGTGAGTCGGCCCGACTGCAGCAGACCGGCGGTAGTGGCCCAGACCGCAGCAGACCGGCGGTCAGAGTCGGCCCAGACTGCAGCAGACCGGCGGTGGAGTCGGCCCAGACCGCAGCAGACCGGCGGTGGTCGGCCCGACCGCGCGACCGGCGGTCGAGTCGGCTCAGACCGGTGACGGCGGTCAGTCGGCCCAGACCGCAGCAGACCGGCGGTCAGAGTCAACCCAGTCCGCCGGACGCGGCCGCATGCCGCGCTGGGGTGCACCCCACAACAGGCTGTTCACGGGTAAAGCTGCCTTATCCTCTATTGCATCTTCCCGATGAAAAGAACAGCCAAGACAATGTTTGGCCTGTAGTGTGAGCTTTTGGATGTTTTCTGGTTCCCACATGCCCTATGATTTGTATTTACATCTTGATGGAAACGTGTTTTGTTACACCAACACCACTCAGCGGGTGAATGATTTAGGGAAAGCCAGGTATGCTCCGAAAATTATCGAGTACCGTTCGCAACCTACGAAATGCATCTTGATCCAAAAGACCTCGCTGATTCAGTACAATTAGCTCCAAACCCTTAAGTCTCTGATCTGGCTCCGAAAGGGAATTTTGAGGGCTCCAATGTGCATGAAAATTAAGCAAATATTTTATAAAGTTTTAAAAAGCAGGTTACAGGAGATTACAACATCACAATTGATGTACACCATTGCTTTCCCACCAAGCCTGGCTAGTGCCTCGCTATTTCTATTGTTTCCGCCTGTGAATTATGCTACTGATTTGGGAAACTGTTGTTGCCTTCTAAACTTCATGTTTTCTTCCTATTCGCCAGTTCCTTGGCACCCCATTTTACGAGCAATTTATATACGGAACAGCGGGAAAAGGATCCGATCTGCACACAAAACAGCTTGGAAACAATTTTCAGCACGTGGACCTAGTAAATACTGCGAAATAACAAGCAGACCAGTTAGCAGAAATTTGACGTATGGGGTTCGGTTTCGCCCAAGATTATACGAATTTCTAAATTTACAACATACTAAGTCGATTATACTCTCAGAAGACACTTTTACAGCATCTCTCAAGATTAATCCTTCGCAGTAAATTTGGAGTGAAATTTGAGGTATTTTGGAGCTCCTATACCACCAGGACTTCTTAAGAAATTCAATGAACAAAACAGAGCAGCCATTGACATTAGGCCTAAGGACTCAACTCAGGGCCTGTTCCAGCGCCTCCTTAAACCAGATCTAACCTCCTCAAAGCTTCTCTAACTTCCTCTCGTCCGGTCCAGCGCCTCCTTAAACTTCCTCCAAGCTCGTCAAAGCTCATCTCAATTCAATCCAACCTCCTCTCAAACGAAAGGTGGTTTTTCAGAGGAGGTTGGAGGAGCTCAATTGTGGCGCACGAATTTCAATTGAGAAACTAAAATAAGTTGTTTTACAGAGACAAACGACCGTTTGTGGGCAGCTAAAGGTTTTGATTCCGTTGTTTTTCTGTATACCACTTTCACTAAACTACATTAAATGAGCATCAGAGGCCTTAATCAAATTTGATTAGTTTCTTAGCCTTGCCCCGCCCGCCATATTGGCGCTGATCAGGCGCAATCAGCTGATATCTCATCCCAAATCGGTCCAGCGGACACCGGTTTTTGCGCCTGATCCGACTTACTCCCAGCTACTCTCATCTTTTTTTGAAGAGGCGCTGGAACAAACCGTTAGACTGAACTCATACAGAAAATTATCCCCGCAGAAGCATCACATCAGCGCTTGCTAACGCACGACTGTCCTCCCATCTTCCTCAACGCAGTCAACACCCATACACCGTTGCCGCCGTCACATCTCACCTTGCTCTCTTGCAGGGCGCGGCGCTGTTCGGCCATCATCTCGTCATAGCTCTTGGCCTTGACCCCGGTGACTGAGATGAGATAGACCAAGGCGCCCGTCACCACAATGACGCCAGCAGCAATCAGAAGCGTAATGCCATCCATGCTCCCCTGCGGCAGACAATGGCGGGTTTACTATTCTGTTCATGCTATCCTGCGGTAGATCATACAAGGGTTAAGGTTCTGACAATGCTCACCTGAGGAAGACCATTACGGAAAGGCAGAGAGGGGGAGTCAAGCAGCAGCAGGGAACAAATGCTGTAGCTCTGTACAGTGTTCCGAGTCCCAGGGTGCTGGGTTGAGGGAGACACTCCGGCAGGCGAAATTTTCCACTCACTTCTTTATTGTTTGTAACTAATTTTCCGTTCACTTTTTAAGTGGAACCTTTTAATACAACTCAATGATGTCAGTGTTAATGAACGCATCAAAAGTATGAGAGCATGAACAATCTGATCATACATATATATATATAACTAAGCTTTATATAAGGACTTTCATCAATTCTCACCATATTGTAACTTTGGAATTTTCCACTCGCCGACTTTATTTTCCTTTATGAATTTTATACCCAGAAATCTATCGCAAAACCAGTTTTTGAACACTGGCTCAATAATAGGAAACCAATGATGTGGTATAGTATATATACTGATGATATGATATTTGTAATGATATATGTATGATATGATATGATATATGTAAGGATATGATATAGTATATATATATATATATATATATATATATATATATATATATATATATATATATAATGATGTAGTAGAATATCAAAAAGTAATGAAAGCTGACAGATATAAGGCCTAAAAATTTGGTGAACTCAAGTATTCTAATGCAATGGAGCTTATTTTATTGTTGGAAGAGTGTGAGTACAAGCAACTATATATATATATATATATATATATATATATATATATATATATATATATATATATATATATATACTATATTGAGTTTAGTTTGAAACATATTTATAAACTTGCAAGTGAAGGGAGAATTACATTATAATTGTTATATATATATATATATATATATATATATGTATTACGTTTATTATTGTTATATATTGGTCATTTAATCACCAATTAGCAAAACGCTTCACTTTCATAGCTTAACCGCAGGTTCAAATATGCAAAATGTAATCAAAAGCAAAATTCAAATGCACTTCAAAAAACACACAACAGACAGGCAAATAACATATTTAATCACAATCATACTTCAAATACCAACTAGACCTTAATAATCATCTTTCAAATTCATAACAACGCCCTCATACGAAAACGGGAAAACGCACATCTCCAGAAAAGAGACTGAACAAACATGATGCATTGTAGCGTTTTCTTCTTAATAATGGATGGTTCTAATATATAACTCAACTTGTATCAGTATCTGTTCGCATTGTATAAACATAACATATATTCAAAATCATGAATAAGCACTCCTAAAATGCAATACTAAGAACAACTTCAGGGGATGATAGCAATGGTTACCGAGAATGTGACAACTTCATAATAGGTTTTGAACTGAAATAGCCATGTGATAGAGCATGCCGATAAACCACTTGAATAGAATTTGGTTTGACCCCAAAACTCGCCGTTCGAGAGAAAAAGAGTAGAAATTCACCCTCTACCTACCCGTCTTCCCTCGTCTAGTCACATGGCATGGGGCATTCTATGGAAAGTGACGTCATACTCAAGCCCGCCTGCGTGTGCGGCGTGGAATAATTGTTCTTGCTTGGACATATTTTTAAAACACACGTGCTAAATTCATTTTGGTACTGTCCATTATAAATGTGTATCACTTGCTTTATTTAGTTTGAAACATTAACTATGTAGTAATATATCAGGAAAAAGAAAAGGAATTGATCAACATCACTTTATTTCCTAAAGGTGACTTCTTTTAGCTAAAAACTTTTCCCATGTATCTGTTTCTATTTTTGCGCCAATTAAGCAGGTTCAATGGGTTACCAAGCGTTACCAGCACATCCACCAATTTGAAGTGACACAAATTTGAGCCTTTTTCTTGGTAATAAAGAGAAAACAAAACATTAGGCTTATTGTCCATTTTTCGTGGCGACCGTCTTGGCGGCCAGGCACCGGCACTGCAGTTATGTGCGTTTTACTTTTCCGCTGTTTTGATACTGTTACATATGCCTTTTTATAATATTGTTGAGCACAATATGGCCAACAGGCCTTAGGATTTCAGAGTGAGCACCCATTGTCCTGTTTGTTTTTACCGTTGTAGTGTTTTTTATGTTTTTGTGTTGTCAGAAATATATGTATGGATGAACAAAAAATCACATATCAACATTCAGGTTTGTGTCAACATGTGGCCTTTGATCTTGCATCACCACAGGCTCCTGTATATATCTATAGCAGGCCAGAGGCTTAGTTTCCATTGGAAAATTGATATCTGAACCAGAACGCCAATCAGGATACATTGTAGAGTCATTGTGTCCATCAAGTGCTATTTTCCCAGCTATAGTGCTGTGGAAATAGCACTTGATGGACTTGAACAGCAGTCTGATCCCAATCACATGTTAGTCATGGAAAGTAGTCCATAGATAAGAGCTAGCAGTGGTGGAAGAATGATCATGCTATAAATATAGAAGGAAGTCTGCAAAGATGGAAGAACAAAGAACACAATGCTGACACAAACATTAATAACTGGGATAACAATTCACACTAAGAAACACACCAGCCTGCTCATTAGTAGGGCTGGGCAAAGCAGAGGAATAAAACATATTCATGAACTGATGAACCAGAGATATAAACACCACAAATTCAGGAACCATTACAGCAAGACACTGGACCACATGAGCATTTATTTGGATCAGGCAGGCTTCACTAATTTGTAAAGAACAGTAAAATATTGCTAATGAATTCTATGAAATGTTTCAAAATATCTAAATGTTCAAATTACTGTACACTATTTACCTTATTTTCAAAATGGAGCAATCAATATGGGTATCTTACTTTCAAAATGGAGCAATCAATATGCTAGTCACTATCTGTGGAAAACAGACTTAGTTTCCATGGTTTTATACCATCTGTATACGATCGCTATCAGGATACACCAAGAAGTTGTTGAATTCATTAACAGCTCTTTTCACAACACTTTAGCACAGACTGTACTATAGCACTGGGGAATTAGCACTTTATGGACTGCATTGGCAGTCTGATCCAGATCACATTTTGGCCATGGAGCCTGGGTCAGTGAAGACATGATTTAGTGACAACTTTTGCGTTCCCTTTGCATTGGAGACAGCAAGGCTCCAAATAGTAAGGAAATTTGTGTTTTTTATATGTTGTCAAGTATTTTACATCAGAGAGTGTATCAAATATTCTGAATAGTTGATGGCAATATGTTAGTATACATTTGAATTTCAATCCTTCACATACAATTTTGTGAGAAATTGCTGCTAATCTCAATTTGTTTGAGTCAAGTGTCTTGCCTTTTTCATTGCCATGCCTAGACAGTGACACAGTTGATCATATTTTAAGATGGGAATGGAGGGATTAAACCCCAGATCAATAATAATAACCACTCTGCAAAGTAAGGCCTACAGGCCACATGTGCCATGCCAGCCATCTAAAATTCTCTGAAAATTTTCACTGCCAGCCACCTAAAAATCACATCAATCTGCAATATACCAGGAGAAGAACTCGCCCATCCTTGCCCACATGATGCAATGCTGCCTCTATGATTAGTTAGTTTGTTTTATAAGACCCCCTCCTGTCTTCATAACCATTCATCCATCATTTTTTGGGTAGTCTGTGTCACCTCCCTGGCACCAGTCTCCCAAATTTGCACCAGGTTAATAAAATTCACAGCACTCTCTACTGCCTTCAAGTGGCCTGATCGGCATCTAAGAATATTCTTAGGCTTAAACATGTCATAATCAACGTCATGAACAGTGACATCATCGATGTAACTCCAGTCTTATGGGCACCAGGTGGCAGAGCAAGTCGATTTGTTGGTTCATATTCTTAGCACCAGAGGGCAGCTGGCACGCCCTTGTAGTGTTTGCATGTTCTTCTACCTTTAGACAGTGAGTAAAAGGTACATACATCGTTATCCACGACTGAGAACCACTCACACCAGATTGCCGCACCGCAAAACGCAACTTGCTCTAATCATCCCATGTGCGCCAGATATGCCGACATTTCAGTCTGCGTGCAGTGACTATTTTCTGTCTTAGCTGACAAGTAAGACAGTCTTAGTGCTGACGCCATACTTTCGTGATGTCATGTACAAGCTAACGCCAGTCTTACCGCTAGGTGGCAAGCTGGGTGGTGTGAGACGTACTGTGCATGCTCTGTCTTGGCTAAGACAGTCTTAGCTAAGAATCTTAGTTGCCGATCAGGGCTAAGGGCACTCATTGAAATTGTCCTGCTTTGCACACTGGTCTGATGAGGTATCCAAGCTCAATGTGTCAGGAATTTGATGGGCAGCAGCTGCAGAGATCATTGAGCTGTCTTCAGGATTTTTGACCAGGTGAGGGAAGTTGAGTTTTGGCAGCAATCTGGCAGCTCATGCTGTTTATCAACAAGCAACAACCAAAAATCAGCTGGCAGCCAGAACTATTGAAAGGGAGATTAAGGAAAATAAGTGATTGTTTGCAATTCCCATTGAATTTTCACATTGAGCTTCAATTTATAATATTATTAAAAACACATATTACACTCAAATGACTAAAAGGAACAGATAACATGGAGATGGAGATGGCCTTCTGACGCAGACCATCGGCATGAAATGTTAGACAGTGATCAATTTCTGCTGCAATACACCGCAACCTTTTGCAACATGTAACAGCAATATGTTTGGTATCCCAAACAAAAATTCAGGTTGCTGTATCATATCAGCAGCCCGTGACACATTGCAGTGAGTGTGTTTTGGTTAGGACGCCATGTAAGCTGCCTCCTCCTTAAAGTTCCTGAATTGGAATATAAAAATAAGAGAAAACATACCAAAACCAGAATGAAGCAGCATAAACACACAAGTCACCTGAATATATCCAAAAATAAAGCACATAAAGAATCTACAGAGTTGAATAATAAAATTAAGGCTAACTGTTATAGTCAATTACCCAGGTAGGGATAGCACACCTAGCCTGCATACATAATGCACCTTCCACAGATTGACTTACCCCAATATAAGCAAACTATGAAAGCACAAAACCGTGGACTAGATAAGTTGTCTAATAACAAAAATACGCTAAACCCCGCACCACTACCGGCATATCAGCGTCCAACCGCACACGCGAACCACATCCACAGATACGCAGAGCAGCGCCGGCTCGAGGTGCGGCAGAAACATAAGTAGTTTGCGCACTATTTGCCGACACTATTGGGTACCAAATTATGATGACGGCGGCAGGGATACCAGATCCTTTGAAGGGAAACTTTAGGTATCGTGAAAGGAAATATACGGTTCGTCGCGAACGTACGAATGCGTCGGCAGTCGGATATGGGCAAATTAAATGCGAGAAATTGTTAAGCACGGGAAGCTCTATTGGAAATAAATGCTTTCACGTTTTGGTCGTGTGATCAATGAGGGTTGAATTGAGTACATCGGGGTGCCGGCATGGCCGGATCCAGGCCGACGGTTTGGGGGGGACGGGGTCCAAAATCGTGAAGAGCATGTGTAGTAAGAAAAATAAAATAAAAAATGTGGTGTGGGGGTTGAGGGTTGGGGGCAATTGCCTGGTCCCCCCTGAATCCGTGAGTGAAAGCAGGAGAGACCCGTCTTGCATAGAAGTTGGCAGAGAAGGGAGAAGCAACACTGCGGTGGCGCGCCGGGGCGCAGTGCAGGAACACCGATGGTCAACCATGAATGAGCGAATGATGGAGTCTGTCCCCTCTGCCTTCTTTCCCCGATCCACACTTTTAGGGAAAAACATCTGGAGCATTCAAGCGGATGATGCCAGGGGTGCAGCCGGTGGAGGGGAGGAGACTCTTACGAAAGACGCCTCCAGTAATGCCAGTATGCCGGCCGGGTACTGCACTGTGCCTTCCACGGCATAGCACAAGCACAGGAATGAGGGTCAAGGGATCTAAACCCCTGGAGGTCCATGGCCACCCCACCGCAGAAGGCCGCTCCAAGCCGATGGGTACCCACCCTGTATGGCAAGGGCGAATCCAGCCGATTGATTTGGAGGGAGGCTAAACAAATGTCAGCGAGCAAAAAAGTTACCTACCGGCGAAGGCGACGATTGGCAGGATAAAACAGGAGAAGAACATTAATTCTTCACCCTCAAAAGAGCACCTATGCAAACGGTCAAAAGCGCTTACAAATGATTTTGCTCATAGGCGTAGGAGCGTCCAGAATATTGGAGGAGGGGGGGCAGCGGGCATTTTGAAGTCATTTCTTTCCAGTCAACGCCATAGGGTTAAACGCGCATTGACGGGGGCGGGTACCCGCCCTCGGGTTTTTCGGAGATAGTAGAAAACGGCGGCGCGTAGCGCCGCCGTACTTGGTATACCTTTTTCTCATCATTTTTACAACTTCTGTGAAAATTTTAAGGTTAGGTCATCTCAGGTCAGGTCACCAGTACAGGTCAAGTGACCCGACCTCAAAAAAGTTTAAGATAGCATAAGTCGGAGCAGGATGAACTTATCCGATTGAAACTCATATCACATAATGGCCCTACCAATTTTCTAAAATATGTTCCGGAATTTTTGATATCGATGACCTAAGGTCAGGTACGAGGCATGACCTCTCCATTGGAAATACATGGGAAAAATGGTTTTACGGAATAACTCAGTAACGGATGGTGATAGAGCATTTATTTTAGCTGCATTAGAATCGCCTGGGCTTTGCAGTTCTAATGATATGCATTTTATATATTTTACCTGACCTGACCTCAGGTCAGGTCAAATCCTGATTTGACCTAGAAGGTCAAATTATATATCATTCGATTCGGCTTGCTGAGAGGATTCATATAGTTTAAGTCGTTTTGCTCTATCTTTACTTGTTCAGATGAAATGGCCGAAAACTGAATTTACATGTCATCCCTATGACGGGCATGTTTTGACCCTCGTGACCTTAAATGTGACCTGACAAAATAATAGTTCCAATATTTTCGATGGAGAAGTGGATGGGCAGCCCAACACCGTTTACCGTTTTCGCTACCTACCGTGGTTCTCGAGATCTTAGAGGGGCGGTCGCCCCCCCGTCAATGCGAAGGTGTCGACCCGTATGTGTGTTAATGGTTAAGAATCATAAATATGGGGGGACCATGGCCCACCTGGCCCACCCCGTTCCTACGCCTATGATTTTGCTGATGAATACTATTGTGGGATGGATAGGTACTCAAACTGTCCTCCCCAACTGATCCGCCTCTGTCTCTGTAATCTGTCTCTCAACCATCTCCTAATACTTGTGCGTAGGTAGGACATGTGTAGTGTACCTATATGTTTTTGTAATATTCTTGAGCCTGTGCTAGTGTAATTATTGTGAAATAAATAATAGTTTGCTTTGGGGATGGGAGTGCAAAACAGAATGTGGCACTTCTCTAATCTCTGTTTTGCTTGGGGGGCACGGCCGGATCGTCCCCCATCCCTGGATCCGCTCCTGCTGCGTCGTATACGACGTGCCCATGACACGGTAATAAACCGCCCGCTGAGATAAAACTGCTGGGTTGAGAGTTCGGAAAATTTGGACAAATTCCAAGCATAAAATCGCAAGCTAACAGCAGGTAAAATGACATCGATGCATAACATTATCAACGTTGCATACCTCTGGAAAAACATGCACTTATACATGCACTCATGCACTCATGCACTTATAAAAGAATGCAGGCAATTCGAACTTGTTTTACTTTTTCAAAGCGGTAGGACATTCGACTGTCTGTGACTATGACATCAAAAGCGAGGGGGACGCAATTCACCGGCTGGTGAGCAGGGGCGCCGCCACGGAATTTTCGCAGGGGGGGACGGACCCGGGCTGGTGCTAACCGGGGAGGCGAATTTTGAGCATATTCGGTACCTGACAGCATTAATGACGATTGACCCCGACAATTTTGGGGGGGACGTCCCCCCTGGTTGGCCAACAGAGGGGGACGCGTCCCCCCCATCCCCCCGCTTTCGGCGCCCATGCTTGTGAGCCATGGGGATGCCCACCCCACCAAAAAATCGGGGTCTTGACTTAGGCTTTGCCAATTTTGTGACTCTTCCCTAGGCAGAACTGCGATAAACGTGGTGGTGAAGTGCATTGCCGTTAGCGATCCAAACAGCGAATATGCTCAAATTCACCTTCCACCACGCATCCCCCTTCAGTCATCGCCAGTCCGGGGTTTGTCCCTTTGGTACAAATTTGTTGGCCCGTCCGGGGTTTGTACCCTTTAGTACAAATTTCAGGTTGACGGCCCGGTCTCTCACTGGCGCAGGAAAAACCTGGACTTTTGACACATACCTAATAGCGGTGCACGAAGTTGAGCATATTCAAGCGATGAAGTAAGGGCTCCGTGCTGTAGCAGAGGCGTTAACATAGCATGTCACCTTATTTGACCTGTCATGACCTCAATATTAATCTGAGCTAAAAGGTGACTGATGTAGTTTCTTCATGAATTTGTCTTAGCTATCCACCAGCCTTTAAGCTTTCGCTATTCCCGTATGGGAGTCGAGTTCGGGGGAGGGTTGTTTAAACATCCCTCTCACCAGGGCACTCGGAGGCTCACCGGGGCCGGTGTTAATAAACCCTAGTCTGTCCCATCTTGTTCGTTTCCTTAGTCTTCAATAAAGCACCGAAAATGAGCATCACTTTTGGCCTTTGTCGAGTTGCATGTCGAGGTATTGAAAAGTAAGAGTTTGATGCCTTGTCACGCCGATTTTAAAGGCCTCACATTTTGTATTTGACATTTTCTGACACTGATCATTTGGCTTCTTGTTGCAGACATCAAAATCAGTTTAAAAGATAGTCGAAAATTCGAATAATGTCCCAATTTTGGCCTTCTTTAGAACACTGTTCAATGGGGAGGGAATCTCGAGACTCGAGCCCCTTCCATCGAAATGAAGAATTGGATCCGCTTCTGGTCGCCAGGTATTTGTATCTCGTGAGCCAGGAGACCATTGAAACAGGCGCTGGGTGCGTGTTCAAAGGGTCACATTTGCTGGTTATACAAATTTTTTTCAATCCGCATCCGAGACTGAAACAGAGCGAACCATGGCATTACCATCTCAAGAGCTACAGGCTCTCCCAGCCACGCGCCCAGCGACCGATCAAATAAATAAACCACCATATTGGTGCGCTGGCTACACCGATCAACACCCGTCCACTGCCCGAGGCGTGAGGTCTGTCAGAGAGACGGTGGGCGGAAGCGTCTGAGGGCTACACCCTCCCTGGGATACGTTCAGTCGAACCCATAAGGCTGCCTGTGGAACAGCGGTGGGCTCCAGGGCTCGAATGCCGTGAAATAGTGTTGCGTAGAAGAGGTGGTGGTCTTTCCTCTTCCTTTAAACCCATTAGTGATACATACAGAGAGATAGCTAGATATAGTATAGATATATATATATATATATATATATATATATATATATATATATATATATATATATATATATATATATATATCCCTCTCCCTCTCGCCCTTGCCTCGCCCTCGCCCTCGCCCTCGCCCTCGCTCTCGCCCTTGCCCTCGCCCTCGCCCTCGCTCTCGCGCTCGCTCTCTCTCTCTATACATACAATATATATATATATATATATATATATATATATATATATATATATATATATATATATGCGATATTTGGCTAACGTATGAAAAGTGGAAATCGGTACCGTTTCCGGTGAATTGTCCAGTGCCCTTTCTTTGTTTAAATATGCAGCGTTTTGTCTTCACAAACGAGTCACATTTCTTCTAATTCAATGGTTAGGGACCAGATACGGCTAATTGAAGCTCAGCTCCGGCAAAATATTTTACACTAGCACTGAAGGCCTAACGAGCATATATCGTTTCTACTTATGCAATATTTGGAGAAACTCTTAGAAATCATAGATATCATCAAAAATTAAAAGTAGGGGAATTATCTGAAATGTTGAGCACATTTTGACGCACAATTTTGCTCTTGCTCGCCTTCCAAATGAGTTCCAGCTCAGCAATTAAAACAAAACTAAGAAACAAAAAAGAGGCCAACGGCACTGCCGTGGAAATTAAGATTTAGTTTCCCCTGTGATCACAATTTATTGTTGCTTAAACCGAGGACCAGTGCCTCTCAAACCAATAATACTTACTTCTCTCATGAACATATTCTTAAAGATTTCAGGTGTGGAAAAGCCAGCCAGACATTCTCCCATCAGACAGAACTCCGGGGCCATCTTTAGACGACAATGTTGGTGCGCGCGCTAGTCCGAGGGGCCGCAAGGCTAGCAGGCCGACCTCTTCCTGCTGCTGGAGTGGTGCACGCCCCGCGATTGGCCCTCAGGGGCCTCAGCTCCGGAATAGAGGGGCTGGCCACCATCCCCAGCGACCCCTCCGTGGGCTGGTGCCGAGAAGAGTTCGAGAACACGCGGCTCATGTCTATTCAGAACGGCCAGAAGGTGAGGCCCACAGCGCACGGGCAGTGAATCCAGTGTCGAAGAAGTTTAAAATGATGCATATCACGTGCATTGAACCATTTGAGACGATCTGCATGCAAAGGGCATCACTCAAATGTCTTAAAATCGGTTAAAGACAAGTATTCTGAAGAAAGGCTGTTCTGTACACATTTTAGGTATAACCTCCACGCAAAGCCATGTTGGTAAGAGAGTAACAGTGAGGATAGGTGATGAAACAGGTGGGAGGAGGGGTATTGGGATGATGTGTCCCATTGCCCGGGCAAGGGGGTACCTAAATGGTGGTGGCCTCTCCCCCTTAATGCGGTTAATATCGGCTGTAGCAGTGGTGTACCCTGCCTCCTAGGGAGGCGCCACGATTGAATAATGGTTCACGGACCTACAAAATCGGATTTCTGATCCGATATGTTGGCTTTCTCCGGCGATAGTGGGAAACCGGGTGGGGGCGATCTCTCCCGGGTTGAGGCGGGCCGGGCCCCCCCGTGGAATCGTCCCCACCTTCTTCTATCGTGTGTTTTGTTTTGTTTTATGTTTTCCGAGCCTGTGGTTAAAAAAAAAAATTAAATGATAGTGAGCTTTTAAGTATTTCAATCTCCTTTTGTTAGCTTCTCGCACCAGATGTAGTTCGATCAGAAACAGGGAGTCTATTTTTGAAGATTATTGAGTGTGCCAATTTTTAAACAATATCTAGGCATTATTACTATATTAAAATGTGGAGGCACAATATTAAGTGAATTTTAGCCTCTTTACGGGCTTGTTGAGCTACATAAACCAATTTAAAGTCCTTGAAAGAAAAAGCACGACCGTCAAGTCCACACCCTTGATCTGAATCTAGCATACAGCACTCTCGCATCCCGGTAAATGCATCCCACATTTGAGCCGATCAAGCCGTTAAAAAGGTACCGATGATTTTCTTATATGTTCTATGAAATACCTGAAGTATGCTTTCACATATACACCGCCAATTGCGATCGGGAACGAGGTTAGATGCAGTGGTATACTAAATAACCTCGTAAATCCACCGGGTAATGCTTGGGTGAAACCGAGTGAGGTAAAATGATGGGTACTCAAGGGTATGGATTTATATTTATTCGGGGGTACCCGACACACTTTAGAGGCGGACAAAGGCGCCTTGCACAGAATGCCTTAAGCCCTTAAGTAAGAAGGCAAACACCCCAAATGAAAGGTGAGGTAGTGTGAAGATAATTTCTAATTTTCGTGTTTTTCATTTTAATAATTTTGAATTTGTTTCGTGCTCTTCAACAGGCCTGTGAGAAGGTTAGAATACGCTTTATATTATGCTGTCGCATTTTATTCTGGTGGTTAGTTATTGACATTCTTTCAACTTTGGGTACCCCATCTGCTTAAAAATCCACGCCCCTGTAGGTATGTTTATATCTGATGACCCCATCTGGCTACTATGTATATGCAGCCCAAAGGTGTAACAGAGTTTGAAGTAAAAATCCAACTAACTCGATCATTACGCACAACTAGGTTTGATAAAGCAAAGGAGAAAAATTAGAGCTGCAAAATGTGCAATGATTATTTTACATGTAGTTTTTTTTAAAGAAACCTCTGATAAATATCACCAGCCACGTTCATTTCAAACGTCAAAATTTGATACACTTTTATATCTGGATCAATCTTATGTCTATGTGTATAGATGTTACGGCCCGTATGGAAATTGGCCTGTTTGTAAACGGGCCAAATTTTAACCTCTTTTATTTTAGTATGTAAACTCTTTTATTTTAGTATGCCTTTTTATTTTAGTATGCAAACAGGCCAGTAAATTGGCCCGTTTGCAAATGGGCCAACCCCTATGCAAACGGGCCAGCGATGTGTCCCGTTTTGCAAAAAGTCTGGCCCGTTTGGGGTTTCTAGTATCCTGGCCCGTTTCCAAACCGGCCGGCCCGTTTGCAAACTGGCCGGCCCGTTTACAAATCGGCCGGCTCGTTTAAAACGAATTTGGGTAAAATGCATTCGCATGCAGGAGGTTTCTTGGCACGCGTTTACTGATTTATTTTATGAAAAGTAGCTCCAATTCGCATCATGCCTAGTTTTTTCCACTTCTGGACCGAAGCGCATTGGATAATTCCCACCCACTCCACCTCCTGGGCATAACATGTGACCCGACCTGACGCCGCAAGGCCAAGCGTTGTACACCCTCTTTTATCTGTGAAGTGGAGGAGTGGTTGACACTTGCTGAATCTCTGGTAAGTGCTATGCATGCGTACCTACGTTTAAGAATATTGCGTCGTCCCTGGATTGAAACCTAAATATAGGCATCAGAAATTTACCATCTTCGATTTCAGGTTATTCTATACTTCTGGTTTGGGTACAGGTCTATATTAAAAATATTCATTTTTGAGTCATAGATTTAAGAGTTTCATCAATATTCAGTGCCACCCCATCTGCATTTACAATCATATCTGGCCAGGATAAATCGATTAGAGACCACACCAGCGCCCTTCATCATAGAAGGTTTACGTAACGCTGCCATCTTTTCTAGGTAAAGAAAATAAAGCAGCTGAAATAAAATTCCAACTTAATTTTTCATATCATGCAGCAGTCTACCTTCCTCTCCTTTACTGGATCCAAACTGGCTGCTTCGGGGCCTTTCTAGCCAAATAATCCCCAGTAACATTACCTTTCGCTGAGTGCCGGAAGAGATAAGCTTCGGAACTGGATGAGCATTTGAATTCAGGTCATTATCGAATTAGTTGTATTCCATACATATTGGTTGGATTTTGGATTCGGATGACAATAACTGACCTAGTCTCTATGGCCAAACAGTGATCCGGATTGCATTGCCCATGGAGTACAAGTGTTTTTCCCTAGCACTATGGCACGGTCTGTGCTAAAGTGGTGGGAAAATAACGCTTCATGAACTCGACGACTCCACGGTGTATCCGGATCTGCGGTTCGATCCGATCGCATTTGGACCATGAAAACTAAGTTATGTGCAAACTGATTGAGTCTGGTCTATCAGAGAAAGTCCGTCTTTTTTATTTTAATAAACCTAATTATTTTTCATTTTCATGAATCTATTTCATTTTCAGTGAATTTGTAAACTGGGCGATACAATTAAGTAAATATTAATTTCGCTCAACATGGCAAGCATTGTAACGGTACTGCATTTCAAAGAAATGCTTGCAATGCTTAAATAAATTTCTGCTTGTAGAACCTTAGTATTTAAGGATGAATGGTAACTACGTTTCCAGTTATGGAAGGAAATATGTATCCAGGAATAACTTAGTGTTCCTTATTTCCAAAAAAACACTGTCATTGTCTAGCCGTCTGATCAGATTGGTTTTTGATTGTTGTATGCTATGGAAAAAATTTCCCTGAAAAGTGAATGCGGTCATATTATTTCCAATGTGCCTGTGTTTACCTAAACCTCGTCTCGTGCCCATTCTGTTGCTTCATTAAGTTACTATGATTGTCATCAGAAAATATGTCGCAAGAGGAGTTATATGCGAAATTTGTTTGTTGCTGCGAAAGATGAGAAAGCAACGAACACGCAGACGGTGCCGAAGGCCTCTTATGATGAGATCGTCAAATACTTATAGGACATTAAGGCTCATGGAAAGCTGTACTTAGCGAGACACTACCAGTGCTTCAAAAAGTATGATGTTATTACGATTGCAGGGGTGCGAAAGTTGATCAACAAAAACAAATGGCTAAAAATCATCCACAATGAGGAAATCTTTGATGTTGTTCATGAGCTGCACTTTTCACTGGGGCATCCTGGCCGCAGCAAGACGCTTAACGCAGTAAAGACCTACGCCAACATTAGCCGTGCAACTGTTGAGCTGTACCTAGAAACCTGCAAAAATTGCGAGACGAAGATTACACGACCACAGAATACGGTAGTGTCTCACCCAATCATTACTGATGACATGGCCACACGTGGTCAAGTCGACCTGTCACACAAGACAAGTCAATTGACAAGTCGATTGGCATAGTGAGAGGAATGATACTGTACACTAAATACTAAATTGAATACCTATATACTAAATTGTCAGAATCGTCTCACCAAATTCGTAGTGTTGCGTCCACTCCGAACAAAGTCAGCGGAAGAGGTAGCATACAACCTAGTGGACATTTTCTATATCTTTGGAGCCCCCAAAATTCTGCAAGTAAGATTTATTGGAAATTGTGTTGCAGTTTGCGCGGAGCTGGTCCAAATTTATATCAAATGTACTGTTGCTTAAATCCACTGTTCTTTTGATCTCGTTGCTTTGATGTGGGCTGCAGTACCTATAACAAACGGTATGTCAAAGACGTGAACAAAGACAAAAACGCCCATGTTTTCATAAATAATCTTGAATTTGACAGAAAACATATTTAACAAGTATCTAGAATGACTGGTAACTTAATCAAAGTGCATGCTTACCTAGTATGAAAATTAAGATTTCACTAAAACAGGGATCGCTTATGCCCAGGCTTATGCTTATGCTTAGGCGGTTTCAGAAGGATATATAGCTAGCAGTAAATATTTAATGGTGTCATGACAGCTATTGATAGACACAGGGCAGTGTCATGACAAAAGCCATTGCCCAAAAAACTTCAAATCATTGATGGCGTGTTTCTCGTATTCATATTATTATCGACATGGCTGACATGTCAATCACTTGCACCTCGCGATTGACAATTTTTACTCCTAACCGACATACCATCAAATAAGTCAACTTGTCATTATCTGCTACACACATATTTACCAGCTTTGGCCCGTTTGCAAAAAGTCGGTTTGCAAACGAGCCGGACGTTATGCAAACGAGCCGGCCCATTTGCAAACTGGCCAATTTGCTGGCCTGTATGCATACGGGCCAGCTATTTGGCCCGTTTGCAAATGGGCCGGCCCGCTTGCAAACGGGCCGATTTTCCATACGGGCTGTAACATATATACAAGCAGGAGTAATGGTTAAGTCAGTAGGTAAAAAAGGGGTCTATGGACAGCTCATTATGTATGGAAGTATCCACAGTGCTGGCATAGTATTTGCATTAGCCTCCAAAAATCTAGATTTTGCCGGATTAAAAAAACACTATGTTGTTCACGATTTTGCTCCCCGTTACTCCCTACCCCAAACAAAAAACGTGTAGATTTGCCAGTGGGAGTAGACGCTATGAAGCCTCTGGGGCTGATTTCCCTGTCCCTTCCAATGTGCTCCGTATTTTTCCGTCTTTTTGATAATTTTCTCTTTAAATATTTCATGACATGAGGACTACGCAAAGAATGTTTGAGTTCCCCAAATATGTCCCAAGGTTAACTGCCATTACAGTCGCTCTGTTATATATGGACCGGTTTTAATGTTTGGTAGCCTATTTTGTATTCTTGCAGTCTGATTACGATGAACGAAAACCTTAAGAAAGGAAGAAGAGACAGGTTTGGCAGCTCATTATGCACATGTGATCAGTATACAAATAGGTATTGAAATACAACGATGCAACTCTAAAAAAGGAGAAACGCAGTACTTTGCGAGGGACATTCTTCTCGATCGAGTGACAATTTTCCCAAATAGGTACACTGCGAGTCTTGAGGTAAAATTTAAGAGCAAAGGGGACGCAAAAGCGTCGATAAAAAATTAACAGCGAAACATCCACGGTCACCTCCTTTTCTTATCAGTTTATACACTCAATAGTTGTGTGGGGGTCACGCTTCCTTGAAAGAGTGATTCTGCCGAGAGCTTTGATAGTCTGAGGTCTTAGGGATCTTACCATGGGCAATATTGGCGACTTTACCACTAACCCCACCAACTACATAAGCGATGTTTCTTACATATTGGTGTGCATGGCTTCAGACTACCTTGGAACAACACCTTAATCTACAAACGACATCAGCGCTCCTGCGATGCTTCCTTCCACGAACCTGAACAGCCCAGGTCGGGGATCCAATTTCGAGTTCCGTCACCCCTGAGAGACACCCATGAGTACGTCCCTGGTCCCACCCGCCATGTTTGAGTCTACAGTTACACCCGCATTTGTTTGGGCAGAGTCTGCCGCTTGCTGGACCGAACGAATAAGCCACATGAAATCAGGGTAATGGAGGACCATGAAATGGACGGCTCTGACAGATCACAGCACATTCTTCGCACCATACGTAAATAAACGACCGTAAGCATACCATGTGGTCGAAGATTCGTGTTTACATTTAAATCACGTCGTCTGTTCACATCAACCACGTAGTCACGGGGTGTACTGGAATATCGATGGGCGTAATTCACATCCGCCGGCTCTTCTTTGAAATAGATCAATCCAACTTCTATAGTGACGCCATCCATTCCGTACACGACAGCGTTACACAGCGTTAGCCAGTTTAGTTTAGTTATTACAGCGTTAGCCAATTTCATGAAAAAAACAAATTATCCATTTTTCAGCTATGGCTATTACAGAAAAAAACGAGGCATGGTCACAAACGTCATGGTCACGGTCTGGCATGGTCACGATCTGGGAGTTGGGAACACTTCAGAGCTTGCGTGGCATTATCATCTTTGCCTCACTCGCAGTACCCCTATCGGTAATCAGCTGAGGGTTTTGGGAGAAATATCCGAACACATACACACGTGTCACTAAAGCATTCGTTTCAGACAGGGGCGTAGCCAGGATTTCGCTCGGGGGGGGGGCAGCGCCCCGAAAAGGGACCCCTGCGACAGCGCCAAAAGGGCCCTGATGGATAAAAAGGGCCCTGCTTGCTACAGAATAGAGTGCTGAGAGGGCTTAACAGGGCCCTGTCTGGTATAAAATTTCAAATTTGGCCATAGAGCATAGTGCGGGCGAGCCGCGCGTCGCGCAGCTCGTGTCCTCAAGAGGCCCTTTGGGCCCTCAGGGGGGCGGCTGTCCCTGCCGCCCCCCTTGGCTACGCCCCTGGTTTCAGGTGAACCCAGCATGAGTCAGGGCCCGTGCCTGCGATGAACTGCACGCAATCAGTCTTAAGTCCTCAAAAAGAAAAAAACAACAATTCAGATCAGATTTAGTCAGTGGTTGAGCTAGCCGGTAAGTTTGGAGGGGGAAGCCAAGGTCGTTTAGCAAAAAAAAAAAATGGCACGGGGTGAAACATGTGCCAGCAAAATAAATCTTTGGGCCACATCATGCTTGTTTTGCTATTCAGGACCCAATGTTTACACTGAAGTTCATTGGTTCTGTTTGAAGTTGGGAGTTGAAGCACCAAAACCTTGCTTATAAACTAAAAAGCAGTCTGGGCAAAATGGAGGCCGACAGCTTTTGTGGGGGGGCGACATAGTTCGGCCCAGTGCTTTTCCGTTTGGAGGGGGGGTCAAATGCCTTTCCCCTGGATCCGCCACTGGATGCAGAATCATTTGGACGGTTCTTTCATGGTGCCCGGGCACTCTCAGAGACATAAATCCATATCCAGATCTTAGATATAAAAAATCACCTGTTGTATTGTGGTTAAACAACGCGGTTATTCAGTGTCAAGGCATTAAAAGCCAGAGCCGGAGCCCGGGGCCAGCCTAGGTTTCTTCGGCTCGGAAGCCCCGGGTTTTGGTGCTCTCCTCACCTTTTTCAAACTAGTAAGGTACAATAAGTCGGTCATTCTCAATATACCTCAACAAACTAGTAAGGTCATATCCACTTACCTCCAAATTATAAGTCGGTCATTCTCAATATACCTGCAACAAACTAGTAAGGTACAATAAAGTCAGTCATTCTCAGTACACTTGTTAAAACTAGTTAGGTACAATGGTCTGCAATTCTCAGCACACCTGCTAGAAATTAGTAAAGTACAATAAAGTCAGTCATATCCGGGGAGAGCCAATGTGGCTATACTGCTTTCTCGGACATCGGGCTTCTATTGCACACATAATGTCCCTGGCTTTCGATCAAAGATAATAATATTTGCTTAGTAAGCGCACCCATATAAACAGAGATGCTTATCCTTAGCTCTAGGAAAAACGAGTGACTAAGGAACCAGTTCTTGCATGGTCTTAAAGAGATAAAGAAAATAAGAAAACCATTGCTTATTTTATACTGGTCTAGCATGAGCATTGATATTTCATTCTCGGAAATGCAAAAGTAAGGAAATGCCATAAGCTTCGAAGTGAAGAGAAACCTCTTGTCAAGGGCCTGGCCACTGGAGCCACCCTAGAAGCAAAGGCTGAAATTTCCGGAGAAGAACATGAGAGCGTCGGATATTTCGAGTCACAAGAAATGTAAACATTTAAAACTATGCTGGAATATAGAACCCATCAATTCCAAAACAAACACCATGAGTGTAGTGAAATTCTCCCGGTAGCTCAGTTGGTAAAGCGTTGGGCTCCGGCCCGCTGCTCAGAATACCATGCAGTATGTTGTGCACCGGCAAAAGCTCGGGATCGATTCCTCTGGGACACCCCAGCGATCAATATTTACCCGACGTAGTCGCCACCTGGCAACTCACGGGAGAGGATGCTCTGAGCGGGGCGGCCGTCCCAGTGCTGTATGGGATATTAAACGTCGGCTTTCAAAACATCTCTTTATTATGGCAGTTGCTCGTCCGAATGAAGGCGTTTGCGGCCTTTGGGACAGCTCCCTTCAGTATTCGGATATAGTAAGTTCGGACTTACTACACGCATTGTTTTTGGGGCGGGAGCTTTCGGTCTGCATTTACAGAGCTCCGTCAGCGGGTTGAATCGGATCTGACCACCTTTCAACGAAAGCTGAACATATTTGTTTGTTTTGTTTCATTGGTCTGATTCCACCCGCTGAGGAAACTCTAAATTACCGGAGATACCCTGACAGATGCCTGGGACGCTCCGGCGCTCAATATTTACCCGACGTAGGTAGCTTGACAACCGACAGGAGAGAGGGTGACCTGGGCGGAGCGGCCGTCCCTGTGCTTTGTGGGAAGTTAAAATTTGGCTTCTAAATTAAGTCGCTAATGCAGGAGTTGCTCGTTCGGATGGTGGGCTCGGGGTCTCGGTGACACTTAACCTTCGCCCGGGTGGGGGGTCTTTTTAGACCCCCTCGGTTTTTCCGAAGTGACCAAAAACGGCGGCGCGCAGCGCCGCCAAACTTGGTCTAGCTGTTCCTTCATCATTTTTACATCTTTCCTGAAAATTTTGGCTCAAGGTCATATCAGGTCAGGTCACCAGGTCAGGTGAAGTGACCTCACCTCAAAAATACTTAGGATGGCATAACTAAAAGAAGGGTTAATCGATCAGTTGAAACTCATACCACATCTTGGGCCAACCAGGAGCTACAACATTTGTTCCGGGATTTTTGATATTGGTGACCTAAGGTCATGTGCAGAGCATGACCTCCCCATTGACAATGCATGGGGAAAATCACGAAATGAGCTTTTCTCAGTAAGTATGGATGGAATCAACTTCAAACATCGGTTGCGACTTGCTCTTAGCCCATTTCTGAAGCTGATACCAAAATTTTTGACTTGTGACCTTTAAAAGGTCACCTTAGGTCAAATAAGCATTTTTGGTGTTTTTCTCTATAAATTTTGAATAAACTAAGATAGAGCTTTATTTTGTCACCAAAGTGTTTGTATAGTCACTGGAAGTCAAATGATATACATCATGACTATACCAGGTCAAGTTGGGTCAGACCGTTGACCTGGGTCAGGTCAAATTCTTAAATTTGACCTGGCATAGTAATATCATATATCATTCGATTCGTATTGACGAGAGGATTGCAATGGTGCATAAACTATGGCTGTATCTTGTTTGGTTTGGAAGCTATTAGCGAAAAAGTAAACGCCCTTATGCATGGGTGGCTATGGACATTCCCAAGAATATGCCCAATATTTAGTGACCTGTAGCTCCCTAGGCTTTGACCTGACACGAAAATGAATGCCACTGTAATGAAAGCACATCTCAAGAGCTTTCTGAATGGTGTTAGAAAAATGTTTCTAGCTATCATAGTTTCTGAGATATAGGAGGTTTTCTTAGTAGACCTCATATTAGCGATTTTGACCTATTTTGACCTCTGGCGACCTCGATATTGACCTGACAAGAAAAATGACCGAAGTATTTTCGATATCATTTTCGAAGAGCTTTGATTGCCGTTTTGCGCTTTTTTCTAGCTCTCTTAGTTTTTGAGATCGTGGGGGTCTTTTTAGCCCCCACCAGGGCGAAGGTGGCTCGTACCCGCCACCGGGGCAAGGGTTAAGTGAGGCTCCGACTCCAAAACCCAACCTGCAACAACTTAGACACAATTCATAATAAAAATACAGACCAAAGGCCCCGACCCCAAAAACACTTTGTTGAATAAGTCTGAACGAACCATATCAGAATATTCGAACTCCACAGCATGTCTTTTCAAGAATCTCTTGATGATTTAGCAGGACATTGACCCAAAATGTCCAACTTGCAATAACTAGGACAAAATAAAACAAATCGATTCCAGGCATATGCCTTTTTGCATTCACATTACGGTTATGAAATGAAGATGATGTTATTTTCTTCTTTAAGGAACACGACACGAACCCTCCGCAGAGTCGGATATTCATATCACCAAAACTTAACCGGAGAATAATTACGAACATCTTAAGCTGGAAGACAGTCGAATATGTTCTCCCCTTTTAAGCCCACAGTCCCCACTGAAATATTAGCTACCTTTCTCAAAGAACGTCAATTCAGTTACCGAGTTATTCGTTACAGACCAACATACCACATTTATCCACTGAAATACCATGAGCTGCTATGTAACGCAGCATGACTTGCTCGGCAGACAAGGGCCTTCTTTTCCGACGCTGAGGTCGAGGGAAGGATCTCGAAGCTGCGGCAGCGCATGCAGGAGAGAAAGCTGGCTGCCTGCGTCTTCACCTCGCGGCACAACATCTGCTACTACACAGGCGGGTGAACAGGGCTAGAGATTGTATTCATAAAGCACATTAATACAAAACGGAAGTCGACCCCGGATGAGTCAAATAAATGGTAACTAACACAGTCAGCCAGTGGCAGAGATGTGCTCTCCTGCGTCCAGTCTTTGCCTGTGCCTGCCATCCTTGCCCAGGACTGCATTCAAGCTTCCCTATGACTTGAGAGTGAGAAGCCCTGTTCCCTGTCGCCGCAGGTGGCTTCATTTACTGTGCGTTTGGTCGGCCGTACGGCCTGGTGGTGACCCCGGAGCACCACTGTTCGATTTCGGCACTGATAGATGGCGCGCAGCCCTGGCGACGCAGTCCCCACGTGAGTGTGCTCTTACGACTGTTCCTCCAGGGCTGACAGTGGTGCGATAGTTGTCAGCGGGTACAGACTTTAGGGAGGTCACGTGCCAAGTCCTGCCCCACATGGCTTCTTTTTTCTCGGTGTTATTTTCTCGTCGGCTCTTGACGTGTTTATCTAGCCAGATTTTTGTTCGTTTTAAACCAGATATGACCCGACAGGTCCAACTTTGTACATATAGAGAACTTCAAATCATTTCCTAACACTTGTCACATTCCAAGTCACACAGAAACAGTCTTACACAGTCACCGCAAACGCATTCTCGCCAGGACAACGTCATATACACCGACTGGAAGCGGGACAACTTCTACTACGCTATCCACCAGCTGCTGAAGGATACGCGAGGCGACGTGGGCATCGAGTTCGACAACGTCTCACTGGACATGAGACAGCGCCTGGCCCACTGTATGCCGAACAACAACCCGCTGGTAGACGTCGGCGAAGCGACCATGCGGCTACGGATGTTCAAGTCCAACGAGGAGATAGAGGTTATAAAGGTCAGTAGGCACCAGTTGTGGATACAGGGGGGGGGCTAGGGACACAAGCCCCTCCCCTAAGTCAGAGTTACCATAGCAAATGTATAGTCGGAAGCTGATCCGAGGCAATGACGGGGAGGCTCGAGCCCGCTAGCTCCCCCCATATGAAGTCCTGGATCCGCCACTTGTGGGTACGAATTATGTGATCTAAAATAGTTGTCTGCCAGCAATGAGTCGCGCACACACAAACGCTGAGAGTTTTCAGGCTGTTGAGCTGTCGAATATCCAGGAAATATGTTGATCCAGCTCAACTCGAGACTGGAAGGCCGAAGAGTGTTTAACTTTTGATTATACATGTGCCGAGGAGGCAATTGTGTATTGACTACTGAAAATCGCCTCTCTCCGTTATGGTGAAACAAACACTCAATTTTGGTGTGTTGCTATTTGCCTCCAAGCAACCGTCATACTGCCACCACATTCGTGTGGTGGATGGGGGGGGCTAGTGGGTTTAATTCCCCCTATTTATGAGTGCCCATAACTATCAAATAGTAAGACGTTATTCTGGGTATAGATGGGGTAGGACTGAGCCCCTCCCCCCCGAAATGAAGTCTGGGTCTGCCACGACCATAGGTATTGGTACGTGTGCACCCGTTCCTCCCCGTGCATATTGTACTGCATCCGGGCCCAATTGTCTCCCCTTCCCCGCCCCTCCCCCGGAGGTCGGATTCGCCGATTAATCGTTGATATGAAGATAGCTTCCAGCCAAAGCCGTACTTGTTCAGGGTTTATTTCAAACCAATGTCTTGCCGAATCCTTAGCCCATCTCGCACAATCCTTGAAGGGAGCGACATAGGGGATGTTCCAGGCCCTCTTGCGACAATCGGAGAGCTTTTGGTGCCAGGTGTTTTGTCAAAAATTACCCAGGACAAATGACCCAAGGAATTGAAACACGTGAGTCACATTTTCATCACAAAGAACAAGGCAATAATAGCGCATTCGTTACATTTCTGTACGCCATTTATATTGGGTATTTTTCAAGGTCAGTAGGTATTTCCTGAAACAAAAGTGTGGCACCAAAAGCTCTTGGATTTTTTCAATAGGGCCCGGAACACCCCCATAATTTTGCGCATCAGCACACACAGTGTTGACCTCACCCACGTCCTTCTGTGCAGAATAGTGCTGCCACCTGCGACGTCGGAGGGTACGCCATAAAGGCGGCGCTGAAGCCAGGTGTAGCTGAGCACGAGATGGCTCTGGTGGGCACCGGAGCCATGGTGCGCAACTTGGCGCGACTCTACCCCAACAGCGAGCTCATGGACAGTAAGTCAAGACTGGCCATTTCTTCTATTAAATAGTTCTTAGAGAAGGTATGAACATCACACCGCCACAAGATCTGTTGCTGTTTTAGGGCGCGCCGACATCTATGGTCATACGGCCCGTCACAATATCGTAAATTGTTTTAGATTTTGTTTCACCTCTGGCCTGCTGGTGACGTCGGTATTTGGGTGTACGGGCATTACCCCATGTGCCATCGTCTCCGGCAGCTTGGGTGTGGTTCAACACGGGCGTGAACAGCGACGGCGCCCACAACCCCGTCACCACACGCTCCGTCGACGCCGGTGATGTCATCTCCTGCAACACTTTCGCCATGCCACAAGGGTCAGCCTCGGGACAGACTCCACTGAGACAGCACTCGGCCGTGGCTCAGACGGCAGCGCGGTCGTATTTGGTTGGATGTCGTATTTTAAGCAGTTGATGGGGCGAAAATGTTTTGCCGTACTCTTGCTCGGATGTCATTCTTGTAACCAAAGGCGTTTACTCGCAATTCTACGACAGCAACTTATACATATGTCCACGTGTATTCTGGAGTAATCTAATGTCTGAAAATGTTCTATACATTCGTTTCCTGATAGGTATTACACGGCTCTGGAGAGGACCATGTTTATCGGCCACTGTCCTGACGCCTGCTTAGACATTTGGCAGAAGAACGTGAAGATTCACCAGCGCGGACTCCAGCTCATCAAGTGAGTCAATCTGAGGTTATAGGATGGTATACATAGAAACCGGATACAAAACAAACATGTATACTTTTCAAGAAGAAACAGCTGGAGTGCCAAACTCCTATTTAGAAACAAAATGCAGAAGTGAAATCCAAACCTCGCATACACGTCTAGTCACTCTTCCGTGCGATGTCCATGATTCAAGGGCACCACATAATAGCAATAGCAATTGGCAATTGGCAATTAGCAATTGGCTTGTGTTGTGTGGACTTGCACATTTAAAGCTCTGCTGGGGAAATACTCACAAAATGAAGAATGCCACACTACCACCCCACTGGTTATGCTCCTGTTTGTATCGCCATACGCTGTCGTTCTGGAGCTCCTCCCCGAACCTGACCACGATGGCCCTGCCATCTATACAGGCCTGGTGTGAAGTGCAGCGACATCTGCGCCGAGTTGAACGACCTCTGCGCCGAGCTGGGCGTGCTCAAGTACAGGACGTTCGGGTACGGCCACAGCTTCGGCGTCATCTGCCACTACTACGGCCGGGAGGCAGGTGGGTGGTGCAGCCGCAGCTGCCTTCGTGGACATGGTGACTGTGGAGTCTGGGGCACAGGTCATTCGATGAGTCCCTTGCACCGTTTTTTTAATGAGGGGACAGGACCAGTCTTCGGAGTGCAGCGGCGGATCCAGGGGAAGGCATTCCCCCAAACGGAAAAGCTCGGGTAAAAACTATGTTTTCCCCCTTCTATCCCCAAAGGCATCGACCTCCTTTTGGCTCGACTCCTTTTTAGATGATAAACAAGGCTTTGGTGCTTCAACTCTCAACTTCAAACAGAACCAGTCAACTTCAGGGTTAGAATTGGGCCTTTGGATAGCAAAACAAGATTGTGGCCAAACGTTTGACCTGGTGGCATTTTATTTTTATTGGACTCTTTGGTTTACCCTCAAAACCTACCAGTGGCGATCTAGCCGGCCGGTTTGGGAGGGGCAAAGCAAAGTAGAAAAGCAAAACAAATCACGGTGAAAATTACGGGAAATATGAATTCCCGGTATAATTTTGGGTATTTGAGACGAAAAGCAGAAAAAATCACGGGGTGGAAATGTGACCTCAAGATACTTATTTCCTATCAAGGCCTAATATTTACGCTGAACTTACTGATTATGTTTTGAAGAACTGAGGTTGAAGTACCAAATCTTGCTTATAAACTAAAAGGAGTCGGGGAAAAGGAGGTCGATCGCATTGGGGAAACATATTTTGCCTGAGCTTTTCGTTTGGGGGCAAATGCCTTTTGCCCCTGGATCGCCGCTGAAACCTACCGTCTAGTTAAATTGTGGCATCCTACTCTCACAGCGTGACGTTTTGTTGTTTTTCTTTTGCTCATCTTCTTTGGCTTGGCCCCTCCCCAAAATTAAAACCTACCGGCTAGATCCACCACTATCGTAGTGGCACTTACTCTCTCAACACTTTCAGTTTCACTATAAGTATGTTTCAATGGTATAGCTAACACATTAATCTGTTCTGCAGTGTCAAATAGTTTGATTTCCTCAGGTTTCACTGCTTTGGTCTCACGGTGTCATTAGCTCACACATTATTGAAATGGATTATGACTATCATATTACACTTATTCAGAGATCCCACCAATAATTGAACTCTAGAGCCAGAGCTCTCGAAGCAGAAAACCAACTGACTTACACACACCCGCATTGCAGTGTATCGGGAGCCCTCCTGGCAAGGCCCGAATAAGAAACGGCTTTTAGCGACCGTATTCCTCAAAGCTGGGATCTTACCGCTGCCATATGTGTGTGGTTTAAGGGCTGGGATGACAGAGGGAGGGCGTATACGGTTCTCTTGCCTTGACGACGTTACACCCCCACCGGAACTCGATCTCTCTGTAACCTCCTGAAGTAATCCCGCCTGCGCTGCGTCAGGCCTGGAGCTGCGGGAGGACATTGAGACCGAACTGAGACCGGGGATGGTGGTCTCGATGGAGCCGATGCTGATGGTGCCGGAGGGCCTGCCGGGGGCCGGTGGCTATCGCGAGCACAACATCGTGGTCATCCACCAGGACGGCAGCACCGAGGACGTCACCGGCTTCCCCTACGGGCCCGAGCACAACATTGTAGCTGTATGATGTGGCTGTGATGTGGCGGTGTTTCCGTGCGGTGGATGACGCGTGACCTAGTGACGCGTGATGTGTGGGGTCGCTGTTCAGAGCACGTTTGGTGATATCCAACGTCAACCTTACCAACGGTGTTTGGCAAAAGTGAGGACGAAAACTTTTCAGTGACAGGTGAGGCAAACATATTTATGAGATATCCTATTGACACAGTCATGCAATAATGCAGTGAGTTGGCAGTGACACTAGATAGCCTCTATCTGTTGATGAACTCTTAAGCACCACTGCCTACTAGTACCTATTACTAAAACAGTGAACAATCATTTTCTCAGGGTAATTTGCCTCCAACTTCACCATTTGAATTCACCTATAAGAGAAGTTGTATCTGTTTACAATTGAAATAAATGATATATGAATGAATACTAGTTTACTATTCATGCAAATCCTCGGGCTTTTGGTCGGTGCATCAGAAGTATTTGATTCCCTACGTATTTTGATTCCCGCCTTGTATGTATTTCCCACTTTCTCTCGCCTTGTATTTGATTCCCTACTTTAATTCTCGCCTTGTATGGGTTGATATATTGGAGTCGATGCCGTCATAAGCAATGCGTCGACTCCGACTCCGAGCTTCATTTTAGTCATTTATTTCACCACAGAATGCAGTAAAGTCATTAATCGTGGCTTGCAGGGCTGCTGCAGGACCACATAACTTCATCTAACCTAGACAAGAACACCGGTAGCATCTTTTAGGTAGAAATATCAGCCGGAGCCGAATCTGGAGTCGATAGCCGACTGTGCAGCATTGGTAAATTCACGTGGTACCGTTTGCAAGCAGCCACAAATGACGAATACCTACTTCTGCTGTACACAGCAACGCTATATTAACCCTCGCCCCACCGGGGGGCCATCGATGGCCCCTAGGTTTTTCGGGATAGCAGAAAACGACGAGGCGCGCACCGCGGTTGAGGGCTCACCTCCACTGCATTTTTCCATCATCCTGAATTTTTCGGGTCACCAGGTGGTCACCAGACGGGTACAGGTCCCTCACTTCACCTTTAGGCTCTGTAGAGCTATTTAAAGTCGATCGATTTGAACTCCTCACTTCTGCCCTCCGGGTCTACAAGGTGTATATCCGGGTTTTTCGATTTCGTGCCTGAGGTCGGTCCGGGCGACCTCTCCCATTGGAAAGCATGGGGAAAAGCTATTTATGATATAAAAGCCACAAAATGATTGAAATACTCAGACTGCTCGAACAACGTTTTTGGACACCCTTTCACGGATCCCAGGGGTCATATTTGCCTTTGACTTTTCAAGGTCATCAAGGTCACCGAGGTCAAAACAGTATTTTGACATAACTTTTGACCTAATTAAGCTAGAGCGGTGAAACAAACACCATCGTGTTTGTCTTGTACTGGCTTTCATTTGATATACGGCAGTTCCTTTTTGACCTTTCGTGATCTCAGGTCATATTAGGTCACGAGGTGACCTCTAGTGGTCAAACCACTGGCGGGAGGTCTTTACATTCCACATAACGGAAAAGTACTGGTAATTTGCTATCAAATGTACTTTACCAGGCCTCAATAGCTCTAATGACATAGAGTTTGCCCAGTTTGTTAATCATTGCATATTTGAGTGAAATAGCCGATCTTGACCTATTTGACCTCTGAGGTAACCATTGACCTGGCACTAAAACATGCAGTAATTTCTTACTGAATTCACGTAAGCTTTCATTGCACTTTGCGATTTGCGCTAACGCCCTATTTTCGGAGTTAGAGGGGGCCATCGATGGCCCCCGGTGGGAAGGTGGCGCCGACCCGTGTTAAAAGGGTCCGCTTTGAGTTACCCCACGCGCCACGTTCATCCATTTGTCAGCCGACCAATTATACACCGTGAGTGAGCTCTGATGAAGCCTTGGCGTGCGCGCGTGGGAACCGGGCATCACTTTCCAGCTAATGTCAACGATCATTGACATAATCCACCATAGAGAGGGGTGAGTCCCCCTGACGTGGCCTCAGGTGCAGCGGCCCCAGGCCCTCCCCGGGACGGAGATGGTTGTCCGCTGCTGCAACAGGCACATGGTGCGGTGCCTCACCTGTCGCTAGCTGACACCCAGTGGCGGATAAAGGAGGGGGTTCGCTAGGGGCTGAAACATCTTCTCAAAATTTCTGAGTGTCCATAGCAATCACATAGTAAGAGGTTATTCGGAGTCAAAGGTGGGGCAGGGTTGAGCCCCCTCCCCTGAGGTGAGTCTGGATCCGCCCCTGGTGACACCTGTGACTGTGGTCTGCTAAGGGACGAGGCTCCGCACTCCACACGCCAATGGGACAGTTGTGTACAGTCTTTTGAATTTTAAGCATCAGGGGTGGATCCAAGCGTAAAAAACGACCCTACCCCCACCTTAGTCTGAGCTTTAGCACTGCAAAGGGCACCCGAAGGGGGGAGTGATGTCTAATGGATGCACCGGGGAGCCTAAATGCCACCCGAATGTTGGTCCAGGGGCCCCAAGAATTGGTATTGGGGGTCCTCAAGAGTTGGTTTTGGGGAGTCCCCAAGCGTTTGCCTCGGGGGCCCCAAGAGTAGGTCGCAGAGTGCTTCCAAAGTGCTGGTATCGAGGCCCCTAAGAGTTGCTCTCATGGACCCCCAAGTCTCAGGGCCCCAAGCTCGAGGCAATCCCTCCTCCAATAGTTGGTCAAGAGTTGCAACAAGCTCACCAAAAACTTTAACAGATATGTTTCATCCAGTAGCGAATAGATCACCATCAATAAAATATCACAGCATATTCGATTACGTCAGAACCTTTGCCAGGTATTGGGTAGGTACTTATCTACCGCTTGCGCCTGTTAGAATGTGCTGTCAGCTACCAAAAAGAGAGGGGGCAGGGGTCGAAAACCTACCATTTTGGCATTCTAAATGGTGACTACCCAACGTGGGCAGGGTGACAAAGTTAGCCGACATGTTTTCTCTAGACCAATAACGGAACACATCGCCAAAATTGTGACCTCTAATTTGAGTTTGCAATATTTTTGAACAACTGGGATGGTCTAGAGTATCCATTGGTATCCTTCTAACGCAAAACTTGCCACACTTTGCAACCTGGGCTGGGACACATTTATGGTTTGAAATTTTCCATGGTGCACGCTGAACACTTTTGGCCCCTGGGAGGGGGTCCGGCATTTTCTGACTTTCTGCCGAAGGGGAGGGCTATTGCCTTTTCTGACGATTCCTGACCGGAGTGGGGGGGGAGGGGGGAAATAATCCGCTTGCTTGAATTTTTACCGAGAGCTGCACAGGCCCGGAGTAGTTGAATAGTCGGTACTTAATTGTTTTCAAGTCCATGTTTCGTGGTCACACCGTGTCCACTGCTACCAGCTGCCCGTACCACCCGAGCATTGCAGCTCTGCAGCGTCTCTGCGGGATTGCTCATGTCGACCGCCATTGCTGGCGATAGGGGGTCTGGCAATTTCGGATAATTGCTGACGAAGGGGGAGGAGTCAGCCATTTTCTGACTATTTCTGACGAGAATGGGGAGGGGTTCCGAACACCCTCAAATTTGGCTGACGTCATATGTGAACAGCCCCTTACGTGGTCCAGTTTCGGAGCTGGATGTCTGCGGCTGCAGCAGCAGGTCAGCTCCTGGGCTGAGCTCTGGCTGCCGAGTCCCCTTCCCCCCACCCCTGCTGAGTTTCACCCCTTCCGACCCTAACGATGACCAGGCGCGCTGCTGATAGCTTAATTAGTGGACGGGGCGCCTCCGAACAACTGCAGCGGCAGTCAATGATGCCACCTGTTTGCGCAGAGTAACACTATCAATTAAGGGTGCATTAGGTTTTCCATGAAAACATCAGCCCAAATGATGTTTCGGCTCACGTGTAACTCGGCCCATTTGGGCCAGGTGACGACCGCTTGTTGAAGGAGGGCACCTGGCTTATGCATGGCTTGTTCATTATGCTTGGCTGCGGGGGGAGCTTTGGGTTCAGCATGGGCCAAATTCACCACATTGGGGAGCTAGGAGAAATTCACCCCGTATCTGTAAGGTGGCTAAGCAATTGATAGGAGGTATCAACCTTCCTGGAGCTCCAATATATTGGAAACATACACAGCTTCTTCTTGCTTTTTTCTTTGTCAGCGGCGCCGTTAATTTTAAAGGGAATGAGCCACTTCGTCGAAATTCTGTAAAACACTATTCATGGACAAAATAGGTCTGCATATCAGGAACTGCAATTTTCTTCCACCTCCAATCGCTCAAAACAAAAATATAGCCTCTTGTCTTACTACCCTGTGTTGACCCAGGCACCACGTGTAATTACGAATCTGGCTGCTTGCGACAGCTTGCAGCATGTAACGTCGCAGAGGCGATGCTAATTGTTAACATTCATCACGTGACATGCACTGCCAGATGGAGAGGATTCCTTCATGTTTGAAATATACAAATTTCCCCCTTTATTTTGAACGTAAAAACTGGTGAAAAATTAATGCCGTGAGTTTGGGTGAAATTAGCTATGTCAATAGTTCATTTAGTTCGTCCTTGTGCTTTGTGGGGCGTTAAACTTTGGTTTCTAAATTAACCCTTCATTGTGGGAGTTACCCGTTTGGGTGGTGGGGTCGGGGTCTCCGTGACAAGTCCCTTGATAATTTAAAGTGAGGCTGCAGCTCCAAAAACCGAGCTGGAAACAACTTGGACAAAATATATTTTAAAAAATAGTAGCTTCTCGAAATGCTCTACAAAGCTATCTCAGTTCAAAACAAATTATACAAGTGGGACACTCCCTTTAAGAGGACAGGGAGAAACAGGCAACGCACAGTCGCACACTCTTGCACGGATACACTACGAGGCCTTGTGATCCCATGTTGTCGGGACAAGGGCGGCTCTACCGGTGGAACTTAGAAGGTTGTGTCCTTGCTCTCGCCAAGTGGAGGAGCCTGCAGGCACTGGCGGATCCAAGGGGGGCCAAAGTGGCCGTGGCTCCCTCCAAAGCCTAAAATGGTAGCTTTTGGCCCCAATGACGAAATTGCAGCTATTTTTGTCTTTAAAGCGCTATGTTTTTGCAATTCTTTTCTCAATTTAGCTCCCAAAACGTTGGTTTGTCCCCTTTCAAAAGTTTCTCCTAGATCGGCCAATGCCTTCAGTTTTTAGCTAGGTACCTAACAAGTTCTCGGAAAAAATATCACTGAAATTTGTAGAGATGCAAACAAAAGAACGGGTCTTTTAAAATTTCAATGTGGCATTCGCTCGAAGTGACGGGTGCATTTCAAGCTTTTGATCTGCCATTCATTTATGGCCAATTCTGCACGAGGAGAAGTGTCCATCGGTTCCATAGCTGGGTTTGCCCCACCCGCACTACCAGGAGAGGATCCAGGGAGAGGGGTTCCATCCGTCCATAGGACTGAACTGGCAAAACGCTACGCAATTTTAGCTAATTTTGTTCAAAACACTTTTTCACGATTTTCCCGAGTTGCCCTTCGCGTTTTGTCTAGATCCGCCTCTGCCCACAGCAAAACAGGTCAAGTTAAGGGCAGTGAATCTGTTGTGAAGGTGATGCTAAGGCTCCAATATCTCCACTGAAACTTAAATGATATCAATAGAGTGCAATGTCGAGTAGTGGTTAGTCTAGCAGAAGCTCTCTGAACAGCAGATACAAATCGGATCACTCAAACGAAATCAATTGAAAACCCACGTTTGTGTACACTACCTTCCTGTGGTGCCACTGGATTGTCTGGTGCAGTGACGAGTGTGATTGTCAGCAATCATTGACGATCGCACGCTCCTGCTTACCTGGGTGCGTAACTGCCCCTCCCCCTCCCCCGCGGCGGCAGGGGCGGTCATTAGGCACCGTAATGGGGCGGCGTCCCCCTGCCGGAGAGGGGCGACGGCGGAAAACCACCGGCGACGCCTATTTGGGCAGCGTTACATTATCACGGAAACCCAGAGAAAAGTGGGACATTGCCACTGAACCCTGGAAGTATGGCGTTAAGTAAACGGAGAAAATTGTCGAACCATGGGCCTTGCAAGGAAGACTGTTTTGTTAGTGTTGTATTCTTGATAATTTTTACCGGATTTGTTTGTTATTTACAACCCTAACAGATAGGTACAATTGCAATTTGAAGATACAATCCTAACAGAATTATGGCCACTGACAGGTGAAGTCAGCCACTAAGATATCAGCAGGTAAGCAAACATTTCAGCACACATATGACCAGGTCAGAAAACATCCAAAATGGTTTTAAACATGCAAGTAAATACGAGCGTTACACGAGTAAAGTTAAAAGAAATGTGGCACCTTTATAACGTGATTTTAACTGAGATAGCCAAGTTTTAAAGCATGCTGGAAAACCTGGTACTCTATATATCATTTGTCTTGAAACTCAAATTTCCGAAGAGGAAAGCTAAAAACTACCTGAAATGTACCTGTACCTCAAGCAGCAGGCCAAAGTTGTCAGGCTGTTGGTGTGACGACATATTCTGACTTCACGGTGAGTATCAGCCAATCGAAGCCCTTGAAGCCTATTGAAGATGGTAGTGGTTGCCAGATCATGACATAATCCACAGGCAGATATTTATTTATTTCCCTAGAGGAGCATTTTAAAAATAAAAATGTTGAACTTATTTTATATTTTTCAGGGAAGTCATGCACGTTTTCATGATTTTCGGCTTAAAGAACCCCTAATTACATAAAATTCCAGGATTCAACCAAGGTGCCGCATTCCCTTTTAAACGAGACACTGAATGAATTCCAGTTCCAGCTTGGACCAGTTGGTGCAGTCACATTCTCAATGCGTAGGAATGGGGGAGGGACAGGGAGACCATGGTCCCCTCAATATTGGAAACTCTTAATCCAATGGAGTCGACTGGGAACAAATAACTTAAAACTACACATTCCCTCCCAATGTAATGCACGCACCTACGCCTGTTGAATGTTGGAGTTAATCATGGTTAAATATGTGAGTGCGGATCTAGGTATCCGGTAGAGATCCTCCCAGGTAGTCGCGGCAACAGTTGACCGGACGTTTTGTAGAGCATTCGCAGAAAAATAATGTTGTTTGTTATTTGGCTTTAGGGGAGGGCCCACCAATGCGGTTAAGTTGCACCCACCTGAGAAAGAATAAACCACTGTTCATACCATTGCAAAATGCAGAAAATCCAGCCAGTGGCATATTACCTACGTCTTACAAATAGGGGGAAAGGTGGCTTGCACGGTCGCCGGAGTTTGCACATGCTAAAATGCACGGTCGCCGGAGTTCGCCTGCATTTTAGACCGAGTGGTCATATGCAGGTCATCGTTATATGCAGGTCAGGCGTTTATATGACGTCATAACGTCATATAAACGCGATATGTCAAGGTCATCTCACATGAAGGCCGAAATCAAAGGTCAAGTACAGTAATTGCATCCCGCCATCGCTGCAGCAGTTGCAACCGGCATACTGGTGTCAGAAGATGCAGTTTCACAGATATTTCCCGCACTGCTTCTTGATGTTTTGAAGATTTTTTTAGACAATTATTGTTCTTGCGCTGTATTACCTTCCAAGGAACGTTTCCTTAAATCTAAAACGATCTGTTCCTGGGCTTTAATGTTTCCTGTTAAAACTGAGCTTTAATTAAACAATCAGGGGCCGGGTGGCCTAGTGGCTTCGTTGCCAGTCTTCGGATCGGATAGCATGGATTAACGTGTAAATTAAATATAACTTAAATAACTTTCTGTGTGTTCACCTATATCACACTATGTCTGTGGTAACCCCATATAATATATATATATATATATATATATATATATATATATATATATATATATATATATATATATATATATATATATATATATATAAGTTACAATGATGTTTAGGCGAATTTCAAAAACTAAATTTATAAAAACATTATATTGCACCACATAAACGCGTTTCGTATTCACTTCATCAGTATGCAGCACAATACAAGTATGAATCGAAACAGGAATATTCAAACATCAACTTTGAATTTCGGCAATCATGTCATGCGAACAATTCTTCAACAGTCCTTCAGCAAAAAGGTTTTCCGAATATTAGCACAGAGGCCACAGTGTGCACACATTCATACCATAAAAACGCGACTTCAGAATAAAATAGTACCATAATTCTAAGTATTTCAAAACAATTAACTCTGGTATAAGCTTGTAATGAATTTAGCTGTCGGAGTGCTTAAGTTAATGAAACCCATACGTTGTCTGATACAGTTGTTTGATAAAATGAAAGAAGCTTCTACGATTTTCCTAGCGCTTTTGCTTATATTTTTGGCTACAATTTTTGCCCCTCCCCAGTTCGGTAAATGTTTACAATCCATGCTATGTACTACTAATGCGTTACTTTCTCTATTATGTATAAAATCTCTCCTATGTTCTGCTAATCTTATTTTCAAACCCCTATGTGTTTCACCATACTATGATTTCGGGCAACCTGTACATGGAACATTGTAGACTATACTATTTTCCTGAGTATTTCCCAACTTGCAGTAACTACTGAACATATCCCCTATTTTTCTCCCTGACCTTTCAATTAGAACTACATTTACTCCTCTAAGTTTTTTATTCAAAGCTTCCGTTTGTGAGGATTGAGGAACAGTGATTACTCTCTGATATTCCTTTTTATTTTTAGTATTTGATTTCTTTCTTATTTGTTTAGCCTTATTTTTGCATGTAATGAGCAGAGCCTTCGGATATCCTAACCTTTCAAAAATTTCAAATATATGGCCTATTTCTTCGTTGAGGAACTCTATGCTGCAAATTCTAAAGGCTCTCAAAAAGAATCCTATGACTATACCTGTTTTTGTTTTTTGGCTATGTGCAGATAAGTAGTGAACATAATCCTCCTTGTTAGTTGTTTTTCTGTTGACTTTAAATTTAACCTCCTCATCGTTCCTAACTATTAATACGTCCAAAAATGGCAACTTTCCTTCATTCTCCTCTTCTAGTGTGAACTGAATTTTACTTTCTACGTTATTTAAATCGTTGAGCTTAGATATTAAATTTAGTTCTTGCGGCGCTATGATCAAAACGTCATCACAATATCGTAACCAAGTTACATCAGAGCCTATGATAGCATGAAAATGTTCCACTTCCAAAAACTCCATATATAAACATGCGGCTACGGGACTTAATGGTGAGCCCATGGCTAACCCTTCACACTGAGAATATTCCTCATTGTTAAAAATAAAGGGGTCAAATCTAAGACATAGTTCGATTGCCTTTGCATATGCTGCCTTTGTGAGAGGTAAATTATCATCCTGCATCATGTCTATCACACGTTTGATAGCACACATTGCTCCCTCAACTGTTACATTTGTAAATAATGCTTTGACATCAAAACTTGCTAGTTTCTTAGACTGAAAACTTATATCTTCCAAACGATTTAATAAATCCCCCGAATTCTTCAAGTGAGATATGCTAATAGATCCTAACATTTTTGACAGAGGCTTAGCCAGTACCTTAGCGAGCTGATGAGGAGCGCTACCAATTCCAGAAGTTATGGGTCGCATTGGGATTCCTGGTTTGTGTGTCTTCGGGAGGCCCCTCAAACGTGGTGCTACCGGGTCTTCTTTGATCAGATGTAAAAGTTTTTTCCCTTTTTGAGATTTCTTGAGAAGCTTCCGCATATTTTGATTAAAACTTTCGCTTTGTTTCTTAGCATATCCTTTTTGTCTTTGCTTGTATGTGTTGTTATCTTGTAGCAGGGAGTTAACTTTATTGATGTATTCGGCCTTGTCTAAAACTATGATGCCTCCTCCTTTGTCCGCCTGTGTAATAAGTATTCCGTCGTCCTCCCGTAGTCCTTTTAGAGCTAGCAGATATCTTCTTGGGAGGCTGCACTTTTCTTTTTCGGATAACGCTTTGCAACAAGTGATTACACCTTGAATAAAGCCTTTATCGGTGTCACTGTCAGTGGTCTTATAGTTTTTGTTAACATAATCAACGAATGTCATTATATCTTTCCCCGTGTCGAATTTATATCCCAATGAGAGCGCCTCAGATTCTTCATCTGTCAGGGTTTTAGTCGAGAGGTTTGTCACTATTTCACTCCTTCCTACTTCCTTCCATTTGCTGGTTTCACAAAGCTTCCTCAGTTTTATTTTTAACTTACTTTGTTGTGCTTTGTTTAGTGCTTTTAGTTCATGTTCGTGTTCACTCGTCAGTTTCGTTCCTCTTCGTTTTTCTTGTAGTAGAATATCTTCATCTTTCAAAGTCTTACTGGCGTCTTCTAGGTATAATTTAGCTGAATTGGTGAACGGATACTTCTGATCTTTTAAGTGAGCTGGTGCAGATTTAGGAAGAACTTTTTCGGCAACACAATCTTTCAAAAACACTATCCGATTATAAATACTCGAAAGTAATTTACCTCTCACAAAGGCAGCATATGCAAAGGCAATCGAACTATGTCTTAGATTTGACCCCTTTATTTTTAACAATGAGGAATATTCTCAGTGTGAAGGGTTAGCCATGGGCTCACCATTAAGTCCCGTAGCCGCATGTTTATATATGGAGTTTTTGGAAGTGGAACATTTTCATGCTATCATAGGCTCTGATGTAACTTGGTTACGATATTGTGATGACGTTTTGATCATAGCGCCGCAAGAACTAAATTTAATATCTAAGCTCAACGATTTAAATAACGTAGAAAGTAAAATTCAGTTCACACTAGAAGAGGAGAATGAAGGAAAGTTGCCATTTTTGGACGTATTAATAGTTAGGAACGATGAGGAGGTTAAATTTAAAGTCAACAGAAAAACAACTAACAAGGAGGATTATGTTCACTACTTATCTGCACATAGCCAAAAAACAAAAACAGGTATAGTCATAGGATTCTTTTTGAGAGCCTTTAGAATTTGCAGCATAGAGTTCCTCAACGAAGAAATAGGCCATATATTTGAAATTTTTGAAAGGTTAGGATATCCGAAGGCTCTGCTCATTACATGCAAAAATAAGGCTAAACAAATAAGAAAGAAATCAAATACTAAAAATAAAAAGGAATATCAGAGAGTAATCACTGTTCCTCAATCCTCACAAACGGAAGCTTTGAATAAAAAATTTAGAGGAGTAAATGTAGTTCTAATTGAAAGGTCAGGGAGAAAAATAGGGGATATGTTTAGTAGTTACTGCAAGTTGGAAAATACTCAGGAAAATAGTATAGTCTACAATGTTCCATGTACAGGTTGCCCGAAATCATATTATGGTGAAACACATAGGGGTTTGAAAATAAGATTAGCAGAACATAGGAGAGATTTTATACATAATAGAGAAAGTAACGCATTAGTAGTACATAGCATGGATTGTAAACATTTACCGAACTGGGGAGGGGCAAAAATTGTAGCCAAAAATATAAGCAAAAGCGCTAGGAAAATCGTAGAAGCTTCTTTCATTTTATCAAACAACTGTATCAGACAACGTATGGGTTTCATTAACTTAAGCACTCCGACAGCTAAATTCATTACAAGCTTATACCAGAGTTAATTGTTTTGAAATACTTAGAATTATGGTACTATTTTATTCTGAAGTCGCGTTTTTATGGTATGAATGTGTGCACACTGTGGCCTCTGTGCTAATATTCGGAAAACCTTTTTGCTGAAGGACTGTTGAAGAATTGTTCGCATGACATGATTGCCGAAATTCAAAGTTGATGTTTGAATATTCCTGTTTCGATTCATACTTGTATTGTGCTGCATACTGATGAAGTGAATACGAAACGCGTTTATGTGGTGCAATATAATGTTTTTATAAATTTAGTTTTTGAAATTCGCCTAAACATCATTGTAACTTATATTTGTCACTATGAGCACAACATATATATATATATATATATATATATATATATATATATATATATATCCATCATCACACTCAGCTGAGAATGATGAGCTATCCTGATGATGCTGTCACCAACATAGGACAGGCGTTACACCCAGTCTAATATAGTATGCAGCCCCAGTATATATTTTCTGTTCTTTTTTTACATTATACCACACAGAATGGATTCTTGAGTCATACAGTACTGCTTAGAAATGATTTAACCCTCGCCCCACCGGGGGGCCATCGATGGCCCCCCTAAGGTTTTTCCAGGATAGCAGAAAAACGACGAGGCGCAGCACCGCGGTTGAGGGCTCTACCTCTCACTGCATCATTTTCCCATCATCCCTGAAATTTTTTACCCCGGGTCACCCAAGGTCAGGTCACCAGACGAGGTCAACCAAGGTCACCTCACTTCACCTTTAGAGCTCTGTAAGAGCTACATTTAAAAGTCGATCGATTTGAAACTTCCTACACTTCATGAACCCTCCAGGGTCTACAAGGTGTATATCCGGGATTTTTCGATTTCGTGCCCTGAGGTCAGGTCACGAGGCGACCTCTCCCATTGGAAAAGCATGGGGAAAAGTTGTTTCATGATATAAAAGCCACAAAAATGATTGCAAATACTCAGACTGCTTAGAACAACGTTTTTGGACACCCTTTCACGGATCCCAGGGGTCATATTTGCCCTTTGACTTTTCCAAGGTCATCCAAGGTCACCAGAGGTCAAAAACAGTATTTTGACAATAACTTTTGCCCTAATTGAGCTAGAGCGGTGAAACAAACACCATCGTGTTTGTCTTGTCACTGGCTTTCATTTGATATACGGCAAGGTCACTTTTTGACCTTTCGTGACCTCAGGTCATATTAGGTCACGAGGTGACCTCTGGCGGTCAAACCACTGGCGGAAGGTCTTTACGTTCCACATAGCGGAAAAAGTACTGGCAATTTTCTATCAAATGTACTTTACCAGGCCTCAATAGCTCTAATGACATAAGAGTTATGCCCAGTTTGCTTAATCATTGCATATTCGAGTGAAAATAGCCGATCTTGACCTAATTTGACCTCTGGAGGTCAAACCATTGACCTGAGCACTAAAACATGCGAAGTAATTTCTTACTGAATTCACGCGAGCTTTCTATTGCACTTTGCAGATTTGCGCTAACGCCCATATTTTCGGAGTTAGAGGGGGGGCCATCGATGGCCCCCCCGGTGGGGCGAAGGTGGCGCCGGACCCCCGGTGGGGCGCGGGTTAAGGTACTAAATTTGGACACCGTAAAGCCTTAGCAGCTGATACCTCCTAAAACTCCAATCATCATCGTGAACCGACTTGAGTACCCTGATCAGAACTACCCTGATTGGTAAAAAATTGTAAGTGCTGGGCGCTCATATTCCCATAATTGCACGTCTTTAAGTTGATGGCACCACTCCATCAACTCAGTCTCCCGCCTGGACGTCTCACTCACTCCCGGTGCGCACTCACGCCGCGGCCCAATCCCGATCCGAGGCGGAGTCTCATCGTTCGGAGATCGCATGCGACAGGAGAGGCGGCATGTTCCACAGGCGCGCACCAAACGCATCTCTAGGGAAGGCTAAAACGCTGACACGACATAGAACCAGTCATCATCGACATTAACGCAAATGTGGGATTTTCCAGTACTGTCAAATGTCTCTAGTATATTTTGATGTTGGACTTGGGTTTGAGTTACAAACGCCCGAAACGGCTTCACTGCGTGCGCCTCTGTGATGATGGGCGAAACGTCGTCATCGTCGCTTAGCGGCGATGGGTGCAGCACGCCCCTGTGGTGTACGCAATACTCCATCGCTTATCGCAAACGACGCGTCTTTTTCTCCCGTAATGGCATATTCTCGTGATATTCCGGAGCGACATCGTGGAGAGTTTTTTATTAAGATCTGATGAAGGGGATCATTGAAGGGTTGCTTTCTTAAGCCGAGTTACACACGTTGCATTTGATGCCTTTTCTACCTTCTTCCAGTCTGACCATTAGAAATAGTACAAATTGAAGTTCTGTCAAAATACCGCGGACGCGTACTCCAAGTGAGATACTCAATTTACGATTCGGATCCATCCCCTCCGCCCCGATCACTGCCTGGTCAGAGCCCCCCGTCTCCATAAAAAAACAAATATATAGTGGCACTTACGCTCAGTTCACTGAATGAAATTGTGTACAGACTCTAACACTAATTCAGGGCTGCTGATTTATATATCTTTGGGGGTGCGCGGGCAACCCCAATGAGCCGTTAAGTTAGTGGTATAAGATCATTAAAATTAAGTTGTTATCATTGTCAGGATTTTGAAGTGGTTTTATTTGCTTCAACAGGCCTGTGTTAAGGCCAAAACAAAGACAATATTATGATATCTGTTTTGACGTGATGTTTATTGAAGTTCTTTTATATTTGGATGCCCCCAATGATTGAAAGAATCCACGCCCCTGCACTACTTATCATATTTAAGAGCTATCCGCTGAAGGCAGTCAATAGTCTGTATCTAGACATCACTGAAGATGCTCTTGGTACCTACACTGCATTTGTTTTGCCCTTTAAAGGAGGCAGGGGAAGGGATGAACTAGAAACGCAAAAGTTAAAGCTTCAGCTCTCGACAGCGAGTAAAGTTGATGGTAAGTCTTAAGACTTTTCCCAAATAAGCGAGAACTTTGGTAAACGAAATCCCCCCATATCGGTATCAAATATATACGAATAACTAAAATGCAGAAATTCGATGGAACTGTGAGTCTTAAAAACAAATATCGATTATGTCATTTAACTCGACGTTTTTCACATGAATATTATTGAAGAAAATAAATAAGCATGCTACTCGCATGCTTTCCATTCATTTTCTGTGGACAGTAAACAGTAACACGATTTCTTAGCTAATATTTAACCTAAGTCGTATATCAAATGCAATAGGTAACTATCAGTGTGTCTAAAATCACCTATGTCGATATATAAAATCTGTCTGTAACCTGGTTGTATTTATATATATATATATATATATATATATATATATATATATATATATATAGGTGCTTTGTATTTTGTTTTCAATCTTCTATTTGAGCTCGAAATAAGCCATTCCTCGCGCTTATAAGAAGCAGTAAATGAAATGACTTTGTGATCAGCTTTTACGTGCTCTGGCATTAAAAACGCAACTCTTGTGTGCGCCTCCAGCCCTAATGTGGAGAAAACCACGACTATTTTCATCGGCCAGAACAAGTGCTGTTTGGCGTGACTTTTTCAGCCGCAGCGCACCTGCCAGCCTGACCTTGTGTGACCTTGGCCAGTTCCGAGCGCGTGTCTGGCCCGCGTATGTTCAGGTACGTTACCAAAATAGAACAAATCGTGCACTTTTGAAAACCGTATACCATGATCGGGTTCATATTAATGTCATCGAGCTCTGGGACATTCCACGCACATTGGCTGTATGTTTGACCTCCTCAGAATGAGCTCCTGTATCCGCCCTTGCCGCCGCTCGTGCTGCCGGACTGCCGTGCTGACCCCTGACCTGCCGATCCGCGTTCGGTTCTCACGGTGGCGCCGCCAAAGCGCCACTTACCGGCAGTGTCTGACCCCGCGCGTGACCTGGGTCAGAGCACCGCCGCCTGCGACCCGGCCCACAGGTCATCGAACGGGTGCTGTCGTCGCCGTAATTGGAGCGAATTAATTGCTCTTGGGATAAGAGGTAGCACAGGGGCGTTTCTGTAACATCAAGTTTACGACTTTCGCCTCAATCCGACGCTACGCTCTGACATCCAGGACACGTAAAAATCGGATAGCCCTATATTTGTACTTAATTCCTTCCTTCAATCGGGTATTGACAGTTTTTGCGATAAGAAAGCTAATATTATGTCTGAACTAGGCTTGCTACGTCGAATAAATCACAAGAACACCAAGGAGTTGGCTCAAGTTTTTAGTCAGAAACATGTTTCCCTGCATCCAAAGGCCCGCCATATGAATTCTGGTGATTTCTATCCATGCTGAAATTTGAGCCAGTATTAAGCAAGAGCGAGTAGGGGAATGATGATGCAGTACGCAATGATGCCCCGCCGTGCTTTAGGTGCATATGCCATGTCGCGAACTTTTTGTCGCTAAGCTAGGCGATTGTATGACTGTATATCATTCTAAATATACAAGGACTATGTTGCAGCGTTTAGTTTTCCAAATAAGAACTACGGACTCTGTCCCGACCAAAAATTAAGTTTTCCTTTCTCTTAAGCATGCGCACTCTTACACAATGGTTTACTGCGTACTCTTTCCGGACATACTCCCTTGGGAAGAAAGTCCTCATAAAAATGTTGGCAGGCGTATTAGCGTAAGCTCCAGTCCTGCAGCTCAGTCCCAGCTCAGCTTTCTTACTGATGACCGACCGAAATATAATACTTTTGATAACAGAAGCATGGTCCACAAGTTTACTTAGGTAAGAAATATTACACCAAGGGTGCCCAGAAACTTATTTTGCTCTGTACTCCCGCAGAAAGACAAGAAGCACCTTGAATTTTGGTGTGCAGCCTAGGCCCTGACCTTGCTTTTTATCCCAGGGTTGCTATCTCATCTCAGTGGTTACTAAGTAACCAAAACAGCTGCTGCGTACTCTTATCTCCTGCGTGCTCTTACCCGCCCTTACCCTATTTTGCTACGAGAGAAGTTTCCGTGGCATAATGGGTAGTCTGTTTAACCGCGCCCACCGGGGGTCCAGCGCCACCTTCGCCCCACCGGGGCCATCGATGGCCCCCTTCTAACTCCGAAAATATGGGCGTTAGCGCAAATCTGTAAGTGCAATAGAAAGCTCGCGTGAATTCGTAAGAAATTACTTGGCATGTTTTAGTGCTCAGGTCAATGGTTTGACCTCCAGAGGTCAAATTAGGTCACGATCGGCTATTTTCACTCAAATATGCAATGCTAAGCAAATTGGGCATAACTATCATGCCATTAGAGCTATTGAAGTCTCCTAGGTACATTTAATAGGAAATTGTCAGTCCTTTTTCCGCTATGTAGAACGTAAAGACCTCCCGCCATTGGTTTGACCTCCGAGGTCACCTCGTGACCTAAGATGACCTGAGGTCACGAAAGGTCAGAAAGTGACCTTGCCGTATATCAAATGAAAGCCAGTGACAAGACAAACACAATGGTGTTTGTTTCAGCGCTCTAGCTTAATTAGGTCAAAGTTATTGTCAAAATACTGTTTTTGACCCCTGGTGACCTTGGAGAGGTCAAAGGGCAATATGGCCCCTGGAATCCGTGAAAGGGTGTCCGAGAACACTTTTCTGATCAAGCTGAGCATTTTCAATCGCTTTTGTGACTTTTAGATCATAAGACAGCTTTTCCCATGCTTTTCAATGGGAGAGGTCACCTCGTGACCTGACCTCAGGGCACGAAATCGAAAAATCCCGGATATACACCTTGTAGACCCTGGAGGGGCCATAAAGTGTGGAAGTCTCAAATTGATCGAATTCGAAATGTAGCTCTTACAGAGCTCTAAAGTTGAAGTGAGGTGACCTTGGTTGACCTCGTCTGGTGACCTGACCTTGGGGACCCGGTAAACAATTTCGGGATGGTGGCAAAATGATGCAGTAAGAGGTGGCCCTCAACCACGGTGCTGCGCCTCTTCTTTTCTGCTATCCCAAAACCTGGGGCCATCATCCCGGGGGCTAATCAACAGTTTGACTGCTCCCAATACCTATCCACTATTTGTCTTTGGTATTACACAGATGGTAACGGCAGGATTTGTAGGCTCCAATTTTCCTATATTAGGCCTTAAAACATCAAATTTATCAGCCCCATTCACAATATATAGACGATATACAGTGAGAATATTACCATCCTACCACACTATCGTAATATTTTCTTCAGTAACCAAAGTGTTTCATCGGTTGCGATCTTTCCCCAGGATATACTATTGTATTTACTATAATAGCCATCCCCGCCCAATATTTAGCTATGTTGTGCATTCGACCACGCAGCGCAGCAGCCAAAGGCTGAGAGTTGCATGCTGAGCGTCACGTCTACAACCACGCCAAATCAGTGCAATCACGCCAAGGCTTTTCATCCAGCCCCACTGCACTATGTCCTGGCCTGAGAGCACTTGCACCAAAAGCGTGCGTGCTGCATTGGAAGCCTTCACCCGGGTTGCCCTCCTCCCGGGTTTACTTTGAAAGCAGACCCCAGCGTAGACGATCGGAGTACGTGCACTGAAAAGGCTCCCCCACCCGAACGCCTTTCAATGTCTGGAAGTGTAGCTGAACCAACTGAATAATCTCCTTTCAATGCATCACCGCATGCCACCAAAAAAGCGACAGTGGGGAAGGCTGAAGGGCTCAGAAGCGCACCGTTGACGACCAAGCAAAGGCTAGACGGCTACGCTAATCAGACGGCTGTTTACAACAGTTAGGGTGCAGAATAGGCGACTATTTCATGCAGGTCTAGATGGAGATCATATTTGTCTGCAGGCTCTTTCACCGTTTGAAGGACTGCGCTTTCGGCATACAAATGTGTCATTAAGGAGCTGCCACCAGGGGGTGCGACAAAAACGATGCGGGTCCGGCAAACTGCCGCAGCATGTCTGGGAGCTGCACCGACTCTGTGTTTACTGCGCCATAGTTGTCTCGAGCATTCATATGTTTACCGCATCGCTTGGTGATTATTTGTCCAGTACAAATTGTATCAACTATTGTTGCTGAAAAACATTCTTTTCATACCACTGCATTATAATTTTCTGTATTCTTCGCAAATATTTCTGTCATTCAGAAGCGGACCCTGGCGCAGGGGGCAATCCGGTCATTTACCTCCCCAGGGTCGGATCCAGACTGAGGCGGGGGGAGGAGGGGGCAACGGGGGCACAGCATCGTGAAAATCAAATGTTTTTCGAAAGAAATCGGCAAAAATCTGGTGACTTGGCGAGCTATTGCCTGGTTTTCCCGCCCCCCTCCCCTGGATCCACCAGTACCCTCCCCAAAGGGAATCAGAGGGACCAAACACTCCTTTTAACCCCTCCTCGCACACAACCTTGTGCTTCATTGATCATCAGTAGAACATTTTTAGCGTTTTTGTCCGTTTGGAAGGTATGTAGGTACATTTTCGAACGTGGAAGAAATTCCCTTTACAGAGGAAGAAAAACGAACTGAAAGTGTTTACCGATTTTCAGGGCACGATCAGATTCAAGTTATTTACGCTCATTATACAATCTTTTTATCCCGGCACGATTGAGACATTTGAGAGGCGCTCTCGTTTGCAGAGATCATGCAGGAACAGTTGATATAAAAATGCATCCTGAACCCAGTTTCGCCCCGGCAACCACCACCTCGATCGCTGGACGTTTCTTCATCATTTTGGTGCAAGAGTCTGACATGGGTTTGCCCCCTACCACCCACCAACCAGCTGGATGAATCCGCCTCTACAGTCATTATTTATGTAAAAAGAAGTCTGATAAAAATATTGAACTATACTGTAACAGCCTTGCCCAGTGTTCAGGCCCAGTGGGCCTCTACCTTACATAACCCACTAACAACCACAACCACACCACAACCACACCACAGTGGTGACAGATTGTTCCTCCATCTCCCTCATCAGGGACCGCTCTGGTGCTTTGTACGCTACTTCCTGTTCCCAGCGCCGCACTTTGTGTCGCACAAGCCACCTAATCGCCGCCGTGCCATTTTCGGCCTCATTTGAGTCAATTAGTGCGCGGCAGATTGGCCATCTGGACGTAAGGAGGGGCGACAGGTCAGGTGTGTCGCTCCATTGTGAGTGGCTGGCGTTACCGTACCGTCTGCTCTGAGGAGGTGGAGGATGCCGTCCCCACAGCTGCCTCCAAGGGCCCTGCTGTCTCTGCTCTAATACAAGTCCCAGGATGATGAGATTTGGATATGCTGTCCCCGTGTCTTTTTAATGATGCATTAGGTGGAGTGCAATTTTATTGGTCAGGTATATACGAGAGAGAGGGGGAGGGGAGAGTGGGAGATAGATGAGAGAGGGGAGTTGGGAGAGAGATGAGAGAGAAAGCTCTACGTAAACGTGCGATAGCAAAAGTAAAACTACGCCATGGAACATGATTCATGGCTGCTTAGTGCTTATTCGCCCTCATGGCTTAAAAGCTTCATTTTGTAGCCTTTTCCGTAAAAAAATCCGGAGTTGATTCAGAACCAGATACAATCTCTGCATCCGAACGGTACTTACACGCCGCATCACTCTGCGCAAAGCAAAGTACCAGCGGAAAGCATGGCACTGAAGGCCTATACTCTCAACAATACAGCCGACTACGCGCCATGGAATACGCTCAACTGAAAAGCCAGCGCGGCTAATGCACTGATTCCTGATTCTACCAGCTAGCTGACGCATTTCTCGGAAAAACGTACTGTTGTGTCCCTGACAGCCTGAGTGGTAGATAATAGGCGTTGTCATTCCACTTACACAAACCTCATATATCCGAAAATAACGGGTGTAATAACGACTAACAAAGGGACTCTCCTGGTCTCATCAGATAATAGCTAGGTTTGCCGAAACTAGACTTCTAGTGTGTACAAAACACCGGCAAGGCTGTGCCGTTGTGGAGATGGTCACAGACCAGTGTCGAGCGGAGTTCACAGTTCCTGAGTGTTCATTGTAAATACCTACAATGTGTGTGTTTCGACTGCTCGTGACTGTGTTTTGAAACCGATTATTTAGCTCGGAGACTGCACTACCAGACGAGAAGCGTACCCAACACCCGCATCCCGACCTCTCCGCCGTGTGAAAGCACTCCCTCACAAAAAAACTACTTCGACTTCTAAACAACCTTCTAGGCTGCTTCTATGGCCCGTGAGAGTCGATCCATCACCAGGGACACCTGTGGCGGGGTGAGACAGCCTGACTGTGCCCTCGGGCGGACCCCAGATCGGACAGCACCGGGTCATTATTCATTGGATCCTGAAGCCGGACCAGTCCGCATCAGCCCGCCTGTCACCGTCCGCTCCGTTTGAACAGTTACCTCCCGGTCCACCTGTCTGCCAGAACGCCCCTGGGGGCGGCACGCACCGCCCGCTGCTAGTGCTGCAGATGAGGCCGCCGCCGCCTAGGTGGCACCACCGGCGCCGGCGCGTGAGTACGGTTTTTGCGGCCGGTGGTGAACTATCGCGTCGCCGGGTCAGGCCAGTAACACCAGACTTGGGCCCGGCCCGGGGCGCTGACTCTCCGTCGTCGCTGCCGCCTCTATTTGTCGCAGCGAATTAGGCCGCCCCGGCCTCGTCTGTGGCGCCGGTTTTATCGCCTGCGGCATCGCCGCCGGCGCTGACGCCAAATCTGCTGTTTATAGCCAGAAGAGGGCCGTATAGCGGTGGTGCGTAGGTGCGTGAGTACGGTCTGATGTGCGCCAGGTGTTCCCCTGCGGCCATCGACTTTCAATGACGCGCGGTTTACTCACTCGGCGCGGAGCGTCACTCGGTCGTATGCGTCACACGCTGTGGTGTGACGTCATAATTTATGGTTTATGTGTCATCACCTGTTACTGCCCCAGGCGTGTGTGTAACACTTTTTCCTCAAGGTGCTCTGTCGGTCACAGAAAGGATTCCCCGTGTGTTAAGCACGTAAAACGCGAGTAAAACCAATGACTGTATGGAAACAAGCGTAAAAAGAACGGAAAATATCAAACAGGCGTATACATGCAACGTCCAGATAAGCACACGCAGACGTCACTGATTACCCAAAACATTCCCGGTCCGAACTTGACATGTAAGCCGTTTGCGCTCCTTTGCATCGCCCCTTGCCTGCGGCTACTTCTCCGGCCGCCCAGATGCATTACGGGTGTTTTCGGCCCTCCCCTGTGCTAGGAAGGCACGGCTGGGTGGTGTCGGGGCACGTCGGAGGCGGGGGTGCGTCAGGGCTCAGAAGAAGTGCGTGCCTGAGGGACGACCGCTACCAACGGGGCGTAGCAAGTTGGGAGGTGCAGGGCTGGCGTGTAAATGGAATCACGGCTCACGCCGCCGTCCATAAAAACAGTGGAGCAGGCGACAGGCAAACATTCAAAGTCAAATGGACACTCACATCAATCAATCGATGCTATTAAATATTAACGTACATCGATAGGGTGGTAAAATCCTTCGCCTATAATCATTAACTGCCAAACACCAAAAATCACGGTTACTGTGACACTGTTCTAAGTGACGGACAAGATCCAGCGTGGTTTTTTTACCCTCATATCCTCTGTTCCACAATTGTTGGTTTGATCATCAGACTGGAGTATTCGGTTACGAAGCTGACGTAAATCAGTGTAGGTGCTGTCATCTGTAGTGCTGTGTAGGATACCCTCTCGCGCGACACTCTGCCACGCACCCGTACATCACCCCTCTGTCTGGTTTGTCCTCCACTGACCTGAGATGTGTCCGCCCTCAGGCGCCCCCGAGCCGCCGCTATCCCTCATGCACGAGCGTGTAATCACCCGAGCGGCAGCGCCCCCGGCGACAGACGAGAACAACAGCCGTGATTTAGAGTGTTTGGTTATCATTACACCGGTGTAAACGACCGCGATAGCTAATTAGCCTATTATAATCGCATCTCTACGATCCCATCTCGACGGCGTCTCGGCGTCCGTCGACCGATTTAATTATCCGTAACCAAAGGAGTGGCGTTGCGGCTGGCCACGGGTTACCGCGTGGCGTGACCCGCGCGGGGTCACGATTCCTACCGGTGTTACCCGCCGCGCGCGCTCGGCCACCGCCCCGGCGCGAGCGGTCATTAGTCTCAGCATGACCGGCGGCGCCGCACCGGGACGGAGAGCGCTGATTGGCTGTCGCCGGGTGACGGGAGCGCTGACACCATCGTCAGGCTGCCGTCAGCAGTCATCATCGGCAGCGGCAGCGGCAGACGCTCCCACGGTGCCGCCGAGGAGGTGTTTTGGTGGAGGCGAGTGTCGGCACACCTGCCGCACACACCGCGGCGCAGGGGGCCAACACGAGACGTTAAAACCCGGCCGTCTGCCCCGGCTTTGTCGAGGCGATAGAGCCACTCACAATGCATGAGAGGGGCGCGCTATGGTTGTGCAGCGGCGCGCATTGACGCGAGATGTATGAGCGCATTCACTTTCAAATGAAGTCCGTGATCCAATCCGTCGTCTTCATGCGCGACCGATTGGCGCTGGAGGTCGCGGAATCAGGACCTGGCCGCGGCGGGCACAGTGCTGATTATTGTTCCACCAGGTGCCGGGACAGCTCTTTTGTTTGCTTTACAGGGCTGTTAGTATTGAATTACCGGTGAGCTATCCCCAGTCAATCTTTAGCGGAGACTGCCGCCTCTGTTAACGGGTTCGAAACTCCGCTCCGCTGTCAAAGGAGCCAATTAAGACGAGAGTTACGCCGCCTCGCGGCCAGCTGCGCGGACAAGGGCGGGGAAAGGCAACCCGTCGTCATTACTTCCCGGTGGGTAAATGAAGCGCTCCCGTGTTACATGATCCCAGCACGGCTTAAGCGTGCTGGTTGGTTAAATAGATGGGTCTTCTGTATGCTATGAAATGACACCATGTTTGACGTGGTAGTTGATACGTCGGCGGTCCCCGTAGAGGGGAGAGGAAGGAAATTAGATAAAGATGAGCAGGATTGGACATATGACCTTTTATCGACCGCACGTAAAGAAAATGGCATGGACATGCTTAAGTGCAAAAGTATGTTACTGTGTGTCAGAATGCCAGTAGTTATTTTCTACAGTTCAAATTTCAGTGGATGCCCCGGGCCGCGCGGGCCGCCGGCGCGGTCAACCTGTTTGAATCTGTGACCATGCATCCGTGCGTGAGAATCATAACTACGATGTGAAGAATCACTCTTTAATGTAAATATTAGTTCACTTTAGACAGACTTTACTTTCCCTAAAGACAGACAAATTATAGCTTTGACTGCAGAGTGTTATGGGGCTATATGACCTGGGTTGGGCGCCTTAAAACCATAATCAATCAATCAAATTTCAGTGCACGATAAGACAACGCGTCCATCTTAAAGTTATCATTAATTCTGATGAGCAAAGTTACATAAAACTACAGCAATGTATATATATATATATATATATATATATATATATATATATATATATATATATATATATATATATATATATATATTTTGCGGATACAGATCAAGTCACCTCACCCAAATGTCTGAGCGCCCATAGTTATACATAGGCGGAGGCTGCTCCGAGGCAATGACGGGGAGGCTCGAACCTCCTGGCTCCTCCCCCGAAATGAAGACCTGGGTTCGCCAATGTGTACATATATATTTGTTTTCTCTCTGTCTGTTATCAACCACATTCGCAGCATCACTTTTTACCATGAGACTTTTTGTCGGTAAGAGAACAAGTAGGTACACCAACAATATCGGTAACCTGCAATACAGAGCAATCACGAAATAAAAGCAGCATCAGTATCCTTACAATATTTGAGATAATACATAGAAACATACACCTGTGCCATTCTCTAAACCGAAAAAAATACACCATGGACGTGCGATAAATTGATCAAATACACTTCCGACCAGTGGCTGGTCCAGCCGGTAGATTTGGGGGCAAACTGAAGCCGAAAAGAAACAAAAAAACGTCACGTCACGCGGTGAAAACTTTGGACACAGTTTGATTAAACGGTAGGCCTGCTGCTAAGTCGAAAAAAATCGTCACGGCGTGAAAAATGTGGCCACAAGATGTTTGATTTTACTATCCAAGGATCATTCACTCAAAAGCGATTCTGAATACCAAAGAGGACCGAGGCCCAATGTTTACACTAAAGTTGACTGGTTCTGTTTGAAGTTGATTTGAAGCACCAAAACCTTGCTTATAAACTAAAAAAAAATGGGGCAAAAAGGATGCGACAGCTTGAGAGGTAAAAACGTAGTTTTGCCCTAAGCTTTTCCATTTGTGGGGAAAATGCTTATGTTACCCTCCCTCCTAGATCCGCCACTGCCTCCCACAAAAATACACCTTTGACATGGAACGGATCGAAAAATACTCCTCGCATATCCAAAAATGACAAAAAGAATATCCAGGATTCCATAAAACACTGCATTTTAGTGGCGATGCGCGTCCACTTTTGGCCATGAACTATGTAACTCAAATTTGGTACTGTTCAAAAACAGTTCCTACATGCTAAGAATACTGACATGTCTGAACACGTACTGCAATCACATAATGCTCAAACGGTCGCACACAGGGTAAGATTTCTTGAATGCAAAACGAGAACGTGCAGTGCGATCACATCAAAGTCATGTTTATGTTATCGGCGCCGAGCATGGAGGATCCTGGATGGTGATACAAGTCCAGTACAAAACCTATTGAAGACCCAAAATCCAAAGAGGAGAGGGTCCTGACCCATCCCTTACCCCGGGCCACTCCTCGTATATGACAGCATAATTTGAGCAGACGGTTATTTATATTATTATTACCTATTTAACAGCTATTTATTATTTAGCTATTGGCTGTTATTTAGCTTATTTAGCTATTCATTATCATTATTAGGTGCTACCCAGACCCAGGTGCCAGCTTTTCCTGGAAATATTTCGTTTATTTAAAAACACACATCATATCACGTGCTTCTGAGACCAACTCCAATCCGGTAGACACATGCTTCCTCTGTATGTGGCAGGAAACGGGATAACGGGAACCATGAGCTGGGATGGATTGGGACGGGATGGAATGGACTGGGACGGGATGGAATGGACTGGGACGGGATGGAATGGGCTGGGACGGGATGGAACGACGCTTCCAGTCTTCACTGGGGACGGGACGGAACGAGACAAGTGGTTCTAAACGAGAGGAAACCGGACGAGACCACCAATCGGATGCGTTTTTCAGATGGCATGGGACGAGGCAGAATTCGACTCAGCTGGGCGGAACGGGACTAGGCAGACTTGACTTGGACAGAAAGGAATGCTTGCTGAAATGTTGTTCATGCTGACAGTTAACTTGTGCAGATATTTGTATTGTGGTCAGAAGCCGATGACGAACGGAGTGTTATAAGTGTCGTCACTGTTAAATTGATTGTTTGTGAACATTCTCAGTGTAGACATATGTAGCTGCCATATGCTGGGACAAACCAAAACATTCTGAAAATACAAATGACAAGTATGAAATCCCTTTCAGGTGTGTTTCAAACATCTGAAAGGCTGCACCTAACGAAACGAATCTATGTCCTAATCTCTCGCTATCTAGGAGTCACTATTTTGAGGTCGATGTCATTAACAACACCCAGTTAGAACGGTAACATCTTCGTCAGAATACAAAACAACTAGGTACTCAGCATCGATCACCGGTGAGATAATGACAATCACATCTCGGCTTTCCAGCATCTGTGTCATTATCGCCGGCATCGCCCCTCATTATCGCCCGCAGTATCACCTCCCGCGGCCACCTGCGCTCGACTGCGCAGAGGCGGCTCCAGGACAGCACTGACGGAAGGGCAGGTCTGCCGATTGATTAAGATCGACAAGATGTTCAAAGTCTACTTCGTGCAGAAAGTGATATAGTGGGTGAAGATACCTTTTCGAATCCCCTGTTCGAAATTATTGCATCGCCTCTGCGTCTGAGCCGAGTCGAGACGGTTGCCTCCCTCGCCTTCTGCCGTAACTTGCTACACTTTCCCACGCTCTTCGCTAACGGGCTTACCAATGTGCACCTGTTCCGCGCAAGGGCGCGTCAAGGCACGTGCACAAGCGGGGTACCCGCCCATCAACCGGAATCGTTGCAGGAGTGTGGTGGTTTTCTCTCAGGCATTGGGGCGGCGGGAGGCCTGGCGGTAGAGATGATGCTTGTCATCTGGTCTTGGTGCGTCCCTGGTTCGGGACCAGGTGTTTTACACGGTACAGTGGCCCCGGAGACTACCAGCGCCGCTCCTCCAGATATGCACCGCCACAAGAGACGAGGGATAACGACTCAGCAAACAAGAACTGCGGCAGCGCAGGGGCGGCTGCAGCCAATCCTGATAGGGGACCAACAGTATCATTGCTATTTTTTCCCCATATGTTTCGATCTATTTTCCGGCATGTAATTTAATGGGATGAACGAGTGAAGTTGCCTACTCGGCTCTTATCATACATTGCTCCTTCAAAGCGGCGTCAATGCAAGAATAGGGGTGGAGCACGCCGTTTCTCGGCTTAAGAATGCGGCTGATTTGCTCTAATTGGCACAGCTGCTGCCATCTTCATTAAAGTGGCAAACGGTTTCTGGGCTTTGACCCGCCTTTCGAACTTCCAGCCTCTGGGCGGACAGGCCACCACTCCAAACCTTCGTATGTCCGTCTCGGACAGGTCAGGCGCGAACCAGCGCGATGGATAGTTTCTTTATTTGGCCAGTGTTTAGAGATTGATGCGCTGATTAGGTGGGTGGGATCCCTATTCATTATCATCCGTCCACGTCACAGCTCCGAAGCCACCGAAATACAGCAGCAAGTTCGGACAGAAACTCTTTCCAAACTCATAAAAAAACTGAAGAAAACGTAAGAAAAAGACAAAAAAACAAAGTGCACTATGTCCAGTTTGTGATCGGGATGACTTCAACTTTACTGGTTCTATAATGGTGCCAGCTCCAGTTCCTAATGTAGAAAAAACGTTAACGCTAAATTTTATCCTCAAATCACGATTGAGTGTGTGCTAACTTGCTGATTACTTTGGCACTACTCGCCCCTCCCGCGCCAGCTCCCGAGTTCGCAGTTCTTGCGGGAGCGCTCAATGGACAGGCGGAGCGCGCGCGGACGCCTGACGACAGCAGGGGTAGCTGACCTGAACTTTAACCGGCGCCGAAAGCACTAATGAGACGGGTACTAATACCCGCACAACAGGTGGAAGGCAGAGGGAATCGGGGGCGTACGCGTGTGAAGATACTTCAAAGTGAAACACCAATGAACAGTGACTGCACTGATATAAATTTGGTTCCTGTCTTAATTTATGCCGCGAAGTGAAAAAGGGACAGGATTTCGTGCTGGGAAATGCAATATTTGATAAGAAAAAATAAGGTAATAGTGGACATTACGTTATGTTTGTCTATGATATTCATGGACAGCCTAATATAGACTCCTCCCAATCATCTTGGCCCCGCCCATTTGTCCATGGACTTACTAAAAATCCGGCAAAGAAGTCCACAATTGTACGAAAAAATGCCTAGCTACTGGTGTGATACAACCAAATTTTAAGGCCATAATTATACACATCATGAGCCTGTTAGCAAAGGTCCCTACACCCGTTACTCTAGGTTTCCTAGTATTAATGTGAGATGCCAAAGTGTGAGTGTCCATATTATTCCGACGAGTTCTCTCGTCCACAAATATACCCAATTCGGGAATGGGTGTGTGCCTGAGTTATGATTTTAAGAAGCTGAGAAACCCGGGAAATTAATTATATTCACTCAACCAGCTTTGTACCCCAGCTGTCCTCTGGCACACTGAGGAGGATTTGTTCCCAATTTCGTATGCAGTTTCGGAAAAATCGAGCCTAAGCGCTTGAGCAGTGAATATTTATTGTGCATGTCACTAGTTGCCATGGGGACCCCGACACCCTCACTGCCACCTGTAGTGCGGCAACAGGCTCATGGGCGCGGAGGTCTCACCACCTCAGAGACTGACTGGGTTTCTGATAACATGGTAACTTACGGGCGCTGAAAAGCCTGATGATGCTACCTAGATCTACCGAGCTAAATGGTCTTCTCTCTCTCTCTCTCTCTCTCTCTCTCTCTCTCTCTCTCTCTCTCTCTCTCTCTCTCTCTCTCTCTCTGAAGACAACAGCAGTACCAATAGGACCCGTTTCCATGGGTCGTACCCCTTTAACTTTCTTACTGTTATCCACACAGCGCAGGAAAATCGTGACAGTGCTCCGTCCACCGGTGCCCCCCTCCCTGAGTGCGCACCGCCTGGGACCGAAGGCGCCCCTCTGGAAGGAAAAGGCCCCTCCCGAAAATATTGCACACCCGGTCGAAAATGGAATCCGCCGTCCCTGTCGACAGCTTAATTTGGTCAGACATTAAACGGTACACATTCCCTTCGCTGTTTCACAGTTAGAGCCTATCTGACATGGAAAAAGCCCTTTTGAATCTTTGTTCATTTACTTCGCAGTGAGAACATCTCCTTATATAAAAATCAATGATTGGTTTAATATAAGAGTTATGTCGTTGAGCATTAAGACATGGAACAAACCCAAATAGCTAGACTAGGCCTAAATTTCACTTGCTGCACTCTCACAGGGAATCACGAAAAAAATATCGTCGATAGCAAAGGAAGGCATCTGAAGAATATGACCTAATAGTAAATATATCACCAGTCTGAGGATGGTACATTTGCACAGATTATACCCCACAAAAGTCAAGCAGTGGCACACTTTCCTTATTTCCAACGCCGAGCGTATCAGCCAGGTCACCTGTCTAATGCGGGGGCTATTAGTCACGATAGCACATGCGTCACGGCCACGACGTCAGCCGAGTCGGCTTTAAAGACCTCTGTGCGGGAGCGCGGGGGGGTGGGGGGTTGGGAAAGGGGGCCAGATCGATGGCCTTTGTGTCAACCCCATTGGTGAAACATGGTTTCGGTCAGTAACGGTGGAGAGTTCAGATTTCGGGGGAGGCACCATGGACTTCTCAATCCATTTCTTTCTAGTGAACACCTTGGGATAAGTGTTAAAATTCATCATTTAGGAGGGCACGGTGCCCTGGTGTTTCCCTAGTTCCGCAACCTATGGTTCAGCTCTTTCTTTGCCCTGGACTATACGCTTCGCAACAATTTACAGGGAATGTGTTTTGCTTAATCATAAGCGGGCTTATATTGGGTTAGAACAGTGGAAGATACAAGGGGCGCTAGAGCCCCCTCCCGCTCTCATCCCAAAACTCAGAGTACCTATAGTAAATTCATATCCGGAGGCTGTTTCCCAGGCAATAGCGGGGAGACTTGAGCTCCCTAGCCCCCCCCGCCAATATTGTCCTGGATTCGCCACTAAAAGACAAGATTATTCTAATATTTTGAATCCTTATTGTCATATAGGCAATACGCCTATAAGGTATTGCAATGCAGATGCCATCGGGAGGGATTTCTTGTATTGAAAACCATGCTGAATATCTCTGAGATGTATTCATATCCTGAGCGTGAGTGGCAGCTTAAATCATTACAGTCGGATCATTAATCTGTCAATGTAACGATTGGACCTATCCCCTAAAGCGATACTCTTAAATGGTGATGAAATGCGTGATAGGTCTAAGATTTTTTGGATGGCGATGATCTAAGATTGAAATACCACATTTACCTTCAACACACATATGTAACCACTGCCCTTTTAAATAGGTAGACAGGGGTGCCCTTCCAGACCCATGCGGTCGTAAACCAATTTTGTCGAATTGCATGCACAAAGACCAGTGTTAGTTTCATTATGTTAGTTGACTGCACCACTCCCCTATTGTTTTTTATTTGCTTGATGCCTAAACCTAAGTTAGGTAGTTTTTCTCGTCGTAGCCATTTCAAAGGTGTAGGAGAACTAGTTGCCATCGATGGGGCCATGACGAAAGTCATGTTAGACTATTAGTGGGAGAGATAAAGGCCTAAATAGGTTATAAGGTCATGAAAATGCCTCAGTGAAGAGAATAAAGACACTGTGCTGAAAGCCATGAAAGAAAGAAAAGGGAGGTAGGTCTGGAAAGGCAAGAAGAGAGACTGAATTATTAAGATCCTTTCATTAACATATTATGTCATGAAGCATGGGACTAATATCTCCTAGTCAAATATATAAAGATGAAGAGTGATTAAGCATTATTTCTTATTTTACTCCTATAGATTTTCCTCCTCAGATAGATTTCTTGAAAAAGCAGTCTCTAACCTGTTTTTTAAGCTCGTTTTATTCAATGAGACTTCATTGAATTTAGGAAATAAAGGACAAATAACGTCATTCTATATCCTTGACTCATGAATCGAAAATGTTAACTTTCCATATACTGTTGAAGCAAGTACTTGAAAATGTTTAGCTGGCCTAGTGCTGTTCGATATATGCAGCTCCAAGAGAGATGCACCAGCAATTGACAAAGCGCTATCAAGAAATTCCGAAAGGATAACTATAAACTGCTCTTTTGCGATATCTGGAAGCTTTACTAAACTCGATGTAATGAAAAGTTGGTTAGTTGGATGAAAATATGGGTTTAGTAATAATCCTAACTGCTTATTTTTATAATTCAAAGATTCGTTCAAGTTTAGAGGAATAATTGGACCCCCACATAATGGCGCAGTAATTTAGATGCGGGAAGAACTAATGAGTTGAATAAGCGTGAAAGGTTCCTGGATGAAAGAAATAATTTTGTCCTGCTTGTCATACCTCAACATTGTCAGTTCTTCTAGCCTTTCCGTATTATGCTGTCTTCTCATCTGACTTGTATGTGCGCTTAATGCACATTTTTGGTGCACCGGCCTGTTCTGGCACTCCGAGTTGAGTGTTTTGAAGCGTGTACCAGTATTTTTCATCTCCAAGTCTTACTTTTGACTCCAGCCCATTTTTTAAACTGTTTCAAGCGCGGCCGAGTGTTAAGCATCTAGGTTAGCCTCTAGAGGCTTTCAGGCGAAGATTTAGCATCTGCGATCTCTTCCGTCATCTTTGAATAGTTTCTCTTTAGGCTCATGGCAACTGATCCAAATAATTTTGGTGGCATATTGCGCTCAGTCAGCAGGCTTTCCGATTCCTTACTCAATATAAGTCGACCAAGAAAATGTTTAACTCTGAGCCATAAGAAGTTTCTGCAAGTGCCATAGCTCAGCCGTTGGAAATAAGCTGCTGCTCGTGTCCTGTACGCCATTACCGGATCAGAATAGCTCGAAGTCAGTGGAGGATACAAGGGGAGAATGGAGAGCTCAAGCCCCCCCCCCGAAATTCCCTATAGTTAATACATAGGCGGAGGCTGATCCGAGGCAATGGTGGGGGAGGCTCGAGGTCCCTAGGTGCTCCAAATTAAGTCCTGGATCCGGTACTGCTTTCAGTTATGGATTCAATAAGTGTTTAATTCGTTGCAGGGACTCTCCCACCACCCACTGAATGGTCGACAAGAGAACACAAACTGCTGTCCTAGTTTTGGAATGTCCCCGTCCTCACATATATCGTTAGCTCTTGTTTTAACCAACACGACGTTTTAACAGTGTTCATATCAAGTCACCGATGGCACGCTGCGAGTGTGAACACATGCATTTCTGCACATTTATCTTCGCTTTCTGAAAATCGTTTTCTTATCCAATCACAAGCCAACACAAGACAATATTTGCTTTTGACTGTTTTATACCATTTGTTGAGGACAGCAGCCTTCAAGAGATCACAGAGCCGGCCCTCGTGCCAAAGTTGGAGTTGAACCCGATTTTCAGCTTTCCATGGCTAAGAGTACGATCTTCCCTCAACAAGTTGAAACATAGTAAAACTGAACACCAGCGAAACTTGATTAATTTTTTTTGCTGCAGGTGTGTTTAATACAACAGCGGTGTGCTTTCTCCTCTGGCTGCTAAACGGCGTCAATAACGTGACGGTGGAAAGATAATATTTATCAGTGGATCTGCTTCGCCAAATAGGGCTCTTAGGCCCTTGTCAATGCAGCTAAAAGTTAACAGAAAGAAAACAGGCAAACAAATTTAATTATTCAATCGCACAAATCATAAACTATTCCTGGAACTATTTGTGAACATCCCGTGCCGTGCCTCATCTGTTGTGCCGTCGCGTGGCAAACAAGTTTCCTGGATGACTTCTACTTGATAGCTTGTTGACGAAAGCTTTCTTTCTTGTCGTCACCACTCACTTGCTCCAATTTCAAGAGGGTTTTATTTGTCACAGCACACCTGAGGGTCTGACCCCATGAGCACACTATCTGCATTGGCTTATCAGTGGATGAAATGGTGTGCAATCTGTGGCAATTGTTCGGAGCAGCAAACATAGGCGGAGCCAGTAGTTCCTATCGGGGGCAGGGGCATATCTGGTCGCGGAAGCGCCACTTCTGGGTGTCAAAAACCTATCAGGTGGGGGCACCAAATCCTATCGCGAGCTGCCAGCATCCTAGGAGGAGGGAGGGGGGAGAAGCGCCATTTCTGGATTTCGGGGGAGCGCCCTGGACATTTCAGGTGGAGCTATGATCATTTCAAGGGCGCCGAGGGTCGATGGGGAAAGTGTCCCAAATTTGCCACCCCTGGATCTCCCTATGCCTCCATAAGTCATGGGCCAAAACATCGCTAGCGACATACTTAATGTCATCAGTTGGTGGTTGCAACGGTGCTTACGTATCACTCGAATCTGTTGGTGCATTTGAAAAAGCTTAAGCTGTAGACACACAAGCAGACAAGCTCCTTTGGTCCATCCAGACAGGCTGCGTTGGTGATTCTGCCCTTTCTGACTTTTTTGTGACTCACGTTATAGCAGGTTAGCCCAAATAATCGTTCCCTTTGAGCATTTACTTCTCACAGCACAGTATTTGCACTGCAGCCCTTTACACTATTTCAGATAATGTATAAATAATGAATAGGACCACCCACCTGATTTTCTCCACATTCTAGTGCAGTTTCACACCTAGGATCCAAAAATTTGATCCACGAAATATCATTGCGATCGTAAAACTTACCCATAAATTTGATATAATTTTTATATATATATATATATATTTATATATATATATATATATATATATATATATATATATATATTAACTATTTTTGCTACAAACAAAAACTCACCACTTATGATGGTTTCAACGAGAAAATTTGGAGAATCCAGCATGCTATATTTTCTTTTCATCGTGTCTGTAAGAAATAATCGATAAAAGGATGTCATCAGCTAAACATTCAAGCCAATAGCAGGCGCCCCTCATTACTCTGTTCTATTGGTGAAACAGAAACGGGTTCTGTGGAAACTGACAATGGAAGGTTTTGCTAAAGAATATCGCTGGCAAACAATGGAAATAAATATCTGAAAGATGCTCGCTTAAAAGCATGTAACCATCATAAAGCCCTCGCCCCGGTGGCGGATGTTAGAACACCGCCTCGGGTTTTTCCAGCGGGACGAAATAACGGCGGCGCTTTGCGCCGCCGTACTTTGTAACACTTCTCCTTGATCAAATTTCGCAGCTTTTTCCAAAAATTTAAGGGTGAGTCATCTCAGGTCAGGTCACTATTACAGGTCAAGTGACATCACCTCAAAAGAGAGAGAGAGAGAGAGAGAGAGAGAGAGAGAGAGAGAGAGAGAGAGAGAGAGAGAGATAATTGAAGACGTTGAGGACAAGAAGTGCTTGTGACGACTGAGAGCGCGCAATACATTTCTTCATTTTTGAAAGGAAGTTCAGCATTCATTGTTTGAGCATTGCCCCATTATATCGTGTACTCCTTGTCTATTGACAACCATTTCGCCCTAGGTTGTTGAGTTTTTGGCCCGGCTCTGTGCGTCCCCCTTCAGTGCTGCGGCATGCCGCAATTTCCCTCCGGCGTATTTACCGTCGTAGTGGATACTGTGTGGGCAACTACCTGCGCCGTCCCTGGTTGTGACAAACTGCTCTAATCAACCTTTTTGTTGTTTCGTGGTGTGTTCGTGGCCTTAGACTTTGTGACTTGCTCGCGAAAATAACTTTTATATAAAAAATACGGCTGCCGAGTGTTTCATGTTTTCTGATGCATCAGTAGAATCAGAAGCCATTAGTTCGATACATAGCGTCACATCCATGCCAATGTCACCATTCCTAGTGCTATTAGCGATGTATTCTGTGGATGTGAGCACTAAGATGAGTAAGATGTAACAATGGGAACATTGGTGGATATAGAGAGAAACTTTTGGTGGGGGGCAAAATCAACGTTTTGAGGGGCTAAATTGAGACGAAACCGCGAAAACATTGTACTTGTAAAGAAAACGGTCCAAAATTTGATTCTTTACGGGGGCTAAAAGATACTATTTCCGGTTTTGGTGGGGGCCACGATTCCCTGCCCCCTCCCCCTGGATCTGCCAGTGAATGGGAGCATACTTTTACATGTATTAGTCATACGAAGATCCAGGATTGCCGATCAGGAGGGGCACTTTCCCGGGGGCGCCATCCGGACCAGGGGGCGCCACTTTTGACCGGTAAAACCTATTAGGTGGGCGCCACATCCTATCGGTGGGCGCTGATTTTTGCATCCTGGGGAGGGGGAGTGGGAAGCGACATTTCAGGGGGGTGCCATCGACCTTTCAGGGGGGCGCCGTGACCATTTCAGAGGGCGCCGAGGACCGATGGGGGTGGGAGGGCACGTGCCCCCCTTTGCCCCCCTGGATCCGCCTATGGTATTAGTGTAAGGATGGTTTCGAGATTGAATGTAACGTACGGGCGTTGAGTTCGTCTTCTTGTTGAATATCCTATGGCTCTTACCAGTGGCAGATATTAGAGGGGCTAGGGGGGCTCAAGCCTACCTCCCCCCACGAATTGTCAGAGTGCCTAAAGTTAATGTATAGCTGGAGGCTGTTACGAGGCAATGGTGGGAGGGGGGGTTCGGGCCCACTAGCATCCCTCCCCCAAATGAAGTCCTGGATCCGCCGTTGGCTCTAATTACACGTGGGTCCAGGATTGTAGAGCGGATGAGGGGGTGCATGGTCGGGATAGCACCACTCTTGGACAGCAAAACTTATCAGGTGGACGCCAAACCCTACCGTGGGGCGCCGATCTTCGCATTCAGGGAGCGAGGGGAGTGGAAGCGACGCTTCAGGGAAGCGCCATGACCATTTCAGGGGGCACCAAAGGTTGATAGGGGAAAGTCCCCTTCCCCCTGGTTCCGCCTATCGCACTTACGTTAAAGTATAGATGTTGAGAAAAGCGTATATCATCACTCTTTCAATTTGTCAACAAAGACAACAGTTCAACTTTGTATTTAACAATCTAAAACTATATCTTATCCATCAAACGAGGAACTGAACGAACATACTCTGGCAAGCCAATGAACAAGCATGCACAATTGTTTAAAAAGGCTCGCATACACCAAAACACTGTAACTCGACAACGCTCAGAACTTTGACGGCAGATCATTTACCGTGATAGGGACGATGTCAAAGACCTTATCATACAGCGCAACAATTCACTGTTAAATCGCTCAACGACTAGACCAATGAATTTCATGAGAGAGACGCAGATGACTGTTGTACATATAGCAATAGTTCCAGATTCGTGAAAGAGAAACATATTCTGGTACTCAAGTGCAAAGCAATCATGATCTACTGAGATAGCGAGGCTAATAGTAACGCTATCTTCATTGTGTGTCTGGGTCTTCCAGGAAGGAAGACGCCGGCGCAACACTTAACAAATACATATGTACAGGCTGGTCTTAATCATGATGCTTTGACATCGGCCGCACCAACCATATCACACAGCCATCGGTTCATCTTCAACATCCACATCCACTCACGAAGCTACCGCAACATCACGGAAAACTCCGTGCAACATTGCAAATCCCCACTCAGGCTAATCCCTGCTCGACTCAGTGTCAAGGTGTATGTTTCACACATTATTGAGCTACTTTGGGCTGGCAGGCATCAATCAGAGCAGTCGCCGAACGGTGGCCCCGAGGGCGGCCCCCAGGCAGAGAGAGGCCGCAAGAGTCGGCAGCGCCAGGGGGTTCGGGGCAGAGGTCACAGCAGGCGTCTGCCGGCACAAAGTTCACAGGTTACCGCACACACAGGGGTCGCGTGCCTTGGCGTAAACTGAGGAATGACTGTAGGGAAAATAACCATCAGAAATGTGCGAAATGTGGAACTTCCAACAATAAAAATAGCCCGTCCACAGTGAAAGCAGTCGCTGCACCCGTGCTATGACCCATTTTGTGTCAAGCGCTTGTCTCATTGCTGACTGAACATTTTCACCCTGCTTAGCGAGTATGCAAAGACGAGCACCAGTCCCACACTAACACGCGAGGTATTTAAATATAAATCCAGATAGCATGGGCAGTGGGTACTTGATATTCTGAGCAAAGCCGTAGAAACACGCGTGAGAAATCTATCTAGGACTTGATTGTGGAGACAATAATATTCAGGGTTGATACTTGTTAGCAAAACCAGTTAAATGATCTAACCCGGGATGACAAGGTGAGGCTAGCCCACTGCGGGATCCACTCCACCCCCCCCCCATCCAAGAAACCGGTGTAGATTCTCCACTGGGCTAGCCTACTCCCTCATCGATTGCACAACATGAAGAGATTGCGCAACAGCGAATTAGCATAGTGACAACACGCATTGCGTGACGTGACTCTGGGTCAGTGACCTCGGTGTAGTGACGTGTTGAGGCAGTGCCGGGGGATTCCCCTCACCTGTGACGGCGTATTGGCGGACAGAGACCCCGAGGTCACACCCACGTCAAGAGCTGCCGCGATATCCGCCAGTTCAGCAGCCACCGTCGCCTCTGTCTCTTTCTGCCGTTCTTCCTCATCATCCTCCTCCTCTTCCTCAGCGTCCTCAGTTTCGTCGGCAGAGGAACTTCTGAGGCGGGCGGAAGAAACGAGCGCCTGAGGTGTCTCAGAGGGGGTCGCTGACCTCTCGGCGAGTTCACAGTCGCTGTCGACTTCCATTCGCTGCGCAAGCCTCCTCACGGCTCGGATTCGATCCAGCCTAGTCTGGAGCTGTTCACTGCTGACGTTTTCGACCTGTGCTGACCCGTGCAGGTCACTTCCGTCTGACCTCGGCAGGTGAGAGGTCACCAGGTCAGGAGCGGGGCCGTGTCGGCGCTGCCGGGCAGCCTGCGCCAATTCAGCCTCAGTCACCGACGTGCCTGAAACACACACCGAGTGGTCAAGGCCGCCAGCCGCGTGTTTACTCAGAACACGGCGACAAAGAGGTGGGGATGGGGTGTGGGCGGAGTCAGACCGCGCGGCGACCTTGAAGTGGACAGCAGCGTCCTGTCGTGGGTCATCGACTCGGAGCGTGACGCAACCACTGCCGCGAGGGGGCGGAGGAGGCGCGGAAACGTACCAGTCGCATGGAACCTCAGAGATGCAAGGTGTGCAGCTGCCCGTACCCAGGGGCGTAGCCAAGAGATGGGCAGCCCCCCCGTGAGCAGCACAAGAGGCCCAATTTCTGTCAGCTTATGCCTCCTTACCCAGAAGAGACACAAGGAAGCCCTATTTGCCGCCCTAGGGGGCCCACCCTGAAATGTGGAGTTGCGCTACGCCATCGCACTGGTTCAGAGCCCCGATTGCTGCACGGCCCCCTATGGTAAATGTGTGCTGCCTCACGACCTGTGCAAATAAACCCTGGTAGCCGTTGCTAGGATGTCTCTCTGCAATGTCCGCTGTGATCAAGTTCATCCGCCTGTGTGATCTTGTACCGTTACGCCATTGTCACGCCAGATAAGAATCAGGACAGTTAGGATTTTGCGGCATTTAGCTGTTGCCGGGAATTAGCCGTCAGCATGATGCGATGCCATTTAGTGCATGCGAGTAGGGCGCTGCTAGGACAAGGGCTTCCCACCGGTGTCTTTCGATGTGCTTGAATTACGATGTGACACGTCATTCCCCCCATCAAATTATAAAAAAACAACGCTGAACCCAGCAATCCCACTAAACACGTAAATATGTGCCCCGGTAAGAAGGTGATAGCAGCATCCCTTTTTCTGCAGGAATAGGTACGTCTATGTCACATTGGTGACGTATTTGACTCTCTTTTCGTTACACAAACATAGCGCCAGAGCGGAGCGCATGGTACACCGAATGTTTATGTTTCAGGTTACAGCACAAACCTCACGAAAAAGTGTTGCAGAGATTTACATTAAATCTCCAGCTGCTAAGACCTCGACAGAGTCTATGTTCGTTTTGACGGCATGCTGGGATACCAACAGTGTGGTAGCAGGTTTGGTCATTACACAGATACCCAAAAATCTGACAATAAGTTTGCATTCACGTACAATCCAATTTCATCAGCAATAATGCTAGGTTCAGTGCGCATGATCATGCCACGAGCTGTCAACGACAAAGGTTCATTCACAAAAGGGACAGGAAAATCAGCGCCGCAAGCCTAAGAACACCCGGTATACTAGAGCTGACTGCGAGCAGCGGGAGGGAAATGAAGAGGGAATCTGCCGCTGGCTCCGAAGCGAAACGCTTCTTACCAAGGTATGCACAGGACAATCGCCAACGAGGGCCGTGAGGGGCCCGGCCCCTCCACCCACTCTTGGAAGGTGTGGGGATGGGCCCCCGGCCCCCACTTTTGGCCAGAAATACCATAGCGAATGCTGAATTTATGCTAACATAGGGGTTTCAAGGGTTTCACCATTGACCTCCCCCCTTTGGCTCTGCCTCCCACTCAAAATCCGTGGCGACCCCCTTGGGTATGCACATACACTCGGTCGATGTAGCCTAAAGGTTTTTGTTTGCAAGTACATTTTCTGTGGAGATAAGAACTATATACCTATTGTTCGAATGAATTGTTTGACATTTTTAAGTGAGCTATAAAACAACACAAACACGGTAAGTTTTGGAAATGTAGCCTACCCATATGCGTCGGAAAGGGGGGCTGGGGGCCCTGCCCCTCCCCAAAATTAAAAAATCCTGATCTCCATTAAAATGGGGAAATACCGGATATTTGTATAACCAGCCGCTGCGGAAGGCAACCAGGAGCCCAAATTCCAATAGTTTTTGGTCCTAACGAGGAAAGCTTGTTGTCAGCATCAGGTCAAAGTTTGGCTGGCCCCCTCACTTGCTGGTAGCGACGCTTATGGGCCTACCTATTCTTTTCTACTCGACACACATAGGCGTAGGAACGTCCAGAATATTGGGGGACCAGCAGGCATTTTGAAGTCATTTCTTTCCAGTCAACGCCATAGGGTTAATGGTTAAGAATCATGAATATTGGGGGAGGGGGGCATGGCATCCCTGGCCCACCCCGTTCCTACGCCTATGTCGACACATTTCAAATTATGTCCCGCTGGTACGGTTTTGGTTCCTTATAAATACTTTATAATCTCTGTTGGTATCAAGATTACTACAGAAAAGACGAAGAAACTGAGATTAGGTTGGCATTTACACAGTAAGTTAACAAAGATTTTTGACTTTGTAGGTATCCTTAAGAAAGAATTCTTCTAAAATTCTGAAACCTCATTCAGTCTCATATCTTGTTCCACGCCTTGTATGTTGTATAGAAAGCCTACCGTCATAGGTATTATCTACCGGCCCATCAGTGACTCATGATCCGTTACCCCCCCCACCCCTTACCCAGCCCCCCGGACCGGTAACAGGTTGGCGACGGGCGGGCCCACGTGCTCCCTTCCGCGGTGCTCCCCGCCTGAACCTGTTCCTGGGCGGAGCGACTCGCCGAGTCCACACACCAGGCAATGTTGCAACATTGCAGACCATCTGGACCGTTCCAGAAACTGGCCACTGTCTGGATGTGGGCCAGGTGGGAGTCCCGGATGTCCGAACATCCGGGACTTTGATCCACCTCGGTGGACAGGTTGTAACACGCTCGTGGGCGGCTCTGCGGTACATCGGCCGGTGCAAGAATCAAGACGTTGGTGTTGGGCGAAGTCGCAAAAACAGAAGAGGAAATCAGTAGCTTAGCATTGCTGATGCGTCCCACGGCGGTGAACGTTGTTTGTGCTAAGGAATTTTTTCACTTTTCATAACCGGTTCAAGTGACACCAGGGCAGATCAGCGCATCTATTTGCCTGACTTGCAGCAATAAGACATTGACTATTCTATATATACAACCCAGTGACTGTTTCGGCACAAAACGTTTCAAATATCCATTATGTTATAACCAAACAAACAAACACACACGGTGACAAACGCGCCCCGTCAATGCGTTACGGCTTCTTCAGCTATTCCCGCCGTCGGGTCAGCTGCACTCACCTGCATCGACGACCTCTGGCGGCGGGGGCGGGTGCCAGTGCTGAAGCACACGTCGCACTAGTTCGCACCTCAGGAGCTGCGGCACCACCCTCAGGAGCCGCGAGCGCTCCTGCTCCTGGGGGCTGATCGGCACAGCGCCGATCAGCGATAGAATCAGCATCTGCTCCATCCTCTCCAGCTTCGGTCATCGCACGCCGGTGTCCTAGATAGCACTCTGCTGTCTTCAGTTGCACGGTCGGCACTTAACCGTGTTGCACGGAGGCACGTGGCAGCAACAATAAGACGCGCGCCGCAGCTCAATGTCCGCGCGCGATCTCCGCGATAGCCGGTGCCCGTGCAGCCAATCAGAGCCCAGTTCAGGAGTGACGTCATAGCTATGACGACTGGTGACGAGGCACTAGACGGCACTCATGGCGCTTGAGAAATGCCTGTCTGAGCTCACTTTGTGACACGTGGATAAACAAATCAAATAGTCCCAGTCTATTTGATTTGAAGAGAGAAAATTAACCCGCGCCCCCCGGTCGCGCCACCCCACCGGGGGCCATCGATCCCTCTAACGAAAATATGGGGAGCGCAACTGAAGTGCAAAGCTCGCGTGAATTAGTAGAAACACGCAGTTGTGCTCAGGTCAATGTTTGACCAAGTCAATAGGTAGATCGGCTATTATCAATATGAATGATAAAATTTGTTTATCGGTAGTCTTTATACTTCAGTTAATAAAGAATGTTAACTTCAACGTCCAGCCCTCACCTCTTAGCCTAATCTGCAATTGTTTTGCTGCCTCTATAGGTAGGCTTAACACCTATAAGCTGTTCAGTAAACTAATCGACAGTTGGCATCGTATTCGTTTGATTTCGTAGACGTTACTGTCTGTCTGCAGTTCACCATTTTACTTTTCTTGAACTTGAACTTCGTACTCCTAATAATTCCGGGCTGCGGGTACATTTCTTAAATATGTTCTGTTCCTTTAATTTTTTTCAAATCATGTAGTTCAACGGATCTTAATGCATTTTATTACGTATACCAATGTCACTGATATCCATGTTCCGTATTCGATATTTTTGTTTGCATTTTCTTCAAAGTATAGAGTGCAGTTCAAGTGTCCGTGCAGAAAGACGAAAATTCGAGTGTAAGCCAGACAAGATACATTTATTTGATTAGTCAGTCACGTGTTCAAAATTCCAGACACTACCAAAACGCTCAAAACCTAAAAAAAGTGTAAATTTTTAACTTGGCACAAATCACGAAATACTAGTTCTGCACTCTGATCATATTCCGGATTGATAGGAGACTTAACACGCGCCCCGCTGGTGTCCCTTGCATGACGCGCCCCGCTGGGGGGAAGCGTTCCCCCTCCGTATCTCGTTCCCGACGAAAGCTAAAAGAAGATTACGGGCGGTGTTCGAAAGCTCTTGACAAGGCGAAGAGAATTTATAAGAATAATTTTTTATGTCAGGTCAATATTGAGGTCAGCATAGGCCAAAGAAGGTTCCGTAGTCTTACAGCAGAGCAGTGTACGTTTCTCTCTCTAGATCTGCCCTCAGGGGAGCTAGAGCAAACATTTATGCATCATTGGATTCCTCTCATCGCGGAGGATCGAATGATGTATAATATGACCTTGCTAGGTCAAATAGTGAAAATGGCCTGACCTCGAGCTAGGTCAGGGTCACAGAGTCACCTTATATTGTCATGTTGCATATCAATATAAGCACAATGCAAGCAAAATGGGAGCTTTATCTCAATTCAGTGAGAAGTTATTGGCAAAACAATTACTCTATGCTCCCGTGACCTGGCATGACCTTTGAGAGGTCAAATTGTCAAAAACTCAACTTTATGGCCAAGATCGTGGTAAGAATTGACGGCTTAAGGATTTTCAGCTTTATCTATCCAGTATTTACTGAAAACGAGCCCATTCTATTTTTCACTATAGACGTAGAGGTGACCGAAAAATTGACCCCACCTTAGGTCAACAATATCAGAATTCAGAGAGAGCAGACTTGTAGACCCTAATGACCTTATCATATTATGGAAGTTTCAAACTGATCGGTTCGCTGATGTTCCCTGGGCGCCGCTTCAAACTCGTTATTTTAGGTTTTGAGGTCGGGTCACTTGACCTTGAGTAGCCCCTTTACCTGACAAGGCCTTAACTCAAAATTTGGTCAGATGTGTAAAATTGATCAGGGATAAGGTACTGCAAGTTTTGTTGTTCTGCGTCTCTTCGTTCTTGAGCTATTTGGGGAAAACCAGGAGGTGGGGGGAGGCGAATTTCGCCCCCCATCAGGGTGCGTGTTAACTGACTTTTTGTCGCTACATAGATGCACTATGAGCTTCCACTATTTAAGGCAATAATTCATATTCAAGGGTCATCAAAACAATTACTTCCTCTCCCCTCAGCCCTTCTCCTTTGTCAAGAAACAAAAAGTAAAGCTATTTTTTTCGGATTGTGAAAATCACCACTCATTGCAATGCAGCTTTTAAAGGTTCGCTGTGAGCGCTCTTTGCTCTGATTCATGCTTAGCTGTGTCCCGATTACCAACTGAAATTATAGATTTTTGTAACCTTCACCGTTCAAAAACAAGCGTTGCAAGGTTGAAAAAATATCGAACTTCGTGCAGCAAAACAGAAAATAATGAGGCCCGTATGCTTGCTAAGGAAAAAACGGAATGCAAAATTCTGAATTGCAAAAATGGCACCAAACAAGGCTTTACCGGAATTTTGAATCTGTGCATGTCACTATATCAGAAAGAAGAAACACCCAGGTAGGTGGTTGCCTCAATTATTATCGCATAAATTAAATCAGCGGGCATGGAGCAATGCAGCCCGTGTTCCCTTCTATTGGAAATATATTCCTATAGTATTTTGTCATCGTCCCTATAATTCGTCACATGGCTATTGATTAGTTTCGTTGCAGATGACCCTCTTTTTCCCTCAGTTACCATCGGGCTGGGCCCCGTTTCTCTTCACTCATCGGAAACCCGTCTCGACGCTCTTGATTTGAGCGAATCGGCCGCCGGCAAGCCTGTGCCGACTCCCACGCCGTCTCGCCTGTACCGAAAAAAACGGCCTTCGACGACGGAAGCGAAAGCTGATAGAGAGCAAAGTATGTCTAAAAGTGTATGTATAAAAATGGAACTCCATAAACATTTCCTCGTGCCCACTTTAAGACAATATCAATGTCATTCACAAAGTTCCACCGGATTTCTTGCAATGTAAGTGAACGCGTCTCCACCAATCAGCGGCCGCCATTCTACGGTAGCCGCAAGCCCGCTGGGCACAGAGGTGAGAAAGGTCACGCTGGCTTTAGCTAAAGCCGAGTTATACGCCGTCGGGGATGGGTCGCGAGGCGGTTTATGAAGCCTGCTTGCGTGGTGGTGAGGATGTCGATAGTGGTTTACGTGCCTGCTGTTGGACTGAGGGAGGGCGGGTATGACAAACATGATATGCACTAGTACAAACTTATATGGTTGAAGTGTTACTAACGTGTCTGGTATTGATAGCACTGGAAAAGCATGAGTCCATGAAATGAGTTCGGCAGGTATATATGCATGACCGGCAAAGTTACTGACTCTGATTTCGAGTGTTCAATTTTTGATGTTAGGAAGCATCAAGATGTTCAAAGCCTTCGATTTTTCGGCTGAAAAGAATTTTGTGGGCTGCTGTTTTTTTTGTTGCTTTTAATATAAGAGGCAGGGTCACGTGTTCCTTATTAGTAATCATGATTAGCCTTGATATTAGGATGCATAGATAACATCAGGCATAATCATATAAAAGGGCAATATTTTTTAGCGGGTTTCAAATGTTTGCGGCTTGCTCCCAGTTTCAAATGGCGGGCAGTCCTCATAACAGTCAGTCTGGTACATCCTGTAAAGCACACCTGAACATATTCACAATTCTAGGATAGGATAATTCTGGACTATATTCACAATACTCCCATGGACGCGTAGGAGCCGGGGAGGACAGGGGGACAATGGCCCCCGATTTTTTGTGGTGGGCTCCCGCAAAACATATAAAAAATATCAGCGACTGTAATATCAAACAAGGACCCCAAACTGGCTCGAAAGCTTGTCTGGCAAATCTCTTCAGCTGATCTGGGCCCCTGAGCTTGTTTGAGGCCCTATGAGTCAATTTGAGGCCCCTGAGCTGTTCAGGGGCCCCTGAACAGGACTCTGATGCCCTATGAGCTAAGTTGGGCCCCTGTGCTGAGCTGGGCTTCCCCGAAATGCTTTCGAGTGTCTGAACTGAGCTGGGTGCCGTGAGCTTGAATGGGCCCTTGGGTTATTCTGTGACCACATGTCAGCCTACCTGGGGCACCTGAACCGAGTTGGACCCCTAAAGCTTATCTGGGCTCTAAGCTAGTTCTTGGGCCCCTGTGCTGTCGGGCAGCTCCTGAGTTTTTCTGGGGTCCCTTTATATTTATAGGGCCTCTGACCTTAGCTTGGGTGCCATGAGCTCGAATGGGCCCCTTGAACTCTTCTAAGACCCTATATAAGCCGACCTGAGGCCCCCTAAGCTGAGCTGGCCCCCTAAGCTAATCTGGACGCTCCCTGTGCTTAACTGGGGTCCCAGAGCTGTTCTGGGGTCTCCTGAGCTGTTATTTGATGTCTCATTATGCTTGAAGCTTTCATTACTTCAAGACCTCTATTTTCGTGCGGGTTTATTCAAGCAATTTCAACAGAGGATTTATTCTGAAGTACTAGAGAAAATAGCTGCTCTTGATGACCCGACAGCAGCCATTATACGAAATCTCTGAATATTTTTGTTAATATTCATGACAATATATCGATGACCTTTGACCTTTGATCTTACGTGTAAAGTCATATCCCCTGACTATTAAAAGACCACCTGTCCAACATACCACACACCAATATTGGTTCAGATCAAACAAATACAAGCCACACAGCGAGCAACTGTCCATTTATAGACAATTCTCTATATTCTGGTTCCAATTGAACTGTTCTCTCTTCATAAAAAACAAGAGTTATATATTCCCGAGTGCTTGCAGATAAACCCCGAAAACTGGACCCAATCAAACTCCATCCCAGACTGCTCCCCAGCACAGAGCACGAATTCGGGCCGGCATTCCGGAGCCAACGCCGAGTATCAGCCGTGCCTTAGACCTCGATAGACGTGACGAAACCGGCTGACCTACACTGCAAAGTGAAGAAAAAACACTAGGGAGCAGTTCCATGATAAGAACGGCGGAAAAGAACGTAGGAAGTCATTCATGGAAATACTTCGTGTAGGCCGGTGTGCATGCGTGCCTTATTGACACAAAATGAACGATTTTAAAACTGTTCATAATTATAGGTCCTTGAGTTGGGGGTCCTCTCGAGGTGGGCCCCCTCCAAGGTGCCCCCTACTTTTCAAGCGGTTCCTACACCCCTGCCCCTGGAAATAGGTAGAACGCTGTAGCTGGTGAAGGAGGAGGAGTGTGGTACTTAAAAAAGAACAGACGCAAAATGTTGGCTCGTTTATTGCGAATAATCAGCAATATAATTAGTAATAATATCCTTCACTAAACTTATATTCAGTTTTATCCTCCATGCCAAAAATGAGTCTCTATGGAGTCTTCATCTAGAGTGTTGGCGTATAATATTAATTGTGAGCAGCGGATGTCCGACCAACTATATGATAGCTGTGGCTCATAGGCGGATCCTGGATTTCCGAACCGGAGGGGGACATAATTAGGAGACGCCATCTGGACCAGGCAGTGTCACTTTTGGGTGAGAAAACCTACAAGCAGGCGCCAAAACCTATGGCGGGGGCAACGATACGGTCGCATCCTGGGTGGAAGAAGGTGGAAAACGACCTTTCAGGGCTTGCGGAGCATTGATCGGGGAGGAGGTGGGGAAAGTGCCCCATCCCCCCCTTGGATTAGCCTATACCGTGATTGAACTATTTAAGCGTTTCCATACCAGCGTACGGAGCCAGTTCAGTTAATCAGGTTTGTTTCAGCAGCTTGGTGTAGGCCCTGCTGGAGTCAGAGCGGACCCGGTCCAAAAGGATTTTGTGAAACCGCCCCCTTACCACTGGTTTCCGTCATTTCACCAAAGGTGCATACGCACATTCAGCACATGGTGTCATACTTTCAGCACGTACTTCCATTGCAAGGTGCATACTTTTATGCAGGATATACCTACTTTCCATAGAACCTTGATTTTGAAGGCCATATAATTGAGAGCATGCTAATGAAGAAGACTAAGACATTAGGTTAACACATGTAGAGAATACCTCGCGTTTGCTCCTATCAAACTCTTGTTATGTCGACCTGGATCTGATGCACGGTTCCCCTGCCATAGACCTTACCGTGATCTATAAAACTATAAAATCACTATCGTCTCACCAGATTTAAATACAACCAGTTCTGGTGTTCCTTAACGCCATTTCATTTCCGTTTTCTTTCATAGTTTGCCGTGCTTTACCGGTGGGGCATCAGTATCAGGAGCGTCAAACTCATCATTCTCCAAATTAAACCCTCGTGAAGCAAGCACATTCCATTTATCTTAAAGTTCGATCTAAAATTGAGATGGCCTTACACTCAAGACTCTTCATCTAAGTAACGCAATCAAACAAGGTAGAATTCCCCGTCATTTCTTGTCACGCTTCCCTGACACTACGGATCCTGCTACCAAACATCAGAATCTGCAGAATACCATCCCGTTACGCGATGACTCACCGCGCTTTCCAGAGTTGGTGGCCTGAATCACAGGTTGCACACCATTGCTGCACGCTCCGTCCCCGCGGAAGTAGTCCCGTTCCTCCCCAGGACTCATTTAGTCACCCCTACAGCCTCTCCCCGGTACAGCGTCAACCGGCGGTAAAGTACAGATTACCTGAGATCGGGGAGGTGTCGGGACGCCTCAAACGGGGTAGGAGGGATGCGTTCTCCAGTTGGCAAACCAGAGGGACGTGCGGCTAAAACGTTGGGACTAGACCTAGGCTTTCTGCATTTGTTCCGCATTCGCTGCGTTGACCTATGCACATGTTCACATTGCTTTTTTGGTGCCACTGGCGGATCCAAGGGGGAGGGCAAAGGGGCCTTGGCCCCTCCAAAGCCTAAAATAGTATCTCTTGCCCCCAAAAAGGACTATACTTTAGCCGCCTTTCTTTAGAAATACTATGCTCACTAAAGAATAATACTAATACTATAATAATATACTATATACTATACTAATAATACTATACTATACTATTTACTATATATACTATACTATAATAATATTATACTATGTTTTTGCGATTATTTCTAAGTTTCCCCCATCCTATTGCTGGTTTGGCCCCGTCCAAAATTTGTTCCTGGATCCGCCAATGGTTGGTGCAGTGCAGCAGTTGCAGTAACAAAAACAACCAATAGGCTCCGACTTCGCCTTCCCTTCATCGCCAGTCCTGATTCGTCCCCCCCCAGTAATAATTGTCCGTGGTGACGCCCCTGGTGATGCAGAGGGCACGATAAAAAAGTGCCTGGACTGTCCATATCGCTCTCCACCAACTGGAAGGTTTAGACGGCCGTTATGTAAATGTTTAGGCTGCTGGAAACATATTGGCAGGTCACCCTGAGGCATGAATGCGGACAAGCTTTCGATGACAGTTCAAGTTTAAAGTGCCTGCCGTCTTTAAAAGATGTATCCTGTGTAGTGGATGTACGCTGGTGTTTACCCCATATCAAGCTTTTAACCCGCGCCCCACCGGGGGTCCGGCGCCACCTTCGTCCCGCCAGGGGGCATCGATGGTTCCCCCCTTCTAACTCCGAAAATATGGGGGCTAGCGCAAATATGCGAAGTGCATTAGAATGCTCGCGTGAATTCAGTAAGACATTACTTCGCATGTTTAAGCACTCAGGTCAATGTTTTGACCTCCAGAGGTCACGAAAGGTCACGATAGGCTGTTTTAACTCAAATATGCAATGCTTAAGAAAACTGAGCATAACTCCTATGCCAATAGATGTATTGAGATCTGGTTAAGAACATTTGATAGAAAATTGCCAGACCTTTTTCCGCTATGTGGAACGTAAAGACCTCCCGCCAGTGGTTTGACCTCCAGAGGTCACCTCGTGACCTGATATGAACTGAGGGCACAGAAGGTCAGAAAATAACCTTGGCGTATAGCAAATGAAAGCCAGTGACAAGACAAACACGATGGTGTTTGTTTCAGCGCTCTAGCTTAATTAGGTCAAAAGTTATTGTCAAAATACTGTTTTTGACCCCTGGTGACCTTGGATGGCATTGGAAAATTCAAAGGGCAAATATGACACCTGGAATCTTTGAAAGGGTGTCCAAAAACGCTGTTCTGAGCAGTTTGAGTATTTGCAATCATTTTCGTGGCTTTTGTATCATGAGACAGCTTTTCCCCATGCTTTTCCAATGGGAGAGGTCACCTCGTGACCTGACCTCAGGTCACGAAATCGCAAAATCCCGGATATACATGTTGTAGACCCTGGAAGGGCCATGAAGTGTAGTAAGTTTTAAATTGATCGACCTAGAAATGTAGCTCGTATAGAGCTTCAAAGTTAAAGTGAGGTGACCTTGGTTGACCTCGTCTGGTGACCTGACCTTGGGTGACCCGGGGTAAAAATTTTAAGGGATGATGGGAAAATAATGAGGTGATAGATAGAGCCCTCAACCGCGGTGCTGCGTTTCTTCCTTTTTCTGCTATCTCGAAAAAAGCCTTAGGGGGCCATCGATGCCCCCTCCCCCGGTGGGGCGAGGGTTAAAGGTAGCGCTGGTGATTTCAGAATAATAAGTGTTGATCTCAATGCCGAGGATTGGTAAACAACTTTCTAAAGCGGCTTATCCTTAAAACCGATAATTTCTTATATGTGCAGTGAGAAAACGTCAGCAATGTAAAGCTATACAAAATTTAAGCACGGCATGTTTTTATGCCGTGCTGTCCATCACGTGGACAGTGTGCGAACCAAGAGCGCTCCACCTGGCGACGGCCTGGGAAGTGAAGTCCTAACTTTTCAGCTGTCTGAGAGAGTGTTTCCGAAACAATTCGCCGAGAATAACACTGGGAACACTTATGTGTGTCCACAGCTTAGGTAGCAGAAAAGTAGTCAAAACTCAGGCGAGTTCCAAATTTTGAGGAAGGTCCGCTGGCTCGATAAGGCAGGGGAGAGACGCATCCTTTCTGGTCCCCCTGCTTTCGACACCCATACGTAACCTCTCTGGACCTGCTAGTGCGATAAATGCCAGAACAGTGGTTCGTGTTATCATTGGAGGTCACGGAGCCATGGGGGCGCCTGACGTTCCTGACGCCTGTGGGGGCGTTACGAAGCCCGGTTAAATTGAGCCATAGGGGAGGGTGGGGTGTGTTGTATCAGTTTTTACTCCAGGTTCATTAATTTCGTAACTACTTGGGATGGCCTCGTGATTTCAATACCATCTCGTAGCTGCATCCTTTGGCTTCCTTTTGCCGATAGATTTGTTTCTTTATCTTTACTGGTTTGTCTCCTACTGCCCGGCGAATGGGCCTTTTCACTTGATACAACTTACCCCACCGGTTGGGTGAGTTGTATCACATGGTGGGTTAAGTTGTATCACTGTGTCACGTTTCGAAGACTGTGCCTGCCACCGATCATGGCCGTGGGAACAACCTTCAACGAATTTTGAGTTTAATTATAAACTTAACTTGCAATTTATTGCACCAAACTATGGCCAATGCAGTACGAAATTCATGGCGACAAAAAACGCAAACGAAACATCAACCGTCCAGGTGTAAAGGTGACCCGTTTGGAAGAAAGAAGCCAACACAATGCGACGAAACGGGCAAATTCTAGACTAGGTACCAGCAGACTTAAGTCAGGGCTAAAGTCTGTTCAATCTGCAACTGTTTAATCTGAAAAGCCTAAACGTATTAGGTATGGACTTACTAAGTAATCCCCTCACAATAGTTACGGGAAGGGTTGTTTCAGGGATACAGATGAATTGCATGGACGTTTGAAGGAGGAGGCGGTGGGCGAGCAGGGGTGTGCCTCGAATTTGTGAAGCGCAGGTGGGGATGTGGCCATAACTTCTCGGGACTTGTTAGACTTTAATTTTTGCTTTTGCTTTCATTCCATCAGCGCGGCCTGTCTTGCACTTATCCTGGCCTGCACTTTTGCAGCAAAAATATTTGTACCTAATTTTTCGTTGTGGCTACCTGTAATGATATAGTGTTTTTGGCAACAATGAATCTGTGGCGACATCCCTAATGAGCTGTATAGGCAGCGTGGGGTGCCTACCCATTTAAACGGGTCCTAAATAAGCTCAGGGGGCCAAAACTAGCTCAGGGGCCAACCTTCAACTCATGGGGCCTAGACACGCTGAGGGGGCCCCAAAGCAGCTCAGGAGGCCCATACAAAATAAGATGGCCAGACTAGCTGGGTGTCTTGACGAACTCATGGGGCCCAGATACGCACAACGGGCCCCAAACAAGCTGAAGGGGCCTATATCAGTTAAACGAACACGATACCAGCCCAGGGGACCCTTGCCAGCTCAGGGGAGACTAATCCAGCTAGGGGCCCTATGATCAAACCAGAGGCCCCTTAAGTAAATCCTATCACGGGCCCTAGACCAGCTCATGGCTGCCACAATAATTTCACCTACAGGGTTATTTTTGGCTTAGGGGGCCCAAAGCAGCGAAGGATCTAAGGCCAAGCCAGTCAGCTCCTGTGCAATACTCTTTCACGGTCCCAGAACAGCCCAGGGGGCAACCTGAAAACTCGCTCTCAGATAGCTAACAATTAACTCAGAGGGCCCAGGATCTGTTGAGGGGGCCTACACCAATTAAAGGACCCCGAAAAGCTCAGAAGGCTCCAGTGGTGACACATTCAAGTTCAGTGTGAGGGCCTGGTTATCTAAAGCGGTCCCAGATCAACTGAGGGGACTCAATATCAGCTCAGAGCAGCCACCAAAAACTCAGAGGCCCAGGCCCGCAGAGGCTCTGCGGCCTCTGATGCTTAGGTTAGCGTCAATCGGAGATTTCAGTAGGGACTCAGCGTTAGTAAAAAAAACTGTGATATGTGGAGGTGGTCGATACGGCACCTTAGCTTTCGCCATGACTTAAGTTCAACAAAGTTCATTGTATTCATTGTTAATTGCGCTTATTGTAGCGTCAATCGGTGTTTCTGTAGGGACCCAGCGTTAGCCAAGACAACTATGATATGTGGATGTGGTCGTTACGACACCTCAGTTTTCTTCCAGATCGAAGTTAGCTGTATTCTTTGCTCATGGTGCTTCAGTTAGCATCCGTGGGGGCGTCCAGCTTCTTCTAACAATGTACCAGTCATTAAGTTCCGGGCGATACCTTGCCGGCCCGAAATATGTTTGATGGTAAACGTGAACATGTTTCACTGAAAGTAGCTTTCATGAAGATAAACATATACAAATACGCTTTTTAAACGCGTTTTTTCTTCGAAACTGGCCGCCTATTGGGTGGTAAATTGGCGCCCCTCAAATTCCGCTCCCCCAGGTTCGGCGCCCCCCCTCAGAGCCTGCCAACGAAATCCTAGATTCGCCACTGGACTTGTTAGACTTTAATTTTGCCTTTGCTTTCATTCCATCAGCGCGGCCCGTCTTGCACTTATCCTGACCCGCACTTTTTGCATCAAAAATATTTTACCTAATTTTTCGTTGTGGCTACATGTGACAATATAGTGTTTTTGGAAAAAACGAATCTGTGGCGACACCCCTAATGAGCTGCATGAACATTGGGGTGAGTTGTATCACTGGTACAACATACCCCACCTGGCCTTGATACAACATGTACCACCCTCCCACATTGGAAAAAACGTCCTCGTGCTCAACAACCAGTGGCCAGCCGAGAAAATCCTTCTCACGCACGAAGCCTTAGAATCTACCCTTACCACTGCTACAGCGATCCTTCCGATTCGTGATCATCTGAATGACGAAGCCACACATTTCCTTACGACGAAATTTTACAGAATGACACCCCAAAAACACATTTTCTACACTCACCGCGAAACGCGCCAAGCCAAGCAGACGGCAGTATAAAGAAAGATGGCGGACCTCATGCCGCATCATCTGGTCCTGTCGGGAGCGCTATCTCTTGGATAGTTTTGGAAAAAAATCGCTCTGATACAACTTGTCCATGATACAACTCTCCCCGCTCTCCCCTACATATTACGCTACGAAATAATCGATGAAGTCTTTATTGTTTAAGACTGAAAAGCAACTGATTTGTGGCACTTAACAGTTTCTAATATCTCTCAAAATATATCTATATATCCATAATATCTGGCGACACTTTTAGCGATGCAGACGCTGCTACTGAGGAAGAATTCGTTGCTTGCATGAAGACGTAGCTCCAGTAAGGATATTTCGAAAATATTTTGAGCGGCTTGCAACATTTTTAAAAGTATTTATAGAAGCTTCCCGTCATTCCTGACTGGATTCTTATGTGAAGCTGGTTCTTTTGGTGATGATTTAAGTGAGGTGTAGGAAATGTATAGACCTAGGAACATGGGATATAAGAGCAGGGCCGACGGAAGGGACGCCGCCCCCGCAGCTGCCAAACGAGACGGACGTACCCCTCAAAATTTGTGCACTCAACACAAATTGTTCTGCCTTGTCTCGAATTGTCTGCGCGAACTTACAATGTTTCTTGTTATATGAAATAGGAATCAATACATGCTTGTGCTCAGCATCTATTTTGATTGCAAAAATCGATGCTTTAGGAGTTCCCAGCATAAGCCCCCTGTGCCTTGCGTGGACTACTCGTTCAACGTCTGCATCTGTATGTTCTGATTGTCCGCCTCAGTCTAGGCCTCCCACAGCTTGAGATTTTGTTTCTCCTCTAGACTTAATAGATACCTATCTCTTATTTTGTTAGAAGTAAGTCGCATTCTAAAGCACGCTTGATACCTATAATCGACAGTTATAGATACAATAATTCCATTTATCAGTCAGCGAGATGCAGAAAAATTAATGTATTACTGAACCTTTGAAAGAACCTTCAACAAGTTCTGTTCAAAAGGACGTTTTTAAATAGCTCTAACGGTCTCACTGGACCTGACCAAAATAGAAATAGCTCGGAGGTGGGCCATAGATTTGGAGGCACCTTCAGGTGCGTTTTTCCTCTCGCAGTGCTCCTCGCCGGAGTAGCATCCTCCCGAAGTATTGAGATTCTGGCTATGACCCCGAGGGGCAGTGTTCCTCTAAATGGCCTAGAGCACCAATGTCAGCCAGAAATATACATACAATATCTGCCTACCAGATTCTCCAGAAAATACGTGGGGTAGAGAACAGCACTCATTAATGATTTTGATATTTAAACTGCTTTCGTAAGCTATGCGCAAGGGCTTCTCTGCGTTGGAACCATTATATATCTCTTAATCGTTTTTCATCTGATCCCGGATTAAACCACACAAATAAATGCGACCACCTGTTCCTGTTGTAAAGAGCCACCAATAATCTCAATAATATCTTATCAGGCATGTGATTGCTCGCGTGGCGCTGCCGTCAGCGAAGTATCATTTATTCAAACAAAGCGCACAGAGGCCATCGACCAAATGGAGCCTAAACACGTCCAATCATGCACCACAGGACACTGCCACCGTTTACCTCCCCCTCCCCATCAGGCCACCGCCGGCGGGCGGGGGTGGCGTCGCCGCAAGTGCGGAGTTGACGTCAGCATCAAACACAGACGGCAGACATCGCCTCAGCGGACAGACGGTTCGTCTCTGGCGCGACACGGACGGCGCGCCATCGGTCGCGTGCAGAAATGGCGCGAACAGGAGGTGGACGGCCGCCCACGCCGTAGCGCAGCCGTTGTCTGCCTACAGCACCGGAGTGATTTATGTGTCCAATACTCTCCACATACTGCAGTTGATGTGTGTCTTATTACAGCATTGGGAGAGGATTGCACATATATGTGTAGGAAAGTGCAGAATATTGAAGAAGCCAAGAAGGTATATTCAGGCTATTTCTTTCCATGCAACGCCATGATATTATTGGTAGAGAATCTGAATAAGGGGACGACAGCCCCTATCCCTATTCCTGTGTATGAATGTTGACAAGCCCATGATAATTTTCAGCCTATGCATCGGATGCGGTTGTTGGCTGACTTCCGTCGCCACTGACGTCTGACGCGCCAGCGGACCCCCGTCTTCTGATTGAAGGTCACTGTAATGGCGCGCGGCAGTCGCGCGCGCTGCTGTTTCGACGGCCGTAACCAGACTTCTGGAAACTTCTTCGCGACCTTGACGCCGTGGTCACTTCAATCATGGCGCTCATCGATTCAGGCGCTGGTCACCACGCCGCTAAGTAGGTCACCGCGTCAGCAGCCTCAACCGAGGAATTCTTGCTGCTGCGGCGTTGGACCGCTGATGGTCACCATGGCCGTTAGGAATGACACAGAAGTAAAATGCGGGGGATAAAGCGTTTTTGCATTCGGGAGAGCAAATATTTTTAGTCGCGTCAAATCCATGCAAAGACCGAAAACGGACATAGTCGCGCATATGGTGCAGCACAAACGTATTCATGTTCAAAAGCGCAGCTGAGGCCGATGTACTCTGGGTCTTTCAATTTTTCATCACAAGTTTTACGGTTGGCGATAACGACGCATTTCAATCGTGATGAAACACAGCTTTGTTGGTATCAATAGATGGAAAGCTTCCCAGCTGCTCTTCATATTTTCTGGATATTTTCTAATCACATTTCTCAATAGGAGAATCACTTGTGCTCTCCGTTCAGTCATGGCTATTTTCAGTCAAGATCAGTCAAGTGGCCTATTTTGGTCAGGTCTAGTGAGGCCGTTAGAGCTGTTTAAAAATTTCCTTTCGAACAGAACTTATTGAAGGTTCTTACAGAGGCTCAGTAACACATTGGGTTTTTGCTGGAGCTCGCTGACTGATATGTATATGAAATTATTGTGTCTACAAGTGTCGATTCTGTTTGCAATAACAAAAACTGTTAAAACGGCCAATTTCATAGGTACCTATAAATTATGACAGCATGCATCAGAAGACTGCTTTAAAATAACACATCTCTAGAGGCTATACAGGTAGGCAGCTCGCTCAAACATGTGCCCATCTTTCCAAAGTAGCATCTGCCCAACTTAGCTATTGTGATAGTTAACTGAAAAACGGCATGCTGATCTTCTTCCTCAGAAAATTATTTTCTCACACTTATTTCCAATTCAGATTGAATTCCTAATTTTTTGAAAATGCGTATCTGTCTATCTACCTGTTGGTGCATATTTCATAATTTTCCCCATGTCATTTCATTTATGTAATATTGATCGCAATACCTTGTGAATTCTTTTTCTAAACAATCTCGGGGTAAGTGCTACAACCTCGACTGTAACAAATTATGTGCATTGATTATCTCATAATAATCAGAAGTAGCGACTAAAACCCTATTTTTGACAGAAGGCGTCAGTCTTTTTCTTCTTTTTCTTTCTTATCAATGGCACTTCCATCAAGCAGACTTGCCGCATAGGCGGATCCAGGATTACCAGTGGGGGCACCTCGGGGGGGGTGAACATCCGGACCAGGGGCGCCACTTTTGGCCGGGAAAACCTATCGGATGGGCGTAAAACCCTATCGATGGGCGCTGACTGCGCATCCTGGTGGGGGTGGGTGGGAAGCGACATTTCAGGGGGGGCGCCATTGACCTTTCAGGGAGGCGCCGTAAACATTTTAGGGGGCGCCGAGGGTCGATCGAAGGGGGCACCTTCGATACCTTTACCCTTTACCCCCTCGCCTGGATCCGCCTATGACTTGCCGAGCTATGATAAGATTGGTGGTGTTCAAGGGCTCCTTCCACCGAGCCAGATGTAACACCCCCGTTGTAATGTTTGAATCTTGATTAGAGCCCACGTAAAACCATGCTATCCCTGTATGGTACGGGACAACGAAGCCATCTTCTCACGCCTTTGCTAAACCAAGCTCTAGGGGTATCTTGCCAAGAAGGGTGATTTCTGGCTGCGTCAGTCCTGGACGACGCTTTATCAAAACATTCACGTAGGTCCACGCGTAAGATGGAGAAATTCCAAATTCGGAGATACTACTATCTGTTCTAAACATTCATGCAGAACTTCCGAACCATAACATACAACAATGATTTAAAAAGGCTACATTCCAAAACTTTTTAAAACAGAAATAAAGGACTTCAAAGACATCACAATTGACCGACCGGAAGCCTAGGAATTATCATACCGGGGTCATGTGACCTATCTGACGCAAAGGTTTTGTCATCCTGGAAATTTTGTACAGAACGACTGAAGATCCGAGGTACGAAACGACTGAATACTTGAGTAAGTATTTTATGTTCCATTTTTATGGCAGACTGATTAATTTTGTAGTTTTTAGAGGCTATGTAAAATTCATTCAAATAAAAATATAGGAAACATACATTTTAATTACAAAAAGTAATTACTTTCAAACTTCAAATAGCTGTTAAAGACGAAGAGATGAAGAGCAGGTCCCAGCCTTTTCGTCAAAATATGATTAACTGTTGAGTCTGGAGAGGAGAGGTTGAAGCAGGAGGTTGAAGATAGGCTAGTCTTCCTTTTTGCTGGTGGCGACATTGACACCGCACCACATACCCGGCCGTTGACATACTGTACCGCATAGCAGATACCCCTCTGCTATTCGAGGGACATGCTGTGCCGGTGAGCACGTGTCGCCTGAGAACGCACTGTGCCGCAATGTTTCGCCTGAACTTACACTGTACCGCAGCCCACGTCTGCTCTCAGCATGGTGGATATGCTGTCTTAGCAAGCGATGTGTCATCAATAATGATGTTCTCCCTATCGTTTTCGTTATTAGATACTTAGCAAGCCAGAAAATATTTAGTAAAGATAGCAAGGTTGTGTCACCGTCTCAAGTCCTAAGACATCACCTTAAACAGTTACAGAGGGCCTCTGTATAAGTCGACTCTTGGCATTTGCAAATAGTGTTCCCGGGCTGACTTAGCGAGTGAGACAGCCTGGAGTGTTGTGATTCTACGCTGAGAAAACGCTTAAAAATAAACCAGAGGGTCATGACACACAAATTAATTACCCACAATAATTATAGCGCACCATTTTGTGCCACGAATAACATACTTCACTGCTAATGTGCTCATCTATCAAAAAGCTAAAATAACATTTTACTCATGACTCAGCCGTCGTTCTCTCAGCACGGACAGCGCCTATGCTTCTGTGTTGCCTAGCAACGTGCGTGGTGACAGACGTCGTCTGATCGTCCGCGGGCGTCCCTCGTTAGTCGGGTTGGGCGGTGCCAGTTGTGACGCGTTAGTCAGGCGCCCGCCGGCCGTGAGTTGGAGCTGTCGTCCGACACGCGTTCGGTTGAGCTGTGCGCCCTGTTTTACCCGCAACCCTGGCCTGTCCCAACTGTTTCAGAGAGCATGAGTACGACACCGGTGAAGGCGGCTCGATACCCACACGCTGCCAGCTGTGACATAGGCCGATCCAGGATTTCCGATCGGGGGGAGAGGTGCTATCTGGACCAGGGGGCGCCACTTTCGGGCGGAAAACCTATCAGGTGAGTGCCAAATTATGTCCCGGGGGCACCGATACTCGTATTCTGGGAGAGAGAGGGATGGGAAGCGACATTTCAGAAGGCAGTATTAACCTTTCAGGAGCACCTCAATGGGAAGGAGTGCCCCCATTTTGTCCTCCCTGGTTCCGCCTACAAGCTGTGGTCTGTTAGTGTGCATATATAACAACTGGATTGACATTAAAACTGAATCGTCATCAAGACAATCTGCAGCAACAACTCCAGTAGGTAAATTATTCCCATTACCTGTCACATTTCCGCATCACACCCGATATGCCTGAAGCAGCTTATGCCAGGGCTCAGAGTGAAGCTGCTCTATTTCGGCGGTGTGAGCTCACTCTGCGAGGTCGGCCAACATGGCCACTCCAGTGACATCACCCCCCTTTCATCTGCCCCCCGGGGCCCCGCTCCGGGGAGTGACCTCAGCCGTTACGCACCTGTGGCACGGTCCAATTTGGCGCGTCACACGCTGTACTACGCGTGAGTCACGCTATGACAGAGACGCCGCGACCACCGGCGGGCCTTGTAAGGCGCTGAGTGGAACATGTTCCTGATTGAAATACAGTCATTGGATCTTGCGAGATATGCCACTGAAATTAAGACAATAAATCAGAGCAACTTGGGATCTGTAGATTGCAGAAAAAGCCAGGGCATGTGCAGAGCGCGCGTGACACATGTTAATCCGCAGCAGCATGGTAGTGATACCTACTAAAACCAAACACTTCTGCTACCCTGACTCATTGCCCTCCTGGCTCACGAGTCAGCAGGTAAATTGTCAAAACTTTCACCTATAAAAACTGTTCAGTCCACTCTAGTTGCCGTGGTGTTAACTCCTTCATTGGTAAAAACTACGAGTGGCCAGGGGAGATCCCATGAATCTACTAGTTACAATCCCTTGGAAAACAACAAGAAAAAGTTCTGGGCGGAAAAAGAGGTCCGCACAAACGGTAGTTCCTCAGCATTGGTAAAACTTCAAAGTTATTCCCGGATTTGGCCCGGCCTCCATCTCGCCCCACGCTTAGCACTTTCCTCCCATTGTTCTAGCACTCGGCGCATTTTTACAGCATCAACACTCGTGGGCGTTTCTGTAACAAGTCGTTCACGTGCCGTTGTTCTCCGAGTACCTCCGAGTTCCCTGTACCAGGCGGGGTTATGGTTGTGTTCCGTGCAGTGTCTGTCCTCCCGTGGGAGCCTCTGAAAGCCTGCAACCACGGAGGCCCGTCAGTCCCGGAGGCACACTGCTCCCAGGCCTGTTTTTGTAGTAAAACGTAGTAGTAGAGTTGGCCTTGAAAGCGGCGCAAACACGGCTCGGCGGATTGGGGGTCACGCAAGACCTGCTGCTCACGTTCAACCGTGCAGAAACAGAGCTTAACTCTGAGTGGAAACCCGACAGCTGCAGCCGAGGATGGCGTGATCGGTAAGAAAAGCGAAGCTCGCCACATACGGATATCGAATACTAATTGTGTTTCTTCCAAAAGACGATAAACGCTGGTAATCTAGGAATCGTGGTTTTATTCTGCAGCGAGGTATGATGCACCTACCTGCTAAATGCTGAAGAGTATTTAGAATACGTTATGCGGACTGCAAGGTGTTTTCTGTGAAGGGCCTTGAGAAGTAAAGGTCCTATTTCATTTGCATGTTTTATGGTTTTGCAAGGCGTTCATCACAACGCCTCTCGACAAAACTGAAGCAGCAAAGAAGAGCACAGTGTCATCATCGCAGCAGATATTCATACAAAACGTTGACACGTGTTCAAATCCCCGGCGGAAATACTGGATGAGGACTTGTTGACCCCCAAAGACTTCCTGATCCCCAATATACACATCCGACAGGGTGAAGTTGGCTACGCCCTATGACCTCAGCAGTTGGTGCGTCGTTAAACCCACAAGGCGGCCTTTCATCATACAAGTGGCACAAATCTTAATAGCTGGGTCTTGATATCAGGCCGAAATCCAAGCCTTTCTCACTCCCCTAATCAGTTTAATTGCCCCTTACTGATCGACGTCAGCAATGGCTACAACACGCAGGCTGCAGCACAGTTAACAAAAACCCATCAGTGTCGGCACGACTCCGCGTTAAAACACAGCAGCTCTGCGGCCACTACCCCGGTGCATAATGGGGCAACACCGCCGGCGGGCACGGGGCGGGGAGGGGAGGGAGGGGAGGCGTGCACGTGGCGCTCGCTCTGTGGGCGCGCAAACTGGTAGTTAGCAGTGCAATATCCAGAACGGGAGCCGGCCCCTGACCCTGAACAGAGAAGGTTGCTCTGGGGCCACTGACGGGCGGGCGAGCACACCTCCAGTACACGCAGCTGGAACCAGCACACCAGAATGGCAGCCCTTACAGCTTCAGATTCATGTTTATTGTTCAGCCTCGCAGGAACCGTGATGACTCTCCGCCCTCGCTTTGAGTCGCTCATGTACCCTATTTCCGATGTAGTGGTAACTGAAGACAAAGTAAGTTATTGTTCCCCTGCCTGCAGCTACAATCCCGTCAAAGGGCCCCATACAAGCATGTACGGTTCAAAGTAGAACTACGAGAGCATGCAAACACAGGGATTTGTGACATAATCATGGTCAAGAAAATGTGGTTTGCACAGTTTTACTATCATATTATGTTCAGTAGCGTAGATCTGGCATTAACAGCGTAGTTCAACAAACGAAATGATGGGGTACTAGCTAATGGGGCATTTTTTAGCTTCCTCACATAATTGGAGTTCATTGAAAGTAAATAACATCTTAGAGAGATTAGCGTGTGCTTGTGGGAAGATGGTTGCAATCCTTGCACTGTTTTTGCGACTGAGTGGATATCAGATGTTACTTAAAGCTGCTGAAGTCATAATTTCAACTGCTAAGAAATGTTACTCAAACTCGAATTCCCCAGTTTAATGTAAATGACACTGCGCCGTGATAGGCGATTCCAACGGCCCCTGCGGTGCAGTGGTGCATATATCCGGGCCGTATCCATGTTCACAACACGCTGAGTGTGCTATCGCTCGCAAGTGGGCAGTCAGCGGCGCAGTATAGTCACTACACATTTTGCATACATTTTCCATGGTTCATGGTCAGTTGGCGCTGTTCAAGCCCTGAACCGAGACGGTCAGACAGAACGAAATGCAGCTGTCTATAGTAGTGTTGAACAATTCAGCCTTTGATCTGTCCAGGATGTGCTAAAAAAGTCTACAGCTTCACAACTGGGGCGAAAATTGGATTCATTTGCAGCTTCGCGTCCGTGTTGCTCTCACCATGCGGAAAGCTTTCGGCCTGTTTCTGCCGAATCACTGTCCGATAACCAGGTGCCATGCAATTGCACAACACCCGTTAACGTGTCTGTTGTGGTGGCGTTCTGGTCACAATCGCGTCCTCTTCAGCGTCTCAGTCTTAGATAGTGGGTGAGAGGTCCATGTTTGCTGTCGGACATTCCCGCTGTCATTCCTCAACACTGACTCATGGCTCCCAACTTCTTCAGCCGTGGCTGTGATGTTTGTTTGGGATTTGGGAGCTAAATCATCACCAGGGAACTCACCAGTGTCATTCTGCTATCAGAAAGCGATAAGGCATAACTGAGGGTTCTTTGCTAATATTTCGTACTCAGTTATCATTTTAAAGACGGGAGGCTATAAAACAGCACTGTGCTGTAACAGGGGTTTCATGGTGTATGTTATTTTAAAATAGTTTTAGCTTCTTTCTATATTGTGTGCTAAACAAAGTTCGCTTTTAAGCCATAAATTCGAATGAGTCCAGTTGTAAGGTACCTATTCCCAAGCAGTGGGACAAGTACATCCCCACAACGGAACGCAGATGTCGAAGAAGGGACGAGTATTCACTTTGGTTGAATACATATTGCGTTAGCTTTTATAAAAATCAACACAAATCATCAGGTGGTGCAATGCTGATTTCAAGCCGTAAAACAAACAGCAAAGGGTAAACGTCTTCATGATGAGATTCAAGTAGTAGGAAGTCTGATGAGCATGTGGTCGGAGAACACTTCTAAGTCAGCGGAGGCAATGCCTACCTTAGCCGGACACTTTGACACATGCCTTGGCGGATCCAGGAGCAACTTTTGGAGGTCAAACCAATGTTTTTGGGGGAGTGGCTAAATCGATAAAACTTTACGAAAACATAGTATTTTTAATGAAAAAAAACATTTAGCCCTTTTGGGAGGGGCAAAATATACTATTTCAGGCTTTGGTGGGAGGCACGGCCCCTTTGGCACCCCTTGGATTAACCAGTGGACACATGCCTGGTGATATATTTTTTATTGTGGACAATGTTATGATTGTTCAGTCATATTACCAGGATTGAATCGATATAGCTTCAAATGAGAGTTTGTCTGAGTAGTCAGCAGATGAATTGTTTGGTTGGACACCATGTCAGCCACAATACCATCTCTCGTCGTCGGAGAGAGGTGCCTCTCCGGCCTTACCTTTCCACCGGCACAAAAACCAGACACCAATAAAGCCAGCAGCGCTACCATAATACTGGCCATTAGCTGCCCTGCTGCATTCAAAGGCGCAGCACACCGTCGCACGGTTTCCACTGTGACGTCCGCTGGGCACAGTGGGACGCCATTCAAGAGCACTCCTAAACGGGGGCTGTCCCGGCTCGGCGGCGGCAGACCCAGACGAAATACGGCGCATACAGACGGCTATGCCGAAGCCGGTAATGGAGGGTCCAAGATGCAAACTGGAATCTCGTGTTCAGCTGGTGAGGATTAGTTGAGGGGATGCTGAGTTGTGGGGCCAGTAATGGCTGCACGGTGGCCTTAGCCTCTCATGCATTAGCTACCGGTCAGATCCGAGCTTTTGGGAGTTGATAAAGACCGCAGTGATCAGGACATAACAGTCACCTGCCCACAAAATCCCCCCAGCACGACAAGAAATATGGTCGCGACAAGGGCTTGGCACAAGGGCTCAGCAACTAGCTCTCATATGCCGTTGTATGCCGTTGATCACATGACATCGGTTTGCCAACAGAACAGCCGTGACTCGGGTCGGATCCGTGTTGGAGAAATAAGCTGATAATTACCACACTATTAGCCATCTGACGTCTGCCTCACGCGCCCCAACGCATCAACCCATCAGCCATCACCCGCCCGGGTGGGACATCCACATCTTCTGCTGTGCCCCGGAGCCACAATCATCCCACCGCCCGGTCACGCTGCCCGCCGCCGGCAGCCGCGGCGGCAATTGTGGCACACTTCTGCGGCAGCGGCCGAGCACGTGCGGCCAGCCGCCGCCCCGGCCTCAGGCTGTTTGCGCCACCTTTGACCTCGGCTGTGGCGATCTGAGGCACCGCCCACGCGCACCATTAGCGGGTGTCTTACCGCTCAGCGCGCGCCGCCGCCGCCGGCGGTGATCGGCGTTTGGGCAGGAAGGGTCACGATCGTTCGGGTCACCTTGGCTGGGCCCGCAGTCTGACCCGGGGCCGTCATCGTGTGCGGGTGGTTTCGGCGTGACCCCCAGGCGGTGAGGTCCTCGGCCAAACCGCACAGTCGGAGGCACGCGTCTCTAATGAGTGTAATGATGTAATTGCTCTCAGCTTCAAGCTGTCGAATTTGGCCCGGGCTCAAATCGAAGGCGCCCTGACCGCACATCTAACTCCAGTGTAGTTCATTGTCAATTACTACAGATACATGAGCGTTTAGATACCTCGGGTATCCAAGCCCTTGGTACCCACCATAACGTTCCGACGGAATATGGCGCGGCTAGATGAAGGTGGTGACGCAGAAGGTACCGTTGAGAGAAGTAAATGAGTTTTATTGAAAATGAATTTTGATTTATGAATTTAACTCATTTTGAATGAAACATTCACAAAAGTTCATAAGCCATTGTATGTTATTTCTGAAGAATAATTTAAAGTCATATTATTTATATCCAAAGAAAACATAGTATCTATAGTCGAAGCATTGTCCGGTGGCAAGGACCACCCTCATAGTCCTTCTTCTAGAGAAGGACCAGAACCTAGTGGCAGAACGGTACCAGACACCCGCATGCATGGGTCTTGGGCCGTTTCTCGCGGTCGGTACCGTACTGAGGCTGTAAATGTATCTGGGGTAAATAGCACGCTGACTGGCTGTTTCTAAGCCAAATACCGCTCATAATAGAGGTCAACAACAGTGGCGGACCCAGGGCAATATTTCGGGGAGGGGGTATTTGTTTATTAGGAGCTCCAGCCATCCAGCTGCCATTGCCTCGGAACGGCCTTCGACTACGCATTTGGCGATGCACCCTGGCATTTCTGGGACTTGAGCCACCTAGTCCCCTCCCCTTGTAGGTATCCACCACCGGTCAAAATGATAAGGAGCCTTATTGTTTATATAAAGAGCCCTCTTAAATATTTGCAAAATTATCGCAGGCATATTGCGAGATCATACCTAAGCTTTGTTTGTTTGCTTATTGTATGTTTATTTCAAGTGACCGCGAACAGGGATAAAAACTCCACTAATAGGTGAATAGTGACCTAATAGTGACCACTAATAGTGACCTTACCAAAAAATGATTACATAGATACGTACGCAGTGGCAGATCCAAGGGGGAAAGGCATTTGCCCCCAAACGGAAAAGCTCGGGGCAAAACTATGGTTTTGCCCCCTCCCCAAAGCGATCGACCTCCTTTTTCCCCGACTGCTTTTTAGTTCATAAGCAGGATTTTGGTACTTCAACTCTCAACTTCAAACAAAACCAGTTAAGTTCAGGGTAAATATTGGGGCTTGGACAGGAAAGAAGTATCTCGAGCCCACATTTCTCACCCTGTGACGTTGTTTTGCTTTTCACCTCTAATACCTAAAATTTTCGGACAGGTCATATTTTAGCGCAATTCTTCACTGCGTGACGTTTTTTTTTTGCTTTTTTACTTTGGTTTACCCCTCCCAAACCGACCGGCTAGATCTGCCACTGTACGTAGGCATGTGAAATAAAACAGCAGGGTGCTCATATTTCAAGCATAATTTCCCCCTCGGGATTTTTGGAGACAGCATAAAACAGCGGCGCGTAGCACCACCGTATATGGCAAACATTTTCTCTGATCATTTATACAAATTTTGTAAAAATTTAAAGGCTAGAATATCTCAGGTCAGTTTACCAGTACAGGTCAAGGACTTGACCTAAAAAAAAGTTTAAGACAGCATAGGTTGGAATAGAGTGAACTTATCCAATTGAAACTCATATCACACATCGGCCCATCGAATTCTCTAAAACATGTTCCAGTATTTTTGATATGGTTATGACGTCACCATCGTGTATTTTGTATTTGTTGCGAGAGGTGCCTTGTTATATGCCCTCAGGGTGGTTGCACCAATTGTGTGGTTTTTTGTTTTGTTTACATGTGTGCATTATCGAATACAAATTTCAACAACACCACCAACAACAACAACATATCGACGAAGCCATAATCCCTCCATTGGAAATACATGGGAAAATGGTTTTAACTAAATAACTTTGCAATGTATGTTGATAGACCGTTTATTTTAGCTTTATTAGACTGGCCTCGTCTTTGCGATTCTAATGATATCCAATTTGACCTAATTTGACCCTGACCTGACCTCAGGTCAGTTCAAAAGATATATTTGAACTGATTTGACCTAGCAAGGTCATATTATATACCATTCGATTTGGCTTGCTGCGAGAATTCTCATGGTCTAAATTGTTTCGCTCTATATTTACTTGTTCAGATTGAATGACCGAAAGCCTTCATTTACATGACATCCCTATTTCGGCATGTCTTGCCCTCTAGTGACCTTAAATTTGACCTGCAAAAATAGTTCAAATATTTGCCATAGAGAAGAGGATAGGCTACCCAACACCGTTTACCGTTTTTCGCTATCTAGCGTGGTTCTCGAGATCTTAGGGAGGGGGAGGTGGTACCCGCCCCTCGTCGTCAAAGCAGAGGTGACTCAGACCCCCGTAAATGCGCGTGTTAAAATCAGTGACAGCGGAACGTCCGAATTTAAGGGGGAAACCATGGAATTTTCAACCCATTTCTCTCCAGTCAATGTCATAGGGTTAGTGCTAAAATTTATGATTTAAGGGAGGAGCACCGTGCCCCGGTGCCCCACAGTTCCACCGCCAGTGCTTGAAATATGGGTTTAAGACATATTAGCCTAAAGCTTGAGTTTTCAAAGTGTTGTGGGACTAAACAAAGTCCGACCCGGACCGACCTAAAAATGTATTGTAAATGCATTGCCCCATGGGTCCGACACAGCAGCCCGTCCTTTACAGTATTCACGCGACCGCGACGCCTCGCGAAAAGGTGGTGTGTGCGCGAGTTGGCCGAGCCAGCCGGCGAAGACGAGAATATCTAAGCAATTATTCCGAGTAAATTTTTCCAGAACATTTACTTTTGAGGAAAACACACAGCGTGCTGAACTCTTCGATATGACAGAGATTTAACGCCGAAATGTGGCAATAGGGCATCATAAGACAATGAGCTGCAGAATATCTTAGTAGGATAATTTAGTCACATGATAAATTTGTGCTACACTCGATCAACTCGCAGAGTATCAGGCTATCAGGCCCTCGATCAACTCATATTTGTCCGAACCTGCCCAGATAGTACAGGAGTCTAGATGTGATCTAACGTTAGCAAAGTATGCCGGAAAATTGGATTTGGCATCCAATCTAGCAGCTTTTTAGACGTTTTGGAATGAACGTATCAGGAGACCAAGCGTCCTGCTCCCTAGACTCTCAATATTTGAAACATAGGGCGAGAAAGACAGCTCACTGCCCAGAATTACGCCGAAGTCATCAATTTCATCCGCGGAATTTAGTAAAGTGGTGTCGATACGACATTGCATCTGGCCAGGTGCACGCCTGAGGGTCATCGTGAACGAGTGACGTTTTGATGGATTTAGGATAAGGCCCTATCTAAAAGACCACAACTGCAAGAGATCAAGATCACATTGCAAATATAGTCCATCCTCTGGGGTACAGGATTGGTGATATGTTGATAATGATAGTTTGATCCATAGAACCCTTCTCGCGTGCCACCATCATCGTGGCTTATCAAATAACAGCCAGGTGCGACTAGGTTTGAAGCGTGCAGCCTCGTGCTGAGGAAACAAAGGAATCCATTTATTGACCCACTGAACCAGGGAGCCTGATCTTATAATGTATTTGTTAATTTAATTGAGCATTCCCTATCAAACGCATGTATTGATGAATATAGACATCAGTATGAGGCAAATCTTGCTGTCATCCGTTGCTCAAGGAAACCAGTTTCTTGGCGAAACCATTGCAAACTGCGAAAGCTTTCTATGAAATAAGCTATCATGAACTGTAAAATTGTGGCAGTATTTGCAAAGCCTCGTCCGCATCCAAATCATATATATGCTCAGGCTGAAGCAGAGAAGTGCAAATCTGGGGGAGGGGGAGGTGACCATGCTGTGGAGGCTGGCTGTAGTTTTTCATTAAGCATTTGAGAAAAAATACCAAAATGAGAAAAAAACATTTGATAGACACATCATGTGGCTGCAGCATGAAAATAATGATATAAGGATAGCGGGAATAGTGTAAGGGGATAAGAAGAAGAGCAAGAAAATATAGCAAAATATACATACACACAAGCACGCAAGCAAAGAACAAGACAAACTTATCTCATTTTGGTAGCATTTTTCTCGATATTGCCTCAAGTGTCGTCATTCATTATTTTCATTTAACACGCGCATTGACGGGGTCTGAGCCACCTTCGATTGACGAGGGGGCGGTACCCCCCTAGATCTCGAGAACCACGGTGGTAGCAAAACGGTAAACGGCGTTGGGTAGCCCATCCGCTTCTCCATCGAAAATATTTGAATCTTTTTTTAGGTCATTTAGGTCGGGTAAAACATGCCATCACATGCCGTCTAGGGTTGTAATTAGTTTTTCGCCATTACATCTGAACAAGTAAGATAGAGCAAAACGACTTGAACTCTATGAATCCTCGCGAAGCCGAATCGAATGATATATAATTTAATAATTTTTGGGGCTTTCGCCCACTGCCGGTATATGGCGTCGCCAACTTTTCCCTGTTGGAAGGGTTTTGGGAGCCAGCTTGCTCCTTGTTCGGAAGCCGCCGGGCCTGACCCGGTCGGCTGAATGGAGCCAGCTACGCTGACCACCCACTACCGCGCCCCCAATGATATATAATTTGACCTTGCTGGTAATCTGATTTGACCTGACCTGTGGTGGGCAATTATAAATGCTATTTGGAACTGCAAGGCGGGAGTCTAATGGCTAAATAAACGCTCTATACATCTGTTACTGGATATTCGTAAAACCATATTTCCATGTATTACCATGAGGTCATGCTCGTCTGACCTTGTCATCGATTAAAATACCGAACATATTTTAACTCGGTGGCCCATTTGTGATTGTTTTTGATAGTTCATCCTGCTCCGACTTGCTATCTTAATTTGGGTCTTGCTTATGTGACCTACCTGATATCCAAATTGTGTTGAAATATGTGTGGCGGTTGCGTTCGCTTCTCAAACCCGGGGGTCCCCTGTTAATGCCTTACATTTTATTCATATCAGAAGTGTTGTTTGAAAAACTCGTGATTTGTGCTGTTAAAATTTGAATGTTTTAAGTACTCCTCTCCTTACCATTCCATCAACAATTTCACTGAAGAAGCAAGTGTCGCCACCGGCAAAAGTGGGGGGAACTTCAACCTGATGCTGACAAAACTTTAATCAGGACCAAAACTGTTCAATTTGTCCTTGCATCGCAGCGGCTGGATATAGATGTCGGTTGTCTCTCATCTTGACTATAAATTTAAGGCCACCCTTATGGAAAAGTTTGGAAAATAAACCGAAAGCGTTGCGAAACAAACTTTTCACCAAGTGGAGAAACCCTTCATTTTGACCGTATGCATACTCGGCCAGGGGCGGACGCAGACCCGAGTTGTTTTTGGGAGGGGGCAAACCCATGTCTGTCTCTCCTCCTGGGGAGGGGGGGTGGGAGCGATGATATTTTTCTCTACAGACCTAGAAACACCTTTTAAAAAATCCGGCATTTGGGGGCAAAAAACTGTTTGGCCCCCTCCAGCACTTTGGGGGGCCATGGCCGGAATGCCCCCCCCTGCGTCCGCCAATGTACTCCGCTAATCATGTTATTCCGATTAATTCCTCGTATATTGTCAACAGCAGCATGACGGTCGCTGTTATTTTCCTCCTCGAGTGCTATCACCAGCAGACTGTTTATTTTCCTCCACTTGCACTATCACATGCAGACTTTTTTACAATTCTCCCCAGCTCTCCACTGTAGACCGGCGGACTCTTGCCAGCAGATAAGCTTGCACTAGCGTTTTTGTGTCTGACTCAGCCCTCTCGCCACGGACAATACGGCTGATACGGCGATATGATCTTTAACAACTATCGCCTCTAACGGCGAGCGTGATCCCGCGTGGTGCATGGTAACTGAGTTGCATCAGATTGGTCGACCGCAGTTTCCTGCCGGCCCAGACTGTTGCGCCTCCGCCCAGGAGACTAATTTGTATGCGGGGCGGTTCGGCGCCGCTCTCCGCAGAGCGTGCCGCCCGCCGCCACCTGTGGCTGTCGACGAGGTGCGTCGCTTGCCGGTGTGATAACACCAAAAGCCAACAGCAGACAAAAAGTCGCCTGTCCGGTACAACAAAAAAATGTCCACACGGTGTCCGGCCAGATGTGCGCCGTAAACTGTTTCGTGTTGGGACCTGTGTGGCTTTCTGTCCCAGCCTGCCAGATCCCTATAATTCTGTAATTATTGCGACACATGACACATAGGTATTGACGCCTTTCTTTTTGCCGAAGTATTTTATGCAAGTTTTTGTTGAAGAAAAACGATAAGGCCCCAACAGTGACCTAAGCAATTAAGCTTGGATGGTTGCGCAATCGCATGCTTAGGCATGAACATTTGGGTTTTTTTCAGCGCCAAGGAATTATCACGGTGACAAAAATATTTTGAAATAAAACCAACGGTATGGTGTTTGTGAAATTGATAACGAAATATGAGTACTCTTATCTTGATTTTTAGCCATTTTTTAACACCACACAGAAAATACAATATTTGATGGATATCTATAAAAACGGATCTCAATTGTCCGCTCTATAAAACTCACACTCACTCAAGGTCTTCAACCTTCCATGATAAGACTTAAGCTCGCAATGGAGGTTTTCCGTATAACAGCTATACCATATTTTAAATATATTGGGGAATATTGGAAATTGCCACGTTTGCACAAATTGTGTTTGAAATCAAATAGGCATACTCCATCTCTCTTAAGGTGTTTGAAATATACCTACACTGTGGTGATGCTTACATATAACACAATTACATGATGCATATAGCTATGACGTTTTCATCTGGCTCGACTTCACCAGTAGGTAATTGCGTTCCTTAAGATTTGTTGTTGGTATAACACAGATATAGGATGGCACCTCTAGCTCTACCATCATTGCCATCGATGCATCAACCCAGCATACACTCGCAATGTTTTTGCTGCAAGCCTCACTTTGACTGCAATCACCATAATAGTCGCAATTCCAAATGATCATAACATTTTTCGCTTCAAGATTGGTGCGCTGTTTTAGTAAAAGAGTACAAATCAGGTTTATAAGAGGTGGTCACATGCAAAATATTTAAAAATATTTAAAATACATGAATATTTTCTGGCCGCTTAGATAGTTCTACATTTTTAACCTCTTCCTAGGGCCTATTCAGTTTCATTCACCGCACACAGACTAATCTCCACTCAAATTTTCTCACAAACGTTGACTAACTCATGCGTTTATTCTTTTACAATTGCACAACTTGCGTCCATCAGCAGCAGCCTAACAAAAGCCGCAGCTCCTATCTAAGGCTCCCAACTTTTCTGGCGTGATTTCCTCTAGCGGTAAGGCCGTGACTGTCGTTATCTTCTCAGAGGTGGCGTGAGCGTGGTTCGGCGTCGCCGTCCCGGTGTCTGCGGTGACCTCAAAATGACCTCTGTGCCCCCGCGAGACAGGGGGTCCCCGCCAGTGCCCCTGCCCAGAACCTGTCTGACCTCTACCGCAGGGTTGGTGTGACGGAGACGGAGACGGGGGCGGGGGAGGGATAGTGCCACCCGCCGCATACAAATTCAGCATAAACATCGGTGACACTTCACCGGAGGAATTGGGTACCGGACGATACAGACGCTTTATCGGGGCCAGAAAAAAACGCCTTAAGATGCCAGACGGTGGTAGTTTCCAGGGTATTTTAGTAAAATCAGAGATCAGGTGTCTAAGCTTGCTCCATCAACATATTAGCTTTGATGTCAATCACTGATTCCGGAAGGATATCCCTCTCAGCTCTGTGGAAAAGTGGAATCTACGACATTCAAGACTGAATACCAAAAAGGAGAACCCCTCAACTCCGTGTAAAAGTGGAACCTACAATATTCAAGACTGAATACAAAAAGTAAATCCCCTTAGTTCCGTATAAAAGTGAGATCTAGAATGTTCAAAACTAAACACAAGAAAAAGAAGATCCCTCAGCTCCGTGGAAAAGTGGACGCTATAATATCCAAGACTGAATACAAAAAGGAGATGCCCTCAGCTCCGTGGAAAAGTGAACTCTACAATATTCAAGCTTGAATAAAAAAGGAGGTCCCTCAGCTCCGTAGAAAAGTGGGCTCTAGAACATTGAAGACTGAACACAAAAATGCACGATAAAAGCACTTATGGAAATTCATTACATCCTTTTGTCCATCGTTCCTTTACCTTTACATTTTAGACAGAGGTCTTAAGACTGCACTGTATTTTGATGCGAACACTTCATACCCATACATACGACGCCCTTGAGAGTAACATGAGCCTTTTTACGTCCCCAGCTCCACCCTCGTGTCGAATTCTGAGTCAGACCCCATCCATCGTTAGGATACAGATCCGACTTGATCTTAGTTTACATACGTGTCACATTGAACGAGGTTAAGGGCGTGATTCAACAACTCGCAGGGAAGTCACCGGTGTCTCACCAACCGGTTTGCACGGTTTGTGTTAACACACGGACGACTTACATCACCCCATCGGCTGATGTGTCTGAATAATAAGTAGATACCCGTGTCTCCTATTTCAAAGTGCGTGCTCGTGGCCAATTCCCTACTGAGTTATTCCTGGTGCCATTCAGAATGCTTCAAGGTGCACTGGTTCGTTTAAGGCAGGTAAACTATTCCAGAGTGACAGTCAGACAAATTCAGTTTTCCCGTTTCATAAATCCGCCTATTGCATGTGTGTATAACTGACCAGGCTGGCAACAACATTTGAAGCCATCGACCTGTCAGTAAAATCGACCCATTCGCCACTTGTGAGTAATGTTTGCTAACTCAGATATCGTCATTCGAGGGCCACACGTCTTATTACGTCGATACAGCGCACACGTAATGCCGGAGGAATCCCGCAGCCGGTGAAGAAGTGGAAATCTGCAGATTATCCTTATAACCTCAACGCCCAGTTAGCAGCCCGGCACTGGCGCAGTCAGAAGTGCACTAACAATGGGGTTAAAAATCTGTCATACAGAGCTGGCTTCTTCTAACAGTCTTACGACCAACCCGGAAAACACCACCGTAGAGTTTTCATTAATCACAACCCAGTAAAAATACCTTACTACGTCACTGCAGCGCCTTTGGGCTATTCCATCTGCAATGGTTTAAGCAGAGGCGGATCCATTACTTCATTTCAGAGGGGGGGCAGGGGACTCTAATTTCCCCGCCATCGCCTCAGAACAGCTTTGGCCGTGCATTAGCTATGTGCAGTACCTATAGGCATTCGGACATTTCGGGGTACCCCCTTGTATTCGCCACTGTTTTAAGCTATTAGTGCCACGAAGCAGCGGTTGACCCCAGCCACCCCGTCTGTTGCCCCGGGGCACACGTTTACGAGTGAGGTTATAAGTTAACAGCTACCGAGCGGCGGGAGGTGCGGTGGTCCGTCTGCCCTCCCCACCAATAGCCTGTCACACCCGCACTCAACCCGGGATTGTCCCAACTCACCCGGACCGGGACCGCCACCGAACGCCGCAAAAACCGCGCGGCTAGCTGCGAGGCGACCGGCAAACGAGCACAATCAAATACAAGGTTCAGCGCACGCCTATCGCTCACTTTAAGTTAAAAAAGATAATGACACGCGGATAAAACCCGGAAATTTCGAGACCGCGTGTTGTTCAGGTTTTTTTCGTTTCAATTACCCATGTTCAACGCAGTACCGCCGACTATGCATCGCACCTACCAAACATGCACGTTCGGGCGTGTATAGTTATAAACTTTTGGGGGTGCACCGCACCGCTAAAAGTCAGAAGAGTACCACTAAAGAGCGGAAAACATCCCTAAAGCTTTGGAGTCATGTTTGAGTTTTGTTTACAAGCATGATTGGCCTTCGCAGGCTTTGAGTACGCCTTAGACCAGTGGTTCTACACAAAATATATTCTCTCCTAAAAATGCACCTGTTTCGTGGAAAGGACTGCCAGCTGCCAAAACAATACGTTTGGGGACTGCACAGCGAAGCCGTCTGATAATGAAAGTTTTTTCCATTGTTAATTCTAGGAATTAATTTGATTTATCATTATAAATCAACTATGAAAATGACGCAAAAAGTAGGAATAATAAACGTGCATTGCACATCATTCTGTCACAGGGGTGTAACTTTCCCAAAATCTTTGGGGGTGCTCAGCCGGTGGGGGCGGCACCCCATAGGGGCGGCACCGTTGCGGGGGCGGCACCCTTTTATTGCACCAAATCTGTTATTCATCACTTTTTTGCGCCTTTTATGCACAGGGAACATTCTATTTTAAGTTGGGCAGGTATTCTACAGCTTTTTCAAACATTTTTGCTTTTTAGGCAATATCCCAAAGCTACATACACGTCTTAAAAGAATCTAATCTGAGTTGTAAATTTATTCACGGTTGAAGTATATCGGTTTGCGGGATTAAATGTTACCTTTGGAATGGCATAGTGGATGAATATTAAAATGAAAGCAAAGAATTTATCACTACGGAAAAGAGAGCACAAACACTGGTAGTGCTCCAAACAACGCGTGTACTGTTCCGTAAATCTTAATAAATATGGCAGCTCCACGGTACCCGTGCATGCCCTTTATTTTTGCCCTAACGCCCTTTATTTTTTGCCCTAACACACATCGGCGGTAAGATTACGTGCTGCAGTGATGAGCCCAGGGCGCCAGTTATGGACTAAGAACGGCACAGATAAGGATGGAATTGATAAGCTGGGGGCGACAGTGACTGGCCCGGGCGGCAAGAAACAGGGTAAAGTCCTAGTCGAGGGCGGCAGTGATGAGCCAGGGGCAATAGCTATGAATTCGGAGCGTTGCAAATCAGAGTGGAAGTGATAAGGCGATGGCGGCAGTGATGACTCGGGGGCGGCAGTTATGAACTAGGGGCGGCACGAATCAGGGCGGAAGTGATAGGTTTGGGAGGGGGCGGCATTGATTAGCCGGGGGTAGCACGCGGGGATGACACTGGTGAGCTACTGGCAGTAGTGATGAGCCGGGTGCTGTTTGAATCAGGGCGGCAGTGATAAGTCAGGACTGGCACAAATCGGGGTGGCAGTGATAGGCAGGAGGCGGCAGTGATGAACCATGGCGGCATAAATCAGGGTGGTAGTGATGAACTGGGGGCGACATGAATCACAGTGGTAAGACGGAGGCTGCATGAATCAGGACAGCAATGCTGAGCCGGGGGCGGCACATGTATTGGGGTGCTCAAATTATAATTGGGGGTGCTCGCACACCCCAAATAGGTAAAAATTCACTCCTGGCTGAAACTAAATCAATAAAATGGTTTGGGGAATTCCTCCAATAGGCAAACATATAACAATTAGACGATAGCGGGCTGCTGTTTGCTTTCTGAAAGGGTGTTAGAGATTCCTGCTGATAAATTGTGCTGACAGCAGGGCCTAAGTTTGACCGGTTTTGGGGGCCATGACCGAATTATTCTCCTCGGTAGTGATAAACCAGGGGCGGCCGTGATCAGCCGGAGGCGGCAGTGAGGATTCGAAGGAGGAAGTGTCTAACCAGGGGCCGCTCATATATGGGTTAATTTGAAACAGGGAGCTAGGGGCGGCGTGAATCAGGGCAGCAATGATTAATCAGGGCGGCAGTGATGAACCAGGGGAGACAGTGATCAGCCAGGGGGCAGCAATGATAAACCAGGGGCGGCAGTGATAAGTCGGGGCGACAAGAATTTGGGTCAAAATATGCCGGGGACAGCATCGATGAGCCAGAGGTGGCATGAATCAGGGCAGCAGTGATGAACCAGGGGCGGTAGTGATCAGCCGGTAGACGGTCTATCATCATATTTAAGGTATTAGGGCGCGCTATCATCTAGGGTCATACGACGCCCATAACAATAAATAAAATACATAAATAGGACATTTCTGCAAGATTTTCAACAGGTAAGGCGGGAAAACAGGTCTGGTTGTGAAAATTGTATCCGAAAATTATATAAAACACATATAGAAAATAAAATAAAATGCTGCAAAAATGGCATAGACAATTTAACATGACAGACTAAGGTCAGCGACTAGGTAACATGGAACTTGACGTTATATAAAACCTGAAAGACTACTAGGGATAAAAGTATGAAATGAACACGCGCATTGACGGGGGGGCGGGTACCCACCCCCTCATGATTTTCGGAGAAAGCATCAAAACGGCGGCGCGTCGCGCCGCTGTACTTCGTATACCTTTTAATGATCATTTTTACAACTCTTGGCAACATTTTTTAGGTCAGGTCACCAGTACAGGTCAAGTGACCTGACCTCAAAAACGTTTAAGATAGCATAAGTCGGAACAGGGTGAACTTATCCGATTGAAACTCATATCACATATGGGCTCACCAAATTCTCTAAAACATGTTCCGGTATATTTTATATCGATGACCTAAGGTCAGGTACGAGTCATGACCTCTCCATGGGAAATACATGGGAAAATGGTTTTAACTGAATAACTTTGTAACGGATGGTGATAGAGCGTTTATTTTAGCTGTTTTATATTTGCCTTGTCTCTACAGTTCTAAGGATATGCATTTGATCTAATTTGGCCTTGACCTGACCTCAGGTCAGGTCAAATCCTTGATTTGCCCTAGCAAGGTCGTGCTATATATCATTCGATTGGGCTTGATGCGAGGATTCATATCGTTTAAGTTGTTTTGCTCTATCTTTACATGTTCAGATGTAATGGCCGAAAAACTTTCATTTGCATGTTATCTCTATAACAGCATGTTTTGACCTCTAGTGACCTTAAATGTGACCTGACAAAGATGGCTTAAATATTTTCGATGCAGAAGTAGATGGGGTACCCAACGCCGTTTACCGTTTTGCGCTACCTAGCGTGGTTCTCGAGATCTTAGGGGGGCGGGTACCCGCCACTCCCCGTCAAAGCGAAGGTGGCTCAGACCCCCGTCAATGCGCGTGTTAAAACTAACGCTCCTCAGATATGACATGATGCTAGTGATATCCACAGAAGGATGGCCTCCCACAACGCTCACTGCCCAGATATCCCCAGGATGCTCCATGCCCCGGGAGACGACAGCAATGAACCAGGGGCGGAAGTGATCAGCCAGGGGCAGCAGTTTTCAGCCAGGGGGCGGCAGTTATCAGCCAAGGGGCGGCAGTTATCAGTCAGGGGGGCAGTGATCAGCCAGGGGCGGCAGTTATTAGCCAAGGGTCGAAAGTTATCAGTCAGGGGGCGGCAGTGCTAAGCCAGGGGCGGCAATGATCAGCCAGGGGCGGCAGTGATCAGTCAGGGGCGGCAGTGATCAGTCAGGGGGCGGCAGTTATCTGTCAGGGGTGGCTGTGAACTGCCAGGGGGCGGCAGTGATCAGCCAGGGACGGCAGTTAGCAGCCAAAGGGCAGCAGCTATCATTCAGGGGGCGGCAGTGACCAGCCAGGGGGTGCTAGTTATCAATCCGCCAGGGGCGGCAGTGATCAGCCAGGGGCGGCAGTTGTCAGCAAGGGGGCGGCAGTTATTAGTCAGAGGGCGGCAGTGATCAGCCAAGGGCGGTAGTTATCAGTCAGGGGGCGGCAGTTATCAGTCGGGTGGCGGAAGTAATCTGCCAGGGGGCAGCAGTGCTCAGTCAGGGGCGGCGATTAGCAGCCAAGGGGCAACAGCTATCAGTCAGGGGCGGCAGTGATCAGCCAGGGGTGGCATTTATCAGCCAGGGGGTGGCAATTATCAATCCGCTAGGGGCGGCAGTGATCAGCCAGAGGCAGCAATTATCAGCCAGGGGACGGCAGTTATCAGTCAGGGGCGGCAGTGATCAGCCAGGGGCGGCAGTCATTAGCCAAGGGTCGGAAGTTATCAGTCAGGAGGCGGCAGTGTTAAGCCAGGGGCGGCAATGATCAGCCAGGGGCAGCAGTTAGCAGTCCGGGGCGGCAGTGGTCAGCCAGGGGTGGCAGTCATTAGCCAAAGGTCGAAAGTTATTAGTCAGGGGCGGCAGTGTTAAGCCAGGGGCGGCAATGATCAGCCAGGGGCGGCAGTGATCGGTCAGAGGGCGGCCGTGATCAGCCGGGGGCGGCAGTTATCAGTCAGGGGCGGCAGTTATCCGTCAGGGGCGGCAGTTATCTGTCAGGGGGTGGCAGTGAGCTGCCAGGGGGCGGCAGTGATCAGCCAGGGACGGCAGTTAGCAGCTAAAGGGCAGCAGCTATCATTCAGGGGGCGGCAGTGATCAGCCAGGGGGTGCCAGTTATCAATACGCCAGGGGCGGCAGTGATCAGCCAGGGGCGACAGTTGTCAGCCAGGGGGCGGCAGTTATTAGTCAAGGGGCGGCAATGATCAGCCAGGGGCGGCAGTTATCAGCCAGGGGGCGGCAGTGATCAGACGGGTTGGCAGTGAGGTGGCGTCACAATTCATGGGGGAATTGATAGCCTGGTAGCATCGATGAGCTAGAGGTGGAACCACTCAGGTTTCATTACTTCCAAGTAATGAACTCGATACGGGAAAATTTGCCAGGGGCGGCACGAATCAGGGGTGTCCGTGACCAGGGGTGTCAGTGATCAGCCAGGTGATCAGTGATGAACAAAAGGCGGCAGTAACCATCCGGAGGGAGGGGGCGACAGTGATTAATTGCTGGCGACAGTGATCGGGCGGGAGCGGCAGTGATGTGGCGTCATAAATCAGGGGGCAATGATAAGTCAGGTGGCATTGGTTAGCTAGAGGCTGAACCAATCAGAATGGAAGCAATGAATCCGGGACGGGAAAAACTTGTGAGGGGCGGCACAAATCAGGGCGGCAGTCATAAGATTGAATGGCACCGTTCAGGGCAGCGGTGATAAGCCAGGGGCGGCACGTCTATTGGGGGTGCTCAGCACATTATTGGGGGTGCTCAAATTAGGATTGGGGTGCTCAGGCACCCCCAAAGATATAGAAAATTACACCCCTGTTCTGTCATACGTTAGTATATAGCGCCTACCAAGCAATGTATTGCACGAGGACTTTCGAACAGAGAACTATTCGTCACAGGCAGCATTGTCACACAACATGAAATTAGCGGTTTTTAACACGGCACTGTTTCAAGTTTCTCCATCGAATGATGAAATTGTCATACTGGAAATCTACCGTATAGAGAGCGTACTGAAGCTGCTCATGTACCCGGGGTAAGCGTTTGCTGCAAGTCCACTGCCAGCCGCAGACTTTCATTCGACTATTTGGCTGACCATCTCCAGACAGCCACCCCCGCTTGGCCAAACTTGCTCCGCTGCTGCCCGATAAGGCTTTTGAAACACCTGCCTCCTAAAAAACCGTCAAACTAACGCATCGGGAGGATGTCCCTCGGAATGTAGAAAAAAACCCTTCCCATCATAACCCAGTGGTATATGCCGCCCCTGGGGCTTCGTCGCCCTTACCCAAATCCCAGAGTCGTCACTGGTTCCATCCCCTCCTTCCAAAAATGATGTGGGGAATTCTGAGAACACTGAAAGAGGTGAACAAAGCCATGTCTGTTGGAACAAGCGCTTATTCAACTGGGTCTCCATGTTCTTTGGTGGAGTTTCACTTGTTCCGTGTTCTTTGATGGAGTAATAGATCTTTGAGAATCTTTTCTCTATTTGATACACGTATGTTTATTGTCTTGGGATGTGGATGAACAAGAGTAAGTATTTTCCGTGTGCTCATGGTGTTAGCAACCGATTAAACATGTAAATGCACAGCTGATGCAAACGTCGGAAAGACGGTGCTCACATCTTCTGTTATCATGAAACAGGCTTATAAAACAGTAACAAAGCAGGCGGATGTTACTGCAACGATAGACTATCAGTGGCATCCGGTTTGGTAAACTCAGCCGGTGTGAAACTAAGAGGATACAATTGTTCCGCCCTCCCTGTCTGCCTAATATGTTATTCACAGTGTTGCAAGCTTTAGCGTGCAAAGGAGCGAGACCAGGGGAGGGAAAATCATTTACCCGTAAAGCCTTTAAAATTTAACCATTTTCATTAAAACAGCCGTGTTTTCACCATTTTGGACCCACTGTACCCCCCCCACAAAAAAATATTGGTCGGTTCAGGCCCAGCACTGGCTCTGCTTGCAATACGTTACATTGAAAATGGGCCAAGAATAGGGGTAGATTAAAGACATGGATGGTGGCGGACCTGGCAGGTATATGGCGTTGAGCTGTCTTCACTTATATCATTTGTGAGTATGCGCTGGGCGTCAAAATATCATCACGGTGGCCCTTACTCCTATCCACTGATTTAAGATGTAAGATAAACAGGGAGCGTTACATTTACGAAATAACAAAATATCTGCTAAGGAAGCAGTACTTTACTTTTCAGGCGGTAGACGCCATTTGATGTTTGCCATATTGGACCTGGGCATGGTCGCTTTGGTAAATGGGTAACGCAGGAAGGATCTTACATGCCGGGCGATATTAACTGTATCCACTCACAAGAAACAATCGGATTTATATATTATACCCTGGCAGTCAGAGGCGTCGCTATTGAGTTTTTATAGGGGAACAGACCCCCAGATTGGTGATGAACTGTGGGGGTGATGGTAGGAGGCGAATTTTGGTCATATAGGCGTCTTTGGAAACGCTAGCGATTATGCACTTCAGTGCCCATTTACACGGAAGCAAATGTGTTGTGTGGTACACGCAGGTAATGGGGATCAAATGCAAAACAAAACCTGCGTCGAGTCCAAATTTTTGGGGGACGGCCCTTCTGATTCGCGGGTCGGGGGATGGGGCCCCGTCCGCCCCGCTTTCGACGCCCATGGTATGCCTGCAGCATCGTTAGGACGGCACATATTGTTATACGACAAATACACTGGAGAGGTGTCCAGGTCAAAGGATTGCAATCAAGCTGCTGAGTCATTAGTTTTAAAACAAGCCCCATCCAGGTGGTGGAGAAATAATGTCCTGAAATTTGTGCCTGCCCTGAAAAACGAAATCGGCTCAAACATCCCCCCTCTTTACAGAATTGTCCAGTAAATACTCTATAGCACGACAGAGTGAACAATGAGTCAATATCTTACTTGGCAGACGCAACAACCGCAGGACTTCTCCTCTCAGTAGCAGACAGCAAACAGCGGTGACCCGGGCGAATGGTGGCTATGCTCCCTGAGCCATATCCTGTAGCGTCAGAGGGACGACCTTTGGCCAATGCGTGGTCATCTGCGGTGCCACACAACCGGGAAATACAGCCACCAGTGTTTTACACAGTAAAACGAACACCCGGTTAAAGGGAATGTGGCACCTTGGTCGAATCTCGGAATTTAGGGTAATTAGGGTATTTTTAGCCGAATATCATGATATTTCTAAAAAAATGTACAGTAACCTCAATATGTTTGTGTTTAAAATACTCTTCTGGGGCAAGACATAAGCCTCTGCCAGTGCATGACGTCATGATCCGGCAACTACTGCAATATTCAAAGGGCTTAAATAGACTGGCAACTCACCGTGACGTCACCATGTCGTCACGCCAACAGCTGACAACTGCAGCCGGCTCGTTGGGTACCTTTTGGGTACATTTCAGGTAGGTTTTTAACTTTTCTCTACGGAAATTTTGAGTTCCAAGACAAATGATATATTGAGTAACGGGTTTTTCGGCATGCTTTACAACTTGGCTATCTCAGTTAGAATCACGTTGTAAAGGTGCCAAATTCCCTTTTAAGTGACAGCGGCAGATGGCGTGAGCGCGTGCACGTGTGTGCACGCTTGTCTCCGTCTATGGGCGGAAACAAGATGAGCGTTGGAGGTGGTCGCTCACGGATCTGATGAATATACAAGTTTCAGTTTGTCAGATAAATCTGGAGCTAAAAAGCATTCATCCGGCTATTTTAGAAATGCTAGATTGGACAGAGGACCTAAGGTTACAAATGACGATGGGAGCTCATTGAATACTACCCCTGTCTTCGGTAATATTCAGGTGCTTGTTTTGGCTTAACACGCACCAAATGCTGAGGTTGGAGGCACATTCACTAGTTCTCTTTTTCAAGAAGTTCCAAGAGAGTTCTTTGCAACTAAGAGGCGTTTTTTGTCCAATCAGATATATCGTAAACCACGAAACGTGCTGTACGAGACGGTGAGATTTGGAAGTAAGCTTATGGATGAAGAAGTACAATCCTTATTATTCTGTTAGAATTCAAAGGTCCTACTTTCAATGCATAGTATATTCCATTCTGGCGATTTATTTGCTGTCCATCAATCACTCTGGATTTCATAGGATACCATGGGCGCCATATTACCTATGCTGTCGGTGCGCCCTAAAACCCCAAATATGAGTATGAATTTAGATGTACAAGTATATGCCTCGACTGAGCGCATACAGCAGCGTAGTGCATTGGCCACATAATAAGCACAGATAAATAAGATGCATCTTAAATCTTACATCGGATATAAAGCTACCATTAATCGATGTGGCAGTATGATTATTTCAGCCCACCCGTTATACTTGTCCTCAAATAGCAAAATGAATCCCGATTTTAAAACACCTTAAATCATCGCTAGCTGGCTCTACACCTGTTATCATCTAACCTGATCTGCCTGTATTGAACTAATTAGCAGCAGCGGCGCCCTACAGCAGCCTGATTGGGTCCGGGAGCGCTAACCGCCCGGCGCCGAGCACCGGTTCCGCTTTAACACGGTAACCACCGCGCCGCCGCCGGCTCGCCGCCTCCACACACTTCTTACCGCTGATGGTAATGTGGAGCTGGCAGCGCCGTATTACCGTAATGACACGCGCCCGCCACTAGTCAAATGCGAGGTGACAAAAACCACACACCATGTGACGTGTGAAAATGCCCAATGGTTTTGCAGTGATATCAATATCATTGCATCAACGGTCAGCATAATCTCTTCGGTATACACAATATACTGCAAAGTATTTAGCCATAATTCACTGGTGGCAGAATCAGACGTAGCTGCCATCTCTGCTGCCCGGCGCCCGCCCTGGCCATTGGCGTGCGCCGGGGGCTGGGCGGATGACTCTGACCTCTGACACTAACTGCCCTGCGGCGCGCGCGCGGACCAGCACGTGCCCCGAGGCTATGGCACCGCCGCCGTCGCCCGGCAGGCACGCCAGACTGATGAGAGCTCGAGCTGCGTTCAAGCTGGATAGGTTATTAGCGATGAACCGATGGCTCAATTGATGATTAGTTCCGTGTTTCAAACTGGAAGATCACGATAGCTTTTATTAAAATCCGTTTAATTGTGTTCACTATGGTTCTCTAGTCATAGATGTATGGTTTGGTGTCACCCTTAAACCAAGATACCTTTGGTTACTTACCGCGCAATGAATCTTTCAGGTGTTGCATTATAATGCAGTAACTAATAGTGACTAACAGGTCCTGCCTGAAGCAGATTCTGCACCGTCTACAATCTCACGCTGACTGATGATTAGGTACCTACTGAGAGCACAATCACTATCACTCGGAAGGTCCATGGGGCTATCATTGCCGGAGGGCAGACTAGCTGCTGACTCGTGCAGTCGACAACTGGCTGTGGCGGCACTGGCTTTGCACGGCTCGAGAGGTCGTCCGGTTTTCACGACCCACGATGTCCATCTAGCTCAGTAGATTATTGTACCAAGAGTTCCCAGAAGCTCAAGAGCTTGAACGTTTCGGTGTTCCATATTTGGGATAAAATTTTGTGAACATTGTACCAAAAAAATATTTATTTTTGGGCAAGCAACGCTATATACTTGCATAATTTGTAGTCTCGTCCATAAGCGTCGCAACCGGCAAAAAAGTGGGGGGGGCCAGCCAAACTTCAACCCGATGCTGACAAAAAACTTTCAACATCAGGATAAAAAACTGTTCAAATTTGGGCTCCTCGTTGCCTTCCGCAGCGGCTGGATACAAGAATGTCCGGTTTTCTCTCATTTTGACTGAGATCAGGAAATTTTTGGCCAAAAGTGGGGGGCCAGGCCCCCCTGCCCCCCTTTTCCGACGCGTATGGTCTCGTCGACACGGTGTTAAAACATGACAGAAATTCATTTGACCATCAGTACTCACAGAGGTTGCAGAATATGATACTCCTAGCCACAATTAATGATAACCAGGGGCGGAGCCAAGGATTTTTCATTCAGCGGCGGATCCAGGGGGGACGAATCCGACCATGCCTCCACCCCCAAACTAAATTGAAGGATCCAAGCATCTTTTGTCCCCCGTTAAAGCAAACTAATGTTTCATAATTGATAAATTAGGGCGACACGTCCGTCATTAAAAAAACAAACATCTTTAACCCGCGCCCCACCGGGGGTCCGGCGCCACCTTCGCCCCACCGGGGGGCCATCGATGGCCCCCCTCTAACTCCGATAATATGGGCGTTAGCGCAAATCTGCAAAGTGCAATAGAAAGCTCGCGTGAATTCAGTAAGAAATTACTTCGCATGTTTTAGTGCTCAGGTCAATGGTTTGACCTCCAGAGGTCAAATTAGGTCAAGATCGGCTATTTTCACTCAAATATGCAATGATTAAGCAAACTGGGCATAACTCTTATGTCATTAGAGCTATTGAGGCCTGGTAAAGTACATTTGATAGCAAATTGCCTGTACTTTTTCCGCTATGTGGAACGTAAAGACCTCCCGCCAGTGGTTTGACCGCCAGAGGTCACCTCGTGACCTAATATGACCTGAGGTCACGAAAGGTCAAAAAGTGACCTTGCCGTATATCAAATGAAAGCCAGTGACCAGACAAACACGATGGTGTTTGTTTCACCGCTCTAGCTCAATTAGGTCAAAAGTTATTGTCAAAATACTGTTTTTGACCTCTGGTGACCTTGGATGACCTTGGAAAAGTCAAAGGGCAAATATCACCCCTGGGATCCGTGAAAGGGTGTCCAAAAACGTTGTTCTGAGCAGTCTGAGTATTTGCAATCATTTTTGTGGCTTTTATATCATGAAATAGCTTTTCCCCATGCTTTGCCAATGGGAGAGGTCGCCTCGTGACCTGACCTCAGGGCACGAAATCGAAAAATCCCGGATATACACCTTGTAGACCCTGGAGGGGTCATGAAGTGTAGGAAGTTTCAAATCGATCGACTTTGAAATGTAGCTCTTACAGAGCTCTAAAGGTGAAGTGAGGTGACCTTGGTTGACCTCGTCTGGTGACCTGACCTTGGGTGACCCGGGGTAAAAAATTTCAGGGATGATGGGAAAATGATGCAGTGAGAGGTAGAGCCCTCAACCGCGGTGCTGCGCCTCGTCGTTTTTCTGCTATCCCGGAAAAACCTTAGGGGGGCCATCGATGGCCCCCCCGGTGGGGCGAGGGTTAAGTGTGCCGTCGGTTCCGATGGTACTTCTTCAAAAGTGCAAATATTGATCCACCGACTGCCGGCTGCCACCTTCGCCGCGCAGTTTTTTTTTTTTGCTTTCCGATACGAGTTTGCCCCCCCCGCCTCTCTCAATCCGACTTTTTTACTGCAAGGGAACTCCGATATTGCGAGAAACAGAGAGAGGAGGGAGCAAAACCAAAATAGGTCCGCTGTCTTGGCAAAGAACCGCCCCGGGAGTACAGCTCGCGTCGGCCGACGCAGACCAATGAGGAGCGCCGGGAGCAGTCACGTGCACCCAGCGGCAGGACAGTTCCGCGCGCAGCGCTGTCAATGCAATTCAACAATGCTAGAAATATATATACTTTTGCAGAGCTCCGCCGCTGGTAAGGGGAGACGAGATCAGTCGAAAGCCTTAGTTCAGCTCCACAATTTTAGGAGGACATTTCCCTTCGCTCACGAGGTGAGGGACGTCTCCCTTTGTCTCCCACTTTGATGTCCAAGATAATGCTCATCCCCACACTGCAAATGACAGTCTTCTGGGCCACTTCCATTATATATCAATCATGAGAATAGGCAGAGCTACAGTGTTTGCAAGGACGGATATGTGCAGGATAATACATATTTCAAGCTCTACTTGGGTAGCTTAGGATTAGGGGAAGTCCGTGCAAGAGTACGCTCTAAACTTTCTAAGGGCTTTCACTTTTCTCCTATAAGTCTAACTGCTAAAAATTTTATGTGGTTGCTTAGCCTGAAGAATTGTCTATGTATGGTCTATGTTTCAACTCGATGTCTCTGAAAGGAACTCGCCACGAACCCATCAAAAATAAAATGTCACGTGCGTACTCTTGCCGGAGTGGGTCGGTAAGAGTATGCACAAGAGGGGGCTGGAGTACGCATTGATGCCCCGCTGTGCTTTAGGTGCATAGGCCATGTCGCAAAGTTTTTTTTGTCGCCAAACTAGGCGATTGTATGATTTTATATCGTTCTGAATATACAAGAACTATGTTGCAACGTTTGGTTTTCCAAATATGAATTACGGACTCTGTCCCGAGCGAAAATTAAGTTTTCCTATCTCTTAAGCATGCGCACTCTTGCCCAATGGTCTACTGCGTACTCTTGCCGGACATGCTCCCTTGGGAAGAAAGTCTTCATCAACATGTTGGCAGGCGTTTTAGCGTGAGCTCCGGCCCTGGAGTACACTCCTAGCTCAGCTTTCTTACTGATAACAGACCGTAATACAATTCTTTTGATAAAAGAAGTATGGTCTACAAGTTTTCACAGTTAGGAAATATTACTTCAAGGGTGCCCAGAAACTTATTTTGCTCAGTACTCCCGCGGAAAGAACAGGAGCACGTTAAATTTTGGTGTGCAGCCTAGGCACTGACCGTGCTTTTTTATACCAGGGTATCCACCATCTCAGTGGTTGCTAAGTAACCAAAACAGCTGCTGCGTACTCCTATCTCCTGCGTACTCTTACCCGCCCTTACCCTACGTGTACTTGTCCTTATCATGCTGTGCGCACAAAAAGCTCAGTTTCTCCGTTACCCACCTTTCTCTGTGCACAGATGGATGTTTTCGCCACTAAGACTAAAATTTGAGGAAATTTCCGGTCAGGAAGCGCTGAATTCATAGCGTTCACCTCCTACTACTCAATGCTTACACGTTTCCAACACATTGGGACACTGTAAAGCTGCTCCTCCAGCTTACAGCAATGATTTCTGAGCTTTTGCCTAAATATAAAGTATGCCGAACGCTCCCTGTCAATAATGGCACAAGGCGCTTGCTCTAACACACACACATTCCCTACAACGGCGGCGAACAATCGAGCAAGGCTAAACTACTCCCAATATTAGTAATGGCAAGTCAAAATGGCACGTTAGTATCCGCACCCCTACCGTTTTCGACGACAGTTTTGTTCATGTGGCGGGTCCCCGGCCCCGTTCTGTGGCGGTGTTCACGTGTCTAGCCCGGCCGAACGGGCCGCGCGGCCCGCGCCGGCGCGGCGGTGCCCAGGACAGGAAATGCCTGCCGACGTCGGACGGACGCCGCCGCTGCCTCTGCGCAGCAACGAGCTGACAAAAAACACTCACACCACCACTTATGTCCAGCTTCTGACTGGTATTTCTGTGATATTTCAGCATTCTGCATTGAGTCTGAATTCATATGGGCGTGTCGCTTGGATAAAGATCGGTCGTCTTTATCGGTCTCCAACGTCGTCTCTATAAAGTTGGCTGGCATCTCGGGCGAAAAGCGCGACATATTTGCCACCTCTTATTTTGGTGGACGTGATGGCACAACGGTGACTCATTTCGCAAGCGATGGACACCCAGGGCCACAATCACGCCACTAACACAGCGCTAGAACATGGCCGGCCAAAGGTTTCCCCCTGTTTACTTTCTAAGCTGGTGAAATCGTTAGATCGTGGAAGAAGTTGGACTCCATGTTTCCACGAAACCAACTGAGGCAGGATATCACGTCTTCATCTCGAACATATTCTTCCCGCTGTGCAGCACGTGCCTTTTCACCTCTGTTCCCGCTGATGGCATGGCACAAATGTGACTCACACTCTAACCTTCATGACTGGTGCTAAGCTAACCCCTAAAAATACACAGCGCCGCCGGCGTTCTCGTTAAGCCGTACCCCAGCCAGCGGAATTAATGGATGCTGGACGATAGGGCAGTGAAAGCGTTCGTCTGGTGTCGCCAGCCGAGTGGATCGTGGGCCACGGAGCAGCAGCGTCCAGGGAAGGCCTGCTTACTTTCTTTATCAACGCATGAAGGGCGGAGATAACATAAACAATCGTTCGAGTTGTATTTCATATCTATTGACGGAAATATTGACAAATATCAAGCTAAGTCGTACGGCTTTAGGGATATTCAATTCATGTATGGCCCTTGCTCATACTTCTTTACGCTCAAAAAACAGGCATGAAGGCATAGGTTACCAGTTGTGTTTGCACTGGACCACTGGTTGCCAGCCCTTCCGATGCGATTACCCCCTTTTTCAGTCAGAGGGGCTACAGCCCCGACCTCCAATAAATTATTTCGCGTAAAGGCTTCCGTTTTGAAACCTTAAGTAAAAAGGAAATATTTCTCCATTTGAGAACCGCAAAAAAACACTTTTTGATCTTTGGTCACCTTAACCCTTACAAAGGGTTTATTGCGACCACCTTGCAACTGCCTGTAAATGATGCAAAGTTTTGGAGCTAAGCTTGGCGTGTTAGTCACAAGATTCTAAATCAACAAACGTAAAAATCACTCTTATCATGCATGCAGAAGCTGCTTAACCTTTTGGCACTTCGCAACTCCTCGAAGTTTTGATGGCGCATCTATCGGCAAAGTCAATTATGTTCCAGGCGTGCGTCCTTCCCAGATTGATCCCTGGTTTTCTCAACCAATCAGCGTGGACAGCGAATGGTGCGATTTCAATCAAGGACTCCAATGTCCTAGCGAAGGTAGCTATCCTTCCCAGAAAGGGCGGCTCAAAGCTGCCTCTGGCGCCATGGCTCCATAATTTTCCTCGCATCGTCAAGGGCATATCTCTGGAATCAAGGCCGTTTCCTACAAAGTCAAAGTGGACCCTCCATTAGCACAACCAGCTGCGGTACTGAAAGTGACTAATGAGCACTGGAGTCGCATCGGGGTAGCACCAAGGGTCACCCTCTACACCAGAACTCCCCGTCTCTCACATCAGAGCCGGACCCTAATCGAATGTAGAAGAGCCTTAAACGGCGCTGTATCAGTTGCGACACCAGGATATAAGTGGGGGAGGCAGGCCGTGCGTCCTACAGTATGGGGAAGGAGCCGCCTGCCACCGACGGAGTCACCTCAGGCTAAGTTGCTCCCTCTACCGTGGAAGTGTGAGAAGTCAAGCGGAACTCTCCCTCTGAGAACTGAAGTGTCCTCATTCGTGACAGAGGTCAAGATTTCGGCACCAGATGTTGCACTTGCATGCACCCATACAATTGCACCTCCTTTTATACCAGGGAGTTACTTATGGCGGCGGTTTTTGTGCTAAGACCGCATCATTTGGTACCGGAGGTAAAATCGGGGCTGAAGCAATGCCCCTTTACGAACCCCGAGTGAGGAAGACAGAGAGGAGACTCAGTCTTAACTAGAACTGCCAAGAGGAGGAGGCAGTGGCGGATACAAGGGGCGGGGACCTCAAGCCCCCCCAAATGTCAGAGTGCCTATAGTTAATGCGTAGTCTGAGGCCGTTCCGGGGCAATGGCAAGAAAGGCCCGAGCCTCCCTAAACCCCCCCCAACCCTCCAAGTTGTCCTGGACCCACCACTGGGAGGAGGCAATGCGCTGTGGTCAAATTCAGAGAGTATGCTCTCAGGAATCTATTGTATTATTCGCGGAACTCATTCATGTAGTGTCTTAGTTAGACACCCGAAAAGTAGCGTCGATGGTTCAATATACAAATACTGCCGTGATGGCAGAGTCGTGTGGCTATCACCAGCGCTGTGGCAAACGGGTGTCGGAACGATGGTCGAGTCGGGTGCGGGTTGAGGGGGCTAAGCTGAAAGGGCTGACAGGGGCGGACCCAGACCCAAGTTTTGGGGGCCAAACCCATGTCTGCCTCTCCTCCTGGGGGGGGGGTGGGAGCGAAGATTGTTTTGCTCTACAGACCTGGTGTAAACACCTTTTTCAGTGTTCGACATACCTAATATAAGCTACTTCTCCAAGTACATAATCGCTCTCGGGGCGGGGGGAGTGGGAGCGAATATTTCTCTGCAGACCTAGTGTAAACCCCTTTTTTCGAAAAATTTCCGGCGTTTGGGGGGGCCAAAAGATAGTTTGGCCCCTCCCTCCAGCGCTTTGAGGGGGGCCATGGCCGGAATGCCCCCCCCTGCGTCCGCCAATGACATGCCACAATCAGGGGACCTGCCTTACTCTTAAGGTTAGCTGCATAAGCGTCGCCAAGAATTGCTGGGTCGAGTATTGCATTCCTTTAGTCTGTCACGGGGCAGGCAACACCGGTCACGTCACACTAGCATGGGTGGAGATCCTGGGGGGTTAGGGGAGTCAAGACCCCCCCCTCCCCCTTTTAGAAATCGAGAGAACCTGGGGGTCACCCGGGTCCTACACCTTCTGCTCTCACAAAATATTTTCTGGCCCATAAGTAATGATAATTGAATTCACGGCATTCGTGTGATCGGCTGAGTCATAATTTGGTCTATCTGTCCCTTTGCATCTTCTTTGTAGACGGGTACTAGACACCAGGGGCGGCGCCACGGCTTCCCGTCACGGCTATGCGTCAGGAAAATTATGGGCCTCCGAGCTGGTGGAAGGTATGTACCTCAGCTGAACTATGCAGCACCCTAAGTCGGTCTTTCACAGAGGATATGGACAGGCTGGGAACCTATTGAGAAATGCCATGATTATGCAGAAAAGCGGTAATACACTGAAAGTGAATTAAGGTCATAGAGGGAAGGCCCCACTCAATCCTCAGAAAGTGTGAGGTCGAGATCATTCAAGGTTAATGACTTACAATTAACAAAACATATTCCCAATAACGTACATAACGTACAATGTGATTGGCACTGTAGCAGCCTTTGGGCAGAACTGAGGGTTTGATCTTGAAAAAGCTTTTGACTTTGACCAGTGACACTGACCTTGACAGTGAGTAACCAAAATTATGAAGTCATAGCATCGCATACGTTATGCTGAGTAATGCCAATCGTCCGGTACACTGGGGTCAATGACCTTGATATGTGACCCTGTCCTTTATTTCGGGTGACTTCGACATATAACCCGGTTATAGGAAATTATTGTTTCATTACTTATGGTTCTATAATAGGCGTTCTGAGCTTAGCTCCTATATCCACCTCTAAAGCATCGTGGGATAATTTAAATTCGAAACAATTTTAGGGAAATGCAAACCATAATTTAGAGCCAGGTCATCCTTAATCTAGTGGAGTAATTTTAGCCTACTTGTTAGCAATATTATATGGCGTTATTACGTCACCACCCAGTCTACAGTGCAGGAGAACTGGTGCGACTGCGCGATTGTGACGGTCTCAAAATATAAGTCTGAATTTGAAAGCCTATAAGTGTTGAACCAAGTTTTGAAATTCGTTCACCAATCGACGCACATTCATATGATCTTTCAGTCCTCTTCCTCTCCCAGGCAACGATTGGTTGCACCCATGAGCAACGTTTGACATCGCTGTGGCTGACTCCCCATCCACCTTTCCGTTAGGTTATTTATGAACGGCCTCTATGCTAATTACCACTGTTGGTTACCAGCCCCGTCCCAATGGTCCCCAGACTTTTCCTCCACTGGGGAGCAGTGCCCTTCTGGTCATGAATAACTGAAGGCCCGTTCCTGTTCGGCAAGGGCAACTGTGTTTCGTTTCTGAAGACCGTGATGCCCCCTAACTACGTTTATTGAACAAAGCAGGAAACAGCGGTGGCCGAAAAAGAAAATGGCATTGCGGTTTCAACGATTCAAGTGTGCCCCTTTGAATCCATATATATAGTGCCCGTCCGATTTGCCCTATTTTTTAACATCACGGCACCCAAGGAAGTCATGGACGCCTTTGCTGATCATTACAATGGCGTTGCAGCCAACAGTTCCTACAACCAGCGATCAAAAGACCAGGCCGAATGGTGCAAACACCGCACATTCTTCAATTCTAGTAATCAGGAGTACTATAACGTACCTTTTACAATGACCGAACTAAATTACTCCATTAGCAAGTGTGGAAACACTGCAGTGGGCCCGGATGAAATTCACTACTCTTTCTTCAGGCACCTCAGCCAGACAGCACTAAAATATCTTCTCTCGGCCATTAACAACATGTTTCTTAGCGACTCGTTCCCCACTACGTGGCGGAAGAGTGTCATCATTCCCATTCCAACACCTGGCAAAGAAAAAACGGACCCTAAAGGTTATCGCCCCATTTCGCTTACTAGCTGTGCTAGCAAGCTTGTAGAGCGCATGGTCAACGTAAGACTTCACGAAATTCTCGAAAAGAAACTCGATGCTATGCAATCGGGTTTCCGGCGCGGGCGAGCCACCACTGACAATCTGATCAAACTGGTCAGTGACGTCCAAAATGGCTTTTACAAGAAGCAAGTCACAATTGCTGCATTCTTAGATATCAAGTCGGCCTTTGATCGTGTACAAAAAGACGTCCTTTTGTATAAACTTTGTAAACTGGGAGTCCATGGCCACCTTGCTAGATTCATTGACAACTTTCTTAGGGACAGAAAATTCAAAGTGCGCTGCGGCACCACCTTTTCCTATCTGACATCTCAAGACCAGGGCACACCCCAGGGTAGCGTTTTATCTCCGACCCTCTTCCTAGTCATGATCAATGATATTTTTTCCAAAAAGCTACCGCCTGGAGTTAAGTACTCCCTATTTGCAGATGATGTCGCTATTTGGAAATCCACTCCGGTCGACACCAGGCGGCGCAGTCAACCAGAATTTAAAACCGCGACTACCGAATTGCAGGGTAGTCTCGACGACATCCATGCTTGGTGCAATTCAATGGGTCTATCACTCTCGGCCGAAAAGTCATCAGTCGTAGTCTTTGCCAGGCCAGGTGTGAGACACGCTGTTCCTCAGCTCCAAATCTCAGGCAAACCCATTGAATGCGCGAAAAGCTTTAAATTCTTAGGCGTCATCCTTGATACCCGCCTTAGTTTTCACGAGCATATTACCAAAGTCGTCTCTAGCTGTCAAAAACGAGTCAATATCCTCCGCATGCTCGGCGGAACAGAGTACGGCGGGGATCGAAAGACCCTGCTCATGCTCTACAAGTCCTTGATCCGGCCCATACTCGAATATAATTCGTTCGTCTTTGACTCAACGAACAACACTAATAAGCTAAAGCTAGAGCACATCCAAAACGCAAGTATCCGGGCAGCCACAGGCGCGCTCAGAGAATCCCCCATCACCAGTTTGTTAGTGGACAGTGGGCTGTGCCCTCTCCAAACAAGACGCCACTCCCAGCTTATCTCTTACTATATCAAGGTCCAATCTACCGAAAATCACCCGGCGAAACAATGTTTCGCCCACCCTGGACGTGTATCAAAAACTAATCGGACAACCTGGCCTCCATTTAAGAATAGAGTAGCTAAGACCCTGGAAACCCTGAACCTTGCGATTCCAGAAGCAATAGGCAAACCCCCACTCTCCCACTTTTGGACTCGCAAACAGCCCAAAGTCGAGTTTCTTTTCACCACACGCAAAGACAACCTCACCACAGAGGAGATCTCCCAGAAATTCTTAGAGTTCCAGTCTAACAACACTGGCAAAACCTTCATTTTCACCGACGGCTCTAAAATAGGCGAAAAAGTAGGCCTCGGCATCTGGGGGCAAAATATTTGCCTCCAAAAACGACTTCCGGACAACTGCTCAATCTTTACTGCCGAGGCTGTCGCCATTCTAGATACACTAGTCCAGATTAGAACCCTAAATATTAATTCAGCCGTCATCTGTTCAGACTCTAAATCTGTCTTGCAAGCTATCAATAACGTAGTCAACCCCAGCCATCACATAATAGCAGACATCCAGAAGGGTATCGACGATATCCCAGATGTCTCCTTTCTTTGGATCCCAGGCCACTGCAAAATTCTCGGAAATGAAAAAGCCGACGAACAGGCCAAAAAGTCTCTTGAACTCAGAGAGGTCGCACCTCTCAAATGGTCCGGAGACGATAGCAAAGCTCTCCTCCAGAACCATATCCGGAAGTACATCCAAAATGACTGGACCACTAACCACAGCGCCCATTTATTCCATATCAAGCCTAACATCGGCTACTGGCCCAGCTCCAACCAAAACAGTCGTCGGCGTGAGGTCATCCTGACCAGACTCAGAAGCGGACACACCAAATTAAATGCCTATGGGCGTGTAGGTACCTGTGGTACCTGCTCTGCCATGGAAAATCCCTACCATATCCTCATCGACTGTGCCCAGCACGACGCCCATAGGCAGCCCATGCTAGATTATTGCCGCATCAGAAACATCCCAGTAAACCTTTCCACTCTTCTCGGCAATGATCACCCTGAGCTGCTGGACAAGCTCTTTACATTCCTGAAGGCTTCTAGGCTCGAGAGCTTTATCTGAACGTCTATGGTGGCAGGTATGGAAAATACCTGCATCCGAATAGCACCCCTCATATTAGAAATAACAATTACACTAGAAACGTCCCTCTGACAAATTTAAACAATAGGTGCTTCAAACTAGGTTTTAACTGTCTGGTCCTAAGGTATGGTAGACTCAGAATAACTCCCACCACAGGAAAAAAACACAAAACAAAACAAAACCAAACCAAAAAAAGTTCAACTAACCAACTAACCCTACCTAACCATCCGTTCATATTTGCTAACCAACTAACCCTAACTTAAGGACTACTAACTATACTAACCACATCTAAGACTAACAACTAACCAACTCACACCCCTCCCTAACACTCTATCTGTTCTATTACCCTTCTCTCTTCCTCTATGCGGCGGCTACCCAGCCAGAGAGGGTGCTGTAACCTCACCTCCTGGTTGCAGGATAAAGACCCGCGGCATCACGTCATGGTGCTTGCGGGTATTTCTAATAACCCAAAATTATTCTTTTTCAATGGAGGAACTCGAGTAACGTAAGCAAACGGTTATTCGATAACAAGGAACAAAATTCAAAAAACTAATCTTTACGCTTGCAAGACTCTTCACGTACCCTTTTAAATCCTACCTGTGCCCCAGGCTCGGCATCTCTGCCGTAGCAATCCCCTTCCCTCGCAAGTGTTGCTACACTTCGCGACCCATTCCTTGAAATAAGATTCGTCCCTTTGTTCTGCGACATTAAAGTAAACACCCCTCCCGGAAAATTCTCCCCCACACTTTAGAGGCGGGCAAAGGTGCTTTGCACAGAACGCCTTATAAAAAAGCCCTTAACTAACTAACTTACCCTATTTAGCCCTCAGCACATAATTGACAAAATTACAGCGCGTTCTAACAACTACGCCGCTGTATGTCCTCCTTTGCTGTCATGTACTGCCCGTGCGATAAGACCACGCACTAGCGGTGACTCATTGTTTGTTGTGCCGTCGGCCGGCCGCGCCGGTGCCGGTATCAGGGAAGCCTCACCACTCAGGAGCCCATCTGGCTCCCATCTCGCCGCCCCAGCCGACGCCGCAGCCGCCGCCCAAATCGTCCCATCCCCAGGCGGTTGGCAGGTGTGTGGGTCAACCACCATCACTCATGTTTACAACGCTCCGCCGGGGGCGTCCAAGATCCGCTAACGTAGCCAAAGCGGGCGCCACATCGCCCTTATCGCCCGTCCCACTACGGACGATCACATCTCGACCCAACCGAGCACACCGAGTAGCCGATTGGCTGGAGGCAGCCTTCTCGGTCTCTGATTGGTGAGTTGGCAGAGACAGGGCGGAGTCAGCCGCAGGCGACCGCACGTGGCAGCGTAGTAGAGCGTCACTCTTTACGCACGGCTCCGCACGTGCTGCGTCAGTTGGCGTCGGGTGGAGGAGGGGTGAGGTACTGTCGGGGACGCCGATGGATGGACGGACTCTGTTGCTGGCCGGCGCTGTGCCCGCCTCTCCACGAGAGACGCGGGGCACCAGCGCCTGGTGGGAGGAGGTCGTCCTGGACACGTTCCTGCGACATGTCGAAGTGCAGCTGCGGCATCGTGGAGAACGAGGTGAGAACTAACTTTGATTAATAGAAAAACAGTTTTTTTCTGTGCCGTCTAGAAAAGATGTCATGCTATGGGAAACAATATTATCTAAAATGTGAAGACATGCGTTTTAATACGGAACAACCCCATCCTGCCTGGCATGCAACATAAAGGTCAGCAAACTAGATTACCGATTTTTTACATCGAACTTCAAAGGGAAATCGGAGATTCCAGCACTTCTCGGGAAAGTGCTTAGATGTACGAGGAATGACTCACCCATCCTCAGTACTAACAAACACTTTCCCATCGACGGATTCAGGAGCAACTTTTGGAGGGGGCAAAACCAACGTGGGGGGTAGCTAAGTTGAGAAAGAATTGAGGGAACATAGTATTTTGAAAGAAAAAGCGGCCAAAATTTGTTCTTTGGGGCAAAATATAATACCCTAGGCATGTTGGGGACCACGGCCCCTTTGGCCCCCTGGGATTCGGCAGTGCACTTTCCAATGTAATGTTCTTAACTTCAATAATTGAGGTGCGATGTCCTTGAAGCAACAGTTATAAAAAATCGAAGCAAAAAGCTTGCGACCATTGTTAAACTTTGGCTTTAAATATGCTAAAATACAGGTTGTGGCTTGTACCTCCATTAAAGGGAGAAAAAAGCAAAGCCTTGAACTTTCAGCCTACGGCACGAGGCAAAGACTTCACAGAACTATCATCATACAATCAAAAACACTGCACCAACGACTTTTGGCTGCAATCAGGTAGTGATATTTTCCACGAAAGCAACCAATTAATTATGTAATGTTTATCAATTTTGAATAGTTCAACAGGCTCCAATTTGTTTCACAAGCTCGTGACGAGAACGTCAGGTTGTGAAACTGGTAAGCTTGCAATTAATTTCAAATAATCCTCGTTTGGCAGCACATCCCTGGACATTACTTTTGGCCTACCAGGTACCAGGTGTATTGATAGCCTCATATCTGTATATTTCACTTCATGCAGTGTCTACACAACACTCTCAGCCCATCACGTATCAAGTCGGGGCATGTTTTTGCTGCGCGGACATCGCGTGCTGGGACGGTGTGTGTACAGAGTTGTCATGAGCCGGTTCACTGGCCACCACTCGGCCACTGGGTTCAAGGCTAGCGCTGCTGCCTGCGCTCGTACTCACCGGCCTCTTTACCCGGCGTGACGTCACACACACACCAGTGACGTCACAGCGGCAGAGCGGCCACAGAACCTGTTTGCGTGCGCTGAGTGGTGCGGCGCCAGCGTGGCGGCCGAACCCTTTACACGGCGCGTGTACTGAGGTCGTTGTCCCCTTGTCGCAGGCGCAAGCAGACGGACGGTGGCGCGACGCGAGGTCGGGCGGCGCGGCTGCAGTGCGGCGGAGAGTGCGACAGAACCGCCTGACCTGGTGGCTGACCTGCGCGGCTCGGGTGACCCCTGGCGCGCGCCGGATGACCCCATGCGCGCCGCTGGGGCTTTGGTGGCGCCGACACGTGCCCGCGCCGACCGCGGCGGAGGCGGAGGCGTGAACCAAGCGGCGCGTGCGCTGAGACTGGTGGCCGAGGAAGTGAACGCTTCGCATAACACGGTAAGTCAGTCGGGTGAATTGATGGTGCCGCGTGGCGCTGTTTCTAGACAGATGTTCCTAGTTTTCTGGTGCATTGATTCAGATGATAATAGCGTTGAGTTTGATCCACGTCTCACGTCTTCCGGTGCTGGAAAGGACTAACATGCAAACTCGTCATATTTAAATCTTCCATCGCTGTCAGTCGCATGCTTCACCATCCACTGCTATAATTCACATATGTGGGTTGATCTCCCCTTTTTCGAAGGTTTCAGCTTAAACAGTACTGTATCTCGTTAAGCTATTTAACACATTCCGTCCTCCCTCGTTGCGCAGAGGACGAAGCTTCACCGCGAGCGGCGCCAGACCAGACATGGCAGCTGCAGTGACGACACCAGCTGCTACAGCTCTGCCTGGACGGTGGCTTCCTGGGCAGCCTGCGTGCTGGTAGCAGCGGGGTCCTTGGCTCTGGCGCGACGGACGCTCGGTCGCTGAAGGAGAGAGGGCGAAGGGGAGAAGTCGCCAGAAGGGAAACCGACCGCTGAGAGTGAGGCAGAAGAGGGCTCAGCAGAAGACTTTGAAATGATGGGTTCACTAGTCGAAATTCCTTTCACTTGTTTTATATTGAGTGATTGGCTGCGTATGTTACTACTCAGCTTCGAGTTTTGAAGAAGTTCGCGTTAGGTGGATTGACATTGATCTCCTCTTCACATTCGGTTATAGTTCGGGAAAACAACGGGTCAGTTATTACTCAAGTACCTTAATGTCTCGTCTGGCTGTAAAGTTCAATTCCAATGGAAAGTACAGAACTGATCTCAAGCAGACCTGTGATATACTGATCTCATTACGTTGATCTCCTCCACTGTGATGTCTTGATCTCATGCGTCGTATTCTGATCTCGCTCTCGATGGAGTTTAAGCACCGTGAAAGCCTGGTTCTCTTCTGAACATGTGTGTATTGTGTTTTTATATTTTCTATGTCTTCAGCGATCTCTATCGAAATTGAGCTTTGTGTTCGGCCAGAATGTCAAGGATGAGTGTTGCAATGTATTTTGTACAGACGTTTTGTCGACGCATTTTCGCCCGGTAGTCTTTCATATTATTTAAGAAGTGTTAACCAGTCTTTCACATTTGATAGGTCATGAGAGCCCATGATTGAAAATGTGTTGTGATGTGGAGAACTTGGTCACAGTTTGTCTTTCAGCACAGTCTTTCAGAGGCTAAGTGCACGTACCGTAGTGTCTTTCAATAAAGTGTCATATATGCACATTAGTAGCACAGCTCACCAGGGCTTTCATGTGTCTTTCAAGAGTCGTACAATATGTCTTTCAATGGCGATCTCACTGTCTTTCAAAGAATGCTAATCAGGGTTGAAGTCAACATGAAACGCACAGCAGAATTACCCAATGTTTCATTTTCGGACACGCAGTGTTTGGCCACTGTTGCAGGGGTTTGATTATCATAAAGGCAAAAAGAAAAAGGTTATCAGCTGCAGATTTACAACATATTCAACCCTGGTCCTGCGTTGTTTGTGGAGACCCGCGTCATCATGTTGACGCGGTGTGATCTTTAAGTCTTTCCGTGAATACATATAGTTTTTCATGTAGTTTGTATCGCGGTCAGTTGTTTATGTTTTGAAATGTTCTTGGTCTTTCAACTAGACTTCAATGTGACTTCAATGTCAGGATATCTGTAATTGACTTCAATGTGACAGGTTTGTTTTGCTTTGAGGCACTAACTAGTCAAACTTCTTTTCCCCGTAGAAATTGTTGGGCATTGGGGCCCTTCGGAGCTCCGGAAATATGATATAAGACCTGTGATAATTGATTGCTTTCCAGAGATGTGATACACACTAATACTCGCACCAGTCACGTATGTCCTTCCGCTGAACCTACTGCACTACATACCAACGTGTATGTGTTCACAGCCCCACGCACGCCCCTGATGTCTCTCTGTAATACTTGCACGCGCTGTCTGTGTATGCTGTAATTGTCCGGAGGGGTGGAATTGGTGATGATCAAACACCGATGGCTTTCATTTGATCTCACCATAGGGTAGTACGGCTTCGCGCCCAAGAGACGGCTACAGAACGGCGAGACACCCTGGGCAGAAGGTTTCATCATTGTCTTTCATAGAAGCGTAAGCGTGTTTTTGTGTCCTGTTTTATACGAGCGTGTGCGTGTGCGTCTGAGAAGCTGTGGGTGAAGAACTGTCAAGCTGTCGCACATTGTCATGGCCCCCCTTGTAAAGCTTGTCTCGTCACTTGTGATATCTGTATTTGTACAGAAGACACCAACAGCCATTCGGCTCCAGGTGCCTGTTGTAATATTACCTTTGCTAACCAAGAGTTAACCCCAGCGTAGTCGTCGCGTTTAGGCGACTTTTTTGTTTCTGGTTATGGCTTTGTAGTGACCGTTTAGGTAGTTAAGTGTAGAGACTGTTGTTGTCTTTTGTAATTTCTTGCCTAGATGCATAGTGTTTAGCGGCTTCCGTTTAGTTTCCGTAATGTGTCGTGTAAATAGTGTAAACAGCGTGGTTTTGATTCGGTTGATTTTAGTTTTTAGTTTGGTGCAATAAAACAGAAAATCTCAGCGCATCTGTTTCCATACACCATACATACACAGACAATACTATGTATTAATTTTCCGCCGAAGCCTTCAAAAGAACTGCTTATTATCTTTGTGAACAGCGGCGTCCCCACTGTAGAGCGGAACCGCCACTCTATGAAAATCCGGGCCGTTCTCCCATTTTTAGCCGGGAGGATGGTTGAAAATGTTTAGTTCTCGAGATAAAAATTATTGAGACTCACTGGCGTTGAATGCGACAAAACTGTTGCCCTTCCATATGTAGCAGACCAAACAGGGTGACATATGGACAGTGGTGGATACAAGGGGGCTAGGGGCTCAAGCCCCCTTGCATAGCCGGAGGCCATTCGGGTGAAGAGCGGGAGGTTGGGTGAAAATAACTTTTTGCCCACCCACTGGATTCGCACCTGAATGATGCCTGTCTATGTCTTTTATTACTTGACAATATCAACAATATTGTATGATTTTTCAGGACTATTCAGCGGGAATAGGCCTAAGTAGGCACGAAAAATTCAAAAATAACTTACACGCATGGCAAGCCAGGACCTTTGAAGGAGTGCAAAACCCAGAATTCGAAAAACCACTTCGGGGGGGGGGCCCCCCCCCCCCCCCCCCCCCCCCCCCCCCAGGGGGGCCCCCCCACCCCCCCCCCCCCCCCGAAGAGGCGCCCCCCCATGCTTTTGTTGCCCCCCCCCCCCGGCCCCGGCCGCCCCCCCCCCGCGAATATGCTCTACTGCAAAGGCCTGTTTCACCCAGGAGATAGAAGTGTATAATTATCAAATCACTATGAGTAAGTATGTCACGAGTTTCAAAAAATGTTTAACTGCGAAAACTGGAAAAAAGCGAGGACTGATTATATTTTAACATAGGATAGTTGGATATCTTAGATCATTTGATGACAGATGTACAAAAGATGCAATGACCATGGTGGCAAGGGATAAGAAGAAAAATAATCACTTGAGATCATGTGAAAAAGATACACACTTCACCTCTCCGGGTGCGATGGGAATCAAGTTCGTCGACGAGCCGAACACCATGCTGCATAGTACGTAATGAATGAAGTATCATTCAACCAAAAAAACATTCAGAACACGATACCTATTTATAGAAACAGTTCCAACTTAACCGTTGAAGGTTTATATTCACCAACATCTACCGCCTTTGACAAACTCAGGACTTTAAAAGGCAACACTTCACGCATGTTCCCTCAGTCGCTGAACATGCCGGCACTGCCGCGCTGACCGTGACCTCAATGTCAGAGGCGGCACAGCATAATCGTTAAACGCCGCGACCGACCCTCATGCACGCGCCATTAGACTCCGCGCGGCATTCCCGCAATGGCAGGCACCGTACACTGCCGCATGACACATTGCGCAGCGGAACTGCCATTGCATAACGTGCCTGCTCGCTCGTGCAATAGGCTTATTATATTGAGGCTCAGGAATGCCTGCCCCACTCGGGGGGCTTTGGAATGCCGGATGGTGACACGTCAAATAGTGAGCTCATTGACAGAGTTAAGTTTTACATTGCTCTTTTATATTGAATTTAATTACAAATAATGATAATTTTGGTAATATTATCCTTGGATTTAAGCGGAGAGGGACTTAGTTACAGAGATATGGATATATAAATACGTAGTAGAAAGCTATACTAGAGTTGACACAGTTCTGAAGCCGCTATTTAGCTGTGAGCGTTGCATGCACTTACACCGAAAATCCACCGCCACCTACGAACTGCAGTGAGCCGTGACGCTCAGGCGCAGAAGACGTCGTGAGTCGTGATAACGGATGGGCTGATCGTGACTAGTCAAACGAGTTCCAGATATTAGGACAAAATTACACCTAATCCAGCATTGATTTAAAATGGAGAAACATCACAGATCGTCGCCTCAATACCCTGTGCTAAAAACAGTTTTTCCTGTTTCATAAGCCTGAAACAAAGTAATTCGGGATTCGATAAATCACGCGCTGCCGATCATAAATAGTGAGTCACCTGCGTGCCGGCGCCGCAGCCAGTGCCTACCAGCCGGAGTCACCTCATGAATTATTCCACGGGGCACCGTCAGATCGCCCGCTAACGCTGAATCCACCCGAGTACCTGACCCCGGCAGTGCCGGAGGTGGGGCGGGGGAGAGGGGGAGTGCAGGCGGAGCCTGCTTAAACTCCATATCAGCTCAATAGGTCATATAACAAGGTCAGACGCTGAATCCAATCGTGCACTGACGTCAATCAGCCGGCTTCAACGCACGCTCTTGACCCTGTATAGCAGGTGGCGACATCCGTCACTGAGCCGGGGCAGGATCCACACGGAGCCTGCTGCCGCCAGCCCGTCCGTCCGTGCGCGGTGTCTGAACGTGTTGAGACGTGCACGGGCTGAGTGACCGGTCAGTGGGCAGTGTGGCCCACTTCTGGCGGCGCACCCCCACCCCACCAGGTGGCGCGCACGCCTGATGCTGCAGTGTGCAACAATTGTGCCGATGATTCATCGTCGGATGGGGGAGTGCACTTTCTTTCACTTGTTTTTGGGGGCTATAGAAAGCAAGGAGGCACTCATCAAGCTCAAAAAGTTCATTTTAACATTCAACGAGACATTCTGGTTTTCCCGATTTATCGGTTACACCTTTCTCGATCCAACACATATTTGTTTCCTGTTTTACAGAATACATAAAATGACCCTTAGCAAAGATGGCAACAGCTCTGGCTTAACCCGCGCCCCACCGGGGGTCCGGCGCCACCTTCGCCCCACCGGGGGGGCATCGATGGCCCCCCTCTAACTCCGAAAATATGGGCGTTAGCGCAAATCTGCAAAGTGCAATAGAAAGCTCGCGTGAATTCATTAAGAAATTACTTCGCATGTTTTAGTGCTCAGGTCAATGGTTTGACCTCCAGAGGTCAAATTAGGTCAAGATCGGCTATTTTCACTCAAATATGCAATGATTAAGCAAACTGGGCATAACTCTTATGTCATTAGAGCTATTGAGGCCTGGTAAAGTACATTTGATAGCAAATTGCCAGCACTTTTTCCGCTATGTGGAACGTAAAGACCTCCCGCCAGTGGTTTGACCGCCAGAGGTCACCTCGTGACCTAACATGACCTGAGGTCACGAAAGGCCAAAAAGTGACCTTGCCGTATATCAAATGAAAGCCAGTGACAGGACAAACACGATGGTGTTTGTTTCACCGCTCTAGCTCAATTAGGTCAAAAGTTATTGTCAAAATACTGTTTTTGACCTCTGGTGACCTTGGATGACCTTGGAAAAGTCAAAGGGCAAATATGACCCCTGGGATCCGTGAAAGGGTGTCCAAAAACGTTGTTCTGAGCAGTCTGAGTATTTGCAATCATTTTTGTGGCTTTTATATCATGAAATAGCTTTTCCCCATGCTTTTCCAATGGGAGAGGTCACCTCGTGACCTGACCTCAGGGCACGAAATCGAAAAATCCCGGATATACACCTTGTAGACCCTGGACGGGTCATGAAGTGTAGGAAGTTTCAAATCGATCGACTTTGAAATGTAGCTCTTACAGAGCTCTAAAGGTGAAGTGAGGTGACCTTGGTTGACCTCGTCTGGTGACCTGACCTTGGGTGACCCGGGGACAAAAATTTCAGGGATGATGGAAAAATGATGCAGTGAGAGGTAGAGCCCTCAACCGCGGTGCTGCGCCTCGTCGTTTTTCTGCTATCCCGGAAAAACCTTAGGGGGGGCCATCGATGGCCCCCCCGGTGGGGCGAGGGTTAACGAGGACCAGCTTTGGAAGCGTTCACAAGTCCGCAGTCCCCAGTGGAAGAACATCCTAGGCTTAGGCTTAAACCGGCCTGTAATGTCGAACGTATTCTGGAAGAATGGGTGGTGCTTTTAAACATGCAGCCTTGCGTTACAATGTGGTGTAGTCAGCGACAATAATAGTCTATCGAGGAAACACAAACTTATTTCTTTGCATTTGTAATTGAATTGCTTCAGTGCCGGATTTGGTTCCAGGCCGGTGGTTTGGAAGGAGTAATGGCGCACAAAATCAGGAAAACTGCGTGTAGGAAGAAAATGGACGAAATTGAGGCGGGGGTTTAAGTCTAAACTGAACACATGTTCTTCTAAGGCTAATGCCATGTTTTTCCAGGTTTGACGGAGTAGCGATGTTTATAACAAATTTTCTCAGTCTTATGGTGGATCAGGTAAGATCCAGAATATACAAGCCACAAAGAGAGGCCACTTCCATGTCAGGGAATGTAAACACTGTACGCAGGTCTCAGCAACGTCTGATATAGCAAATATCAGAGGCAAAGACGTATGCCGAATTGGATAAAAAATCACAATCCAACAGCTTGTTTTGAAAAGATGGCGCCGAACCCGGAGAAAAAAAAACTTTTCATCACTCTGTTATCATGAATTTATATGACACGAGAACAAACCCCAGGCAGAGCAGAGTTAGTAAATACAAATCAAAATCACCAAACGAGTCTACCACATTGCCCAAATGCTTCAGCATCACAATTACTCGCTTTACAGACTGCAACACAAAACGGAAAACTGTGCCTTGGATCTACAGCCTATTCTTAACAAATGAATAGGTATAGTTTAATTCAAACTTTAAGTCACGCTTGTTCCCTAGCTTCTCAAAGCATTGCACTTTGATGAGAAGGCCATCAAGATCAGATTATTCAAAAATTAAACGAAACCCTCCCAGTTCACCGAATTTATCCAATTTATTCTATTTATTTTTTCACAGTCCCCATTTCATTTATGAACTTCTCTCAAACACTGAACACCGTCATACACAAGAATGTGATGCCACAACGGTGACTAACAGATAAGCAGCACCTGTGAACGTAATACGGAATATCGCGTCGGGCAAGAGTCCGGCTCCAACTGTCGATTACACATGTCGTTGTAACATCCGGCGCTGGATCCCGCAGCACACGCTGCCCCCCGGCCGCCACTCTCGTCACACCTAGGTAAACACCTCTCAGCATGCCCTATCGCAGCTCAAGTCGAGGTCACGTGACGCGCGCGCCGGCGGCATGCCCTCGGGCGGTCACGTGATCGCTGCAGGCGGGCGATAACGCACGCGCAGCGGGCGCCGGCGTAAAAACGCGGCGTCACTGCACGTGCGGAGCGCCCGCGGCGCTGCTGCTTTGTTTGACGCTCGCGTCTGCAGATATTGTTGTTGATAGCGACGCACCTGTCGGAGCGGCTTTTCGTGTTCTCCGCGCTTGCTGCGGAGTTGCTCCCAGATTGCCGGCAATTTCGGGACGCGATACGGCAATGTTTTTGCCAATATAACGCACGTGCTAATGTCGAGCGACCTGCCAGTATGGAGATAGTGGTATCGGCCTGTACTACGAGGCTACATGTGTTCTGAAAAGAAAAGAATATGGAAACGCCATGTCTTGCGCCCCTCACATTTGTCCGTGCACATACCTTCATCACTTATGCTGTGTGCCAAAAACCTGAATAGTTCTCAGAAGTCATACGCTGTCGAATATTTCTATCGGTCACCATCTTAACCTCTAAGAGGTACTCACCTAATTAGATAGTCCGAGAGGTCACCGAGCATGTACGGTATAATATATAAATGCAAAAGCTAGCCGGTATGTATAGAACTAAAGAGGTGGCGACCGCATAACCGTGTCACCGCCGTCTGTTCTGCACACTTTCCAACACCAACGTTTGCCATAAAAATGACGAAAATATCGAGCCTGGAGACAAATTATGCTATTTTCATCTCATCTGTCTGTAATTGTAATTACCAGTATAAAGATCAGCACGGTCCTCACTAGCTAATTGAACATGCCCAAAAATGGACATGGCGTCGTCTGCTGGGTCTGCGGGTTCGTTTCACCCAGAATATTTTATGTTTTTATTTTAAGCCCTGTTACTCAGCCGCCTCAATCACCAGGCCCAGACCCGGTACTGAGCAGCACGGGACCGATCCAGACCCGGTACTGAGTAGCACGGGACCGATCCAGACCCGGTACTGAGCAGCACGGGACCGATCCAGACCCGGTACTGAGTAGTACAGGACCGATCCAGACCCGGTACTGAGTAGCACGGGACCGATCCAGACCCGGTGCTGAGTAGCACGGGACCGATCCAGACCCGGTACCAAGTAGCACGGGACCGATCCAGACCCGGTGCTGAGTAGCACGGGACCGATCCAGACCCGGTGCTGAGTAGCACGGGACCGATCCAGACCCGGTACTGAGTAGCACGGGACCGATCCAGACCCGGTACTGAGTAGCACGGGACCGATCCAGACCCGGTACTGAGTAGCACGGGACCGATCCAGACCCGGTACTGAGTAGCACGGGACTGATACAGACCCGGTACTGAGTAGCACGGGACCGATCCAGACCCGGTACTGAGTAGCACGGGACCGATACAGACCCGGTACTGAGTAGCACGGGACCGATCCAGACCCGGTACCAAGTAGCACGGGACCGATCCAGACCCGGTACTGAGCAGCACGGGACCGATCCAGACCCGGTACTGAGTAGCACGGGACCGATCCAGACCCGGTACTGAGCAGCACGGGACCGATCCAGACCCGGTACTGAGTAGCACGGGACCGATCCAGACCCGGTACTGGGTGCCTCGGTACCACGTACCAGTGGCAGGCCATGTCAGAGCACCCCAGTAGGCAGCGGACCCCGCCGCCGCCGCTTGGTGCACACTTGCTGCTGCAGGGGGGTCAGCCGGACGACCCGGGAGGGAGGGACAAGACGGCAGGTGCGAGTTCTAACACCGGACAAGGCCAGGGCCGGATCCAGACCAAGCGTCTGAGGGGCGGACCCAGGAAAAATCGTCAACAACCATAGTGTTCTCGAAGAAACCGGTCAATCTCGGCCGAAAGTGGGGTAACATGTGACCATTCGAGGCAGCAGGTGCACGGCCGAATCCCCTGGGTCCACCACTGAGCGGTATTATGCAGCAAAACGAAACAAAATGAGACCTGTGCATTTCTGCACGCTATCCGTTAGTGCCCAGCATGGGCCGCAGGTGCCAGAAGAACAGGTGCCCCTGCACGTAAAGTGGCTCCAACGGACTGTAATGATAAGCGGCTACTTCGTAAAGCCAAGCGTGCAGCATTTGAACAGACGGAAGACATTGATGATCGTAGAAAGGGTCTGTTCACATAAGACGTCAGAAAAATGTGCGGTCTCCGGACCCCTCTGTCAGCAATTGTCAATAAATGGCTGAACCCCCACGTTACTAACCCCTTCGTTAGCAAGCGTCAGCAATTGGTAGACCCCACTCTCGTCATCACAACTTTCCTCCCCCCAAAAAAAATAGCATTGAAAGCTGCTAAAGATGCAGCAAGCAAAATAACAAAAAAGCTAGCAAAAATTCAATCTAAGATTTTCGCGATAAATTATTTCCGGGGTAAGTCCAGGGCGAATAAAGGGGGATGAGAAAAGACATTAGCCTCCAAACTCCCTATTCTATTTAAACCCAGGGGAATGGGTGACTTAGTGGATAGCTTGTCTGTCTACTAAGCCACCGGCCCGGGGCTGAAGTCCCGGCAGGGCCTCTGGATAAGTCGATATGATCTCCCAAATCTGACCAAACAGTGTGAGAATGGCGACGCCGTATGACCCTGGCAGTTGGTGCGTCGCTAAGCCCGAAAAATTATTACCATCACTGTTATTATTTAAACCCATATGCTTTCAGGATTTTGGGCACCATTACCCCCTCCCCCTGCCACACTCAAAATCCCTGGCCTAGATCTGACAGGGGACATGTTACGACAATAATAAATACTGACTTATGTCTGCAGATCGGAAGAAGTGCAAAGCACTTCCGCACCGAAAGCAGAACATTGTGATAATAATGACAGTTTAAAACGGGTTAAATGGACACACTCCTCATGCAAGCTGACCAATTGAAAGTATCCATTCATATTATTTGGCCCTAGAGTCAGGCCTGCACACCTCTCGCTCAATAAAACAATTCAGGATCAGCCGATGATTTGTCCTCCGCTCCGTAACTACCACTCAATCGTCCCATTTATTCCTGATTAGAAATGTGGCTTGATTTGTACCTTTGCTTATATAATCATGACATCCTGTAGCATGCAATGCCACCCAGTGGAAACATTGGCACAGGAACCCTTAAGGAAAAAATATGTTTCAACGACGTTCCGCTGATTTTCCACTTGCCCCCCACCCCTCCCTCCCCCGTCATCGATCGTCAGTAAAAGCCAGACCCACCTCCCCCTCGTCAGCGAAAGACAGCAAATGCTGAAAGCCTTTGTCTCCTTCGGTTACTGACTTCATATGTGAACAGCCTCTATGTAGCTAAATTTCTTGCGCGGACTGATGTGTGCAATTGCCGTGGTAGGATTGGGCCTATGCATATAGGGACATGATTGGGCTTAACATTGTTTTCATGAAAAATATCAAACATCCCCCATCCTATGACGAGGTCTGAGGTCCATTACTGTCACCCATGATTTTAAACATGACACCTTTATAGGTCGAATTTAAGCAGATGAGCCTCCTCTGTGCAACGCGAAATGCACAGACAAAAGTAAAAAACCTCAGAGTCCCCCACATGGTGAGCTCCCACGCGCTTTCCAGCACCTGTCGCGGTAATAAAGCCATGCCCGGACTGTGATTTTTTTCGCAATGCTTTAGGGCCTGATGACATTTATGACATCAGCATAAATCATTGTTCAAACTGTCCATAAAATGCGGTGCTCGGTGCAGAAAAGCGTGCAGTATCAAATGACGCAGTAGGTGACAAGTCGCAGAATTAACGGTGTTTTACGCTAAATTGAACCCAACCATGTCATCCAACCAGCAGGGATGCGGAGCCGAGACAATTTTGGACGGCTCCGGCTCCGGCTCCGGTCCGGGGTTATGATTTCGGCTCCGGCTCCGGCTCCGGCTCCGGGTTCAAGTGTCCTAACGGCTCCAGCTCCGGCTCCGGCTCCGGGAAAAATAGTCGGCTCCGACTGGCTCCGGCTCCGGCTCCGGCAATGTACCTATATCCAAAATGTGATCGAAACGTTCTCAAGGGCGTGAAAGTCCATCAGATACAAAGTGACTTTGTATTTGTACGAATGAAAAATAGCGACTGGATGAACGAACCCTCTTGACCAGATGCCAAAGGGCAGTGAACCTCAAAACTGGACCAACCTACACTGCAGTGCAGTCGTATGGCAAACTGCACTGCACTGTTATGGCAAACAGAAATATGGGTCAGACATGCCCGCAAACCCACATAAAAATTAAAGATACAACGATCAAGTAAACCTTGGACAGCCCGCAAAGAAAAACTTCGATGAGCTAACAGCAGGGTCGTTAAAAAAATATTTTTTCTTACTTTTCAGATTCGAACCCACTTTTTCCCATTATATATTCAATTCTGATTTCAATGAGCCACATTCCAAGCGTCTACGACAGCGGGAAAGATCGCCTCAAAACGGTTAAAGATTTCATGTTTCGGGCGCAATTGGCCACCCGGCGTTGCAGTCTCCCCTTGTTAGATTGGGATGAAAGGGGTGCATAACCTACCAGTAAAGACAGCCTGGCATGTGCGTGCGTATAAGAGCGGTAGATGGGATTTAACATGCAGGCATCTACTTGTCAGATGTATTTGCAGCGCAATACAAATACATGTTATTCCACAAAAGACCTTAAATTAAATGATTCAGCACCCTAGTACTCTAAATCCCGACAGAACAGGAATGCCTTCCAGAGGCGAACCTTTCTCTAGTAACTATCGCTGGAGAACGTCGTGAGGCAGGTGCTTCTCCCTATTCTCCTGCGAACTATTTAAGAGCTCTGGTACTGATAAAAGAAGATCCTGTTTCATCTTTTTACCCTTTAGGTGGCTCACGAAATCTTCCACCAGCTTCACACCACGTTCTGTGGGACCATTCACGACAGTAAGTTCTGGAATACCTTGAAACAGGGGAAGCTATACCAGTCAATAGCTTCTCAACGGAGCCATTTCATGTCAGAATCTTTCAGATTCAGGCGCTCGAATACCATCCAGCTTTCAGGAATGAGAAATTGGGTGAGGCTTGGTATCGAGCCGAGCTCTTCATAGCCTCTGTCGGAAACTTTAGCCTACCTAACTGAAAAGTGGATGGTTTTGCTGTTTAGGCCAGGTACTATATCACTGCCTTTTTACCTTCAGCATTGTGATTTTTATTTGCGGAGCAGATTATAACTTTCTGGTCACAAATAACAGCTGCGTTTGCACATTGACTTCAGCGCCTCTACACAATACCGGAGTATTATCTCGAATTGCGCAAGCTGGTTTACGTGTGGCTGTCAGGAGAGGTTGTCTCCAACAACTGTCTGTTTAGAAGACCCGGAGCTCACCAGCGAGCCATATTATGGAATATAGGACATTTATGGCATGAATTGCGTGCTACTACTGTGTCAGATTACGTTCCTCATTCCATAAGATACTTAAAGACAGAATATTATAATTTTTGGAGTTTAACAACGCATCAACTGCTCAGGTCATATGGTATCAGAGGAGAGAGGGAAAGAATTAGCTCGGGCTAGAGCAGCGCGCCATATTCTGCCTCTGGGTGGGCTCGAACCCACGACACCCAGCACATAATGAATGTCATTGGCCGAGCCAAGCGCAAGCGCTAACCGACTGATCCACTCAGACTCCGAAATAGTTAGCGGCTTTCCTTATAAGTGGTTCTAAACCACGCATTTTGGTTCCTCCGTCGCGGATATTCAGCTTTAGAGCCTTCTATGAGCCTCGAAGCTACCCATAAAATGCAATGCAGTGCTTTCATTAAGTTAATATAGAAATCGCCCTGAATGTACTGAAGTCAATTTGTCATCAGCTGTGGTATCTGTGCACAGAAAGTTATATTCTGTCGCGCTGGTGAGAACCACCATCGTGGAGGTAAGGAGCCAGTCGCACAACAATTGGCCAAAACAGCAAACGATTCATATTTGACTAGGGCAGGCTTAAGTTTCCGATAGAGGCTACGAAGAGCTCTGTAAATGGTCGGTTCTAAGCCTCAGCCAGCTTGTTACTCCTGACAGCTGGCTGGTATTCGATTGCCTGAATCTGAAATATTTTGACCAGAAATGGCTCCGTTGAGAAGCTGGTATAGCTTCCCCTGTTTCAAGGTATTCCAGAACTTACTGTCGTCAACGGTCCCACAGAACGTGGTGTGAAGCTGGTGGAAGATTTCGTGGGCCACCTAAAGGGTAAAAATATGAAACAGGATCTTCTTTTAACAGTACCAGAGCTCTTAAATAGTTCGCAGGAGAATAGGGAGAAGCACCTGCCTCACGACGTTCTCCAGCGATAGTTACTAGAGAAAGGTCCGCCTCCGGAAGGCATTCATGTTCTGTCGAGATTTAGAGTAAAAGGGTGCTGAATCATTTAATTTCAGGTCCTTTGTGGAATGACATGTATTTGTATTGCGCTACAAATACATCTGACAAGTAAATGCATGCATGTTAAATCCCATCTACCGCTCTTATACGCACGCACATGCCACGCTGTCTTTACTGGTAGGTTATGCACCCCTTATATCCCAATTTAACAAGGGGAGACTGCAACGCCGGGCGGCCAATCGCGCCCGAAACATAAAATCTTTAACCTTTTTGAGGCAATCTTTCCCGCTGTTGTAGACGCTTGGAATGTGGCTCATTGAAATCAGAATTGAATATATAATGGCAAAAAGTGGCTTCGAGTCAGAAAAGAAAAAAGTTTTTTTGAACGACCCTAAGCTAACAGTGTTCAACATTAAAAAACACATCAGATAGGCTGATGGCATAATTCCTTTTCGAGAAAAATCCGAACCAACCACCCTACTGCTCAGGGCCCAGCAGCTGGTTCGCTCACTACACCACCCAATCGCGGTTGGAGCGGAGCAGCAACATTGCCTCCAATATGTCTGCTCTTAGTCTGAACCTGAGATCAGTAAGCAGTAGCTTCGTCGCGGGAGCAACCTCTCCACGGACACCTGAGTAACTGGTAGCGCGGCCATTACCAGGCTAGCCGGCTGGATGATGGCTGGATATCTATCTAAGATGTCGCATACGGTCGCCCTCTTCCAGGCGACCCAGGTTTTTGAAGTCTGCTAGTGCCGCATCGAGTGACGGGGATGCTGTTTTCTGCGCCTTTTGCCCTGGGTTCTCGACAGACCTAGTATAAACTACTTCTCCGAGTACATGATAGCTCTCCTGGGGGGGGGAGGTGGGACAAAAGATTTTATTGCTCGACAGACCTAGTGTAAACACCTTTTACAAACAATTTCTTCGGTCTTTGGGGGCCAAAAGATAGTCTGTCCCCTTCCAGGGCCTTGGGGGGGGCATGACCGGAATGGCATCCCCCTGCGTCTGTCAACAGGGGCGGATGCAGGCCGACGGTATGGGGTAAATCGTGAAAAACATATGGTTTTTTAAGAAAATCGTCAAAATTGGGCAGTTTGGGGGCAAATGCCTTTTTTGCTCCCCCCATGGATCCGCCAGTGTCCGCCAATGCTTTCATTTGTTGCCAATTTCTGCCCATGCTAAATTTCCGGGGCGCATCACCTGCCCGAGAGTGAGACCGTCTACGGAACACCCTAGTTGCAATATTTCATTAATCTCGATATCCATAACATATTGAGAAAATGTAATATTTCAGGTGAATAAAGGTGTTTCCATGCGACATCTCACGAGGTAAAATGTGACCATTTCACGTTTGATTTTTGGTAATTTTAGAGGTCTTTGGTAGCCGGAGCCGGACCCTTTCTGACGGCTCCGGCTCCGGCTCCGGCTCCGATCAAAAGTGTTTCGGCGGCTCCGGCTCCGGCTCCGGCTTCGGGCAGAATGGTCGGCTCCGACCGGCTCCGGCTCCGGCTCCGCATCCCTGCCAACCAGGTATGATGGTTATCAAAAAAACACAAATATACATTTGAGCTTTTCAACTTCATGCTGTGAAAGTTTCAACCAAGACTTATATATATTTATGAATGCCCTCTACGAAAACAATAGTTTCTTTTCCACATTTCACGTTCCCAGTAAGAGTAAGTGTTTGCTGAAAGATGAGCTGTTGAACAAGGAAATGTCCTCAGTAAAGTGCTCAAAACTGGACCAAAGCTTCACAATAGCCTCGCAGGCTTGGACTGTTTCCGTATGCCACTTATATATTCTCTCTCTCTCCTCTCTCTCTCCCTCTCTCTCTCTCTCTCACTCTCTCTATTGAACTCGTACTTAAACTAAGCGTCCAAATTAGGCCACCTGGGAGCTTTTCTGTCCCATTCCCAGCTTCATACCGGGATCCATTCTCAGCCGCAGGTCGATCCCAATAACCCATCGACTCCTCCGGGAAGAGGATGCCAGGGGCGCCGCCACAAAGAGTGCGTGCGTGACTCATGACCTCTCTGTTGCAGGTTAATGGACAGAGCTTGTGCCACTGTGACGTCACGGCCGACACATGTCATCGCCGTTTGGTGACGTCATTAGGAAGTTGGCAGACCGTTGGCCCGAGGCCACGTCATTGTTGTGCCCCTCGCCGAGCCCCGCGGGGGTTTCGCAGAACATGGAAATGAGGGGACACTTTATGTGAGGAGCTCATGCAATCTGCAGGCGAGTCTCCTGGCCTCTTCAAAGAAGGAGATGCGTGCAGTACCGACCGAATGACTCGTCGCCAATTATCTGGCGCCAGAAAGCAGAGAGATCCAAACCTCCTGCACAAAGCGGTGTCCTTCCTCTACATCAGCATGGCCCACATGCTGCTTTGATGTCTCATGCATACCAATGTACACATGGCTGGCGACATTTGACGAAACCATAAAACGCACCAGTGAGTTGGCACTGAGATGGGCACAGGGAAATTGAGTCAAACCCGGCACTAACTCGGTGAATTATTACCAGAAAACTGCTAATTGGGTTGGTGGTCACTGGACGTTGGCAGCCGCACCCTGCCGCGCTAGTTTTTACGCTTTGACGAATGACTGCGCAGAAAATAGATAGTTGCCGCATAACGATGCAATTAAACTTCACAAAGACCGCGTTATTGTCGGACTCAACGGGCCGTAATCACTACCGGCCGTATGCTGGTTTATTAAGTAGCATTTCGTCAGACCACGCTAAATGTTTCACTTACACATCAGAACAGCAACAACGGAAGCGTTCACAGTTTGCATAGAAATCAAACACATTTATGCAAATTTTTCGCCACATTTGAACTGTTTTCTTTGTGATTCAACGATGAGAACTGCATTGCGGCATGTTAACCCTGTCTATAGGGATACCTACTCATGCCCTCCGGTTACTGAGCTGCATAGCTTTGTATATAAGTTACGTATTATTTTGGGTCAACAGCTGCCACCTTTGGTGCCACCTTTCGAGTTTTTCTTTTTCCTGGGACACCAGTGTGTCATTGCCAATAAAGTCGAATCCAGTCCATGTGACCCCAAAATATTACAACACACCCAGTGACCAAGCCGTTTTAGAAACATAATTTCTTACACAAATCCGACCCACATCCTAAATTTCACCAAAACAGGAATATTTTTGAAGTTCGGATCCGAACCCAGATAATTAAAATCCCGATCCAAATGTTCGGATTAATCAGAGTGTTCTGATTAATCAAAATCAAGGTATTCTGATTAATCAGAACACTCTGCTGACCGGAGTGGGGAGGGAAACGCGAGGACAACATGGTCGGCAGAGAGTACATTGACTTTCTCACAAACTCTCCAGTTTTACGGCCTTTTACAGAGTGTTGGGTAAGGCAGATTAGCCCGTATTTCTGGGTCACGATCCCTTTCGCCACCTGGATTTACCAGCATATCATATAGGTTTGTTATGAAACGGAGGCATGCCTGTCTACAATCTAAGATAAAAGTACAAGGCACCTTTTTGCCTTGAAGGAGCTCCCATTGAGTCATAAAAGGGGCTTGTTTCTTATGAGGTCTACGGTTGCAAAAAGAAGTACAAGGTGCTATGAACCATTGTTATTACGATCAACATATTGTCGAGAGCACTCAGACGTGAATGTGAGTGTAAACACACATAACAGCTCCGAAAGCTAAGATTTATTCAGACCAATTGGCCAACAATTTTCATTGATGGAAGGATCCATTGAACAGCCTCCCGGGGATGCAATACGCCATTGCTCCAGTATAGATAGCCCTGATTCGCTCTTCTGTGTCCAGCGGTGACTAATCACTCCTGTAAGAAACCAGTTTTATGGCTTAGGTACGCCCCTCTCTTGGGAAATGCTGGGGTGAACCATTAGTCATCCGGGGGAAAGTGACACGTTTGCGCAGTATCGGATCTAGCATTGGCGGATCCAGGAAAAGTTTTGGAGGGGGCCAAAACATCGTTTTGGGGGCCAAATCGAGAAAAAATCGCAAAAGCATAGGATTTAAAAAACGGCCAAAAGTCGGTCGTTTTGGGGGCCAAAAGATACTATTTCGGGCTTTGGGGGCCATGGCCCTGGGCCCCTGGATCCGCCAGTGGGATCTAGGACTCTATTTCAGACGGGGGGAGGAGACTCAGGCCTGCCCGCCATTACCTCGCACATTATCTTATAGTTATGCGACCGCCATAGGCTATTTGTCATTTTTGGAGGCGGGGGGGAGGGCTTGAGCCTCCTTGCCCCCCTTGTACCCACCACTGCACCTGTGCATATTTCAATACTTGATTCACACAGGCGCCGGCTCCGAGCACTGATAGTGTCTCTGACGCAGACCGCTAGCCGCCGAACTGGGAGGACAATTGTTGAGCACACTCTTAGTACGGAACGCCCGGGCACTGGCCTATCCAGTTTCCTCCGGGCAACAAGAAGAATACATCTGCATTGCCAGGGTGCGGGAACAACCCAATGATATAGCTCACAACTGGTCGTCAAAGTCATCAAAGTTAACACCCCTTAGAAGTTTGGAAAAGAGGCGGGATCTTGCTAAGTAGCGGCTCCCAGCGATAGGGATGGATGCAGGATTTCGTTAAAGGGAATGTGGCAACTTGGTGGCATCCTAAGCTGTAGTGGTTTTAGGTACAACCTTTTGTTGAAAATAATTGATATGGCCTTTTCTGCTGAAAATGGCTACAAAGTATAATAATTCAGCTTATATAATATTTCTCCGTTAGAGATAGACAAGTCTCAAATTCGCGTTACGTCAAAACGGCTCACCATCTGGTATTACTTTGTGCCAAATTTAGGCCGTTTGATTTGCGCCATAAATAAATGTGGCTACATATGAAGCGTGCTTAGCTAGAAGAGGGTATTATTGGGAACTAAAGTAACACACATGGATTTAGGTTATTGTTTTTGATATATAAAAATACAAACGACGTTTCAAACTAATCCTCATTTAAAGTCACCATTTAAAGTCACGTTTAGCAGGAAATATTTAAAGAAGTCCAGGCAGAAAATATTTCTCCAGGCAGCGGGCCTGAGCATTAGGTCACGTTTCAAAGTTCAACTCATGCCACGTGACCACCAGAGGAGGAGGGGCTTGGTAGGCGGCATATTTTTGTTAAGGGGCGAAGCATTGGGGATGAATAGTCTACCACCCTGTAGGTGGTGTTCGGTATCATGAAGAACATATTTGCGACACTAATTTTGGCTGTTTGCGATGCCGTTTCGAACAGCGCCGACCAAGATAATACAAAATGTCGCCAAGGAAGTAAAAAAGAAAGAATTGGGCGACCAAAGGTAGTCGAGGGTGGTCAATGTTGCATTGGGGCGCCCCGGGACTGGAAAAAACGGCTAATCATAAAATAGGAAAGTCCAACTACAAAGTAGAGGGCAGCCAAAAAGTGATGGGAATGGTTCACGTTGAAATGGGGCGTCCAACGTCATACCAGGTCAGTTGATTCAAAACCATGAGCGGGCTTTGAGTTTAGGATCAGCACTTACTGTTCGTGCCCAGGCTGTAGAGGCACATTCGGCGCTCGCAATCGTCAGAGGCGGCCTCTGGGTCCTAAGTGGGGGGGGCCTTCCTTGAATTGAATTGACTATAGCCCCTCCCTTCATTGAATCAGCCTCTGCCCAGCGACCGCCACTGAGTCAGCCGTCAGTTTCCAGCTCCATAATCCTCAGTTCTACGGCACAGCCGTAGGCGTCGATACGAATTGTCAGGCATAAGGGCAGTATGCGAAGGACTCCAGCCTGCAGCGAATTTTACATAATTTCAATTGGGCTGAGTAATCAGTGTTCGTCAGCGAGCTCATTGAGCTGCTGGATGCTTACATCACGTTAATGGGGGCTCCCTATGCCCCACTTGGAGCTTAACAAATCATGGAGGTAGCTGTCCCCTATGTACTATGATGGCGACACCCCCTGGGCAAAGTCACCTGTGAGTCAGACAGCACAACTATTGGCTGCTCTACAGAGCACCTCCTCCCCATGAACAAAGCTTACGTGTTCTCAGTGGTGGATACAAGCGAGGCTAGGAGGGCTCAAGCCCTAGCCTCCCCTATGTCCGAGTGCTTATAGTTAATACGTAGGCGGATGGTGATCCGAGGAGTCCTGGAACCGTCACTGAGTGTTCCTGTCTTAAAAACGGCACCCCTGCAGTACACATGCTCGTCTCGACTGACTCAGTCTCCGATGCAGCCTCCGGGCTCAAAAGAAGCACCTCTACCGTGTGCCCATTTCTGGCCTAAGCTTCACAGTTCAGCTCATAACAGCAGTATCTTCAGTGTTCCAAACCCTGATTGAGCCACTCTGGGTTCACCCCTGGTCCCCAAAAACGGCACCACTACCACACAGGGCGCATGCCGCTGAGTTAGACACGGCAGTCGCCGGTAGCAAAAACAGCGTCTCTTCAGTGTACCCAGTCCTGACTCAGGCGCTGTCGCCGTGGTCACGCTGCCGGCCGCCCGGTCAGCGTCGTGCCAGGCGATAGGGTCAGATCGGCACGTCCGGAGACCTGGCGCGGTGGCGCCATACCGTCTGCTGGCACCGTCCCCTCCCCGGGCCGGCCGCCTCCAGGTCACCGTGGCGCGGCGTTGACTGTGCGGTCACCGTGAATCAGACCCGGCTCGGATTCCTGCCGGTCAGTACAGCCAGCGCGGCGAGCCTCACATTCCCCAGCCTCTGATTCGTCGCCGAGGCAAACACAAAGGCGTGGAGAGAAGATACCACACCTGCTGCTGAGGCTCGCTTCCGAGTTTACTGCAGGCATGAAGACTCCTTCAATTATGTAAGGAAAACAAGCGCTCTATCATTTTTTATTCCGTCATCAAAGCCGGGATATTTGCGTTTTTTTCTTCATTCCTCTCCCCCGTATAGCATGCCGCTGCGGTGGGCTGTCACTTAGGTACAAGGCCATGTCAACGACTTGAGATATACGTGTAATGAATCATCTAATAGCGGTGCCTGGCGTGAGTAAACAGCACATTGACGCATAGATCAGGACTATTCATCACGATTGGAGGAGCAGTTCAGAGCCGAACAAAGCATGATGGATTATATTCAAGTTTATTTATTTATTTGTTAATATATATCACCAACAGGCGGTGCCCACTGACAGGTAAAGTCTAGCAGCTAAAACACATGGTTATTTACAATGAGCAAGCATCAATAATAATACCACTAAGAAGACATAAGCATTAGAAATCAAACAAAATGACTAGCTGCAGGTACAATAATGACAAAATGGCATACAAATGATGAAAATGGAGTTCGCTAACATGATTCTCCACTCGGCTGCGCAAATGCTAGTCATGTCTCAATAAGATGGCTTTAATAGATGATGCTGGTGAATTTAAAAAGTCAACACCTGGTCTCCTGGTGATCAAGTCATTCACTCGGCGAACAACTCTTCTAAAAATTCAGTTCCTCACGGTTTCAACGCGAGCAAACTCTTCATAAAACAGCGTCCTTTGCTGAGTGGCGCGATTTGGAACAAGTAGGGAAAAACATGCCAGTAAAAACGAAGAGTCAATTCGACCATTATACAGATATTTTAGGAACATGATGTGTTGGTTATACCTATCCCGCATGCATTGTAGCTTATATTTTTTCAAGAAGATTTGGATACGAGAGGGATTGTTCTGTGGTGAGAGATACAGATTTTGACGCAAGCCAAATCAAAAATTTATGCTGAACCCGTTCAATACGGTCTATGTGGGTTTTGGCAGCGCCATTCCAGACCACGCTGCCATATTTTGTTATGGACCGTACGTTTACGAAGTACGTAGCAAGTAATGTTTTATGGTTGAATTTCCGTCCGGGAATGTTTTTTGAAATGAACGCATCATTAGACCTAGAGCTCTGTTAGCTTTACAGACAACCTTATTTATGTGCGAAGAAAGTTCAATTTTGAGTCCAATAATATGCCTAGATCACATACTTCAGAAACACGCTCCAAGTATGTTTGATCAACAGTATATGCATGCTGGATAAGTCGGGTTTTGAGACTCATGGTGAATGCAACACACTTGGTTGGGCTGAGATTCAGCCTCCAGGTATTCGACCACGTACACAGGTAATTGACATCCTTCTGAAGTTCATCACAGTCAGTCTCACATGTAATTCTACGGTACAATTTGACGTCGTCAGCGAACATGACACAATGGGATGAAACTACTCCAGGTAGATCGTTAATGTACATTGCGAACATTAAGGGCGCTAAAAGCGCACCTTCCGGTACTCCCGACGTCACATTTCTCCAGTCTGAGGTTTGCCCATTCACAATGACTCTCTGTACCCTGCCGGTTTGATACGAAACGAACCAATCGGTAATTTTTCCGTTCAAGTGGTACGAGTTTCGTAGTTTGTGTAACAATAATTCATGATTCACGCTCTGAAATGCGGTCCGAAAAGTCCGTGTAAATGGCGTCTGTCTGGCAACCGTCCGATATAGCACTCCAAACATCATGGATGTATGTCGCCAGGTTCGAAACACACGATCGACGCGTTGAGGAACATCTCCTATCCGGTAAGGATTATAAGCATACGCGTGGAAAAAGGGATACCAGGGACCGTGTTGTTATTGAACAATTTCTGGACTTAAGTCAAATTGAAGAAACATATAAATATTGTAACGTGGGAAAGGAGGCAAAGGCCCAAATTTGACGATGTTTTCTTTCTAGATGGTCACGTTTCTTGTCATTAAAAGGTTGAACATTCACTGGTCCCTTCACCTTTTTGGTTACACTTATGATAGACATGATATGAAAAACACTGCAGATAACAGCCTGTTTAGCTCGGATAGTTCTGAGCCATATGACCTACTTAGTCGTTACGCCTAAAAACCCCATATATGATGATCATCATAGCTCGGATACGTATTGACGTATCGGACGTATTGACATTTATGTATATTTACATCGACCCAAGTACCTTTAACATACAGTGTTTTGCCCCCAGAAGCACTTTCCGAGATTCTTACTCCAGACATTCTGTCAAACAATAGTTCAACATGCAATTGAGGACGCTGGAGAAAAGATTGTCAGATACAGCGCTCATGTCTGCAAAGGGAGCTGGTATGTGCATAGGCACTCACGTGTGGACATATCTTCTCAATCAGTGTTCCGTCCAGTTCACCCCATATCATTCCTTTCCCAGCAGTCAGAGGTGTCACTGCCCTGCTTAGCTGAGGAAAACAACAAAACTTGTCTAGTCTAGCATTTATGTTTCCAGGACATCCGATTGGGCTGGACCACCACCCGGACCAGGAGCGGGGGGATTGGGCTGGACCACCACCCGGACCAGGAGCGGGGGGATTGGGCTGGACCACCACCCGGACCAGGAGCGGGGGGACATTTGGGCGGCAAAACATATCATTTGGGCTCCATATCCAAGCGCCAGGGCGCCAGTACTCGCATCCTGACAAAGAAAGTGGCATTTTAGGGGAGGGGGAGGTGCATCAACCTTTCAGGAGGGGGTGGTGGCGCCGAAGGTCGATGGGAGGCAGGGGCGTAGCCAGGCTTTCGCTCAAGGGGGCTCGCATTCTCTTCCTGGTAACAGTGTGAATCTACAGAAATGTGGAGGTGAAATGTATCGCAGTTAGAAGTTTTCATGTATAGCCACTATTCTCAGAAATTTCTTCCGCGTTAACCCTCCCTCAGGGACGGCGGATTCCAGGGTGCAAGTGGTGCAGTTGCACCACTCGATTTTTTCAAGTGGTGCAAAAGTATCTTTTTGCACCACTTGTTTTGGCTTTGTCCAGGAGGCGCCCCCCAGGCCTCAGACGGCGCCCCCGACCGGTCAGAGAAAATCAAGCCTAATTACCGCCTACCTGAAGAGGTAGGATCCTCTGTGAAAAAGACATTTTCATACATGAATGACGCACCTTGACATCAAAACTGCGCCCTGGAAAGCAAAAGGCGCCCCCCTTGAGTAAAGGCGCCCCTCTGGATAGCATAGGCGCCCTTGAAAAGCGTAGGCGCCTCCTGGACAGCTGAGGCGCCTCCGAAGAAGAGAAACGGTGCCCCTAGATATCACATGCGCCCCTGGTTAGCACAGGCACCCCTTGACAGCAAAAGGCGCCCCCCCGCAGAGAAAAGGCGCCCCTGGACAACATAGGCGCCCTTTGATAAGAAAGGCGCCCCCTGGAGAGATAAGAGAGAAACCCCCCTCCCGAGAACAACGGCGGCAGGGACGGCGGATTCCGCAGGACAGGGTGTGCAGTTGCACACCTTGAAAAAAATGATGGTGTACAATAGTATATTTTTGCACACCTGGTTTTGACCTCGTACGGGGAGGCCCTCACGGATTTGGGTGGCACCCCCGGATTTTGCCGGCGCCCCCGGCCGGTCAAGAGAAAATCAAACACATCGCCTGTCTGAAGGGGTAGCCCTGGAAAGCAACTGCGCCCTGGAAAGCAAAAGGCGCCCCTCCTTGAGTAAATGCGCCCCTCTGGATAGCATAGGCGCCCTTGAAAAGCGTATGTGTAAAATAAAATACACTTTCAAATATGAATGGCGCCCCTGACATCAAAGCTGCACCCTGGACAGCAAAAGGTGCCCACCCCCTTGAGTAAAAGCCCCCTCTGGATAGCAAAGGCGACCTCTAGACAGCAGAAGCGCCCCTGGACAGAAAAAGGCACCCCCAATTGAGGAGTAACGACGCCCCTGAATAGCATAGGCGCCCTCTGGTTAGCACAGACACTCCTGTACACTAAGAGGCGCCCCCTCCCCCATAGAGCAAAGGCACCCCTCTGGATATCATAAGCTCCCTTTAATAGCAATCGCGCTCCCTGGACAGCAGGGGCGCCCTCTGGATAGGATAGGCGCCCCCAAAACAGCAAATACGCCCTTTGATACCAAAAGCGCCCCATGGACAGAACACACCCTCTGGATAGCATAGGCACCCCTGGACGGCAGAGACGCCCCTAAAGAAGAGCAACGGCACCCCGGCATAGCATATGCGCCCCTGGTTAGCACAGGCACCCCTGGACAGCAAAAGGCGGCCCCCGCCCCCTGAGTAAAGGATCCGGGTCTCTGGATAGCATAAGTGCCCCTGGATAGCGCAGGCGCCTCCTGGACAGCAGAGACGCCTCCGAAGAAGATCAACGGCGCCCCTTGATATCATATGCACCCCCTGGTTAGCACAGGCATCCCTGGATAGCAAAAGGCCCCCCCCCCGAGAGCAAAGGCGCCCCTCTGGAAAGAATAAGCACCCATGGATAGGAAAGGCGCCCCCTGGAAAGGACAGCAGAACATTTTTTAAGGAAAACTCAGTGGAGGGGGGCGGTGGAGATTTTCTTGTGCTGGCCATTATAATGTCTTCGGGGGATCAAACCCCCATTTGGAGGGGGCGTTAATAAAATTTAGACGTGCTAGTGTTAAAAAATGTCTCCTAATTTTTGTTATTCCATATTCTAAAGATTAGAGATGCTGCCCAGGACTGCGGGTTTTTTTCAACGGAAAAAGGCCAAACCGGGTTTGCGAAAAGGCCAAAAGGTTCAAATTGTATTTGCACTAAAAAATCTTGTTTTTTTCATAAATTTCGTCCAAGTTCTTCCCAGTACGGCTCTTGGAGTCTGAGTCTCATTAAAGTCCTCAAGGGACTTGTCACGGAGACCCCGACCCCACCACCCGAACGAGTAACGCCCACAATGAAGGGTTGATTTAGAAGCCAAAGTTTAACCTCCTACAAAGCACAGGGATGGCCGCCTCGCTCAGGTCACCCTCTCATCAGTCAGTTGCCAGCCGACCTACGTCGGGCAAACGATTGAGCGCCGGAGCGTCTCAGGGGAACCGATCTCAAACCTGGACATGCACTGCCACTGCATGCTTCTCAGCAGCGGACCGGAGCACGACGCTCTACCAACCGAGCAACCGGGGCGGCCAAATGGCCAAATAAATACCACAAAAGCCATATTTGAGGCTAAAACGAACCCTACCGGGTGTCATAAACCCACAGAAAAAGGACAGTGCACTCTTGTATCACTGCAGTGAACAGTGCACTGTATAAAACTAAATGTTGATAATTTGATATTGACTTGACGATATATTTTTAGCACACTGCCCATCTCATAAGAAGGTAGGAGTCCCCTTCCAATCCCGTGTGGCGACCCAATTATTTTATCCACATAACTAAACAATTTGTTAGCATCATCAATTATCTTGGCCGCACCACTCCCCGCTAACATTTGATATCTTCCTGCTTTTTCTGTGAATTGTTTGCTCTTGAACAGTGACGGATCCATAGGCAGATCCAGGATTGCCAATCGGAGGGGAGCACCTTCCCGGGAGGCGCCATCCGGAGCAGGGGGCGCCACTTTTGACCGGAAAAACCTATCAGGTGGGTGTAAAATCCTATCGGTGAGCACCGATTTTCGCATCCTGGGGGAGAGTGGGAAGCGCCACTTCAGGCGAGTGTCATCGACCTTTCAGGGGGCGCCGTGACCATTTCAGGGGGCGCCGAGGATCGATCGGGGGCTGCATCTGCCCCTCCCCTTTGCCCCCTGGATCCGCGTATGGGCGGATCTAGAATTTTAGTAAGGTGGGGGGGAACGCGGAGCCTCAAAGTGGGCACTTTACCATCAACTTTTCACCCAAAGGGCGCCTATGGCATTCGGTTTTCGGTTGCTGTCATTTTGGTGGATCGTATTTTTAACAACGTCCTATCCCACCCTCTCCCAGCCATAACAGTTTGTACCAGCCAAGCAAGATGCCTATTTGGCGTGATATTTGAAACAATGAATTGCTAAACAGTTCAGTCCACACTTTTTTCGGCACCTCTTGAAAAATCTGTAACTGCCACTAGGTCATGGAGAAATTCAAGACACTTGGGAAGATGCAACAGCTGAACATAAAGGTATATATCTGAGGATTTTTCTGTTAGTGAAGAGGGGTTAAGTTTATTTTAATATCAAATATGATAAGCATCATTTTGCCTTTCCACGTGGCCAAGATTTGTAAGACAATGGTGAGAGGACATTGAAAATAATCGCAACGAGTGTGAACCTGGCCTGTGCGCTGTCCAAGAAAAATTACCTCAGCGGAAAAGCTTTAAGTTGTAGGAAACACAAACCGGACTTTAACCCACATTATTAATTGCTCCTAAAAAATAATGTTTGAACCAGATGGCAGACTCAAGGAGATATAAGGGAAGTTGAAACGTTAAGATAAACACAGAATGAAGTATGTGGGCATTTTCCATCGACCTTTATCTATATTCTTCAATTCATCAGCATGGGAGAATTGCTCTTGTGCGTGAAATTTCGGAGGTGTTAAGAGAATTTCGGTAGCCATGTGATTGAATGCTGAAATAGATCATGCCATAGGCATGTGTGATTTGTGACATAAATGGGCCCTACTAGAATAAAAAAGAAAACAGTTTCAACGTGTCCAAGTACTCTCTTGATAAATTGATAACTTTTTTCGTTTATTGGCTGTAATTTGCGCGTTTAATGGTCATGTGCAGTGTTCAGATCGAAGTGAAAAGACCATTCAGATTGATAAAACGAGTATATTTTATCACTGGCCATCCACTTATACCATCAACCATCGCCTTCAGGTCAAGTTCAGGACTCATTTAAGAGAAGAGGTGAGTGTGCACTGTGCATGCCCAAATCGAGACACAGCCGCCCTCCCGATGGACAGACCGCGCAGAAATACGTCCTCGTCGCGTTTGATTTCGCGCACGCGTACGACGTAGTGGACCACCACCTGCTACGCGTTCGCCTGCTGTAGATGGGGCTGTCAAACTGCACGGTGGCCTGGATTTGGCAGTGGCTCCGGGACCGAAGAGTCCAGGTGGAACTAAATGGTGTGCTTTCCAGTGAGCGCATTTTCCGAACTGGCCTGCCGTAAGGAAGTGTCTTATCGCCAGTGTTATTTTGTATGGGCGGCTCGGCTGGTAGACGCACTCTGCGCGGTTCCCGGATGCTCCCCTACATGTACGCCGATGATACGGCGGCTCTCTGCACGGGCAAAAACATCCAAGTCGCCAAGGACCGGGCGCAATAAAGCTGCTGCTGGCACACTCATGAAGTGGACCCGACAGCACAAAATGGTGGTATCAGGAGCCAAGATCCAAGTACTGGTGATGTCCCAGTGGGCCAGAGACGCCGAGCCCTTCAATTTTAAGGTCGACGGGAAGTCTGTCACTGCTGGAGACACCCTACAGCTACTTGGCGTCACCATCGATCGGCTCCTCCATTTCGGTCCACACTGTAAGAGACTGTGGGAGAAGGTCCACCCCCGCATCTCCCACCTACGTCAACTGTCCGGCTGCAACTGGGGCTGCACGAACAGCACCTCCGAACCGTCGCTACTGGCTACGTGAGAGGAGCGATGGAGTAAGCGGCCGCAGCGTGGCTCCACGCCACACCGCCATTTCATGTCGAGCTGCTGGAACGCAAAATGAGAGCGTCGGCGCGTATCATCACAGGATGCACCCACTCCACTCCCACCCGAGTTAAGACTCCCCGCGTAGCGGCCAGAAGGAGGGTACTCGCGACCCGACTGCTGGTGAAATTCCATACCCTGCCGCCTGAAGACCCTCTGTGAAGACGTGCGGAGGCGACAGCGCCCTCTCGACTCTCCTCGGTGACCGGGTGGCGGCAGGTGGGCAAAGACATGTGGGATCAAGCAGGCATCTCCCTCCCCATCGAGTCTTTCCTTCCTCGACGTCTTCCACTGTGGGTATCAGGAGAGCGAGTCACATTTCAACTAGACGTGGGCCCACTGACATCAGGAGCGCCACCTGTCCGGAAGAAGCGAGTAGCTCTCCCCCACCTCGCTTCCCTGACTCAATGTGCCACATGGGTGTGGACCGACGGGTCAGTGCACGGAGGGGTCACGAGCGGGGGAGCTGGGTCTTCATCGAGTCACCAGACAGAGCCCAGCATGAGCTCAGGCGACCAGCAGGCTCGCCCTGCTCGAGTTTTCAGGCTGAGATGGTAGCCATCCAAACTGCCTGTGTCTTCCTACTGGACTAATCAGTGCACACAGAAGATCCAGTCATCTTCAGCATGGCCTGCCAAGGTGACGACGCATTATAGAAATAAAATGGCTTCAATGTCTGCAGATAAGACAGCGAATCGGTAAAAATCGCAAACTTCCTCACCATCAGCTTAGACACCTGGTCCAAACAGCAAAAAAATGGAGTACAGCTCTGAAGTAAAAATGGATCCTTCGTAAGGCAAACTAGAAAACTTCTCAACATCGTCACCAACAAATGCACGCCCTGTGCCATTGTCACTTTCTTTTGCAACCGTCTAATATAGAAACAGACATGGTTTTCGAACGGCTCCGCAAGCAAGTTCATAAAATGCTGGCGCGTCGGTTCAGGAGGCAAATTTTTGCTTTGTTGGCGTAGGTTGTGTTCGTGTTAACTGTCGAGATGAGCTATGGTTCAATAACAGCTGCTTCATGTGGTTCGACGAGATTGCTGTCGATACCAGCCTGTGCCAGCCAGGCACAGACTCTCACTCCCTGGTGACGGGTTGCAAAACGCGAGCCACTGTCTATCTGACTGAGGTAGGCGTCGCCAAAAAAATGTTTGGTATGTGGGGCGTGTTGGTGACTTATTTTAAAGGGAACGTGGCACCTTGGTAAAATCCTGGAATTTTGTGTAATTAGGCGTACTTTTAGCCGAAAATAATGAAACCACTCATGATTTCTCTGAAAAATGTACAACAAGCTCAATGCTTTTATTTTTAAAATACTCCTCAAGAAAAATGAATAAATATCTGCCTCTGGATGATGTCATGATCTGGCAACCACTACCATACTCGAAACACTTCAAGGGCTTCGATTGGCTGATGCTTATCGTGATGTCAGCATATGTCGTCACACCAGCAGCTCACAACAATGGCCGCCTGGCGAGAGGTACATGAGAGGTACATTTCGGGTAGGTTTTAGTTTTTTTCTACGGAAAAATCGAGTTCCAAGACAAATGATATATAGAGCACCTGGTTTTCCGATTTGCTTTACAACTTGGCTATCTCAGTTAAAATCAGTTAAAATCGTTCTAAAGGTGCCACATTCCTTTTAATGGCTTAATGCAAAGCGAGTATCTTACTGCGCATTTGTAGCGGTATTTCACTAATTTCCACTAGCATGCTTATTATGGGTGAAGCTTGGAACGCTCCTGTTACTATTCTGATAGCGAGATGGCGGACATGTCGATAATCTTTTCGCGGACTAAGGAGTGGCCTCATACGCAAGCCCGGTCTGCGACCTGGGATAACCCCCACCGGCGCAGGAGAGCCGCATGACAATGTGCTGAAATCAACCATATTTCATTCTCAATGTATCTCTTCATAAGCCTGTAGGTCAGTGCCATCATTCTTTTCTTTGAAATAAATAGTAAATATCCCGCAGTCAACCCCGGATTCGACCCGCGCACCCCTCATCACGAGACAGGACCTCTAACCACAAGACCACTGCGCCACACTGTACCGACTCCCACTAACCCTACACCTGTGACCCGTCAGGAGGTCACTGGCCGGTATCACGCAATCAAAACGATGCCGTGATCGTGGCGCCGGGTGTTGTGTTCGTACAGAAAAGGCATGGTATAAAGCTGCTTCTAGAAGACGAACCAAACATTAGATTCGCCTAGAATCACTTGTATCGGTGACCCAGGACCCTAAGCTAGCTTTATGCCAAATTGCATCCACTTCCATTCATTTTGAGGACTTGAAACCATGGTGAGAAGCAAACATGTTCCGAGAAATTTAGCTCCTTGAAATACCCTTTCGGACGAATTACTCGAAAGCCGTTGGAGATAAGTGGGTAGTGTAAATGAATTGAATGACTGCAATTAATTTTCCTATTCAGCCATGTCAATTCTGAGCTTGTGAATGACATGTGCTCTGAACCGAAAAGCTGCAAATAAAAGGTTTTCTACTAAAATTATATTTATACATATAAGACAATGAATTTTATTATCACGATATCCATCTCCGAATATTATCAGGCGGAAGCAATGTTCTTTCATTATTTGAAATGAAAAGTCAAATCGGCGCATTAGATCGCGAGAGATTAAGATTTAAATGAAATGAGCAAAAATGTAGTCCTCCGGCAAAATGGCAAAAACTAGGTCAGAATTTTACGTTTTCCACTGGAAACTATGCCTAAGCACAAGAAAATTGACGTAGCTGCCTCCACGTGGCTGTCTTTAAACTAACTGAAGCGTGCCTTCTGACATTTCGAGCTTACAAGTCGGCTGTCAAATTTCAATATCTTTTTTGCTTGTACTAGAAATACTGCGTTTTGGCCTAATAAATATTGTCGGATCAGTTCGAACTTTTTTCTTAGGTAGCCTTGTTGCTTATTCAAAAGGAGGCAAATTTGAAGTTCGTCGCTTAAGAAATAGAAATGATAAAAATGCAAAATTGAAACATTTGTTCCAAAATTTCTCTAAAACTATTTTGAATTTAAATTCGGGGTCTTACTTTGGGCGTCTAGCGTAAAAGGGCAATCACCCTACACAATTGCAGAGCCCTGGTATCAACTGTCAGAACCGCCAAACGGCCAGAATAGAGCCTCTTGAGAAATCTCAATCCACTTCGCTCCATGGATTTCGTCATGCGGCTCTGACACAGCCGCACTCGATCTTCGGACGAATAAGTGATCTATACAGCATAAGAAGCTTATAACGTAGCGTATAACAATGAGCGTATAACGTGCGCATAACGTATATATAGGCGATAAGCGTATAACGTGTATAGCATGAGAAACATTTCTCTATCTGCACGGTATCTCATCCTCGTCAACACCTTCAGTATTTTCAGCGTATCGAAACATTTTTTTGCGGAAATCCTTCAGGTGTGGCACATATGAAAGCTTATCGAGTGTGAGCCTGATAAATCTGGTTTCTGCTACAACGTCGCTCGGATTTCCGCGAATTTACAAAATCGGGTATTCAGTCCCAATGTCTATTATAAAAGTGCATGCACTATGTCTTTGAACTTGAAAATTTCAGTCCATTGCGTGTGATCCATTGCTGCAATATGTCAAGGCCAAGCTGCAGCCGCCTCTGCGCAGCTGCTGTAGTAGACACTGTCACACATATTGTGAAGTTTTCAACGAAAAACACGTGACGTATGTTTGCGAGAAGTGTCTGCAATATCATTGGTCATAACTGCAAACAAGGCTATGAATATCGCAGAATCCTGGGCTATGCTACTCTGTTGCTGATGCCAATCCGATACGACTGAGTTTACGCGAAATCTAAAATACCTATTTTTCGGAATATTAGAAATAAACCACCCCAAGTGGCCTCGCACGCCGAGTCCAAAGAGTTTCTGCAGAATGCCATTGGATAGCAAAGGCGCCCCCCAAGAGATGATGGCGCCCCCTGAGGAGGAAGGCGCCCCCTCCAGAAAATCTTGCACCACTTCTCGAAAATGGAATCCGCCGTCTCTGCCTCCCCTTCCGTTCTCACCAATCCGGCCTCCGTCCTCCACCCTCCCCTCTAATCACAATTTTGTGGCGACGCCTCCATAATGGTACAAATGACTTACATTATCGATTACACTAGCCGCGTATAACGGTTTTATCGGAGTAGCAAACGTAAGCGCTTCAGCATTTATTTCTATTACAATAGAATGAGATTAGATAGTTTGAACAGTGTTGCAGGGAGTGGCTTGATTGTGAGCTGGTAAGGAGTTATTTGACATTCTCCAAGAGTCTGGAAAGCAAAATTAAACAAATTCCGAGTAACTAAACATTTGGGCACAGCTGTTCACCATAATTTTGATGTATGGTGATAGATCGAGTGCTCAATTCTGCGTCTCAGATTCGAAGAGATAGGCTAAATAACATCCTACTAACGAGTTTTAATGGCCAATGCCTGCGAAGGACTCCTATCACAAACACTCGACAAATGAAAGCAGGGTATTATTTATGGCTTACTATCTCTGGTATCATCCCGCAGCGTTATGGTTACGCGCTGTTTATGCACGCCCGAAACCTGTCGCACTGAAGTTGGATGAAGCCACAGAGATGAGAACATCATTGATGGGTTGGCAGCATCAAGATTTGCCGTCAGGATCGAATCAATATTTGTCATACGTCTTTCAGTCGGACAGATGATATCATGGTACGGGCGGAATATGCCGACTCCGATCCGAGCCTCTCTCATCGGCGTAATTTTGCACACTATCATGGATGCAGGTGCATCCCTAACGTAGGCAGATCCAGGATTTTTATCAGGGGGAGGGCGGGGAGCAGATGGTCGGACGGGGGCGTCATTCAGACCAGAGGAGGGGCGCCAAAATATGTCAGGTGGACGCCAAAACCTATCGCAGGGGCGGCGATACTCGCATCTTGGAGAGGGGCAGGAAGCGATATATAAGTGGGGCGTCTTTCACCTTCCAGGGAACCACGGACGGTCGATTGGGGTAGGCAGGTACCCCACTTGATCCCCCTGGATTTACCTATGATCCTCAACGCAAGATTTTGCATCCCCAAATGTCTGCTTGCACACCCAACGTTCTCTCGTTGGCTCGCTGAACTGCCCCAGTCACCATCCGAAACGTCCTTCCTCCCCCGGCCCCGCCCCTCCTCCCCCTTAGGATAGGAGCAGTGGGAACCGCGGTGCACGATCTACCCACGTGGTGTTCTCTAAACCCGCCCAAATGGATTTTTTAAAGTTTTGCACCCCCGATTTTATTCACTTGTGTGTCATGTTTTGTCATTTGTCATGCCATAAATTTACAGCCCTGTCATCTCCTTTGTAAGTACTAATCACCAAGCATACAGTGATGGTCACTGGACAATGCCATGGATCTCAGTTATATGGTATCCCTATCCTCATGTCCGCAACAAATCGACCCTAGCAGACACCAGTTAACCGTAATATGGTGTTTTATCATGCACAAAGGGCGATTTCGCTGATCGTGACGCGAGCTGTGCGCAGTGCAGGCCATTGTCTCTGAAAGCCCGGCTCAATCACGGCTCCACGGCTTCTTGCAGACCTACCGTGGGAACGCTCGTGAATTTTGCTGCCAACCACCCCGGGGGCGGTGATCTGTTCCAAAACGCGGCCGGTAATTGCTCCGTGCAGCACGCCCCCGAACCGCCGGGGCAGAGCACGGCTTGCTCCGCATCCGAGGGCGCGCACAGTGAGTCCGCACTTGTTGCGGGTTCTTGCCGGCTGGCGCTGGCGCCTCTGCTGGCGCAGTCATAATTGGGAGCCGTCGGTCGGCCGCTGAGTTAGGGCGGCGTCGCCAGCGCAGCAGCGACGGCGGCAGCGGCGGCGGCGGCGGCATTTCCGTTCTGGCCCTCGACTGCGCAGAAGCGAACACGGCCCATGCAGAGACGTCACGAATAGCAACGCTCGATCCAACATCCCAAATTCAGGCCCTATTGTCAACTATCGTGAGATCTTGTCTGCATCGTGCTGTCGGGTTGTAAATCAGCGCCGCTCCGGACGTGCCGTGTGTACGAGCTGCCTACTGTTTTCATTTGTCATCTCTGGGATTAAGCCCGGCGTTTGTCAGCTCAGTTGCCAGGCGCCCAAACCACGGTCACCTTCTGCTGTGAGGGGATCTGGCACGGCGGCGGAGCCGAGAGCGATTCCTGCAGCCACTAGAGCCGTTTTTGCAACATCAACGCCAAGAAACGACGCCACCGGCGATGAGAGAAACCGGCATCGCCGACACACAACCTGTCGCAGCCTGACACGTCCGAGTGCAGCATTGCAGCGGGCTATCACCAGCCGGCTGAGCGGCGCTGCCTCTCAGCTATCCGTCGCTGTTTTTGTTTGAGAGTTTGCCTGCAAAAGTGCGGTCGGCGTGCAGCCCAGAGCTGGGTCGTGACATCAGCACCGCCTCCATTACCGCTGCCGACAACAAAGAAAGGCGAACGCACCTGCGGGCGCTCCGCGATGCGGAGAGTCGCGCGCTGTCCCAGGAACGGCGGCCCGCGCTGCAGGCCGCCGACGACTGCACATAAACAGCCGGCAATGAGCGAGACACCGCGCCGACACCGGCGACAGGCCGACGTCCGTGGCCTATGCTAATGTGGCGTCACGTCACAACGACAGCTGCGCACGACACCGGGCGGAGCCGCACCGCGCGCGTGTTCTGCGCTTCCATGGAAATGCGGACGTGGCCTGCGCAGGCGGGGGATTTATTGTTTTTGCACAAATGAAACAACCGGAGGTCGGTCGGGTAATTGTAACGAAAATTGTGGAGAGGAGTAGGCGTTAAATGTGGCGTAGTTTCATAGGCGGATCCAGGATTGTCGATCGGGGGGCACCTTCCGGGGGGGCACCTTCCGGTGGGGCGCCATCCGGTCCGGGGGGCCATTTTGACCGGAAAAACCTATCAGATGGGCACAAAATCCTATCGGTGGGCGCCGATTTTCGCATCCTGGGGGGGAGGGGGTTGGGAAGCGACTTTTCAGGGGGCGCCATCGACCTTTCAGGGGGGCGCCATGACCATTTCAGGGGGCGCCGAGGTTCGATCGGGGAGGGACACGTGCTCCCCCTTGCCCCCTGGATCCGCCTATGCGTAGTTTAGCGGACCTAAAAACTTCAAATGTAAAAAGGCTTCACTTAAAGCTATAGCTCCGCAATTCATCAACAGCTTCAGATAAATCGCAACATTCATTTAATTTCGTGAGGGAAAAACGGAAGTGTGTATTTACACATATTTGGGGTACCCAGGCACCCTATGTAGATGACCGGGGCGGGGCGCCTCCATCGACCTGCCCCAAGTGGTGGCCTAAAGGTTGCAAGGGCATTCAAGAACGAGATAATGTGATTCAGCCATCATCATGTTGTAACAAGATGTGACTATATGAATTGTATGTTTCTTTGTCCTCTGAAGTAGGCTGCTTTGTACAGGAAATGCAGCTATTGTGAGTTTTGAGTGTTTCAAAGAGACTGCTCTCTTATCCTGCAATACATGTGAAAAGTGTGAAAAAACATGCGAGTATCACCGCCCTTGCGATAGAATCTGGGCCCTCTTGATAGGTTTTCTCACTCAAAAGTGGCGCCCCCTGGTGTGGAGGGCGCTCCCAACGACGTGCCCACCCCCTTAATTGGATATCACAGATCCGCCTGCAACCCAATGAAACATCGAAGTAATACTGATATGCGCCCCAAATTGTCATGTTTTTCATTTCGAGAACTTAAAACTGGTGTTATGCAGTTGAGGAGGCCTACGAGAAGCCTAACACATATCTTATGAAAGCATCTTTTATTCGCACCTTTTATACCACTAATCTCACCTATTATTGTGATGGTTATTGACACAGTATCAATTTTGGGCAACCCCAATCATGACAAAAAATAGAAAGCGATGGCCATTGTTATATAGGCCCTTCGAAAAGTGCGCGCTTATCTCACTATGCTCAAATTTTGTACTTAAAATTAAACCACGTCCGAAAATGACGTAATTCAGTTTCAGCTACACCTAAATTGACACCTGATTTATCTAATGACCCCAAAAAGTTGATATTTGTACAAACTCTTCCTTTGTACCCATTGCGCCACTTAATGTCATTGGAAGATGTGTGGAATCAGATAATTCACCCACAACCTTGATAGACCTAACCGCAGATAGCATAATACCTTTATAATATACACTTTTATCTATGACATAACCTGTCGAACGAGGGTGACACCAGTTCTTTCGGTTGCAAGGGTCAATAACTGATCCAGTTTACGGGTTTCATGATCATATGCACATACAAAGCCAGTAAGAAAGGAAATTTCTACTTTGTGGCACATTCAAAGGGAATGTTCTAATTTGACGAGTTCTAAAACGGAATATCTGCGGAAAATATAAGTCTGGAAATCTCAAACACACCATTTGTTTACACTCTTACCGCTCAGAACAAGAATATAGTTTGTTGTCGCAATGTTTGTGATATCATCAAAACATCATGTTTCCCGTATCTGCAAAAAATAAAAATCGACCTTGATAATGAACACGTTGAGACGAGAAGCAGCCATGAATATTCGACATCAAATCCTCATTTTCCTCCAGAGCCAAAAACCAAGAGTAAAGATGGAGTGAAAATTGTTTTATAGCATTTCCTTAAACAACATATATGTTTATTATCGTTGGAGGTAACTGTCATGTGAGGCTGGTAGATTGAAAAGTAGAGCAAACACATGTAGGGAACACAAGTGGGACAGGCTTAGAACTTATGTCAATTGATTTTTTGCCGTCATATGGAAAGATATTCCATTATGGTTTGAAATAGAACATTATTGACGTTTATTTTGAGCTTTAATTTCTGACAAAATCTAATACAGAGAACTTTAGGTGATGTGAAATATGGCAACAGTGTTTTCTTGATACGCTCTAGAAAACTCTTACGTCAGTTCCCAACACATTATAAAAATTAGCATCCTTTCTAACAATCAAATGTCCCTAACAGACAGTTGCATATTTTATTCACGATTCCATGGAGAGTAATTTATACCAGCTCGTAATTAAGTGCGTATGTTCAATTTATCTGACATAGTCCAGGCTAGTGATAAATCATTTCAACGAAGCCTGGTAGGGAAACCTAAAATTAGATTCAAGGTCAGCAGCGGGCCTGGACGACTGGTTTGGATGTGTTTCTGCGTGCACGAGCCGGCCTGCATGTGCAGCAGCGTAACATCACTGCAGGACCGTCCGGGTTGCGGGCCATCTTCTCAGAGCTATCTGCACGTGAAATTTCTGGCCACCGGCACAGCACGCCAGACTCTGCTCAGACACGCTGGCTAGGCTGCGGCCCCTCTCCTCGCTGTGACAGTGTCGTCGTCAGGCTCTGCTCATACACACTGGCTAGGCTGCGGCCCTCTCCTCGCGGTGACAGTGTCGTCGTCAGGCTCTGCTCATACACACTGGCTAGGCTGCAGCCCCTCTCCTCGCGGTGACAGTGTCATCGTCAGGCTCTGCTCATACACACTGGCTAGGCTGCGGCCCTCTCCTCGCGGTGACAGTGTCGTCGTCAGGCTCTGCTCAGACACGCTGGCTAGGCTGCAGCCCTCTCCTCGCGGTGACAGTGTCGTCGTCAGGCTCTGCTCAGACACACTGGCTAGGCTGCGGCCCCTTTACACCACAACGACAGAGCTAACAGCGGGCCCCGCACAAACATGCGGGTTACGTTAGCTGAGGAGAGAATGGGTGTACTGAAGGACGCAGAGAGGGTGGAGTAAGGGTCATGCCTCCCGAAATAGCGAGATTTTGGCCGATTTTCTTAAAAGAACACTTTGTATTTACTATTTCTCTAGACTTAGACCCCACGGCGCTGCTGCGTCCGCCCTGAATGGGTGCAGTGTGATTCCTAATTACGCATTTCATACAGAGTGGCGTCATTTTAGGGACCCTTCTCTCACCGTCGCGTCGGTTTCCTCAGGTTCCCCCACTGGGAACCGATGCTCTTGAGCTTTAAATAACTGCAGACGTGTTTTCGTTGTGCAAGGTCCAGTGTCCTTCGCTGATGGTGTTATGGATTTCTAATTACGTCTTGCAGCATGCTCTTTTGAGTCCCCTAAGAGACCCCTTTACCAAAGGTGGATCCAAAGGGCAAGGAGGCCCCTTCCCCTCCTCCCTCGATCGACTCTCGGCGCCCCCTGAAATGGTCCCGGCGCCCCCCTGAAAGGTCGATGGCGTCCCCCTGAAATGTCGCTTTCCAACCCTCCTCCCCAGGGTGCAAAAATCGGCGCCCACAGATAGGATTTTGCGCCCATTTTATAGGTTTTGCCGGTCAAAAGTGGCACCCCCGGACCAGATGGCGCCCCCGGGAAGGTGCCCCCAATCGGCAATCCTGGATCCGCCTATGCTCTTTACATCTTCATCCCCCTCAAAATAGAAAATAATATGTTGCATAAGCAACATAGTTCTTCCAGAAGTACAAGCACGAACATATGCAACCACATGCATGATCCCTCATGCAGAAGCCAACCTCATGAAATATGAATACATGACGGTAAGGATGAATGATATCCCTGCACTTTTCCATGATCAAATTCAGGGGTGTTGTCACCAAGGAGCCAGGCCAGCACCCGCTCTCTCCACCCCTTCTCTTTAGGTCCAAAATTCTCCGATTTGTGTAAACAAAAAAAAACAAACATTTGGTTTGAGATGTGAGCAAAAGGAAACATTGTGGCGAAACCCGAGGAGTTCCTGTCATAGAAGATGTGATTTTCTGTCAGCAGCTTTATGAAACCCAATTAGCCTAGTTCCCACATTTGGCCCGAGGCTGACAGCCTGGGTCAAATTCATCAAGCGCTTCCTTGTGGAGTGAAAATTTGAATATACCTTTACTTGATTTCAATTTTAGGAGAACCTTCCAGGAAATCGACATCAGACAGATTTAATCTCACTTAGAGTCCAGTTACCGTTCTCTGCACGTGTCTGACCATCCCGGGCCTGATTGGTACAGCGGCCCGACACCGCTCCCTCGTCAGTCGACTGGCCTGCGCGGCCCGTCCGTCGTCGCGCGCTGTAACTGTGCCGCGCGCGCGCGTGTCGACGGCGCCGTGCCGCTTTCCCGCGCCGCCCAGACGGCGCCAACCAACAGCTCTGGTGTGACGTCACGACAGCTCGGCCGAGGGAGAGCGCGGGGGCGCCCCCGGGGCACCCGCCGCCGACTCCGTCTCCGTCGCGCCATCTTGGAAACGGCGGTTGACCTCGAAATCGAACCACGAACGACCAGCCAATCAGTAGCAGCCACGCGACAGGATTTGGAGAGTCTTCTGTTACCGGGTGACGCGAGTCTGTCCCGTCCCGGCGTCACGCTCATGGAAGAAAGAAGAAGGTTCTAACGTTGTGACGGCAGATTGTGTGGAGCACGAATGTGGGGTTTGGGCTGTGACAGAAGAACTGTTTTCTGGGGTGATAAAATGTAACAAAGTTTGGAGGTGCACTCTCGTACCACTCCATAGTAATTTATTAGTTTGTTAGTAGGGAGAGAACGCAATGGAACCCTAGACGTGTTGATGCTAGAGCATTTGTCTGTTGATCACTTCTGTGCTCGTTTCGCGTTTGACCCTAACTTTTTGCCAAGCTTTCAAGGTGTGACTGAATGTAGGTACACACATTTTGTGCGTGGGGGCGTCCCCACGGAATTTTTACTGGGGGAAGAGGGTGAGACAGACCCCAGACTGGCGATGGCCGGAGGGGAGGGGAAGTGTGGCGGCAAATGCTGAATTTTTGGCTGAAAATGGAACACTTAATACGATGCAGTTCACCAACACATTTATATATATTTACGCAGGAAATAGGGAGAAAGGAAAATATCAAACCCAAAAAAATTCGGGGTACGCCTGCCAGGATTTGCGAGTAAGGGTACACATCCCCCATCCCCCACTTCTGGCGTCCATGCTTGTGCGCCTTTATTGTCGCCGTACAACCACATCTCACTGAGATTTGCATTTGTTTTCAAACAGGATGTTACCGAGATTGTGAAACTGAGTCACGACAGTGGACTGAATTCCGAGAGCCAAAGCGGAAGGCGACCATCGCTGGTACAGCCGTGCACACGTGCACTTTGTTTTATTTATCCGCAACACGCTTAAGGCCGTTGCGTGTCATTAGCAAATTATTTATATTGTGCCATAACAGGGAAAGTCGGCTTGTCCCTTTTTTCTTTTGTTTTTCTTGAATTGCTACATACCCTACAACTAGGAAACAGCCACCGATTCTGAAAAAAACATCAGAGCGGCACCCTGTTTGGTACCGGAGGTACTCGGCGACTTCACAATGGTGCCTGACACAGTGACACATGCTATGTCTGATACCAGCGCTGGAGTCACGCGAGAGTAGTTCTCTCCTTCCCTCTCTCTCTCTCTCTCTCTCTCTCTCTCTCTTCGCTGAAGAAAGTGAACGCGGCAGCTCTTCGGACAGACCAATGGAATCTCAACTCGGCTCAAAGGCCAGTGTGGGAGCCATCCTAATATTTTGGGATCGAAGTCATGCACGATAAAAACAAATTCTGAAATTTGATGATTCCAGATGATAGGTGTTTGGAACACCAGTACCTATAGTTTGCATGAAAAGTGGGTGGTTTAGAGGTTCGCACCTGTCAGAAGGCAGTGCTAGACATAGTGACGGATCTAGAATTTCGGTAAGGGGGTAAGCCCAGGGACGCTCAATCTGAGGGGCGCCAATTTACAGCCCAAAAGGCTGCCAGTGTCGACGAAAAAAACAAGCCTTAAACAATGTATATATAAATGCTTGATTTTTTTCAGTGAGGACATGTTGACGATTACTATCAAATATATTTCGGGCCGTCACCTTAAGGTGACTTTTCTATACATATATATATATATATATATATATATATATAGGTATATAATAGTATAAAAGTATAGACAATTATATGGGTAAGGCGGGTAAGAGTACGCAGGCGATAAGAGTACGCATCAGCTGTTTTGGTTACTTAGCACCACTGAGATGGTGGTACCTTGGTAAAAAGCAAGGCCAGTGCCTAGGCTGCACACCAAATTCAACGTGCATCCTGTTCTTCCCGGGGAGTACAGAGCAAAATAACTTTCTGGGCATTGAAGGTAATTTTATATACAATATATATGTATATATATATATATATATATATATATATATATATATATATCTATAGGTATATACATAGTATAAAAAGTATAGACAAGTATATATAGGGTAAGGGCGGGTAGAGTACGCAGGAGATAGAGTCGCGAGATAAGAGTACGCAGGAGATAAGAGTACGCAGCAGTTGTTTTGGTTACTTAGCAACCACTGAGATGGTGGGGTGGATACCATAGTAAAAAAGCAAGGCCAGTGCCTAGGCTGCACACCAAAATTCAACGTGCTCCTGTTCTTCCCGCGGGAGTACAGAGCAAAATAACTTTCTGGGCACCCTTGAAGTAATAGTTCTTAACTGAGTAAAGTTGTAGACCATGCTTCTATTATCAAAACTATTCTATTACTGTCTGTCATCAGTAAGAAAGCAAAGCTAGAAATGTGCTCCAAGACCGGAGCTCACGCTAAAACGCCTGCCAACATGTTTATGAAGACTGTCTTCCCAAGGGAGCATGTCCGGCAAGAGTACGCTAGACCATTGGGCAAGATTGCACATGCTTAAGAGATAGGAACATTTAATTTTCGTTCGGGACAGAGTCCGCAATTCATATTTGGAAAACCAAACGTTGCAACATAGTTCTTGTATATTCAGAACAATATAAAATCATACAATCGCCTAGTTTGGCGACCAAAAGAACTTCGCAACATGGCCTATGCACCTAAAGCACAGCGGGGCATCAATGCTTACTCCAGCCGCCTCTCTTGCGTACTCATGCCGACCCACTCCGGCAAGATTACGCACGTGACTTTTTATTTTTGATGGGCTCGTGGCGAGTTCCTTTCAAAGACATCGAGTTGAAACATGGGCCATACATAGAGAATTCTTCAGGCTAAACAACCACATGAAAAATTTTGCTGTTATACTTATAGGAGAAAAGTGAAAGCCTTTAGAAAGTTAAGTGCGTACTCTTGCACGGACTTCCCCTATATATATATATATATATATATATATATATATATATATATGTTTATATATATAGATATATATATATATATACATATATATGTATACAAAATATTTATATGTCTTTTACCTTCCTGAAGCGCTTATCTATATCTAAGGTGTGCCTTAGTTCCCCCATGGGCGCAATCTTGCGATCCAGGGGCGACTTTGCTGTGCGAGGGTGCTTTTGTTAGCTTTTTCAATTCCTTCTTTGGCATTTTTAACCCTCCCCCACCGGGGCCATCGATGGCCTCCCCTAAGGTTTTTCCGTGATAGCAGAAAACGAAGCGGCGCACACCGCGGTTGACGGCTCTACCTCTTACTGCATCATTTTCCCACCATCCCTGAATTTTTACCCCGGGTCATAGGTCAGGTCACCATACGAGGTCAACCAAGGTCACCTCACTTCAACTTTAGAGCTCTGTAAGAGCTACATTTCATTTGATCAATTTGAAACTTCCTACACTTTATGGCCCCTCCAGGGTCTACAAGGTGTATATCCGGATTTTTATTTCGTGCCTGAGGTCAGGTCACGAGGTGACTCTCTCATTGAAAGGCATGAGAAAAAGCTGTCTTATGATCTAAAAGTCACAAAGCGATTGAAAATGCTCAGCTTGATCGAAAAGCGTTCTTGGACACCCTTTCACGGATTCCAGGGGCCATATTTGCCCTTTGACCTCTCCAAGGTCATCCAAGGTCACCAGCGGTCAAAAACAGTATTTTGACAATAACTTGTGACCTAATTAAGCTAAAGCGCTGAAACAAACACCATCGTATTTGTCTTGTCACTGGCTTTCATTTGATGTACAGCAAGGTCACTTTCTGACCTTTCGTGACCTCAGGTCATCTTAGGTCACGAGGTGACCTCTGGAGGTCAAACCAATGGCGGAGGTCTTTACGTTCCACATAGCGGAAAAAGGACTGACAATTTCCTATTAAATGTACTTTACCAGACTTCAATAGCTCTAATGGCATGAGAGTTATGCCCAGTTTGCTTAAGCATTGCATATTTGAGTGAAAATAGCCGATCTTGACCTATTTGACCTCTGGAGGTCAAACCATTGAACTGAGCACTAAAACATGCGAGTAGTTCTTACTAATTCACGCGAGCTTTCTATTGCACTTTGCAGATTTGCGCTAACGCCCATATTTTCGAGTTAGAGGGGGCCATTGATGGCCCCCGGTGGGGGTGGCGCTGACCCCCGTGGCGGTTAATGGGCGCAAAAGACCAGAAAAGGTGTCTAGTTTTAGGGCAGAGCTGCTTTGTCATGATTTTATGGGATGGGGGTTAATCAAGTGGAAAAAGTGGCATTGTTTATGTATTGTGTATTGTTTATTTGTGCCATGAGCAACAGGTTGCCCCCAATTACAGCTCATGTCGTATCGAAGACGATCAAACACGATCGACGATCGAACACTCAGCTTATACAGGACACAACGAATCCACATACGCACTAAATACAAATAAAACGTCCTAAGAAAACAAGGGGAGATCACTACAGACTTTTTATATACGTGGGGACTTGAGATCTGAACTGACAAAATGTTGAACTGAATACATCTGAATTTTGACACTACCACCTTGACCCCCGAAATGGGTACGCATCACTAATATCGGGCACTTGAGGCGCCCAATATAAATGGGATGCTGTTTGGAGCTAAGAGGGGGTGGTCTGCCTGCACCTGGATCCGTCACTGGACGAAGTTGAGGGTGGCAAATGGTAAATGCGGACAAAAACTGAGCACAGAGTCGTTCAGTTAAAGGCTGCCAGGATAGAGCGAATGCAACCATTAGAGAATTCGAGATGTATGCGTCCACAATCGAACTCAAAGGCAGAGCTGCCTCTATTTACTCTCCATTCACTCTCCTCCTCTCATGAGGAGTTCTCCATTTACCCCTAAATCTAAGGAAGACACTCACAGGACGTAGCTGCACTTTCGATATGGAAGTCACTCAACAGTCATGCTGGCGTTGCAACGGGCTTAGCAAGGCTTCACAAGGCCACTACGGTGGGTTTGGTTTCCAATGAACACGGCCAGAGATGTCGATGGAACCCTATATTCATATTGCAAACGCTCAGCTGGCAAAAGAGGGGGTAGTATTTAGAAAAAACGCTTTTGCCCCATCTCTCACTGCGATAGTAATTGCAATAATCCGAAAGTTTTAGAGAACGTTCGGAAAGTATATGGGCAGTCAAAAGGGGCGATTCCAGCCTTTTCCAGAGTGGGAGGCTAGTCCCCCCTCCATCCACCCCTGCAAAAATGCTGTGCATTTCGCCATAATGTTCAGTATCTAGGATTATTTTAGACAGCCATCGTCGCTAATCATTTCATGTCGGTACAGGTCGGAGTGCGTCGATAAAACACATTTCAGATATCCGCGACTGATTTCCTCCGGTGCTCCTGCTTTATTTCTTCAGGAAGCAGCAGTTAACACAATTTACAACTCCTTGTTCGACGCCTCAATGGTGCTCGGAGAGCCGGAGCCCGTTCGAGCTTTTTGGCGTAATGCGCTGCTGTACTTCAGCTGTTACAACCACTTTTACAGCTACACACCTGTGTAGACGGTAATAAATTATGGCCTAGGAACCGGCCCTTACAACCCCTAATTAGACTCCTGGCTTCACGGTATAGCTAACCTGTTGGAACACGAAGATCCGTAAAAAACGGCATGCCTACACTCTACCTACCTAACAGGGCTAGTCAGGCCACACGCGTTTCTCCTCAAACAGAGCAGACCATCTCTCCGGGGCCGGACCCCCTGCTGCGGCGGGTCGAGAGTGGTCACGTGATCTCGGCGGATGATCAAAGGGTGCGCCGGCCGCGGGTGGGCGTGATTCACCGCAAATGAAAATCAACCGGGATTAAACCGACACTGGCAGACAGGGCGTCCGTGCAGCGGAACAGTGATTGATGCACGGACCGGAGGGTAGGGTGCACCTGGAGAGAGGTCTGATATTCGGCGCTAACATCAAGTGGATGTAAGATTAGGTAGAGATTACGGGTGTCAAGCTGTGACCAGTCTGATGGATATCCGGAAAACCACTGGGCTAATTCGATACACGGTCTTAGATGTTCGGATGCAATATGGTTATTATATAAAATGGACGCTTTTAGTGGTGGGGTATTGTTGGCACCACCGTTTGTCCCAATTAGTAAGGTGTGATATCCTGTGGCTTAGGCCTGGAGAGGACAACTAAACATCATACGGTACCTGAAAGGAAGTGCTCTCTTCGAGATAACAGGCAAAAAGCTTGGTTACAAAATGTTTGATGAGCAGTGCATGTCTTCCGTTTTACACGCTCGCTGGTACAAATGTGAGCTCAAATTTTGTGTTTGGCAATTTCTGGACTATCAGGTAAACACAAGAACATTTTCATTGAACAGGCCAAAACAATACTTTTCGTCGTAAGTGAGAGTCCTCTGCAAATGATTCGACATTTTCGTAACCGATAATTCTTCAGAGAGATTGTGCGAACGAAATTTCCGAAATTCTATTCTTTATAAAATGGGGCTTGTGACCGGTTCAGAAATACTGGATCTTACACCATAGAAGAGACCGACTGTCTGCCTCCATTGACCATCAAGTACAGCCGGTTCCAGACTGACTGGTGGTATCAGGCCGCGGTCGTTTTAACGGAATATCTCTTAAGCGATGGTCCATGCCAACACCACTGTTGCCTCACATGTTGTGTTTTAACAGAATGCATAAACTGACGTACACAACTATTTCAGCAGGTCCAAAATTCGGAGGTAAATGAGAAAGCCAACGCAAATTTTTAATCAACGCCAATGGCTAATTGTCAAAAATCTGGAATATTAGAGGAGCATGACCAACCTGCTCCACCTCCTATCCCACACCGATGCTTATTGTTTTGGCGATATCGTTTCTGAACATGGAAGTCCGGTTAAAAAAACAGCATCATCCAACTTCGCAGCCCACTGGTCGTGCCAGCTCTCCAGAGCTTTGTGAGCAATATGTTTGTATGTATGGATGGATGTATCCATGAATGAATTTATATATTTATACATATATTTATGCATGTATGTATACATACATGCATGTATATATTCATGTATGTATGTATGTATGTATATATGGAGGTATGTATGTATGCATGTATGTGCATTGGCGGACGCAGGGGGGCATTCCGGCCATGGCCCCCCAAAGCGCCGGAGGGGGGGCTAAACCATCTTTTGGCCCCCAAACGCCGGATAAATTTGTGAAAAAGGTGTGTACACTAGGTCTGTAGAGCAAAAAAATATTCGCTCCCCCCTAGGAGGAGAGGCAGACATGGGTTTGGCCCCCCAAAACTCGGGTCTGCGTCCGCCCCTGTGTATGTGTAGTGCCGCGCGGCAGCTGGAGCGGGCGGTGCATCGAGTTCGGAGTGAGCCGATTTCGTTGCACCCGCTCGCTGACCCTGAACGAGTAAGCCAGACTGGTCACGCATCTCACCCCGACTCCCCACCTGGCGCAGCGCGGCAACAGTGGCGGCCGCCGTAAGTTCACTTTAGAGTTCGTGCGGGCAGGATCCGCTAATTGTGGCGCTGCCATTGATGGATTCGCGAGACTCCAGCCGCCATCCCTTACCGGTTCACCACTAGCTAGGACGTTGTTTTTCATCATCAGAAGCGTCCTTACCCAATCACCTTCTTTCTGCAGTTCTACATGTTACGAACATGCCGAGTTCTGTGTCGCACACGCTCGGAGCGCCCGTGACAGCTGTTTCCACGGGCTGCATCTGGTCCTCCTTGAGAGGGTCCAGTTCTCCTTAGCTGCACCGCCCTGCAAAACTTCCTCTCCGTAACAGTCGTGAGTAAAGAGAGGTGGAACCAAAAACCCAACTACGTAGTAGATACGCAGCTAGCCTTGATGTCAGAGCGGCGCCAGCATTTTGTTCAGGATAAGTCTTGCCTTAACGGGACAGCTTTTGAGGGTCATCAGACTTTATGGTTTAACTGTCCCCGGCTTTTCCTCGTTATCATTTCAGCGAATGCGGCCTGCTAGCGACTTTGGAACCAGTCTGAGATAAGCACGAAGCTTAGCAGCGGACGGTGTCCCGTGAATGCCGTGTAAGTCGAAACTGGGAACTTTTATGCTCAGTTTTGGTATGTGTTCTTAGAATGAATCAAATGTAGCTGAGTGTTTGAAAAAGGGCATGGCCATATATCATCAAAAATAATCAATATAAGTGTCATCAAGGTTTTGACATCACCAGGTATATATTTCCGGAATAAATTACGTTAAAATTTGATTCATTGACTAATTTGCAGAAAATTCAGTTATCTTAAAATGAGCCTAACTTTACCTGGTATAAACAAATTTAGCGGTATTCAAGATAAATTGGCAAAATATGGAATGAAAATTTTCCATAAATATTCAGCACTTATTTGCAAAATATAAAAATTCCGCACATCCCTCCGTATTTGCAAGCCGACACAATATTGGTGTTCGGAAGGTAAAAAAGTACGCAAGGAAAACCTGACAACCATTACTAATCAGGACTGAGTCTGATCCCCTTTCGTTCTAAGCTGACGTTTTTCACACAGAGGTGCTACGAACAGTGCCTATGAGTGTGCTATTTACAGACATTGGAAACCGGGCTGGTTAAATTTCTTATTGCATTTCAGTTCACGGCTACCAATCTTAGATGGGTGTCGGAAATGACATGAGGATTTCAAATTTATCTGAAATCCTCATGTGAAAGAACGGTCATCTCTTCGAACAATATTTTCTTCTATATATAAGCTAAGAATATTCTGGCTCGCGCCCATTCTCCACCATTTGCGAGGACCAGCAGAGCTTTAGCTTTCCCCTTATGCAATATCAAATCCGGTTTCTTTGCTAAAAATCACGGCGTCGTTCCGGATACTCTTCAGAGAGATTTTACACGGTTCTGCTTCTTCCGGGTCTATCTGCATTACTGTTTGCTGCATTGTTTTAGTTGGAGCCGTTGGCACATTCATCCCATTCTGCAACCAACCAAGGCGTCAGCTAGTCTAGTTCGCTAGTAGCAGCGCATCCAAATGATTTACCTGTGCACTATTATTGGAGCTCCGTGCCTCAAAGACGGTCGGTGACCTCCAGTTCATAGGCAGATCTAGGATTTCTGATCGGGGGGGGCACACGGTGGGGGGGGGCGCCATCTGGACCAAGGAAACTTTTGGGCGACAAAACCTGCCAAGTGGGTGCCAAATTACAGGGCGCCAAATTACGGGGGCGCCAATACTAGCATCCGGGGAGGGGGATTAGAAACAATTTAGAGGAAGGGCCGCCATTGACCTTTCAGGGGGCACTGTGACCATTTCAGGGTGCACCAAAAACCGATAGAGGAGTAGGTGCCTCCTGCCCCCAGCTGAATCCGCCACTGGCCCAGCTGACGATGCCGTGACAGTTTGGCCACCACACTCACCGCGCGACCACCACCGCCCATAATCACGACAGCGACCAAATTGATGAGGGGACAACCTCAGACTATGGCACGTGGCGCCACTTTGAGACACGTGGCGTCGCTCTGCGGCACGTGCAAATGCGGGGGACGCCGCCTGCGGTCACAGCCTGCGGGCACACGTGGTGCTGTGGTGACACGGCACACGAGAGGGACCGATCACCCGCCGCCAGAGGTGTTGTGGTCGGCGAAACTGACGACCGACTGATGGTACAAACGACGCCGCGCTGCAGTCCAGCTCGCAGAACTTGTCTTCTCACAGACAGCAAGCGGCGGCAGAAGTTGGTCGGTGTGGGGCACCACACTGAACAACTGGACTTCAGCACAGAACCGTGCCCTATTTCGCCGTGTCTAGAGACACTATAGTGAGCACTATAGCGTGCATGTAGTGTTCACAGGCAACCAGCAGCGGCGATCGAAGAGAAAACAGGGCGATTCAAAGACAAAGGCTTTGGAAAAGTGAGGATGAAAATATCGGCCATGTTGAACCGTTTCATGCTGTGGACGTTCCAGCTGCTGGAATTGAACACGATGCTGACAGCCTGCATGATGTTACTGGCGTTTTCCCAGTATTTGTATCGAATAGAAGTGAAGCATTTACCGAGGTTGGAGATGTGGAGGTAGTGAAACAAATGTGCCCCTCTTCCGGTCATGTATTTGCATTGTACAATACTAGTCGCTATACGATAGCACCTGCCCTGCAAAGTCCCGTAAGGCTCGGCCCATTGCATTGCCACCCGGCCGCACGGAGAAGAGCTATGATACATTAGACCGTCCCTTAAAAAATAAAGATTATATTTTTGAGATGCAATGGTAGTTTCTGGTTATTCATCATATGTTGATGTCTGGTGCAAAAAAATCACCCAAATCTGACAACTTTTCACGCTGGCTTTTTGCCCCTACTTTTTCCATGCATACACCCTATGGCGTCTTGCGAGCGGGCACGGCGGGCGGCCATTAACTACTTCTGCCAAATGCGAAATGATGAAGCTGGAAGCACTACGCTAGTATCACAATGTTTGTTAGCTACGTAAGCAAATTCCTATTGCTACTTTTATAGCTCCCCTGGCCTTTTGGCTGAATTAAATTTCGTAGGACTAACAGGACTAACAGGGGCGGGAAGTTTAGCAAGAGTGAACCGAAGAAGACGAGCCCAAGCATCCTAAAGTGCTGGCAGAACCTGCGACGAAAATTTTTTGAGGGAACAATATATCAAGATCAAATACCTTCATTGTCTTCACCAACTAGCTTTTTCAACGAACATGGAATTAAAAATGGCCAAGATTGCACAGAAAGAATTCGATTAAGGTCAACTTTTCACAATGTAAAACGAAGCTAACAGTTGCTTGAGGTGTTTTAGGTGTTTTGTTTGCCTCATTTTCTGTCAACAAGCACAGTGAAAATTAAGCTCCCATCTTTATCATGACTATGGTGCCCTAGCCACACAGTAGATAAGGTGAACTAATCTTGTAGATTTGATACGAAATTTAATTCAACCAAAAGGCCAGGGGAGCTATAAAAGTAGCAATAGGAATTTGCTTATGTAGCAAACATTGTGATTCTAGCGTAGTGCTTCCAGCCTCATCATTTCGCATTTGGCAGAAGTAGTTAATGGCCGCCCGCCGTGCCCGCTCGCAAGACGCCATAGGGTGTATGCATGGAAAAAGTCGGGGCAAAAAGCCAGCGTGAAAAGTAGTCAGATTTGAGTGATTTTTTGCACCAGACATTAATATACGATGAATAACCAGAAACTACCGTGCGCATTTCAAAAATCGAATTTTTATTTTCTAAGGGACGGTCTAATGATACATACCCGCTCAGCGGTATCAGGCGGGATCCGCGTGAAGAACGTATTGAAAACAATGGCGTAAGAATAAAAAATCCCACACGCAAACGGACATTACTAATCAACATAAAACAAATTTATCGAAAGTTGCTTGCTTTTTTAAGACCGAGCCTTTATCAGTTAAAATACAGAGGCCTGTTCACAAACTAAAAAAGTTGTGACGTACTCGTTCTAGTTCTAGAAACTTGTACAAAGTACAGAGTTCTAGTTCTAGAACCCATTTTTTGTGTTAAGTGACTCAGTGAAACATTAGCCAGAGGTCCATGTCGGACAAACAACTACTTCACTGGCACACACCCCGAAAGAAATAATCCGTAACAACTAACAAACACCTAAGGTGTGCGAACGAATGGGAGCCAAAAGCAAAACCACCGACATCTTCAAGGAGAATGCGTAATACCCACGACTGTATTGACCAAAAACATACCGAATAGAAACCTTTAATCTCCATGGCAGCTTATCTCCTAACCAGAACAATCGGCCTGTATCTGAATATCCCGTGAAATGGTCGTGACCGGTGGCTGACGATCCTGTTATGTCTGCTGTCAGTATCCCCACTGCCGGAGGTGGCGGCCGCTCGCTCACGCGTCGTTAATCACGGGCAGGCCGCGGCTGCGACGGCGGCAATTTCACCGCCGGGTCACAGGTCGGCTCATTTGTCCACCGCGGCGGGTAACGCTCCTCTCATTAGGAGGCGAACCTTAATTGTGCTGCCACCTGTTTTGTCTGCGAGTGTGGGCTGGTCTAGGTGAAAAAAACACTGGCATTCTAGCCTAAATTAACAGAAATCAGTTATAAGACGAATCAGCTGTTAGGCGGAGAATAGGAGCCAGGTTTGTGCGTGCCGTGAGAAACTGGGCATAAATCAACATGAGCTTTGCATACATATAAATATAAACATACACGCGAGGATTGAAAACAAATAATGAAATATTGATAGTGCAATTATAGCCCCAACACGGCATAGTAACAACCATTGTTTAACTATACTGCAGGGTTTCCAAGACTTCAATGCTGATGGCATTTTTCCGAATTAATCTCATTATCAGACCCTAAGCTTTTATTTTTCTTCACAATCTTTGCGCCAAGTCTGAAAATCTTCCTGCATGGTTAGGTATACGGAAAAGAAAAGACGACAGGATATTCGTACTTTCAGAGGATGGATAGCACTGAACCGACCACAAATTAGTTCTGAGCGTCGACAATACTCTCAGCTAGGTTAGATCTGACTAACAAGGTTTGATCTCTTATATCATAAGATGTAAGTATATTTTAATAAAGGACCACAGCAGTGAGAAGTGCATCTGAAAATCACTGCATTGACATAATCCTACAACCTAAATGTCAGGACACTGACAGGAAGGAAAAGCAAAGGAATACATATATTATATAAAAATCCATCAGTATCCTACAATTAACAGATCAGCGGCGGCAGAGCGCTTATGACTCGGGCAAAAAGAGTAATAGAGTTGGCAAAAGGACGTCTCCCTTTAAGCCTGTCTTTTCCAGATGGGTAATAGGGCTTAAAGCTTGGTTCTACCACCACCGTGTTGCACCTGATTAACTCCGGCCACAGTGAGAGTGGATCCCTCTAATGCTAGGAACCGTCCAATAATGCTAGTAAAGGATGGTGAGCATGGGCGCCAAGCGGGGGGACAGGGGGACGCGTCCCTCCTGTTGGCCAACCAGGGGGACGTCCCCCAATTTTTGGGTCAATCGTCATAAATGCCGTAGGTACTGAATATGCTAAATTCGCCTCCTGGTCGCACCGCCGGGTCCGCCCCCTGCGAAAATTTTTCCCTGGTGGTGAGCATATCTACTCTTGGTCAATCGCATATTTTTTCCCAAACACTGGGCTTTTGGTCACCCTAAGCCAGGTCACCAGGCTAGGTCAAGTGATCTTATCTCCACAAATATTTTAAGTGACACCAGTGAGAATAGGTTCAATATATTGATCTAAGATTCATATCATACAATGGGCCCATCGAGTAACACAAGCTTTAGTAGCGGGATTCTTGATGTCGATAGCCTAGAGCCAGGTATTTTTATTGGAAATTCAGGAGGAAATCGGGAGACGGCCAATAAAGAGCTCCATTTCTCTAGAGATCACTCAGAATATCCCTTTATTTTGAAATCGTGGTACCTTAGGCCCAGAGTCAACTTGTACGTCTTGACCTGTAGCCTCGAAGAGGTCATTTGGAACTACTTAAGCAAACTTCCAGATTAGGGTCAATAACTTCGTAAGAAATGGTGCTTTTTTTAGATAATTGCATTTGCATTATCCTTGCAGGCCGATTGATATGCATGTTGACTATGTTAGGTCAAATGGTGACTATGACCTGACCTTAGATCAGGTCATCCACCCTGCAAGGGTGCCACAAAATGGAAGCATCTGCGGTACACAGTGTGCATATAGGGTGCAACCATGCCTAGATGGATCCATGGGGGCAAGGAGTGGGACACTTGTCCCCCATCGACTATCGGCGCCCCTTGAAAATTTGATGGCGCCCCCTTGAAATATCCCTCCCATTCCCCCAGGAAGTGAGTATCGGTACCCACCTGATATGTTTTTCGGTCCAAAAGTGACACCCTTTGTCCGGATGGCACCCCCACCATGTGCTTCCCCCTCCCGATCGGAACTATTGGATCCTCATATGCAAACAGGTAGGTACAAATAAACACGGTGCTTATGCTAAAGTATACAATCTCAGTAGGAGGAGTAGTACCTATATGTCCCTCTGTCTCTGTTCCATTCTACTATGGATGCATGCAGACAGGTACAGGTCGATAACGCACAACTTCACACGAAAAACCTGTCTTGCTTCAATTGAGAGCTCTAGGTGGAACCGTGTTTTCCAGTGATCTTTCACTCCATTTCTCCCTCTCATCCGCCCCCTCTATCCCTCGGCTCGGCTTCCCGATCATGGACAGCATCACTGGCTCTGTGACAACCACCCATGACAAATGCAGCAGCAGCAATGCGGACATGTCGCAGCTCTCTCAAGCGTCACCGAAGCTGAGCTCCCCCGCCTCGCAAACACCCCGCGGGCAAACACGACACCCCGTGTTGACGCCTGCTGCCGACGTCAACACGCCCACTTGTTTGCATCTGCGAACGGTGGCGAATGGCTTCAGCAGACATCGGCAATAATGGGCGGCGCTGTCTGCCCGCCGCCGACCCGCGGCGGCCCCCGTAACCCCAGTGACCCCGCACGCTACTTCCTCCTCACTGGCACGACCCCTGACCCCGCACCTGCCGCCACCGCCGCGCCGAAAAACGCGCCGACACGCCACATTGATTTCTGCCGAAGGAAGGCGACACCGGCGGCGAGGTTTGGCGCGCTTTTTGCCGGTGGCGCGCGCTGCCGCGTACAGCTCTGGTGACAGCTTGCCGGTGGCGCGGAGCAGTGTTTGATATCGCTCATCGGTCCTCGCCCCCGACGGTCCCGCCCTCTCCGCACCCGGACACCGACCGGCTTTATCTCTGCCCCTTCCAGCAAAAACGATCGCTCAGTGCGCTCCCTGTGCCGATCTCGCTCCAGCCAAAAACACCGGGCCTACAAAGTGGCAATAAATTATGATGTGTGGCAGTGCCGGCGGGGTTTCTCACGGTCCAGCTGACCCCACACTGGAGCTCTGCCCGGCGGCGACGCGGCCGCCGACTCCAGGTAGCCGGACCAGCGCCGCCGGCGGCGGCTTTTTGTAATTGCGGACGCTGCAGGCGAGGTTTTTACGGCGCGTTTTTCGGCGCTTATCGTCGCAGCAGTTCCGTATTTTATCCGGGCTTATTGCCGTATAATCATAACTCTGCCGAAATGTAAGGACGGAGCAGGGCCACGCTTCACTGCAGACGAGAGCAATTAAATGTGAAACACCTGCGTGCGCTCATGGCAGACTGAGACGGCGGCTTAAACAGTGGGTGGTTCAAACCGACACGTGCCCACGTAAGTGTTAGACGCAAGTTAAAAGACAAAGATAACAGAGGGTGAAAGCGAGAGGGGAGAGAGAGAGAGAGAGAGAGCGGGGAGAGAGAAAGCCAGAAAGGGAGAGGAGATTCATAGAGAAGGGAAGGGTGGTGTTACCAGTGGCGGATACAAGGGGGGGGCACAACACCCCCGGATATCCGAGCACATGTAGTTTAATACATAGGCGAAGGTTGAAACGAGGTAATGGCGGGGGAGGCTCCAGCCTTCAAGCTCCCTCCCTCCCGAAATAAAGTCTTGGATCCGCCACTGGGTGTCACTAAGCTGCGAAGCTCGGTAGCATACAGGAAGGCAAAAGCCCATCGGCAGCACCTGCCCATATCCGCAGGTGCTATGGAATGGGTAAAGAAGGAAAAGGAGGCTCCAGCCATACCATGGTACAATATCAATATTGCCAAATAGCCACGCCGCAGGTGCGGGAAGCGTGTGCCATCCAGACTGGGTAATAGACACCCCTGCACCAGTCCACACCGCGGACACGCGGATATTCAAACTCAGCACGGCGTCGGTGTTGGCACTATGCAGTGGCGGATCCAGGGGGTTAGGGGGCTCAATCCCGCGAAATGTCCGAGCCCCTATAGTTAATACATAGGCGAAGCGCTGCCCGAAATTCTGGCGGGTGAGGCTCGAGCCCCCACCCTTCCCCCAAATGAATTATCAGATCTGCCACTGGCACTATGGCCAGGTAGTGGCTCCCTATGGTCTACACCGGAAATACCTAGCCAAGATTTGGGTGCGCCGGCGAGACGGTGTCGGACCGCTGGGAAGATCCGTCTTTTGCACAGCGGAGTGGTCCCTAGCCCGCAGCTGAACGATTCGTTACCGTTTAATTGATACTTGATTGGGGAGTTGGGAAAGCTATATGGGCTGAATTAATGGGAGGGTTTTTTGTGTCAGTTAATATTTAGTGATCTATGGTTGGAGAAGCTTGAATATATTTCAAGCCTTCGAAAAAAATATAAAAAAGAGAACGAGAAATAGGAGGACCCATCCTTTGACGTATAAATCCAAAATAATGAAAAGTGGGGAATTTAGAGACCAAACTAAGTTCAAATGGTCATCTGGTAAAGTATTTCAAAGCCACTTCAAAAGAGCAAGGGTTTGCTACTGATTTTTGCTTTTCTCTTTTCTGATAGGAAAATGCGACAGGACATTTTCCACTTGGCCGTAGGTTAATTCAGTCACCGAAGACAGTGCAAAACGGGTGGTGCATTAAACAAGGCTGAAGCTAACTAATAAAAACGTCCTGAGCAATGGATAAAGGGGCTGCTCTCTCTCTTTCTAGGAGGTGGCCGATCTGAGCGCTTCCCATCGCCTCGCCCTGGCACATTCATATTGTTATATTAAAGTTCTCGGGCAAAGGCTCAGTGGTGCAATAGCCCTTATTAAAGATGAACCCCAATTAAAGGCTGGCTATTGCAATTTGTGTCCTTGTTTGATTCCCGATTTAACTGCTCATGTTTTCATAATTCACCCCACAAGCCACTCCATTTTCTATTTTTTTCTGATTTCGCACGATCAGATTACGACTCTATTCACGGGTCATGTCCTGTTGGATGTCTACTATACTTGGGACTGACAGCCATCATAATCCACACAAGGAGTAGTTTTCAATTCCATCGACAACGCCTGTATTTAGCGTCCCAGACGAGTTATCACTGCCCTTTAACAGATCTGCACGATTACACGACCCAAACGTGTACAATCACTCCCGTTAGCTGGAATCAGCCAGAACTAATGCCCCAATACCAGTAATTACAGTGACTTCTGATACTCTGACACCCGGTGCGTGTGCTGTGTACCCGCCTCCATCTGAGACGACCAGCCTCCGCCGCGCCATCCCATCATTGCCGCTCCGACAACCCGGCATTAGACGGCATTACCTTGCACTGTCCGACGTTTACACAGGCTGATGGGCGCTCGCGGGCACAAACCGCCGCGGGGCGGCGCCGACACCCGCAGCGAGCACAGATGGAGAGCTCGGCCGGCCCGCCGGCGCCGCCGATACAGGTCAGAGGTCAGGGAAACAGCCAGTCACGTGACCGCCGCCGGGCGTGCTGTCCGGTGGTGGTTGGCGGCCGCGTGTGCCAAACAGGCCCACCGTACGGCCACCTAATGACCGGTGACCCAGTGGTCTTTCGACGGGCTGGCAAGCGGTGGTTATGGTCGTCGTGATTTGACCATCAAGTGCAGCCCAATTGTTCACGGAATACATCGACTGAGCTTCGAACGCGACGATTTTGATGGAGTTGGAGACGGTTAATGTCGTCTAATCAGGAAAGCTTATGCACAGCTCTCTGCAATTGAATCTGTACACCCTAGGCTCGGGAGTTTGTTGCTAATTTCGGACCAATTAGTGCTCCCTCGGTCATGATAAGAAGCACATTTGTATTGTGTCCTTAAGTTTAGCTTGCTGGCCCGAAACTGGTTGCCAACCTCATATTTTGAAGAGACAAAATTAGAACACTTTTCTGCGGCCCTTTCACGATAATTACCTTTTTGTCAATAACTTACAGAATATGATGCTGCAAAAATTCCTGTTGGGTTCGAAATCGATCGCTGGGAGCAAAACATTCAAACAAACAAAACAAGTTTATGTTGAATCACGCCTAAGTGAGCAAACATTTTTCAGAAATAGAATAAAAGCCGCCGAGCAATAGTACCTTGTGTATGTACAGATACAACTGCTGTGTTCCTGCACATTAAAGGGAATGAGGCACCTTCATAAAGTGATTTTAACTGAGATAGCCAAGTTGTAAAGCAAGTCGGAAAACCCGGTACTCAATATATCATTTGACTTGGAACTCGAGATCTCCTTAGAAAAAGCTAAAACCTACCTGCAATGTACCCCTCATGTACCCTTAGCAGCAAGCCACAGTTTTCATGTCTGTTGGTGTGACGACATATGCTGACGTCACGATGGGCATCAGCCAATTGAAGCCCTTGAAGCGTTTCGAGTATGGTAGTGGTTGCCAGATCATGACATCATCTACAGGCAGATATTTATTTCTTTTCCTAGAGGAGTATTTTAAAAATCAAAATATTGAGCTTATTGTAAATTTTTCAGAGACATCATGAGTGGTTTCATTATTTTCGGCTAAAAGTACGCGTAATTGCACTAAATTCCAGGATTTGACCAGGGTGCCACATTTCCTTTAAAAGGAAATCAAATGTTACCCTTACGAAATCGGAGACGCTTGGCTACAGATCATCTAACGCAGTTTAACACGCGCATTGACGGGGCGGGTACCCGCCCCCTCCCTCGGATTTTTCGGAGATAGTAGAAAAACGGCGGCGCGTAGCGCCGCCGTACTTGGTATACCTTTCCCCTATCATTTTTACAACTTCTGTGAAAATTCTAATATTAGGTCATCTCAGGTCAGGTCACCAGTACAGGTCAAGTGACCCGACCTCAAAAAAAGTTTAAGATAGCATAAGTCAGAGCAGGGTGAACTTATCCGATTGAAACTCATATCACATAATGGCCCCACCAAGTTCTCTAAAATAATGTTCCGGTATTTTTGATATCGATGACCTAAGGTCAGGTACGAGGCATGACCTCTCCATAGGAAATACATGGGAAAAATGTTTTTTTACGGAATAACTCAGTAACGGATGGTGATAGAGCATTTATTTTAGCTGCATTAGACTCGCCTGGGCTTTGCGGTTCTAATGGTATGCATTTTATATAATTTGACCCTGACCTGACCTCAGGTAAGGTAAAATCCTTGATTTGACCTAGCAAGGTCAAATTATATATCATTTGATTTGGCTTGCTAAGAGGATTCATATAGTTCAAGTCGTTTTGCTCTATCTTTACTTGTTCAAATGTAATGGCCGAAAAACTGAATTTACATGTTATCCCCATGACGGGCGTGTTTTGACCTCTCGTGACCTTAAATTTGACCTGACAAAAAATGGTTCAAATGTTTTCGATAGAGAAGTGGATGGGCAGCCCAACGCCGTTTACCGTTTTTCGCTACCTACCGTGATTCTCGAGATCTTTGGGGGGCGGGTATCCGCCCCCCGTCAATGCGAAGGTGGCTCAGACCCCCGTCAATGCGCGTGTTAAAGCGAACGAGGCAGCTGATCTTTCTCACTATGTCCCTGTTTTCTAATATTCTACCCTTGAACAGCAAATGGTAAGATTTGCCTGGCTTGTCATGTTTTCTCTCCTCTGTTCAAATTCATGTGCTAAACTCGAACTGGAGAGATTTAAGGGAATGTGGCACCTTGGTCGAATCCTGGAAGTTAGTGTAATTAGGGGTACTTTAACCGAAAATCATGGAATCGTTTATGATTTCTCTGAAAAATGTACAATATTTAGCTCAAAATTTTGATTTTTAAAATGCTTCTCTTGGGAAAAATAATTATCTGCCTGTGGGTGATGTCATGATTTGGCAACCACTACCATATTCCGTAGGCTTCAAGGGCTTCATTGGCTGATACCGTGACGTCAGCATATGTCGTCACAACAACAGCCTGACAACTGTGGTCTGCTGCGAAGGGTAGATGAGGGGTAAATTTCAGGTAGGTTTTCAGCTTTTCTCTACGGAAATTTTGTGTTTCAAGACAAATGATAAATGGAGTACCGGGTTTTCCGGCATACTTTATAACTTGGCTATCTCAGTTAAGATCACGTTATAAAGGTGCCACATTCCCTTTAAGCTTCTTACCTTAGGCCTCCCCATGATATTACATTATTTCCCTGTTGCCGTCACTTGCAGATCAAGGAGGGAGATTACAAAAAGGCGTCAAATCTCTCCCTCTCTCTCTCTCTCTCTCTCTTCATACATAAAATTCACAATTCCCTTCAAAACAATGTTTTTTGCGATTAAAAAAAATTGATCCCTCATCTTCAAACCACCTTCAATCTTATTGTCTGAACCCGTAACTGCTTGCAGCATTATGCAACACCTCCAGCTTAAGAGGTCTTTGTCTCCAACCGCATGCAGATCATACTGTTATACTCTTTGCTTAAAAAAACCTTTCATTTTCACCGATGTCCAACAAGCCATTCATATACATATGTACATCAGGAGGCTTACAAAAAGCGTGGAACGTTCTCGGCTACAAGTGCAGACACCGCGGCCGGACGGTTCTGGACGGGATGTGGTCTCCAGCGATAAGGCTCCAGAAGGCCGCAAGTCGCGACAGGCTGAAATCGTGGCTGCCCACCACAATAATACGCAGATGAAAGCTCCACAAATAGCCCAGAAGCCCGCAGACACGTGTGTATGCATGTATCTACATATACTCGCTGAAAAGAAAATGAGGCCCGCTGCTAACTCGCAAAAAAAGCAGGGAAGATAAAGTTTTGAACGAAACGTGCTTACTCTGAGATCGTTCGCTTATAAGCGATAGGAGACAAACGTCAACGAGACACTTCCCGAAACGGTGCCATGCTATTTAAAAGCGTATATGGGAACTCATACCTGGACAAAATAAATCTAAATCCTACAAATTGAGTTTTAGCATACCAAATGAAAACTTTGCAAAATAAAAAAACACTGATAGACTTAATTATGCTTGAGTGCAGGGGTCTAAAAACTTGCCGATCTACCTACGCCGTCGGCGACCCTATCATCTTTTAGTTGGCGACCCAGCAACCGTCTCAAACTCTGATTCCATCTGTTTTCCCATGATTTTAGCTTCCACCATCCGCTCCTGCTTCTAAATATGGTTACCCTCTCCACTGTCTCCACGCGTCATCGTAATACACCCAGTGCCCATAAAAATCTATTGGATGAAGTCTGCTAGTTCCTTTAGCCAAGAATGGGCAGAATCTACTTCGACAAAGAGCCAAGTTAGCCTTCATTTCCCGGCTTGTTTGGCGTTTCTGAAAGACAGCTTGGCTACAACGGGGCATCTTTGGCCGATTACATCTGGCATCATCACCGCCCTTAGTTGCTGCTAGTCTTTGCTAGTTATGTTTCTTCTTATTACAATTTTTGGTTCCAATTTTATGAAAAGCGACTGAAATTACCTGGTACCTTAGCTGATGCCATCTCCTTATACCGTATCTATGTATTATTAAGTTCAAACTAGAATGTACTAGAATCCGTCACGAGTCGGTACCAAGTCAGTGATTTTCTTCTTTTTTTCAATAGGCGACCAATGGGCGACCGAGTCGGCCGAAACCGCCGACTTGCGTGGTTGCCTGGTCGCAGGTGGTCGCCCTGGTACATTTTCGGTGTGTGCGGCCGTCAGAACGAGCGCGGCGTGGGCTGCCGCTAATATTTTTGTATTCTTGTTGGTGGGCGCCGTTTTTGACGACTGGTGTTCAATTTGATAAATCCAAGGGGTTAATCAAGATGTGCGTTTATCATAGACGGTCCGTGCAATCTAGGTGGGTTTTGGAGTCTACTTGCAATGATGTTTCCTTGTTTTGCTTTACCGCGAAAAGTCTCAGAAGGAAAAAAACTTGAATACCAGTGGTGCATGTTTAAACTCTTTCCAACCACAATCACACTGAAATGTCATCGTAAACATTGTTCTATAGTCACATATTCCCAAGGGCGTGGATATTCTGAACGATTTTTGTGGTGCCTAATTATGAGACTATCCATTACAAGTATACTATTTTTGATACCACCATGTTCTTGCCTTATAGCTGGACATATAACTGGGTGACCAAGTAGGCCTGTTATTTAACGATTTTAAAGTCCCTGAAATGAGAAATAGGAAAATTTTTAGGATGCTCTTAGTAGGCACAGAAATTAACATGAGCTTCCATTTGGGGTGCCACAGCAGTGACAGGTCCAAGGGATCCCTGAACTCGAGTTCAGGACCCCGTAAGTTTGAAAGGATTCAGGGCGGCCTGAAGAAAAGGGTACCCCAAAACTGATTAAACCAGATCTGCGAGGCAGAAAATACCTTGCTACTGCCCCCACCACTAGAATACAAATGATGGGGCTACAGATGGAGCTTTGAAGTTTAGAAGTTGTGTAAAATGGCATTAAAGGTGCTGAAAACAGGTTTTGTTATGCTAGGTTGGCTCGCATCATGTTCTGTATGGCCATATGTCTTGGTCTGTATATATTATTATCTCAAGTGGCAATATAAATCAAATATTTAAGAATTTTTGTTGTTTTTCTAGATATCTATTAATTGATTTTGTATATGACTAGTGTTTTATTTACACAGATGCACCAAGACATGTGAATGATCATAATAAACATGTTGAGCTTCAATATTTGAAGCAGGGTATAAAGTATGATTTCCTGTTTCTGTTTGAAAGATAAATGCCCTCTAAAATTTGAAGAACAGAAATAAGCCAGGTAGAAAGACGAAAAGTTTGTTTCATGGCCCAAAATTTTGTTCTGGAAAATGGTCTCAAGCATTCCCATAATTGGGAATGGGTGTTCCCATCTATGGGTCAAGCATTCCCATTTATGGCACTGTTACCATTTTTAAGTCACACCAATTACAGTTTTCTCCCACTGATTGATGACGATAGCCACCCTTTTGGGTAAAGTGTGCCCTTTTGGTTGACAGGATGCAATCTCAGAGGGCTGCCCCCTACTAAAATCCTAGATCCATCACTTTGCATTGGTACCCCATAAGGGATATAAATGTGCATTCCTGCACAGCACAAAGATGTGAAAAACCATTTCCAATTTGCCAGAAGACTCCACTGCAAGGACAATGGTCCAATCCAAGTCTGCCAAACATAGAATAAGCTGTGTCTTTTGCACAGATGGATGCACACTGGGTGATCAGGGTGTGTGTGTATGTTTTTTAACTGATTGATTATATGCATCCAAGTTTCTGATAATATCTTGTATTTTTTGTCACAAGAAAGTTGACTCGTTTTGTTTTTTTCTAGCATGGATGAACTATGGAAGCACTGCCACAGAGGTACAGTAGAAATATCACAGATTGTGTCCACCACAAAAGAACAGGTTGCTGAAATGCAAACTGTTCTTCTCAGTACCCAATCCTGGTCCAAATGGGTCATCAGCAACTATTCTGGAAACTTTTTCAGTCCTGATTATTAATGCTAAAATGCATCAATTAAGAGCTTTGGAAATAGTTATCATGGGAATGATGTCATGCAAAGAAAATAAGGTTATTCCCAAGAGACAGCATTGCTATTGCTTTGAGTAGAACCATGTTCAACAATGGAGCAAAAATTGGGCCTCATCTTAGCAATGGTTGATATTTTCCACTGTACTTCTGAGGAAATGTTGCCAATGAATAATGTTTGAATTATTTATTTGAAATGTTACAGGAATTTATCTGATTTGTGGCGCCTCAAGGTGAAGAATGACAAGTATTTCATGACGCATGTATGTACATGAAAAATGTTTTTTTTTCTAGTTAAATGAAACATCAGAACTGTTTCTGAGGCTCTTTTTAAGGTGCTGCAAACCCTTTTATTTGTCTCTAAGATAAGGCCTAACAATTTTTCACATGGATGGACACAAAATAAAACCATTATTGATGAGAGAACAACAATGGTGAATCAATCATGGTTGTATCTTGCTTGGTATAGAAGTAATGGGCGAAAATTTTAATGCCCAGGGGTGCTGCCACGGAATTTTTACAGGGGAACGGACCCGGGCTGGTGCTGGCCGGGGCAGGGGAATTGTGAGCATATTTGGTACCTGACAGCATTATTGACGATGAACCGAAAATTTTGGGGAGATGTCCCCTGGTTGGCCAACAGGGGGATGCGTAGGTACCCCGTCCCACAGCTTTCGGCGCCCATTTGATTGCCCTTGTGTACGGACAACGTATCATCTTTGACCTCGATTGACCTCCAAACAGACTTAACCTAAGCTCAGTGGGCACTATCGATACGTATTCATGACTGCGTAGTGCGTATAAACGAATGATCACTATCCAACATTGGCTTTTAGGTCCGACATATCACGCTGAAAGCGAGCGTTCTTCCTATTATAACTTGAAGCTACGTGATAACATCTCCAATATTCAGTGTCCTGTTGCGCCCTAGCCTTTGACCTGATATGAAAATGGATGTTGCCTTAGTGAAAGAGCTGGTCGGGCTCTGTCGAATAGCGTTGAGAAAGTGGTTCCGGCTATTTTGCGTACGGAGATAAGCAAGGTTTTATAGAGCACTGCATTTGATACATTTTGACGTTTTCCCCTCTGGTGACCACAGTATTGACCTTACGCAAAAATTCCAGGAGTAACGCCGATTGCATTTCCGGTGACCTTTCGATCGCTTTTTCCGCTTATTTCTTTGTTTCCGAGATCGAGGGTGTCATTTTTAACACCCTCCCACCAGGGGGGTTCATAGGTGATTCATGCTGGTCACCGGGGCTAGGGTTAAGGGCCAGCATGTATAGTTTTGTTGCTTTCAGATCATAACTTTGACTTTAATACTGAATTATAATCTCATGACATCACTTAGGTAATGACTTGATTCTGGCTTAGGTCATCGATATCGAGAAACTCGATCTATATTTTATAGGTTTTTATATCTATATTTTATTGGAACCATCCCCCTTGCACTCGCCAGTGCTTCCCTATAGCCATATTTATACCACTTTTAAGACCGATTTTGTAATACATGTAGCATTAGGTTCGGCGACCATCGAAGAAGCTTGGATTTTAGTCGGCGACCACAAGCTCACTTTTTAGACCCCTGCTTGAGTGGAGGGCCAGTCAGATTTCTAATTGTTGTGATACATACATCCTTTTGACTGGCATTTGTCACGACAGACATACGTGGCGTTACACATCCGGGACTAAAATGACCAGCCGGGAATATTTCCAGCCAAATACCTACACAATTCTGAAATTGCACTTAGCATTGTATAGCATTGTAGTGTTTTTGCAACTGATGAAACCATAGATTTTGACATTGGAGTTTCTCTCTCTCTCTCTCTCTCTCTCTCTCTCTCTCTCTGATTTTTGGGGTAGCAGGTTGGCTAGCTCCTCCCCGTGACAAATAGCAGCAATAATGTCAAGTTACGTAAACCGGCCAATGCCGATTCATGCGGATGACAAAAACTGGGCGCTAGCAAAGCCAATTTGACAGCAAGCTGCTTTTATCCGATATGGTTGTCTGTTCGAAGTGTTGACTTTACAAGATGTATCAAGTTTAGAAGCTTCTTGCGGCTTGCGGCCCGAAATCTCCACGGGCGAGCGGTTTGTGTGACTGACTCAGCACATGCGTCACATCTACCTGCCCCCGAAACAAAGGCGCTGCAATGGCGGCCCTGGCGGTGAGTCATGATAAGCTAGTCACGTGCGCTCCTGGCTGCAACTGGATAAAAATGGAGCTGTTACCGTGCACACTTTTAGATGCGCTTTCACCAAATCGGGGTACTGGTGAGGGTCATAAATCTTGTTTGCATGCATTTGTAGGTAGTACGCTTTAAAAATACCGATTTATAGGTTTTCAAGTTGCTGTGACCCAACGGAATTTCTCGTGAAATATCACGGGGGACGATGATCAGATCAGATCACAGTTAAACTTGTTATGCTGTCATGAGTTTTATACCTACTTTCGAGACTTTTAATGAAGGTAATTCCTCTTATCCCTCCCATCTGCTCAGTGACGGATCTAGGATTTCGTTAAGGGGGCCCGGGCTCGGGGGCGCCGAACCTCGGGGGCGCCGAACCTGAGGGGCGCCAGTTTACCTACCAAAAGGCGGCCAGTTTCAAAGAAAAAAACGCGTTTAAAAAAGATTTGTAAATACTTATTTTCATGAAAGTTTCCTCTTAGTGAGGACATATTCACGTTTACCATCAAACATATTTCGGGCCAGCTAACGATTGGTACCTTGGTAGAAAATGCTGAAAGCACCCACTGACACTAACTGAAGCACGATGAGCAAATAATAGCTATCTTTGGTCTTGGCGAAAACTGAGGTGTCGTATCAACCACCTCCACGTATCACAGCTGTCTTGGCTAACGGCTCCGTACTGAAATACCCGATTGACGCTAACCTGAGCCTCAGAGACCGCAGAGCCTCTGCGGGCCTGGGCCCCTGAGTTTTTGGTGACTTCCTTGAGTTGATATCGAGTCCCCTCAGCTGATCTGAGACCGCTTTAGATAACCAGGCCCTCACACTGAACCTGAAACCTATATGTCGTCACTGAAGCCTATTGAGCTTTTCTGGGCCCTTTATTGGTATAGGGCCCCCTCAATAGGTCCTGGGCCCTCTAAGCTAATTTTGCGCCTTCTGAGAGGGAAATTTTCAGGTTACCCCTGGGATGTTCTGGGACCGTGAGAGAGTCTTGTACAGGAGCTTACTGGTTTGGCCTTAGATCCTTCGCTGCTTTGGCCCCCTAAGCTAATTATAAAGAACCCTGTAGGTGGAATTATTGTGGCAGACATGAGCTGGTCTAGGGTTCGTGAGAAGATTTACCTCAGAGGTCTCTGGTTTGGTCGTAGGGCCCCAAGCTGGATTAGCGTCCCTCAAGCTGGTCAACGTCCCCTGGGTTGGTATCGTTTCCATTTAACTGATATAGGTCCCTTCAGCTTGTTTGGGGCTCTGTACTTATCTGGTCACAAGTTCATCGAGACACCCAGCTAGTCTGGCCCTTTTAGTTCTATATGCCTGCTGAGCTGCTGCAGGGTCCCCTCAGAGTGTCTGGGCCCCATGAGTTGAAAATTGGACCCCTGTGTTAGTTTTGGGCCCCTGAGCTTATTTAGGAACCGTTTAAATAGGTAGTCACCCCACGCTGGTCTTGAGAACCCTGTGTTGGCACTGAGGTCAAATGAGCTCGTCGGGGGCACTTATATGGGCCCCCTTAACTGGCACGGGCCCCTCAGCTAATTTTGGTGACCCAAAATCCCTCCTACCGGATTCCACCCACGCCAGATTTCCTGACTACCTGAGACGAGCCATTGGGGACTTTTCCCGCGACCAGCTCTGGGGTCCCTCCCCCGAGACAACGCTTACAACATGCCTCTTCACAAGTCCAATAGCAGCACAACTTCAATCATTTTTCCAAAAACACACGGATACATGCGGACTAAAACTATTCAATATGCATATTTATCGACTTGTAATGACGATCAAAACTTATCAGTATCAAAATGAAACCTCTATCGCCATTTTCTGCGAAATTATTGCACTCGCCCCGGTGGGCCTCTGAGCCACCTTCGACATCATACTGGGGGAAATTTTCAAACACCCCCTCCCCTTGAACTCGGCTCCTATGCAGGATAGCGAAAACACACAAAGACTGGTGGATAGCTCATAAAAAATTCATACCTAAAGAAGGTACATCGCTCGCTTTTTGGCTCAGGTCAATATTGAGAACAGAACAGGCCAAAGAAGGTGGTATGTTAGAGAACAGTTTCTGGGTTCTAGCGTCTGACAGAGTTGAGCTAGAATCATTTTTAGGCACAATTCGCTTCCTCTCGTTACGGCAAATCATCAAATAATGTATAATATGACTATACTAGATCAAAACATAAAAATGACCTGACCTAAGCCTAGGTCAAGGTCACCATCTAGCCTAGCATAGTCAATATGCATATCAATCAGCTCACAATAGCAAACAAAAAATGGTATCAAATTAAGATCTTTATCAACATTTCCTGCAAAGCAATGGACCCAAGTCTTAAAACCTGCTTAGGAAGCCCCAGATGAACTCTCAAAGGTAACACGTCTAAACTTGCAAAATGAACCGATACAGAGGCCTAGGATACTATGATTTGGGGAATGCAAAGGTATTCCAAGTGGCGTCTGCAGACATAGAGCAATGTTTCGGCAAATTTCCGTTTTCCCATGCATTTCCAATGGAGAGGTCATGAATCGTACCTGTCCCTAGGTCATCGATGGGAAAATCCCGGAACAAATTTATTAGTACTTTTTGGGCCCATTATATGGTACAAATTTTAATTCGATGAATTCACCCTTTTCTTACTTATGCCGACTTAAACAATTTTTGGAGGTGAGGTCACTTGACCTGCACTGGTGACCTGAACTGAGATGACGCAACCTTAAAATGTCAGGGAAAGTTTCCGAATTGATCAATGATAAGGTGTGACAAGTACTGTGTCGTTTCACCCCGACGTTTTTTCGTACCACCAGAAGATCCTGAGGGAGTGTTCAAGCACCCCTCAACGGCCCGAGGGTTAATATAAGTCTCAAAACCTGCTGAGCATGCTCGGTGGAGAGGGGTCCAGCGTCAACGCACGGTGGAGAGGGTCCGAAAGTGCCCCCTCTCCGCTGAGATCGCGGAAACAAAGATGGATAGAAAACGCGCGCTCGGGGTTTGTGTAGGGGTTAACGATCTACATGATATGGAAGTTTCATTGATCTACCTCAATATCTTCAGCGTCAATCGGGGTCATAAAGGTCAAAATCGGGCCGTATTGAAGACATATCGGGAAATGCCGTGCTTATGCGGGAACGGGACACAAATACTCTAGAACAGGGTTGAGGCCAAAAGGGAAGGCCCTAAACAATGTCTCTGAAATTTTGGGGTCAAGGTCCTTCAAGGTCATTGACCTATTACGTCCCAACCCAACATATTATGCCTAATGTACGCTTTAAATAGTGCTGTGCCCAACCTTACCAATGACCTTTGATCAAGCCCAGATCATCAAGGTCAGTGACGTTTGAAATTGACCTGCGACCTTGATCTAAACACTGAATAACCTTTACTATGATCGTATATGATCGTTCGAACTTACTCCACAAAGAGTTCTTGGGGTCGGAGCTTTTGATCTGTATTACAGAGCTTCGTCAGCGAATCGGAATAGGACCAACCATCCACACCATCGGAATAGGTGGGTCCATCCATCTATCTATGGGAATAGGTGCGTCCCATCTATTCCGATGGAATAGGTGGGACCCACTTATTCCGATTCGCTGATGAAGCTCTGTAATACAGATCAAAAGCTCCGACCTAAAACAATTATTTGTGGAGTAAGTCCAAACGATCATATACGACATCCGAACTCCACACAATGTATTTTGAAGAACTTTACTATGATGTAATAACAGAGCTGGGACTACCGAATGAAATTCGGTATTTCGGTATCTCGGTACTACCGGCGGTAGATTTTATCTACCGCTACCGATTTTCGGTACGAGTCTCTACCGGTACCGATACCAATACCGAATGGATCTACCGAATGACTTTTTCGGTAGATTTGAATTTCCGCGCTTCATTCAATCGGGCAGTGGATTTCTATTCGTTCCCACGGTCGCGGTTGATTGAAGATGACAGCGCGATTGTAATAAAAACGTATGATAAAAAATAATTTTAATAAAAACGTGCTATAATAATTTAATCAACAAGTTTCACTGGCAACTTTTTCCAGCCGCATAGTTATATAAAAGTGTTGCCGAAGATAATTTATTAGTTTTTACGATTAAAAGGTCTTTATAGGCTTTAAAACATTAAAGAAAATGGTTGCCAAAGGCTCTTAAATAATCAAATAAATGCTTTTGGGCTCTAAAATGTTGTAAAGGCTTAAATATGTGTTTTATGGGCAATACAATGTATTAAAAGGCTTTTAAGAGTTTTTATAAAGAAGGTTTTTTAATCTACCAAACCGAAATACCGAATACCGAATCATTCGGTAGATTTTTTGAAATCTACCGAAATACCGATACCGAATGACCCGTTTTCAAGTACCGAATACCGATACCGCCGGTACCGAAAAAGTACCGAATCCCAGCTCTGTGTAATAACATACGTCATTATAGGTGTCGCAACTTTATGCAACGTCATTTAGGGACTGTTCGAGAGTACCTGTGCTCATCAGGGACACCTATGCTCTCTGGAGGGGCCTTTGCTTCGATGAGGCACCTGTGCCACCCAGAGGCGCCTTTGCTCCCCAATGGACGCAACCTAGCTATCCAGGGGCGTCTTTACTGTTCCGGGGGTGCCTTTGATACCCAGTGCTCAAGGAGCGGTCTTTCTTATCCATGTGCACCTTGGTATTGAGGGGCGTATTTGTATTCAAGGTAACCTATACTACCCAGTGGCGCCTACCCTATGCAAGGGGCGCTTAGGCTATCCAAGGGGCGGCAATTTGCTATCTATAGGGCACCCTTATGCTCTCCATGGGTACCTTATACAGAGGGTGCCTTTGATATTCAGGGGCGCTTTTTCTAACAGCACAGTACCTGTGCCATCTGGGGGCTTTTCTTATCAACGGACGCTGCTGTTATTCAGAAACACATATACTATTATCAAGGTTCGCCTTTGCTACCCAGAGGCGCCTTTACTTCTTAGGAAGTTTGGCCTCCGTGCTTTAAGGAGTGCTTTGGCATCGATTGATTGCTCTATTATTGGGCTTAGGTGCGCGTGAGCCTTGCGCTCATGTAGCACCCATATTGTTGGCAAGGAACGCTTATGCTATGAAAGTGCGCCTTTACTATCCAGGGCCGCTGTTTTATTCAAGGCAGTCTGTTCTATTCACGGGCATCTGATATTTCGGGGGCGGTGCCTAGGTTATTCTAATGGCGGTTTTTTTCTCCTCAGGGGCGCCCTATTGCTTTCCATGGGCGCCTTATTCGGGGGCGCCTTTACTTCCCAGGGGTGTCTTTCTATCCAGGGACACATATGCTGTCTAGGTGTATTTTGCAATCATACATGATTGCAATACATGCCCCATACGTTACCCTGGGGTGCTTTTTGTCTCCGGTGAGGCGCTATTGTTCTTTTTCGGGCACCAGTTTATCCAAGTGCACCTATGCTGCCCAGAGCACCTTTGTTATGTAGGGTTGACTTCGTTGTTCAGGGGTGCCTTTGCTATGCAAAGGGCGCCTTTTACTTTCCTGGAGTGCCTATTTTCATCTTAGGGGCGCATATGCTATCTTGGAGCGCCTTTGCAAACCTGGGGTGCACTTTTCTATCCAGGGGCGCCTTTGCATTTGAGGGGCGCCTCTGCAATCCAGGAGGAGCCTAACATAGATGGAGAATAAAAATGCTGAAATAAGGCGCTCAAACACTGAAATAAGGTGCCCAGTTATCAGGAAGAGGCGCTCATCTGCTGAGTGGGGAGGACTGATGCTTGGTGAGGTCCGTGTTCTCGGAAGTGGGGCGCACATACTGAAAAAGGCATCCGGTTGCAGCGATGGAGCACTAGGCCTTCAGTTAGAGGTTGAAATGTGGTTAAAGGCGGTCCATGCTCAAATTGAGCGCTCGAGCACTGTAACAGCGCGCCCGACTGTCGGACAGGTGTGCCAAACCATAGACAGTAGGGCAGCTGAAGATGGAAAGGGACACCTATGATATCCTGGGGGCGCCTGTACTCTTCGGAAAGGCGCTTGTTTTCTTTCTCAGGCGCCTAGTTTATCCATCGGCGCCTATGCTGTCCAGATCATCTATTTCAAGAAGGGTTACCTTTGCTGTCCAGGGCGCCTTTGCTATCCAAAGGCGCATATGATATCGGTAGAGAGCTTTATCCAGGGGACGCCTAGGCTGTCCAAGGGCGCTGTCCTAACCAAGGGCCGCCTTTTACTTTTATGAAGTGCCTATTTCTATTTAAGGGGCGCATATATTATCTAGGAGCGCCTTTGATATACGGAGACACCTTTTTATCCAGGGGCGCTTTTGCTCTTGAGGGACGCTGCTCCAATCCAGGGCAGCTGAAGATGGATAAGAGGCATCTATGTTATACAGGGGGAGCCTGTACTTCCCAATAGGGCGCTCATTTTCCTTCTCAGGCACCTAGTTTCTCATGGGGGCGCCTAGGCTATCCAAAGGCGCCTTTAATATTGAAGGGGTGCCTTTCTAGGGGCGCCTTTGCTGTTCAAATGACTTGTGTTACCCAGGGTTGTATTTCCTGTCCAGCGGCGCCTTTGCTATCCAAAAGTGCATATGATATCCATAGGGCGCTTTATCCAGTGGGCGCCTAAGCTATCAAAGGGCGCCTTTTTCTGTCCAAGGGTTGAATTTATTTTCCTGAAGTGCCTATTGCTATCTAAGGGGCGTATATGCTGTCCAGGGCACCTATGTTACACAGATTTGCCTTTGCCGTCCAGGGGCACCTTTGCTATCCAGGAGCACCTTTCCTAGCCAAAGGGCGCATTTTGCTTTACTGGGGCGCCTTTTTCTATCCAAGGGGCGCATATGTTATCTAGGAGTGCATTTGATACCCGCAGGTGCCTTTTTGTCCAGGGGCGCTTTTGCTCTTGAGGGGTGCTGCTCCAATCCAGGGCAACTGAAGATGGAATTAAAGGGACATCTATTCTATACAGGGAGAGTCTGTACTTCTCAGTGGGGCGCTCGTTTTCCTTCTCGGGCACCTAGTTTATCCAGGGGGCGCCTAGGCTATCCAAAGGCGCCTTTTATATCAATAGGGTGCCTTACTAGGGGCGCCTTTGCTACCCAGGGGCGCCTTTGCTGTCCAAAGCACTTGTGTTATCCAGGGTTGTCTTTGCTGTCCAGGAGCGCCTTTGCTATCCAAGGGTGCATATGACATCCGTAGGCCGCTTTTTCCAGTGGGCGCCTAGGCCATCAAAGGGCGCATTTTTCTACCCAATGGGTGTATTTTATTTTCCTAAGGCGCCTTTTACTATCTAAGGGGCACCTATGTTGTCCAGGGCACCTGTTACCAATATTTTGCCTTTGCTGCCTTTCCTAGCCAAGGGCGCATATTATATCCGTAGGGCATTTCATCCAGGGGGCGCCTAGTCTACCCAGGGGCGCATCAGTTCCCCCATGGCGCAATTTTTCTATGCAGTGGCGCCTTTTCTTTGCCGGGGCGCTTTTGTTAGCTTTCTAAATTTCATCTTCAACATTTAAATTGGGCGCAAAAGACAAGTAAAAGCGTCTAATGTTTGGGTAGGGGCGCTTTGCCATGGTTTTAAGGAATATGTGTTAATTCAAGTGGAATAAGTGGCATCTACCACCTTGGCGCACGAAATGGGTACAGGCGCCTAAGGGCACGAAATGGGTACAGGCGCGCCGCTCATATCGGGCGCCGAAGGCGCCCGATATAAGCTAAGCTATGCTGAGGCGCTTTTGAGCTAAGGGGGGCCGGGCCCCCTGGGCCCCCTTGGATCCATCACTGCATCTGCTGCACAGACACAATCGTTTGTGGATAGGTGTGACCAGTGTCGCTGAGTGTACGGCTCAGGGCCCTGCAAAATCGCCCCTGCAGATTTTTGTTGAAAGGGAGAGGCATAACTTCTAACGAGGGATGCCTTATTCAAAACAGACTCGTACCAAAATACCGCACCAAAAGTTAACAAAAACTTTGTTACGCAATGATACATTGCTGACAAAAGCAATACTCCTGGGCACCTCTGGGCATCTCGAATAAATGCTAACTATACATTCGTTCATGTTACCAATAGCTGGATTGATAAGTCTTTAGAAAAAATTCAAACGGTGAGGCCTCATTTTGCGTAGAGGAAGAACAAAATCCTACCCAAAACTAGGGTAGAAAGCTCTCATGTTTTCGCAGCGACGCCAATATTTCGATATAGCAAAGCACGGGTATACTTTTTTCTCAGGAGTAGGGAGGGGTGGGGTGGCCATAAGTGAATGATTCTGAGCAAAACTTACAGGAATTTTTACATATACAAAATCGCAAAACATCATATTTTAAGAATACTTTCTACTATCAGTCAAAATCAACCGTTTTTTAAGATTTGAGGAGCCTTACACATCCATTTGGGACACGCAAGGCCTGCCCAGGGCCGCGGTTAACGTGCGGGTACCCCGCGCCATTCTCTTTAACCGCGCCTCCAGGGTAATTTTTATGATTCCTGAAATAGCCGCTGTATTTATTGGTAAGTCCTTGAAGCTAAGGCTGAAAAACAGCCGAGTTTTGTTCCTTGTAATCGCATGACACTCACCATAAGTAGGAAACCTTTGATAAAACAGCATAGGCTTGCGGTTTGGACCCAGAGAATGGCGTGACAATGCGTTGCATGTTGAAAAGAAACATTTTTTCCAACAAACTACCGTTGTCCGTAGTAATTCTGATAACCCGAGCTATCTCCAACCCTTAACAGTCAAAATATGGGATCGAGTTCCGCTTAATTTGCCGCAGAAGCGTGTTGACAATCGGTACGGATTCCTTTGACTGCTGCGAGGGCAGACTGCTAGTTCAAACCTCGTATTTCTCCCAATGTTCAGGGCCCAAGGTGACCGTGACCGGTTGTAATTCTTCTTGCGGTATGGTCAGGGGCCAGTGAGGGGCACATGGAAGGGGCTAGTGGCCTCAAAACACTCTATCCCCCTTTTTAATCCGTCACTGGGCGTGGCGGACCCGACGCTGTTATATTCAGCCACGTTCGCCGACCCGTCCGTTTATTGGATTACACCAACCGCTTGTTTTACGCAGATGCATTGATGGCTGGCATTAGCAGGAAGGATGTCCTCATTTGACTGTGCTTATTTTGGTTACCACTTTATATGCTGCACCGTTCTGCACAATAACCTGCCATGGGAGAGAAATGCTAGAACTGATAAGCAGCTGTGCACGCTTTGAGGATCGATTTCGGGCTAAGCCAGGTGTAGCATTGTACCGTGCTCGTTCTGGCGGATAACATCGGCTTCTGGCAAGTCTGGTCCGCGGCTCAATTTCCTGGTTCTCGCACGCGATCGCCGCTTATCCAGCAGCACGAAATGCATGTGTATGACCGCCAGCCACAGAGCAGCCGGCACCAGGGCGCTGTCGACGCGTAACTGTGAGTGGGATTTGGGTTGCGGTTTCACCCAAGCTGATGGGGAGGGCCGAGACAGCGACCGCCGACGGTTCATCGCTCTCTGCCGACTGTTGAACTAGCGTAGCAACGACGGCAGCGCAGTCTCCGCAGAGGTGAAAACATACCACACGTCACCCACCAGCAGAGAGAGAGAGTCGATTGTACCGTCTCAACATCTAGCTCCAGCCCGGTGGTTTTATGTGACGACATTTTGGAATGGTCCCTTATTTTCTGGTGGCCGGGTTGTGTGTTAGTTCGCTGCTACTGGCCGGAGGCGCTGTGTGCTGGCGCCACGCGCTACTACGCATCAGACGGGCCGAGCGGCGGTGATAGCGTGGGTAGCCCCGGGCCATCTTCGTCTCCGCAGCCAACGGGACACAGGCGCGGCCTGCTTACCAGTTGGCGGCGTCATATGTTCGCGACGAGGACAACTCGTTAATTCGTGAAATTATCGGGAAGGAAGTTGACGCGTGAGCTCCGTGACGGGATCTTGCTTGTCAAAGGTTTCGAAATTTCCATCATACAGTTACTAATGCAACTCATATATCGTCGATATAAGAGGCTATCAACCTTGCACACAAACCGGCTATAGTACTACGTTTGCCCCGAGGCATTGCCTTCACTGCTGCTGTGCCGGCACAACACACATCGCCAGTACAGTCTCTACAACAGTGGTACAGTCCCGAGCAGTGGCGTAGCCAAAGGGAGGGTCACTTGACCCGGTACCCCCTTGACTAGAAATGTTCCATCCATATCTTTCTCATGGGTCCGTGGAAGCGAACTTGTTCATATGTTAAAGCATATCGGGAATGCGACCGCTGAAGCTGCAAGAGTTTCCACAATTTGGGCGATGTTGAAATTATGGTTTAAGTTTTGGTGTGTGTGTGTGTGTGTGTGTGTGTGTGTGTGTGTGTGTGTGTGTGTGTGTGTGTGTGTGTGTGTGTGTGTGTGTGTGTGTGCGTGCGTGCGTGCGTGCGTGCGTGCGTGCGTGCGTGTGCTCGGCATTGGAGCAGGAGGCATCGGTTTTAAAGTGCCAGTACATTCCTGGAATTTTTTCTGATTTCCTAGTACTGTTACCAAAAGAGTAAAGGCTTACGTAGAAGGCGGATCCCGGATTTCGGATGGGGGCACATGGTTGGGGGGACGTCATCTGGACCGGGGGCGCCTCTTTGGGACGGCAAAACATATCTGGTGGGTGTAAAATTCTTCGCCAGGGCACCAAGAAACTCCCATCCTGGAGAGGGGGAAGTAACATTTCAGTGGGGCACCGTTACCAATGTTGAGGGCGCCCTGGGTCGATCATGGGAGTACCCCATTGTCCTTTCCTGGATCTGCCAATGTTGACGTTACCATATTGTTTAGCCAGCGGTTGGTTGAACCATACCCAGATACATGTCTGGAGATCTCTTCTCGATCCAGGGGATCCTGGGTGGGTTGACGCTGGCACGGCAATACAAGCCCTTTATAAAGCCTATGGGAGACCCAAAATCCAGAGGGGTGCTGACCCCCAACCCCGGGAATTCCACCCATGCCCAGATACATTGGCATAGAAACGGGGGAGCGGGGGTCAGGGAAGCCATGGACCCCCAATATTCAAGATTCTTAACCATTGACCCTTTGGCGTTGGTTGGAAGGAATTGACTTCAAAATACACCTTGTCATCATATCATTCTGAACGTTCCTGCGTTTATTGCCTAGAGACTGTCATATCACGGGACTTTTTTAGCTATTTTACGGCATATTTGATGTAAGGCGGGATCAACAGGAGCCCGATCGAACCGATTTCCCTCCCAAAAGCGGCCAAAATATGTCAACAGAAGTCAGTTTTGACCGGTTTTCATTACAAGATCACTTTCTTAGCCCAATTGATCTCGTCTCCCGCAGACATTTGATCGAAATCCCCGTCCATTTGATGTAGAAACATACTGCAGTATATGTGTCGAACCATGAAGCTCTATCTCTCTACACCCTTATTTGGCCAATTAACGGAAATTGGCCTCGGTAGCTTAGTTGGTAGACGATTGGGCTCCAGTCCGCTGCTCAGGAGCATGCAGTGACAGTGCATGTCCAGGCCTGGGATCAGTTCCCCTGAGACGCTCCGGCACTCAACATTTACCCGTCGTAGGTCAGCTGGCAACTGATTGGTGAGAGGGTGACCTGAACTTGGCGGCCGTCCGTGTGCTCGGCGTGGGACGTTAAACTTTGGCTTCTAAATTTGTGCGAGTTACTCGTTCGATTCGTGGCCGTTGGGGTATGCGTGACAATTCCATTGATGACTTTAGTGATAAAAACCGAACTGAAAAAAACTTGGACAAAATGTATATACAAAAATATAGATATAACGGTTAAGGCGGATATGTCTAGATTTCCAACCGTAATGTAACTATTTTATTGCTTTCCATATTTAAAGTAAACAAAATGTCATGGTGAACATGGTGAACATAGGCGGATCCAGGATTTCCGATCAAGGGGGAGGGGCACATGGTCAAAGGGGGCACCATTCGAATCCTATCGCGGGTACACGCATCCTGTGGGAGGGAGGGAAACAGCATTTCAGGGAGGTGCCATCGACCTATCAGGAGGGCGCCGTTTCACTATTTCAAGGGGCGTCGAGGCTTGATTGGGGGAAGAGTAAGTGTTCCCCTTCCCTCCCTGGATCCGCAATTGCCCGGTAGATACCAAAACTTGGACGAAAACTGAACCGACAGCACACATTTCTCTGTAATCCGTAAAGAGTGGAAACATTAACATCACCAATTTCAGTGAGGTAGGCAGGATTGAGGACACTGAGTCATCATCCCCTTCTCGGATTAGCTTCCCCTTTTGGCTTCCTCTTGATATAATTCTGGTTGCGCCAGTTCACTTTTAACTTCTGCATACAATGAAGGTACCGATACCACAACGGCTTGCAATGACGAATCCTACACTACCGGTCAAAGCTGGCAGAAAAGACTCCCTTACAAACTCGTCACATCCATTGACCTTCTCCCGGCGCGATTCTTTGCGTTTTTTGTTTGTTGCAGTTTGGTGATGTTTGAAAAATCTTGCCCGGCAAATTTGTCTAAAAGGACGGCGCTTTCTGAAGGGCTGTGGCGGATGCTACTGAACGGCAAAAAGGAATTAAAATGCCAGGAAACAGGGCGGCTCTGCTAGAATTACCTTTCGAAATCCATGCTGAGCCACTTTTACCTCACATCTTATGTCTCTTAACACGCGAATTGACGGGGGTCTGAGCCACCTTCGCATTGACGGGGGGGAGCGGGTACCCGCCCCCTAAGATCTCAAGAACCACGGTAGATAGCGAAAAACGGTAAACGGCGTTGGGCTGCCCATCCACTTCTCCATCGAAAACATTTGAACCATTTTTTTGTCAGGTCACATTTAAGGTCACGAGAGGTCAAAACATGCCCGTCATAGGGATAACATGTAAAATTCAGTTTTTCGGGCATTACATCTGAATAAGTAAAGATAGAGCAAAACGACTTAAACTATATGAATCCTCTTAGCAAGCCGAATCGAATGATATATAATTTGACCTTACTTGGTCAAATCAAGGATTTGACCTGACCTGAGGTCAGGTCAGGGTCAAATTATATAAAATGCATATCATTAGAACTGCAAAGCCCAGGCGAGTCTAATGCAGCTACAATAAATGCTCTATCACCATCCGTTACTGAGTTATTCCGTAAAAACCATTTTTCCTATGTATTTCCAGTGGAGAGGTCATGCCTCGTACCTGACCTTAGGTCATCGATATCAAAAATACCGGAACATATGTTAGAGAACTCGGTGGGGCCATTATGTGATATGAGTTTCAATCGGATAAGTTCACCCTGCTCTGACTTATGCTATCTTAAACTTTTTTTGAGGTCGGGTCACTTGACCTGTACTGGTGACCTGACCTGAGATGACCTAACCTTAAAATTTTCACAGAAGTTGTAAAAATGATGAGGGAAAAGGTATACTAAATACGGCGGCGCTACGCGCCGCCGTTTTCCTACTATCTCCGAAAAACCCGAGGGGGGCGGGTACCCGCCCCCGTCAATGCGCGTGTTAAAGGGAATGTGGCACCTTCATAACGTGATTTAATTGATATATCCAAGTTGTAAAGCAAGTCTGAAAACCCGGTACTCCATATATCATTTGTCTTGGAACTTGATATTTCCGTAGAAAAAGCTAAAACCTACCTGACACCAGCCCCCTCATCAGCCCCTCGCCGGGCGGCCATTGTTGTGAGCTGCTGGTGTGACGACATATGCCGACGTCACGATGAGCATCAGCCAATCGAAGCCCTTGAAGCGTTTTAAGTATGGTAATGGTTGCCAGATCATGACATCATCCACAGGCAGATATTCATTTATTTTCCTAGGGGAGTATGTTTAAAAACAAAATATTGAGCTTATTGAACATTTTCAGAGAAATCATGAGTGGTTTCATTTTTTTGGCTAAAAGTACGCCTAATTTCACTAAATTCCAGGATTCGACCAAGGTGCCACATTCCCTTTAAGGCCACTTGGGGCGGCTTGGACGCCCGATATGTAGGGGAAGTCCGTGCAAGAGTACGCACTTAACTTTCTAAAGGCTTTCCCTTTTCTCCTATAAGTCTAACAGCTAAAATCTTTATGTGGTTGTTTAGCCAGAAGAATTGTCTATGTATGGTTCATGTTTCAACTTGATGTCTCTGAAAGGAACTCGCCACGAGCCCATCAAAAATAAAAAGTCACGCGCGTACTCTTGCCGGAGTGGGTCGGTAAGAGTACGCAAGAGAGGAGGCTGGAGTACGCATTGATGCCCCGCTGTGCTTTAGGTGCAAGGGCCATGTCGCGAAGTTTTTTGTTGACTAACCAGGTGGTTGAATGATTTTATATCGTTCTGAATATTCAAGAACTATGTTGCAACGTTTGGTTTTCCAAATATGAACTTCAAACTCTGTTCCGAGTGAAAATTAAGTTTTGCTATCTCTTAAGCATGCGCACTCTTGCCCAATGGTCTACTGCGTACTCTTGCCGGACATGCACACTTGGGAAGAAAGTCTTCATAAACATGTTGGCAGGCGTTTTAGCGTGAGCTCCGGTCGTGGAGCACACTCCTAGCTCAGCTCTCTTGATGATGACAGGCCGTAATACAATACTTTTGATAATAGAAGCATGGTCTACAAGTTTACCCAGTTAAGAAATATTACTTCAAGAGTGCCCAGAAACTTATTTTGTTCTTTACTCCCGCGGAAAGAACAGGAGCAGGCTGAATTTTGGTGTGCAGCCTGGGCACACTGACCTTGCTTTTTTATACCAAGGTATCTACCATCTCAGTGGTTAGTAAGTAACCAAAACAGCTGCTGCGTACTCTTATCTCCTGCGTACTCTTACCCGCCCTTACCCTACGCTTGGCGTCCACCAAAGGAGGTCGACCCCACGGACCTAAGGGAGAGGTAAAGTTTTCTCTATAGTCTTCTCCACTTGGATCTATCCCTGTACCTGCATGAACAACCGATGTGGCCATCAATGACAGCGATCGAACAGCGGCAAAACCGGTTTTTTATGTCAGCACTGCATTTTTGCAGGAATAACAAACACTGGCCTGGGGAGCGTGACCGCAAGGTTGTATCTTCACTACGCTGCGCTAAAGAAATGTTTGGCAAGAAGGCTCTTGACCGTCTTTACCTTACGGACCTACTTTCCCTGGCAGGAGATTCTCCATCGTTCGACTAGTTACTCAAAAAGTTGATAAGATGCTTAATGGCCTGCATCCTCAAATCATGGATGCAAAATTGATATAATACACTGGGATTAAATATTCAGTCGCAGCCCTTCATTACAATCAACATAATGCAATGGGTAAAGTCACAAATTTCTAGTCATAGTGTGGTAAGTCCTCAAATTCGAAGACCTTGAAATTATACAGATTCTGATGAAGGGCTGTGCCCAAATATATAATCCCAGAATATTGGACTTATAAGTATAGCCAACTTATAATCACGCTCCTTGCCTCAGTACTTCGATATTTATCAGTTCCTCAATACGACTAAATCCACTGCAACCATTCTCCTTGATGGTCAGCATCATTGTGATTTCTGCAGTGGACTTAATTGTGCAGCAAAAACGGCGTAGTAACCCTGAAACACTAACTGCGTAAAACCACGGCCTGCTCGGTAGGAGGGGCTGCAGCCGCTTCTGAGGAGGAGGGGAGGCTGGGCCCAGTCTTCTGACCCGGTTCTCTGGCGCCCCCCTCCCCCCCACCCCACGCAGAGCTCACGCTGAGACAGCGGCGCGGGTCTGCTCAATTTGCGGGCTAATTCGCCGACAGGGAGTCGTCGCTCGCGCCGCCGCGCCGTCCGCACTGAGGGTCTCACGGTAACAATGCTGGACACCGCCCCAGGCGACTTAGTTTTTACATTTACAGGACAGATGGCGGGGTTAGGTATAAGCTCAGGGCAAACACTGTAAGGTTTTTTCGGGTTTTCCCGTTGCAACGCACAAGCCGTTATACCGCTTCGCATAGCTTATGGGACATTGATTGCACATGATTTGAAAACACAATTGTATTTAGGTAACATCATGCCACAAGGCTACGACAGCAGTTCCAGAAGCATTTAATGCAGATTTCGGGCTTTTTAGGAATTACTCTGAGACCACCCGGACGTGACCTGGATGTAAAATACGTTATGGCTCCATTTGCCTGACATTATCTAACTTTAAAAAAATCTGCCTGACTTTGGTTGACTTTTGGTGGCTTCTATGGTGGGGGTGGGGGGTTTTCCCATTGTACCTTACTTGCATTATATCACTTGCAGAAATGAACTCAATTTTTAGGTTAAAACCATTTTCAGGCCATCTTTTGTGCTAAGTTTATTAAATTCAGATTGCAGAGTCATACCTGGGAACAAACTAGACATTTCGAGAAAATTGAACTTTTGGGTTGGATATCCGCTCTCTAGATTTGAGCCCGCCTCGCGCGCTAACTAAAGCCTGTACGGTACATCAATAAAAACGCAAATATCTCCGGAATACTTTTTTGACCATATTGTTGCCTTAGGTAGGTAAATTTATGTGATTATTACCATCTATTTTGGTATTACGTCACAGCGGCTAAATCGGCCGTGAGGCGCAAAACCGTGCCCTTGACACGACCCGGAAGTAGGTAACCCAACGACCCCAGGTCGCAACAATTGTGATTAATCACATGCTCTCGTGATAAACAATCTGCTGGTTCCTTTCGCGCAGCTTTACGCCAGTTGGGAACCAAAAGCCTAGTGTGGGTAACAGCAAGCCCTGCAAGAGCGAAGGTGGCAAACACCAAAATAAACTTAAGCGGGGGTTATGTTGCTCCTTATGCCGTTTTGAGTTTGTCTGTCCGTGAAAAGTATTTTTAAGTATAGTTACAACACTTTTGTAGATAACTGACCTGGAATGAACATTTGTTTTCGGTACCGGTAAATAAACAGTGAAAGTACCTATGTCTTTCTTTCTAGCCCTAGATACTTTACCAACGAGTTCCTGAAGAACTCGCTGGTAAAATGTGAGTCCCTACTTTTCTGTCTTGTAACTAACTAAACCCGACTAAAGTAACAAGGATGAAACTTTCTGAACTCAAAGTCGTCGAGGCCATTGGCTAACACTCGTATTCCGTCATCATCGCTCAATAAGAGGGTCATCATCCCCCACGGGGCTATACAAACATACTCTGACACGGCTGGCAGCGCGCCACGCTGGGAAAACCGCGCGCAAAATTCCCGCCGAAACGCGGGAGGGCGTTGGCGCGCTGCCCGTGAGGACACCGACGAAATCGCGACCAGAACAAAGCCGACACGTGCCAAAGCTGCAGGTGCTGCCTCGCCGCCTGCAGTATCGACACGGTACGAACTTGATGCTGCAGACCGAACTGCTAGATGCTGCGCTATAAAATCATGCCAACAACGGCGTGTTTCACATTTCTCTCATATAGACAGTTTGGCTTCCGCTCATCTCGCTGATTCTTTATTGTGACAACATTCAATTGGCAGTGCACCTAAAAGTGAAGACGAACATTTTTCTTTCTGTTTTGAAAGGAATGTGGCTCTCTTAAAAGGATTTGAACCGAGTTAGCCACGTCATAAAGTCTATCCGAACCCCGGTTTGACATCGCATTTGTCTGTGAGCCAGGCACTCGCCAATAAATGAGCCTAAATTATTGAAATTGACCTCATCTTTCCCAGGTGACCACGAGCAGGCACGGAAACGTGACACCATGCTGCCACCTAAGCAGGGGCGTGTATTTCTGAAAACCGTTGGGGTGCCTGAATGGAAAACAATGTCAACAAACACTACAAGGACAAAGCCAACATAATTGGATCTTTGTTTTAGCCATTACACAAACTTATTGAAGCAGGTAAATATAAGTGGAAGTCCTGCAAATTAAAATGAAGGAAATCTAACGGATATTTTAACACGAAGATGATTTTTTATCGGAGGTTCCCGGGCCCCCTCCAAAAGGTATAAATACACAACTAGTGGTGCCCCCCTCTGCGCCTAATGACAAACCTTTGTTACCTCCACCGTTTGAAAGCTGTGGTATGGCGCAACAGAGGCGAGAGTGCTGATTGTTGTGTAGGATCCCCAGCTTCGCCTGTTCCGTGATGTCGCCTCTTCACCATACCGATAGTGTAGAGAAATGTTAAGAATGATAAAGGTCTATAGCTCCGAACTACTATAGGGACACAAAGAGAATGTTTCTGGAGTCATCAGATGTAATATCTCAATTACGAAGTTTTAAGAACAATCGACAAAATTCCTCACACAATTCGGTCATGCACCGCTACTCACCTTCAATAAAACATGAAAAAATCAAGCAAGTCTTATGTCTTACAGAAAATCAACATAGCCCTTGGTTTTTGCACAAAAATCCCATGAAGACCTGGCCTTTTTGACGTTGAAGTGCCAAAAGAAATAGCCGATACCACCACGTTCATTGTTTAAAGCTACACTGATTATAACCTACAGAAACCGAAGAGAAAGTTTAATCGAATCCGGATCTCTCAAGAAGAAAACGTTTCCAAATCCATGTGAATACGTGGGTCACTTCTTATTCCAGATGCATGGCACGGTATATTCGATACTCTCCGAGAATCTAACGGCACGATCTGGAAGTTCTTCGAAGACAAATATCACCTCATTTTCACTGATTTTGAGCGTGATTGACAAATCGCCACACGTATGGCTACAAGCTTGGAAAGGCTGGTTTTAAGATCGCTAACGCTAAATAATACACACATTTGCGCCGCATGTGTGTGTCGCGACAAGTCATTAGACTGCCCGACTTCAGCCATCCTTCATCATGTTGTGAGCGCCTCGTAACCAGTCCCCACGCGACAAGTAACCACCGCTGCGCGTCTCACGTTCGCATTTTTCACGGCGCAAATACCATATCCTACGGAGACCACCGTGTTCAGGAGCTGAAATGATTAATGTTCGTTCGTCTACTGTGCACCTCTGCCGTAGCCGTCGTCTCTGGGGTGGAGGAGCCCACCGCTTGTTGGCGCGCGCGCACGTGAAACCCGAGCCGGCACGGCACTAGCCCGCGCGCCGCACGTCAATTAATTACGGGCTGTTTACCAGATGTTGGCGCTCTTCAGCGTCACGCCCCTGACAGGGTCACGTGACGGCCACGTGACGCGACAGTGGCGCGGGAGGGCGACCTGTCACCGCTGCACACAGGGGTGGACGCACAGCCTCTCGCATGCCATGCTGCAGCTCTAGTTGCTTCGATGGGTGATGATCATTCAGTGCTAGAATGTTTCTCATCTACATACGCTTGGGAGTTTCTGATCCTAATTTGAGCCATCACAAATCGCTGGATGATATGATTGGCAAAAAATTTAAAATGGGCAACGAATAAAGGATGATGCAGTGAACAAAAGGAAACAACAATTCGGATCTTAGAAGGTTATTACCCATGGCTTATAGCACTTTCAAGGCTTGCTTATTTTTTCCAACTGTGGTAAAATCGTTGATGTGTAAAGTGGGGCTGACGCTGGCTCTGTCCATTGCCGCGCCTTTACATGCAAGCGTGTATTTATATCAGCTTTAATATAGGTGGCTATTTTCTGGTCGAATTCCCGATTTCTGCATTAATGACCCATATCATCAAAAGTTGTCAACTCAAAATTTTCCATCCGGGTTCTGTGCAGTGACGGCTCAAAATAGTAAACAGGTACGCCCTAAAAAACTGTCATGGGAATGTCTAAAGACGACAATGTTTAACAAGTCCAGTAAGTCAATTCAAAAAATAAATTTATAAAAAACGAGATAAAGCCGGAAGGATCTTAAGTGGCCCCGCTTCTATTTTCGCTCTTCATAAATGACCTTCCAAGTGAAATTGGTTCAAATTGCTTGATGTATGCTGACGATGTCAAAATTTACCGCAAAATCATCGCCCCAGCTGACGGGCTGCTGTTGCAGCGCGATCTCGATCGCTTGCGGTCGTGGTCTGTCAGATGGGGCCTCATACTAAATCCCTCAAAATGTCACTCGTTCACGATGACCCTCAGGCGCGCACCTGTCCGGACGCAATATTCTATTGGGAACGCTGCTCTAAATTCGGTAGATAAAATTCATGACCTAGGTGTAATATTGGACAGTAAATTAACATTCTCGGCTCACGTATCCCATGTAGTAAAACAAGCCAACAGGGCTCTAGGTCTCCTAATCCGATCTTTCCAAAATGAACTGCAAAATTTGAAAAAAGTCTTTACTTACAGCATATTATGCCAATGTACGCTCTCATCTGGAGTACTGCAGCGTGATCTGGGCAGGCGCTGCCAAATCTCATGGCGTGCGGGTTGATCGAGTGCAGCGTAAGTTCCTTCTATGGCTAAATCATCACACAATCAGACCATGCTTATCATTGTCCTATGACGCTCTCATGCATCATTTTGGCGTAACATCTCTTGAATCTCGAAGAATGCAACACGATCTGCTTTTTCTTAAAAGTATTTATTGTGGAAAATAGATTCTGAAATTCTGTTAAGTAAATTTCCTTTACACGTGTCATCTCGATCAACTCGCACGCGTCATCTTTTCGCGGGCGGCGCGGGCGTGTGAACACTGTGGGCCAGGGGCTTTGTGTCGGATCCCGCGGGCAATGAATGCCTTCTTATCATGTTCCGGTTCCGACCTATTTTTAGAATCTTTTAGCAGTTTTAAAGTCAATGTTTTAAAATACATACGTTCACCCCGTGTACTTGCTGTGAGCTAACGCTCTCGCCGCAGCAGGTAATTTTTAGACCATGTATTTTCTCTAAGCTTTCAATTCATGTTTTACCAGTATCATTTATCCTCGGGGAGGAACATCCTAGCCTGGGGTGATTCATTGTAGTGTTCTCATGTGTGATGCGTGTCTTTTACTTGTAGCATATTGTTTATTTTTAGGCTCTGACTTCGCCTGTAAATGGATATACATCTGTTGGCGATATAAATAAATAAATAAAAGCATTTGAAGGGACCAATTCATAAGAATAGATGTAAAAATCTCTTATTTGTCGGTCTCCAAAAGTTCGTTATAGAACTGGACACAAATAAGTTTTCATACGAATATCTATTTTCTAAGCAGATAGGTACATAATAGCTCAGCACATTGATTACTCCATCTACATAAATAGCCTATGTGTGACCTGATTCTGCTACCTCCCGACACCGATTGAGCCCAGTCTCCTGGTGCCGATAACCGTCGTGGTTCCCACGCATCGCCGTCGTCGGTCGACGCTGAGCTCTGCACAACAACAGGTGAGCGTATCCAACGGCCGCGCTAACGCCGCCGGTACGCGTCATTGTTACCGTCGCCGGGCCTCCCCGAGTCGCTGCCCCCTCCCCCTCTCCCCCAACTCGTGCTGCTGCTGCACTCGTACATCTGGGTGAAGCGCACTGAAACGCGTTAGCGGGGCTGAACGGAGAGGATCGCTGATATCTTAAAAGTATCCCCCTATTCTATTCAGGAAGATTCTTGTCTTGATGTCTGGGTTTGGATCTGGCTCTGTGTATGAGAGATGTGCATGTGATGATGTTCGATGAATACTTATGAAATGCTACGGCATGGGTGGAAATCCCGGGAGGTTTGGGGGTCAGGACTCACTGGATTTTTGGTCTCCTATAGGCTTTGTATAGGGCTTGTATTGCTGTGCCAGCGTTAACCTACCCAGAACCCCCCCTGTATCGAGGAGAGATCTCCAGCCATATGCTACGGTATCGGATCTCACCGACAAAGATCCAACAAACATCTCCTATTGTTCTTGATAAAACACAATGAGAAAGAAAACAATCAGCCAGACCAGAATTTAACACTGAAAATAAATCAGGGCATCCCCAAACACAGACGGCTGTGAGTTCGCCGCTTCATTAAATGGCCGGTATCAAAAGAAAGAGCAGTTTGTAACGCCAAGACTGTCCAGTTCTGACCCGGCAGCACCTGCAACACAAGCCTTCAGATCTCCGGCCCACTGCGTAACAGACACCGGCTGGTTTGAATTCAAGCCGCAGCCTCTCCAAAACAGGCGGACGGCACCGCTGAGCAGGTGTCCCTCCCTCCCCCACCCCTCCTCACCCGTCGTCCCTCCCAGGACAGGTGCAGAGGTGGGGCCGCCTCCCGAGAGGTCGCAGAGGTCGTCTGAGAGGGCGAGGGGTGGTAGAGAACGGTGTGGGGGGAGGGGAAAGGCGTTGCAAAGATATCATCTACCAGGAGTTTTAGGGCACTGCAGCTGCAGAGGCTATATGTGGGTATCATCTACCATGTTGAACAAAGGTACAGAAGGTCGGTGACTCGCTTTGCTGATGATATCCAGAAAACAGACAACCGATTTATCTTGTAAAGCCAAATAGGTCATCTGCCAGATTTCGTACCAGGAGCAAGCGATGTCATTGTACCGCTTTGAAGCCAGTCTCTGAGAAATGGCGACAGTAAGGATGGCATCAGGGGAATGGCGGGGCGGGCATCGCTGACGATGCGGCAGCGGCCGCCGCGCCTGTGGTCGCTGTCGGGACGCGCGTGACGCTGGGATCGGGCGCCGGGGTCGCAGGTGCCGCTGCAGAAAAACGGCGCCGAAAAACGGATCGGTCCAGCTCCCGGAATGACAGGCGACGACGCCGCCAGAACCCGATGCTCCATGAGATAAATACACGTGGCCCCTTCTAATCAAACCATGTGCTGTTCCGAGCCAGTTCGATGTGTTTTGCTCTGCTTGATTCCACGAACGTTAGACAGTTACCTAAGCTTTATTGAGGTCTATTGATTGAGGTTTTTGGGTCTTGTGACATGTGGACGGTGTGAATACCTAAGACTAAACCGATAATGTTTTTCGGAGCTTTATTACGGAAAACCACTAGTTCAGCTAAATGTAAGAATAATTCAGCGCAATACTAGTTGTTAGTTTTTTTCCTCTTCACACCCTGGTCCCTTGTTTCTACTATTATCATTATTATGATTATTATCATTATTTTTACTTCTTTCACCGGTTTTAGAGGAATCCTATTACCTCTGAGGGCATGCTATGCCCTTATGCATAAGCGTGGTTGCCTCCAGAGGCCCTTTCTGACCATAGTCTGTCTCTGATCGTAACTTTATGCCGATGCGCACATATTTATATGTCACGGAGGGAAAAGAGGCATATACATATATTTGGTCAGAAGCCATTGACGAAGCAAAAACGGCTTCAAATAGAAGTTTTACAGAAAATACTAAGCTATTTGTACAAAACTGGAGGAAGTAACCAGTTAACTACGCAGCAGTCGTCACCTGACAAACAGTGTTGGACATTTTCCGGCCGGATATCCGAAAATTATAGATCTGGAGCTGGCAATCTAGAAACACTCAATTCGGGACCTAGCTATCTTCAGTATCCATTCTCTCCATGGTATAGACAGCATCCCCCTTTTTGACCTGCTGAAAACAAACCTATCACTTAAGGCGACCATTTTGCGGCATTTTGCCACTAAAACCGCAACCGATTTTATCTCTGCACAGTACCAGTACAGTGTAGTACTTCGGTCCGTGCGGCAGAAGTGCACGCGGCAGAGACGGCCGATACCTGTTATTGTCTGCAACTGAGTGGTCGGCAGGGGGGAGGAGGGCTTGAGGAGGTTTACATCCGCATCCAGGTGGTTCGCTTATATCCGACGTATTAATCCGCAGTTCTGGAAATCAGCGCAAAATATAATCAAAATATAGTTCTGAACAAGGCTTCTTGATGCGGACCTTGGGGCTCAGGGAGTCCCGGAGACTCAGGTTTTAGTCCGACTCCAAGCAGGCAGCTGGCCCGACTGGTCCGACGGTTCCTCCCAGACCAGCCGAGCAAGCTTCCAGCCGACTTTTCCGACTCCGAGCAGGCGGCGGCGGTTCCTCCCGGATCAGCCTTGGGATCTACACCCGGCCCCGCCCACCTGTCCTGTCCGGACCGACCACCCCTTCCCTTCCCCGCACACCTGTGCGCAGTACCTGTCCCAACGTGCTGCGCCCTGCTCCCGTCGCTGGGTGTTTTGGACGCGTTAATTATCCACCAGCGGCTCGGGGCTCGCCACCCGAACGGCAAACAAGAATAATAACATTGTATTTACCTAATGACACGGTAGCGCGGAGCCGGGCGGCGGCCAGGCCCGATAAACAGCGCCCAGATGGGACCGATAGACACGTTCTGAATCCTGAGACGACGAGCAGCGACCGACGTCGTTCTCAGTCCCAGCGGGGTGTCGGCGCGTGCGGCTCTGGTCTGTCGAACACGCAGGTCCGAGTGGAGGTGCCTGAAGCAGCCACGTGCGGGCGGGAGCGGGTTCGATCCTGAGCGGTGTCGATGGGCTTTGATGGGCCCGTGACGGGACGTCACGCTATCTAGTCATTAGGCTGGTGGGTATCACGCCGGTGACCGCCCAGAAACAAGCTGTAACGCCTCACGGGTTATCCGCCACGGACCTGTGCGATTATTCATGGGATGATGTGCAAGTGCGTAATACGCGCCACCTATAGCTTAACGTAGAGCTTCAAAACAACAAGGAGGCGTAGACAGAAGGCCAGCGAGTTTGTTCCCTATATCGCATGGCTGATCTTCACGAGAAAATGATATGCATAATCTCGCTTTTGCACCGTCGCTCTTCCCACGCGTCTTGGTGGCACAAAAGTATCACTCATGAGTGACGGATTTCTCTCCCGTTCCCGTAACACAAATTAATTCCGTTTCCCCTTTGTTAGCACAGGATAGAGAGCGTTATCGCTCCCCTCATCGGCTCCATCATCTCTAGCTCTCTACACTTAAGCCGTCGGGTGTTTAAGACTGATGACCCGGCCGGTTGGGTCGTCACACCCTCCTCCCTCTGATCCCGGTCGTCTCTGTTTGCCCGGCCGCTCGAATCGCCTTAATTAATTCGGCGAGGCGGCGCGGCCGGCTCCGCAAATCGATACACAATGCGGCGCGTTGTCGCGCTAGATGTGTATCGGCGCGCGCGCGGCAGGGGGCGGCCGTTGGGCCGAGGAGCCGGCTCGTCGCCGCCGCCCGCTCGTGCGGCGCGCCGTCGTCTGGCAAAAACAAATCACCGCTGGCAACAATGGGCTCCGGCGGGCTGCGAGGAGGACCAAACAGCAGGGTGGATGGGCTGCTCGACCGCGTCAGATGCCGCTATTCACTTGTCAGCCGGCCCCAGCAGTCTTTTTGCCGTCTCTTGTCTGCGGCCATGGGGGCCGCCCCCTACAGGTGGTGGTAGCAGACTAGTCAGGTAAATTATCGACACCTGCGAACTTGTTCCAGTGCAGGGGCCGACCCTTTTTATCTGCGTTGTAAGTGTTGGGGAGGTGATTTGTGTTTTGCGGCTAAGGTGCGGAAAAAGGAAGCTCGAGACTGGTGTCCGGGCTCTTTAAAAAGCAGGGAACAATGGACAAGTTCTGGCTAAATATGTTTTACGTTACAACGATGCTTACTGAGTAATTGGGAACTCAATAAAGATCTTAATCAAATCCTAAAAAGTATCCATAATTGGTAGTACCATTACCACAGAAAACAGCAATGGCGCCCTTTTTCGCCTGATCTGTCCCGTCTAGCCTTTGTTATGGTTATTTCAAGGTTGTCCATGAGTCTCCCGGGCCTACAGAAAACCACAATCCGATTGGGGTGAATTCGCGCCGCTCTCCCCGCTGATTGATGAAGATCGTGCGCATTTCCAGCGCGTCACATCAATCCTCTGCAGTCCGCGGCTCTGCAAACCCAGCTAAGTATCTCATTTGCCATTCGCCATGCTGGCCCAGCAGTGGACCGCGACAAACGCTCCCAAACCACAAGCACTTCCGATGCCGTCCAAATTCGGACGTCAGTCAGACTTTACAACCGGCTCACTCGATTCTTTTACGCTTCATAGGAATAGATGTAAGCAGCCTGATTCCACGCTATCGTGCAGCCACAAACCGTAATGATAGGTCTGCAAGTGGAGCGGGCCCGGCCGCCTGTCATACCTAATTGGGGGGTGTTCTTTGCCATAGGCGGATCCAGGGGAGATTGGAGGGTGCTTGCCCACCTCCCCGATCGACTCGGCGCCCCTGCAACGGCCACGGCGCCCCTCTGAAAAATCGATTGCGCCCGCCTGAAATGATGTCGCTGCACCCCCCCTCCCCTGCTTTCAAAATGCGAGTATCAGCGGCCCCACGATAGGATTTGACGCCTACCTGAGAAATTCTACCGCCGAAAGATGGCCCCCTGGTCCAGCGCCCCATCCCCAAGGTGCCCCCACTTAGTCCTGGGCCCGCCTATGTTCTCCGCGGTTTATATCAGCGACCGCGACAGCTGGTTGTTAGCAACCGTCTACGCACCAGGCACTTGCGGCTCTTCTCGCCAGCGGATCAAAACAATGCTGATGAATTCGTACCGTGTCGTTTGCAGACCGACCCGCCTCATCGTGCTATTATTCTCCCTAACTTCGGCCCGAAGCACGTCTCTGCACTGAATACAAAAGCAGAGGATTCTGCAGCACATTTGCACGCCGTCTTACTGACATTTAGTCGCCATTCCTCGCCCAAATGTGACTATTGAATGTGCTGGTGCAAGCAGGCGGCTAATTGGCCCATCTTGCGGAGAAATATCCGGATCTAGTAAAATCAATTGTTCTGGGATATCTTTGGGTAATATCTGGTGCAGGACGTATATATCAGATAATAACAATTTTTAGGGCTTATTGACGCACCAACTGCCAGGGTCATATGGCGTCGCCAACTCTTTCTCTGTTTGAAGGGTTTCTCAGGAGCCAGCTTGCTCCTAATCGGAAGATATGCAGATAATCTTAGATATTGAATAAATATCCATGGCTCCTAGCTGTAAAGTCCAGATCACCTGTATTATGCAGGACTTTGCACCAGTGCGACATTTATTCAGCTTAGAGAAGTACCTCGCACATATGAGTCACTCGAAATGGCAACAAAAGTGAACTTACGTATTATATATATGCGTCGGAACAGGAGAGCCAGAGGGAGCCTGCCCCCATAAACATAAGGATTTCCTCATTTCCGCCAAATTGCGGAAAAAATCAGAAAAGTTTGCAATCAGCATGTGCTGAAGGCAACAATGAGCCCAAATCCGATTAGTTTTATTCCTCTAGAGGGGAAAGATTTCTGTCAACAGCAAGTCGAAGATTGACTGACCACATCACTTTGTATCGGTGGCGACGACTGTCAACCATCACATTAACCCTGAACTGGGGACACACACGTTTGACCTTTCCAGAAACATATGTGGATCAGCGAGCCCGAGAAGAGCCGCGATCCAGATTTGCGGGACCTGATGTCCCATCAGTCAGGATATCTGAGCCAATCTGGTCGGCGGTGCATTCCCCTCCCCATGAATGTTAGTAATCAGTCACCATTGACTCTGCCTCAGAACCCTGTCAACCCCAGCTGATGCCGCACCCCATCTTAATCGCATTCAGGACGTGGTCTTCCCCGCCTGCACGCTCTCGTTTGTATGAACTGGCAAGCACCTGCTCACATTCGATCAGGTAACGTTTTCGCTCCTACATTTTATTCGTGCGAATAAAAGATGAAGCCCGTCCAAATTTTTACCTAGATATTCGTGTTTCCATTAGCTAGAATTAGCACTGCAAAAAACCGTTGGTGAAGTGTAATGCGTTATATTTTAACCTTTTTTGGTCTCTGTCGTCGTTGTCTGGTCTCTAAAACTGATATCAGAGAGTTGAAACTTTTTACGAGTGAAAATCGCTAAACCATGAATGATGCTTTGGAGTCCACTAGGTGCAGATTTTTGAAACCTGAAACATTTCAAAATGTTGTATCCTCTTGTTTTATGATTTTCGAAAGTTCTCAGCCAAGTCTCATCATTAATCTAACCATTGTGCACAGCTCCTATCATATGACATCACACCCGCGATCGCAACGTAACCAATCGCCTCTCAGTATCAGCCTAACTCCCTGGTAATGAACTGAGCTAGTCCAGAGTTAGCGCTTTATCGGTAATAAGGGCACATCTGCGCGCCTGGAGGCGAGGCGCGGCGTTATCGGCTCCGGTTTCCCGCGCCCGTGTGCCGACGGCCAGCCGTCTGGACTGCCCTGCGGCTATCTGGAACGCCGCGTCCGGCCGCCCCGCGCTGCAGCCGCGACGCGCGCTGACAACCAACACTAGACTCCCTGCAGCAGACGGGCAGGGGCAGAGAGCAGCGGCAGCGGCAGTGAGAAATGTGCCGGTTATAATGTGATGCCAAGATCCTTTGTTCCTCTATTCACACGTCGATCCTTTATTTTTACATCCATGCGCTAAACACAAGAAGGAAAAAGAGCCTGGTACACACATCAGTATTCTGTCTAAACGTCCAAACTAAGCCACAATAAACAACGCTATTTTTGCATACTGGCCTGCACTCTATGTTTAAGACATTCTTATGAAGCATCTATAGGCCTAGCATTTTCTAACCCGCTGTTACAGTGAATTATCGACGACAACATTGCGGCTATGTCGGTCCCGTTCTAAACCACCCGGCCGCTAGTTTACGTAAACCGTGGCTAGCTCTGCTCGGCCGACGCGGGGCCGAAGTCCGCCGCTACTGCGCGCATCTCCGGCTGCCTTGTTCGTCAGCATTTAACTGCGTCATAGCCGCGGGCCGGACATAGCTGCACTATCAGCAAAACAGCTCGCTGGCCGAATCCCAGCAAGCACGCCGCAGCTGGTGCTGTTGATAACAGACGCAGCTCCCCGGCGACAGTCCAGTGCCCCATATCGTAAACCACTAATAAGGCAATGCACAAAAACACTTTGTTCAGACAGACAAATGTCAAGCTAATTGAAGCAGGGGCTGACAAGGGAGTTGTCCTTTTGCCCGTGTGATGTGAAGTATCGATGGCCGTTGATGAACAGCGACAGATGTTTATTCGCGGCTGTCGAAGCGATACATTTCCGCTGCAGGCCCCCGCTTTTGTTGTCGCTTTCGCAAGAGGAAGTTGAGTAGCCTTATGTGTGTAGGAGCCAGCAGGCAAATGTTTCACGTTATTTCCGCGGGACGATACATTACCAATGTGTCAGCGTTTGCACAGCCCCGTTTGACTGTTTTGGGATGCTACCTTTGTCCCGGGCAGCAACACGAGCTGAAATCATATCCAGCACGGATCAACTCTAAAATCATGGCAACAGTGTGAGTCTCACCTTAGGATATCAATAATTTTGACACAATCGTAATATAACAAATCATGATTTGATGGCAAATCACCCTATTCGCAATCGACGTCTAATCCCGGCCACAAAGATAAAGCAGGATGCGTGGCTTAGAGATAGAGCCAGGGGTGTGGCCTAAACCCCATGACTATTAATCAGGTCCTACGCTAGACACAGAGTCTCCTTTCGATGCTAGAAGACTTTGATGACCTCAGGACCATGGGGAACTAAACATAATCCAACAAAAATACATACGATTACATATTTGACATTGAAACCCTCCGGGCGGTTCACACGGTTCACCCTCCGGGGAGGGTCACTATCCAGCGGAAGTAGTTCTTTAACAGGATAAGGAGGCCCCATCTGACGACGTAAATAACACGAGAGGACGGTGCCCTCCCCACCCCTCCCCCTCCCCGGCTGACAACAGAGGCCCCGTAAAAGGTAAAAGATGCTCTTAGGGCTCTTACGGCAGTCACGGAAGGTGATATTTTTAATATTTCAAGACCAGGCCCCTGAACAGGTCAAGGAGGTGCCATCCAGTGGAGTCAGTGACACGTGGATGCCTCAATTAATCAAAGGAGGCTCCAGTGTCACATATATATATATATATTATATATATATATATATATATATATATATATATATATATATATATATATATATAGTTCCTTAGCACTGAACTACCTTAAATTCACTCAGTGCCGATTATGAATATCCTCGTGGGCTCGGTTGGACGCCCATAACATTTCACTAAGTCTAGAAATTGTTCGTGCCCAATGCGATATATCTGTATTGTCCTTATGCTAGCTCTTCAACATTGTGTATGATACTTTAAGAGCATCGTATAACCAAACAAGCACTACCACCAACAAGGGTTTTCTTTTTCATTGGCTTCTGTCTAATTGGGTTAAGCCACAGTATCCCCAGTAAATTATAATTACAACGTTATAAAATCCCTACCAATTTTGTAAGTTGCGTTTTATGTATTCCAAGTGAGTGCATACTGTTCAGCCGAGTTGCGGTGACCTTCAAATTATACAAATAATGTAAAAATAATTTTAATCGAATGCAATTGATCATCCCTGCGTTTCAATTTAAATACTTCCCCGATAATTTTAGAGTTGCGCAAGCAACCAAGGATGGTAGATAGGAAAAAGTTAACTCGATGACGAGCTGTCGCTTCATCAGCGCCCGTGTATGAGCTCACATATGTCGTAAGTGGGCACTATCCGGCGAGAGGTCAAGAGCTGAGCGTCTGTTTACGTTTCGGCGGCGCAGTGTAAGCCGTCGTCGGCCGGGTGTTATGCAGGCTAGCCGTGCGGGCTATCAGCCGTCAGCCTGCACTTACACAGTGCAAACATTGCCAGTTTTTGCATAAAACTAACCGTTGTGTAATCGTTGCTCCGAGTCATCTCAAAAACTCGGTTTACGCCCATTGTAGCTGTTTTAAGGCCTTCTGGGCTCAGCTTTCACCAGCTCGCCCATCATCTGTCACAACTTGTGACAAAAATACACATCAGAAAAGCAAACATGTGTGTATTTACATGGGACAAGTGATGAAAGACCACCAGGGTATTCATATGTGCCATCATGAGCACGGCCGCGCACAGAAAGACACATGGGCATTGGAGACAGGTCGCCTTACACTGAACCGACCAGCAGTGTATAGAACGACCCAGCAGTACCTACATCATTTGGCAATATCTGGAGACCAATCGTTTAACATTTCATCATATAAATCAATGCCCAATTAACAGTGCACGCAAAATACGACAGTGCGACGGTCACTACTCGCTTCCAGATCGCATCTGCACCATGAGATCATAAACAAGTCTCTGAATCATACACTATCAGCATCCACTAACACACTCGAGATCTCCCGGCATGCGGCCGATACCTCCGACCTGCAGCCGACGTGCGGCCGATATCTGCGACCTGCAGCCGACGTGCTGCCGATGTCCAGCCGAGATCAGTCCAGCACACACAGCCGGCATCACCGGCGCCCACAACTTACTTGCAGAGCTTGTAGCAGACGCAGCCGGCGGCGATGCAGGCGATGCCGCAGGCGGCAGCTGTTTCTAAGCTGCAGGACAGCTGAGGCTGAACTGGCGCCAACTGCTGCTGCTGGCAGCTCAGCTCGAGCTGGTCGGCGCATCTGCGCAGAGCTTGGCCGACCTGCACGGCTTCGGCAGCGGTGTCGACGGCGGCGGGCGGGGAGGGACGGTCGCCGGCCGGATGACGGCGACGGCCGACCACCGGCGGCGGCAGCGGCCACGCCAGCCGCTGCAGCAGCTCAGCGCTGGGCTCAGCAGCCGGCGCCGACGGCTGAGCCAGCTCAGCGCCCACCACGCTGACGTCTGGGAAGACGAAGACGGAGGTGCCGGCGGCGGCGGGGGTGACGTCGCAGCTGGTGACGAGGTCGGGCAGGCGGCCCCGCGCCGGAGACGCCGGACTCTGCAGCCAGCTGGCCGGCGACGACGGCGGCGACTCCAGCAGCAGCTGCTGCTCCGTGATGCTGGTGCCTGAGGCAGAGCCCAACGGCAACGTCAGCTGAGAGCAACGTCAAACGTCGCGAGTTTTGCAGCATCCAAACAAATTGAAGCTATCTATCCAAGGAAATTATTTACGTTGATAAGGTGATGATAACTTTCGTTTGAAATTATTTACACTTGAGGCAATCTCTATTTTCTCCAATGAACACAGAACGCTAGAATGTATATCATAAGAAAAATAACTTGAACAAACATGCAAAAACATGTCGGAGCATCACTCACCGATATCGCGAGAAGTTGAAGTCTTCCTCTTTCTGCCCGATCCGAAGATCCGGTTGAGCCAGAATGGAGCGGAATCCTCACTGATGCCCATGTCAGAGGCCAGAGGCACAGCCCCCACCAGCAAAATGCCCGAAGTACCGCACATGACAACAACACACCCACCTCCGACCAACTTCAGAGAACAACTGAGCGCACTCCCTAACCGCGCGTGGCCGGCGCGCGCGTGGCGGCCGCCGGTGTCAGCTTCCGGTACTGACCACCAGGTGTCACTACCGTGCAGGGCAGGCCGGGGGCCGTCGACAGGGCGAGAGTGTGCTGATGAGACGACTTACGGGGTGACAGCGCCAGCGCTGGTGCAGGGCGCCTGCTGAGCAGGGGCCAATCGAGGGAGTTACCGCACGCCCCGCGCATAATATCACAGCCGTAGATCTGGCTGGGCCAAGGCCACAGAGCAGGTAAATGGTCTCCCGGGTGCTTTCCACCACGATTACCGGGCGCATTTGCGTCATTGTAGTGGTTCAAATCACCTGACATGTCGTCACAAACGCACTGACCCAGTCATCAGGTACACGGGTCGCTGTTTTTGCTGACGTGGGACAGGACTGCTGATGCCACAACCAAGGTTCGTGTTCTTGGTAGACAGAAGGTTGGACTGCATCATGATCAACGTCGACCAAGGAACTTTTTGCTTATGTATACAGATTATTTAAAAGGATAAGATATATTTCATAACACACAAACTGTTACTTTTGAATATGACACTTAGGTATTGGCATTAGGTTAAATTTGGCCACCCCAAACCTAAGTCCACACCCCTGATGTGTACACTGAATAAAAACACCAAGATTTCCATTTCTTGGTATTTTTGTGGCGCAAGTGACGGCACATCATTACCAGTTCTTAGCTCGTCATGTCCCTCCCAGTGATCAATGTACTAGGAAAATTACTGCCTAGAAAGCTTTTTCATCCGCAAAAAACAACGCAATTAATTACATTAGGTTAGGTCAGATTAGGTTAGGCTAGGTTTTTTTCTTTAAAATTTTTGCCGGTGGCGAGTCTTATGACTAAAATTACCCCAAAAATAAGCGCGGATTTTCCTAGAAATTATGACGTCGAGCTCAGATGCAAAGCTGGATTATCAAGGGACTTCCATCGTGGTTTTATGTCGATTGGTCCTGCTAAATCCACCGAGTGGCCTTAAACACTTTCGAGAAAAGTAAATTCGCCGATAAGTAGAGGGTGCCAAGCGACCTTAGAACATAGGCAGATCCAGGCGATTAAGTGAGGACATTTGCCCCCTTTCTACCCTCGGCGCGCCCTGAAAGGTGGATGGCGTCCCCCATGAAATGCCGCTTCCCACCCATCGCCCCTGTCCATGTGCTCCATCCGATCAGCGATCTTGGATCCGCCTATGCCTCAGAGGCCTGCCTGCCCTTAAACCGTAGACATGACGAGGATGATAGCGGTGATAACCAGGCGAGGTGTTCAACAGCTTGAGCAAAGCAAAAGCATAACCGATAGCCATCAATAGGTTCGTAACGAACGGACAGAATTCCGTTCACTCCATTCAAATGTATTCAAACTACCCAGGAGGCAACCTCAGTCGGCCGTCCCCGCAAAGTGACAACAATGAGAGACTTCTGATAACGCTGACATCTGACCGTCTCCAAAGCCCTCCCGCTGCCCCTTCGATAACGTTACCATGGTCAGGGGGTCATCACTGGATTTTTTTCTAGAGGGTGAACTCCGACCCGGAGCCGCTCCTCTCGGAGAGTAAGGAGCTCACATGCGACCAGTCTGGTAACATATACACGGGTTCATGCTGATAAGCGAGACAGAAAACGAAATTAATCCAACGAGTTCCGACATCCTGGGGTTCACCAGCTACGGAAGGTGGGTGGGGTAGGATAGGATAAAGAGGGGTGTGCCCCCGCTATCGGCACCCATATTTACAGTTTCGCCGGCGCCGGCCGGTCCCAGTGCCGCCGTCGTCGCCGTCGTCGCCATGTGTGCTTCATTAGCCGGGTGGCGGCCAGCCGCCGTCGCACGCGTGACGGACGGCCGCGCGGCGTGACGGCGCGTCACGCGTGCACGTGCAGCCGGTCACCGGACACCTCCCGTTACGCCACACGAGTGTCGCGACACGGCGCCCATCATTTACTCAGGCGGCGCCGCACCTCCACCGGGTGTCGAACCGACGCCACGCAAAAACGGCCGTTTGTGTGTTTTCGCGCGGCCGAGTGGGGGTCGTCGGCGACGGCTTGAGAGCGCGGCTGGCGTAAAATGGGCGCCGCACGACTGGGCCGGGCGGTAGTTACGGCCGCTGAGTCGACCGCGCGGTAAATTGATAGTTTGGCGGTGATCTGGGCCGCCCGCCGCGAGCTGTTACACAGAGCTGCAGCCAGGGGACGCCGGTGAGGAATTGTCTCCGCTGTGCTCGTGAAAATCACCGCCGAGCTGGCAGGAAGAGGAACGACTGTTTTGTCGTCAGCTGGCGGTCGTTTTTCCGTGAGGTGGTGTGTTTTGTTCGCATTCATTTGGCGACACGTTGTTTGAGAACGGGCAGGTAATCAACGGCAATGAATGCCTGACATACAATCATGAGACAAACTCCGGCAGACGCTGGCGTTTTTCTTGATTGGATCCTCGTTCTTTCACAGCGTTCCAGGTTCTATCGCCTGAGGCTACCGCCGCAGGTAATGAGCCAGAACGACAAGATCTAACTCTCTTTGTCATTTGAGGTCAATGACAGTTGAAACATTACTTGTTGAGTGTACAAAATACGCCGTATTTTCAGATGGCTAAGACAATGCCGGAGCATACTCAGAAACGGTTCCGTTCCTGATGGATTCATGGATACGCTAAATGTGCCTATTTTCCGTATTATGACATTCAATAGTGGTAAATTTTCACAAATACTTGTCGATTTCAGCCTAATGCACGACAAAACCACACATCCAAGGTTTAGAAGCAATACGCGAATAAATATCCCGCAATGACTTCTCCTTTTAAATGAAAGGTAATACAACACGCGATACGTTTTTCAAATCTCGTCTACCCTTAACTGTGCACGATGGCTCGACATTTGCACAAACAGTGCGGCAGACGCAGCGTCACGTCTCGAGTCCTCGCTCCCTCGCCCTCAAATCAGCGTGTCATCGTCCACACAACATCATCACGACTCCCGTACTCTCTCCACACGTGCTCCCTCTGACGCATCGTCCCAACCGCTCAACAACAGTCCAAGTGGGCCGCCACCGCGCACCGCCGCGCGCGCCAGGGGTCACGCCGCCGCGACAGGGGTCAGACGAACCACAGCGGCCGCACCGTCTCCACCAATCAGCGCTGGCGGCGCGCGCGGCGCACAAACGCCCCGGGCGGCTCACGTACGCGCGCTGCGGCCCATAATGGGACAGAGTGCGTGGCCTGAGCAGCGTTCGCGGCCGCGTTTATGATCGGTAGCCATTAGAGGCAGTGGTTGGGACTAGGCTGAGCCGGCGGCGGCCGCCCGAGGCCCAGATCGTATCGCAGGCCGTCCGTCAGTCCGCGCGCGCTGATGGCTCGCTCTTCTTTCTGACTCGTCAAAAAGCGATCGGTGGGCCTGATTACACCCGGAGACGGCGTCACGGAGCACCCGAAATTATCCACCTGGCAATGGGAGGATTATCGATGGGCTCTGGAGGCGGCGATCAATCTGCTTTTTTCTGTGGACGGGAGTGAAGGGATGGTTCGCTACGGTGTGCGAACCACCAGACAAGGGTGCCTCTAAAACACATTTGAAGTGAGCACGAGCCCGTTCTAAATCATCGTTTTGCTTGATTTATATTCCTGCTCTATCACGTAGCCATTACCGGTACACTCAGATACAAGGCACACCCTGAGGGTATGGAGGAAGGGAAAAGATTGTATCCTCCAAAAAGGCTTTATCACGTGGCACATAGAGCGGACCAAAGTGGTCACGTACATCTCCTTTTTTCATTAGCTGTGACTTCAAGGATAAGCTACGTTTAGAAAAAAACGAATTAGTGGGATATGACAATGCGTTATGGAAAACCACGTTCTTTACGGCAGAAATGATCTAAATCACTATATCATCCAGACCCTCGACACTAAATTATAACTTTTTTATAATTTTGTAGTTATTCATAGTTCGACTGTTGAGTCGGAGTCTCACTAAAGTATCAAGGGACTTGTCACGGAGACCCCGACCCCACCACCCGAACGAGCAACTCCCACAATGAAGGGTTGATTTAGAAGCCAAAGTTTAACGTCCCCACAGCACAGGGACGGCCGCCCCGCTCAGGTCCCCTCTCCCAGTCGGTTGCCAGCCGACCTGAATGTCGGGTTAACTATTAGGCGCCGGAGCGTCTCGGTGAACCGATCCCAAGCCTGGGCATGCACTGCCACTGCATGCTTCTGAGCAGCGGGCCGGAGCCCAACGCTCTACCAACTGGCTACCGCGGTGTTAAAAGTCATCCCAGAGAGACCAGTCAATCTCATAAATAATATAGTAGCTAGAATGATATTAAAATGTAAACAAAGATAGGAGAAACAGAAACCATTAGTAAGTTTTCCCCCAGACAAATATGAGGAAACAATTGCATTACCAATTTGATCTTATAAGTTAGCAGGATGATTCAACTAAGGAGTTTTTCCTCTTTAGGAGATTTGCGGTGAAGCCGTAACAGTGCATCTAATTCTACTACAATATTTGTCCGACTGCTGCAATACTAAGTGCTCAATGTTTTGCAAGAACACATTTCGGTTCACCAACTGCTTCTGACAAAACAACAAACATATGTAAACATGTGTACAAAATATTACACCACAAAACACATTTGAGCCAAAATTAAGCATGCCGCTTATCGGACATGGACCGAAAACATTACTAGGCGTTCAGTTTTCTAACGTCTTATGCTGACCTTGACCTTCACATCAGACATAACACTAACCAGCCTTGAGCGCTCCTTCTGAAAAGTGGTCGCAGGACCGCCGGTCACCCGCGCGCCGCGGGAAGGCCTTTTATCGGCGAACACCAGCGGGCGGCGGCCGCCTTTAACCCGCGCCCCACCGGGGGTCCGGCGCCACCTTCCCCACCGGGGGCCATCGATGGCCCCCTCTAACTCCGAAAATATGGGCGTTAGCGCAAATCTGCGAGTGCAATAGAAAGCTCGCGTGAATTCAGTAAGAAATTACTTCGCTGTTTTAGTGCTCAGGTCAATGGTTTGACCTCCAGAGGTCAAATTAGGTCAAGATCGGCTATTTTCACCAAATATGCAATGCTTAACAAACTGGGCATAACTCTTATGCCATTAGAGCTATTGAGGTCTGGTAAAGTACATTTGATAGAAAATTGCCAGTACTTTTTCCGCTATGTGGAACGTAAAGACCTCCCGCCAGTGGTTTGACCGCCAGAGGTCACCTCGTGACCTAATATGACCTGAGGTCACCAAAGGTCACAAAGGGACCTTGCCGTATATCAAATGAAAGCCAGTGACAAGACAAACACGATGGTGTTTGTTTCACCGCTCTAGCTCAATTAGGTCAAGGTTATTGTCAAAATACTGCTTTTGACCTCTGGTGACCTTGGATGACCTTGGAAAAGTCAAGGGCAAATATGACCCTGGGATCCGTGAAAGGGTGTCCAAAACGTTGTTCTGAGCAGTCTGAGTATTTGCAATCATTTTTGTGGCTTTTATATCATGAAATAGCTTTTCCCATGCTTTTCAATGGGAGAGGTCGCCTCGTGACCTGACCTCAGGGCACGAAATCGAAAATCCCGGATATACACCTTGTAGACCGTGGAGGGGTCATGAAGTGTAGGAAGTTTCAAATCGATCGACTTTGAAATGTAGCTCTTACAGGCTCTAAGGGTGAAGTGAGGTGACCTTGGTTGACCTCGTCTGGTGACCTGACCTTGGGTGACCCGGGGTAAAAATTTCAGGGATGATGTGAAAATGATGCAGTGAGAGGTAGAGCCCTCAACCGCGGTGCTGCGCCTCGTCTTTTTCTGCTATCCCGGAAAAACCTTAGGGGGCCATCGATGCCCCCGTGGGCGAGGTTAAATAAACAGGTGCTTTCCACACGCGGTCGGGTCCTTTTCGCGACGGTTGGCATCGGATAGCATCTCTGCAGCAAGTGTAACACAATCTCCGAGATGGTATCTGCAGAGTGTTTGCGAGTCTCCCGCGCTGCTCTGTATGCAGATGGGTGAGTTTTTTGTCTATGCAGCAGTCACTTCGTGTTCTGAGCTGGAGAAGCGTGAGGGAAGGGGAGAGGCGACAGGAGGCGGAGGGGGGGGCAGACGACAGGGAGCCCCGGGTGAGCCCGGGTCAGTTTTGTTATGGTCCGGTAGGGTATTACGGCAATCAGTCATTGACACTCGCGGCAGGGGGCTCGACCCCTACTGTCTGTGCCCAAACAGTGCGTAACCTGGTCTCCCTAGGGTGACTGACCGGGCCAGGCGAAATCAGAGGTAGTTTATCGACGATAACCACCAGCGTAATACACCTAATGATACACATTACCAACGGCCATAATTGCGGTGACCGATTTCTGTCCAACCATCGTAATGACAAAATCAATAAGGGCTGAAGGTGATAGCTGACGGCAAAAAGTGACGATCGCAAAAACTGACTGTTCATTAGTTCAACAAAAGGTTGCACAGCCAGCTGTGAATGGCTTAAGGCTTGTGATAGATCGAAGCACGCGCTTATAAGCGCAAATGAGCATAAATGCTGAACATTGACCTTTTGGTTCTCCCTCAATAGTAAGTAGCCAGATTTCGGTACGACTAAACAAAACTGAAAGGACTGTTTAAAAATAAGCTTAACACACCATGCTTAAAAGTTTCAGAAGATAGCGATCTTCCATAATGATTCATGTGCAAATTGCACGAGCCTCCTAAAAACACACCTCACCTGTAGAATAAGATTTTGAGAGGCCATAACAGAGACCATTACCGTCTAACGAACCCACTGCCTTCTCTAAAAATTGTCTGGCATTTAAACGCAGGTAGCAGGAGGATTACAAGAAGGATTCCAAGGAATACATCAGTATAGCTAGTCTTGTGAGACGAGTCTGTGAGAAACACTGTCAGAAACAAAATATTTCATGATTACTAACGGGATGCTGGTAATTGTAGGATGTCGAATTATACGAAATAAGTTTTGACAGCAGCGGAATTAAGAAAAGGGAGGACTCGTGCATCGGAATGAGATGATATAAATATATTATTTCGGTTGCACTATCAACGGATTTGGGCTGAAATGCAAACCAGGTGCAGACGCACAATAACGTGTCATCACTTCATCCTTTTGTTCTGGGCAAGCCTTATTTTGTCTCGTATAAAAAAACATCATAGCCCCTACTTTTAGCTATAGGTATTTTTAGGGTAGGTTTAATAGTATCCTACTTTTATTGATTGATTGTTGCTCTTATTTTGATGTATTTTTCAATGTTTACCCCAATAGTTTTTCAGTCAGTGTTTGTGATCGATGTATACCTATCGTCAAAATTTTGTCTACATCTATAGGTATATTCCATTGACCATTTAAGCCATTCGATAGTTTTGTACCCTGGTATCATTTGAATTTATATGCCGCGATATTCAACGTTTCGGCTTTATTTTCGGGCCACAAGAGATAGGTAACTAGGCCTTATGAGGTAAGAAAATTAGCGAAAAACCTGGTGAATAAACAAGCTTATTGAACAAACAAGCCTGGTGAACAAACAAGCCTTTGAACAAACAAGCCTGCAGCTGAAGAAAGTCTTAACTGGAGCATCATAAACCGATTGGAAATTACAAGAAAAATGTTAACAGGCTGATGTATATATACCATTGATGAAATAGCGATTTGCGGGTGTGCACTCCTGATATAAACAGGGCCTACACATGTTTGGAATGTTTGGTTTCGGAAAACCACAGACCTGGATACAAGTTCTTAATTTGAGCTCACGCATGACACACTTATAATGGTGCAAGGTGCAAATTAACACTTCTTTGTTCAAGCAAAGCAACAGAATGACACCAGAAGACCTTCCAGAGCACGCCGATGTCACGGGTCACGTCAGGTCGCCTGAGGTCACCAGAGGTCAGTGCCGCGCGCGCACTGCTTGGCCTCCATTCGCGCCGCACCTATGAACCCTTTGTTAGGAAACCATCATTTCACCCACCATGCAGCATCAGGATGCTTTTTCTGTGATCAAATTGAGAAGCACTGCGCAGAATTACTCTTGCGTGACTGGCGGAACGGTTTGGATCATCCCTCGCACTTGCATCTGGCCTCCATCCTCCGGGCTTGACAAGCCCTCCGGTTACAAAGACAATCACAAAGTGACACAGTGCCAGCATTCAAGCGTCTCTCACGAAGCCTACCACCGCTACCATAGCCCCCAACAACAACAGCCAGAGCACATCTCGCAAATATAATGAAGTGGTCAGCCCGGACGGTTACCAATCGCACGCACATTAATCCAGCACAAATATCGTCTCACCCTTCATCTCGGCCGTGACAGCACCGCGCCAGAGCGTCTTCGATTTCACTTATTGGCGTGTTTACTTCTTGTGCGGCTGCGGCGGCCGGCGCTCTCCTCTGCGCCGCCGGTTTACCATCACAATGGAGATAATTGAGCGCGTCTGAGGGGCAGGTGTTCCTGCTCTGATCGTTTTTCCCCGCTCCGCATCCAACGCCCCACCCCCTCCTCTCGCTACTCTCATAGCCTGTTTACTCAGTCACGCCGACTCCAGCGTCGCTAGAGGCGTTCGCCCGCCGCCACAACACGCGACGTGGCCCTTACCGACGCGTCACGGTTGAAGGTGTGATTTGGCCGTTTTCTTCCGCGTGTGCGTATACGATACTGGCGGGCTAAATCAAAACGCAGCCAGCCAAACACCTGAGCGAGCGCTGAGGCTGTTCCACTTCACAACAACCCTATTAGGCTCAGCGGCCGATTGAATACAGGTGTTATGAGTGGGAGTGGCGGCGGGAAGCGCGCCCTTCCAGAGTCGCCAACCGGCGTGAAGTGGCCCCAATATCGCCCTTCCAGTCGGCCTGACGGGGCCGGCAGGCAGTCTGCTCGCTCTAATGGTTCCAGATGAGGAAAAATTATGTCGTCTAATTTGAAGGTTCCGTGATGCTTTTGGATGTAGTGTGTATGAATTGATTTTTTATATTTACCTCAAAATTCTAAATACGTTACAGGCAGGGGGTGCAGTACCTTAGTGATTAGCACGTCTGCTTTCTACGCGTCGACCTAGGTGCCAATCCCAGCAAGTTCCCTACCAAAGGTATGAGTGTGTGATAAATGCGTAAGTGAAGATCATATTACGTTGTGACTTTTTTTACTATTGGTTAGAATTGATCTAACAATCATGACGTAATTTGGCCTTAAGTGACGCGTTTTCCATATGCACTCAGTCTGCTGACTCAGTATGATTGTGTCCTCAAGTTCATGTCAACAGTCACAGGCAAGGATTTTATGACACTATGACGTCAGCACTTGGTGCCTCTTTAAGCGGGAAAATCATTAGTGGCCTGATATGCGGCCTGAGTATTCTTTCTGTGAAATAAAAATGGATGACTCGCAATTCGTCTCACAGCACGAAAATGCATCAGCCGTGGAACAAATACCTGCAGAGAGCCAAGGGCCAGTATTTAATCATGCTACATCCAGCACATTGGCGGATCCAGAAACAACTTTTGGAGAGAGCCAAACTATCGTTTTGAGGGAGAGCGGGCTAAATTGAGAAGAATGGCGAAAACATAGTAATTTTAAAGAAAAACACCTAAAATGTGGTCCTTTGGAAGGGAAAAATACTATTTTAAGCCTTAGGAGGCCACGGGCCCTTTGGCGCCCCCATCTTGGATCCACCAATGTTCAAGCAGCCAGTAGAGGCTCTCTATCTGCGCCTGAGGTCCCGAGACTAAGACTAGCTAGGCTTGTCACGTGACATCGGCCGGGAAGCAGAGGAGACCGGATAATACTAATCCGTGTATCAATTGTACACTGAAAGTGGCCACCATTGCTGGATTTTAGTAATGAGAGCTGAATATTCCGTCCACGAACTGGACCGGACCCAAACGTTTCCATTTGTGAATGAAACCATGAAATATTATGTTATCTCTTATTCGCTGTGGCTATAGCAGCTTGTACTGTATATCTTCATACTATCGTTTCAGTTATTCACAAATATATAACAGGATCGAGCTCAGGCTCCCACCTGTTTGAATTGGACAAAACGTCGCCTGCCTGGCTCTAGCAGCAAGCAATTGCAAATCAAACCGCCAGTGTTCAGGTTAATCCATTCTTGCATGACTTTTGAAAGATTATGGGTTTCCTCATCGATTAGCAGGACGCCATGCTGATAAGCATGTATTTACAAGAGCAAGACCTTATTTCAGGGCGTAAATTCGTTCATTAGATTCAATCAGTTCGTCATATTCTTTTGGTTTGGTGGTTTCGTTTTTCACGGAGCCTGCAAATATGTTTATAAATACGATGTTCACAACACACTTATATCTATGCAGGCCTCAGTTGGAGGCTGGCGGGTTGAACACGCACACCGGCTATATTAAAACTTTTCCTATAATTGCACTCAAATCTACCCATGCAGTGTCTTGTAACAATTTTCGACATTCATCGTCATGTATGACCTGTACATGTGCTAGTTTGTAACACCAGCACCGGGCCCCAACACAATAGCAATCAGCACACAAAGCTTTATTCTCATCTCTCTTGCTAAGACATGCGAGTCGTCAAAGCCGCTCAGCACAGCGCTACCCAAAGCGCGCGGTGATGCCTCGCTCAAAGGTCACGGCAACGCCACAAAGGTCACCCGCAGCAGCCCTCAGGCGATCTGACTGCCTGTGGTGTCCGGCGGGGAGGGGGAGGCAAGGGCGGGCCACGAGACCGGCCACAGCAGGTAAAGCTAATTATGAGAAATTGAACCGATGTAATGTCGAGGAAACTAATCTAGACTAACCTGTAAATATTTGAATTATATGTCCAACATAACTGTTTAAGGAAATACCATTCCATGTAGGTATCTTATTTCAGGTACTTGCCTACATATGACAGATATATCCAAAAAGTTGTTTCCTCTGAATATTGCATTATACTGCGCAGTGGTCATAAATTGTATTAGTTTTCCCAAACGGACTGTAATGTTTAGCCAGAGATAAGGAAGTTTCCCCAACAAAAAAGGGGATCATGAAGTTTAAAGGGAATGTGGCACCTTTATAACGTGTTTTTAACTGAGATAGCCAAGTTATAAAGCATGCCGGAAAACCAAGTACTCCGTATATCATTTGTCTTGAAACTCAAAATTTGCGCAGAGAAAAGCTAAAAACCTACCTGAAATGTACACCTCATGTACCTCAAGCAGAAGGCCACAGTTCTTAGGCTGTTGGTGTGACGGCATATGCTGACGTCACGGTGAGTATCAGTCAATAGTGGTTGCCAGATCATGACATCATCCACAGGCAGAGAACTATCTTTTCCCTAGATGCGCATTTTAAAAATCAAAATATCGAGCTTATTGTACACTTTTTCAGAGAAATCATAGATGATTCCATGATTTTAGGCTAAAAGTACCCCTAATTACACTAAATTGCAGGATTCGACCAGACTGTCACATTCCCTTTAGAGGGAGTATGGCAACTTGGTCGAATCCTGGAACTTAGTGTAATTAGGCGATTTATAGCCGAAAATCATGAAAACGTCCATTATTTCCCCGGAAAACGTACAATGAGTGCAACACTTTGATTTTTAAAATGCTCCTCCAGGGTGAAAAATAAAACTGCCTGTGGATGACGTCATGATCTGGCAACTACTACCAAATTCAACAGTCTTCAAGGGCTTCAAATGGATGATTACTCACCGTGACGTCAGCGCTTTCGTCACCCAACAGCTGACAACTGTGGCTGACTGGCTGGGGTACGTGTGGGGTACATTTCAGGTAGCTTTTTAGCTTTTCTCCACGGAAATTTTGAGTTTCAAGACAAAAGATGTATTGAGTACCGGGTTTTCCGGCATGCCTTACAACTTGGCTATCTCAATTAAAATCACGTTATAAAGGTGCCACATTCCCTTTAACAGAAATGAAACGACTATTTCCAAGAAACATAATGATCCGGTCTAATAATAGATTGAAATAGCATACAACGCTGAAGGGTTTCTTTGCATATAAATGGGTACCAGTCAGTGGCGGATCCTGGAATTATTTTGAGGGGGGAGGCTAGGAGCTTAAGCCTCCCCCGCCAATGCCTCGGATCAACCTCCGCCTATGTATTAACTTGAGTCACTCCAATATTTCGGGGAGCTTAAGCCCCCTTAGCCCCACCCCCCACCCAATGTATCCGCTACTGGTACGGTCAGTCAGAGTTTGTGAAAATATTTTAACTTCTGGTTCCCCGATACGTTGTCAACCATGATGATGGGATCAGGTTTTTGTGCGCTCTCGTTTTGTCTCAGTGAGGAGGTAAAGTTTCACTGACGTTTCCGCCCCTTTTTTGTGTGGCAATGTTTACCTCTTACACGAATGGGAAAGCCAGCATTGCATTCTGCTTTTACAGGATGTTTTTCTCCTTAGGATAATTGGAACCTCCGCCGTGGTGCTCATGGCGGCTTATTGGGATTTACTTGAAACTTCTCCCGTCTGGGCAAAACCTCCAGCATCTCCGTTCTGTAAATGCACGGTCAAAGCATCTTTTTGACTGCCTACTTCTTCACGGCTTCAGTATCCCAAGCCGCATCGGAGCCATATCCCCGAGCTCTGAATCGGCTGCTATTGATATTCCTTTCAGTCGTTCAGACAGGTGCTCGTGGAGAAAGGACGGCCTAATGTTAGCTGACACCGGTGATAATTTACCGAATGGCTGACATTGAATCGTCAGGGGCGTTTCAAGCACTTATTTGAGATAAAGGTCTCAATCTGAAAATCAGGTACACAAATTTCGAAGCTCTCATGTACAGAACTAGAATATCAACACGAATAAGATTAGATGTGTGCCTCCTCCCTCACCACCTGAAACTACCTGAAACTGCCTCTGGAAGCGGCTGCTTTCCCACGGTGGGAGTCGCCCCCAGGGTCGCGTGTGGCCGGAACACCCCCACTGGACGAAGAGCCCGGCACTGCTGCTACACGGCTGGCTGATTTCCAGCACGCAACCGTGATCTGGCCCATTATCTCCGGCGCAAATAGAAGCCCGCGCCGTGCCGCAGTGGTCCTGAGCCCAAGCTTCGCTCCGATTCTCACGTCATGTTCACGGGGTATGGGTTGGCGAGGGCGGGAAGGTTGAATGGTCGACTTACTAAGCTGTGATTCACACATTTACTAACCTAGTATTTGACGCGTAAAAGACGGGGCTAAACTAATAATCTATCACGAACTGGAGTCGAATCGTCTACGATGTAGGCATAGCCTTGAACACGCACAGACGACCTGCGTGGGGTTTTATTCCATCATCGTCAGGCTCTTTCCTCTTTCCTTGGTTCCACCCTGAAGTCTCAACTGGAAGTTCACCAGCGTAGTTTAACGAACAGTTCCGAAATCATCTTAACCATGGGTGAGGAGATAAATGCCCCTCCTTGATTGGGCCCCACCGTCCCCTGAAATGTCCGTAGCGCCTCCTAAAACGTCGATTCTATCCAAGACATTGGCACCGACGTCATAGCAAAAGAAATTAACGCACCATGTTGGGTTGTAACGTCCAATAGCGGAGGTCTCATAGCCAGGATAACGGCCATCCAGTCTAATATACCCTCCCCCCAATCAGCAATCCTGAGTCTGCCTAAGAACCTAGTGACAAACTTTCAAAAAGGCAGTCAGCTTGCTCTTCCTCAAAATCCTTTAGACCTGCAGTCTGAAAAGTCGGTTCTATTGATGTCGGCATAATGAGGGCAGCTGTCACCAACGCTGACATTACCAGATCGTACGGTGGTTTTTCTGTCGGCAACCAGCGCGGATTTACCGCGGGTTTTACTCCGCGCCGCTGCGTTTGGTTGCAGAGAGACATCTGTTGGTACCTCGCACAGCTCTTTGTCATTTTACGGCGCCATAAATTAGGCGCGCGGGCGGCCAGAGACGTTTTGCGGATAACAATAAACCGCGAGCTGGGGACATGAACTGGGGGACGAGTCAACAGAGCCGCTTTCATCACCGCTTCACGCCACGGCTGCGCCACGGTTTGTATGGCTTCCTTGTGGGAGTTTTTACCGACCGGTTTTTGCCAATAGGGTTATTTAACGAACTGTATGCCTTTGTGAGAGGGAGCATGTGGATTTGTTTATCACGCGTGCTTGTTTCAACGTAAGGATCTTTGGACTTCATTGTCTCTAATGTCATTAGTTACATCATCGTGAGATAACCTATCTGACATTCTCATCCACGGCTTCATCGTTAACACCAGCGACTGATGCTGCAGAACCAACCAGTCTCTCCATTCCTTTTCAAGCAAACTGTGTCCACGAGCTTTCAAACAAGTGCACCCACGCCACGGCTGCCGACGGCTTGATCTCACGCCGTGGTCCGATCGCCTCCGATCAAACCGTCCGCCGGACCAGCTAGGCTCGGCAGGAGGCGACACCCCGCGCGCCAAGTACCGCGCGCAAAAACGTCGCCGCCGCCGCCGGGAATCACATCACCGGTAATGTCAATGTCGACACAAAGCCGCGGCGGACGGTCCCGCTGGGGCGGCGGGCGGCGCGGCGGCCGAGCTGGCAGCCGCCCCGCCGCGAGTCTTTTATCATGCAGCGGTGACTACCAAAAACAAGCGTGCACTGGACTGGAAAACGATTGCATGGTGCGTTAGGGCGCCGCTGGAAGCGCGGCGAAGAGATGTCGACGGTAAAAGGCTGTGGAGGTGTCGATTATCCTCATCTGAGTAGCGTGCTTGAGGATTATAGCACAATCAGTCCGAGGTCGGAGATATTATATGCGGAGGGCAGCTCGGCAGTTGGAATGAAGTGAAACATTTCAGCAGACTCACATGCTGAAATAGCGTGCAGTTGAAGGGAATGCGTTAGGAAAAATTGCATGCAAGTGCCAATCAAATCATAATTTTTCATCCTTTGACCTGTGTCCCGAATGTCGTTTTGGCTCCAAGTAAAGCTATAAAGAGATGATATATATATTGCGTTAGAATATATACTATATATATATATGTATATATTCTGTTCGGAAAGTACCGGGAGCAGATTTTCATCTTGCTTGATATAGGCGCAAAATGGCATAGGTAGTAGTAAAGGCACTCTTAAACACCAATGATGATGATGACGATGACCTTGCTTGATTAAAGTTTAGCGTCTCCTACAAAGATAGTAAATACATGCATGCGCGTTCAAAGCCAGGGAGGAGGGAAGGCAGAGAAGGACGCGTCCCCCTAGCTGTGACAGTAAGTAGGAGTTCCCCCAAAAGAGCTTTGCTACCCTTATCAACGTGAACCAAGGAAAATTTTATTTTTTCAAATGCGATATAAGCGAACTTTCTCGATAGCGCTTCTCTGCCAGTCTTTACGTTTCGGCCTTACCAGCCCCACCCACTGCCATTGCCGAGAAGAGTTTATGCTCCAGAAGTCAGTGGTGGGGCCCAGACCTACCAGTACTTGGGGCACTGGGAATTCAACTCATGGGCAGATCCAGGAGGTTCCATCGGGGAGAGGGGCTCATGATCGGGGGGGGGGTTGCCGTCTGAACCAGGGAAGCGCCACTTTTGGGCGAACAAACCTGGGCGCCAAATCCTTTCCTTAGTGACGCCTATACTCGCATCCTGCGGAGGCGAGGCGGGAAGTGCCCCCCTTCCCGCTGGATCCGCCTATGGTTCAGCTGACCGCCTCAAAATGTTTCACTTTAAATCAAACAGTGCCTCTTTCTTTAGCGTGATGCACTCACTTATTAAGCTGGTGCTGATGAAAAGGTAAAGGTGATACATGCAAAATTGGGTGTTGACAGTCTACAGAAATAATTGCAGCTCAAGGACGCGACTGCCCATTGGAAAGAAGTATAACTGTGAATTTTTCAAAACCTAGGATATGCTCACAGAAGGGCAGATAAAGACAATACTAATCATGTTTTTTTCAAACAAATCTGTCATTTGATACTCGAAAGTTTGCGGGTGGAGTGGTAGTAGAGCCCCTATCGGCGGCGTTGAGGTGACGGCTGTTCCTCGCCCGTTTCACAGGCCCTGGTTTCTCTAATATACAGTTATAGGTCTGATACAGGCATAGGTCTGGGAGAACAATAGGTCTATTGTTCTTCTGGGGGGACGCGTCCCCCTCGTCCCCCGCTTTCGGCGCCCATGGCACTTACTGGTACACAACTATTTTCCGAAATGCATGTTGCACTAAGACTGAGAAAAACCGGATTTTAACAATCCATTTCTTTGACTGAGACATAAAAGATGCTGACACTTGGTTTCATTCAGAAGAATCCTTTTGCTACCCTTTCCGGCTGACTACAAAATTTAAAACAGTGATATAGCTTTTCCTCACACAGGTCTGGACAAATGTCGAGAAGTTTGCGGCGACGCTTTTGGTGAGCGGGGAACTTGTTCTGCATAGATCAAAACCTATTTACTGCTCACAAAAACAGAAAACGGTTTGTAGAGTGTTTCCAAGTTCTCATACGACCTCAGGATAGATCCCAGAACTCCGCATACCCAGGCGTTGTTCAGTTCCGTTGTCCTATCCCTATTGCTGAAGTGGCTCCAACGCTGCCAGATACGCGTCCCCTGCATTCCATACTGGACCGGCATACCAGACAGTGGTGCGGCGCAGTCTACCCGCATTCCAGCAGGGGGCTGCAGCAGCCACCCTCAGCCCGCCTCCGGTACACACATACCTTGTCGCTGGGAGCAGCCGCTCAACCTGGATTGTCACATGACCACCTCGGAGAGCGTGCAACGCAATGTAAGCGTGGACACTGAGCTAACCCATTCTTCAGTGCAATGCTCTGCCATTCACTGCAAATTTAACCTCCCCCCCGCCCCACCCCCCACCCTCCTCCCATCCAGTGGAGGATTTAGGAGGGAGCCAAAAAGGCATTTGCTCCCCAAACGGAAAAGCTCGGGGCACAACTATATTTTTCCCTTCCCCCAAAGCTGCCACTCTTATTTTTGCCCAGAGTGATTTTTTGTTTGTATGCAAAGTTTTGTTGCTTCAACTCTCAACTTCAAGCAGAACCAGCCAACTTCAGCGTAAATATTGGGCCTTGGATAGCAAAAACAAACATGCTTTGGGCACATTTTTCACCGCGCGAGATTTTTTTGCTTTCCCACTCATGGGCTTACCCGCAAAGCCTGCCGTCTAGACAAATTGTGGCAAATTCTCACCGCGTGACCTTGTTTGCCTATCGACTTTGGCTCGCCTCCCCAAAGCTACCGGCTAGATCTGTCGCTCAGAGCTGCAAAAATCTCAAATCTGTCGGGCATTTTCAAAAAAACCTCCAAATCTGTCGGGTGGTTAGGATAGGACTATTAAAATTGTTAATAAAATTCAATTGGTAAAATGTTCCTACTCATTTTCCACATTCTTAATAGAAAATACTAAAATTAGCATAAAAACTTCTAGTTTGGCACCAATGGATATCACTAGGCGTCAGATGTCACTAGGCGTCAATCCAAGCGTTAGATGCTTCTCTCCTCAGGGTTATATCTCGGCACGAGCAGCGGTGACCAGACCCAGCCGCCGTCTATCCGGCTTCCTGGACAGCGGCGCCTTGGCCGGGCTTTATCGGCGGCATGAGAACTAGCGTTATGGGTGACTTCCGTCTGGGGGTGTTTGTGCTACAAACGAATACTGAGCGATTAAATGAAAGGAAATGAAAACACGAAATCTCACCTCGCTTCAGAGCGATGCCTGATGATTTAGCAGGCACGCAGTTACCATATCAGCATGATGAAAGGTAGCGCCAACCTTCTCTAGGGTAGGCCAAACAAGGAACAATAAGCCTTTCCACCGGTTAAATAACATATACAGCGATTTTAGCGTGTGCTGTGATAGTTCAGGGCCATTCCGGTCACGACTAAGCGAAGGCCAGCAATTTAACTAAATAGCCCACTCTAAATGGACAGAACACTACCGACTCTCGGAGACGTAAGCACTAGCATTTGCATCAATTCTCTGGTAGTGTTTGTGCTGCGAATATGAATCGATTACAATACTGAGCAATTACTTACTGAGCTAGCTTACTTAGCAATTACAATACTGAGCAAAAACGAATACTGAGCAATTACATGAAAGGAGACAAAGACACGATATCTCACCTTGTTATGGATATTTGGATATTTGTATATGGATATATTTGGATTATGGATATTTGGATATATATGGAGTTTGCTCTGATGGCCAGACGCACAAGATTGGAGGGGTACTTTTTTATATTCGAAAAAGTGTTTCTTAAGGATCATGGCTACTTGTAGTTGAATGCAAACATGTAATATTAGCTTTCCATGACTTTTAAATGCATGTTTACATGAATAATCCTAAATTTTGAAGCTGTTGGCTATTTCAAAGTTTTTCATGCATTGCCGTGCTCATTTCCATGAGGGTAGGTGGCTTAGGATCTGAAGTTAATGAGGCTAATAAATAACCTTAAGTCAGTTAGATAGTAAATGTCAAATAAATATTATGTTTCCAAGGAAGTTAATAGTAAAAGGAATGAGTAAAGGTTGCACTAGTCTGTGTTTTTGTTATATCTTTGTCCCCTTGACATAGATCATAGGCATATTTAGGTAAGTCAATAAAATGAAATGGGAGAAATAGTTTGGTACTTAAAACTCAAATTAATGTGGAAAGGTGAAGAGTTTCTATGCAACTTTTGTGGTTAATTCTGGACAAATAGGCACTGGATTTAAAAGAAGACGAAAGGGAAAATCAAATTTTTAGTCTAATTTGACCAGTTTGCTGGTAAAATTCATTTTTCCCTTAATAATATCATTTAAAATTATTGATCAACAGTGAGCATAACAAACTGTATGGAAATAAATGTAAGCTGCCGAAATTACAACGAACACCACATCACTTACTTGTTTGTTTTCTCCCCACACTGTTCTGATCTGCCCGCTGTTTGATCCATGCTTCAAAACGACCTCCTTGGCCAAAACCACTGTTCCTGAACTTGTAGGGTAGCCCAGAATGCTTGATTCGCTGATGCTCCTTAAAAAAAACGTTTTTCGCCAAAATACCCACATCCCTCAAATCCACATTTAAGCTTGACACGGGACGGTGGAAGGGGCTTCAGCTTAATCGGAACCATTTATCAGCCCTTCAACTATGGACGATGAAATCCAAGCTCAACCAGTCTACTCAAGATGCATACCAAAGTAATGCAGGAGAAAAATAATCAAAAACACAACCTTGCAACGTATTGCCTCCACCACACCACGGGATTCTAGGGCCTTGGCCTCCACCACATCCACAACGCAACACCCCAAACCGCAGGGCTGCTTTTCAAACCAAAGATACCTTTTACACCGGCTTTGCCGCAAGGGCGCTGTTTGAACAGCGCCCTTGCGGTAGCGTTGACTGTACTTCCAAACGAAGGAAACGAAGGAAAAAAACTGTTTTGCCTGTCGAAAGGCCTTTACGGTGGCCTGTCGGGCCAAGCTGTCGCGTGCTATGGAATACAAATCGGGCCCGACAGGCCGGTGAAGGAATTTTTCCAGCAGAGGATTTTCTGGGTGACGTTTAAAAGGCCCTCTGTGCATAAGGCCCTCTATTCAAAGGTCCCTCGATTCATAAGTCCCTCGAAAAGACCCTCTGTGCATAAGGCCCTTTATTCAAAGGTCCCTCGATTCATAAGTCCCTCGATTTTCCATCGGTTCTTGCCGCACACTGGCTTAATATGGGAGAGGTGCAAATCATGAAAAACTTGTTGAGTGAAAGAGGTGACAATTCTAATATTGAGTTTTTTTTAGAACAAAAAATCTTTTCTGTTTCCTTTCAATATTTTTTTCTCACAGATTGTAAGATCAGTCGCAGGACCATACCGTGCCCTAAAATCTGTCGGGCACTTTATGACCCGAGAGCCCGACTTCTTGCAGCTCTGCTGTCGCTGCTCCCATCCCCTCATAATCGTTGTGATGCCTGGTTCAATGTGGACGCCTGGACTTGCATCAGAAGGCGGAATGGAGCAGATGGAATGATTTTTGACATATACAACTATCTATAATTCTTCAGATATGTGTTGAAAAGACAATTTTTTTCTAATTTTCCATCGTCAAATATGGATTGTGGACCACCTATTTTGTTCTCGGAAGTTAAGCTATCCCTCGCGTGGATCATACCGAAAAACCTGGCTTCATAATCGATTCTCTCAGAAGTCACCCTTTAAGGATTCATGATAGTACTTCTTTGTGAACTCTTTTTCTCATGCCTTCCTCCACTTCCCTATATGAGCCTAGCGGCCGACAACGGCTGTTTATTGATAGCTGGGATCGGCGTGGGGCCGGTGGGGACGAATTCAGCTATTAACACTTTATACGTATCTGCAAAGGGTTAGCTCTAGGACATGTAGTTCTAAGCAAGCGGTTTTATGGTAGCTTTCCATCTACGGGCTATCTCAGCTTAAATCACATTGTTAACATAACACGTTCTTTTAACGGTCTGGAAGAGATAGCTTAAAAGGAGAATCCCACTTTTGTAATGGGTTTTGAATTGATATCAAAGTTTTGCAAAGTGTGTCGAAAAAAACAGAATTGACATATCTAGTCTTCCCAAAATATATCTACCTTAGCTTTTCGCACAAGTGTAAAATAAAGGGCCTTAACACGCGCCCCGCTGGGGTCCCTTGCATGACGCGCCCCGCGGGGGGCGTTTCCCCCTTCCGTATCACGTTCCCCACGAAAGCTAAAGGAAAATTACGGGAGACCTTCAAAAGCACTTGACAAGAAAAAGAGAATTTATAAGAAGAATTTCTATGTCAGGTCAATATTGAGTTCAGCATAGGTCAAAGAATGTTTCGTAGACTTAAAACAGAGCAGTGTACGTTTCCCTCTCTAGATCTTTTTCAGGGAGCTAGAGTAAATCTTTATGCATCATTGGATTCCTCTCATTGCGGCGAATCGAATGATGTATAATATGACCTTGCTAGGTCAAATAGTCAAAATGACCTGACCTCGACCTAGGTCAGGGTCACAAAGTGACCTGGTATGGTCATATTGCATATCAATCGACTCCCCGTGACAATATAAACACAATGCAAGTAAAATGGGAGCTTAATGTCAATTCAGTGAGAAGTTATTGGCAAAACAATCACTCTCTGCTCCCGTGACCTGATATGACCTTTGAGAGGTCAGATGCTCAAAAACTCGACTTTATGGTCAAGATCGTGGTAAGAATAGACAGTTTGAGGATTTTCAGCCTTATCTATCCATTATTTACTGAAAACAAGCCCTTTCAATTTTTCACCATAGACTTATAATGGGGTGACCAAAAAATTGACCCCACCTTAGTTCACCAATATAAAATTCCGAGATAGCAGATTTGTAGATCCCAATGACCTTATCATATTGTGGAAGTTTCAAACTGTTCGGTTTGCTAATGTTCTCTGGGCGCTTCTTCAAACTCGTAATTTCAGGTTTTGAGGTCGGTTCACTTGATCCTGAATAGCTCCTTGACCTGACATGACTTTAACTCAAATATTTGGTCAGATATGTAAAATTAATCAGGGATAAGGTACTGTAAGTTTCGTTGTTCTGCGTCTGTTCGTTTTTTAGCTATCTGGGAGAAACCAGGAAGGGCGGCGACTTTCGCCCTCGCCGGCGGGGCGCGTGTTAAGGTCCTAATTTAAAACACGAAGAACTCCATCTCGTGAAAACAATTTAATGGGTCTAAACTCTAACTGCGTGACTGCCACTCATGTCACGCGATAAGTGTTAGTAATGGCATCGCTGTCGCAACGTTGACATGCTGAGGGTGGCACCCTGGCGGCCGCCCTTGTAAGTACACGCGATGCTTAGTCAACCTGAAGTGAGCGACATTCTGGTTTAATAATATTTAAAATAGTACAAAATGTTATATTTTGATCTGAGCGATTAAAAGTATAACCAAAATTTGGTTTCCGGATTTTCACGCTTGCGTTGTCCTTGAATGCTCATTTTTTTAATTCCGACAAAGTGCTTCATTCCCGCTAACCTAATCAAACGCACTGGTGATACCGAGACCTCTGATATGTTTGTTGTTTGCAAGGGGAGATAGATAGATTGTAAACAAGTTTCCACACTAGCAATATGAGTATAAGCGGGTGAGTGTTTGACCTGCGGGGAAAGAAGATAGGTGTGGATGGAACAGCTAACTTTTTCTGCAGTCAGTTCATCTCAGCAGCGCCTGGCAACTCGGAAATCCTTATTTTCTATACCGTTGACGAGCAGAATAAATACTCAAGGCACGGTGCGTGATTACACCATTTTCAAGCGACTGGTGCTATCGCTTTATCTAACCCACAGTGGATCTGTCAAATCCCAAGGACTTGGAAGAGAACATCTTTGAGATGCCTGCGGCTTTCCTTTCTACTCAGACAGCAGATGACTCATAGGAAAACGCCACAGCTTACCCGATAAAACCCTAAAGCAAGACTGGGAGTGTTCGGAACTAAAAAAGTGAAGTCAGTGACGTGAAGAGCCCACGTTAGTTTCCAACATGGAAGACGTTTAGGTGTTTCAACACGCCGACCTCTAAGATGTGTAACCAGCTGCCATTGCGCTTGAAGACAAATGAGTGGTTGGTTAGGACAGGGACGAAGCTATGATCTCTGAAACAAAATAATATGTTATTTTCTGACGCACTAAATCTTGAAAAATTGCCACGATATCGCCGAGGCTGGTTATTGACAATGAGTAGAGGTACGGAGCACGAAATCCTCTTTTGAATTAATTTTTGCTGGAATATTTTGCTAGAAATTGTATACAACAATTTTAAGAAGTATTTCTTGGAACTGTACATGGCAAGCTAACAGTTTTAGCCAAGAGTCAATTCCGATGAAAAAAACAGGGAAATCCAAGGTGTGCTGTAAACACCGATCGATTCGATAAACTTCACATCCACCCATCACACTAAGCTTTTTATCGCTGAGACCAGTCCCATTGTGTGGACGCTGTATGTAGATCAGGATCACGGGGGCATCCATAACGCCGGGTATGGGAGGGCGCGCCAATTACAGTCACCGGTTCGATTGTGGCGCGTGCACTTGCGCTCGGCCTAATCGCTGCCCAGCGGCCCCGGGCACGGCCCCGGGCCATAACACCACTATTATGCAAATCAGAGCCGCCTGAACACCTGTGCCGTGAAGACCACTGAGGATCCAGTATCAGATCACCTGTTAGCTAATGCTCATCTATGGTGTATTTTTGTTTCTAAATGTAGGTGCAGCCGCCTGCTCAATGGCCAAACGACTGTATTTTATGCATATTAGCGCTGAGCTGTTTAGCAAATTATACAGCTGGGAAAAATGAATTCATGTTGAACATGAAAAGAAATATTGCACCGGCGATCTCCGTTGCATCAAAATTGGGGAGGGAAGGGAAGGTAGCAAAAGAGTGAAAAACGAGCCGCGCCCCTAATTGCACCAATTTGACCTGCTGCAGCGCACTCAACGCGGCTGCAGAAAATAGAGGTTAACATAAAGCATCCCAAGTGAACACCATGTATACATGACTAAGCGACCTCCGTTTAGTTGAATTCATAGAAATGGGACTGCAATCTCGGAGAAAATACGAGTAAAATGCAAGATAAAATACACTCATCTTATAGAACAGACACCTATACTTTTTACAAATGTCAATTTGTCTCTCATGAACAGCAGCGAGCACTCGGTAACTTCATTCCGGCTTCGATATCGATGGGTCGATACTTCGATAGCCTTTTTCGCGAGAGTGGCAATTTCAATAACGCTAACTCGATGAGCTCGGTAAATATTGCAAAGCTGTTGCAAAGTCAGTTCCCACAGCTTCACTAAGCATGCTAAGGTCAAACGGTCAATACGCGCCGAACAGTGCCAGGGAAAACGTCGATGACACGCTTCTCAAATCAAGATTTTAATTCATCTAGAATTAAATTGGTTACCTTGTCTCTGATTTGGAAATGTCTTCAACTTACGCAGCTTACTAGTTAACACGCGCCCCGCCGGTGTCCCTTGCATGACGCGCCCCGCTGGGGGGGGCGTTCCCCCTCCGTATCTCGTTCCCGATGAAAGCTAAAAAAGATTACGGGCAGTGTTCGAAAGCTCTTGACAAGACGAAGAGAATTTATAAGAATAATTTTTATGCCAGGTCAAATTTGAGGTCAGCATAGGTCAAAGAATGCTCCATAGGCTTACAACAGAGCAGTGTACGTTTCTCTCTCTAGATCTGCCCTCAGTGAAGCTAGCGCAAATCTTCATGCATCATTGGATTCCTCTCATCGCGGAAAATCGAATGATGTATAATATGACCTTGCTAGGTCACATAGTCGAAATGAACTGACCTCGACTTAGGTCAGGGTCACAGAGTGACCTGGTATGGTCACGTTGCATATCAATCGACCCCCCGTGACAATATAAGCACAATGCAAGCAAAATGGGAGCTTTATCTCAATTCAGTGATAAGTTATTGGCAAAACAATCACTCTATGCTCCCGTGACCTGACATGACCTTTGAGAGGTCAGATACTCAAAACCCAACTTAATGGTCAAGATAATGGTAAGAATAGACGGTTTGGGGATTTTCAGCTTTATCTATCCAGTATTTACTGAAAACGAGTCCATTCTATTTGTCACCATAGACTTATAATGGGGTGACCACAAAATTGACCCCACCTTAGGTCAACAATACCAAAATTCCAGGATAGCAAAATTGTAGACCCTAATGACCTTATCATATTGTGGAAGTTTCAAACTGATCGGTTTGCTAATGTTCCCTGGGCACTGCTTCAAACTCGTAATTTTAGGTTTTTAGGTCGGGTCACTTGACCCTGAATAGCTCCTTGACCTGACATGACCTTAACTAAAAAAATTCAGCTGTGTAAAATTGATCAGGAATAAGCTACCGTAAGTTTCGTTGTACTGCGTCAATTCATTTTTTAGCTATCTGGGGAAAACCAGGAGGTGGCGAATTTCGCCCCCCAGCGGGGCGCGTGTTCAATTAACATATTTTCATTCAAAGTGTTTTATATATTAAAAACTTGTTTGCAATACCATTCTTTGAAAGCCTGTCAATTTGTCACCATCCCTGTCGATGAACATGAATATAAGCGGGCTTAACACAACTTTGCACTCCTCTGTTAAAAATTCGGTACGGTAGCTGTAAAAACTGCATAATAAGTATCTGCCCACCCTATTGTGTTGAAACGTTCAGAAACGGATATTTTCAAAAGTTGCATGCCTAATAATCGTCGTTGGTGACTTAAGCTGCCCGAGCGATGCTTATTAAGATGACTGATTGGGCACAAGTCGCCCAAGCATCGCGTACTGGGCAACTCAGTCCCCCTAGGGATAGAAATATACTTATTGGACAGTCTTTAGATACAGCACAGATGTTATTTATTGAAAGTTTGCACTGTCAGCGCCCGTTCGAAGCTCGCCTGATTCTCTAATAATAAGAGTGTTCGAAAATTGCTAAATTCTAACGTTAAAAGTTGTCTTTATTTTGATATTTGATGACATTTCACTAGGCTATCGCATTGTTGGTTGGATCGAGTTTAACGCGGCCGGGAACGACAGTTACCTGAGGGCGTCACCAAAGACCCATGTCATCTTTTCTTAACGAGTATGTGCTAGTTCGAAGTTCGAATCCTATCGTGCCCTATACGAGAGATAAAATATGAAAATTTCTTCGAAACAATCATGGTTACCGACTCGTCAAAAGGGGTAGGCTCTTCGAAGAAATGGATTCGATAACGATAATGAATGCTCGCAGATTTGGAAAATGGTAACGCCAAAAACACTACAATAGAGGTTTTCGGCAGAGGTCATCGACCACCGCACACGAATATTACAAATTCTGTGCCACAGCACATGCACGTAAACTGGATTCAATCCACGGCGACTCTTTATGACGAAATTTATCATTAGTTTGATAGGGGACGCCCATCTATAGCTCTATGGTTACCTTGAAACGCCCGTATTCCGTCTCCAAAACATGAGATCGGCACTGATATATGTCTACGCTTATTCGTTAACCCTATTTCCGGCAGGGGGGCTAATATTGCCCCCTTCAGGTTTTTAAAAAATATCTCCGAAACGGCTTGCGATAGAACTTTGAAACTTCCTGACTTTTCCTAAAACTAGTACAGGCAGGTTTTCTGAAATTTTCAAGATTATGTATTCACCAGGGGCGGAGCTATGGCTGGGTTTTTGGGGAGCTTCTATCCACAAACCAAGTATTATCGTATGCGGTGGGTTCTTTGTAAAAGGAAGCCGTCTCTGCTGATCCTGATACCAGTTATATGGTGTTATTATATCATTTGTTATGTGAGAGGATAGTGCATTCACAATTGTCACTATTTGTATTCATCAGGGGCGGTTACAGCAGTACAAAATGGGGAGCATGTTATCAAGAAGGACTAAACGTTAGTAAGTGAGAAGACTGCTTACAGCCGTGCCAGGGCGAATACAATTGGGTATATGAAAATTCAAAATAGTTATAACCCAATTTTAGATTACCAGAGACGTGTCCAGTCACTATAATGTAGAGTAAATCACAAATACAAAAGCATATGTTTGTTCACTTAGAGCTTTGTGCGAGACTAGCATGCTCTGTATGTATTCAGTTTCAGGAACGACTAAGGAAATATTTCGCCCATAGGCAGATCACAGAGACAACAGCATACGGAACGTGTTACCAATGGCGGAAAAGTGCCAGTATTTGAGGGGGTAACATTACATTTTCAAAATATATATTCCCAGCCAGTATCACCGCCGCGACTCAATATCGTCGCATATTGAAAATGTGTTTCCAATCACCCCCACCCCTCCCCCACGACAAGAGTCCTTGATCCGCCTATGTCACCCCCTTTCCCAGAGCTGCCATGGGAGGTTAAAAATTATCAGAAATAAATTTTAACTAGTCGAGGGACTAATATACTCATGCATACCACTCGCATATTGTTGGTATGTATTTTACCCCACTATTTTACCTTACTGCATCCGCCCCTGATGAGTTTTTCGTTTTTTTCATTTATTTATGTGTCAAAGATGCCAATCAGTATATGACGGCTTCTAATACGCGTAACAAAAACTTTTAGGTTGTATATATTTCCCCTCATAGTCCTGGTCCTGGAACTGCCATTGAATTTCGAATTTTTGCGTAACTCGAGTGTATGACAATTTTGAGTCAATTATTTGTAAATCTGAATTAGTTTTGTGAAAATCGTACAACAGAGCCAAGGGTTATGGAAAATCTAAAAAATACTCAAAAATTGTATATTTTGCATGAACTTCCCCTCAAAAATCAGAATTTTGAAATTTTCTTTTTTCAAAATAAAGTTTAGCGTCAGAGGCATCTATAACACTTTGAATTTTCAAAATCGGCCGGATAGATTACGAGATCTTAGGGGGGCCGATATTGCCCCCTTTCCGGAAATAGGGGTAGCCGGGAGCCTGACGGAAATAGGGTTAACTGATCGTGTCTCTCATTTTGTACCCCGGACCATCCACGTTTTAAATTAAGAGTGGTAATTGTACTTCAAGAATGAGAACACTGCAAATATTCATCCAGGAGAGTCTCGAAGCCATGACTGGCAAAGCCACTGAACTTATACATTACCAGTTTGGAAAAAGGGGTGTTGCAATATGTATATCTCTTGATAGCATATTCATGAATGAAAACACACAGATGAGAAATCAGATTATGTGATCACAAAGTACGGTATTTTCCCTTTCAGTTTCAAGGTGTTTTGTACACGTTTAGTTGACCTGCGTGCGATTTGCTGCCCAGCAACCGGTAATGATTACCCGTGACAAATATGGAGGACCTGCGCAAGGTCAAACAAATGACTTTCCCGCTGGATCGGTCTGTTTGGAGAAGTCACGTTCACCCGAGCTCTCTGCGACATTGATTCATACCGCACTCCTACTAACTAATGGAGGAACAATGCCCACCTCAGGGGTGCGCGGTCTGCCGCCGAGGGGGCGGGGACAGACCGATTGATGGGGGCATTACTCAGAACCCCGCCGCACCGGTCAAGGGCGACCGTGCTCTCCCAGCTCTGGAGCTGCCTCCCCAAACCGATCCGCCGTTATTGATGGCGCCTCCAACCAGCACCTGCCACCGTCTCTCAATCAATGCTCCAGTCGTGGGAGGTGAACAGGGGGTTTGTGGTTTTGATTTAAGCAGGCCCACAATTTCCTTAATGTCTCCACACTTTGCATGTATTTGGTTAGAAGGAGACGTTCTGCGAAGAGTTTGTTTATTTTCAGACCCAGCCCCGTTTATGTTTACATTTTCTGAGTACATACGTCGACGATGGAATGACTTAATACCCCTGCTTGTGATAGAACGCACTTTTTCTTCTCATTGATTGATGTTTCGGACACTTTTCTCCATCGGAATGCTATAGAAAAACACACAAAGACAATGGAAAATAAATGGTAAAAAACCAACGGAGATATATTTCACCAACATGAAAGTTCACCATTGTCCTGGCCCCAGCATTTTGTTATGTTTGTAATTTTCGTAGTGCGTAGCCATTGTACTACACACATATTCTTCGCAAGCTTCATCACTTTCGGAGCAGGACACAGTTATGAACTGGTAGGCTAACCTGTCAGTCTACCATTCTTAGCTGTAGCCAAAGTTCCTCAACAGCATTCTTAGCGTTAATGCAATATTTCGAAGAAAAAGGTCTTAATTCCCGTTAGACGGCGTCGGAGGCCGATTCAACTCATAGTATAGGAGCCTCCTCGCTGCAGCATGTCTACAACAACACCCAATCCACCACAGGAGCGGAGCCGGACACCGGGCAGCCGTCGGCGTCTCTCGTCACGCTCCGCTTCACACGCCCCTGTCCGTCACGACGCGTCACTCCCGCGTCACCTGAGCCCTCCCTCCCCCGCTATAGGTGCCCCGGCCCTCTGTCCACCCCCGCCCCTCCCCGCCAACCTCCCGAGCTAATGAGGGAGGATTCAGCCCGAAAACCTGTCACCCCTGGTGTAGTCGCCCCGCCCCCGTGGCTACCCCCCGCGGCGCGTCCACCGGCGTTGACCCCAGTGACCCGTGGGCCGCCCGCGGCGTAATTGTGACCCCTCGCCACGCGCCGCTGAGCCTCACAGGGGGTGGGTGAGCGGACAGGCGCGGGTGCCTCCATTTGTAGCGATAATGGGCCGATTAAAGTGCGGCTCAGTGAACAGGTGGCCACGCACCGAGCCGTGCGTACACGGGGGCGCGTGTATGGATGAGTATTGTAGCGTCGCCGTCACGTCCAGTTCCAGCCATTGTAGCCGAGTGGGCACGTCAGACCTGGACACTGGGGGAGTGGACGAGGGATGTTAAATGTAGGATAGTGAACAGTGCGCTGGATATTGGGGTGAACAACATGCTCCTGACTTCACCCGATTAAAGTAATACACGTTTAAGCAAATGGTGGTCACGAAATGACATTAGTGCAGTGGTGTAAGTTTATGTAGAGCGTTGGGACTTCTCCACTAGAAAAAAACGTAAAAGAATCGGAGCTTTCGGCTGTATTCTACAAGCGTTCTTCAGCACTCAATTCGAATTATGCCTCACAGGGTTTGGTCAAGCTTCGATTCCTTTATGTGTTTTTTCGGGCAGAATTTCCAACACGCTTCGTAAATGTTGTACGCATTTGATCACTCGATGCGACCAGTACGGCTTGTTACTTTGCTGCCATTTGAGACCGCCTCAGAAACTGCTTGGAACCAAGTTCCGCGACTTTGGACGAAACATTCATCGTCAAGAGCTATACTTTCCGTGGCGGCGCTGGAGACCCCGGCAGCTATTGTCTCGATACGTCCTTCAAAAATATTAATTCATCTGTTCAGTATTGTTAAGTCTACCGTCCTCAGGGAAGAGAGGGCGTAAAAGGGGAGGGGTTGCCCGGACGCCCCAGAGCCATGGATCGTGATTGCGGGTGTCGAGTGACTTGCCATGTGGCAACTTCAGTTGGGTGTCTGTGTAAGTGGCGACTCTAACTTGAGATGAGTGGATAATTTTATGGTGGATTTTCGGTTTCCAGCGTACCAGCTCATATTTGAAGTAAAGTGAAATATTTAGGATTTAATGCAACTGTAATTCGGGTTGATGGTTGATTTTATGTCGATGAATTTTTGACTGATAAGTGACGGCGGTGTAGAGATGGGCGGTCACGTGACTTTTGTTTACACCGGCCGGTCTGGCCCCAGGAACGTTCTTTCCGTTTTTGAACCCGTGGCGAGCGGATTTGTGCGTCTGTGTGCGGCGTTTACCAACCTTCTGATGCAAGTAATTACGAAGCGAGGGGCGCTAAGGTGTGAAATCTGTTCAGTATTTGTTAAAGTTCATGCAAAATTTTGTCTAAATCATTCTGCGGGATTTAAGCTAGGTATTTGTTACAGGTGACGTTTGTGACGCTTTTTCCGGGATTTAATATTTGCGTATAACTTGATCTGCCAAGTATATTGCGACACTTTATCAGCTCGTGGGTAGTCCTGATGACTTATTACTTTGTAGGTGTGGCCCTTGTGGTTTTCGCGCCGGCTAGGCGGCGCCCGCTGCGGGGGACAGTGGAGCAGCGGAGGCTGGGTGTGTGATGGCCTCTCTGGTGTGGCGGCAGCGTGGGAGTTTGATCGTCGCCACCGTCGCGTGGGCAGGACGCCATTGGCCGGTAGGACTTTCGGAGTTGCGGATACTGTTGGTCAGCTGATGTGATAGTTTCTTTTGCGGCTTCTATATGGAACATCGAGACATTTAATAGTGGTGCATTACGCTGCTTAAAGGGGGTTTTCTGAGGGATTTGTTCGATGACTGATGGATTTCCAGGTGGTGTTACGTAAGGGAAAATCCGGGGAGATGTGGTTTATGGTGGTGTACCGAAAGTTGATTTTGTTGTCTGCTCGGCAGCAACCATCTTCTTCTACTTCTACATTGTTCATCACTGAACAATACATGGTCTACGGCTGGCTTCTGCTTGTGTTGGTGGGCGGCGGCGGTTACAAGTATTATCACCAAGGGGAACGGCCCCAATTTAAGCCAATTATGAGGGGAATAAATGATCAAAATTAGCATTTACACAGCGAATCGGAGTAAAAGTAAAGACATACTGCCGTAAAAGCGAGACCTTCTACGGCATTCCCATGCCGGAGCCGCACAGCCCACCTATACAGTATTATGTACACTAAAACAACATTAGAATAAGAAGGCGTATATACCTAAGAATAAGTCGTGCATTATTAAAAAGACATATTCTCGATACATGTTTGTTCAATGTTGGGGGGTGAGATCATTGAGAAATGAATCTGCCTCAACCTTGAGGCTATACAAAGTTTGCTGGCGAAACAGGGGAGGCGACAAAGTATATGTCTCATAGCACAATATTGACGCGAGTTCAGTGAATTCTGAATCCTGTGAATTCTGAAAGGCCGCGGAACTTTGAAGATGTTCATAGGAAAACAGTGGCGGATCCAAGACTTCATGGGGGGGGCTAGGGGGCTCGAGCCTCCCCCACCGTTGCCTCAGATCAGCCTCCGTCTATGAATTAACTCTAAATACTCGGACATTTCCAGGGGTGGGCTTGAACCCCCTAGCCCCCTTGTATCTGCCACTGCAGGAAATGTAGGGTGTATGTCCGGATGGGTTGTGGTCGAGGAACCATAGCAAAAACGTGAGGTGAACACGATCCATCCGTACCCTGTGGAAATTGCTCGTCCCCGCCAAAATAATTCAGTGATACTCTAGAACTTATCACACGTTGGAGTAGTACTCAGTAAACAAAGCTTTTAATCTAATTTCAGTTTCGTGAGGACAGTCTGGAAAAATTGAATGAGTAGCCTCACAGATCCGTTAGCTCCCTTTACGTATTCAACAAACGTGAGCTTAGAACCGACAGTGAGCACGAGGTCACGAATTTCCTCAACCTGCTCAAGCACAGAGGTGCCGATAAAGTAGTTGGCCGGGACAGGTGTGAGTAAGGGTGATGGTCTACGATCGACCTCTGATGGATTTAGTGTCGACCCCATCTGATGGGCCCTAGACCCATCTGATCCCGTGAGGCGACCGCAGTGTCTTGTGACAGCTGCCCATCATGGTGGTGACACAACTTTGCAGTCTTTTTTACATCACCCGCGTACATAAGGTAGCTGCTCTGAATGATGTCCTGAATTTGTGGGTGATCTGAGTTGGGAGAACAAAGGCAGCCCCGCTCATTTGTGTACAAAGACAAAGGGGCCAACATTGCACCTTTCAATACACCAGACGTTAGGAATTGGGCATAAATTACGCCATTTTTTGTCCGGGTTGCCAACCCCCCCTTTCGTCATGGTGTCGCTTTTGGGCGGAACCCTCCCCCCGCATACCAGGACATCACTTCACGGACCCTCAATATGATGTTGCAACTTTTGAGCGAAACCCCCTCCCCCCATTGAAAGCATTCCTCTCCGCTTGCCCTGACGCTGGCGGTGTAGAGCAGACCCAAAGATCAAACGTTTTGTATACGTTCAGTCTCAGTTCTAATTCTAGGCAGCTCCACCTTCCCCGTCAAACCAAACAACGACTCAAGATTCAACAGAAAAAACAACAACAAAAAACCACGGGTGCCAAACTGGTACCAAAGCGCACCAGTGTCATGGCGGGTCACTTTCCGGTCAAGGCTCCCCCGTGACCACATCACGGTGCGTCACTTCTCGGTTCACCCCCTTCCTTCCCCCGGCGAGTGATGCCATTTATGAACAGACCATTAGCGACCTCCAATCGGAAGCTCTGTCGTCGACGATGACCCTCTGACGTCTGTAGGAGAAGTGGGAGACGAACCATTTGCGATCAGCGTCCCGGAAATGGTAGGACTGCATGAGTGTTAGAATTACGAGCTCGTGCTTTATGCTCTGGACAGATATAAAATAGTTGGTGTATGTTCCGAGCTATACACCCTGACGTAGCCCAATTAATTGTGTCTCTAATGTAAGAGTATCAACTTGAAAAATTAATATGGAAAAACATGGCAGTAAAATATATCAGCCAATGTGTTTTGTCCGTTTTGCCCCAACCCTGCAGCATAATGGTTTTCAGGAAGGGAGAAAACGGACAGTATGACCTGCTGTCACTGGACGTTGCCCGAGCACCCCCAAAAATATATAAATCCACATCATGGCAAAAAAAACATCATGTTTTCGTTAAGCCGTCAACATCTTATAGATCAGTTAAAATTTTAACCTGCTTTCATTTTGGCACAAGAATGCCCCCCACCCTGGACCCTCCCCAGCCCTCTGTTCTCGCTGTTTCTTTGACCTTACCACAATACAAACTACATAGCAAATTATCCTAAGTGATTGGGGTAAACAGGACCATCAGACCATTTTACACTATTGATCCATTTTCCCCTTCCGTTTTGCCCCACAGCTACTCCGATTCAAGTTTTTACGTGTCGGAAAAAATAGCAGGCTTTGAGATTTGAAATTATCCTTACCCTAAGCCTACACTGCCACTTATTCAGACATATCACCATTAGAACTGAACTCCGTTTGTCACTCGAGAAAAACGAAGATTTAAAACTTGTAAATATCGTAATACTTACAGGAAAATCCTCTCCAGCCAGCTCGCGTCGAAATGATGCCGCTAACTGATGATAAACACGCTATATGCTGACGTCCTTTGTCTAAAGCAGCACTTCATCTTCTAAAATATAGATGAAAACACCAGCAACATACCGAAATAGCTAACAACCGTTTTGCCCCAAGTCCGTTTTGCCCCGGTCTCCCCTAACTAGTTGCAATTGAAAATTTTAAGAACTACAGCAAAAAAATAGAAAAATTGTACCATATAAATATATGAAAAAGGACAATAGAAATGGAACATTTATCAAAGTGTTGCATTTAATAAATTCCGTTTTTAAACCCAATACAATGTTCAGCTTGGAAACCTCCAATACAGCACGTACCTATCGCTCTTCAAAATGGTATCACAGTTCAATAGAAAATTATGCAGGGTTTTCCAAATAAAATACAGACGAAGATAAAACAAAACCAGTCGTAAGAAATAGTTCGTCTGATTCGCGCAACAATGGTATTTCATTTTTTTTTAATCAGAGTTCCAGCTTTTCTAACAGTAAGAACAGTTCTTTTCCCATCTATGCTAACAGTAAGATCTGCTTTTAATAGGTAAAATTAAAGAAGCAGCTGCTGATGTCGCATTTAAGACAAAAGAAACAATATCATATGTATTTTAGAAATATTTGCCTGCTTTCATGCTTACCTGCTACATTTACTTTATGCTCTATCACGTGGCTTCTACAATATTTTGCCCTGCAGCTCCTTAAGCTTGAGCCTATACTTAGCTAAATTTTTTCTTCAAAGACAGCAAAGACGCACACTTGCCTGTGCTTATTCTTTTATTGGAGTGGTGGCACGTTTGGGCGTTTGAGTGTCTCTACTAACTGTGAGTGGTGGTTGAAAAGAAGTAACACTAGATATTGATGATGAGTTTTTGAGATATTTCAAACCTATTTTGTAGTCCATTCCACCTGTTAAAATGTTTAAGACAAGGCCAGAGATAGGAGCCTGTTTAATTTTTCGAGTACCTGCATTATTTGTGCCTACGGATTTCTTCAGACCGGATGGGCCTTTAAGATAAGCAACTGAATCATACAATTAAATTGATATATTGAAACAAATTAAAACTTTGATTGAAACAATTGAAACACAAACACTGGAGGAAACGGTATTCAAAGGAGGTTAAAGAAGGTTTGCAAAAGGTAGCAAAATTCAAACACTTTAATTCAACATATTTACAAGCTGAGTCGACTTGTTTGTCAACTCATTTGACTCGCTGTCTTCTCAACTCAACTCAACTCAACTCATTGACATGGTGTGAACCGACTCAACTCAACTCAACTCTCCTGTCTAATTTTGTCGACTCAACTCAGCTCTACTCAGAGTCGAACGAGTCGGAACTTGAATTAAACTCTGACTCTGACTCGCGAGTCGTACAACTCTGATACCAAGTTCAATGAATGGGTCAAGTAAGGGCATGGAAGGGTTCATTTGGTTCCAGAATTGAATAGAGAAAAAACAGGCGGATCAAGAAGACAAGATCCTTTAGAACCACCCCGGGCTTGACATGGGCCGATAAATGCTGGGCAATGTGAAAATAAACAATGGACGAGGAATAAATTCACATGCCATTTAGATGTTTGGATTTATGCTACATTGATCTCGGTGTTAAAGGTGTAATGCAGTATCTGTCATTGTCTAATTCATGCAACAAAATAATTGGTACCTAAAGGGTATCACCACATAGATCGGACCCTGGGACCAGCACTGAATTTTCGATTTCACATAACTGAAATGCATGAGAATTCTGCGTCAATTCTTTGTCAATGTGATAGGTACTCGTTTTGTGAAAATCAAACACCAGGGTCAAGAGTTATGGGGAATATAAACACAGTTGAAAAGGCGCATTATTCGCACCCCTTACAATAATTCGAAAGTTTTTAAAAATATCCTTATTTTTAGTTCAACGCGAGGTCAATCAATCCCACTTCGAATTTCTAAAACTGGAAGGGTAGATTTTGAGATCGGAGGGAGATTCTGCCCCCCCCCCCTCTCGACAGGAAGAGGAGTAGTCAGGAGCCTGACAGGAAAAACGTTAAGGTGCGTACCTCTCCGTCGAACCCTGGCGGCACCCTGCAACGCAGGGTGCCGCATTCACAATGTGATCGGTAATCGCAGCGCTGAGAAGCGTTCACAGCCTCATTGACGCTGACTCTGTATTAAATCTATCTCTGGAATCAGAATGAGGATCCGCCAAAAGTCAGCAAAATGTGTTCGCTACGAGCTGAATACAGTTTGTCTTGTGAGCACTGGTAAGGCGGCACAATCTATCCGTACTTATAGTCGAATACAATTTGTCTGTTGGTCAATGGTACTCGGCTCGCCGTAACTGAGGGCGGAATATGCTCCCTGTGGTCCGTGCCGGAGACTCAGTGCCGGACAGCAGCACTGGCAATCGAGATCTCGTTAGCACGAGATCTAGGGTGTTTTCTCCTCTGGGGTCCTTGATCACCCGTTGCTTCATGTCGAGCAGGTGCCGTGAGCTTATGAGGATGCAAGTAATAAGGAGCGAATCCAGGAGGGCAATCAGGACATGCCTCCCCGAAGTGCCCAAATTTTACCCCCTTATCCGATATTAGGGGAGACCGGGGCTGGTTGCATTACATGTTGAATGCATCAGGGGCTGTAACAAAAATATTCACTATATAACAGTTTAAGCGGGCCCACTAGAACCGCGCACGCGCAATGTCTCTCCGGAGAAGAAACCAGCGAAGGCGGCCGGCCGATACCAGGTGAGGAGGCAAAAACTCATTTTTTAGGGTGAAAGTATTTTTTTAGTCTGTTACATTACGTTTTAAATGAAATACGATATAACATGCACGCTAGTCATAAGCCTTGCAGGTTAAAGCGTGTTTCTCCAGTCTTCAATTGAGGCAAAGACTTTTGGCGGGACCTCTTGGCTTGTGCAATATTTGGCGCCATGATTGATTCAGGGCAGGGACGGGGCAAGACGAATCATTTTTCGCGGGGCAGGTTGAAACATTGTTGCAGCCTACTCCGTCGCTTAGTTTTGCTTATGGGAAATTTGAATAGTCATAAGGATGTATTATTGCAATAATTATTGGCATGGGTAGGTAAGCTCGGAAGGGTATCCGATGGGAAACGTGCGTACCAAGGAAACGTGCCTCCGCAGAATGGGAAACGTGCCAACCAATAAAGCGAATCTGACGTTGTATTGTGTTTCTGTGCACTAATTCCTCAGGATGCAAGCTGCCCTGGGGACTGATGCAACTTACCCTGGAATGGGGGCAGCTTGCATCAGGTGCAGAGCTGATTTCAAAAGTGTATTGTAATAAAATGTATTTGTTTTTGGGAAAAGACTAACCGTCGTTTGGTGGGGAAAATAACTATATTTTGAATTGTGGTATCCAATTTTCGATAGATCTTGTGGATTATTAGCTACGGAGGGAAAAGTGAAAAATGATTCAACCAGCCCCGGTCTCCCCTACCCCCTTCGTGAAACAATTTGTTTCTCACGGTTTTGCACAAGCCGCCCCCCTCCTCAAGACATTTGGTCTATATCAACCCCTGCAAGAAGCAGAAGGATATTAACTGATTGTGCTCGGTAATTATACGTCATCATTTCCGTTATATGTGCAAAGATGGTAGGCGTAAAATGACTAGCGCAATTGAAGCCTCCTGAAACCCCATGGGCATGATGATGAACATGCTGCAGATGACGAGCAACGCTATTCATTTGTTTAGACATGACGGTTAAAAAGAAAAGGAAACCCTCGACCCACGTTATGATCATCTGACTTCTTCAGCTTCAGCTAGCTGACCTGCAGCAATCGAACCTAAAGCCTTTAACAAATTTAAATGGCGGGCGACTTGGCGGCTTCTTTGAAACAGCCATCACCCGCGGCACGCGTGGTGGACGTATGGAACAGTCACCATCATTACCGTCTTCGTTTGTGTTTAATGGCATCATAATAACCAATAGGTACCAGTCTTGCACGGTAGAGATAAACACCTATGCCATGTTTGATTTGCCCTAAAACATTATATGTTGGAAAAATAGTCCTCTTCGTCGTGGTTCGCTATCAAAGGGATACCATATCTCACCAGCAGCAGTCTCCTAATTTCTCTAGGAAAACATTTCCTAATCATTTAAGAGAAGACACACCCGCTCTTCGTCCGCTCATGACCATTTCTTCAGCTCGCTTTTTTACATAAACGTAAAGAGTTGCCGGCAATCTCGGTAATTAATCAGTGTGTTCTCGGCGTAACTAGCCGTCGCTTCTTGCAGGGACGGGCGGCTGCCGCCTGTTGCTGCCGGTAGCAGCCTTTGTGCACGCGCGCCGCGGGGCTCACGACAGCTCATTTGGCGCGTTTTTACCGCGCCAAAACACTCCGTTCTCGACAGGAAAACGAAGACTGTGCGCAGTGACACTGCGCAGGGTCATTGTTTTGCTGCCCTCTAATGACAACAAACGATGGCAGTGCATTCCCACCGGCGGGAGCTGATGCTTCTTAATGTCGGCCGGGTCAAATAACGGACCTCTTTTATTCCGAGTCATGCCATTGTCTAATGAGCGAGCTCCCATCAGACACAAACATCAACAAACATCGATACAGATCTGTGTCAGTTCTCGCCACTTTCTCTTCTTGTGCCAGTGTTCCACAGCCCTCCCCCTCCCCCGCCCAATCCCCCCTGACAGCTACCTGCTGCGTCACACCCTCAGCGGGAGTCCTCCCCCGCCCCCCGCCCCCCGCAGTGCTGCTGTGATCCGCGGTCTGCCAGTGACAGTGTCCCCCTCCTCCCCGCCCCCTCCACAGGTGTGCAGCGCCAGCCAGCGCCCCGGGCTCCAGCCCCGTCCCTGATCGTATCTCTACACTTTCTAATTAGCGCCGGCCTCGGGCGGCCCCGCCCTGCTCCCTCCCCTGCAGACGAGGCGTGAGAGGGTGTCATCACCGCCCAGCGAATCGGTTCAACCCCAAACCACTGCCGGTACAATATGGAAGAGTGCTGGTGAACATTCACTGATTTCGCTTGAGTTACCACTAATTGGCGCCCGGTTTATTGCGAGTGGGAAAACTGAGTTTCTTCCATATGCGGTTCGAAGGAGCAATCAGGATACACTGAAAGCAAACTGAAACCAATTTCCCAGATTATTTCCACTGGCACATATTAGGGCGCCAAAACATCTCAATCTTAATCTTGACACTTCTTGAGGTGCAGTCTGAAAGATGAGGCACGCCCATTGGCCAACGGATATAGCAGGTCCGATAGCTATGCGAAATACATGTTTTCTTCCTCCTCGTAAACGGCAACTTCTCATAATTGTTGGGGCTTTACAAGGCACCAACTGCCTGTCTTACGGCGTAGCCAACTCCCACTATGTTGGGAGGAAATTGGGGGATCAGAAGAGGCTCTGCCCAGTGCCGGGGCAGGTGCTCTACCACTGAGCCACACACCCCAACGGCAACCTCTCATTCTTACACCTTAACAAATCAGGAGGGACCACCAACTCATTTGCAATCTATAGTTTTAAGCTGCGTATAAAGAAGTGAGTTTCACTGAGTGGTCGAACTAGCGAATCCTTTCCAGGCACAACAGACTGACGGCAGAACTTCTCGGAGTGGCCAGATTACACAGGGCGCCAGATTGGCGCACCTGGCTTCCGCGGAGCGTATCATAGTCCGCTTCCTGCCTCATCATGGCGTGAGAACCAGTCTCCCCCGGCCAGAAGCCGCATGCTCCGCAGACCGATCACGACTGGCCGCTTTACGGCCGCCGTCGGGTTCCTCCCCCACCCAAATTATCGGTCCGCTCGGCGCCGCCACCGCATGGGGTAGCTGGCCATCCGTAATTGGTGTTGGAGAGGAGCCTTTATGCGCTCGGCCGGCTGCTTATGTTAATTTGGCACTGTCCGTTTGGCAGCTATAGCCCATAAAGCCGTCCGTGAATGAGTTGAGGGCCGGCACCGGGGCTGCGGCCAAGTTCATCGTCTTTATATTTACGGACTTGACTACATAATTGCAGACTGCGGCCGGCGAAACCAGCGGTTCCGTGTAGCACCCGGCGCCGTTTTTGCTGTTCTGCTCAGTGCCCGCCTGCTGATGAACAGGTGAGAGGTGACTTGCTGCTTTTAGCGACTGGCAGGCGCCGACTGGGGCGCCGGTCGCCGGGCTTTGAAATGAAACGCCGCCGATGTTGTCACTGACCCCCTCAGATCACAGCGCAGCGCTACTGAGTAACGCGGATTTAAAACGCATAATATCAGTGATGACTTTTTCGGAGGGAAGTACATACAGTTAAAAAAACTTAATTTGTCCACTGCCAATGTTTTCCGATATTTTTTTCAATAATAACTTTTGCTTTAGTGCGTTTGGTGGCTTTGATAGTTCCATAAAGTACGCCGTTGCAGCGTAAGTTTTAGAACCGCTCACATTAAACTGGTATCCCTCTTATCGTGCAAACACCTGCAAAAGCACTCCAAAAACCTCTCCGGGGAGTCAAACCACGCATTCATGGCGCCTTGACCCAAAACGTCATCTGGAAACACCAACCCATCGCCGTCAGACCCGCTGTCGTCACGTTCGCGCCAACAAAGAGCGCGGCGCCGGCGGGCATTTATCCGGCGCGTCACCGCTGGCCTGCGATCAGTCTCAGTGACGGACTGCAGAGCCGCCGCGGTCCTACACCCGGCGAAAAGTCAATAAACGACGTCGGCGGCGACGGCGGCGCGCGCTGTCCAAACACCGCCGGCGGCGCTGTTTATTTTGGGGACCCGTGCACACGCTTTGTAACCGGAGCCCAAGCGTGCCGACATAACTCACGCCATTGGGAACGCCTGTCTGACGGCTAATTGCCAATTGCGGCGGCGGAGAGCAGGCCAAACCTCCGTTGAGTACGGCGAGTCTGGGAGAAGAGAAGGTAAGTCACGTGTTTCCCTCATTTCCCTGGACAGAGTGAGGGTAATTTGCTCGTCGACGGTGTACACAGGGAAGCAAAGCTTACCAAGGCTCAAATCCTGTCGGCGGTCCGGGTTTCTAAGGAACTTTGAACTAAGCTCCCAGTTCTCCAAAGCTTTGTCTGTTCCAGAATCTATTTTGTGAAAAGTTCGCTGGCTCTACAAGAGTGATAGTACCAGTTTGGTTTTAACAATACACTCACTGCCAACACAGCGCCCCGAGCTCACGTCCTGTCTGAAGGGAGAGCTTGAGATCAGAGTGAACGTATTTAGAGACAGCTGGGGACAGTGCCGGATCCAGTTCGGTAGCTTAGGTTGGGGTGCAGAGGGTAAAATTCGTGATTTTTTTCAAAGTGCAGATTTGAGGATTTGGTGCGCCAAACATTTATTTAATCACCCTGAATCTGCCCCTGGCTGGGATGGGAGTGAACTGACTTAGGGTTAGCTGGGGATCAAAGTAAATGTTTTCGTGACAGTAGGGACGGGTCCAGGATTACCCTGAGGGAGTAACAGCAGCCATGGAAGGACAGTGTTTTGATTAGTCAAACAGAAGCGCCATAGTTATAAGAGGGCACCAATTTCCCTGCAAAGCTTATTCCGTATATCTTGAAGTATATCTTGCTTTTTTACTCAAAGGCTTTGAAGTTCAGCTTTTTTCTGCGTCACCTGTTTCTCCATTTGATGATTGAGTACACGCCGTTCCACCCAGTAATTGTTTTGTGCTTGGGACTGGAGAGATGCGTCCATACAATGACGCGTGGGCACCATTCTCCCTGCTCCGGAGGAGGGAGGGCGGTCGCCTGCGACTCCCGCCGTGTCCACCCCTGAGGGACAGTATCAGGAATACCATCCTTAACACGCGCATTGACGGGGGGCGGGTACCCGCCCCCCTCGGGTTTTTCGGAGATAGTAGAAAAACGGCGGCGCGTAGCGCCGCCGTACTTGGTATTCCTTTTCCCTCATCATTTTTACAACTTCTGTGAAAATTTTAATATTAGGTCATCTCAGGTCAGGTCACCGCTGACCCTGGCCAGTCCTGGAAACGCCCCTGCAACTCCAGGGAACGCCAGCGGCCGCGAGCGGCCGCAGAAATCGGCCCACAAGGTCCAGGGGTCGTTAGCCAGGACTCGTCCGTCCGAGGCTGCCGGCTGGTCCCTCCGCGCTGGTCCTGAAATCGCCCCTGTGCCTTCAGGATCGCCTACGGCAACGAGTCGACGAAGGAAGAGGCGGACTGCTGATGTGAGTTTTCCAGCTGCTGTGTAGAGTAACCAGTGGTTTTCACGAAGTTACTACCGCGTCGAGACCCCCCATGCTCTGAGCCGGTTTCCGCCCCTGCGACAGCTGGCATACCGGGCCGGCGGCCGACCGGTCACCGCGGCCACGCCGTGACTCAGTCGGGGTGAAGGCGCTGCGCGGCAGGACAGGAGTGGTTGGTATCGTAGCTTGGAGCTTGTACTTATTGTGAGGATGATTGAAGAAAATATCCAAACTTTGCTGTGATCTGAAATCAATTGTGTCGCTTAAGCTTGTTGTGTATTATTTTCCTAGTTATAATCTCGGATAGGGCTTTCTTCTGTACCACACTCTGATATGGGAAGGGTAAAAACATTATGTAAATGCTTCGATTCGATCGCGAGTTATATGTTCCAAATCTGGTTAAGTTAAAAACTAAGATCAGCAACACCATCAGACTTGTTACCAATAAGACAATAAGCCTATTACATAAAACCATCAGCGAGTATGTTGGTCGTTTTCGTCTTCTCCGTGGTAACTGATTTTGTTCACTCGCATTGACACAAACACGCTTATAACAAGTAGGCTTCATGAAGTTTGACACAGAGTCTTCTTACTTCCACGTTTCTTATTAAACCAGTGTATCTTGAAAACTTTCTTTAGGATCGTTATGCTTGCAAATGCTCCTTCCAGTCTCACTTCGTTGCTATGTTTTGCAAAGTGTTCTCATATTGATAAATGTTTGTTGGCAGGTGCCCGGTCGAGGTGCATCATGACAGCTCGCCTCGGCTTGTCACTGCACCCCGTAGCAGCAGCGGCGTCGGCGTCCGTCCCGTCGTGGTTAACATATCAAATCAATAAACAATACAAACTTAAGTTCATATTCTCAGAGATATTATGTTGTACTCAGATGTTAAATTGCTGTTGGTGGATGCTCAATTTACGTCAAAACTTAGAATACATTTTAGTAATTGGAGGCATAGAATCAAATCCAGGGCCTAAAGTTGATGAAGAAGTTAAAATAGCTCACGTTAACATCAACAGCATTACCACCGAAGGTAGACTTGATGAACTAGACAATTTTGTGGAGGAAAATTGCGTTCAAGTCTTGGCCTTGTCCGAAACAAAACTAGATAACTCTGTGCATCCCAGTCTTTTCAGTATCTCAGGCTTCCAGAAACCACTTACCCGGCACAGAAACAGAAAAGGTGGAGGCGTAGCTCTGTACTGTCGTACTTCAATCGCTATTAATCGGCTCCCGGAACTAGAAATTGGTGACGAAGAATGGATTTGGGCAAAACTAAAATTTGGTAACTTCACTACAATAATATGTGGTATATATTTACCCCTAATATGAAATCGGACCGTCTGCACGAATTTCTATCTAATCTCGCAGAAAGTGTAGGAATTGCACAAAAATTTTCACCTTCAAACATTATAGTAATAGGAGACCTAAACGCCGGTAACCCGTATTTACGAAATAGTTCCTTTAACCATTCCCCAGTCAAACCCTTCGAACGCGAGTTGGAACTAGTCGCCGATTCCCTCTTTCTCTCTCAACTCATTTCAGAACCCACGCGTGTAGAAGGCGAAACTCGAAATCTCAGAGATCTTTGTTTTGTTTCGAATTATGATACGGTAACAAAATGTGGCACTATATCTTCATTCCCCAATTAGATCATTTTCCTATTTTTGTATCTGTTCGAGGAAATACTCGTACTTCATCCATTAAGCAAAAGAATATATGGGATTACTCTAACATGGACATTCCGAGACTGACGCAGACTTTGATGACCACAAACTGGAGTGAACTTCTGGAAAAAAGACATAGACTCAGCTTCAAACCTTTTACCTCAACCCTCCTAAAAGCAGCTCACGAATGCATTCCCACAAAAACTGTAAAACTTCATTCAAACAAAAACCGTGGGTAACTAGCGCGCTAAAACTTTTGATACGAAAGCGGGACCGGATTTTCAGAAAAGCAAAATCTTGTCAAAATTGCAGAAATAAAAACTCCCGGCTCATTGCATTAGCTGTGACCATGACTGGACGGCATGGAAACAGTGCAGAAATAATGTAACACAAATGACTAAACGATTAAAGAGCCAATATCTTCAACACCAGGCATCTAATCTTATAGAAGAAAAACAAGACTTACATAAATATCACCAAACGCTTCGAAAAATGGTCGGCAACATAAAAAATCTGACATTCCGCCTCTAATAAACACTTCTGAACAACTCATCGTAGATGATCTGGAAAAAGCTGAGCTACTAAATTCCTATTTTGCCGCCCAAACATATTTACCTGATTCTGACAGAGCAATAGTTCATCATTTGCAAAATACTGTAGTACCAAATTTAGAATCCTTTGTTATAAGTGAACAGGAAGTGCTTAAAACTATTAACGGCTTGAGTAAGAATAAATCTACTGGTCCAGATAAAATACCCGTAAAACTACTAAAGCTCACCGCAATAATAATATCAGAACCTCTCTCGAGGCTTTTCAATAAATCACTTCATTTAGGTATATTCCCAGAGTCTTGGAAGGTAGCCAATGTTAAGCCCATTTATAAAAATAAAGGTAGTACAGCCGACGTTGCCAATTATCGACCAATAAGTCTTCTGTCTTGTGTGTCGAAAGTGTTCGAAAAAATTGTTTGCAGAAAAATATACCAGCATCTTACTGACAATCACCTCCTTACTGAAAGACAAAGTGGATACAGACCAGGACATGGGACACAACTTCAACTGTTTTACCTGACGCACGCCCTTTACGAATCCTTAGACAAAGAAAAAGACGCCACAGTCCTATACCTGGATATCAGTCGCTACTTCGACAAAATTTGGCACAAAGGACTTCTCTACAAATGTGAACATGAATTTGGACTGACTAACATCATCAACTGGTTACGCTCATATCTGACAGACAGACAGCAGAGGGTCATTGTCGACGACACTTCGTCTTCTTTATTGACACTGAATGCAGGATGCCCGCAGGGTTCCGTTATTGGGCCCCTGCTTGCCCTTCTATATCTAAACGACCTTTCTACTAAAGTTAGGAACGAAATTCTGTTGTTTGCTGACGATACTTGCCTATTTGCTCGACACAAACCTGAAAATGTTCAAGAGGTTCAAGCATCCCTCCAAAATGATTCTCTAAAATTCAAGAGTATGGTAAGAATTGGCTCATTACTTTCAATGCCTCAAAAACTATTCAACAAACCTTTTCCTACAGAAGAAATGCAGAACCCCACAATTATTTTTTGACGGCAAAATCATCCCGGATGTTAACGAGCACAAACATTTAGGCATGAATTTCTCAAAAGACCTAAGATTCCACTCACATGTAGACAACATTGCCAGAAAAGTTAATATCACTCTAGGTCCTCTTTACCCAATCGCCCCATATTTATCTCGACCAATCCTTAACTATATTTATAGCACTTATATCATGCCTCATTTTGATTATTGCGATATAATTTACGACGGAATCATAACGGCAGCAGATTGTCTGAGGCTTGAAAGATTACAAAACAGGGCGGCAAGACTCGTTACTAAAACACTACCTAGAACCTCTACAGAAAAATTAAGATTAGATCTAGGTTGGAATAGCCTAAAAAATCGACGTAAAATCCACAAACTTCACTTTTACGAAAACTACTAAATGACGATATTCCCCAATACATCAAAACCACTCTCCCTAATATACGCAACGCAACGGCTAACAGAGAATTACGTAACCGAAACCAAAGAACGGAACTATTGACTAGAACGTGTAACTTCAGTAACTCGTTCTTGCCAAGCGCAATAAAACAATATAATGAGCTTCCAGAACCAATAAGAACCATTCAATCGCACAAATCATTTAAAAGCCATGTAGTCGAATATTTCTCTGTTCAACAACCTCTAAAATACTACTCGTACGGCAACAAAATTTTGAACTCCCTTTTGACGCAACTCAGAGTTGACATGTCCAAATTAAATGGCCACACTTATCAAATCCTCGGAGCCGAAACCCCATTCTGCAGCTGTGGTCATCAAAACGAAAATACGAAACATTTTCTTATTCATTGCGTAAATTATACAGTGCAGAGAAATGTCCTCCACCGAAATATATCGACCATAATCGCCACAGAATTTTCAAATTTATCAACTGAACAAAAACTTAAGATGCTGCTGCATGGAGGAAATGGAAACGATGACACAAATCGAGCGATAGCGAAAGAAACCCTGAAATTCATATCAAACACCAAAAGATTCTCACATTGAACTCTTGAACAATTTATGCAAAGGACGCCGACGCCGTTGTGGGTATCCTGTGTGTGACTGTCGGGTGAGCGGCCATGGGCCAAGGGTGGTGCGACCGTGGCACTTGAATTCGCCAATGTTGTCGAGAGGCGCCAAGAGTCAAGCGCTAGACGCTTTTGCGCCAATCGATAGATATCAGAACTGTCATTGTACTTGTTGATAACCGAAATAAATGTATGTATGTATGTATGTATGTCACCAGTACAGGTCAAGCGACCCGACCTCAAAAAAAGTTTAAGATAACATAAGTCGAAGCAGGGTGAACTTATCCGATTGAAACTCATATCACATGATGGCCCTACCGAGTTCTCTAAAATATGTTCCGGTATTTTTGATATCGATGACCTAAGGTCAGGTACGAGGCATGACCTCTCCATTGGAAATACATGGAAAAAATGTTTTTTTTTACGGAATAACTCAGTAACAGATGGGGATAGAGCATTTATTTTAGCTACATTACACTCGCCTGGGCTTTGCGGTTCTAATGATATGCATTTCATACAATTTGACCTTGACTTGACCTCAGGTCAGGTCAAATCCTTGATTTGACCTAGCAAGGTCAAATTATATATCATTCGATTCGGCTTGCTAAGAGGATTCATATGGTTTAAGTCGGTTTGCTCTATCTTTACTTGTACAGATGTAATGGCCGAAAAACTGAATTTACATGCTGTCCCTATGACGGGCATGTTTTGACCTCTCATGACCTTAAATGTGACCTGACAAAAAATGGTTCAAATGTTTTCGATGGAGAAGTGGATGGGCAGCCCAGCGCCGTTTACCGTTTTTCGCTACCTACCGTGGTTCTCGAGATCTTAGGGGGAGCGGGTACCCGCCCCCCGTCAATGCGAGCGTGGCTCAGACCCCCGTCAATGCGCGTGTTAAGAAGCTTCACTAAGCAGGCGACCACATTCATCAGCTGTGTGCGCCGTATCCCCTACTCCCTCCCAAACATCTCTAATTGGAGAGCTTAATTTAAACAGCTATGGATATTATCACACATTACTGTTAATAACAAAAGTGCTAAAGGGTAAGGGCGGGTAAGAGTACGCAGGAGATAAGAGTACGCAGTAGCTGTTTTGGTTACGTAGCAACCACTGAGATGGTGGATACCCTGGTATAAAAAAGCAAGGTCAGTGCCTAGATTGCACACAAAAATTCAACATGCTCCTGCTCTTTCCACGGGAGTACAGAACAAATTAAGCTTCTGGGCACCCTTGATGTAATATTTCTTTATTAGGTAAACTTGTAGACCATGCTTCTATTATCAATAGTGTTGTCTTACGGTCTATCATCAGTAAGAAAGCTGAGCTGAGGCTGAACAGTGAGCTGCAGGACCGGAGCTCACGCTAAAACGCCTGACAGCATGTTTATGAAAACTTTCTTCCCAACGGAGCATGTCCGGCAAGAGTAAGCAGTAGACCATTGTGCAAAAGTGAGCATGCTCAAGAGATAAGACAATTTAATTTTCGCTCGGGACAGAGTCCGTAATTCATATTTGGAAAACCAAACGTTGCAACACAGTCTGGAAGTGACTTATTTTTAATGGGCTCGTGGCGAGTTCCTTTCAGAGACATCGAATTGAAACATGAACCATACATAGACAATTCTTCAGGCTATACAACCAAATACAAATTTTAGCTGTTAGACATATAGGAGTAAAGTTAAAGCCTTTAGAAAGTTAGGTGCGTACTCTTGCACAGACTTCCCCTAGATGTCTAGCATTATACATGGCCCTCATCCTAGCCTTTATCGGTGGATCGAGGGGCAAAGAAGGCACCTGCCACACCTCCCCCTCTCCCACTCGGCCCCTTCAGGATGTAAGTATTGGCGCCCCAACGATGCGATTTGGCCATTTTGAGGTAGGCTACCATAACATGAAAATGAAGCTGAAATTCGTACTGAAGACTTTTTTGCTCTACAGACCTAGAGTAAACACCTTTTTCACAAATTTCTCCGGCGTTTGGGGGGCCAAAAGATGGTTTGGCACCCCCTCCAGCGCTTTGGGGGCCATGACCGGAATGCCCCCCTCCCCCGCGTCCGCCAATGTTGAAACTTATGATTCAGTATCGTACTTATGTAGATAAACTGAGCTCACATTGACCTTCCCTTGCACCATTGTTTTAAGAGCATGGGGACCTTCTCTAGGGCGCATCTTTCTCCCGGGATCTTCCTCTAGTGGAAGGGGGCAGGAATATGGATTTTTGAAAATTATTTTGAGCACACAAACACGAAGTAGTGTCAACAAGCGTCATGCTAAAATAAATGTTTTAATACAAAGTATGTTTTGGTCTTCCCACAGGCGTATTAAACTGCATAAAATAAATTTGTCATTCTTAGATAAAGAAAACACGGACATTTGAAGATATTCTAACACTACTTCCGAGTTTCATTCGGGGTGCCTGAACATCCCCAAAGGTATATTAATCCTCACCCTGGGTAGTGACGGATACGAGGGAATGGCTAGGGGGCTTAAGCCCCCATATCCGATTGCATATAGCTAATACATTGGCGGATGATGATTTGAGGCAATGGCTGGGGAGGCTCGAGCCCCCTAGCCCCCCCCAATGAAGTCCTGGATCTACCGCTACCCATGGGGAAATACTATCTTCCCAGGCCCTAATTCTCCTTCGCTGACAAGATTTTGAAAAACATGTCCAGGGTGACAAGAATAGGTGCATACTATATATATTTAAACAAGGACTTTAATCGTGGCGACTTCTTGGTTCTTAATCAATGTTTCTTTATTTCATATACCATTGCACCACCCAAGACGTTAGCTTATCTACAATAAACACGACAAGCACAAAGGCAGTACAAAAGGCTAAGTCAGTCAGTTTTCTCTATTTTCTTTCAATCTCAACGGATCAGCAACGCTAGCGGTTATCTATCACAATTATCCGTGATTTGTATGCTGTCGCGGCCCTGCATTTTCCCTGTTTAATCATTTTATTACATTCACCCCCAACAGACACACCTGCTCAATTATAGAGAGCATTAGCGTGGGTCACCTCTCCTTGTACCTCTACACCGGACCAGGTGGCACAATAAAGGCCGTCGTCTTGCAAATTGAACCCACGTTTCTTTATGCCGTCGCAATCTGGAGCCCAGCAACAAAACACCCAGGCCACCTGGCCCCTACGCGAAAATATGCATACAATGCCAATGCTTTGTAATGGTAGCTTACTTCATCACGCATATTTTGTCAACAACAAAATGCCTTTTACTTCCTCTGGCATCGTGTGCCGAACAACATTGGAATACAACTTTTGGTTTTGATTTACGCCATGGTGTCAAATGTTTCGCCTTGGCCGTGGACGTCTGAGTGGATAGGGGTCACGTGCCACCCTGCCCCCTGGATCCGACAATTCCTTCTGCTTCCTTACACTGCGATACCAGTAAATGCACATTGGACACACCTCTCGGTCGGCCCCAAATAAAGATGAAAGGCAGCCGAATCGGTCACGCTGGGGGTCCAGCCTGGCCCACAGAGCCAGCCCTCCGATTGTTCTCACACGCACCAATTACCGTCCACCGATCAATTACGTCATCACTCCACGCACGTGTCATTGGCCACAGGTGCACGTGCGCTGCGTTAGCGGTGCGGTACAGTCGAGCCCGGCTCGGTGTTGTTACCGAGCCTCCTTTCGCCGTGCGTGCGTTAGGTGGGGTTCCACTGTATGTGTGGGTTGGATACGGCGGCAAGTCAAAAGAACGGTGGTCCAATAAAGGCGGCGCGGGCTAGTGACATTAGGCGCGTGCTGCACATTTGGGATGAGCCGCCAGCCATTGTCAGGGCCCACTGGCGCCTGACGCACATTTAATTGTGCGCCAGCCCGCTTTACTGAGCCGCAGATGGCTTTTAGATACAGGGCCCAGCGCTAATCAAGCGTGAAGCGAAAGCGGACATTGACGACAACGTCCTAATCGTGTTAATGGTCTTTGTGGATGTAACTGCGAGCGGGCAGACTTAGCACGAGCAATAAACGTTTGGCATCTCGTGACATTGCAAATCGAGCAATAACGACCTCCTGCAGCCTATTAAGAAAACCATGTGCTCAGGGCGATGAACATGAACTTGATATTGGTCCATCGTTTTATGCATCGCTTCATTAGTTCATATTAATTAATAACGCGACGTTAAGAATCGCACAAACCTGATCATTAAATGTCAATGACTTTACTGCTGCGTACGTGTGGAGGCCTATTAACATCATATGCCATACCTACAATCACATGCCATGGCTATAAGAATACAGAATACATTACATTAAGAAGACATTAAGAAACCATATCTTCGAGACACCAACTTTTCCCAACTTCCCACGAACGAGTTATGCCTCAAAAGTGACTGAAAACTAGAGTCTGCGAGCAGTACTTTAGCAAAAATGAATACAAAGATTGATAAAATAACCAATAAAGAACAAAGTTGAATCTGGGTGAATACTTGGGTAAAAGCCATCCCCAGTTGCATCGGTTTAGAATACTAATTGGATTCTTGGAGTCAAAGCATATACTGATCCAGGGGGCAAGGAGGGCACGTGCCCCCCACGATCGACCCTCGTTGCTCCCTGAAATGGTCACGGCGCCCCCTGAAAGGTCGATGGTGCCACCCTGAAATGTCGCTTCCAACCTCTCCCCCCCAGGATGCCCAGGAAGCGAAAATCGGCGCCCACTGATAGGATTTGGCGCCCACCTGATAGGTTTCGTCGGTCAAAGTGGCGCCCTCCTGGTACGGATGGCTTCCCCCGGAATGGTTCCCCCGATCGGTAGTCCTAGATCCGCCTATGAGTCAAAGAGTCAAACAATGTGGAATAATCAGTCCGTTCAATATTTATCATATCTAATAAGAAAGTAGTTTGGAGTTTTTCACTGCAAACTATGCATAAATAACGCAAGCATCAATACCTCTGTTTTCGAATGACTCAGATGACTCGGGTGTTGATATAAGACTGCCCTTTGACGTGATGGCAACGATCGGAATGGCTGTCTGACTCATAGTTTGAGAGAGTAAGCTTTATAGGGGGAAAAGTCCTGCAGAATCGCTCTGAAAGGATCCAGAGTAACCACAGGTTTGACTACAAATTTTACACAATCCATCATATCATATTCCCGAACCTGGTGAACAAATAATCAAATGGCCTAGTCCTGGCCACTCGGTGCGCGCGTTAGAACGAAGAATACATATGTGGAGCATGTTTGCTACATTTTGAAGCCTGAACGGCACGCTCTTACCCGGCACGTGCCCATCTGCCCCACGCTGGCTGCAGAGAAGCATTTCCGGGTTTGCGGGCACCGCTCACCGAGTTACGACCACCTCACCTGTTGTTGAACGCCAACCAACTCTGCTGTCGGAGCCGGCGGGCGATAACGATCGGCCAACGCACTAATCGCCGCTGTCTCCTCCCGGGAGACACGAGCCGAACGCATATCTCCCCATAGCGGCGACACGTAATTAACCTTAACTCACAATCAGGCCGTCAGCACACGGGAAGGAGGCAGCGGCCAGTCGTCACCAATCAACCGAAACGGGGACACGGCGCGCACGCCGCCTGCAAATCTACCAGGGCACCTACAGCTCTGTGCTTATTCTGGGAGCTCAGCTCTCGACGATGCGATATTGCTCTCCACCCACAGCTCGGAGGCTTGAAACTGGGTTATATCCAAACCAGGCTCGATGGCAAGGATCTTGATTTGTTTGATGTTAGGCATGGCTGGAGATCTCTTCTCGATCCAAGGCCGGTCCTTGGTGAGTTCACGCTGGCACGGCAATACAAGCCCTATACTAAGCCAATGGGAGACCCAGAATCCAGGGGCCTGCCCCCCAACCCCCTCCCCCCCCCCCCGGGAATTCCACCCATGATGATAGGGGACTGAGATGCATGACTAATTCAAATTTTGCATTCCCGAACGTCTAATATTGTTGACGATATTCTCTCCTATCCCAGCTGTAGCGCCGCTAGAGCACCTGAAATGTCGCTTCCCACCCTGCCCCCGGGATATGCGTGGTGGAGCCCCCGGGATGTTACCCAGGTCCTCTAATGTGCCAACACAGCTTGTCCTATTTCGCAGCCTTAATTATCTTTCTACAGCTACTCTCCCGTTTGGCGTTTGTTTTTGCATTTGTTGGTGACTTAAGGAGTCCTCGCTGAATTTTATATTTAACTTTAACTATTTAACTTTGGCCTCCAGGGTGCGTTAGGTGAGGTGAAACTAAGTGAATCAGTTAGAGCGTAAAGTAAATTTATTTCCTTTTCTGCAGTGTCCCTGAACCTGATTAAGAAAATTAGCTTCCAGAGCCAAAATACAGTTTGAGCCGGAGTTGAGTGATATTCAACTGATTGGAAAAAATGATGAAAAACGATGTTTGGCTCAGAAAGCTGATTGACTGAATATGGCTCGACTCAGCTTCAGGATTAAAAGGGATGGCAAACCAGCTCAATGATAATTGAGTCACTCGCGTTTCAATTACGCAATTGAGTCGTGGAGCCAGTGGAGGATGCAAGAGGAAGAGCTAGGAGGCTCAAGCTCACCTAATATGTCAGGGCGCCCAAAGTAAAAATATAGCCCAAGGATGATCCGAGGCAATGGCGGGGAAGCTCGAGCACCTAGCCCCCAAAACGTAGTTCTGGAGGATCCACTACTGCATGGACGGAATTTTTCACTCAATCTCTGTCTCTCTCACAGGGGGGTAGTGCAAAGCTCGCACAACTGCGTGGTTGTGCATTTAATTTTGAGGCGCTTAACCCTATTCCTGTGAGGTAGACGGATTCTGCCCACCCCTCATATTTTTCCAGGATATCTCCAAAATACTCTGGGATAGGCCATTGAAACTTCCTACTATCCCTTAAAACTGAATTGGGAAGATTCTCTGAAAGTCTTGGAATAATAGATTTACCAGGCGCAGAGCTAAGGTTGAGTATTTAGGAAGGATCTATTCACAAACCGAGTACGAGTACGAGTACGAGTACGAGTACGGTGTGTTCTACGTACAACAAAGCCGTCCGTAACAATATTGAGAGTTGTGAGAATGTTTCAATTTTATATTTCGAAGGTAACGTAGTTAGGGTCTTTCACATGTATCCAATCGTATTGTAGTATGACAAGTGCAACGAATAGGACAAAGATCCAGGACCTATATATATATATATATATATATATATATATATATATATATATATATATATATTTTTGCTTGATAAGTTTTTCGACTAGTTTTATAGGCTTCGGTCATTTGTCTACTGGGTAAAACATTGAAAAGACATAATTCACGTTTCGTTTACGTAAGACATATTCAGTTATTTGACACTACAAGTTTCAGTTACATAATAATAAACACACAGTAATATAACATGTCTTTTCAATGTTTTACACCGTATGACGAGAATGACCAAGCCTAATACAAAACTCAGCACCAAAACTTATCAACGCCAAAGAAGTTTATTCAACGAAGCTTGTTAAGAACACTTTAAAAGATAATGATATATATATATATATATATATATATATATATATATATCAATTCATCCATAAGAGGAGCAAGATGACAAGATCATTAAGAATCCCCCTCCCCGGGTTTGGCAAGGGCGGATATAGGTTTGGTAACATGTAAAATTATCAATAGACGATAAGGCTATGTATGTACATACATACATAGGCAATAGGCATCTTGCCCGACATTTTTATCCTTGTACATGCCCCTCATGTTTTTACCACTTGTCTCTATGCGACCGATGCACAGTGTTCTAAGGGAGGCCAAAATGGGGACATTATTCGAATTTCTGACTATTTTAAAACTGATTTTGATGTTTGCAACTAGTAGAAAAATCATCAGAATGTCAGAAAATGTCAAACAAAAAAGTATGAGGCCTTTGAAGTCGACCCCACAAGGCATCAAACTATTGCCTTTGAATCTCTCACCACACAGCACGACAAATGCCAAGAGCAATGCTCATTTTCGGTGCTTTTTTTATAGGCTAAGAAAACGTACAAGATGGGACAAACCAGAGTTCATTAGAAAGCCTAAGGCATAAAGAATGCGATTTTGCAAACGGTTTTTTCCCGTGATCGATACAACTAAATTTGGAGAGCAAAATATGTACCATAAACATTTCACATATATTTTGAGACTATGTCAATTTTCGGTAAGCATACAAAAATTGCGTCGCCTGCCCCACCCTGAGGCCACTTTTAAACTATGGCAAGATGTTCCGTCTACCTGCCCTGCAAGTTTCAGCTGCGTCACGCTGCGGCAGTGGTGGTGGCGCCGTACTATATAGGGGCATGTCGCCGCGTTGTCGGTCGGGGGCGGCGGCCGTCGGCGAGGTATGCCTGGAGGCTTGGAGGGAGGTGAGCTGGGGCACCGCGAAGTACAGCGAATTGGTTACAATGAGTTAAATGAGCACTTGTTGTTGACATTGCTTGTCCACTGAACTTTTTAACCTACTGTCGTTGACGTCCTCACTCAATAATTGTGAAAAAGTGCAATGGTTACAGTATGGGAAAACCAAGGTTTCAATTGTTGTCTCAGTAGACTAAGGTGCCCAGCAACCATTCGTAGAATTGCAGCTAGTATTTGCACTGACCATTGTCCCACCTCACGATAGGGTGTAAACTGAGATACACAAATTAACCCTTCCTCGTTTGCAAGCAAAGTTCACTTCAAATAACATCAGAGAAGAGAGTCTCACAGCACGCACACGCATTTGTTTCATGTTCTTTTTCATCGTCACTTGAGTTTCGAACTTGATGCTGTAAATATGGAGGTGCAAATTAGTGTAGAGACGGGGGTAAACCTGCTTATAGCTGATACGGCATTTGGACTTGGGCATTTCATTGAAAAAGAGAACGAGCAGCTCACTGATATTTACCAAGTAAGTAAGTACACACAGAGTGGCATAAAACGTGAGGCAGGTTCATTGGAAAAATAGTCCTGAGCGATCGATGCAACGCCAATGCCGTAAAAAATTCAGTCCGGTCATGGACCAAGCCAAGGTTTCGTATTTATTCTGTAGGAATCTGATACCATTGTGCTGGTGTATGAACAAACATAGCACCGTTGAATGTGATAAATTTAGTATTTATGGTTACACGCAGTAGCGCGCCCAAGGGGAGGGGGTAGTTATATACAATATAACCGGAACTTTAGCAGTCTTTGGACGGAATTGAGAGTTTGACCTTGAAAAATAACTTTGACCTTGATCTGTGACCTTGATCCTGAGTGGCCTGAACACGCGCATTGACGGGGGTGGGTACCCGCCCCCCTCGGGTTCTTTGGAGATAGCAGAAAAACGGCGGCGCGTAGCGCCGCCGTACTTGGCGTTCCTTTTCCATCATCATTTTTCCAACTTCTGTGAATCTTTTAGGGTTAGGTCCTCTCAGGTCAGGTCACCAGTACAGGTCACGTGACCCGACCTCAAAAAAGTTTAAGACAGCATAAGTCGGAGCATGGTAAACTTATCCTATTGAAACTCATATCACATAATGGCCCCACCGAGGTCTCTAAAATATGTTCCAGTATTTTTTATATCGATGACCTAAGGTCAGGTACGAGGCATGACCTCTCCGTTGGAAATACATGGGAAAAACGGTTTTTACTAAATAAATCAGTAACGGATGGTGATAGAGCATTCATTTTAGCTGCATTAGACTCGCCTGGGCTTTGCAGTTCTAATGATGTGCATTTTATATAATTTGATCCTGACCTGACCTCTGGTCAGGTCAAATCCTTGATTTGGCCTAGCAAGGTCAAATTATCTATCATTCGATTTGGCTTGCTGCGAGGATTCATACAGTTCCAGTCGTTTTGCTCTATTTTTTACTTGTTGAGATGTAATGGCCGAAAAACGTGATTTACATGTTATCCCTATGACGGCATGTTTTGACCTCTCGTGACCTTGAATGTGACCTGAGAAAAAATGGTGCAAGTGTTTTCGATGGAGAAGTAGATGGGCAGCCCAACGCCGTTTACCGTTTTTCGCTACCTACCGTGGTTCTCGAGATCTTAGGGGGGCGGGTACCCGCCCCCGTCAATGCGAAGGTGGCTCAGACCCCCGTCAATGCGCGTGTTAAAGAGCGGGTACCGCAAAGTTTCGTAACCAAATATGATATAGTTATAGTATGGTACCGGTCTTAGCTTGATATGTTAAAAAAGGTATTGAGGTATGCTAGTGTAACATTTTTTCGAATCTTGTTCTTGCCTTTTGACATATTCAGGACAATGCCTGCGCCGCCGCCCTTATATCTGCCTATGTGTGCGTGTGTGTATGTATATGTGTTGTGTGCGGGCCGTCGCGGAGAGGCGGCTGCTCTGGCCATTTTCACAGGCGTCGGACACGACTGCAGGCACTTGGGTTTGTTTGGGCCGGATACGTCACCCCTTTCCCTTCTCTGCGCCGGCCAAACATGGTGATGTCAATTTTTCTTGGGAAAGTTATCAAAAGTGCTCTAGGCAAAAAAAACAAAAAAAGAGGGCAAAAAATATGCGTTGGAATACAACAATAAATTTGGTTTCCTTTCATTAGAAAAACGCTTCGGTCTCTGCTCCCTTTTGCGCGTAACTTTTCGGCCGGAGTCCGTACTAGAACGCACCCTTAGTAACACCACGGCGACGTGGCGGTACTAAGTATGAGGGGGAGATCTGGACGCCAAGGCGTCGAAAAGCCACGCCGGCGACAGAAAGGACTCTGGTCTGAGCCCCGGTAGAGAGTGGAGGTGGTGCCGAGCTCCGGAAGAGGCGCAGCGGGGGCTTCTCTTACCCCGCTGCCATGAGTGAAGAGAGCGGAGGTGCGCTTTTTAAGAGCTGCCAAGCTGCCCCGAGGCTGGCAGTCGCACTGGCTCGCAGGAGTACAGTCCCAGGAGAGGGTGCCTGGTTGACGGATCCGCCGGTGAGTGCGCAAAAAGGGAGCCATATATATAAATAATCCCCTAGTTTGGCTTTATTATCCATTTGTCCCACGTGCCTGCAGGATGTCCTCATCATTTTTGTATTTATTTGTAAGACGCTATTGGCTTATTGATATCGTTTTTTTAAACACACGATGCGAAATGTTAACTGTTTAATTCCGAGCTCTCCGACTCGGAGGGGCGACCCGTCTTCCAACGAGGGGGGGCATGAAAACATCACGTTCACATTGGACGGTGCCGTGTGCAGGTCGCCTGGGTATGTTCGTAGATCGTTCTAGGACACTTTTGACTTATTTGGGGCGAAATTTGGCAGAGACTCGTGTTTTTTTTGTTGTTGTAATAAAGTTACGACTGAGGAATTTATTGTATCCCGCTCTTTTTAAAACCATTGGCACAGGATAATTGTGATGGAAAAGAACAACGATCCTAGCTGGAATTGGCGAATTTCGGTACGTCTGGAGAACATGCTCACGAGATTTTGAATTCAATAGGGTTTAGTATTGTATCACTTAAAAAAAGAGTTCGTTATTCCGTTTAAGTAGGTATCTTTTGGCCCTGGGCCGGGCAGAACAGCTTGGGTATCACCCACCACCGAGACCGCGGTCGGTGGTGTCGGGTAACGCCGCACCCCTCCAGCCGTCCAGCCGCGCTAATTACAGCGAGGGAGGGATTAAAATACTGACGGGGCTACCGTAATACTGGGCCTCATAGACTCAGCGTGTTGTAGGACAATTATATCGCCTACTGGAGATGTCAAGTCTGGATATATACACATCGAAGAAGCTGATGAGGAACGACGTTCTGTTAGCCGTACCCTTGTGTACAGCGTGTCTGTGGGTAACGGTGGGTGGGTCCATTCTGGGGAGATGCCGAATGACGTCTTTCCCGCATTAGATGCTTGCCTCTCAATCAGCCGAGACGTAGATTGGGTTCTGGGACGCCCGTGCTCAGCAAAGGCAGTCGATCTGATTCCGGAAGCAAGTGCCCTGAGTAGTCAAGTATGGGGGTAAGTCCGGAGGCGGCGCCCAGAGAAGAACCCAAGGATGGGTGAGATTTTCGCCCGGAGGCAATAGAGTAGTTTGCCCAGAATCCGTAAGGCGCGAGGCGCAGGAGGGCCAGGGCACTTGACGGAAGGAATCAATCGAGCTCAATGACCACCCTTGCTGAACATGTCCACGGCTTAGAACCCAGCCAATGATCTCATCGCGCATGATACATTGCGCTTATTGGAGGGATGGGGCAAAATTGGCTGATTAGTGACGGGCGCTCGAATCCCCTATTATCTTTTTTTCAAATTCTCTGGCCTAAAACAGCGGGGGGGTGGTGGTAATTGTAATTCTATGCGTTATGTTTTTTTCCTTTTGGATTTACCCGGCGGAGGATTTTTCTGATCAGTTGGGCAACATTGGATGGTGGGGTAGAGGGTCGAAAAGTGGGCCTTATATTTTAATTAGACACAAGGGGACGACACACGACATATACGGCTATTTAACGTACTTTAGTCTAGACAAAGGGACGCGGGTAGTAATAAGGACCAATGTGTTTCCATAAAGGGGGACCGCTCAAAGGCTCATAAGACTTCCTCGCCGGGAGAAAATTTTGATGGGAGAATGTCAAATAAAAAACCGATGGGGGAGGAGAGCAGCAAAATTCGGCCGCCCACGCGGCGGACAGACCCACTTGCCTATATGATGACTCGAATTGACCCGCCTCATAGAGAGCAAGCTGTTTTTTTAACATCGCCGGGGCAGCCTCTGCTCTCAAAATAAATATTTGTTTGTTGTGTGGGCTCCTTCTTTTAAAAAGAAAGGGCCCATTACACATACATGGCGCCCGTAACGTGGGGCCAGGGTCTTTTCTGAGACATCACGAAGCCCACAGACTGGCGCAGAACGCCGGACCCGTAAAGAATGTGGACTTTATTCGATCGCGAGATTTTATGTGACTGTGATTCTTTGCTTTATGCCTTTTTGTGAGATTTTATGTGATTTTGCTATTGTCAGAGTGACAAATAATTTTATGTTAAGAAAGCACAGTCTTCACAGTAATGATTCAGTATTAAAATATTTAGTTGGAAATTATTCTAGTAAGGGGACACCAATATTTTAGTAAGTTTTGCCTGAAATGAGGATAAAAACAGCTGCGTGATTAAACAGAGTTTTAAAATATAAAGTCTATTTTCTTATCGGAGCCGGACACCTAAGCTTAGGCTGTGAGTATTGCCATGTCCACGAACGTAGAGACTTGTTGGGGCTGGAACCCTTCATGACACTCCCTATGGCTTGGTGACTCGCAGCCGAAGGCTGACAATTTTTCCGGCAGTCGAGTTCATGACTCGCACCAGTGCCACGAACGTAGAGACTTGTTGGGGCTGGAACCCTTCTTGACACTCCCTATGGCCTGGGCTCTTGTGATCAAGACAATTATGCCGTGAACGTAACTGGAATGAGCCAAGCATGACAGATGAAGGGAAATGGTTATGTGATACAGATTTGTTTTTGAGTTTGCAGAGTATGAAAAAGAAGGAAGGAAGAAGAGTTATCACAAATGGCCTCGGTCTGAATAGATGGTTAATGATACGGAGAGAATGATGAATCAACAAAGTTTTCTTAATTTATTGCACCTCGCAACGGTATCGTCAGCTCGACTTTTATTTTTCTTAATTTGCAAGGCGATGCATGATATAGTCATTTTTGAAACCAAATAGTAGCCATTCAATGATTGGTAATTGTTTTCAACCCTCTGCAATACCCATTCCAAAAAAGGGTCTGCCGCAAACTTTGCATTTTGGAATTAAATGTCTAGATATATTCGTCAGAAATTTCACAGTGCAGTTTATATTGTCTTAACTAAGCTCTGGATTCCAATTTTTAGTGTTTTGAAATATTTTTCATGTCAGTCAGGGAGGAGGGAGATGTACGGTATTTTTAAGGACATAGTTGATTTTCTCCCAAGAGAATGTCAGAAGGATGGCTATGATTAGGCTGGTCATTGCGTAGAGGTATACCTTGGATCGAGGCGCACAGTTACGGTAGCCCTGGGACAATTTTTTGGCAAAATGACATGCTTGTGTCATTCGAAAATAATGAGTTCGAGAGAACCTGTTTATTTACAAACGGAGGCCCAAAGCGCACACAGAACTTCCTAAAATTGAGGACTACCTGCACGCTCAGTGAGCTAAATTACCCCTTGTCAGTGTTCCATGCATGTCTGTTTCGGCTCGCTTTTTGCGTACTTGCTGTGTGTGATAGTGTCCGTGTCCCAGAACGGTGCCGCCTGCGCTTCGTCATTATTGGCATTCGTGGCGGCGCCGATTTACATCCCCTCTCAGGACGGTACTCCAGCCGCCGAAGCCTGTCACCAGAGACGACAACCCGGCGGAAGTGGAACAGCGCCGGGACAGTCGTCGAAGTACATCATAAACAACACGGTGTCTAATGGCCGACAGTCCATCAGGCCAGCTGGCTGCGGGCAGAGCTACGGATGGCTCTCGGTCCCCAACTGAAGAGCCGGTTGCCGATAATGATGCCCGTCAGGGCCAGCTGGTAAGCAGAGCACCCGCATCGGCCCGAGGAGAGGCAGCCGGCAGCAGGCAACAAGGGCAGCGGCAGCAGTACCAGCAAACAGCAGCAGGCAGAAGATGCAGCGGAAGCAGCAACAGTGGATGCAGCGGAAGCAGCAAGCAGCAGCAGCGGCAGATGCGGCGGAAGCAGCAAGCAGCAGCAGATGCGGCGGAAGCAGCAAGCAACAGCAGCAGCAGATGCAGCGGAAGTAGCAGCAACGGCGTCAGCAGCAGATGGAGCGGAAGCAGCAAGCCGCAGCAGCAGGCAGCAGATGCAGCGGAAGCAGCAAGCAGCAGCAGCAGGCAGCAGGTGCAGCGGAGGCAGCAACAGCAGCAAGCAGCAGCCGCAGCGGAAACAGCAGCAGCAGCAGCCGGTCACAGGCCGCCCCGGCAGCAGCAGAAAGCAGCACGCAGCGGAAACAGCAGCGGCAGCACCCGGTAACGGGCCGCCGCGGCAGCAGCAGCAAGCAGCAGCAGCGGAAACAGCAGCACCAGCGGCCGGTAACAGGACGCCGCGGCAGCAGCAGCAAGCAGCAGCAGCGACGGAAACAGCAGCAGCAGCAGCAGCAGCAGCAGCGCAAACAGCAGCAGCAGCAGCCGATAACAGGCCGCCCCGGCAGCAGCAGCAAGCAGCAGCAGCGGAAACAGCAGCACCAGCGGCGGGTAACAGGCCGCCGCGGCAGCAGCAGCAAGCAGCAGCAGCGGCGGAAACAGCAGCAGCAGCAGCCAGCAGCAGCAGCGCAAACAGCAGCAGCAGCAGCCGATAACAGGCCGCTGCGGCAGCAGCAGCAAGCAGCAGTCGCAGCGAAAACAGCAGCAGCAGCAGCCGGTAACAGGCCGCCGCGGCAGCAGCAGCAAGCAGCAGCAGCGGCGGAAACAGCAGCAGCAGCAGCAGCAAGCAGCACAGCCGTAAAATGTTAGGGTCCGAGATCGACGTACGACTTTCCAGCCCCACTAGTTCAAATTTCAGTTCACGGGGGCGTGAACTTGGAAGAGTTGTTTGAAATGTAACATTTTTTCGAATCTTGTTCTTGCCTTTTGACATATTCAGGACAATGCCTGCGCCGCCGCCCTTATATCTGCCTATGTGTGCGTGTGTGTATGTATATGTGTTGTGTGCGGGCCGTCGCGGAGAGGCGGCTGCTCTGGCCATTTTCACAGGCGTCGGACACGACTGCAGGCACTTGGGTTTGTTTGGGCCGGATACGTCACCCCTTTCCCTTCTCTGCGCCGGCCAAACATGGTGATGTCAATTTTTCTTGGGAAAGTTATCAAAAGTGCTCTAGGCAAAAAAAAACAAAAAAGAGGGCAAAAAATATGCGTTGGAATACAACAATAAATTTGGTTTCCTTTCATTAGAAAAACGCTTCGGTCTCTGCTCCCTTTTTGCGCGTAACTTTTCGGCCGGAGTCCGTACTAGAACGCACCCTTAGTAACACCACGGCGACGTGGCGGTACTAAGTATGAGGGGAGATCTGGACGCCAAGGCGTCGAAAAGCCACGCCGGCGACAGAAAGGACTCTGGTCTGAGCCCCGGTAGAGAGTGGAGGTGGTGCCGAGCTCCGGAAGAGGCGCAGCGGGGGGCTTCTCTTACCCCGCTGCCATGAGTGAAGAGAGCGGAGGTGCGCTTTTTAAGAGCTGCCAAGCTGCCCCGAGGCTGGCAGTCGCACTGGCTCGCAGGAGTACAGTCCCAGGAGAGGGTGCCTGGTTGACGGATCCGCCGGTGAGTGCGCAAAAAGGGAGCCATATATATAAATAATCCCCTAGTTTGGCTTTATTATCCATTTGTCCCACGTGCCTGCAGGATGTCCTCATCATTTTTGTATTTATTTGTAAGACGCTATTGGCTTATTGATATCGTTTTTTAAACACACGATGCGAAATGTTAACTGTTTAATTCCGAGCTCTCCGACTCGGAGGGGCGACCCGTCTTCCAACGAGGGGGGCATGAAAACATCACGTTCACATTGGACGGTGCCGTGTGCAGGTCGCCTGGGTATGTTCGTAGATCGTTCTAGGACACTTTTGACTTATTTGGGGCGAAATTTGGCAGAGACTCGTGTTTTTTTTGTTGTTGTAATAAAGTTACGACTGAGGAATTTATTGTATCCCGCTCTTTTTAAAACCATTGGCACAGGATAATTGTGATGGAAAAGAACAACGATCCTAGCTGGAATTGGCGAATTTCGGTACGTCTGGAGAACATGCTCACGAGATTTTGAATTCAATAGGGTTTAGTATTGTATCACTTAAAAAAAGAGTTCGTTATTCCGTTTAAGTAGGTATCTTTTGGCCCTGGGCCGGGCAGAACAGCTTGGGTATCACCCACCACCGAGACCGCGGTCGGTGGTGTCGGGTAACGCCGCACCCCCTCCAGCCGTCCAGCCGCGCTAATTACAGCGAGGGAGGGATTAAAATACTGACGGGGCTACCGTAATACTGGGCCTCATAGACTCAGCGTGTTGTAGGACAATTATATCGCCTACTGGAGATGTCAAGTCTGGATATATACACATCGAAGAAGCTGATGAGGAACGACGTTCTGTTAGCCGTACCCTTGTGTACAGCGTGTCTGTGGGTAACGGTGGGTGGGTCCATTCTGGGGAGATGCCGAATGACGTCTTTCCCGCATTAGATGCTTGCCTCTCAATCAGCCGAGACGTAGATTGGGTTCTGGGACGCCCGTGCTCAGCAAAGGCAGTCGATCTGATTCCGGAAGCAAGTGCCCTGAGTAGTCAAGTATGGGGGTAAGTCCGGAGGCGGCGCCCAGAGAAGAACCCAAGGATGGGTGAGATTTTCGCCCGGAGGCAATAGAGTAGTTTGCCCAGAATCCGTAAGGCGCGAGGCGCAGGAGGGCCAGGGCACTTGACGGAAGGAATCAATCGAGCTCAATGACCACCCTTGCTGAACATGTCCACGGCTTAGAACCCAGCCAATGATCTCATCGCGCATGATACATTGCGCTTATTGAGAGGGATGGGGCAAAATTGGCTGATTAGTGACGGGCGCTCGAATCCCCTATTATCTTTTTTTCAAATTCTCTGGCCTAAAACAGCGGGGGGGTGGTGGTAATTGTAATTCTATGCGTTATGTTTTTTTCCTTTTGGATTTACCCGGCGGAGGATTTTTCTGATCAGTTGGGCAACATTGGATGGTGGGGTAGAGGGTCGAAAAGTGGGCCTTATATTTTAATTAGACACAAGGGGACGACACACGACATATACGGCTATTTAACGTACTTTAGTCTAGACAAAGGGACGCGGGTAGTAATAAGGACCAATGTGTTTCCATAAAGGGGGACCGCTCAAAGGCTCATAAGACTTCCTCGCCGGGAGAAAATTTTGATGGGAGAATGTCAAATAAAAAACCGATGGGGGAGGAGAGCAGCAAAATTCGGCCGCCCACGCGGCGGACAGACCCACTTGCCTATATGATGACTCGAATTGACCCGCCTCATAGAGAGCAAGCTGTTTTTTTAACATCGCCGGGGCAGCCTCTGCTCTCAAAATAAATATTTGTTTGTTGTGTGGGCTCCTTCTTTTAAAAAGAAAGGGCCCATTACACTAGCCGTGTAATTTCATACAATGTTATGCCAAAAAGGGGTGCGGCTGGTGGCTGTGTTTTTCCCTCCACACAAAATATAAATGAGCCGTACTCTATCGTTGCAGTTTCTCCATGTCTATTTTATTATTTTAACAACATAATTATGCTATCATCTACAAGGTATTCTTTAACAAGTACTTTTTGTAGCGAAATGACTGTTTCTCAAGCATTTTGCCGTTTCTTCCATGCGTTAACAATGCGCGCCAATGCTTTGAGCTGCAGGTAGGTAGTTATTATTCCTATATGCCCATACCGCCTTTCATCAGTCCGCAAAGTTAAAATACCACAGATCGGGATCCTACTGGGGAAAGTTTTCGGAAAATTTTCCGCCTTGGGGAAGCTTATTTACCATTAGGAGCAAGGGGAGCTGGAGATGGGGGGACGGACATTGAAACAAAAGGCGAAATTGAAACATGAACTAAGACTACTTCCATGATAATATAAGGCAGGTAGGGAAAAGAGGGGGTCACGGACACCGTGGGTAGGACGGACACCCCCTGTTTGGGACGAACTGACAGCGCCGCGACCGGGAATCGCGTGTAATACGCTTCCTTTTAGCGCGTGTCGATTGCAGAGCAACGTTGGGTCCGGTAAGCTCTCTAGGTTTTATACAATTTTCATAATAGTAAAAACTGCAACTGATGTGTTTTTTTCACAACCGAATTCGTAAGGTTATTGCATGGATGTCTCTATAGATATTTCATTGGTATTACGTAATATGGCTCTTCAAGAAGTTACATTTTTTACCGCAGTCGCTGACTGTGTGATCGCAATGGCGTCCGATTCATGTCCAAGTTTGTTTAGGAAGAGCAAAGTGGGGCAAGACGGACACCACGTGTGGGGCAAGATGGACATGGTGTCCATGTTACCCCGAACAAGAGTATATTTTATTTTATATAACATAAGCTTGAATAAATAAATTTATCGAAGATTTTGGGTTCCAGCGATACACCTGAACGGAGGCGGGCTTGGCTGATGGTTTGAGGGGGGTGGGGACACAGGACCCGAAATTCTGGAGAAAATATAATTAAATTTAGGGAAAGGTGTACCCCTCGACCCTCAGCGCCCCCTAAATTTGTCGCGATGCCTACCAGTAAACCAATTTTACACGATAACCTACCAGTAAAGACAGCGTGGCATGTGCGTGCGTATAAGAGCGGTAGAGTGGATTTAACATGCAGACATTTACTTGTCAGATGTATTTGCAGCGCAATATAAGTACATAGTATTCCACACAAAAAACCTGAAATTAAATGATTTAGCACCCTAGTACTCTAAATCCCTACAGAACAGGAATGCCTTCCGAAGGCGAACCCTCCTCTGGTAACATTCGTTGGAGAATGTCGTTGGGGCAGGTGCTTCTCCTTATTCTCCTGCGAACTATTTGAGAGCTCTGATACTGCTAGAAGAAGACCCTGCTGCGTATTTGTGCCCTTTGGATGGCTCACGAAATCTTCCACCAGCTTCACACCACGCTGTGGGATCATTCACCCCATTGAGTTCTGGAATACCTTGAAACGGGGGAAGCTATACCAGTCAACAGTTTCTCAACGGAGCCATTTCATGTCAGAATCTTTCAGATTCAGGCGCTCGATTACCATCCAGCTTTCAGGAATGAGAAATTGGGAGAGGCTTGGTATCGGGCCGAGCTCTTCATAGCCTCTGTCGGAAACTTTGTCAAACTAAGTGAAAGGTGGATGGCTTTGCTGTTTAGGCCAGGTACTGTATCACTGCCTTTTTACCTTCAGCATTGTGATTCTTATTTGCGAAGCAGATTATAACTTTCTGGTCACAAATAACAGTTGCGTTTGCACATTGACTTCAGCGCCTCTACACAATACCGGAGTATTATCTCGAATTTAGCAAGCTGGTTTACGTGTGGCTGTCAGGGGAGAGGTTGTCTCTAACAACTGTCTGTTTAGAAGACCCGGAGCCCACCAGCGAGCCATATTATGGAATACAGGACATTTATGGCATGAAGTGCGTGCTTCTACTGAGTCAGATTCCGTTCATCATCTTAAAGACGGAATATTATAATTTTTGAAGTTTAACAACGCATCAACTGCTCGGGTCATATGGCATCAGAGGCGAGAGGGAACGAATTAGCTTGGGCTAGAGCAGGGCACCAGATTTTGCCTCTGGGTGGGCTCAAACCCACGACACCCAGCACATAATGAATGCCATTGGCCGAGCCGAGCGCCAGCGCTAACCGACTGAGCCACTCAGACTCCGAAATAGTTAGCAGCTTTCCTTATAAGTCGTTCTAAACCATGCATTTGGGTTCCTCCGTCGCGGAGAGTCAGCTTTAGAGCCTTCTATGAGTCTCAAAGCTATCCATAAAATGCAATGCAGTGCTTTCATTAATTTAATATAGAAATCCCCTGAATGTGCTCAAGTCAATTTGCCATCAGCTGTGGTATCTGTGCTCAGAAAGTGATATTCTGTCCCGCTGGTGAGACCCACCATCTTGAAGGTAAGGAGCCAGTCGCACAACAATTGGACAAAACAGCAAACCATTCACATTTGACTAGGGTAAGCTTAAGTTTCCGATAGAGGCTATAAAGAGCTCTGTAAATGCTCGGTACTAAGCCTCAGCCAGTTAGTCACTCCTGACAGCTGGCTGGTATTCGATTGCCTGAATCTGAAATATTCTGACCAGAAATGGCTCCGTTAAGAAGCTGGTGACTGGTATAACTTCTCCTGTTTCAAGGTATTCCAGAACTCAATGTGGTGAATGATCCCACAGCGTGGTGTGAAGCTGGTGGAAGATTTTGTGAGCCATCCAAAGGGTAAAAATACACAGCAGGGTCTACTTCTAGCAGTATCAGAGCTCTTAAATAGTTCGCAGGAGAATAGGGAGAAGCACCTGCCCCAACGACGTTCTCCAACGAATGTTACCAGAGAAAGGTTCGCCTTCGGAAGGCATTCCTGTTCTGTCGGGATTTAGAGTACTAGGGTGCCGAACCATTTGATTTCAGGTCTTTTGTGGAATAACATGTATTTGTACTGCGCTGAAAATACATCTGATAAGTAAATGTCTGCATGTTAAATCCCATCTACTGTTCTTATACGCACGCACATGCCACGCTGTCTTTACTGGTAGGTTATGCACCCCTTTCATACCAATTTAACAAGGGGAGACTGCAACGCCGGGCGGCCAATCGCGCCTGAAACATGAAATCTTTAACCGTTTTGAGGCGATCTTTCCCCCTGTGGTAGACGCTTGGAATGTGGCTCATTGAAATCAGAATTGAATATATAATGGGAAAAAAGTGAGTTCGAGCCTGAAAAGTAAAAAAAATGTTTTTTTAACAACCCTAGTGTCCATGTAACACCGCACAAAGAGTATATTTGATTTTATAGCATATAAGCTTAAATAAATAAATTTATCAAGGATTTTAGGGTCCAGCGATACACCTGAGCAGAGGTGGATTTGGCTGATGGTTGGGGGAGGGGGGAGTGGTGACACAGGGCCCAAAATTCTGGAGAACATATAATTAAATTTGGGGGTCATCCAGGGGTAGGTGTACCCCTCGACCCTCAGCACCCTATGAAATGGTCACGGTGCCCCCATGAGAGATTGATGGGCCCCCTAAAGTGTTGCTTCCAATCCCTCCCCTCAGGAGCGGGGAGGAGTGCTTTTAGCCCTGCGAAAGGATTTGGCACCCATCTGATAGGTATTGCGTTCCAAAAGTGGCACCCCCTGGCAGACGCGCACCCAGGATTTTATTGGAGGGGGCAGCTGACGAGAGGGGGCAGCAGGCCGGTGGAGGGGGGCGGCATTTTGCCTCAGGGGCGCACTTGTTCACCCAAAGTGCGGCCAATTTTCGCATCCTGGGGGGGTTAAAGCGATGAATTGTTTGCTCCATAGACCTATGTTTTACGGGGTGGCGTGTTGGGTGCAGGGGCAGCCAAGTCCGTGTAGGGGGCGGCATGTTGGATGCAGGGGCGGCAGCCAGCGTAGCACTGCCTCTAAAAGTCAGGTGAAGGTTCATCCTCCCCCTCGATGGGCGCCTTCGGCGCCCCACATGGATAGGGCCGGCACTTTGTAGCCAAAGCGTTGGGGGAGGGCAGGCCCGCTGCTCCCCCCTGGGTGCGCGCCCGCCCCTTGTCCGTGGCGCCCCTCCCCACCCGGCAAGGTGCCCCGCCCCCTGATCGGCGATCCTGGATCAACCTATGCACAGTTCCACGACAGCCCTTGATAATTTAATCCTCCATCATAAAAAAAATCAGGAAAGGAATGACCCCCCATTGATCCTTTGACGGAAAAAGTAAGAAAATGGCCCCTTTCCCGCGGCGGAGGACAGTCACCTAGTGGGTGGATGCAGAAGAAAATATTCAATGCCTGGTTCGATCACTTTGTTCATCTTGTCCATCTTTCCCATGGGGTGACCATGTTACCCCACTAGGTGGGGCGAAATGGACTTTTGCTACTTTTTTCTAAGCTTAACGCTAATTTTCATATGATAATTACAGACACATAGCTGCTTGCACAATGGTAGGGAAATGTCTGAAGTATCTCTACAGCAAAAACAGGAACGAAACAAGCTCATTAAGTCATCAAAAACTCACACCATCGTTACGGTGTCCATGACCCCCACTTTCCTCTAATATAGGCGCCAGATAGAGGGTACCAAAAATCTTGTTTTGCACATAAACCTTGAAACGGGTCAAAAGAGAAACTAAAAGCTTCAACTAGCTGCTTTTTTAAAAGTACTTTCATGATTTTTCATGGTTAGAGGACATCCCCTGGTAGAAAATATTAACACTGCACAGAAGAATTTATTACAAGGTACAAGCTTAAAATTGTGTTTCAGTTTTACCATTGCAGAACAATAGTTGCACCGTAGTTCAATTACCGAAGTAAAACAACCCTGGTTAAGTCACTAGCATAAAGCAATGCAATTACTACGGAATGACAACCTTGCCTTGTGCCACAATAGTGCGCGCATATTCATACCTGGTTCATACCTTGCTTGCGCACCAGCGCTGCACTAACTGAATACTAGGCGTTGTAGTAGCATTGTAAATAGCTGGTAGGTAAAGCTAGGGCGTTGCTGCACCCTTGCTCGGCCATTGTCGTTTGACTATGGTTTCAATACCTGCTCGGGTTATGGTCGCCATCTTGCTTTCTGTTTACCCGTGGCGATACACAGTGGCCTGGCACGCATGCCGTGTAGGTTAGAATAAATGTGACTTATTTTAATCCGTCGTGGAACTTTGGAGCTGTCTGGAGTATTTGTCAGTGATCTGCGAGTGGAAAGAATTGGTCTCTGTTCCAATAGTTGAAAAGTGAGGCATTTTGGAATGGTCAATCCAGGTCCAGGTAAGTAGGGATGTGGTTACGTCAGGCATGTATGCCATATTGGTATTAAGGCTCATATTTTCGTGTCGAAGGAGCACAGACTATTTGATCATTTGGCTTAGGTACCTGCAGTGGGTAGAACCTAATTGTGTTTGCCCTATGGGCCCGTTTGAAAAATAGGGTGGTTGGTTCCAATATGATCTTGTTGGTGTCTTCAGATGGATCGGCGCCTGATGAGTGATGCTGTGTTTTACCGATATGGGTAAGACAACGTGCGGGTTATTTTTTGCTTGAGGGTGGCTCAATGCTCACCTTTTCTACCGATGGTCTTCCGGTTGCATTTGGGGCCAGAAAACGCTTTAGCTTTCGCATAGAGACCGAAAAGTTCCTTTTGAAGCAGAGGTAGGTACAAGGGGAGGGGCTAAGAGGGCTCAGCCCCTTCCACATCATGAAATGTCAGAGTGCCTAAAGTAAATGCGTAGTCGGATGCTGTCTAGACACTATGGCGGGGAGGCGCGAACGCCCAAGCTTCCCCCGAAATGAAGTCCTGGATTTGCCGCTGTTGTAAAGACGTAATCCGAGTCTCTTTTACCCTTGTAATAAGCCTTGCAACACCCTTGTTCTCTCCCGTTACGCACTGGTAAAGCGGTTGTGCAAGCAAGGTTCTAATCTCGTCACGCTCTTGTAGGAAGGCTGCCGTTGCGTACAAGGCGGACACAGACTTTGTTCTACCCTTGTTATGGGGTAATCATGACCTAGTAGAGGGCTTGTGGGGACGTTGTCAGCCATTGTCTTTGCCATGTAGGTTAACCATAGTTAAGTTACAAGGTTTGTACAACGTCTTCTAGCAACCATTGTCGTACTATGGTTCTACCATTGTTCTCATGGTTTTTCCTTGTATTTCTTGTTTTCGTGGCACGGATTTTGAACATACAAGCTTTGCGTTTTCCCTAGTAATTTTCATGTAAACAAGGGTCTGACAAGGTTTGCCCTTGTAAAAATTTTTCTGTGTGAGGACACCAAACTATACCTACTGTTTTCTGCATAAGGAAAGTAAAACTCAGTCCTATCTCTGGCATTCCCTACGCACCAAATCTCTCACAAATCACCGCTCTCAAAGTTATTTTGATTATTATTTAACTGTTTAGCGCCCACTGCTTGCACATAACATAGAAGTGCACCCCCCTGCACCCCACCCGCGCCACTCCAGACACAAAACCATCATTGTGCGCCACAATATATTAGCTATGCTTTGTAGCCTGAGGGCAAGGTATGCAGATTTCCTCATGTTAAATCACGTGACTTTTAAACTGCTATCTATCGTTATTCAACTGCCCTGATCGTCACCTTTTGCATTATCGTATGTTAGTCCGTAATGTCTTCAGTGCGCCATCTGTAGTATTTACCACAGCTTTATCGGGAGGCCGACGCAAGTGTCCATTGTTTTGTTTTTGATTGAGGTGGTGGTGCACAGGTTCGGTTCGACGCGGCTTAGTATGTAATTCTAAGCTTAATTTGTCACAGGATTGTTCAGAATGCACTGGGGCAGGAATTGCCACTCAAAATGTCAAATGTTAAAATATTGAGTCCTGTTCTTTGTGTTTGAAACCTCGCTTATTTTTCTTATCACTGACTTTAATCATGAAGGGCATACCTTAGAAATGAAAAGCCTTCAGGCCCTTCATCTCACTCATATCTTTGCATTGAGTACCTATCTTCATTCCTATGCATACATAATTTATTTCATGGATTAATGCATTGCAATTGACATTTTATTGAAAGAAATGTGCAGTTATTTAAAAGTTGATACCATGAATAAATTTATTAAAATTTTTGTACTATTAAAGGAAATGTGCGTTGTTTTGTGTACATACTTAGCCACCATTCTGAGTCGGAGTTGACTCCGACTCAATGTTTATTTGAGTCAGAGTTGAGTCGACTCACTTCTGATTTCAGTTGAGTCGAGTCGGCTCACCGTTTTCAACACATCGGTCGAGTCGAATCGGTCGCCTTTAGGCTGTGAGTCGAGTTGGTCGACTCAATTTTTTTGAGTCATCAACAAGTCTGGTCATGTGTGAACAGTCCCCGAGCTCGTTTGGCCTGGGCCGGCTATCAATACAGGTTTTGATAGAGGGCACTACGGTCTCTCAGTGAGTTTAAAGAGGGCAGGACAAGCACCCAGAATGTCCTTATGCTGCAGCATAGATATCAACAGAGAGGAGGTATATTATAACTGCAGTCCAAAACAGAACAGGAGCGACCCTCTGGTTTCGAGAGGGAAATACTGCGATGAAAAGCTGATACTTTCTATAGCTCACAAAAGGCTTGACGTTTCACAGGACGAGAAACTACTGTTTGGCCAGCCTATTGATTCGACGATGTCAAAAAATAAACAGATATTTGGGCTCGTTTGTTCCGTTATTTCAAGCAGGACAGAATAAACCATCCTTCTACGGCGTAAAGAGAAGAGCTATTGCTACCATAAACTGTACCAGTGATTACGGGGAACCAGGGGATACCCCGGATCCATCGCAGAATACGGTTGGTTGGTCTGGAAACATAGTGCCGATGTCCATCTACAAATATCCGAACAATAGACAAGTTCATTACCTGGTGCTGAGGGCTTGGTCAGTTTACACACCTGTTCAATGGCAGATCTAGAAATTTATTGTGGGTGGAGGTGGCCAGGGGCTCGAGCCTCACCCACCAGTACCTTGGGCAGCCCCTCGCCTACGTGTAAACTATAGGGGATCGGACATTGGGGGGGGGGCTTGAGCCCCCTACCCCCTTGGATCCGCCACTGCACTTGTCATTCGAGTATTCAAGCCTCCTCCATAATTGTGGTTACCATTCTTAACAACAAGGAGGTCCCTCGTTGACTTCATACGCATCAAAATTTTCATACAACCACTAAATCGGTTTCTACTTTTTTCAAATACTTTGCTCTGACGGCACCTTCTCGGATGTTCGGTAATGAGGTAACGTTCAGCATGCCTCAAGCTAGGATCACCATCGTGATAGCTGGCATGCAGGTAAGAATACCTGAGGCATATAACAGTTTCTGCAGTGGCAACAGAAAACCTGATAGCTGGAACAATACAACGAAACAATCGAACAAAATGGTAAAGTGTGCACTGCCACTATTACACGCTAGTTGTCGTGTCGAAGATATTTTTATAGATGTTGTCCAAGTTATCGCAAGCTTGACTTTTGGGATCGAAGTCTCACAAACGTTATCAGTGGACCTGCCTGAAAGACTACGAACCGACCATCTGAATCAGCAAGTCCAGCAATGGCGGGCTTATTTTAACCGCGCCCCACCGGGGTCGGCGCCACCTTCCCACGGGGGCCATCGATGGCCCCCCTCTAACTGAATATGGGCGTTAGCGCAAATCTGCAGTGCAATGAAGCTCGCGTGAATTAGTAGATTACTTGTTGTTTTAGTGTCGGTCATGGTTTGACCTGAGGTAATTGGTAGATCGGCTATTTTACCAATATGCAATGATTAGAAACTGGGTATAACTCTTATGATTAGGTATTGAGGCCTGGTAGTCATTTGATAGAAATTGCCGTTTTTTGCTATGTGGACGTAAAGACCACCCGCCAGTGGTTTGACCGCCGAGGTCACCTCGTGACCTAATATGCCTGAGGTCACGAAGGTCAAGTGCTTGCCGTATATCAATGAGCAGTGACAGACAAACACGATGGTGTTTGTTTGTCTAGTATTGGTAAAGTTATTGTAAATACTGTTTTTGACCTCTGTGCCTTGGATGACCTTGGAAAGTCAAGGGCAAATATGACCCCTGGGATCCGTGAGGGTGTCAAAAGTTGTTCTGGGCGTCTGTTTTGATATTTTGTGGTTTTATATCTGAATAGTTTTCATGTTTTCAATGGGGGTCGCCTCGTGACCTGACCTCGGCACGAAATCGAAAATCCCGGATATCCCTTGTAGCCTGGAGGGGTCTGAGTGTGGTTTAATCGATCGACTTTGAAATGTGCTCTTCGAGCTCTAAGGTGAAGTGAGGTGACCTTGGTTGACCTCGTCTGGTGCCTGACCTTGGGTGACCCGGGGAAAATTTCGGGATGATGGGAAATGATGCGTGGAGGTGCCCTCACCGCGGTGCGGCTGTTTTTCGCTTCGAAAACCTTGGGGCCTTGTGGTTAACACGCGCATTGACGGGGGCGGGTAACCGCCCCCCTCGGGTTTTTGGTAGATAGCAGAAAAACGGCGGCGCGTAGCGCCGCCGTACTTGCATACCTTTTCCCTCATCATTTTTAAATCTTCTGTGAAAATTTCAAGGTTAGGTCATCTCAGGTCAGGTCACCAGTACAGGTCAAATGAACTGACCTCAAAAAAAGTTTAAGATAGCATAAATCGGAGCGGGGTTAACTTATCCAATTGAAACTCATATCACATAATGGCACCACCAAGTTCTCTAAAATATGTTCCGATATTTTTGATGTCGATGACCTAAGGTCAGGTACGAGGCATGACCTATCCATTGGAAATACATAGGAAAAATGGTTTTTACTAAATAACGCAGTAACAGATGGTGATAGAGCGTTTATTTTAGCTGCATTAGACTCGCCTGGGCTTTGCGGTTCTAATGATATGCATTTTATATAATTTGACCCTGACCTGACCTCAGGTCAGGTCAAGTCCTTGATTTGACCTAGAAAGGTCAAATTATGTATCATTCGATTTGGCTTGCTGCGAGAATTCATACAGTTCCAGTTGTTTTGCTCTATCTTTACTTGTTCAGATGTAATGGCCGAAAAACGTGATTTACATGTTATCCCTATGATGGCATGTTTTGACCTCTCGTGACCTTAAATGTGACCTGACAAAAAAATAGTTCAAATATTTTCGATGGAGACATGGATGGGCTACCCAACGCCGTTTACCGTTTTTCGCTAACTACCGTGGTTCTCGAGATCTTAGGGGGGGGCGGGTACCCCCGTTAAAGCGAAGGTGGCTCAGACCCCCGTCAATGCACGTGTTAACACAGGGACAGGCGCCCCGCCCTGTTTGCTCTCTCACCAGAGTCAGGTGCCAGACGACATTCACAGAGTCAATATTGAGCACCGGAGTGTTTCAGGGTAATTCATCCCCAAACCTTTTTCTGCACGGTTTTCTGAGCAGCAGGCCGACGCCCAACGCTCTACCAGCCGAGCTACCGGGGCGGCAGTTTTAACAGTTTTAAACACTAAAATCGTGGTATTTTATACAAATTAATCAGTGCACTTTTCTACAATTTTCACAGGTCACCAAAGACGGAACAGAGCGTTTCGATGGGTCTAAGAGGCATATTCCAGCAGTCGAAAGAGCACTCCTGTGTTTGTTATCGGGACATTTGTTTCTTGGCTTACACAATAAACGGAACAGGAGATTGAGCGATAAGAGAAGCCTTCAGGAAGGCGCACTGTAGCCTCTGCCGCACGGGACACCGGTATGAGTGAACGGCACTGGTCTGCAGCGTGCGAGAAGCCGAAGGGCTGGGAACCATTGCAATAGTTCCCAGCCTCCAGTTCCCCAATGCATTGGGCGGAGCTGAGGACCCGCAAATGGTCCCGTGCGTGCATGCTAAAAAATGCCTAGGTTTTAGACTTTCGTTCGAGTGGTTTGCACGTGACCTCTTTGTTTTAAAAGTTAGTATCCTGACAGCCTCGAGTGTTTCGCGTTTCTGCTGTTTCACTGAGTGGTATGTCAAGTACGATGTTTCGCTGACACAATGATGCTGGACTGCCATTTTCTTTTATCTATTTTTACCTCAGCTGTCAATGTGGCATACTCGAAACCCTAGATGATCACTGAATACACTGAACTAAGCTGAATAAACCTTTATCTTCTTGCACTAATTCATCGACGTATTTAGCACAGTCAGGAATGCTCACGAAATGACAATATGAAGCGGCTGTTACCAGGCGCAATGGACACTGCAAAGAACACGAAACGGGCAGAAGAAGAAGGGGTTTGGAAAACTCGCTCAAGACTTTTTTGGTGCGCTCCAGCGCACCACCAACCAACTTTTTCTGCAGTAATCCTATGATATTTTGTATTTCACTCTATCAATATCTTACGAACTTCAACATATTTGTATAATGTTCCGCAGGGGTGGATCCAGGCAGATGGCATATACCTACGTTGGCTCATGGAGGCGGCGGGCGATAGGATTTTCACCTTCAAAGAGGCATGTACCCTGGGAGCGGACAAAAACAGTGAAAATGTATTTTACTGACAGACAGGTTTCCCCAAATGATAGACTGCCATCTTGTTGTGACTCTGATGGTCGCAACGTGATGATCCCCTGTGCAGACTGACGGATCCAGGGGCCCAAGGGAGCATGCCCTTTCCAGGTGGAAAGTCATCGCCACGCACAGTTCGCTCATTAAAATACAAGCATAACACTGCGAAAATCTGCAACAGAAGCAAGAGGAGCAAACAGCATTATAACCGATAGTTAGAAAAGAGTAGAATAATGCGGGATGGGGAGAAGAGGTGTAGTTTGGATCACCCACGGCTGGTGTTTGGCCGTTCCACCCTCAGTCGGCGGTGTTTTCCACCCAGGACTGTCATAAAGCGCTCTCTCCACCGTCCTCCCACCACCAAAACCTCTGCCCAGTTGCCCCCAAACTCGGGACCTGGATTCGCCGATGTCTGTGCACTGTGCAGCCTGCAGTACGAGTCCGATGGACCCCCAAAGCTGATATAAGGCGCCCCAAGTGCTTGTCTAGGAACGCCGAGTGAGATCACTTAGAGGGCCTCCTGATGTGGCTCGAGAGGCTGGATACTGGTTTAAGCAAGGCTCTCGAATACTGATTTAGGCAGGGTGCTCAGAAACAATGTAGACAAAACATACGCACGTCTCAAAATCCAAGCACAATCATGACGAATAATTTTAAAATGTACCTGAGCACACTGCAAGAGACTTTTCGCTGGAGCACATTGAATAATTTTAGCTCTGAGGGTGGGCATCCTACTACGTTCCGCGTTTCAGCAGTTAAGTTCAGCTCACCTCATCGTTATCCGGTTGATAGCTGACATTTTCAATGCTGTCAGTACTCCCGCCCCTCCCACCCGATCGTGCAGGGGCAAACACAGATATATATGGATAGCTGGACAAGCAAGAACTGATGCGAGGTCTGGACACTTTTCACCATGAAGCATGAACTAAACATGAATTCAAAGGGGCTGAACACCGGCTCTTATAACCCGACCTATTTCAAGCATGTGCCGGAAGTCTGAGACGGCCGGCGCTTCGATCCATTCTGAAGCTTCCGCGGTGCTCAGGACCGCCGCTTCAACCAGCTACACCCCCAGCGGGCGTTCATGACTGACATGCTCTTTCAAACAGAGGGGTCCGTAGCGTGACGCTGGAGGGTCGACGCGCCATCAATTGGAGCATACACCAGGAAACGATACTATAAGCATTAATCACGGCAAGGCTTAAGATGAAGTATCTGCTGCTGCTGAGCCTGGTGGCGTGTGCTACCGTGGGCAACGTCACAGGAAGTGCTGGTAAGTCGCCGACGAGTGGTTGATATGGATTAGAGATGTCAGTCCTGGGATCTGGATCCCCGGATCCCATTATCGGTAATCCTAAATCCCGATATTTTACTGTCATAGTACTGGGATACCGAAGTTTTTTTATAGCATTTTCAAACAACGTCGGACAGTGAAAAACGATATCGAAGAGTTGTGCTCTTCTCTAAATCACAAATTAAGCCTTCTTTCTTACATATCAGCCCCATTTTGGCCATGATCAGTGAGTATTTCTTATACAATGAATATTCCTTGGGGCACCGTCCATTTTCTGCATGTTGTAGATTAGCGAGGGGGACGGGGCAGAAGCCCTGCGTCGGAGAAAAATGGGGTTTATCAAGGCCGAGGCAGCCTTCAAGTTCATGAAGATCGAAAGTAACGTTAGGGCTCTAAGACATTTCGACCGCGAGGCAGCCTTCAAGTTCATGAAGATCGAAAGTAACGTTAGGGCTCTAAGACATTTCGACCGCTGATGTCATATGGTGTCGCCAACTTTCGCTTTCTCCTCTCTCTTCCTGTTGGAAGGGTATTATGGGGAGCGGAAGGACATATGCAGAATACCCGCTCGGGGATTTGAACCCGGGTCGGCGGCGTGGAAATCGAGTGCTCTTCCCCACGCCACTGCATCGTGGGGAGGCCCCCACATCCCCTCATAAAGTCACAACAGTGAAGAGTGAAGATGAACAGTGCAAGCCGCACCTCATGCTTCGATTCTCGCGGCTAGATCCCAGGCGGCTACAGAGCGGCAGGCGCTGCCCACCAACCTTTTGAAGGATGACGAGCAGTGCGATATATTTCCCAGCGCCTCTAGACCGCGGCCTGGTTAGGCCAACCGCTCAACAACAGCCTTGTGTAGCTGTGCAACAGGGATGCTCAAGCTCGCGACTCTTCTATTTTTGGGAGAGCCATTAGAGGGGACCTGGAAAAGGCCTGAAAAGACGAAAGATGCGTTTCAGGGAGACAATTAGCGAAAAATAATCGTGCCAACTAGCGTCTAGACAGAGAAAGTTCTCCTACCTTAGGAATTTTTGTCACTGACATCAGGTCACGCGTTACATGTGGTAGACGCAACTGAGTTCCTCATATGTTACAATCGTGATCGTTGCAGAATATTATTACAGAAAGCATCCAGGGTCGAAACCATTTGTTGAATTCGTGTGTCGAATTTCGACCGAAGTTTCACACATCTAAGTCAAACTTATGTTTTATTTCCGTTTGATTTACGATATATTTTTCCTTTTTTGGTACATTTATATTTCATAAATGCTGTTTTGAGGCCAGGGTCGGACCCAGGGTTCTCTAAGGGGAGGGTGTGAAACCACGGAGAGGGGGGTGGCCAATCTACCATCTGAGGGCGGTCCTTAGGATCATAAAGAGCGTTTTTGTGACACTAATTTTGTCTTCTGTTGTTGCCATTTTAAACAGCGCTAACTAGAAAAAAACTCCCGAAATGGCAGAATTGCTCAAAGCGTCTCTGTTCGAACAAGCACCAATGAAACAGGGTGTCTCTATCTGGGCTTCTTTTGGAAATCAAATTCGGGCACGGACGGGCTTTGGGGATTGTGAGGACCAGCGTCTGTCCCAATTCGCCCTGTCTACGCCGAGCGGATAGTGATAAATCCACAATATTCTTCGTGAGGGCGATTTTTTTTACTTTTTACTTTTGTAGGGGCTGCAAGCAAAATTCAGTTGGTGCTTCCTTTTGAGCTTTCGATCTTTTTCACATAGATGACATAGGAATTATTCATTTTAGTTGGAATTCTTCATTTTTGACACAACCTTTCTTTAGTGGCAAAGCGAAAAAAACACCTCGGCAAGACTATAGCAAATGACAGAAATCTGAGAACAGCATACAGGGTTATCAGCAGGTAGATTCGGAGTATTCTTGAAAAATATAAAACATATTTTTCGACGAGCTAAAATTTCACTTCATAGGAGGCGTGACTTTACCAGCCCGCTATAATGCATCGTAGTATGTTCTCGTTGCAATAGACCCCACAACCATATATGGGGCGGGCAGGAGTGCGACCTGGTGGGTTCTGAGTTGTAGCTGAGGGAAATATGTCATCGATCGATATCCAAAGCAGAAACTAAATGAACGCGGGACAACTTTTACTTCTGAAAGCTGAGGGCGGCCCATGTTCCAGTGGGGCAATCTAAGGCTCTCTCATAAATATGGGCACCCCACCACAAAGTAAAGGGCACTCCACCACAAAGTAAAGGGCGGCCGGGGATGAGTAAGGGTGGTCTACGTTGAAATGGGGAGCCTTAGAGCTGCAAAAGGAGCGGACGATAGTGGAGAAGAGGCAAACAATCATGCCCATGAGGGTGGCCAAAATTAGATGAGGTTGTTCCATGTTGCAGTGGGTTAGCCCAGAGCTGGAAAAGGGCCGTCGATTGCGAGATATAGGCACCCAACCACAAAGTACAGGGCAGCCAAAAATCGGCAAGGGCAGTCCATGGTCAGATGGGGAGCCCAATGTTAAGCCAGGGAAAGCTTATTCAAAATTAGAGGTGGCTCACAATGAAAAAGGCCAGCTTCAAATGGCTTTTTCTTTGCGTTTTGGTCAAGCATTCACTGTTTGTACTCAAAGTGTCGCCAATTCCGGGAGCCTTCGGCGCCCGAAAGCGGCAGAAGGTGGTGAAGGCGACTACCCCCTCACTCCCTTGGATCTGCCTCTGTTTAAGGTGTGCAATCGCTTACTATGGACAAAATAGAAATAGCTTATGGCCCTACATACATACATTAGTATGCAGTGCACGGTAAGTTTCAGTTTAACATGATAACGTGGTTAGTTTAGTACTAAAAATAGCTAATTCCCGAGACCTCGGGACACATTGGGATTGACATTTTTTAATCCTGAAATATCGGGATTGCGAAATGATTCCGAGATTGACATCTCCAATATGGCGAACTGTCTTGTTTATCATAGGTGCCTTTCAGCGCTGACATACTGTAGCTTTGACATGCTATCTGAAAGTTGAATGTGAGAGCCTGTCATGAGCCACCCACCATAAACATAGTAATGTAAATAACGATTTGGTATACTTGGAGATAAGCATGTTAACAATCTGGTTCGCCTTATCTAGGTATTTACAATGGTATTTACAATGGATGTTACTATCTCGGGTGGCCTTGCATACGAGCAGCCAGACAGAAGGCTGCACCGGCCGCGGGGCACCACCGGCGTTGCCGGCGCGAGTCAAAAAATAGGAATATTCCAAAGAATAGATCAGTTCAGATAAGATCAGTGTCAGTTCAGATCTCAAGTCCGCACGTATATAAAAGTCTGTAGTGATCCCCTTGTTTTCTTAGGACGTTTTATTTGTATTTAGTGCGTATGTGGATCATTGTATCCTGTATAAGCTGAGTGTTCGATCGTGGATCGTGTTTGATCGTCTTCGATACGACATGAGCTGTAATTGGGCAACCTTTGCTCATGCACAAATAAACAATGAACAATAAACAATAAAGAAGCTCTCGTGAAAGAAAGAAGAAAATCAGGACTTTTCACATGAACATCTAAATAAATATTTACAAAGAGGTCTTCCCGGTCGTATTTTCTAAAAACTATCTCAATAATGATTACATTTAGAAAGCATGTTTAAATATACCGGGAAAAGTAAACAAAACATTCACCTACTTATTAAAGGCCCTACTTTTTCCACGTGTCTAGCCACGATGGCGGCAGTCCCAACATGGCTCCGGCATGTGAGAGTAAGTCCCGATAATGGTTCCGGCAAGGTGAGAGTAAGTCCCGATGATGGTAGGGGCGTGACTTAGAACCAACTTTTTAATCGCCCGGTTTAAAAAGATGCTATGGCTCATTTCTAGACACTCTGCGTGTTTAGTTTCTCAAAATCACTCCGATGGACCCCCTGTACATGGGGTCTGAAATTTTCATGTTTTTCCACAAAACCAGCCACTGAAGTCACTGCGGTGCAAGCCATTGCCGACTGGATAACAGTTCTACAGGCCTGTATTCTTGCGTTCGTGATTCCAAGACATCACACTGTATGGCAACATAGTGAACACCATGGGCGCTGAAAGCGGGAGGGACGGGGACGCGTCCCCCCCCCTGTTGGCCAACCAGTCGGGGACGTCCCCCCAAAATTTTTGGGTCAATCGTCATTAATGCTGTCAGGTACTGAATATGCCCTAAATTCACCTCCCCTGGTCAGCACCAGCCCGGGTCCGTCCCCCTGCAAAAATTCCGTGGCGGCGCCACTGGTGAACACTCATCAGCATAACAGCCATGTATTGCGATAGGGGCATACTTTGAATGCTCCGTATCACACAGGAGCATGGTAAAATGTTTAGTACCATCCTACCAATTTGGAAAAAACTCCAAATGTAAAAGTGCCGGTTACAATAGCAGCTCTAGTAAAACTTAAAGCGATAAATGTGTTTCTGCAACATAGCGTAAGAGAGTCCATGCGGTTTTCAGAACGCTGTTTATTAATTTCTGTCCTTAGCCGACTTCTGCCAGCTCGTCGGGTCTGTCAAACCAGTGTGGGTTCTTGCTTCGCAGCCTGAGATCCAAGTCCCAGAAATCTGTGGCTGCCCACATTTTCTCTGAGGGGGCTGATTTTAATGCCGGTTTTCTTCCCTCCAACAGAACGTGATTGAAGTTATGGTTTTCCATCTGATGCCCCGGAGCGAGGGGAGCAATATCCAGCCGAACGCGCAGGAGTCCGCCGCCGTGTCACCTCACGGCACCTAGAGCACTTGGTTCACTGTACTTTGTACCCAAAACAGGAGAGACATACTGTCAAGGATGTTATCAATCTTTACCCTGAGTCCACTCGATGGTCAGGGCCAGGCAGGAGAGGAGTTCGGAGAAGTGGAAGCAAGCGAAGGTAGAGAAGGTGAAACCGTACGTGAAAAAGATCCGCACCACTATGTTGGAAAGTTCCTCTCAGAATCCGGAATTTCTGATGAAACAGAAACACTTCCACGATGCCAAGATGTCACGGGTAGAATGGCATTTCCTGGAGGACCAGCGCTGTAAAAGGAAGATGTATTGCATAAGCTTCGTGGACAAGAGAATGCCGGCCGGGGCAAAGACAAGTACAAAGCAACAGCAGACGATGGAAAAACAAGGTTAAAGAAGGAGAAGAAAATATGTGAGTAGACTCAAAGGCTCTTGATAAAATTATAACAAAAGCCAAGAAGAAATAAAGGGATATATTGAGTTCAAATTGGACAACTGTGACCTTCACAAGCTGACTGACGCCGGCGGACCTCGCGAAATCATATCAGGTGAAGAGATACCTAGAAAAAATCGGTGGATAATGAGATGACGAAAAACCAGAGGCTGTATGTCGAGGTCCGATACGCCAACATCGGCAGCAGCGCTGACCTGAAGAGCTCAGAGCTGCTCTCAGTGGCGGATCTAGCCGGTCGGTTTGGGACGGGCAAACCAGAGTCGAAAAGCAAAAAATGTCACGCAGTGCAAAACAGCGCTACAATATGACTTTCCGGTAGAATTTTGGGTATGTGAGGCGAAAAGCAAAATAAAAACCTCACCGGGTGAAAAATTGGGCTCAAGATACTTTTTCCCTCTCCAAGGCCCCAAATTTCCAATGAACTTAACTGGTTCTGTTTGAAGTTGAGAGTTGAAGCACCGAACTCTTGCTTTCAAACTAATAATGAGTCGGGGAAAAAAGGAGGTCGATCGCTTTGGGGGGGGCAAAAACATAGTTTTGCCCCGAGCTTTCCGTTTGGGGGGCAAATGCCTTTTGCCCCCCCCCACCCTGGATCTGCCACTGGCTGCTCTGCCTAAAAAGGTTTCAAGAATCTCCAAATGATATTTACGGCAATAATCTCCGCGCGTTTCTGAACAAGACCTTAAAAGCTGAGATGACCATGGGAGATTTCCAGCAGTCGCTGGAGAGTTAGGATAAGTGAGCATTCAGGAGAGGTTGCATTGTACTTTAGCGAATGGTCCACTTGACACTTGTTTATGACAAATTGGTTGTTCAGTGTACGCAACTTTATCCCGGCATATTGTATCTTTTTACAGTAAGAGCTTAGCATTCATTCTCTTGGCAGAGGTGGATCCTTTATTCGAGGGGAGGTTCTAGGGGGCTTGGGCCCAACCTGCCATTGCCTCAGGGCAGCCTCCAGCTATGCAGTTTCTATAGGCACTGATATTTCGGGGGAGCTTAAGCCCCCCCAGCCCCTTGTATCCGCCATTGCTCCTTGGGGTGCGTATTGGTCATGCTTATTGGTACATGGGCGATTCAGGGGTGGCCTGTTTGTCTATGATCCTCAAAGCGAGCACGTTTTACCCACTTTTGACCAATTTGGACCATCTCTTTTAAGACAAAAACACCCGTTTTTATGGTTTAATCCGGGATAGAATTCCCCTACTCCTTTTGTTCACGTCTGCCCTTGAATTTATGTGTACTATTTTGACATGTATTCTGATGTTTTTTAAGTCAATATTATCAAAAATGAGGCCCTCGGAACTTATCTATGCGCAGTAACTACTCGTCCTGCAGTAAAGGCACTTGCTGGTTTCAGGGTAAATTCTTGAAAGTTTCAGACCCCATGTACAGAGGGTCTGCCGAAGAAATTGATCCAAATTAAGGTCAGATTTGGATAATGCTTACATCATAGCATATTTTCCAGCAGGGTGAATTTGGAAACCTCTGACTTTAGCTTCTAAGTCACACCCCTAATAATGGTCCCGGCAAGGTGAGAGTATGTCCCGACATGGTCCCGGCCCAAACTATTCATAGGCATGCAATCCTAAGTAGCTGAATTAGTCGATATGTGCAGAGGACTGACGGTACTGATGACGATTTCAGAAAACATTTGGATTTATATGAGCATACAATTTCGGAGAAAGAGATATTCTAATTACCGGAGGAAGTATTTAGCTTGAATTCGATGCATCAATTTTTCAGTCCTTTTGAACCTATTTCCGATGCGCCAAATAGAGCCTGTAAAAAATTAGAAATATGCACTTCTATATTTTTATTGGGCCACTCCCAACAGACACCCTTGTCCGATTACAGGGAGCACTGGCCTGGGTGTTAAAGATCCTCTCCACCGGTTCAGATCGGACACGAAAGGCGACTTCCCGCCGTGGCGATTGAACCCACGTGAATCCATGCTATCCAATCTAAAGACGGGCAATGAATGTGCAATGTGCTCCCGGCATAGACCAAGCACAGGCCCAAATGGCCACGGCAAAATCCCGGCCGGAACCAGCATCAGGTCCCGGCGCCGGGACACCCCGACAGAAAATTGAACATATATCATAAACCACATGCTTTAACATCTAAAACGGAACACCAGAGTCAAATCAATTTGTGCGGTCATGTTTTAGCAGTTCATGTGGTTCAAGAATGTCACGCCCATTAGTTGCATGCCCTCGATGTCCGTGATTGTGATCGATTGCTGTACAAAAACCGCATCTGCGGCATTTGTTTAGTCTCAGAGCGTGCATTCTACCCATACGACTTCCGTCGTACGCGGGTTTTGGCCCGCGGTTGACCACATGTAAGAAATCAACTAGCAAACAGATAGCCTGCATTTGGTGAGTTATCCACGCTCCGGTTGCCAATGTCATACGAAAAACCTCACATATCTAAGCTAATATTACTAGTAGACGCGGACAGTTGGGCGTCGCCACAATAATATTTATGATTACCATTACTATACTATTCATAGTCACAGTAATAGTGATGTGTAACGAAATCTAAGATCATCATGTATTACTAACACTTCCACACGATTGAGGTGGCTTTTAAAGTTTTGTCGTGATGAGATCGGAAAGTTCGGGGGCAAATAATTGCCTCCTGGTCTGCTCCTGTCCTTCATCCTTCTTGGCTCCGTTCCTGTGACCAGTTGACTTGGCACGCACTGCTTCAATCTAACAATTGGAGTAATGAGAACTCGCACTGTCTGATGCTTAGCACGCATGGCGGAAAGAGTTACTAAAGTGACCCCCTCTCCTACTTATTTTTCTACGCTGGCCGAAGACCCATTAGCAACCGGAAAACTACTTGACTACATTTGAAAGAATTCAGGAGCGCGTTGATTGGCCAAAGAAATTTGAAAATCAGTATATGCTTGCCTTTTTACTTATTCTGGTTCAAATCGGACATATATTTTGGTCACAATCGCGCGGTCGCACTAATTCGCCCGCACTGCCGGCCGAGTAGTGGCATAATAACACCATATAATTTGGATCATATGTCAAGGTCAACTCACATGAAGGTCAAGGTCAAATGTCGAAGGTTAAATGTCATACAAGGATTTTGAAGGGCATCGATCGACTCCAGTGTTGCGGTCGGATGGCATTGCTAAACATGACGCATGGTATGATAGTCCAGTTAAGGTTCATGGCTACAGTTACTTCAAAGTTAAAGTTACTCAATTTCAATGTCAAAATCGAAGGTCGAAATGAAAGGTCACAGATCAAGGTCGAAGGTCATTGGTCATTGTTTAAGGTGAAATCCTCATTTTCTACCCAAATGCTGTTGCATTACTAGTTATAGTGTAATTATTGGGAAATTATCGTATTGTGATGTCACGACATAAGCGGATCCAGGGATAAAAACGGGAACTTCCTGATTGACCTTCGGTGTCAACTGGAAGGTGGATGACGCCCCATAAAATTTCACTCCCCCTTCCCAGGATGCGAGCGTCAGTATCCCCACAACAGGATATCGCGTCCACCTGATAGGTTTTGCCGTTCAAAAGTGGCGCCCCTGGTCCGGATGGCACCCCCTTCGACCATGTGCCCGCCTCTCATCGACAATCCTGGATCCGCCTACGCGTCACAGGTCAATGACCTTGAATGACCTTGACCTCAAGTTTTCAGAGGACATTGTGTGGGATCTTTCCTCGATGACCTTAGTCCGCTTCCGGGTGTATTCACGATTTTTAATAATGACGTGCCCCATTATGTCCCCAGCACGGCTCAATTTTGATATTTATGACCACGTTTGAGCTTGAATATACTAACCTAGGTTCATAAAAATGTTTTAGATGAGGTCTCCATGGCTGCCACAACACAAACGGGCGTTTTTCTAAGCATCTTGGTACCCGAGATCTCAGGGGAATGAGAGTGGTTTAACACGCGCCCCGCTGGGGGCGGGGCAAAATTCCGCCCCCTCCTGGTTTTCCCCAGATAGCTCAAAAACAAAGAGACGCAGAACAACGAAAACTTATAGTAGCTTATCCCTGATCAATTCTACACATCTGACCAAAGTTTTTTGTTAAGGTCATGTCAGACCAAGGAGCTATTCAGGGTCAAGTGACCCAGCCTCAAAACCTAAATTTACGAGTTTGAAGCAGCGCCCAGGGAACATTAGCATACCGATCAGTTTGAAACTTCCACAATATGATAAGGTCATTTAGGTCTACAAATCTGCTATCTCGGAATTTTGATATTGTTGAACTAAGGTGGGGTCAATTTTTTGGTCACCCCATTATAAGTCTATGGTGAAAAATAGAATGAGCTCGTTTTCAGTAAATACTTGATAGATAAAGCTGAAAATCCTCAAAACGTCTATTCTTACCACGATCTTGACCATAAAGCGCGGTTTTTGAGCATCTGACCTCTCAGAGGTCATATCAGGTCACGGGAGCAGAGTGATTGTTTTGCCTAAAACTTCTCACGGAATTGAGATAAAGCTCCAATTTTGCTTGCCCTGTGTTTATATTGTCACGGGGAGTCAATTGATATGTAACATGACCACAGCAGGTCCCTCTGTGACCCTGACCTAGCTCGAGGTCAGGCCATTTTGACTATTTGACCTAGCAAGGTCATATTATACATCATTCGATTTGCCGCGATGAGAGGAATCCAATGATGCATAACTATTTGCTCTAGCTCCCCTGAGGGCAGATCTAGAGAGGGAAACGTACACTGCTCTGTTGTAAGCCTATGGAGCCTTCTTCGACCTATGCTGACCTCAATATTGACCTGACAAAAATTCTTCTCATAGAATCTCTTCGTTTTGTCCAGAGCTTTCCAACGCCGCCCGTAATTTTCCTTTAGCTTTCGTGGGTAACGAGATACGGAGGGAGGGCGAAAAACGCCCCCTCCCAGCGGGGCGCGTCATGCAAGGGACCCCAGCGGCGCGCGTGTTAACCCTCGCCCCTCACCCATCGATGGCCCCTCCCCTAAGGTTTTTCCGGGATAGCAGAAAAATGGCGAGACGCAGCACCGCGGTTGAGGGCTCTACCTCTTACCCCATCATTTTCCCACCATCCTGAAATTTTTTACCCTGGGGCATGCAAGGTCAGGTCACCAGGCATGATCAACCAGGGTCACCTCAAATCAACTTTTGAGCTCTACAAGAGCTACATTTCTGAGTCGATCGTTTTGAAACTTCCTACTCTTCATGACCCCTCCAGGGTCTACAAGGTGTATATCCGGGATTTTTTCGATTTCGTGACATAAGTTCAGGTCACGATGGGACCTCTTCCATTGAAAAAGCATGGGGAAAAGCTGTCTTATGATCTAAAAGTCATAAAAACTATTGAAAATGCTTGGGTTGCTCAGAAAAGCGCTTTTGGACACCCTTTCACGGATCCCAGGGTCATATTTGCCCTTTGACCTCTCCGAGGTCATACAAGGTCACCAGGGGTCAAAAACAGCATTTTGACAATAACTTGATAGGGACCTGATTAAGCTAGATCGCTGAATCAAACACCATCGTGTATGTCTCGTCACTGGCTTTCATTTAATATACGGCAATGTCACTTTTTGACCTTTCGTGACCTCAGGTCATATTAGGTCACGAGGTGACCTATAGAGGTCAAACCGCTGGCGATAGGTCATTACGTTCCACATAGCAGAAAAAGGTCTGGCATTTTCCAATCAAATGTAGCTTGCCAGATTCCAATAGCTCTAAGGGCATATGAGTTATGCCCAGTTTGCTTAAGCATTGCATATTTGAGTGAAAATATCCGATCTTGACCTAACTTGACCCCTGGAGGTCAAACCATTGACCTGAGCGCTTAAACATAGGAAGTAATTTCTTACTGAATTCACGAGAGCTTTCTAATGCACTTTGCAGATTTGCGCTAACCCCAATATTTTCGGAGTTAGAGTGGGGGCCATCGTTGCCCCCGGTGGGGCGAAGGTGGCGCCGGACCCCCGGTGGGGCGCGGGTTAATCCCCACTGCACGTGAATGCCACACCCCTCTCCACTGGGCATATTAACATCGAGTAACACACAAAAATGGGATTCATCCTACACGATGTCGTCGAAATGGCACTTAATTTCGCTCAAACTGGATCATATTGCATAATTACATTTATTGATTCGTAGCTTTGTTAAATTCAGCCACTTTTGGCCCGTATGCCCTCCAGATCTGGCAAAATCGCGTTGAGCCTTTTTAAAGGGAATGTGGCACCTTGGCTGAATCCAGCAATTTAGTGTAATTTGTGGCATTTTTAGCCGAAAATCATGAAAACGTCCATAACTTCTCTGACAATGTACAATAAGCTCAACATTTTTATTTTTAAAATGTTCCTCTAGGGTGAAAAATTAACATCTCCCTGAGGATGATGTCATGATCTGGCAACTATTACCATATTCATGGGGCATCAAGGGCTTCAATTGGCTGATTACTCACCGTGACGTCAGCGCTGTCGTCACACCAACAGCTGACAACTGTGGCCGCCTGGCTGGGATAGATTTGGGATACATTTTAGGTAGGTTTTTAGCTTTTCTCCATGACAATTTTGAGTTTCGAGACAAATGATACATTGAGTGCCGAGTTTTCCGGCATGCTTTACAACTTGGCTATCTCAATTAAAATCAGGTTATATAAGGTGCCAAATTCCCTTTAAAATCGATCACGCCAGGCCAGACCGAGGCATGTGCACCCGCGTGACCGAGACTTTTGCTCTGCCCTCGAGGCTATCTGCTGAGCTCTCGAGTGCCTGTGTCAATAGAACGCGACAGGTAGATAGTGATATTAATACATAGATATAGTAGCCACTGGCGGCGGGGCTAGGGGAGCACCAGGGCATAGTGCCCCCTTTAAATCAGAAATTTTAACACTAGCCCTATGGCGTTGACTGGAAAGAAATGGGTTGAGAAGTCCATGGTGCCCCCCTTAAATTCGGACGCTCCGCTGTCACTGATAGTAGCAAAAGACGCGTGGTCCCTGCATGTCATGATCGACCGTGATAGTATCTACAATCAAGGTCGGTTAGTCAGACCGCCATCATTGCAGACATTATTCTCAACTCACGGTCACATTGACCAAATCATTGCCAACAGTTTTCCTGGCGCAGTTTAGTGTTCCAAGTCCAAGGGTGCATGTTGGATAGCAGCATCCCGGCGAGCTGGATTTTCCAATAAGTTTGCTTAGTTTTCCACGTACTTTTCTAAAGCGGCTTTTAAAGAACAATTAAATAATCCTCGTGTATACGAACTTATTAAAGGCATAGTAGAAGGGAAATTGATATGACAGATGTATTTCTCATTTTTAAATAAGGATGGTAATAACGGTAAATAAGGCCTGTAAATTAGTCTCACAATATTTTAGCATTTGAATTTTCCACCCACCAACTGTATTTTCCAATATGAATTGTATGCTCAGCACCCTAGCCGAAAACCAGTTTCGGGACACTGGTGCAGTACACCTAAAATTTAAGATAGTGTGGGTAGCATGTTCCGCTGACTCACTCGATGTCAGCGAAAACTGTTTGTCATGTGTGAACGTGTTTATTGGACATATATGCTTACTCGGCAAAAGCCGGCATGGTTCCAATAAACAGCATCAACCTTAGCCCCCGGGGCACAGGTTTTGCCACGGTGCATTCCACACACGTGAAGGTTTGGCCACTGAACCCTTGTCAGAGTGCCTGCCAATGCCAGGTTTGGATGCCAGCGCTGTCACAGGGTAGTAAGTGCCACCCCGGTATGTCTAATCGCCGATGCAGTAAACAATCATGCAACTCGCCGCGTCCTGTCCGACACTTGACTGCGAAGTAAATGGGTTCTTCTGTCTTTATTCATTGATTGTTTCTTTGAATTTGTTTAACACGTGCATTGACGGGGGGCGGGTACCCGCCCACCCCCTCGGGTTTTTCGGAGATAGCAGAAAAACAGCGGCGCGCAGCGCCGCTGTACCTGGCATACCTTTTTCCTCATTATTTTCACAACTTCTGCGAAAATTTTAAGGTTAGGTCATCTCAGGTCGGGTCACCAGTACAAGTCAAGTGACCCGACCTCAAAACAAGTTTAAGATAGCATAAGTCGGAGCTGGGTGAACTTATCCGATTGAAACTCATATCACATAATGGCCCCACCGAGTTCTCTAAGATATGTTCCGGTATTTTTTATATCGATGACCTAAGGTCAGGTACGAGGCATGATCTCTCCATTGGAAATACATGGGAAAAACGGATTTTACTAAATAACTCAGTAAAGGATGGTGATAGAGCATTTATTTTAACTGCATTAGACTCGCCTGGGCTTTGCGGTTCTAATGATATGCATTTTATATAATTTGACCCTGACTTGACCTTAGGTCAGGTCAAATCCTTGATTTGACCTAGCAAGGTCAAATTATATATCATTCGATTCGGCTTGCTAAGAAGATTCATATAGTTCAAGTCGTTTTGCTCTATCTTAACTTGTTCAGATGTAATGGCCGAAACAACTGAATTTACATGTTATCCCTATGACGGGCATGTTTTGACCTCTCGTGACCTTAAATGTGACCTGACAAAAAATGGTTCAAATGTTTTCGATGGAGAAGTGAATGGGAAACCCAACGCCGTTTACCGTTTTTCGCTACCTACCGTGGTTCTTGAGATCTTAGGGGGGCGGGTACCCGCCCCCCGTCAATGCGAAGGTGGCTCAGACCCCCGTCAATGCGCGTGTTAAGAAACATATTACTGATGAAGCTTGATGTGATCTTGGAACAAAACTGTGAAGTGGGGTTATAGAAGCTAACTAAAACATTTTGCTCTGTTCGGAAGCTTTTTATTGTATATACAATGACTACACGCAATTGTAAGTTACGCTTTTGGGATCAACGTCTCGCTTAAACCCTCAGTGTCACATTGTGCACCCTTTATCTTCGCTCTTTTAGAGACTTGGTTGCCCCAAAGACCCCAAGCCCACCATCCGAACAGGCGATTCCCGCATTGATGAGTAAATTTGAAATCCAGCGTTTAACTTTCCAAAGAATACAGGAACAGTTAGCGTTTTGGTCAGGTCGCCCTTTCACCGAATGTATGCATAGTAGGCATTGAGCATCGGAGCGTCTCAGTGAAATCGCTCCCAAGCCTTCTTCCACGCACTACCGCTAAATGGTTTCTGATTAGTGGGCCAGAGTCCAAAACTCTAAAACTCTTACAGGGGCAGTATAATTAGAACAAAGAACAACTTTGGGCAAGGATAGGTTCACTCCTAGCTAAGTTGCAAAATTTTTTTCGAGGATCCATCGTCACTGCTGACTAAATTTGTGACCCATTAACTGAATATTGATGAAAGTTGTTCATCAGACGGAGACACAGGATTTCAGCTCGGGGCCACTGGCCTCACTGACGGGAGTAACTGCTGAACCATCTGTGGCCCCCACTTTTGGTGGCAGGCCAGGGGCAATGTGCCAGGGCATGGCACGCCCCCGCACCACCTCTCCCAAACCAGTTCACTCAGCGCATCTTAGGGTTCAGGGTGAGTCGACAGCAGAGGCCATATGACATTCAACCCCACCCTGTTCAGTATGGGCCCGCGTTGAAGTGCACGCATGCCTTTGTTACACTGTATTTGGCTGTGCTACGCAAATGTACATTTGGTGGGTGGGGGTGTTGTACCTCCCTTTTTCCGACGGCTGCTAGCTAGACGCAACTGGTTAACCAAGAGAGGACGTTTCCCTAAAATTACTGGGATCGCCCTGGGCTGCTGATATATTGTCGGAACTATCTCCTCGAAATCGGGATGCAAAACTAAGTAAATCAATAATTATGTGACTAGGAACGCCTTACGAATATTGATGTAACGGTTGCAAAGAAATCATTGGCCATCAAATGATCATCGATCTCGAATGTTGATAACCTCAAATAATTCAAGGTTGGTGACCATACACTGACCTATGATTATTTTTGCAAGCAGCTATTACATCAAGACACATTAAGGTTCTGATGAATGTCTGTAGCGGAATATATAACCATTAGTTTAATCCATGTTTCAATCCGGATACGAGGTGTCAGACCAAATGCGTATGACCCATGACCCTGAATGTTTAATCATACTCCTCGCCGTTGCAGCACAGCATAATCTATTGTCATATAATTCGCTCATCGTTAAAATATTTTCTGCTAGACTTTGTAAATATTCCCACCTTTAGTTTACGTGAAATGCAGCAATAGCCTTCTCAAAGACAGCTTTTGAGAAGGCTATAACCAGGCCCCTCCACACCTGGTTACCGCAGGTTCCAATTCCCCTTCCCTAGTAACAAAGACAACGCCCTGGGAACTGCTACGGTGCCCTTCTTCCCCTGGGAACTGCCTCGATGCCTTTGTGCCTTTGGGAACTGCCCCGATGCCGTTCTTCCTCTGGGAACTGCCCTGATGCCTTTCTTCCCTTGGGAACTGCTCCGATGCCCTTCTCTTTCCTGGGAACTGTTCCAATGCTCCCCCCATAACCCGGTAACGCCGCACGGGTAACGGTTAAAAATACACATTTTGGTGGGACATGTCACGCTGGTGTCCTACTCCTGCATTCACGCCCAAAGTCCTGGGTAGTAGGGGGCGTCGCCTAGCTTCCTGCGTCATATCACTGTCCTCCACAGTAAACATTGAGAGAGTGATGTATTGTTGGCGCAGTGACGTCATTTTACCGGCCGTCGTCGGCGTCTCTCCGATCGCACCGCCGGCTGCCGCACACTCGGTGTTGGCCGCCGCTGTCCGCATGACCTGCGCGACGCCAACAAGTGCTCGACGGACCCATCCAGCTAGAATGGTCGCGTGAAGGCCGAACAGTCGTGAATAGCTTAACTGTGTGAATTGTGGTGAGCAAGTAGTGCATATCGCTCATTTGCGCCGCCTCCCTGGCATGGCCTTGACAAAGCTCTGAGCAAAAGAAACGAGCATGCTTAGTGGTAATCGGCTTGCATCACTTCTCATCGCTTTCACCTGACCGCTGCCATCGCTGCGTCTTGATTTACCCCACGAACCTGTGATCTGAGCCCAGCTCTACCCCTGCGTGACAGCTGCCGATAAACGTGCCGAAGTGACGTTTCGCGAAGGCCGTGGGCGGTATCAAAAGGATCAGGCAGTAACTGTTGAAGATATGCCTGGTCAGGATGATGGAAGCGATGATGTACCGCCTGTGCCACCTGTCTGCGTTGTGACACCTCCAGTTCAGCCAGACAGGGATAGCACGCCGGAGGGCATTCCTGAGTCCAAACAGGGTGCACGAGGCGACCATCACGATTCTTCAGAGAACGCCAATACGCACGGTCATATGACATCACCTGAAGACTCAGCGAAAGACCATTCAGAATTACAAGACAATGTATCGAAGGATCATTCTGAGCGACAAGAGGAGGCGCCATCAGACCGTCACGCAAGTTTTTCAGATCCGTCCAAACTGCTCACAGTCAACTCCAGCTCAAAGTCCGAACGGCGTGGGACGGCATCATCAGTGGCTTCAGAACCAGAGACGAGTCCTGGTCCGTTGCCTAAGGAGCCCAGCTGCCCGGCAGAAGTGCGAGTTCAGGACTCCACATACAGCTGGGTTGTGGTCACCGGTGCCATCCTCCACTTCATCCTCATCGGTGGCATGCACAAGTCGTTCGGCCTCATTCTCGCAGCTCTTGCTCAACAGCATAACTACTCGGCTGCCCAGGTCTCCATAATTCCCGCTTTCTACATGGCGCTTAGTTTCTTTTTTGCACCGGTGTGCGGCATGTTCTGCCGCAAGTACTCCGCTAGGGCTGTTGGCACCATCGGAGGTCTGCTTTCAGCGTTCGGCCTCTGTCTCAGCGCGCTCAGTACCGACATAAGATTTCTCTACGTAACCAACGGGATTTTGTTCGGGTTGGGACAGTCGTTATGTAACTTCCCAACAACGCTGATAGTGACACAGTACTTTGTGAAGCGGCGCGGGTTAGCGAACGCGTTGACGTCAGTGGGGGCGGCTATCGGCGGCGTGTTCTTTCCGCTCGTCGTGCAGGCAATGCTGGAAGAGTATGGTGTTCAAGGCACTTACTTGCTCATTGGCGGTCTTCAGCTTAATATTTCTGTGTCGGCGGCACTGTATCGGCCTTTGCCGTTACAGCAGAGGCTTGCCTGGCTAGATATTCTACGGGCACGTCGTCGCCAAAAGAAAAGTCTGGCTAACAACCCAATTAAGCCTACAACCAACGGTGAGGAAATAAAGCTCGTGCTTGCAGACACGATAGTAGCGAAGGAGGCCGCAATAAAGAAATGTTCGCTGACAGTGTCCGAGGTTGAGACCAACCTCCGACGGAGACATTCTTCTGGTGGTAGCAGCACTGTGGTGCTACCCGAGGACTCTCAGTTGCACCCGAAATTGGGGAGCCACCACCGCGGGTCCATCCTCGGAAACAGTACCGCCATGCTGAGTCAGCTGAGTCTGACTGCTGTTGATGATGGTGCTGATCGCCCAGTACAACCTTCGAGTGTTAGCTGCTGTTGGGGCAGAATAGCCGCAGCGCTAGACCTCGGCTTGCTGAAGCAGCCGTTGTATTTCGTCTGCGTGTTTGGCGTGTTTTTGTACTGCTCCGGGCTGCCACATGTGTGTCTGTTGGTGCCTCGCTTTGGCCTTGAAATTGGTGTCAGTCGGGGCCAGACTGCCAACATGATCTCCACCATAGCTCCCATCGATATACTGTCCCGTCTGGCCTTAGGCTTCTTGATGGACCGTAATCTCTTCCACAAGCGGTACGCCTTCATTATCTGCGCCTGGACTGGAGCGACCGGGGTGCTGTCGCTGGTGTTTGTGCACAACTACGCTGGTTTTTATGCAGCTAGTGTGTTCGTCTTCACCAGTGTCGGATTCTTCTTCGTCGCGATGCCGCTGATGTACTCTGAGTACTACGGCATCGACCGGTTGTCCGCCACACTGACACTGTCCAACATGGTCTCCGGCGTGGCAAACTTTGTGTCGCAACCACTGTGCGGTTTTCTGCGCGACTATGCAGGGTCATTCAGGCCGGTGTTCGGCCTGCTGGCGACGCTGATGTACTTGAGTGGTGCTTCTGTGCTGCTGCACCCCTGCTTGTTCAGGAGGTATCCGCCCGAGAAAAGGGCAGCGGGTGACGCAACCGCCGCACATAGGCCCTAAATGCCTCCGTCCGTGGTCAATATTACTTTTCGTGGAAAATTCCTTCGTAATACCGCAAATTCCCCCGATTTTTGGACAAAGGGGCTCATTTGACAGATACTTAAACAGTGCATAAAACTTGCATTCGACATATAGGTTTTATTTTACATGGGCGTAATCAGGACAGTGAAAAGAGGGGCATTTGGAGCAACTTAATCCAGCCCAAGGTGTCCGTAAAATATTTTGCAGATGTTGTCGTGGCGTCATGAATTGTGAACGAATTGTAGTTTGAAACACTGCAAACAATAAACATGTAATCCATGAACAACGATACAGCAATCTTGGTCTGCCATAAATTCATAAGCGTCACCACGAACAACAAAACGGAAGGCATCATAAATGTGCATTTGAGCTTGGTTTTTCTTTCTAAGCCAGCTTTTTGGTATAATTGTAACACCTTTTCTGCATGGGAATGTTCTATTATAACCGGTATTCGAGTGATTACTAACAACTACACTGGAGAGGGGTCCGACATTAACGCGCACAGGATGGGGGGCTGGTAAGCCCCCTGAGATATCGGAAACTTAGAGGCTTAAGAAATGCCGGTTGGGGAGTGGGTGGGGGCTATGGTGATCTACATCATAACTAATTTTCATTGACCTAGGTCTATATTGTCATGGTCAAACGAGGTCATAAAGGTCAAATTTTGGCCATGCTTGGGACCTGTTGGGAAATGCCATGATAATGCGTGGAAAAAGCCGGGAGTAGGCTAAAGCCGGACCACGGTCATAGAGGTTGTGTCGCAAAGAATCTTTCCTTCATTTTTGAGGTCTAGGTCATTCAAGGTCATCGACCTATGACGTCACAATATGGTATATTCCCTATTATGCACACTTAAAGTAACAATATAGCAAACCTTGTGCTGGAAAGGAGGATTGACCTTTAACCATGATCTTTAACCTTGACCTTTGACTTTGAAAATTACAACTGGGTTACCTTTACTATGACGCCATAGCATAATATATGTCAGACTGGGGCACGTAAAGCACCGGGGTCAATGACCTTGAAATTGCTGGTATGACTTTGAACTTTGACCTCGACCTTCACGTGAGGTGACCTTGACATATCATCCTGTCTATATGACACTGTGACGTCACCACTTGGTCACCAATGCAAGCAAACCGGTTCGACTGCGCGGTCGCGGCGATTTCAAAATGTAGGTCTGACTTTAGAAGCCTATAAATCAAACAATTTTCGACAATTTTTCAAAATTATTTCACTATTTGACGCGCTGCTAAATTTTCTCAAATGCGACCGATTCCCGTGTTTTGGCTACGAGCGGTTCTCCGGTCATCCCGGAAAAAAATAGTTGGGAGAGTATCCGAGGCCCCTCCAGTGCGCGTTTTAACACGCAGAGTAGAAGAAAGGGGTAGAATATATCCCTACCTTGTGTTTCCTCAACAAAGCATATCAAAATATCAGTCCGTGAAGGTCAGTACGTCCCCCCCGCCCACCCTCCGCTACATATGATATCGCGGTATCGCCAACTATGGGACGTAGGTCACCTGAGCAGCCCGAGCGTCATCTTGCGTCAGCTCGTGACAGTGGGAACGGCGAGGAAATTCGATTCCCGATTCGATCCCTAGGACACCTCGGAACTCCGATGGTTACGGCGACCGTTCATTTGGATGAAAAGGTATGACTGGTATTCACCATATGTGGTTTAACGTGTGATATGCAGCAAAACGGGATTCTTAGGTATCATTTTTTTGCTCTCCCGGCATTACTTGAAGGTGTTATAATAAATGTCTGAACCCCGGGATCACGAGAGGCTTAATCCCGTGATTGTGGCTTTTTGAAAATAGCCGGATCCCAATCCCGAGATTGACATACCTAGCAGGAACATTTCTCATGCAATAAATGGTTCGTTGTCGGCAATCCCTCCGGGTATTTGGATAACAGTCAACACAGCAGTCAATACACAAATTTAGACGGTTATAGTGCTTTGAAATTGTATAAACTAATTTCAGCACTTCTCGGCATTTCTTATAGCACCGTTCTCTGATAGTCCACTCATATTGCTCATTCTTGGCCAGTCCATGCCTCTATTCGGTAACCCACGGCGTTGCGTTAGCACCGCAGCGGCCTGGTTGGAGCCACAACCTGAGTTATTATATGTCATCTGGAGCACGGGGCTGCAAGTGGACGCAAAATATTTTGACTTGCCCTTGTAGAGCACATCCTGGGAAATCGTTTGATGGTAGTCTTATGCTGGGTCGATGCTGGCCAAGTTTTAAATCCCTCTCTTTGTATTTGTAAATCGAACAGTTTTTTAGATATGCAGAATACTGAGAGAATGGTCTATAAAATAGTTGTCAAAACTATTTTTGCATTATTTTATACCAAAACCCATTGCAAAGGGCTCGCAAAACAGTAGTATTGTCATACTTTGACCTGTTCTTGCTTTCATGGTCGATTTTAAGCATAATGAAATGTACGTAGTTTTCGCTGCAGATCTCTGGTCCGCGGGTGGTGCACCCGAGTGCTTACTTCAAGCAACTCTACAAAGACTTCCAGAGCATGGTTTGTGTTTTCCATGCCTGTTTCAAGTGCAGTGAAGAATTCTCTATCAGTATATGTGATCAGGAAATAATTTAGAAAAAAGTTGCATTTTCGTAATATTGGCCACGGACGGAGGCATTTAGGGCCTCTGCGCGCCGTGTGAAGTTGGCCTCAGCATATGTGGCTCTTTTAGAGCCCAATGAAGAGCAGGCCAAATACTGTTGTGAGCGTTAAGAAATATTGGATGTATGGTGAGTGACATAGGTGGGTCACATGCTTGGGGAGTCATCCGGACCGAGGGGCGCCACTTTTGAACGAACACCTATCAGATGGGTGCCACACCCTTTTGTGGAGGCGCCAATATTCTCATCGGGAAAGGGTGTTACGAAGAAAGTTTACGGGGACGCCCCGGACCTTCCATGGGGGCGTCGAGGGTCGATCTAGGGGAGGGCCTTCACCTTGCCCCCTGGATCCGCCTATGGTAAGTGATAATCTTCAGTATGTGACCATTGATAATGACTTCTTAGTGGATGCACATACATATGTGTTTGTTTAATAAAATATCGGTACAAATCTTACAGCGCTCAGACGTAGGGGATTTAACCCTTTCGTTCCTAGTGGTCGAGATCTCGACCACCAAAAAGACTTCAGGGCTAAGCTCGCCACATATTTCCAAATTCGGCAGAGTTCTCCAAACTCCGTTGTCAGACGAAAGATGGACCAGGCTATCATCACAGCTGCAAAATTTTGTTCTGTCATGTTTAGGGGGGAGTGGGGGGCATATCAAATCTGGACATATCTAACGACAGCCTTTGTGGGAAATGACTACATTTGTTTCTCTCCGGCTATCAGACAAAGGTCATAATTATTGATTCATTTTTACTTGATGTGGTAGCCAGAGAGTCAGACAGAACAACAGTATTCATTGTTTTGCTAGGGCTTCAATTTATCGTGACTTAGAAACGAAACAATTTTGGTGGTCGAGTATTCGACCACTAGGAGGATATCCGTCAACTATGTTCAGTCATAATTTGGTTTGGACATTCGGCAAATTTAGAGCCAAATGTGAGCAGGTATTGCAAAAACAGCCCAGTTTTGAACATTTTGACATAGGCAAACGTAGGGGGGGGCAAAAGGGGCAGGCAGTGGGGGATACAAGGGGGGCTAGGGGGTAAACACCCCCCTCCCGAAATTTAGAGTACCTATGGTAAATACATGTCCGGGGGCCGATAAGAGGCACTGGTAGGAGAGGTTCAAAACCCCAAGCCCCTCCAAAAATGAAATCCTGGAACCGCCACTGGAGGCAGGTGATCCCTCTCTCCCTTCGTCGAAGTTCCGCCCACCTGAAACGTCATCGGCGCACTTATGAAAATTCGCTTTCCACCCCAACCCTCTTCCTAGGACGGGAGTACATGCGCCTCTGCGATAATATTTGGGCCGTGATGACCCCTCCCCTTCCTAGGTTCAGGGGCGTCGCCACGGATATGTCCCGAGGGGAGCGGACTACGATTTTGCTATGATCGGGGGAGAGGGAAGGGGTGGGAAGCGAACCCAAAACTCAAAGATCGAAGGGCATTAGAGAGGCTGCAAACCAAGACTTTGCGTAAGCATCTTAGGGGGAAAATCTTACAAAGGGCAAATAATGTAAAAATATGGCTCGAGGCCCACAACTTGGGGGATGTCCCTTCCTGGCTTCCAATCTGAGGAGAGCCGTCCCCTCCCCCGGCAATCATCAAGTCTGCGATGTGGAAGAACCGCTTTGAGTCGTACATGCAATTCCTGCACTTCCAGGACAACACAAAGCTGGACATGAGTGACCGCTACTCCAAGCTATGTCCTCGGGCTGATCGCATCCATAAGAAATTGCTGGAACACTTCGTCCAACAACATCACCCTACCTGTAATATTCGGGTACGAAGTTTTCTGCTTGAACCAGGTCAATGGATACATTGTGGCGTTTGATCTCTACCAGGGATGCAAAGGAATATATGATGTAGATCTCGTCGCCGAGTTCGGGAAGAATGCTACCACAGTGCTTGTGTCGCTCAACAGGCTGCCGGAGGGGAAGAAACTAATTCCATACCACCTCACCTTCGACAGCAGCTTCACTCTGCTTGATCTGCTGTGCGAACTGAAGATACGAGGATTCGAAATCAAGGGGACGATACGGTGGGACCGGTTTCCGAAGGGATGCAAGCTCACCTTAGTGGAAAATATAAGGGAGGCAGAACGTGGCTCATTCACCGCAGCTTTGACTACATCTAGAAACAGTTGTGCTGTGGAAATGGTAAGCTGGAAGGACAACAACGTATCGACCATCTCATCTGCTCTACTGCTTTCGGTTAAGGTTCGGTCGCCTCTGTTCACCGATACTCAAAACAGGACCAAGGGTGAACCCAACTGCAAAGGCTAAATTATGTTAAAAAATACGAGACAATGGGAGGCACAGATCAGCAGGATCAGCATGTCAACAGCTACCGCGCTTCAGCCAGAGGAAAGAAGTGGTGTTTTCCGACATGGGGGGGGGGAGTTGGAGGTCAGGACCCCTTCCTCAACAGGCTGGTACATACATCATTTACAGCAGTCATGATGAGTTAGGTACTGTTTGGTTTGCGAAGCTTCCTATTCCTTCTATGTGTGCTCGTGACTTAGGCTGAAAAACCATATATTATGGATACCTCAATTACGTCTCCTCTACTCTACTCCTCGATTTCGGTTTTCTCATAGGTTTTGTACCCTACCCCTTCCCCCATAGGTTTGTATTGTTGTGCCAGCGTTAACCCATCCAGGAACCCCCTGGGTCGAGAAGCGATCTCCAGTCTTGGTTTCCGATATTTGTGGTGGTAGTTCCCAATGAACTTCTACCTGGGTCAGCTTGCAGAGGCACCCAAGGTTGTAGGTAGACCTGCCACGAGCAAGCCTGGGGGACACAGAGTGCGCTTTTTGCACCCATTGGAATACAGATATGGCTCTGTGATCCCGATTTTGTGAGTTTAGTCCATAGTGTATGGAAGCTGCTGTGATATTTATTTCCAAAGTTGAAAATTTGACCCGTTCCAAAGCATACTGGTCCTGCCCTCTTTTAAATTGAGTAGCTGACAGGTGCAAATCAAGTTTGGTCAGTCCTGTCGTCAGCACGTCCGCACATTTTATGATGCTTGCCATTCATTTAAGGCTCAATTATGAACTAAACCGTATCTGTATGCTTGTGGAATTATTTCAGTACCGTTAGAGAAGACCAGCACATGCAATCAATGGCAAGTGGGCATACAAACCTAACTGACGGATATCCTCCTAGTGGTCGAGATCTCGACCACCTCAAAATTCCAAATTTTGGGAGGGAAGGGGGTCGGAGGTAAAAATGGGGGATGGCACTGTTAATGACTGACCCAAGCAAATATTTCTGTAAAAGGAATTCGACATCCTAGCAAAAAATTAATTCAGGAACGAAAGGGTTAAGATAAGCGGAGTGATCATACCTATGCTTTTGATGATCATACCTACAAATCGCAAAGAGCCAAGACATTGCCAGACCTGTGAGCGAAGCAATCTTGTGTTTTCAGGGCAAGTCTTATTCATCGACGTATGTATGTATGTATTTTATTTGATATCTCAGCATACATAAATTTAACACTCAACGGGCGCGATTGGCACAAAAAACCCATAAGGGTCTTAAATCGCGGTGCCTATCGCTCAGTTTAATGACATACGCAGTAAGCATTGCTCCACCACCAACCAAAACGGGCTTCCACCATTCGCGAGAAATCACACAACACTTAGGACAACTTATAATATAATCCACTCAGCGCCAATCACCTCAGACAACAGTTTCCACAAATGTGGACCGTACACCATTCGACTCTGAGCGCTCCCCCCCATCCAGCTCACAAGTTGAAACGCTTGGTTTGTATGAGGAAATTTTGAAATGCGTTGGCAATGATAATTTGCAAACTTTTATCTGTAATGTTTCCAAAGATTAGAGTATCAATCACTGGTTTCATTGCTAAATTCCTGAGAATGTCATTGGTCGCTATAAAATTTAATACAGTATTTCTATGTTCAGCAAATTTTGGACATTCAAAGACGAAGTGCCTAACATCCTCCCTGGGATGACCACATGAACATGCTGGACTGTGCGATGGGTCATATTTAAAGACGTCTGCGTTGAGCTGAGTTAGTCCCATTCTAAACCTGGAATGAAATATGTTTCCCAGTTTTGTGCCCAGAAAGTAATAATTGGGGGTTTGGCAGCACTGTATATTTCTGTAACAGTGCGTTTGAATTTGCTTGCGTTCCGCATGTTCCTTATGCTTTCTGGAAGATCGTTCCAGCTTTTTATGGAGATTCGAAAGAAAGATCGTTGAAAGGAAGCTGTTCTTGAATTCGGCATGGTCAATGTTCTTGCATTCCGTAAGAGTCTGCCCGTTCTATTTTGCCTAGTTTCTGTAATGAGGGATGTGATGTAGATGGGTAAATTATCTCCAGCATACAACATTTTATGGAAAACTATAAGTTTGTGAATCTTTCTACGCGATTTTAAAGTCTCTAGTCCTAACTCAGCCCGTAGGTTTCCTGATGGGGTTCTGAACAGTGCCCCAGTTATAAGCTTAGCTGCCCTGCTTTGCAATCTTTCGAGCCGGATTGAGTCGGATATGGTAATATGATCGTCGTATACTGCATCTGCATAATCGAAGAGAGGTCGGATGTAAATCTTATACAATTTAACCAGAATCTGTTTGGGGACATACCTTGCAATAGGATAATTTGGACTAAGTGATTTGACCGCTTTGTTAAGCATACAGTTCACATGTTCGTGGAATCTAAGGTCTGTTGAAAACGTCAATCCTAGATGCTTGTGAGTTTTGACGTTAGGTATAATGCTCCCTGCCATTTTCAACTCTAATGATATTTTTGGTGATCTGTTTGTGAATGTCTGTTGTATAGTTTTAGAAGCATTGAATCTTATTCCCCACTCAGCCCCAAACCTGCTTATTGTATCCAGATCGTTCTGGATGGATGTTTGGGCAGTTAAGGATCCTTGCGCATGGGGTGAAAAAAGTGCAACGTCGTCAGCAAAGAGCAAAATTTCATTGTCAGTCCTTTCTGCCAGATCATTCAGGTAGATCAGTGCCAACAAGGGCCCAAGGACCGAGCCCTGAGGGCATCCTGCCCCCAGGACAAGTGGTTGGGAGAATGTGTTTCCTATTCGTACTCTCTGCTGTCGATTATCCAAATATGATTCAAGCCATTTCAAAAGAGTTCCATTGATTCCACAATTCACCTTGCATTTGAAGAGTAGACCAGCGTGCCAAATAGTATTGAAATATTTTGAAATATCCAAATATACAGCGGTAAAGTCTTGGCTATTATTCAAAGATTCATACAATTTATGCGTCAAGTAAAGAAGAACGTGTTGGCGATAAGAGAAAATGTCCAGCTACAACACTAAAAAATGTTCACTAAACGCAATGGTGAATCCAAGATTCAGATCGGAGAAAGGCACTTTGGTACTGAGCATGGGGCATCAAATTCTGGGCGGCGTGACCTATCAGTGAGGTGCATAGCAATCGCAGATGAGGCGATGTTCGCATCCTCGGGAAGGAGGGGACCTTTACGGGGGAAGTTAACTTACCTTTGTTCGATGGGCGTGGGTGGCTTCTGTCGCACTTTACCATGGACCCACCTGCGTCCTAGCGACAGCTTATGATGCCTGTACCAAGACCAAATTATATTTGAATCGCCAAGAGGACTTCCAAGCGAGCCCGGTTAGACGTCCAGGGCTCAGCTCTTGTTCTTCGACAAAGCGATGCTGTCTGCATCGTCGAGGACATGGCGGGCTCGATATTGGGTACTCTGATTATATTGAAACCTGAGGTTCTATTCGACGAACTCTTTGGGCTAGGATTGAATAAACATGGGTTTTGGGATTGCACCGTCGAAGCGCTTTCAATGATTCACGTTTTAACCAGGCTCGGAGTACAGGAGTGAAGGACAGTGTAGATCAGGATCGAAAAATAGCCTAAAACCTGAACATGAACCCATGTATCGAATATAGAACTATTACCACCTTGTTAGGCATTGAGGGTCTTTGAATGTCTGTTCCATTGAAAATGGACTCAAAATAGATAGACTAAAAACGGCCCTATTTCAGCAGATAAATGGTGCCAAAAACAAACCTATAGCCAGCCACGCAACCCTCACAAACAGCGTACAATTCTCAACACTGTCTTTCAGCTACTTTTCATGTTCAAATTGAAAAGTTAGACTTATGACCTCTGACAGGTCAGTTGGGTGTCATTGATACATATTTCAATGATTTAGTCAGGAGCTGTGCCGTAAATGACCACGTACCGTCACTGTATAGGCATCAGCTGCAGGCGCCACAGACAAAAGCTAGCAGGTGCACTATTGGCATGCACAGTGGGAAATGGTTCAGTGTCAACACAGTGGAGGGCAGAGGTAAAAAAGTGTTCAATGTGTCACCGTTGAAAATGTCACACCATAAATGTGTCACCAGCCCAGGCTGAAAAATGTGGCACATTTTGCGTTAGTAGGATACCAGTGGATACCCCTGGACCATCCTAGTTATTGAAAACATTGTGAGTTCAAATTACAGGTGCCAATTTTGGCAATTTGTTCCATTATTGGTGTGGATGAAACAGTGGGCTTATCTTTGTCACCCGGCCCACCTTGGGCTGTCACCATTTAGAATGTCAAAATGGTAGGTTTTCAACCCCTGGTGGAGGGAGAGGGAGGGTTATAAGGTGTCCTCCCTACTAAGATCACGGAAACCAAGGAGGCTCGATATATTACCTATGTATGTACACTATAACCAGCAACATGGCAGCCCCTGGGCGGGAAGTGAAGGCTCGACGACCTTGACCCATGAACTTTGCCCTTGACCTTGACACAGAGTGACCTTAACTATGACTTAATGACATAATGTTCGTCACGCTGGGTAACTAAATCTGACTGATGCGCTAAATTCAACAACCTTGAAAAGGCTGCCATGACCTCGACCATGAACTTCATGTGAGATGATCTTGACAGGTAACTCTGATTATGTGGAGCAATTAAGTCACCACTCGGTATGCAAGCAAGTGAACTGGTACGACTGCGTAATTGTGGTGAACTCAAAATATAGCTAGCAGTTTTAACCCGCGCCCCACCGGGGGTCCGGCGCCACCTTCGCCCCCACCGGGGGCCATCGATAGCCCCCCCTCTAACTCCGAAAATATGGGCGTTAGCGCAAATCTGCGAAGTGCAATAGAAAGCTCGCGTGAATTCAGTAAGAAATTACTTCGCATGTTTTAGTGCTCAGGTCAATGGTTTGACCTCCAGAGGTCAAATTAGGTCAAGATCGGCTATTTTCACTCAAATATGCAATGATTAAGCCAACTGGGCATAACTCTTATGTCATTAGAGCTATTGAGGCCTGGTAAAGTACATTTGATAGCAAATTGCCAGTACTTTTTCCGCTATGTGGAACGTAAAGACCTCCCGCCAGTGGTTTGACCGCCAGAGGTCACCTCGTGACCTAATATGACTTGAGGTCACGAAAGGTCAAAAAGTGACCTTGCCGTATATCAAATGAAAGCCAGTGACAAGACAAACACGATGGTGTTTGTTTCACCGCTCTAGCTCAATTAGGTCAAAAGTTATTGTCAAAATACTGTTTTTGACCTCTGGTGACCTTGCATGACCTTGGAAAAGTCAAAGGGCAAATATGACCCCTGGGATCCGTGAAAGGGTGTCCAAAAAACGTTGTTCTGAGCAGTCTGAGTATTTGCAATCATTTTTGTGGCTGTTATATCATGAAATAGCTTTTCCCCATGCTTTTCCAATGGGAGAGGTCGCCTCGTGACCTGACCTCAGGGCACGAAATCGAAAAATCCCGGATATACACCTTGTAGACCCTGGAGGGGTCATGAAGTGTAGGAAGTTTCAAATCGATCAACTTTGAAATGTAGCTCTTACAGAGCTCTAAAGGTGAAGTGAGGTGACCTTGGTTGACCTCGTCTGGTGACCTGACCTTGGGTGACCCGGGGTAAAAAATTTCAGAGATGATGGTAAAATGATGCAGTGAGAGGTAGAGCCCTCAACCGCGGTGCTGCGCCTCGTCGTTTTTCTGCTATCCCGGAAAAACCTTAGGGGGCCATCGATGCCCCCTTCGGTGGGGCGAGGGTTAAGATATGCAAACAAAACAGTGCAACAAAAACATCCATTCAGTCCCTTTTTGTCATTAAAGCAGTACTGAATGCAAACTATTTGTCAGGTACTATCCTCTTGCTGACGGGCAACCAGCTGGCCAACAAGCTGGCGTGAAGCATCTTTCTCCTCTGTCTTGAACCTGGTTTACATAACACACTGACGATATTTGCATTATACAGTATTTCACCTGCAGGATGGCGCAGCAGGGTATCACCATGGGGGAGAGTGGCACATCACCTACAAGGGACACCCAGGCAGAAAAAGAACACCTTTGATGGTGATTTAACACGCGCATTGACGGGGGGCGGGTACCCACCTCCCTCAGGTTTATCGGAGACAGCATAAAAACGGCGGCGCTACGCACCGCCGTACTTGGACTACCTTTTCCCTCATCATTTTTACAACTTTTTTCAAAATTGCAAGGTTAGGTCATCTCAGGTCAGGTCACCAGTACAGGTCAAGTGATCTGACCTCAAAAAAGCTTAAGATAGCATAATTCGGAACAGGGTAAACTTCCCCGATTGAAACTCATAGCACGCAATGGCCCCACTGAGTTCTCTAAAACGTGTTCCGGTATTTTTTATATCGATGACGTAAGGTCATGTACGAGCCATGATCTTTCCACTAGAAATGCATGGGGAAAATGGTTTTAACTGAATAACTCAGTAATTAATAGAGATAGAGCATTTAGTTTAACTGGATTATATTTTTTCGCGTCATTGCAGTTCTAATGATATGCATTTTACCCAATTTGACCTTGACCTGGCCTCAGGTCAGGTCAAAGCCTTGATTTGACCTAGCAAGGTCATATAATATATCATTCGATTCGGCTTGCTGCGAGGATTCATATAGTTCAAATCGCTTTGCTGTATCTTTACTTGTTCAGATGTAATAGCCGAAAACTTAATTTACATGTTATGCCTATGATGGCATAACATGTAAACTAAGTTTGACCTCTAGTGAACTTAAATGCGACCTAACAAAAAAATGGTTCGAACATTTTCGATGGAGAAGTGGATGGGCTATCCAACACCTTTACAGTTTTTCGCTACCTAGCGCGGTTCTTGAGATTTAGGGGCGGGTACCCGCCCCCCTCGTCAAGACGAAGGTGGCTCAGACCCCCATCAATGCGTGTGTTAAAAATGGCTTGGGTCTTAGTTCATCCCCCTTTTTTGACACATTTGACCTGATGTATTTCTAAGCCAACCTTGACGGGGGACAAGCTAGCTGTAAAAACCCATGCTGCGAGACGATCGTCCAAAACCTGTCAGAATAACACCAAAATTGCCGGTTTTAGAATGTTCATAGACTATTATGCCGATACTTGGATGCATCCGGTTATAGACTTCGTCAGCGCAGCTTGAGGCATTTGTTACTTGGTGCGAGCTAATATACAATGGAGAAAAAAGCACTGACGCACTGAATTGCTTCAGTAGAATCTATCTGTAGAGCAGGTACAACAAAATTCAGAGATTGCTGCGGAACATTTTATCCGTTGTCCATACTGAAACAACAAGGCTTGTTTTATTTGGCAGGACGAGACACAGTCATAAGAATGATGTCACGGTGGCACAGGGGCGTAGCCAGGATTTTGCTCAGGGGGGGCGGCGCCCCGAAAAGGGCCCCTGCGACAGCGCTAAAAGGGACCTGATGGGTAAAAAGTGCCCTCCTTGTTACAGAATCGTGCCCTCAGGAGGGCCCTTCAGGGCCTCAGGGGGGAGGAGGGCGGGCGGCTGTCCCTGCCGCCCTCCCCCTTGGCTACGTCCCTGCGTTGGCACGGAAATATTTCCAATGCTTGCTAAGGCAAACTTAACCCGCGCCCCACCGGAGGTCCGGCGCCACCTTCGCCCCACCGGGGGCCATCGATGCCCCTCTCTAACTCCGAAAATATGTGCGTTAGCGCAAATCTGCAAAGTGCAATAGAAAGCTCGCGTGAATTCAGTAAGAAATTACCTTGCATGTTTTAGTGCTCAGGTCAACGGTTTGACCTCCAGAGGTCAAATTAGGTCAAGATCGGCTATTTTCACTCAAATACGCAATGATTAAGCAAACTGGTCTTAACTCTTATGTCATTAGAGCTATTGAGGCCTGGTAAAGTTCATTTGATAGGAAATTGCCAGTAATTTTTCCGCTATGTGGAACGTAAAGACCTCCCGCCAGTAGTTTGACCTCCAGAGGTCACCTCATGACCTAATATGACCTAAGGTCGCGAAAGGTCACAAAGTGACCTTGCCGTATATCAAATGAAAGCCAGTGACAAGACAAACACGATGGTGTTTGTTTCACCGCTCTAGCTTAATTAGGTGAAAAGTTATTGTCAAAATACTGTTTTTGACCTCTGGTGACCTTGGATGACCTTGGAAAAGTCAAAGGGTAAATATGACCCCTGGGATCCGTGAAAGGGCGTCCAAAAACGCTGTTCTGAACAGTCTGAGTATTTGCAATCATTTTTGTGACTTTTATATCATGAAACAGGTTTTCCCCATGCTTTTCCAATGGGAGAGGTCGCCTCGTGACCTGACCTCAGGGCACGAAATCGAAAAATCCCAGATATACACCTTGTAGACCCTGGAGGGGTTATGAAGTGTAGGAAGTTTCAAATCGATCGACTTTGAAATGTAGCTCTTACAGAGCTCTAAAATTGAAGTGAGGGGACCTTGGTTGACCTCGTCTGGTGACCTGACCTTGGGTGACCCGGGGTAAAAAATTTAGGGATGATGGGAAAATGATGCAGTGAGAGGTAGATTCCTCAACCGCGGTGCTGCGCCTCGTCGTTTTTCTGCTATTCCGGAAAAACCTTAGGGGGGCCATCGATGGCCCCTGGTGGGGCGAGGGTTAACTGTTACTTATTTGAGCCTGTTACTTTTCGGTCTGGAGCAAAAACATTGTTGATGGCTAATTCATGATTATCAACAATTGGCAGCACACATACCAAATATTGCATATTGCATACTTGCGTCGAATCATATAGCAGGACTTTTGATTGGTGGCATCTCCAGCATTTTATATGTGTATAGGATAATGCCGCAAGCTTTATAGCTTTCAGGCCCTTAAAAAAACTGTATGACATATTTTTCACATATTTTAGCTACGCAAGCAATTGCTTTTAACCCGCGCCCCACCTGGGGTCCGGCGCCACCTTCGGCCCACCGGGGGCCATCGATGGCCCCTCTAACTCCAAAAACATGGGGGTTAGCGCAAATCTGCAAAGTACAATACAAAGCTCGCGTGAATTCAGTAAGAAATTACTTCGCATGTTTAGGCGCTCAGGTCAATGGTTTGACCTCCAGAGGTAAAATTAGGTCACGATAGGCTATTTTCACTCAAATATGCAATGCTTAAGAAAAGTGGGCCTAACTCTTGTGCCATTAGAACTATTGAGATCTGGGAAGGTACATTGGATAGGAAAATGTCAGATCTTTTTCTGCTAAGTGGATCGTAATGACCACCTCCCGCCAGTGGTTTGACCTCCAGAGGGCATCTCGTGGCCTCATATGACCTGAGGTCACTGGAGGCCAGAAAGTGACCTTGCCGTATATCAAAGTTAAGCTAGTGGTGAGACATACACGATGGTGTTTGATTCAGCGCTCTAGCTTAATTAGGTCAAAAGTTATTGCCAAAATACTGTTTTTGACCTCTAGTGACCTTGGATGATCTCGGAGAAGTCAAAGGGAAAATATGACCCCTGGGATCCGTGAAGGCAGTCCAAGAACGCTTTTCTGAGCAAACCAAGCATTTGCAATCGTTTTTGTGGCTTTCAGATCATAAGACAGCTTTTCCCATGCTTTTTTCAATGGGGGAGGTCATCTTCTGACCTGACCTCAGGTCACGAGATCGAAAAATCCCGGATATACACCTTGGTTAAAATTCGGGGTAAAAAATTTCAGGGATGGTGAGAAAATGATGTGATAAGAGGTAGAAAATAAGGCCCTTAACCGAGTTGAGTGAAAATAAGGCCCTTAACCGCGGTCCTGCGTCTCGTCTTTTTCTGCTATTCCGAAAAAACTTAGGGGGCCATCGATGGCCCCCGGTGGGGCGAGGGTTAAGGAAGACCAATACTCATAAAGGAGGTGACGGCAATTTCAAACACGACCAGTTTTTTTACATTCAAATCCCATGACTGGACGAGCAAGTTCTTTGCGATGAAGCTCCAATGAACGTGATAAACATCGTGTGGCATTAGAATATAATTGTTGTTTGTTCGGTCACATCAAAAGGTCCCAGTTGACAGCACAGACCATAAACGGTGGATACCGAAGAACGACATCATTGACCATTTAGAAGAAACGTGCCATCGTGATTAAACTTTGGGTTTGAGCCAATATAGCCTTGTAATCGATAGAACACACCGAAAACCCCAGCTTGGGATATTTCATTTGTCTCCGAGCTCGCCATTTGCAGTGAAATAGCGTGTATTCAAGGCGGAATGGCTCTGCGCGGGGCGCCAGTTAAAGGGAATGTGGCACCTTGATAACGTGATTTTAACTGAGATAGCCAAGCTGTAAAGCAAGTCGGAAAACCCCGAACTCAATATATCATTTGTCTTGGAACTCGAGATTTCCGTGAAAAAAACTAAAACTTACCTGCGATGTACCCCTCATGTACTCGTCGCAGCAGGCCACAGTTGTCATGGCTGTTGGTGTGACGCAGGGTCCTGAAATTGCTTTCACGCAAAGTGGAGAGTGAAGCCAGAATCCCAAAAAGAGGCCAAAATCCCCCTCTTTCTCAACATGCCCCATTTTTTCATTTAGTATTTCCAGCCTTGCAAGTCCTTAACAGCCTTTTTCCTGGACCTGTTCATTGCTTCTTACCAAACCAATGTTTTTTTAGGATAATACTTGTCTTTAGGACTGTATGCCTTTATAATACAAGCAACAATGACCACCCGCTTTTTTGTTTTGACTGACAGATGAAAATATCTGCTGTAGAATGGCAGTGAAGAATCATCATTCTGCTACCTCCTAGTGGAAGGAAAACATTCTGATGCTCCGCAATTGTAGGTACCTTATATACATATAGGATCTCATAACCCTGAATCTCTAACCCATTAACATAGAACTAGGACGCTACATCATTTCTAATGTTTATATATAGAATGCATTATTTGGCCCTCATGCCATGGTAAATAACCAACCAGATAAAATCCCTCTTCCCCTTATTTTGATATTCTCCAACTTTTCCCCATCCAAGCACCACACAGGTTATCATTATTTAATGCAAGACGTGGGGTTTAAACACTCAACCGCTGTCAGGATTATTTTGCTTCAATGTGCAGGGACCACTAGCCTATATTTGTATGTACAAGCAGTTCAGATGAAGAAAATTGGAACCATACCCAGCCTAAAAAATCAAGAGCTGCAAAAGGTACAGCCTGAGCCTTCCTCCGAACTGTGGAAAACTTTTGCAGGATATTATGACCTGACCCAGTACTGTATTGAGTAGGTAAGTACCTACCTATCCCCTGTAGATATTTAAGATGGGAGAAATGGTTCGATTAATCGTGAATTTCCCGAAAGGTAAGCTTCGGTATCAGGGATAAGAAATGAACCCTCATCCACAAAATCCATTCCAACAGCAAACTCAAATTACTTCCACGCACTCACTCAAATTCCAGTCTTCTTTCCAATAACCATACTGACATACGGACCTCAAAATTCTGTATTCTCCGCCTTGGTGATATTCGCGCCCCAAGACTGGGCTCGCCAAGGTTACCGAAGTAACTTAAAAACTCACCACCTGCACTTGCGCACCCATTCATGACACCCGAGATCATTTCGGCTCCCCAAATACGACAAAGTGACGTCATTGTTCTGAATGGACGAAATCCGGCTGAGGCCTTTTCACCGAGGCTAATTCGGTACTTGGATGTCTTTGGAATCCTATTTCTCATCAATGAACACACGGTTGAGAGCAATCGAACGCTAGAAATGTTTCTAAAGCATGTTTAAACTTGAAAAATATAACAAAAAGAGAAATAAATATGTATTTTACGAAATATATTGGAATGTGGAATCGGCCTCACGTAAAGGGAATGTGGCACCTTCAAAACGTGATTTTAACTGAGATAGCAAAGTTGTAAAGCAAGTCGGAAAACCCGGTACTCCATATTTCATTTGTCTTGGAACTTGATATTTCCGTAGAAAAAAGCTAAAACCTACCTGACACTAGCCCCCCATCAGCCCGTCGCCAGGCGGCCATTGTTGTGAGCTAATGGTGTGACGACATATGCTGACGTCACGATGAACATCAGCCAATCGAAGCCCTTGCAGCGTTTCAAGTATGGTAGTGGTTGCCAGATCGTGACATCATCCACAGGCTGATATTTATTTCTTTTTCTAGAGGAGTATTTTTAGAAACAAAATATTGAGCTTATTGTACATTTTCAGAGAAATCGTGAGTGGTTTCATTATTTTTGGCTAAAGGTACGCCTAATTTCACTAAATTCCAGGATTCGACCAAGGCGCCACATTCCCTTTAAAGTGGAGATTTTTTACCGAAATCACGATGTAGTTCCGATCGTTTGAAAATTTTATTAAAGCTCTTAAACCGCATAGAAAAAATACCTAGAAACTGCTTATTCATTTTTCTTAAATAAAAAATGTATCGATTTCCAATTTTTGTTCCTAAAAACATTATATATCCTAATTTATTCATCAATGTCACCAACATTAAAAAAACAGTCCAAAAATCATGGTTGACTTTGGCAACCTCTCTTGAAATTCTAAGATTACTTTTACATTATTGGTAGTCTTGACAGGAATCTACATTTCATTTTGACCCTTTCAAATTGGACTTGTATCCTATTCTAAAGCGAATAATTGCCGAAAATCAAAAGTGGACGAAAACGAATGCGCCTTGATCCAATCGGCCTCCCCTGAGCAAGTACCCACGGGAAGCCTTTCCTTCGCCTGAAAATCTGGAAGCAGCCAATCCCAAGGCAAAAAGTATGCGCCGTATTTTGTATTTGAAAGTGCCAGAAACTTCTGGGACATGAAAAAGATTGTTACACGTCCAGAAAACCTTTGTTGCCTCACTTTTCCCATGTCACAGTTGACGTTGTTTCTGTGGGTTTTATGTTTCAGTTTGTGGCAGGCCGGGATTGTTTTGTTTTGTGCGGGGTTATTGGTTCTTATGTCGTTATCGTCGTTGTTGTGTATGCGGGAGTAGTATTGGCGTTTGAGATTAGCAAGAGGACGTAATTAGGCAAGATATTACATCAATGGTGGTTGGGGATTATACTAATATGGTTTGGGTATTAATTGTCATAATTTAGATGCATATTATACCGGTTTTCATGCCCGAGAGTCCTCTGCCAAGTGAAGCCAAAACCAGTCCCTGGTGAGCCCTAAATGAATCTGAAAAATTTTTCGTTTTCCACTTAAAATTGTGAATTTCAGGACACTGGTGTGACGACATATGCTGACGTCACGGTGAGCATCAGTCAATCGAAGCCCTTGAAGCGTTTCGGGTATTTCTTTATTTATTTGCTTTCTCAGAGACACCCACGTTGTCGTGTCAATTACATCTCTGTTTACACTTAACTCAGTGACACAGATCATCGCTTAACATCGATTGTGCTAATTATGGATGACAGACTATTACCTATTATAATTATTGAATGAAAAGTCATGGATTTTACTGATAATGGATTGACACAGTAACACAGATTATGATTTAGGGTCGGTTGAATTTCTTTATTTTCTGTTTGAAGCTGTAGCTGTTCTTGGTGTGTCTTGCAGTCGTAGGCAGTGTGTTCCAGGTTCTGACGGCTCGGTGCGGGAATCTCTTGTGTGTTGTTTCTAAATTTGGTGGTCTTGTGTTGGAAGTTTGGATGATGGTAGTGTCGGCTGATGCACGTGTTGTCCTGCATGATACCTCCTGCCTTTTCTTGATCAGAGACTTGTTTTTCTGTGGGCCTTCAGTTATGTAAACCAAGTTATGAATGGCTGATGTGTCGCATGTTGAAATGAGCTCGGTAAAGCTTGGCCACCCGAGCTCCCGCCTGGCTGCGCTGATTCGGTCGTACTTCTTTTTGCCGGTGACGATTCGAACCCCGAAGTTTACGACCTTGTTCATCCTTTGGCGGTTCTGATCAGTGACTGGTGCCCAGGAGGGCAGACAGTACCGCACGTGAGGATACACGAGGGCTTCTACCAGCGTTTTGGTTGTTTTTCGAGGGAGAGTGTGAGCCAGATTGTTGATAGAGAGAAGTGAGCCAAAGCATCGTTTTGTGACTTTGGATGTTTGCTGCTCCCCAGTCAGATGCTTATCCAAAGTTATTCCAAGAACTTTCACTGTTCTTGGAATAACTTTGGTATGGTAGTGGTTGCCAGATCAAGACATCATCCACAGGCAGATGTTTATTTCTTTCCCTAGAGGAGTATTTTAAAAATGAAAATGTTGAGCTTATTGTACATTTTTTTCAGAGAAATCATGAGTGGTTTCATTATGTTCGGCTAAAAGTGATCCTAATTACAATAAATTCCAGGATTCGACCAAGGTGCCACATTCCCTTTAAAGCCCCGAACCGCCGCCGCCAGGCAAATTCCCATTGGCGGATGCTTGGCAATCCGTCCGCTTTCAGAAGTACGCTCATTAAGAACTGTTATGAATGTAGAGGAAAGTGGAGAGGTATGTATCATAGAGAAGAAGTAGGCATCATACCATGTTATGGCCGAATTGGGCAAGTCTATGACCATGGACTCCATCACTCCACATGTTAAGGGCTATTCTGTAGTTTTCATACATGCATGCACATTAATTGCTTATTCACTCGTTTTAAATCGTCATTTTCTTGCTCTATTTGTAAAAAATGGCAGAACGCCCTAACAGGCAAAATTCTAAAACATTAAAAGTTAAAGAGATGTTTAAAAACAATCAGAAAAAAATGCAACCTAACTGCATATCAAGTGTTAGGAGCAAAATATTTTCCTATTCTTGCAAATGCATTCCATGGAACGCCTACTCAAGTCGTTGGATTTATCACAATGATGGTTGTATAACTGAGACGCGCAATAAAAAGGTTCTCTTTCCGTGGCTTGTTCCAGGGCTTATCAGAGCTCTATGATTTGTTTAAACTTCTTAAAATCATAAATGCAGTGGAGCAGTTGATTTATAGTGGCAGGGGAATGAAGAAATCCATAGGTGGAGCATATCTTATAAGGTTAACACTTTATTCATAATATGTACCTACTAGAGGTGGGACTTTCCAGGCCCGGGGGCCCAGGGCAAAAGCCCGGCCCAGGCCCGCGGGCTTGGACCGGGCCTGAAGGCCTGACTTAGGCCAATGCCGGGCTGATAACGGGCTTCACCCAGCTCATTCCGGGCTTCAACTGAACTGGGACTTCAAAGTCAATTTTCTGTAAGTTAAATAAGCCTTTTTCAGTACAGGCCTAGTTTTTTCCACTGAAACATAATCTTATTCATGCACCTGCGGCTTTTGAAAATGCATTTACAATTAATTTTGAGACATGGACTTTAAGAAATACATCAGGAATGTAAAAGCATGAAGCTCTAACTTTCTATCTGTTACTCATGTCAGGGTCAAAAGCAAGTTACTTAAACCTGTATCAATATTTATAATCATATATTGAATAATGCCTACAATTGCACACATCCATGCTGTACTGTCATCTTATGAATATCCTAATGACTTCAAAATCTTCAAGTCATATATGGGTGAATAAAATATAAATTGTGGTATCCTATTTGTTACTTCCATATTGTCAGTATACCATTTCAAAGGAAGTCATTTAACCCATTTGTTGCTGACATATTGATACTAACACCTAGCTCTAGCTAGAACATTCTTTCCAGAAGCTTTCTGCTTCAGGTAAAAAGAAAATACCATCTATGGAGCCATTCCCATGTCCTCTGCCATAAATGGTGAAGTGAATGACAGGTACAAACTATCTATTGGGAGCCCATAATTGTCAAACTGGCCTGATAACTCTAGATGCAAGAACAAATGTTGATAAGTTTGACCCTTCCACAACTTCATCTTGCTCTTTCATTGCCCAAAAGATGCAGAATCCACTCGAAAAGGCTAGTATAAGCAAGGGAATGGGCACAAAGAAAACATGTTTTTGATCGAAGTACTTTAGAATATAAATTAGTATGTTGTGGGGAGATACAGGGGACAGCAGTCAGCCTTAGAAGGAACCTTTGAAATTGCACCAAAACATGAATATACTTGACATCATGTGTTGCATTTTCCTTGTGGAGATACTTCCCTGGCCTCTATGAAATACAACTTCTATTATAAGCTTTGAACATAACAGCACTTCCCTCCCAAGATACCTTTACTTTACACCTCCCTACCAGCACACTAAAAATGTACTACGGAAACATAGAAACACAGAACACAAAAACAATATCCAAATTATGATGGTCTTCAGATACGCCAAATTCAGCGGGCTTCAGAACAGCTTGAAAATATTTGCAAAGTCAGAAAAGCGTCATATATGAAACAACTGCGAAAAAGGGGCTATTCTCAGGAACTAAACAAATGCACTACACAGTTGTCGCTGATTTTTTAAATCCCTGAAATTTTTCGAATATATTTTTAAGAGTACTGAAATATTTAAACTGAAATAAACTTACTATTCTGGTAAATTTTAGTGAAAAATATTTTCATAAATGATTGCTTTAACGTAGACATTCACGGCGCTTCAGATACCTTCTAAACCTTTGTTCTAAACGCAAGCCCCTAAAATACAACAAAACAAACGGAAATAGTGTTCAAGCCCGCATGGTGATGGTAATGTGGATGGACTCGAGTTGTTTTTTGTGTCAGATTTACTTTTTGGTGGAGATTGGGTGCAACCTTTTTATACCATGTTTGGTGCGAACCTGTGGAAAACTAGTGGTTCTTTATCAAGATAGGCTGATGGACCTTGTTGGCCTGTTGGCTTACCTACTTTGCAGATCGGGTTGACCCAAGCAGAACAATCTTTTGACTATATTCCAAGCTGTTTACTGACTAAATTAAAAGGAAATGCTCACATGTATCAATTCAGGGACAATGTGAAGGATTTTTGGTTCATTCACCGCCATTATGCCATGATATTCTGAAAAGTTTTAGCTGAAAACTTGTCACTGCTCTCTCCTCTATTCATAAACATTATTGGAACTCAATTATGAGGCTCGTGCCAGCATAAAATGATTTTTTAAAGTGCAACCATGGAGGAAATGTCTGATATGAGTGGGCTTATTTCATCCCGATTCTCTTAGCTGCCATGTGCATACCTCTATCTCGAATGCTCATTGTTTTATAAGGTGATGCTGGTCATTATCTGAAGTAAGCTTGCATCATAAGCAAGGCATGTTTCATACTGTGTTTTTCAGTATCATTTTCTGCTGAATTATTAAGATAGCTGAGGCTACTGATGCCACATGCACCTTTTTAATATGGTTTTGGGTGCAACCAAAACTTTTTCCAGGATAAATTGGCTTAAAATATGTATTTGAGACAGCTTTAAAGTAAATAAATACTGTATACAATCGTTTATGGTTTTTCCATGATACCGGGCCTTCCCGGGCTTGATAAGCCATTTCTACCACAAACCGGGCTTGTGACGGGCTTCTAAAATCAGCAGCAGACCGGGCCCGGGCCCGGGCCTGCAAAATTGCCTGAAACTCCCACCTCTAGTACCTACCGACTTTTGTTTTATTTTATACAGTTGACAGGACAGTGAGACATCAGCACATGATAAAATACAACCGACCCAATTGGTAGGGTGAGTCGGAACAAGTGAAAGGCGTCCATTTCTCGTTTCATTGACGTAACACTGGCGGACTGACTGATTTGGTGTTTCGTCACCCAGAAGCCGAACGCTACAGCTAATGCAGATAGAACACATATCACGCCCGTTGTCCCTAGTTATAGTATAAACCAGCTCGGAGTCAAAACTGACACAAATCACTCCACACTCGCCTACCTACAAGTACAGCAAGCCACTCGTGAGCGGAACTAACCTGGTGCCGAAATATTCCCTGCGCTTGAAGACTTGCCATGGTGGTAGCTCTGGAACAGTGGCGCATCCAGGATTTTGTTTCGGGTAGCGGGGTTACGGGGCTCAAGCCTCTCTCGCCATTGCCTCAGAGTAGCCTCCGGCTATGCAGTTACTGCAGGCATAGGCGTCGGAAAAGTGGGAGGGCTAGGGGGCCCGGTGTCCTTCTTTTCGCCAAAAAATTACTGATCTCAGTCAAAATGGTAGGAGATGGGACATTTTTATAACAAGCCGATGCGGATGGCAACGAGGAACCCAAATTCGAAGATTTTTTTTGGTTCTAACGTGAAAAGTTTTATGTCAGCATCAGGTTGAAGTTTGGCTGGGCCCCTCACTTTTTTGCCGGTGGCGACGCTTATGACTGCAGGCACCCTGACATTGGGGGGAGGCATGAGCCCCCATGGCCTTGTATGCTCTTGTACTGTTCAGGAACCAGCGTGCGCACTCACGCTGCGCATGCGCGGTCTCTCAATCTTGCTTCCCAGGTCGTTTTGGAGTGATCGTGCCTGTAAAGCGATTTCATTGCATCAAGGCATAGCAAGGACTGAAAAGTAGGTAAGGCGACACAAGCGCTGAGCAGAAACTATGTATGATTACTTTTGAAGGTGGAAAACTCTTACAAGATTTTCTGAAACAAATTCGCCAAAAACCAGCATCTGACCTCTCTCGGCAATTTAAGCTTGCGTATCCGACGAACTCCTTGCGCAATAGAAAAGGTGAGTGGCAAAAATAAATGAACAGATTTACTCCCTTGTAATATTACAAAATAATTTACGAATTGTACAGAATAAATTAAAACAGACGAAAGTCATGCACACAGACATCAGGTGACAAGCTTACCATGCGTAGAAACGTCGCAGCTGAATCTCGAATGTATCACGTTCACTTCCACTGAATGGCACATTTCGAGTAGGTACCGACACAAATCAATTTTTCCCAAGCCCTCGGCTATCGACGTAAAAAAGTAACACGTGAGCCACATAACAACGCGAAGTCACTCCACAAACCCTTCCAATCGGGCGCCCGCGTTAACTGTCGCAACGGTCAACTCTCTCTCTCTATCTGATAAACTGAACGGAAGTTTCCGCGTTCTTCATCACATCCAATCAAAACACAGCTCAACCGTTGCCATAGCGACGTAAGTTGCGTGACGGTGAGCCGTGAAGTCGCAGCGTCTGGGCGCGCGTACCCGGGAGGCATGACCTCCTGACCAGTGGCGATAACTAAGCCGGCAACCTGAAAGCCCTGGCGACAGGCGGGTGCTTTTAGATTTTTACCGCCTGAAAGAGGCGGGATAGAAGCGCTGCTCTTGAAATGAGAACATGAAATGTTCTGAGGTGCGAAAGCCAAAATGTCAAGGGTTATTTTATCGGATATGGCGATGGACCTTTCGGCATTGGGCGTAAATTGACCGTTTCACTACAGTATTGAATTGAAAAACAGTGCCATACCACCGTCTTCTTGCTGGCCAAGACGGGTGATTGAGAGGAATTTAGAGGATTGGTGCCGTCACCTTAGTCTACAGACATAAACATTGAATATGGCATGCTTTCGTAAATCTTCAAATAAAGTTCGTGCTATACCTTCCAATCAAAGCATACCCGTACAAAATGACAGAATATGATAAGGTGATACTCCAATAATTGTCATTAAGATGCGGGGATTAATTCGCCGAGTAATTTAGGATGGTGGGATCACTTTACGGAACAATTCAGGGATTAGAGGATACAAGGTGAGCTAGGGGTGCAAGCCCCCTCGAAATGTCAGAGTGCCTAGAACTAATACATAGCCCGAGGCTGTTCCGGAGGCGATGGAGGCGAAGGCTCGAGTCCGCTAGGCCTCTTCCCAAATTAACTCTTGGAACCGCCACTGTACGTACATAGGCATGAATGTTGCAGATCCAAAGAAAGGCTCCAATAAACTGCAACATTCATTGCTATTGTTATTAAAAAACTATTTAATCTTTGCTTTCAGAAGTCAAGCAATACCAGCATCATGGGAATCAGTTTGTGTAGCCAGAGCCGCTAGGAGTCAGACCCTCTTGGAATCATTGTAACTATCTGACTCCTGCAACCCTGAAGCCCGAGCAACCACAGGTATATCTGACATCAAAACTCCCGTTATTAGGCCGCAAACTGGTCAAAAACTGACCAGAAGAACAAGTTCTTCAGGCTCCTGACAAAGTGCACTCTCCGTTTCAGAGTCGTCGGCAGGGAAGCCAGGCTCGTGCCCGGGAGCTTCCGCCAAAGTCAATCTGGCGTGGACTCGTCGTCGCTGTGATCGTCCTGCCTGCGAATGGGACACAGAGTGTTCCGGTCCTCTGAAGTGCTGCCGGCAGGCGTGCGGCAGTCGCTGCCGCTACGTCCGGCCCCCTGCGACTCACCCTGCGGAGAGGGCAACAGGTGTCGGTGGCGACGACAGTGCGCCGACGAGATCTGTCGCTACGTACCTGTCTGCGTCAAAATCCCCGTCTGCAAGCCGGCCTGCGGCCCTGAAGAGAAGTGCTTATTCGGCAACCGCTGTTTCAGCAAGGCTCAGCTGAAACGGCTCTGGAAAGCAGTGGGATTATGCATCCGGTCGTGCCCGAAGGGCAAGAGATGTGAGTGCTTCAAGAAAGCTCGCCAATCGTAGGTTCCGGACATTGCTTTTCGGATAATTGGACCAGTTGCATATACACATTCTTCTTATTACCCAAATCATAAATTGCATGTTGCGTTGATAGCTTCGCTTTCAATTATATTTACAAAGATATAAATGTTATTGGGACTTTTGCGCCCGGACGAATTTCTCAATACATTCATTAATGAGTTACTGTGTTTGACACCAAAGTGGCATGCAAATATGTCATATCTATCCAATATCAGACCGCTCTGCAATATTCAGCAAGCGAAAGAGATCACAGAAGGAGAGCAATCTTCATCCCAGCATTGAATCGTGACTTCCGTGTGTGAAATCTCCGAAAGTCCGCCGAAATGCATGTTTTCTAGAAAATCGAGTAGTTAATGGCCTACATCAAAGTATTCTCCAAGTAGTCCACCAAGAAGCCGGTGGAATTGTAGGACAGCAGCCGGAGTACGAGGCTGCCCTCATGAAAATGGCGACAATTTAGTGAACACAGCCTTGTCACCGGCATTCCACTCATGAAAGGTGTTGAAAGTTAAGGTGAGCGGAAGCTTCGCCTTAACTTGCACTATTGGATTGAACCTGCTAGAAAATAGTCTGTTAAAAAAGCGACAACATTTCGTGGAATGAAACTCACTGCCGACGTCCCGATCTTCCCGAAAGGGCAACAGCAGGCAAGGGCAAGCACGTGAAACAAGTCAACACACGCACTGTAGTGGGATCATTTTTAGAGGAGGTCGGGGGAACCGTTCGCAACCGGATAACGGTACTTGGCTACATTTGATAATTCATAAGCGCCCCTTTTGGTGAAGGAACTTTGAAAATCGGTCAATAATGTTTCATTTGTATGTTTTCAAAGTCAGACGTATATTTTGAGACCATCAATAGCACGAGGTCGCACCATTTCGCCTGCACTGTTAGACCGAGTGGTGGCGTAATAACACCATATAACCGGGTCTCCTCACATGGGGTCAGGGTCAAGGTCAAAGGTCACAGGTCAAGGTCAAATCATAATTTTAAAGATTATTTTCCCCAGTGTTTCGGTCAGATGACATAACTCAGTATGACGTATGTTATGATATGACATGATGGTTAAGGTTACTCAAGGTTAAAATCATGATCGCAGAGTATGATCAAAGCTCATTGGTCAAGGCCAGACCCTAATTTACTCCCACCCAACGGTTGCTATAGTGCCAGATATAGCACATTATTCAGGGGCGGACGCAGACCCCACTTTGGGGGGGGCAAACCCATGTCTGCTTCTCCTCCTGGGGGGGATGTGCAATTTGGGTGCTCGACAGACCTAGTATAAGCTACCTCTCCAAGTACATGATCGCTCTCCTTGGGAGGGGGGGATGGGAGCGAATACTTTTTTGCTCAACAGACCTGGTGTAAACACCTTTCTTCAACAAAACATTCCTGGCGTTTGGGGGCAAAAGATAGTTTGACCACCCCTCCAGCGCTTTGGGGGGCCATGGCCAGAATGCCCCTCCCCCTCCCTACGTCCGCCAATGGCATCATTGGGGACATACCTATCATATTGTAACCTCATAGGTCAATAACTGTGAATGATCTTAGCCCCAAAAATTCAGAGGACATAGTATTGAACCTTTCCTCTATGGTCATATTCCATCTTCAGTTAACGAACGTTTTTTTCGGCATAATCACGGCATTTTCCACTAGGTCCCCATCAGGACCCATATTGTACATTGATGACCTCGTTTGAGCTTGAAGATATTGACCTAGGTATATCAACATTGGTTTTAATGTAGAACACTATTGCACCCATAAACTACCCAACAAATTTCTTCTAACCCTCTTGGTATTTTAGATCTCAGGGGGCACTTTAGTACCTCCCTCCACTGCACGCTGACGCCAGACCCCTCTCCATTGCACTTGTTAGAGTATTAATCAACAGAAAATACAACCGTGGGATGGATGGCGTTCGTTGCACAGGCAAAATATCACCTGAAAGAGTCGGAACAATTTTAGACGGTATTCTGGTGGCAACTGGACTCAAGGGCAGTCATACGGAACATCTGGTCGATGCATCATCGCTACTGCATTAGAGATACGCAATTATGTTTTATACCGATTATACCTACAGTGGTGCGCCATGGCTGAGACGGTAAAGCCGCCTACTCGACGGCCGAGCTTACCGTCGCCCATACTTCTGTTTATTGTGTATTGTTTATTATAGCTTAATGAGCAACAGGTGTGCGTACCCAATGGCAGCTCAATCCATTCTAGATAAGACCGTGGAGGGACAAGATGCATGATTATATACACAATGAATTAATACAACACAAAAAAGTGCACGAAAACACATACTCCGGACCAGTCCCACATCCGGGTTGTTGGAGCGAATCACCTTGTACTTCGCAGTCCGGGGACAGGGGATCTGTGTCACCATCCCAGTCATAGCAATGATGTCAGAAATAGCAGACATGCATGGGCTGCTCTATTCTTGGACGCATTCCTCCCGAACAGATCATAAGTTTGTTTGGACATACATGCATCACAAGCGCAGCTCGAAATATAACATTTTGATGGGGTTTGGACATATTCGCTGGAAGGCAAACAAAAAGTAAGTCTGATGTATATGTCCGAGAGAATCTCGAGAGCATTACTAGTTTGGCTTGGGTACTACGTTTTTTAGTAGGCCTTTCAATATCGATGTTTTTGGGTTAAACGACGCAATAAGTGTTAAGGTCATATGTCTCCAGCATTACGATATTTTCCAGCAGTTTGAACCTGTCAAGACACAACCTCGGCGTACTTCACGTTCCTGCGTACTGGCACGAAATTGGCAGCTCTGGTGCGCATGGCCTTTTATATATATATATATATTTATATATATATATACATATATATAGGAATGGACCCTTTATAGCCTAACTAAACAAGGCAGAATGGCCCTTAAAGGGAATAGACCACTTTGTCGAAACACTAAAAAGGACAATTTATGGGCGATATAGGTCTTGAAATAAGGAAACCAATTTTTTTCAAATTCCAATCGCTCAAAACAAATACATCACATTTTGCCTTACAACGCTGGTTTGACCCAAGCATTCGTGTAATCACGAATCTGGCAGCTTGCGGCGGCTTGCAACATGTAAGGTTGGGTGGTGATGCCATTTGATAACATTTGTCATATGACAGGTGGTGCAAGATGGAAAGGGATTATTACATGGTTTGAAATAAGTTAGTACCCCTCCTCCTACTTATAACTTTGAAGCTTGCAGAAACTTTTAGACCGATAGCTTCGGAGAAATAGGGTGCTAATAGTGGTTTCTCGAAATGGTCTACAAAACTGCTATCTCAGTTCAAAACTAATTATAAAAGTGGAATGGTCCCATTAACGGTAATGAGAAAACTTATTGGCATTTTCATGATTATCACAAATCCATGACCAGATGTGGGATAGGTATTCTGCGAAAAAGATAAGCCGGGCACTAATGGGTTGGTTATTATAACTCATAGCTCGATCAGCGAGAGATCCGAATTAAACGCTAAATTTTCTCAAGTTAAGCACATTTTTTCCGTTTTGGTTTCTGTTCTTTGTAGTTGCAATGCGATTTTTTCACACAGTGTATTACGCATGATATATCATGCTATCAAGAATATCCCCCCTCCCCCGGCGAAAAATGAATCACCTTGAGATAGCTAAATGTATCAGCAGCTGCGATAAAAATATAACTTTCCTTGATACCATTTATTTACATTCACGACGATTTCACCACCTTGTGAAACATTCCAATCGGGATTTAAAGTACGAAAATACGAAACATATTTTACAACAACCAGTCCAAATTTTCTCTTGTCGCATGTTTGCGGATCCTGGGCGAACAAATTAGTGTGCCCAGCTGGGACCGGTCAGCTGACCGGCGTGGCCGTTCTAGGTATGCACATTTCCCGGCCGTTCTAGGGCCAATGTTTATGCTGAGAGTGCTGAGTATGGGGCAACAATTCCTACACGCCTGCTTAGGAGCACCAAAACGCAGAACTATATCAGGTTTACTTTTAGACCACTCGGGCGTTCACGAGACCATAACACATGGTGCACCACGCACCGCAAGTGCGCGTCGTGCAGAATGTTTCAGATGCATGTGCTGGGGCTACCGAGCATTTGCCTACCGCTAGGCCGGAGAGCTTGCTGCATCGCTAGATGTGGAACTGGCTCTTTCGCTGGGTCCCTGTTTCAGTCTTTTTTTATTCAGCAGCATCGCCAATAGATAAATCCACTTACAGGCGAAGTTCAAGCATTAAAAGCGTATCCACAGTGGAACACAGTAGCAGACAGTATACATACTAATAAGTAATAAGTAAAAATAAAAATGAAAACAATTCAAAACAAGAATTTAGCAATACGCCTAAAATTTGCCTAAGTTTTCATAAAAATAAAGAAAACTTATATAAATTAAAATTATAAATGCCTTAAGATTTCGTAATAATTGCGTCTCAAACATGTAGCAGCTTGGCGTTTACCACCATTAGATCCGCATCAAATATTCCTGTGGTAAGCTTGCGACGCAGCGCCGATACTTCACAAAGGGCGCTCTTGGCATCGCTGTCAAAGGAGTGGAGAGGGAACACGATTGTATTTTTCTTGGAGTGTATCTTGGCATGCACAGAAGATAAGATGATGATGAGAACAAAGTGTGAAAAGCCGTCTGCAAACTTTTAAGAGGTCGATGGTTTGGGCGGGACAATACGACTGTGGGCACTGCCAGTGGCGGGTACATGGGGGCTAGGGGGCTCAACAAAGCCCCCCCGAAAAGTCAGAATTCCTATTGTAACTGCTTAACCGTAGAATGTTCCGAGGCTATGGTGGGGAAGGCTCAAGCCCCTAGCCCCCCCCAATGAAGTCCTGGATGCGCCACTGAACACAGCTGCCTCAGACGGTCTAATGGCGGCACGGAGCAGGGCTGTTTCTAGTGAGGGTCGGGCAATCGTCGGCTGTTACTAACGTCAGCTGTTGCTCCGACAGAGATCAAAAAATTACAGGCTTAGGTACTACCCACACCTTTATTACGCTATGTTCAGTTCGGCCTATTGAAATCATGTTCAACAGGATCAGGCTTTTCGTGAATGCACGTCAATATAAAGGAATGGTAAAATACGTACAATAAAAGGGGCTAAGACAACAGCATAAAAGTTGTGTTAAAACCGAACATCACTGGCCAGCTTGAAAGTGGCATTTCAGGGCGGCTTGAAGGCAGCTCGTCTAACCTTCTTAACCAATTCGAGTGATAGCGTATTATACCTATTAACCCCACATTAGCCAACCGACGCTTGCCTGCACTCGTGCTTGCTCGAAGCTCGTATCTTGGATATGTTCTGCACTCATAAACAGATTTCTCAAGCCGCATGGTTCGTTGGTGAGTAAATTACGGACGAGGATGGTTTCCGGCCAGTTCAAATATCGAGGGAAGACCTAAACGGCGAACTTCTTAACTAAGGTGTTGGAACTTCCTTTCACCGGTGATAACTCGTACCGAAAATGTGTGACTCTGAATTCTCTGAGGTTGAGTTATACCATAAGTTCAATAAATGTTGCTACCTGGCAAGCCCCAGTGCATTTTTTCTTAGGTTTGTACTGGCGACCACAGAGAGAAAAGGACACACTTGAAGCTTCAGAGGGCAAATATTGGCAATCGGAAAGGCACCCTTGTTTTCTTCAGTCGGCACGTCACTTTACAACTCCGCACACTTAACACGCGCATTGACAGGGGCCGGGTACCCACCCACTCGGGTTTTTCGAGATAGCAAAAACGGCGGCGCATAGCGCCTCTGTACTTGGCATACCTTTTCTCTCATCATTTTTACAACTTTTGTGAAAATTTTCAGGTTAGTTCATCTCAGGTCAGGTCGCCAGTACAGATCAAGTGACCTAAACTAAAAAAAGTTTAAGATAGCATAAGTCGGAACAGGGTGAACTTGTGCTCACTGAGTTCTCTAAACTATGTTCCGGTATTTTCGATATCGATGACCTCATGCCAGGTACGAGCCATGACCTCTCCATTGGAAATGCATGGGAAAAATTTTTTAACTGAATAACTAGCAACGGATGGTGATAGAGCGTTTATCTTAATTGCATTATATTTGCCTTGTCTTTGCAGTTCTAATGATACGCATTTTATCTAATTTGACCTTGACCTAACCTCAGGTCAGGTCAAATCCTTGATTTAACCAGCAAGGTCATATTATATGGGGGATTCCAGGACAGATCGACCAAGGCTTGACACCACCATGTCTAGAAAAAATCTGAAACTTTGTATCTAGGGTATTTTTGGGCCAGTAACACGCCTGTGAGAATCTTAGCCCCCTGCGACCAACGGTGACCGAGTTATAGCCCGAGGCATTTTCGGGAGGTCACCTTGTAGACTCATCTTTGATGCTTCATAACTTAGAAACGCATTGCCTGATTAACAAGTTTTGTATATCATTTAACATGTCTTGAACTATCCACTATTTTGAAAAAAATGAAAGCTTAAATAATTTTAAACATTTTGACTCTTAATTCGTGTGACCTTTTCTTTTTGACCTAGCATGACCTTTTTGCAGAAGAAATTGCCCTTTTAGACACCTAAAAAGTTGTACTTCATAAATCCTCTTTCGATAAAAAAATAAAAATTGATCTTGCTATAAATTCCGATTTTTCAGCACCTAAGGTAGGTATGCAGACGGTTTTTGACCACTGCGGTAGTACAGCCTTATGTTTAACACTGCAAACAAAGCGATTGCTTTTGTAATCGGTTTCTTGCAATGATATTGCATTGTCTTTACGAAATTTTCATCATGCAAGTGTCAGAATTTATGAAAATTAACACGCGCCCACACGAGAAGGTGGGCAACCGGCCCCCTCAGATTTCCACACGCAGTAAAAAAACACACCTTCGCGCAGCAGCGCCACCGTACTTCATCTACCTCTAACTCAAATTTTTTGCTGCTTTTGGAAAAATTTTAGGTCTGGGTCATACCAGGTCAGACCGCCAACCCAGGACAAGAGACCTAACCTCGAAAAAAACTTTGGAGGCGCATCAGTAAGATCACATTTAACCTATCGTACTTAGATTCACATCACATAGTAAGGTCACCCAGCAAGATAATTGTTCGTAGTAGGATTTCTATATCGGTAACCTGGGCCAAGGTCAGGGTCACGATCTTTTTATTAGAAATGCATGGGGCAATTTGAAAATTTTGATAACTTGCGAGAATTGAGAATTGTCAGGAATTGCGATGGAGGTTTAATTTTTACGTTGTCGTGTCTGACTTGTCACCGCAGTTTGATTAGTATTCTTTTTACTATACAGACATAGGTCAAAGTAGGTTAATTTTGAAATTTGACTAGACAAGATTATAAGATATATAGCCGATCGGGCTCGACAAGAGTATTCCAATGGTGCTGAACATTTTTTTACAGCTCTGCTCTGTCAGCTATTATGCCACAAAATCTAGGGTTCCACTTAGTTCATGTAGGGAATACTTTGACCTTGAGCAACCTCAAAGGTGACCCGACCAAACGATTGTATGAAAAATTGTCGGTAGATATTAGAACTGGCTATTTAGCACCGTCGCTCCCAGTGCACTGTTCATTCTACATGGCTTACTGAACAGCAGAGATAACCAACAATTAGGCCACGGAGCCTGTGTGATATCACATGCCTCCAAACACAGCACTGCGATGGCTCGTGTTTTTTTCAGAACTTATGCCTGGAGCATGAAGGCGAGAGAAATGACTGAGGAATGTACATCTTCTGACGGAGAGCTGTGCCCCACAATCCAAAAATATATTTAACTTCATCAAATGGTGCCGCCATGCACACGATTTCAAAACAATTCAAATATTTAATTCCAGTCTAAAAGAACGAAGCAAAACTCAATTATGTAAATGAAGTGTTTTCACTACGTCTCACAGCAAGGGCGCCTGCTACTATATCGAGAGCACTGCGAAACCGGCAACATATCACGATGGTTTAAAAAAGTCCAGTGAAAGATCAAATATGTGATGCCAAAGCTACGCATGCGTTTCTTACGCATACATTTTCAGCACGATTAAGTGCTTGTACATTCCACAATTAAGCATAGCCAATGTTGCCAGACAGCTCCAAAGTCTGTTCGCCAATGCGATTATGGAAAAATGAATACAAGTTTCAAAGAATGCTAGTGGTAAATAAGGCATCCACACTGTTTATGAAATCTCTACAAGCAAAAGAAGAGAGGTTCGGGTTTCCTATACCTATGTTTGAACCAAACAGTGTCGTGCTGTGCAAATAGACTTTCTTTTATGGGTGCTGCGTAAATGGTCGCAAATTTAGTCATGACGAATGTTCAATGCAAAGGTAATATTAAACATACTGATATAGATTATTTGGCTTAAGTAATGGGTGATCTGACGACCATCATTGCAGGTGAATGAATGCGTTTGTACAGGACAAAGTCAGTGTCAATGTTGAAGTTATCTCAGTGCATTCCCTTATTCTTCAGTGATTATACAAGGCACCAGGGGTGTGATATTATATCTATTTGTGGGTGCCCGACCACCTCCAATGAACCGAGGAAACAGTGGTTAAAGTGGTAAAACATCCTTTGAATGTTTTTTTTCATTTCAAATACTACTTCTTGGTTCAATGTAGTTCAACCGGCCTCTGAGAGGGCTAAACACATAATACATTTTGCTATTTATTTTCACGTAGTGCCTCTCGATATTGTTTCAAATTTGCACACCCCTAATCATAAAAGACACAAATCAAAAGCCTTTCGAAGTGTCGTTTGAACTGGGATCCGTGTCGGCTATGAAATGATCACCTTTTAAAAATATGATGTGAGGCAACCTGTGACCAAGTGACCAAGTGACCAAGTGACCAAGTTGAATGCCTTATTTCAGGACATTTTTTCGCATATATGAGCAGATTCAAATTACTTCCTGGGAATGAAACCCTTTCAGACAAGTTAATTTTTACATTGTATTAATCTTCTCAAACGTGTGCTGTGCTGCACTGGGTCGTCTTGTATCGATACTATGTTTCCGTTTCGGGGGGACAATGTAATTGTGTGAGTTAGTGGTGCTTATAGGATAAGTTATACTTGTTTCAATTATTGATAAATTCGCGACATCTTTGTAAATTTTCGTTTAAGGCTGCAAGGCACATTACCAATTAGTCTCTTTGCCCTTGTCTCACTCGAAACAATGGATCCCTTTCTATCACTTTTAATGGCTACTATTTTTATTTCTATAAATCTTGTCCAAGTTGTTGCCAGTTCAGTTTTAGGAGTCGGAGTCTCACTAGAGTCATCAAGGGACTTTTCATGGAGACCCCGACCCCACCAACCAAACGAGCAACTCCTACGATAAAGGGTTGATTAAAAAACCAAAGCTGAACGTCCCATAAGGCATAACGACAGCTGTCTACCTCAGGTCACCCTCTCATCAGTCAGTTGCCAGCTGATCTAAGGTATTTGCGGTACCTACTACTTGCCAGTTGGCCTAAATTATTTTTTCCAGAAGTTGCAAAAGTATCGAGTTAGAGGTAGATTAAGTACGGTGGCGCTGCGAGAATGTGTTTTTTTTACTACCTGTGGAAACCTGAGGAGGCCGGTTGCCCGCCCCCTCGTGTGGGTGCGTGTTAATTCTCATAGATTATGACACTTGCACGATGAAAATTTCGTAAAGACAATGCAATATCATTGCAAGCAACCGAATACAAAATCAATCGCTTTGTTTGCTGTGTTAAACACAAAGCTGTACTACCGCAGTGGTAAAAAACCGTCCGCATACCTACCTTAGGTGCCAAAAATTTGGAATTTATAGCAATAATGCATTTTTTATCGAGATATAATTCATTAGGAAATTTTTTAGGCGTCTAAAAGGGAAATTTCAACTGCGAAAAGGTCAAGCTAGGTAAAAGAAGACATGTTGAGACGAATTAAAAGTATATATATTTTTTAAATTTATAGTTTTTCTTTTCCAAAATAGTGTATAGTTCAAGAAAAGTTCAATGATATACATAACTTATTAACCCGCGCCCCACCGGGGGTCCGGCGCCACCTTCGCCCCACCGGGGGCCATCGATGGCCCCCTCTCTAACTCCGAAAATATGGGCGTTAGCGCAAATCTGCAAAGTGCAATAGAAAGCTCGCGTGAATTCAGTAAGAAAATACTTCACATGTTTTAGTGCTCAGGTCAATGGTTTGACCTCCAGAGGTCAAATTAGGTCAAGATCGGCTATTTTCACTCAAATATGCAATGATTAAGCAGACTGGGCATAACTCTTATGTCATTAGAGCTATTGAGGCCTGGTAAAGTACATTTGATAGAAAATTGCCAGTACTTTTTTCGCTATATCGAAGGTAAAGACCTCCCGCCAGTGGTTTGATCTCCAGAGGTCACCTCGTGACCTAATATGACCTGAGATCACGAAAGGTCAAAAAGTGACCTTGCTGTATATGAAATGAAAGCCAGTGACAAGACAAACACGATGGTGTTTGTTTCACCGCTCTAGCTTAATTAGGTCAAAAGTTATTGTCAAAATACTGATTTTGACCTCTGGTGACCTTGGATGACCTTGGAAAAGTCAAGGGACAAATATGACCCCTGGGATCCGTGAAAGGGTGTCCAAAAACGCTGTTCTGAGCAGTCTGAGTATTTGCAATCATTTTTGTGGCTTTTAGATCTTCAGACAGCTTTTCTCCATGCTTTTCCAATGGGAGAGGTCGCCTCGTGACTTGACCTCAGGGCACGAAATCGGAAAATCCCGGATATACATCTTGTAGACCCTGGAGGGGTCATGAAGTGTAGGAAGTTTCAAATCGATCGACTTTGAAATGTAGCTCTTACAGAGCTCTAAAGTTGAAGTGAGGTGACCTTGGTTGACCTCGTCTGGTGACCTGACCTTGGGTGACCCGGGTAAAAAATTTCAGGGATGATGGGAAAATGATGTAGTGAGAGGAAGAACCCTCAACCGCGGTGCTGCGCTTCGTCGTTTTTCTGCTATCTCGGAAAAATCTTAGGGGGCCATCGATGGCCCCCCTCGGTGGGGCGAGGGTTAATCAGGCGATACAATTTTAAGTTATGGAGCATTAAAGATGAGTCTACATGGTGACCTCCCGAAAATGCCTCCGGCTATAACTCGGGCACCATTGGTCGGAGGGGGCTAAGATTCTCATAGGCGTGTTCCTGGCCCAAAACTACCCTAGAGATAATGTTTCAGATTTTTTTCTAGACATGGTGGTGTCAAATTGAAATATTTTTGGTCGTTTTGTCCTGGAATGCCCCATATATCATTCGATTTGGCCTGCTGCGAGTATTCATATAGTTATTCGTCTTCTTTTTTGCTCTATCTTTGCTCGTTCAGATGTAATAACCGAAACCCTTCATCTACATGTAATCCCTATGACGGCATGCTTTGACCTCTAATAACCTTGAATGTGACCTGAAAAAAGGTTTAAATATTTTCCATGGAGAAGTGAATGGGCTACCCAACGCCGTTTACCGTTTTTCGCTACCTAGAGTGATTCTTGACATGTTAGGAGGGCAGGTACCCACCCCCCCGTCAAAGCGAAGGTGGCTCAGACCCCCGTCAATGCGCGTGTTAATGTTGTTGGATGGCTATAACGGTTTTTAGCAAGGGGCACAAAGGCCTTTGCCAAACGAGGAGCTTGCCTTCAGCTTTGGGTATTAGAAGGGCACTGGTCCCCAGTGGCGGAAACTCGGAAGGACTGGGGATCAATGAGAGGGGCCTAGAGACCGAAAATGGTCCGTGGTTTGTATGCAAAAACAAATGCCCTGGCAAGCCCACATATGCTTACTTTTACAAAACTACTCCCTTCTACAGGTCTTTGTCAGACAGGGGCGGATCCAGGGGGGCCGCGGGGGCCGCGGCCCCCTCGCTGGTAAGGCGCCCCCTCGGCACTAAGGCATCCTCGGGGGCCGCCTCCATTCGCTCCACATTTGTATGCCTAACAGAAATACTGGCGCCCCGTGGTAATTCTGTTGCATGCAAATACCACATTTTTACAACCCGCCCTGTATCACTGGCGCCCCCATGGTGCATCATTGGTGCCCTTGTTTCACTCCACCGACGCCCCCAAGCCTCTTTCACCTCTTGACATCCCGGTATATACTACCGGCGCCCCACTCTCCACTACAAGCGCCCCCATCTTCTAAAAATCCTCTCTATATCACTGGCGCCTCCATGGTGCAGCATAGATGTCTCGTTTTTGCTCCAGCGGCGCCCCCACGCGTCACTGTGGGCGCCCCATCTTTTGGAACCCCGCATGTACCACCGGCGCCCCCATTGGGCATCATTGGTGCCTTCGTTTCACTTCACCGGCGCCCCCCAAGCCTCATCGTGGGCTCTCCCACTTCTTGGCATCCCGCTATAAACTATTGGCGCCCCAATCCTCACTACGGGCGCCCCCACCTTCGGAAAATCCGCTCTATACCACTGGCGCCTCCATGGTGCAGCGTTGATGTCTCGTTTTTGCTCCAACGGCGCCCCCACGCGTCACTGTGGGCGCCCCACCTTTTGGAACCCGCATGTACCACCGGCGCCCCCTTTGGGCATCATTTGTGTCTTCTGTGTACTTCACCGGCGCCCCACGCTTCACCGTGGGCGCCTCTGCTTTTTAGAGCAGATATTCACCATCGGCGCTCCCGTGGTACATCATTGGTGCCTTTTTGCTTAAATGGCGCCCCCCATGTCTCACTGAGGAGGTCTTCACCTTTTACCAGCCTGTTTTATACCAGTGAGCCCCCACTCTCTCTCCCCACTCCCCACTACGGGCGCCATCACCTTCCAACAATCCGCTCTATACCACTGGCGACTCCATGGTGCAGCATTGATGTCTCGTTTTTGCTCCAATGGCGCCCCCACGCGTCACTTTGGGCGCCCCATCTTTTGGAACCCCGCATGTACCACCGGTGCCCCCATTGGGCATCATTGGTGCCTTCGTTTCACTCCACTGGCGCCCCCAAGCCTTTTCCACCTCTTGACATCCCGCTATATACTACCGGCGCCCCACTCTTCACTACGGGCGCCCCATCTTCTAAAAATCCACTCGATATCACTGGCGCCTCCATGGTGCAGCATTGATGTCTCGTTTTTGCTCCAACGGCACCCCCACGGGTCACTGTGGGCGCCCCATCTTTTGGAACCCCGCATGTACCACCGGCGCCCCAATTGGGCATCATTGATGTCTTTGTTTCACTCCACTGGCGCCCCCCAAGCCTCATCGTGGGCTCTCCCACTTCTTGGCATCCCTCTATAAACTATTGGCGCCCCAATCCTCACTACGGACGCCCCCACCTTCGGAAAATCCGCTCTATACCACTGGCGCCTCCATGGTGCAGCATTGATGTCTCATTTTTAGCTCCAACGGCGCCCCCACACGTCACTGTGGGCGCCCCACCTTTTGGAACCCTCATGTACCACTGGCGCCCCCATTGGGCATCATTGGTGTCTTCTGTGTACTTCACCGGCGCCCCACGCTTTACCGTGAGCGCCTCTGCTTTTTAGAGCCGATCTTCATCATTGGCGCCCCCGTGGTACATTATTGGTGCCTTTTTGCTCAAATGGCGCCCCCGTGCCTCACTGAGGGGTTTTCACCTTTAACCAGCCCGTTTTATACCAGTGAGCCCCCACTTTCTCTCCCCGCTATGTACTACTGGATCCCCACTCCCCACTACGGGCGCCCCCACCCTCTAACAAAATGCTCTATACCACTGTCGCCCCCTCCCCTGGTGCATCATTGGTGCCTTCGCTTCACTCCACCGGCGCCCCCAAGCCTCATCGTGGGCTCTCCCACTTCTTGGCATCCCGCTATAAACTATTGGCGCCCCAATCCTCACTACGGGCGCCCCCAACCTTCGGAAAATCCGCTCTATACCACTGGCGCCTCCATGGTGTAGCATTGATGTCTCGTTTGTACTTCAACGGCGCCCCCAGGCGTCACTGTGGGCACCCCATGTGCTGAAACCCCGCATGTACCACCGGCATCCCCATTGGGCATCATTGGTGTATTTTGTGCACTCCACCGGCGCCCCCCCCCACGCTTCACCGTGGGCGCCTCTGCTTTTTAGAGCCGCTCTTTACCATTGGCGCCCCCGTGGTACATCATTGGTGCCTTTTTGCTCAAATGGCGCCCCCATGCCTCACTGAGGGGTTCTTCATCTTTTACCAACCCGTTTTACACCAGTAGAGCCCCTCTCTCTCCCTGCTATGTACTACTGGATCCCCACTCCCCACTATGGGCGCCCCCCACCTTCTAAAAATCCGCTCTATACTACTGGCGCCTCCATGGGGCACCATGGTGCCTTCGCTATACTCCACCGGCGCCCCCAAGCCTCATCGTGAACTCTTCCACTTCGTGGCATCCCGCGATGTACTATCGGCGCCCCACTTTTCACTACGGGCGCCCCCACCTTAGGAAAATCCACTCTATACCACTGGCGCCTCCATGGTGCAGCATTGATGTCTCGTTTTTGCTCCAACGGCGCCCTCACGCGTCACTGTGGGCGCCCCATGTGTTGAAACGCCGCATCTACCACCGGCATCCCCATTGGGCATCATTGGTGTCTTCTGTGCATTCCACCGGCGCCCCCAAGCTTCACTGTGGGCGCCCCCTGCTTTTTGGACCCGCTCCTTACCTCTGGCTCCCCCATGGTGCATAATTGGTGCGTTTCTTTTCAATCTCAAACTGCGCCCCCATGCCCAATTGAGGGGGTCTTCACCTTTCAACAGCACCTCCTATACCACTCGAGCCCCACTCTTATGATGCATTATTGTTGTCTGCTTTTAGCTTTATGGGCGCCCTCCCCCTGCCTCTTTCCACCATCTTTTGACACATCGGTCTGTATCACTGGCGCCCCCATAATGAATCATTGGTACCTGTGCTATGCTCCACCGGCGCCTTCATCTCCCGCCGTGGGCTCATCGGGAGCGCCCCCAAATTTCGACTAACTGCTCGGTCTGGCGGCCCCCATGGTACATATTGGTGCTTTTCTTTCGCTCCATTGGTGCCCCCACACTTCACTATAGGCGCTCACACATTTCTGCTGATTAGTTGATGCATCATTGGTATCTTACTTTTACTCTACCGGCGCCCAGCACCCCCCCTCTACCCCCGCCACGCGGCACTATGGGCGCCCCATTTTTTTGACAGCATGCCCTGTGCCTCCACCGCCTCCATGGTGCATGATGGGTGCCTATCGTTAGCTCCATGAACGCACCCCCCACCCCTCCCAAACACATCCCTGCCAGAAACCCCATGCAGCTTCTCTTTACTTTGCATTTCTTGCATCCCAAACGTGGCCCGTTGTCTTACCAGCGCCTACCCTTGACAGCTCCCACAAATTTCACTGAATGCAAGTACCCCCCAGCTGTATCACCGGAAGCTCCAAACTTCAGCTTCGGTTTCTCCTTGATGACCAAATTGCGCTGTCAGCGCTCTTCCCATGCACCGTCTTCACCTCCCTGTTGCCCAACCAGTGCCCTATTCGTGTACCCCCTTCTACCCTGTTGTTACCCTACCAGTGTCCCTATGATGGATTATTTGCTCCCACAGACGCTCAACTGACGGTTCCACGCCTATGTACCGCAGGCGCCCCTTGCCTGCAGCACCGGTATCCATAACTCCAGTATCGGTATCGCCTCGGTGAAGTATCAGCGTCCCCTCGATGCACTATCACCATTACCATCCCTCGCCCCGAAAGCCCAAATAACTAACTGACTAACTCACCACACTTTCCCCGGCTATAGATCACCGGCGTCCCACAGGGTGTACCACTGTACCACACTGAACTTTTGGCACTCCCATGCTGCATCACCGCTGGACTCATTTATAAACCTAAGCACCCCCTCATATATCATGCCCCCGGGTCACTAATAGGCGTCACACTTCAACGTGAACCTCCCTCATCGATTTTTTGACGCCCTCTTCTTTATGGTTAGGCGCCCATATTTCACGATTGGCCGCCCTTTTTAGCTCTAGAGCGCCCAGCTGCAGCATGGACCACCCGTTCCTACCTTTGGCCGCCCTCTTCTTCATGATTGTTCTCCTGTTCTCCACTATTGGCCGCTCCTTTGCAGATCTAGGGCACCTCACTTCAATGTGGACTCCTCATTCACCTCCGGACCCCCTCTATTTTATGGTTGGGAACCCCATATTTCACGTTTGGACACCCTTTTTCAGCGCTTGGTGGACCTCTGTGACGTGGACCACCGTCATTTACCTACAGGCGCCCTTAACTTTGTGACTGGGCTCCCCGTTTTCACAATTGACCCGCTTTTCAGCCCTAGGGCGCCCCACTGCAACGTGGACTGCCCTCATCCATTTTTAGCCGCTCTCTTCTGTATGATTGCGCGCACCTTCTCCACTGCTGGCCGCTCTTGTGCAGCTTTAGAGCACCCCACTTCACCATGGACTGCCCTCATTCATCTCTGGCCGCCCTCCGCTTTGTGGTTCAGAACCCCTATATCATGATTGACCGTCCCTTTTAGCTCTAAAGTGGCCCACCGTAAAATTGATCGCTCTCGTCCACTTTTGACTGCCCTATAGTGCATGATTGCGACCCCATTTTCCACAATTGTCTGTTCTTTCTTAGCCTTGGGGCGCCCCACTTTTACGTGTACCGCCTTCAATTCGGATGTCCTCTACTTCGTGTTCGGGTGCCCCAATTTCACGATAAACCGCTCTTTTTCAGCCTTAGGGCATCCCACTGCAACATGACACTCCCATGGCACATGGACAGCTCTCAGCTTTGAGTGGTAACAATTGCCCCGAGTTCTTTTTAATGTTTGCTTTGGGTATCGATCGGTGTCACTTTGCTCCATCATGCCCATCCGATGTGTGGTCGTGTGCCCGTCCGATATGTAGTTGTGTTGTCTTTTGCGACAAGACATGCTACGATGGAATACCTATAGGGGACTAGTAAAAATAATGTTTCTTGTGAAGCAAATTTTGAGCACATATACCAATATCCCTTAAATGTGTTTAAAAAACATTCCGGATCTATTGATTGGGATTTACTGATGCGAAATTCCCACGTCATCTGTGTAAGAAAAACATTGAGAGCTCGGCAGGAGGCAACTGCAGAATTTCGGTTGCGTCCTCTCCCACAAGTTTGTAAACAGCAAAAAGTTTCGCCTTATGTATAATATTATGGATTTATCACTATCCGCTCTGCGCAGACAGGGTAAACTGCAACGACTGGTTCGCAAAATCTCCAAAGGCCGTCTCTGCGCAAAGTCTGCTTCAAAACGTAATCCAGGTAGAAGGTACCCTGTTTCATTTATTTATTTATTTTACTTCATCAGACCGCTCCACAGAATACATGTGGCTATTCTTAGCCTGGAACTCACTTGTACATAAGATTATTCGGCTAGATTGACCGATTACCTATTAATTTTAGGTGCACAGAATCGTTTTATATCGTAATTCTTAAGTTTACCGTAACCACCCTTGCGCAGGGGGCTGTTCCTCCTTGCTTTTCAGTTCGCTTGGATAGCTGTTTTCGGATCAGGGTCAGCAACCATTTTGAATTTAAATCCTTGATGATAGACTAAAATCACTAAACAGATGAGTGCATAAGTAGATGGCCCGCAGGATGTGAAACCAGGTAGAATGCAGCAGACGTGGGTAGTACACTGTCCGGAAGTAGCACGGTGCACTGTTCGGAAGTAGCAGTCTTGTAAAGTGTTCTGAGTATCACAGGAAGACTTAAAATACGTATCAGAAGCCATATGATGGTTATTGAGGCAAATGCCATCGAACTAAGCGTTATCAAGGACGGAAATTAAAACTCCAGCTTTAACAAAAAGATCAGAAACAAACAGAGCCAATGCGAGCAGTCACACATACGGGACCGCTCAGCGAAAGCTCTGTTATATAGCCTAATCCTTCATTACATTCACGATAGTTGTAGTGTCCACGTAGAAGACATATCATCGAGTTTCCAGGCAAACATGACGATTATTCGAACAAACATTTTTCAGCCTGAGATCAATTTGCCGTCTCTAGAAAATAAGTGCCCAACCGAGAAAGTCACGAGATTTAAGAGTCTGAAAACGCAGGGTCTTTTGGGCAGTCTATGCTGAGGCGTCGAGATCGTCGCAAGGATTTTTACAGTGATCGCAAAAGTCTTCAGCAATTCTGCAAACTTTAATGATCTTCATGTTGGTCGCAGAGCCATTATAACATCAAGAAATTCGATGCACAAGTAGAAAATATTATCAGCTACATCTTGGATATACGTTCTAAGAAGAAAAACACTTAATTCACAAATTTTGGAGCACGAATCGCGGAGCACTCGCAGGAGCAGCCGATCAGCCGATCGTCAGCTGATTGTTGCTTGCTTAACTAGAGGCACTTTGTGAAATTCTTCCTTTTCTTGGCAACGTGTTTTTTTTAATCGGCACTTTTTCAAATGGCATCAAAAATACGCAAAATTAGCATCACAAAGATCCATGATACCAAAGGTTGACCCCAAATGGTAGTCTGACCGCCCCCGGAGACGTCGCTTCCCCTTATCGAAATCCTGGATCGTCCATGTACCCAGCCCTCTCGGTTGTTGATCAGTGATAGATAAGCTCGGTCAGTGTCAGAGCCGCATGACGAAATTCATGGAGCGAAGCGGATTGCGATTTCTCCAGAGGCTCTTACACAATTGCAGAGCCCTGACATCAACTTTGATGTCAGGACTCTGTAATTGTGTAAGGTGATAGCCCGTTTACGCTAGACGCCCAAACCAAGGCCCCGAATCTAAATTCAATATAGTTTTTGAGAAATTTTGGAACAAACATTTTCAATTTTTCATTTTCCTCATTTTGATTTCTTAAGCGACGAACTTGAAATTTGCCTCCTTTTGAATTAGCGACAGAGGCCACCTAAGATAAAAATTTCGAACTGGTCTGACAATAATTATTACGCCAAAACGCAGTGTTTCTGATACAAGTAAAAAAGCTATTGAAATTTGACGGCCGACTTATAAGCTCGAAATGTCAGGAGGCACGCTTCAGTTAGTTTAAAGACAGCCACCTGGAGGCAGCTAGGTGAATTTGATTGTGCTTAGGCATAGTTTCCAGTGGAAAACGTAAAATTCTGACTTAGTTTTTGCCATTCTGCCGGAGGACTGCATTTTTTCACATTTAATTCAAATCTTAATATCTCGTGGTCTAATGCGCCGATTTGACTTGTCATTTCAGATAATGAAAGAACATTGCTTACGCCTGATATCTGGAGATGGATATCGTGATTTTGAAATTCATTGTTTTATACGGATAAACATAATTTTGGAAGAAAACCTTTTATTTTTAGCTTCTAGGTTTTGAGCACATGTCACTCACAAGCTCCGAATTGACATGCTTGAATTGGAAAATTAATTGCAGTCATTTCATTCATTCACACTACGCACTTATCTCCGACGGCTTTTGAGTAATTCGTCCGAAAGGGTATTTCAAGGTGCTAATTTTCTCGGACCACCTTTGTTTCTCACCATGGTTTCAAGTCCTTAAAATCAATGGAAGTGGATTAAATTTGGCATGAAGCTAGCTTAGGATCCTAACCCGACGATACAAGTATTTTCAGCCCAAAATAATGTTTGGTTCGTCTTCTAGAAGCACCTTTATATCGTGCTTTTTCTGGACGAACACAGCACCCGTCGCCAGCGTCCCGACATTGTCGGCTGATTGGTACCGGCCAGTGACCTCCTGACGGGTCACAGGTGTTGGGCTAGTGGGAGGTTGAATAGTGTGGCACGGGGGGTATAGTGGTTAGAGGCCCTGACTCTTATCATTGAGGCCCGGTTCGAATCTGGAGTGACCGCCTGCTCTTTATTAGTTATTTCAAAGAAACTAATGATAAAACTGACTTACAGGCTTATGAAGAGATGCATTGAGAAGGAAATATGGTTTGCTTTTAGCACATTGTCATGCGGCTCTCCTGCGCCGGTGGGGCGTTAGCCCAGGTCGCAGACGGGGGTTGGTCAGGTGCGATCTCTAACATCATCACCTTGGATAGGTTGAGTTTGCGGCCGGTTTGATAGAGCTGGAAAATGCCTTGGTGATCGGGGAAGGAAAGTTGATTGGGTGATGAAACTATAGTAGGGAGGAACAGAAACGCAGCAAAGGGGTGGGGCGGCTAGCGCAGTCGCATGAGAGGCACCCGAAGGGAAAAGATCGCGCGAAGGGCAGCCGGGCTACAACAATCTATGACCAACCGTAAATCTCGAGGACCAGCATGACTTGCTGTTACAAGCGTGACCCTCTGCGGCAAGCGACGCCCTATATGTGACCGTCAGGGTCCCCTAGGGGCAGAAGAACACTCTTTAATCAGGTGGGTCACCTGTTTTCAACAGTTTCAACAGGGCCCTCTGTGACAAGCATGACCAGCACATCATTCCGTGGTCGGCAGGGCCCAATGCAGTCAGAAGAGCCTTCTGTCTGCCACCGAGAATGCCCTCTGCGGCCAGCGGGGTATGCTGTGACAAGTAGGGCCCTCTACGGTCAGCAGGTCCTTTGGGACCAGGAGTCTCCTCGTTATCAATAGGGCAATCTTAGGTCAACAGGGATCTCTGTAACTAACAGATCTTTCGGTCGCAGTCCGGGCCATGTCTTGCCAGCATGCTTTTTTGTCGGACAGGGCGATACCCTCGGTGACCATAAAAGCACTCTGTATCGTAAATATATATTTGAACTGAACGCACAGTCTATAAAAAGGGTACTCCGGGACCAACAGGTCTTTCCGTGACCAGTAAGGCCTGCCATATTCTTGTGGAAAGTCATGAGGTGACCTGAGGTATAATCGGGAAGTCGCTGGGCCCCCTGCATCCAGGTGGGGAACCATCCATGACGGTCTTTGACTGCTGTGAGTGGGACTGGTGGGAACCTTAAATCCATTAGGATCTAATTTGCCAGTTAGCGAACCCCTGGAGAAAGCCAGAAAGTGTACAAGTGTACACTGTGAACGACTTCGAGTTCACTTTGGTCAGTCAAGGGTCCTATGTCGCTGCCAGAGCACAGCGAAGACAGGACAACGGCCAAAATCTGGTTATAGCTAGTTATAGTTCCTGCAAAAATTCAGGTAGATGCCGCTGAAGGGAGACACAAACACATTTTTCCGAGTTGATCTCTGATGTGGAGTATCCCTAAACTGGGCCTTTGCTTGCCTTAGGGTCGCCAGGGGCCGTATCATGATGCCAAGAATACATAAGAATGGGCGCACGCACGTCGATATTTTATTCTGATTTCCAGCATGCGCCCGCACAAATGGTGGGGCCAAATCAGCATTGTGATCGTACAGCGCACCTTAGATCGGTATGCTGATATTCTGCGTAGGCTAGGTCGGTACCGGTCCCTTTGCACCCCGGGTACGCTTGTCCTACGTCGAGCGTGGCTACGCACGGAAGGAGGTCAAAGTACCACATTGAAATACGGCAAGTTGCTTGTCTCAGTCAAGTCTTCGGAGGGCATAATATTAGAATATAGCCTTAGAAAGGTTTACAATAACTGGGGTCTTGAAGTAAGCCAAAGTCCATAAACTTAGGTCATAGATCCTTCGTGGCTGGCTAGCTCAGATTTAAGGGAACTGGGATCATTGCTCTGATCTAGTGGTTTATTAGACCCTTATGGCTACTTAAGGCCCTGTGTGCTAATGCACACAGATGGGCCTATTCTAAATATTTGCTGGTCTTCTACAAACTGTTTAAGGCTTCTAAAGATAATTTTGATCACCGATTGGGGAGAAAATAGTCCCCATGCAGTCTCCCCGGGTCTCAAAGTGCCTTTACTAACCGTGGGTTCCAGTGCATCAATAAAATAAACGCCAAAGAGATACTTTCACTTTTTAGCACTGCTGAGATGTATTTTAGATACATTCAAAGCTATGATGTTTCCCAATTTTTTTAAAGAAGATATGAAACTAATTACCTCTGACCCCCGCCCCAGTGGCGGCTGTTTGAACACCCCCTCCGATTTTTTGGGCGGTAAGGAAAAAACGGCGACGCGAAGCCCCGCCGTACTTGGCACACCTTATTCTTGATTGATTCCGCAAGTTTTCCCAAAATTTTAAGCTTGTGTCATCTCAGGTCAGGTCATCAGTGCAGGTCAAGTAACCTTACCTCAAAACATGTTGAAGGTGGCATAAGTAGGAAATGGGTGAATGTATCGGATTGAAACTTATAACACATAATGACCCCACCGAGTTCTCCAAAAATTTCCGGGATTTTTCATATCGATGACATAAGGTCAAATACGGGCCATGACCTCTCCATTGGAAATACAGAGGAATACAGAAAATGGACTGTATTTGTGTAGATAAAGGTGATAATACCTTCATATTCTCTAAATCGAAGTATCCTAGGACCCTTTTTAGGTTCATGCTGCAATTTTTGGCCTGTGACCTCTGAGAGGTCATCCGAAGCTACTTAAGCAGTTTTCAGACTTAGGTCAATAACTTTGCATGAAACGATGATACAGCTTTTATGTGTATACCATTGCGTTTGGATTGCTATTGCCAGTCGATTGATAGTCATATGGACTATGCTAAGTTAAAAAGTGACCTTGACCTGACCTGGGATCAGGTGATTTGTGTTTTGACCTAGTATGCTCATATTATACATCATTCGATTCGCCGTGACGAGAGAGAGCAAACAGTGCATACAGAATTATTCTAACTCAACGCTGTCAGACGCTAGAGTCCAACAGCTTTGCTCAAAATGCCAACTTCTTTGACCTGTCATGACCTCAATGTTGACCTGAGCCAAAAAGTGACTGATATAGTGTCTTAATGAATTTGTATGAGCTATCCACCAGGGTTCGCGTTTTTTCGCTATCCTGCATAGGGGCCGAGTTCGAGAGGAGGGTGTTCAAACACCCCCACCAGGGCGAAGGTGACTCGGAGAGCCCACCGGGGTGCGGGTTAACTGATCCAGTTCGCAAAAATACTTTAAATGGATAAAGAACATAAAATTTGGCGCCCCCAGCCGGCCTAAAAATGGCGCCCCCTGGCCATGAAAGTGGCGCCCCCCAGCGCTGCGGCCCCTAGCGAAAAATCCTGGATCCGCCCCTGTTGTCAGAGTGTGAGGGGTGACGCAACCTTGGGGCTCAGAGAATGCATTGTCTGGCCCCGACCAGTCCCCTCCCTCCCCACGATGACCTTTATCTCCGCCCCTAATACTTCTGAGGAGCGTTAGGAGAGTTCGAAGCCTGGGTACAAATGTTAGTACCACGTTCGCACTTTGCTACCTAGAAAGGGGTAGTGGCTTCATCATCAGAGCCAATCAGCGTCGAGCAAAGGAGCGAGAGCCGCTCCCCATCCATGATGTCATGGGCCCTGGTCGGATGAGAGGGCTGCGTTGTCAAGGTAAGTGTTTGAACGTGGAAACCTAAGTTGAGACCGCAAATTTGTAAGACTGTCAAGACACACTGTTAAGAAAAGAAAGCTAATAAAAACAATCAGTATGTCTTTTCCAGAACTGGGACTACCGAACAAAATTTGGTATTTTCGTATTTCGGAACTACCGGCTGTAGCTTTATCTACCGCCGGTAGATAAATCTACCGCTTTTCCTCCGCTGCAACCAATCACGGGCTGTACCGGCCCGCGCAGCTGGTCAGCATCGAGCCTCGAGTTAGTAGATAATGCTGGTTTTGGCGGGAAGCTCACTCTCTTCTGATGTTTCGAGCAGAATAGGACTACGCTTCTCATCCCTCTGATTGCACCCAAAACGTTGCAGTGATTTGCAGCTTGTGTTTGGTTTTTCATAACACACATGTCATCACTCATTGGCGGTGCACAGACCTCTAACAGAGAGGGCCGGGTTGACTCAGTTGCTGTGACTTGTTGCCAAAGATAATTATTAGTTTGTACGCTTAAAAGGTCTTAACCTTTAAGATTTAAAAAAATGGTTGCGAAAGGCTCAGAAAAACTACAACACACGTTTTGAAGACATCAAAATTTAGTCAAAAGCTTAAAGGGAATGGGAAACCTTTATAACGTGATTTAACTGAGATAGCCAAGCTGTAAGGCATGCCAGAAAACCCGGTACTTAATGTATCATTTGTATTGAAACTTAAAATTTCCTTGGAGAAAAGCTAAAAACCTACTTGAAATGTACCCCTCGTGTACCCCAGCAAGGCCGCTAAATTTGTCAGCTGTTGGTGTAACGACAGCGCTGACGTTACGGTGAGTAATCAGCCAATGGAAGCCCTTGAAGCCTATTGATTATGGTAGTAGTTGCCAGATCATGACGTCATCCACAGGCAGAGGTTTATGTTTCACCCTAGATGAGCATTTTAAAAATCAAAACATTGAGCTCATTGTACATTTTTCAAGGAAATAATGGACGTTTTCATGATTTTCGGCTAAAAATACCCCTCATTATTCTAAATTCCTGGACTCGACCAAGGTGCCACATTCTCTTTAAAATGGGTGTTTTGTGGGCTACAGAATAAATTTAAATGTTTTCAAAGGTGTTTTTATACATAAGTTTTTTATTTGCCGAACCATAACACCGAAGTACCGAATCATTCGGTAGATTTTTTGGAAATCTACCGAAATACCGGAACCGAATGGCCCGTTTTCATCTAACGAATGCCAATACTGCCGGTAGAAAAATCTCCTGAGGCTCAGCTCTGGTGTTTTCAGAAAAGCATTTCTGTGAAATCCGCCCTTACCTTTACTCCTGATGCAGACCTCCCGTGCTCAGCTGCAATATATTTTACTATTAAAACTTGAAAGAGTACATACATCTGGTCGGACCCCGAGCTGTTGAACAACTAGAAAGTCAGTGCCTGTCACGTAGGTATGTACGGTATTGGCGTGTTGGCATTAGGGTGGGGCGCAGAGGCCGGCAGAGACTGGCGCCGCCTTGTTAGACCGGCGGCGCCGAGGGCACGGTCACTGCACTGTGCACCAGCCGCGCAGTTGTTTTGTAACCATTTCAGAGACCGCATAAACATTGTTGGGTCGGCTGCAGGGGTGTGTTTGTGCATCTAGTTCCGCTGTGAAAGCTCAAATCAATGTTAAAAAATTATTAACATTCAAAATTTCAATTTGCATTACGTTAAACTGGTCTTATCGCGTTCAAAAGGTATAGACGCGTATGGGCAAAACAAAGATTATGCACCTATATCATGCTATCCATTTCTATACTGTGTGTATTGCTATTGTTTCAAATTTGGGCACCCCTCATGATTTCAGAAATCTGCGCCCATGGTCGGCTGCCAATTAGAGCGGGGATATTTGGCAGCGAAGCTGTCGGGAAACGACTCATGAGACAGGTCCTTAGAGCTGGGCAGCGCTGCGTCTCTGTGTTCTCGCGATCATGAAATTGACACCGCTTCTTGCACAGAGAACAGCAACGGAAGTTTAGGGCAGCTTCAACACTTTCACTGCTGTAGGTATAGAATAACGGTTTTCTATCCTGAAATGCTGGGACCAGAGGTATAGGCAAACCTGTTGATGACTCAATATATTTCCAATACGCCAGGAAAGTAATCCTATTTTTTATTAAGCCTTCAGTACACAGCCCGATTGTCGAGCCTAAATTTTTACCTATTGCTAATGCTATATTTTATGCGTATTCTTAAAAGAAAAATCAGAGCATTGAGCTCTTTCTCAAAGCATGGGTAAGACTTAAATTTGAGTTTGCTACAACACTTTTTTTTACAAATGGACCCTAAAAGATGGTATCTGGGATCATCTTTGCATTGGACCACTTCAAAATAGCTTCGTATCGAGCGCCAATAACAATATGAGTGTTGAATTCAGAAATAAAGAAACCTTAGGAGCCGTAGTTGGTCAAGTTTTTCCCTATATGGGATTTAAGTAAGAGCGGGACAAAATCTTATGAGTGTACAAGTTTTCTTGCTAAGGTTTCGTGGATTTCCATCGAGTGCTGAGCGCAGATGCTGCGTAAATAAAATGTAGAAAGACAGAGAATTGAGCAGGGAACAAGGGAAACGCATGATGATGGATTGACTCCCTCAATATGGTACGCAGTGATTGTATTGAAGTGAGCATATATATGGACAATGATACAGTGGCGGATCTAGCCGGTTAGTTTGGGAGGGGCAAACCAAAGTCGAAAAGCAAAAAAAGAAAAAAACGTCACGCAGTGAAATTGGCCGCTAAAATATACCTTTTCGATAGGATTTTCGGAACTGGAGACGAAAAGCAAAAAAAAAATGCCACGGGGTGAAAAATATGGGCTCAACATACCTTTTTTCCTATCCAAGCCCCAATATTTACACTGAACTTCACTAATTCTGTTTGAAGTTGAGAGTTGAAGCACCAAAATCTTGCTTACAAGCTAAAAAGGAGTCGGGGGAAAAAGGAGGTCGATCGCTTTGGGGGGCAAAAACATAGTTTTGCCCCGAGCTTTCCGTTTGGGGGGCAATTGCCTTTTTTGCCCCCCTGGATCCGCCACTGCAATGATATATGATATAGGTCGTTTATTGACACAAAGAAATCAATCGAATCTGATGTTCACAAATGTGATGTTTAAAACTCTCCTTTCACCTTTGCACACTACAGAGATTTCGGGGTCGAATCTTCATTGACGTCCATGAGGCTATGTATGGCTAGCTAACTTTGTATGGGCCATTTTTAGTGGTTATTTTCAAATTTATGTGATTCATCGTGTAAGACACTTATCACCTAACAATTTCAGAATGTGTCTAAGTCGATTTGTCTCATCAATAAAAATCCGACAATATGCTACTCGACATTCGTTGGACCTTTCGTTATCGGGTCACGAAACCCCGAAAATAGGCCTAAATAAACACGTGCATTGACGGGGTTCTGTGCCACCTTCGCCTTTGCTGGGGTCTCTCGAACCACGCTGGATGGCGAAAAACGGTAAATAGCGTTGGGTAGCCTATCCACCTATGGAAAATTTTAAAACAATTTTTGTCAGGTCACATTTAAGGTCACTAGAGGTCAAAACCTGCCGTCATAGGGATAACATGTAAACGAAGGTTTTAGGTCATTTCATGTGAACAAGTAAAGATAGAGCAGAACAATGTAGGCCATTGGAATTTTCGCAGCAAGCCGAATCTAGTGATACATAATATGTCCTTGCCAGGTCAAATCAATGATTTGACCTGGGCTGAGGTCAGGCCGAAATCAAATTAGACAAATGCATATCATTAAAACTGCAAAGACAAGGCAAATCTGGTGCAGTTAAAATAAACGCTCTATCACCATCTGTTACTAATTTAATCAGTTAAAACAATTTTTTCCATGTATTTCAAATGGGGGGTCATGGCTTGTACCTGACCTTAGTTCATCGATATAAACAATTCTGGAACATATTTTAGAGTACTCGGTGGGCCCATTATGTGATTTGACTTTATCACCCTGTTCTGACTTATTCTATCTTGAACATTTTTAGGTCGATTCGCTTGACCTGCACTGGTGGCCTAGCCTGAGATGACCTAGCCTTAAAATTTTGACACAAATTGAAAAATGATCAGAAAAGGTATGCCAAGTACGGTGGTGCTACGCGCCGCCGTTTTTATGCAATCTCCGAAAAACCGAGGGGGCGGGTACCCATCCCGTCAATGCGCGTCTTAAGAAAAACAGCCTCCCAAAAACATCGATGTGCTAAATAGTGCTAAGCAGGTAGCGGAGATACGGAAGAACTGAGGTCACCACGTTATTTTTCATGTTTGTTTCCATGGGAAACAGCCCGAAAAACAATAAAAAGTCAAAACGTGATTATTTTGGGGAGCCCTGGTGTACAAACGATAACTTATGACTCAGATTCAGATATTTAGGTATGCAGTGAACTCCTGCCCTCCCACAAATTCCCTCTGAACCTCCCAATCTTTCAGGCCTCCCAGCTAGCCACAAGCACATCTAGCCAGTCGGTGGCCGCTCCACCGCCTGCGCGCTCCCTCTGACCCCAGTGTCGTCCCGCCCACGAGCTGGTCAATGAGAAGGAGAAATACAAGGCTATGGCCAGCAAGATGGGCTAGTGCCTCGTCTAAGGAAATTTCACTAGGTGGGATTTCATATAACTAAACCAACCCTACCCGATACAAAAGCAGAAATTCTAGAACTAGGCTTCAGTTGGGAGACAAGGCCAAGTCAACAATAAAAAAGGTGCGCGGTGGAACCACCGCGTGATGGATGCGAGGAAAATTCTACTTTGTTTTCACGTTAAAACTGTTCTCTTTTGTTCATAATAATCTTTATCCACCCCATATACACTGTATGTAACGCAATGCACCAATATGTAAATGGAGGCAGCGGCATGATAGTTAAGAAACATTTTGCCCTGAAAAGCAATACCAGTTTCGTGAAACTGAACAAAAATTGGTTCATGCAGGGTGCTTTTTCCATGCTTTCCCCTCCCCAAAGCCCCACATCCCCAGCCAGCAATTTTGTTCTGGCCCAGACCAGGGTGCAATCTGGCTTACTCTGGTAAAACTGCCTCGGCAAAGCACGGATTTTCTACATTCTTGCTTGGGAGTTGACACAACGGCCCGCAGTGGGGCCATGTCTGGGCCCGTACTGGGCCAGAGCAGCGGCGCGGCAGGCTTTGCCCGTATTAGCCCAAACTATGCGGAGATAACCGTGTTAGCCATAGCTCAGCCAGAGCAATACCAATGGTAAATTGCTAGGGCCCAGTGCTCACGTAATACGGGCTGGCTCTGGCAAAAGCTCTGGCTTACTCTGGCGGAGCCAGTGACCCAAAATAGGTTTTGCGCTAGGGTGTCGAGTGGAAAATTCAGCTCGTAATGTATGGCGAGTGAGTGGAGAACTCCCCTCAAAATGTATGGCGCAGTAAAAATTTTCCAATTTGGGTACTCAGGTGGTAAACTCTCAAAACCCTTTTTTGAATTGAGGGATATTTCCTTTAATTTTCTAAAAGTAAATATTTTCAAATCGTCCCCAAGCAGAATTGGTTGACCATTACCATGTGAAAAATTTGGGTTAAGCAGGTAAATCCTTACCAACTGAAACCCCCTGATGCAGTCTCCAATTATTTTTTAAGGAATTGGTGAATTGCCACAAATAAAAAACTTTTTAGGGGGCCTCTGAGACCAACCTTTGGAGGAAAGAACTCTGGGAGCCACCAAGACTAACATTTGTGGGATGAAGATCAACTCTTCGGGGGGCTTCCCTAGACCAACTCTTGTGCCCCTCCTCTCCTCTCCCACACGGCCAGCTCTAAAGGGCCCCTGAGACGAAATATCGGGGCCCCCTTAGACCAACTCTGCAGAGAGGGCCTCCGAGACCGGCAGGTAATGAAAAAATGAAAAGGTATTTTGTCATGCAATACCTAGTGCCAAAATTACTTATCTAAGCACACACTGTATAGTTTTTCTTTCCGGGACAACGCCCCTCCCATACCTATACCTATATTTATCGGAATTTTGGAGGCCACTCCTGACCTCAATCACTGCACCTCGCACACACCTATGCTAGGGCCCAGTAGAGCCTTAGTTTACACTTAACTAACCCAGATGAAACTGCAAACTTTATATCATGGCAATAAAATCTTCCAGACTCTTGCTAAAAAGGTTCTTTTCTTTACCTGTCGAATATGCTGCTTTCTATAAATCTAATCGAAGCTACAGCCAGCCTTCTTCTTTCTGCTGCTGTTGTATCTTCCTTTCGTCTACAATCAGCCAGGCGCGGCGGGTTGCGACAGCATCAAAGCGACTACTACTTTAAATTTCTGATTGCATGCCCCTTGCCGGTCGCATGAGCTACATAATTTGAATTTCAAAAATTGCTCTAAATTAATTTTCTAAATCCCTACAGACTAGAAAATTACACAACTAAAAGCACACAGAGAGGAAGACTAACAATGTTTTGTCAATAACGAATATGAAACCTGCCTTTCAAAAAGCCTAAAGATGCCGCTTTTATTTATTAGATGTAAAGACGGCGTTTTGGTAAGTCCACGCCGTAGGCCACATACAAAAAAGTGCCGACGTTTGAAGGGTAACTAGATGCATTCTTGTTGCCCAAAAAATCATTTAATAAGAAAGGAGAGTTTCAATGTATTTAAGTATCGGACACTTTCAGTTCAATTTAAATATCAGCGTATTTATGCCTAGGGTGTCGTAGGGTGTCGTGAGTGGATTTGGGTGTCACACGGCGTGGACGAAGCAATGAAGGGCTGATATGGATAACAATTATTTTCTTCGCAATAAATGGTCAATTTTCTACGATACAATGTCTAAAAAACATGCTGCTTAGCATACAAATTTCAAGATAATTGCTTTTAACAACAAGATGACCAAAAATGGTTTTTCACTATTCTCGGTACCAGAAATACAAAAAAACAACTTTTCAAGGACGTAAGCCTAGAAATCATGTGTAAAGACGAACTCCTTTCCAAAAATGCATCTTTCAAAGCGGTCAGCTCATTTTTTTTGGCAACACAAGGCTAGGGTGTTTAATTTTCCACTCACCAATTTTGTGAGTGGTGGAATTTAGTGGCGGTGTTCACCCACTGGAACTTTCTCCGGTGGGGCAGGGGGCACTGAGCGTCTTGCCCGCGCCAGAATTTCGATTCTGTTGTTCCACTGAAATCGGTGGAGATGAGGATGCCAGGTATAATTGGCCAGAAAAAAGAAGTTGCCAGATTTTCTTACAGAAAAGCAGAAAGAAGCGCAAAAGAGCAGAGTTAATTTGGCGATCTTCTAGTCGATTCTGCTGCTCTCTTTTTCCAGTGGACGTTGGTAGAGGAGGAAATGGAACTGGCCTTTGTAGTAAGTATTGTTAAGTAAAATTCAAAAGTTGTAAGTATTGTTGGAAGTGAATGGAAAATTCAGCAAAAATATAAAAGTGAGTGGAAAATCATGGTTGACTGGGTGTCGTTCTGCACCCAGCACCCCAGGTTTTGGGACACTGGGCGGAGCCCGTAAAAAATGTAGCGTTTCAGAGCTAGCGCAAGATCAACGTACTTAATTTGCGTGTTGAAATGGTATGGCCCCGATCTGGCATACCATGGGCGTACTTTGGCCTATACCCAGTGAAATTTAGCTCTTCCACTCCGCGTTCAATGTAGCAGATTATGGGGTCACTGAAAATAATGCGGGCGTAAAATAAGTACGCAAGATTTTCAAAGACCTTAGACAGTGATAAAGCTAAACACCACGCACGCACACCTGGGGTCGAAGGTTCAGCATTGTTTTTCCCTAAAATATCTTATTGCGGCTGTGTGAGGCAGAGATGTAAGTTATCGGTCATTAAGAAGCACGATATACATAGTATGTACATAGACTACATGTCAAAACTAAAAAATGTTTTAAAAGTAGCAGCTTAAGTGTTCGTCCTGCACACAACAGCCTCGAGCCTCGGTTAAAGCATAAGTATCACCATCGACATAAACGTGAGGGCCCAGTCAATCTGCAGCTTGCTGTCCAGCAGAAACCTTCCCGTCTAAAACTAAGGTTTGGGAGAAACTGATAAACATATTGCGACAAGCAGTGGGACCAGATTCGTTTTGATGTGTAAAAGCTTAAAAGGTGATGGTGGTGAAAGAATAAGCGGAATCCAATTGAAACGTATGCGTGCTAGATCCAGGACCATGTTTAAACGATTTTCATGCTTTTGAAGAAATTATTGTCATCCATCGGTGGAGATTTGGTCTCGTCTGCGGAAAAAGTCAGTGTAAAAACATCATGGTACATGTGCATGTATTAAGCCTGAAGGAAACCTGGGATTCAGCAAGCTAAGCCAACACAACTCAAACAACTCACAACTGCGTATACTGCAGTTTGCACGCCTCGTTGGGTTCTTGCACGTCAACCATCGGCATGGTTTGCCTGCCTGACTAATCCTCTGGCGCACGGCTCTTCATACGGCTTGCGCGCCCTCCGTTGCGGTCCCTGGTTCCAGAGAGCCCATCTGGACACTGCCTTGCAGACTCCGGAGCACGAGGAATCTGCAACGTTCCGATTCATGGTGTCTGTGGAGGGCAGAAACAATAAAACTTTAATTTTGGGAAATTTAAAATTGTAATACAGGAATGGGATGGCATGATCTACGACATGGGTCGTGACACCGGGAGAGGAGCAGGGAGACGAGCTGCCAAAAGCGAAATTTACCGGCCCTTTGGCGTTGACTACAACAAAATACAATTCCTCCCCTTCAGATCCTGGCCCTGATCATAGTGTCCAGTGAAAGGCATGGGAACATCTGCCCTTCCGTTCCGACTGGGTTCCCCTGAAATAGCCTCGGCATCCTGAAACGTTCTTGGAGAAAAGCTCAGATTAGGATTTTAATGTGCCGAAGAAACTCATGGAAAAACTGTTCGCAATTTTATTTTTATTTTCTTTTAGAACAATGAATGGAGAGATGGGAATTAAAAGGAAGTTCAAGACGATTTTTACTTTTGCTAAATGAAAACCCACTTGAGCGTTTTGATTTTGGAGAGGGTACGAGTTTAAGACAAGGCATTTTGGCTACCGTCCGACCATACTCTCTAAAATATAAATTCATCTTCAAATTTTTTTGTATATATATATATATATGCAATTACCTTTAATTTAGGAGACCTTTAAAATTTGGAGACAGGTTCACACAACTGAAGAGATGACGCGAAAATCTGCAGTCATTTTTTCTTGCGCGTGTACGTATTCTCCTCGCGCATGTGCAGATCAGGCGGTCCTCCAGCCAAAGAAATATTGGACGGCAAGACCATGCCTGAGCTAGCCCAAATCGGCCAGTGCAAAAGCTCAAGCTAATATCAGCCCTGATTAGCCAAAGGTAAGCCCAAGCTTTCCAGACTTTGTGGGCGGAGCTAGCCCAAGTCCGTCGAGGCTTAGCCAGAGGTTGATAACTGCCGTAGTAAAGTCCGTTTTAGCCCAAACAAACAGGAGCTTTGATTTTTTATCATGTCCCAGTATTTCTGGCTCAGCATGGGCTAACGCGGTTCGCCAGACGTAGCCAGAGCTCAGCCCGTGCAAATTGATTAACTCCCTGCAGGGGTCCGTCGTCAAAGGAAAAAATTGGAGACGCCTATGATACTTCTATGAAATAAGCCTCTTGTTTCATTTCATTGCTGCTATACTCCTGTCCAGATAAAATTGCTGTTGAAAAACAACAAAAACCTTAAAAATATTTGCCCATATTTTTGGAAAGAAGGACGAGTCTTCATTCATCTGAGCAAATATTTTCTTCATTCTTTACAGAATTATATAAGATATAACTCTTAGCCACCAATCAAAAAAGTATCACGAATACAAGTTCACACCGGCGTCACCCAACCCCGCCTCAGGCATGATAGGCGGGCTCCCAGGTTGACAAGTGATGTGAGGGCTTTTTATTGCATTCGGTTGGATGAGACGAGCATATCTATTGGCTGCAGACTGTATCCGGCGTTGTGATTATTCGGCGCATTCGCAAGGTTTTCGTCGCACACGTTGGAATAGGCCGACATAAGCGAGCATTCTTCACACTTGCCCCAACGAGGGGCATCGATGGACCCCTAAGGTTTTTTTTCTTCAAAACAACAGAAAAACGACGAGGTACAGCACCGTGGTTGGCTGGTCTATCTCTCATCCCTTCAATTTCCAATCATCCCTGATATTTTTACTACGGGTCATACTAGGTCAGGTCACCAGGCGAGCTCAACCAAGGTCACCTCAAGTCAACTTTTGTTCTCTATCATAGCTACATTTCTAAGCCGATCGATTTGAACTTTTTACACTTCATGGACCTTTCAGGGTTTAAAAATATAAATCCAGGATTTTTCGATTTAGTGTCCTGAGGTCAGGTCACAAGGTGACCCAGTGGCGGATCTAGCCGGTGGGTTTAACACGCGCATTGACGGGGGTCTGAGCCACCTTCGCATTGACGGGGGGCGGGTACCCGCCCCCTAAGATCTCGAGAACCACGGTAGGTAGCGAAAAACGGTAAACGGCGTTGGGCTGCCCATCCAATTCTCCATCGAAAACATTTGGACCATTTTTTTGTCAGGTCACATTTAAGGTCACGAGAGGTCAAAACATGCCCGTCATAGGGATAACATGTAAAATTCAGTTTTTCGGGCATTACATCTGAACAAGTAAAGATAGAGCAAAACGACTTGAACTATATGAATCCTCTTAGCAAGCCGAATCGAATGATATATAATTTGACCTTGCTAGGTCAAATCAAGGATTTGACCTGACCTGAGGTCAGGTCAGGGTCAAATTATATAAAATGCATATCATTAGAACAGCAAAGCCCAGGCAAGTCTAATGCAGCTAAAATAAATGCTCTATCACCTTCCGTTACTGAGTTATTCCGTAAAAACCATTTTTCCCATGTATTTCCAATGGAGAGGTCATGCCTCGTACCTGACCTTAGGTCATCGATATCAAAAATACCGGAACATATGTTAGGGAACTCAGTGGGGCCATTATGTGATATGAGTTTCAATCGGATAAGTTCACCCTGCTCCGACTTATGCTATCTTAAACTTTTTTTGAGGTCGGGTCACTTGACCTGTACTGGTGACCTGACCTGAGATGACCTAACCTTAAAATTTTCAGAGAAGTTGTAAAAATGATGAGGGAAAAGGTATACCAAGTACGGCGGCGCTACGCGCCGCCGTTTTTCTACTATCTCCGAAAAACCCGAGGGGGGGCGGGTACCCGCCCCCGTCAATGCGCGTGTTAAGAGGGGCAAACCAAAGTCAAAAGGCGAAAAGCAAAAGCAAAAAAGTAAAACCGTGAAAGCTGCGCTACAATATCACTTTCCGGTAGAATATTGGATATTTGAGGCGAAAAGCAAAAAAAACGGCACGGGATAAAAATATGGGCTCGAGATACTTTTTTCCAGTCCGAGGCCCAATATCTACACTGAGCTTAACTAGTTCTGTTTGAAGTTGAGAGTTGAAGCACCAAAATCTTGCTTACAAACAAAAAAAGAGTCGGGGAAAACAAGAAGGTCGATCACTGGGAGGGGAAGCAAAAACATAGTTTTGCCCCGAGCTTTTCCGTTTGGGGGGCAAATGCCTTTTTGCCCCCTTCGGATCCACCACTGAGGTGACCTCCCCGATAGAAAAAGCATGGGAAATGCTGTCATATGATCTAAAAGTCACAAAAATGGTTACAAATGCTCAGATTGCTCAGAAATTCATCCTTGAACACCCTTTCACAGGTCCCAGGGGCGAAATTTGCCCTTTGACCTATCTGAGGTCATCACAGGTCACCAGGGATAAAGAAGTATGTTGACGGTAACGTTTGACCTAACCAAGCTAAGGCGCCGAATGAAGCGTAATCGCGTATGTCTAGTCACTGGATTTCATTTGATATACGTCAAAGTCAATCTGGCCTTTCGTGACTTCAGATCAATTAGGTCACGAAGTGACCTCTGGAGGTCAAATCACTGGCTGAAGGTCATTATGTTCCACATAGCGAAAAAATTCCTGGCATTTTCCTATCAGAAGATTTTTACCAGATCTCAATAGCTCTAAAGGTCAGATCTAATAGCTCCCGGCCCTGCCCAGGCTTCTTAACACGCGCTCCGCTGGGGTCCCTTGAATGACGCGCCCCGCTGGGGGAGGGGCGTTTTTCGCCCCCTCCGTATCTCGTTCCCCACCAAAGCTAAAGGAAAGCTACGGGCGGCATTCGAAAGCTCTGGACAAGACGAAGAGAATTTATAGGAATGATTTATATGTCAGGTCAATATTGAGGCCAGCATAGGTCAAAGAATGCTCCATAGGCTTACAACAGAGCAGTGTACGTTTCCCTCTCTAGATCTGCCCTTAAGGGAGCTAGAGCAAATCTTTATGCATCATTGGATTCCTCCTATCGCGGCAAATCTAATTATGTATAATATGACCTTTCTAGGTCAAATTGTAAAAATGACCTGACCTCGACGTAGGTCAGGGTCACAAAGTGACCTGGTATGGTCATGTTGCATATCAATCGACTCCCGTGAAAATATAAACACAATGCAAGCAAAATGGGAACTTTATCTCAATTCCGTGAGAAGTTGTTGGCAAAACAATCACTTTCTGCTCCCGTGACCTGATGTGAACTTTGAGGGTCAGATGCTCAAAAACCCAACTTTATGGTCACGATCGTGATAATAATAGACAGTTTGAGGATTTCCAGCCTTATCTATCCAGTATTTCCTGAAAACGAGTCCATTTTTCACCATAGACTTATAATGGGGTGACCAAAAAATTGACCCCACTTTAGGTCACTAATATGAAAATTCCGAGATAGCAGATATGTTGACCCTAATGACCTTATCATATTGTGGACGTTTCAAACTTATCGGTTCGCCAATGTTCCCTGAGCGCTGTTTCAAACTCGTAATTTTAGGTTTTGAGGTTAGGCCACTTGACCGTAAATAGCTCTTTGACCTGACATGAACGTAACTAAAAATTTGGTCAGATGTGTGAAATTGATTAGGAATAAGGTACCGTAAGTTTTGTTGTTCTGCGTCTCTTCGTTTTCGTTTTTGAGCTGGGAAAAACCAGGGGAGGGGGTGAATTCCGCCCCCAGCGGGGCGAGTGTTAAGCGTTGCACATTTTGGTGGAAATAGACTATCGTGACCGAGCATGGCCTCTTGAGGTCCATCCATTGACCTGAGCGCTTGAACACGCGAATTAAAATCTTACCGAATTCACACGCGCTTTCTAATGCGTTTTGCACATTTGCGCTAACCCCCGTATTTTCGGATTCAGAGGGGGCCATTGATGCCCCCGGTGGGGCGCGGATTAGGCTCAGCTTATGATGGTCCAAAATGAAACATGCATCAGATGGAACTTAACACGCGCATTGACGGGGGGCGAGTACCCGCCCCCCGTTTTTCAGAGATATCAGAAAAACTGCGGCGCATAGCGCCGCCGTACTTGGCATACCCTTTCCCTCATCATTTTTACAGCTTCTATGAAAATCTTAAGGTTAGGTCATCTCAGGTCAGGTCACCAGTACAGGTCAAGTGACCTGACCTCAAAAAAAGTTTAAGATAGCATAAGTCGGAACGGGGTGAACTTATGCGATTGAAACTCATATCACATAATGGGCCCACCGAGTTCTCTAAAATATCTTCCGGTATTTTTGATATCGATAACCTAAGGGCACGTGCGAGGCAGGACCTATCTATTGGAAATACATGGGAAAATGGTTTTTACTGAATAACTCAGTAACGGATGGGGATAGAGCGTTTATTTTAGTTGCAGTAGACTCGCCTTGTCCTTGCGGCTCTATGATATTCATTTTATATAATTTGACCTTGACCTGACCTCAGGTCAGGTCAAGTCCTTGATTTGACCTAGCAAGGTCAAATTATATATCATTCGATTCGGCTTGCTGCGAGGATTCTTATAGTTCAAACCGTTTTGCTCTATCTTTACTTGTTCACATGTAATGGCCGAAAACCTTTATTTACATGCTATCCCTATGACGGCATGTTGTGACCTTTTGTGAACTTAAATGGGACCTGACAAAAAATGGTACAAATATTTTCGATGGAGAAGTGGATGGGCTATTCAACGCCGTTTGCCGTTTTTCGCTACCTACCGTGGTTCTCGAGATCTTATGGGGGCTGCTTCCCGCCCCTCCCCCGTCAAAGCGAAGGTGGCTGAGACTCCTGTCAATGCGCGTGTTAACCCTATTTCCGTCAGGCTCCCGGCTACCCCTATTTCCGGCAGGGGGGGGCAATATCGGCCCCCCTAAGATCTCGTAATCTAACCGGCCGATTTTGAAAATTCAAAGTGCTATAGATTCCCCTGACGCTAAACTTTATTTTGAAAAAAGAAAATTTCAAAATTTTGATTTTTAAGGAGAAGGTCGTGCAAAATATACAATTTTTGTGTATTTCTTAGATTTTCCATAACCCTTGTCTCTGTTGTACGATTTTCACAAAACTAGTTCAGATTTACAAATAATTGACCCAAAATTGTCATATACTCGAGTTACGCAAAAATTCGAAATTCAATGGCAGTTCCAGGACCAGGACTATGAGGGGAAATATATACAACCTAAAAAGTTTTTGTTACGCGGATTAGAAGCCGTCATATACTGCTTGGCATCTTTGACACATAAATAAATGAAAAAAGTGAAAAACTCATCAGGGGCGGATGCAGTAAGGTAAAACAGTGGGGTAAAATACATACCAACAATATGCGAGTGGTATGCATGAGTATATTAGTCCCTCGACTAGTTGAAATTTATTTCTGATAATTTTTACCCTCCCATGGCAGCTCTGGGAAAGAGGGTGACATAGGCGGATCAAGGACTCTCGTCGTGGGGGGGCGGGTGGGGGTGACTGGAAACACATTTTTAATATACAACGATATTGAGTCGCGGCGGTGATACTGGCTGGGAATATGCATTTTGAAAATGTGTAGTGACTGGACACGGCTCTGGTAATCTAGAATTTGGTTATAACTATTTGGAATTTTCATATACCCAATTTTATTCGCCCTGGCATGGCTGTAAGCAGTCTTCTCACTTACTAATGTTTAGTCCTTCTTGATAACATTCCCCCATTTTGAACTGCTGTAACCGCCCCTGATGAATACAAATAGTGACAATTGTGAATGCACTATCATCTCACATAAAAAATGATATAATAAAACCATATAACTGGTATCAGGATCAGCAGAGACGGCTTCCTTTTACAAAGAACCCATCGCATACGATAATACTTGGTTTGTGGATAGAACCTCCCCAAAAACCCAGCCATAGCTCCGCCCCTGGTAAATATATAATATTGACAATTTCAGAAAACCTGCCTGTACTAGTTTTAGGAAAAAGTCAGGAAGTTTCAAAGTTCTATCGCAAGCCGTTTCGGAGATATTCTTGAAAAACCTGGAGGGGGGCAATATTAGCCCCCCCTGCCGGAAATAGGGTTAAGAAATACAGACCGTGAGTAGATCTCATGTGATGTGCATATCTTCTGGAGTGTTCTTGAGCTTACGAGTCCCACCTAGTTTGTATGTTAACCCGCGCCCCGCCGGCGTCCGGCGCCACCTTCGCCCCACCGGCCCCTCTAACTCCGAAAATATGGGGGTTAGCGTGAATCTGTAAAGTGCACTAGAAAGCTCGCGTGAATTCAGTAAGAAATTACTTCACATGTTTAAGCGCTCAGGTCAATGGCTTGACCTCCAGAGGTCAAGAAATGTCGCGATAGGCTATTTTCACTCAAATATGCAGTGCTTAAGAAAACTGGGCATAACTCCTATGCCATTAGAGCTATTGAGATCTGGTTAAGTACATTTCATAGGAAATTGCCAAACCTTTTTCCGCTATGTGGAACGTAAAGACCTCCCGCCAGTGGTTTGACCTCCAGAGGTCACCTCGTGATCTAATATGGCCTGAGGTCACGAAAGGTCAGAAAGTGACCTTGCCGTATATCAAATGCAAGCCAATGACAAGACCAACACGATGGTGCTTGTTTTAGCGCTCTAGCTTAATTAGGTCAAAAGCTAATGTCAAAATACTGTTTATTTATTTATTTATTTATCTACATACCCACACGGCACCTCCACTATTCATGTGGCTATTCTGACGCCGGTCGTAATGAAGATGAGGGACATAAATGACACGTAAGCAAAAACACACTGTAGGATAAGGATAAGGATAGGATGGTTGATGGGGAAGGACAAGGATTACCCACGGGAAGGTCGCCACAGGCGCCGCGTTTAACCCATGGAGTGAGGTAGTGGGACTTGATGAATGGATCCGGTGAAAAAAACATGGAAAACAACCAAACAAGGCGTGACGAACAAGGCGTGACAACAAACAAGGCGTGACGTTCCTGGTGGCCTTGGATGACCTTGGAAATGTCAAAGGGCAAATATGACCACTGGGATCCGCGAAAGAGTGTCAAAAAACGCTGTTCTGAGCAGTTTGAGTATTTGCAATAATTTTTGTGGCTTTTAGATCTTCAGACAGCTTTTCTCCATGCTTTTCCAATGGGAGAGGTCGCCTCGTGACCTGACCTCAGGTCACGAAATCAAAAAATCCCGGATATACACGTTGTAGACCCTGGAAGGGTCATGAAGTGCAGCAAGTTTCAAATCGATCGACTAAGAAATGTAGCTCTTATAGAGCTTCAAAGTTGAAGTGAGGTGACCTTGGTTGACCTCGCCTGGTGACTTGACCTTGGGTGACCCGGGAAAAAATTTGCAGGGATGGTGGGAAAATGATGAGGTGAGAGATAGAGGCCCTCAACCGCGGTGCTGCATTTCGTCGTTTTTCTGCTATCTCGAAAAACCTTATGGGGGCCATCGATGGCCCCCGGTGAGGCGAGGGTTAAACGAGGGTCTGAGATGGACCCTGCTTTCGCCGAGCTGTCGGAATACAGGAGTGGAAAAAGCCGCCAACTCACCAACCAGGAATTTTGACAGACCTTTGGCTCCCTGAAAATATTCAATATGACAGAAAATGACAGCGCCCCTTTTGACCGGCGAAACCTATCAGGTGGGCGCAAAATGTTATCAGTGAGAATCGATTTTCGTATCCTGGAGGGGGAAGGGGTACCAGAAGCGACATTTCAGAGGGACCCATCGACCCAGGGAGCGCCGTGACCATTTCAAGAGGCACTGAGTGTCGATCGGGGGGGTGCAGCCAGGGGCGTAGCCAGGATTTCGCTCAGGGAGGGGCGGCACCCTGCAAAGGGCCCTGCGACAGCGCCAAAAGGGCCCTGATGGGTCAAAAGGACTCTGCTTGTTACAGAATAATGCTGAAGAGGGCTTAAGAAAGAGGGCCCTGTCCGGTGTAAAATTTCAAATTTGGCCACAGAGCATGAGTGAGCGAGCCGCGCTTCGCGCAGCCCGTGTCTCAGTTGGCCGTTCGGGTCCTTAGGGATGGGCTGGCCCTACCACCCATCCCCCTTGGCTACGCCCTTAGGCGCGTCCCCTTTTCCCCTGGATCTGTGAATGCTTTCTATCTCCTCTCCCTCCAGGTTGTGAGAATCAGCGCCCTCACGATAGGATTTCATGTACACTTGGTAGCCTTTGCCGTCCAAGAGTGGTGCTCCTTGGTCTAAATGTTTCCCTCAACCAATGTCCCCCTCCCCTAAAGTGCCAAAAACATGTTTTGAATTCCCCGCCCGAATTTTCCTAGCACCATAATTGTAAATCCCTTACCTCGTTATTTATCTAGAGTTTTATAAGAGCTTTAGGGTTTATTTTTGTTTTCTAGTCAATACCAGATAAGGCTATTTTGGACTGCGTCAAAATTGTAAGCGTAAACCACGTGCTAGGGTGGCTTATTTTTATTTATTTACTTTTTATGAGACATCAGCTTTTCCTCCGACTTTGTATGTATGTATGTGGTGTTTGTTGATAATATGTATGTCCATCCGGGAGGGGGGAGAGTTACCTATTTGATTTGTTTGTTTTTCGCGAAGTATGTCGTACATGGGTTTTTAAGGTAACATTTGATTTGGAACAGTCCTGAATAGATTGGAATATAAAGTGCGACTTCAACTTTACAATCTCATTCTACATTTTGCGGTACCCCAGTGTGCAAAGTATGGCACCTTCGATGAGATCTTGTCGGTGCGGTATTCTTGGAGACAGGACCGAGTGGTGTGAATTTTATTAACCTGGTGCGAATTTTATTAACCTGGTGCGAATTGGCAAGACTGGTGCGAACAAGGCAATACTGAATACCAAACAAATCATGGATGGATGGTTATAAAGACACAGGAGGGGCCTCATAGAACTAAATGATAAAAGAGGTAGCATTGGATCGTGTCAGTATGGATGAGTGTGATCTTTTTCCTGGTATATTGCGGATTGGTGTGAATTTTAAGTGGCTGGCGTTGTGAGAATTTTAGAAGGCTGGTGTGACTCGTCTGGCCTGCTGCCGTACTTTTCAGACTGGGTGGTACCTAGTTATTTGCATTTGAAGATTATCTTATTGCTTCAATCCTGACCTAATGGATGGCTCATGCATGTATTACTAGACAAAGCAGGTTTATTTGTAATAACAGTGGGGAAACTGTGGTCAGCGTTCCCAAGAATGGCTACGTTCCCAACAATGGGAACAATGACCCATATTTGGAAACACCTTTTCCATCGTATATTCAAGCTATAATTTCAGACAGCTTGAAACAAATAAAGGCGTATATCTACCGAATTATTTCAATATGTTAGTTTTCCGGACGAAATATGAATGGCAGCCATAGGCGGATCCAGGGGGGGCAAAGTAGGCACGTGCCCCACAGGCGGATCCAGGGGGCCAAGGGTGTTCGTGCCCCTCCCGATCGACCCTCGGCGCCCCTGAAATGGTCACAGCGCCCCCTGAAATGTCGCTTCCCACCCCCAAGGATGCAAAAATCGGCTTCCACCGATAAGATTGTGCACCCATCCGATATGGTTGTCCGGTAAAGAATGGTGCCTCCGGGAAGGTGTCCCCCGATCGGCAATCCTGGATCTGCCTATGATGGTGTCTCAAGGATAAAGTCCTACCCCTGCAAGAAGCAGGCTCAAAGGAGTAGAAGGAGGCATAGGCGGATCCAAGATTATTTTCGAAGGGGGGGTGTCATCCGAGCAGGGGGTGCCAAAGCCTATCACAGAGTGGTCAATTCTCACATCCAGTACTTATTGGGGGGGGCTAGGGGCTCAAGCATCTCCCGCCATTGCCTTCGAACAGTCTCTGCGTATGTTTTTTTCTGCATGCACTCTGATATCTTGAGGGAGGAGCTTGAGACCCTAGGCAACAAATATTAGGTGGGCGCAAAATCTTATCGGATTTCCGCATCCTGGGAGGGGGGTGGGAAGCGACATATCAGGGGGGCACCGTGACCATTTCAAGGGGCGCCAAGGGTCAATGGGGGGTTGCGCCAAGGGTTGATCAGGGGGTCGCCAAGGGTCGATAGGGGGGTGCCAAGGATTGATGGAGGGGGCGCCGAGGGTCGAGCGGGGGAACGTGCCCCTCTTTCCCCGCCTGATGGAACTGCCTATGAGGCATCCCAGTAGAAAATATCGAGTTAATGCATCGGCGCACCATAATTCGTCAAAACACTACGGAATAATTCAAACAATCTTGGGGACAAAAACTACAGGATCTAAAAACTTTCTGATACAAATCAATATAAAAAAGCTTAGAAAATGCGAAAATACCACTTTTAAGCACTACTTACTTTCTAAACAGACGAAAGGCATGGTTTTCCTCTATTTCCTCATTTGTCAGCACATGGTGAGCAGCAACTGTGTGACGCCAAGAAAAATATTTTTGCCGTCTACAATTTTGAAATTTTGTTTTTATACTACTATTTTTCATTGAATTTCACCAAAAATTATCTAAAAAAATAATACCTGTCTGAATTCACAGTTTAAGAGCAATCTTTTCATCGTTCTTTACCGTTGGGGCTGGATCGCGCAGTTTAGACGAATATTTGAGGGAGCGTTCAAAGACAGATTTTCTAATTCAACGTAGAACTCCCCCTCGAATTTTAAGAAGAGTTAAAATTGACCAGGTAGAAAGATTCCCCTTATCTTTTCTAAGCTCCTGTTGTGTTTTCTGAAAACATCGTTCCGGGCGTTCCCATCCTTGGGAACGTGCGTTTCCATTTATGGAACAAGCGTTCCCAAACATGGGTAAATATTTCCATTATTGGGAACGTAGCTATTCTTGGGAACGCTGACGACAGTTTCCCCCACTGATAAATGTCCCTTGAGTCTGTCAGTGGGGGAAACTGTAGTCAGTATTCCCAAGAATAGGGACGATCCCATTGATGGGAATATTGACCAATTTTTGGGAATGCTTGTTCCACAAATGGAAACGCACATGCTTAAGGATGGGAACACCCGGAATGATGTTTTAAGAAAACACAACGAGGGTCTAGAAAAGATAAAGTAAATCTCCCTACCTGGTCACTTTCAATTCCTCTTAAAATTTGGGGGTTCTACTTTGAATTAGGGAAATCTCTGAACGCTCCCTCAAATATTCGTTTATACTGTGTGATCCAGCCCAAACAGTAAAGAATGATGAATATATTGCTCGGTGCACCTACATATAACCGTCCAACCGCAAAAATTGTGAAAATTACCAAAAGGTGGTTCATTCTTAACTGTAGAGTGTTCTGGTATTATGGTAGTAGGCAGATCACATCTTGCGGTACAAAAGGATCAAATCAGTAGGTCCACTGATCAAAGGGCCTTATGTTCATAGGTTCTACCCTTTGAAATTTGAACCTTTTGAATAAGAAGTCCAACGTTCAAAAGGTTCAAAGAGGCATGCTCAGATGCATGTGAGTGGGGTGCATGATGCTGCAGAGGCATACTAAGACACATGTTAATAGGAGGCAGTGAGGGCTAGGTTAGGTTAGATCAGATCAGATCAGGTCAGGTCAGTTGTGTATACCCTTGTTCCCTATTTCCTAGTCTGGGGATATGGCCCCTCTTTCTAGAGTCTGAGTGCACCTCTGGTCTGGGTACCACTTAACACTACTCAAACCCTTGCTCCTTCCGTCTGTTTCACCTGTACGGATTTTATTGCAGAATGTGGGGATATTTCTAAGACATCTCCCAAAGTTATACCCAGACCAGAGGTGAACTCAGAATATGGAAAGAGGGGTGATATCCCCAGACTAGGAAATAGGGACCAAGGGCATACACAACTGACCTCACCTTACCTCACCTCACCTCACCTCCCTCACCTCACCTCACCTAACCTAACCTAACCTAACCCAACCTAACCTAACCTAACCTAACCTAAACTAAACTAACCTAACCTAACCTAACCTAACCCTCATTGCCTCCTATTATCAGGTGTCTTAGCACGCCTCTGCAGCATCATGTACCCCACTCTCGTGCATCTGAGCACGCCTTTTTGACCTTTTGAACATTGGACTTCTTATTCAAAAGGTCTAACTTTCAAAGGGTAGAACCTATGAACATTAGACCCTTTGATCAGTGGACCTTCTGATGTGATCAGTTGCTAAGATGTTCCTGGCCTCTCCCCTCGAATCCGGAAATGTAAAAAACACTGAAGATTTCAGTGTTTCTTACATTTCTGTGAATCTTCAGTGTTTTTTACATTTCCGGATTCGAGGGGAGAGGCCAGGGAACATCTTAGCAACTCATCATCATGCTTCTCGCCGCAACACTTCAAAACTTATCAACGTTCTGATGTGATCCCTTTAAACCGCGAGATGTGATCTGCCTACTACCATAATACCGAGTGTTTCTTCATCTTTTAGCTATGATATAAGACACAAATCAAACTATAAAACGCACTTCCACAACCTTAATCAAAATGTAAACAGTAACTACCGCATCGACACATCTGCACACACCGAACCAATAATTCAAACGGAAGTTGCGTGACGTTAGGTGTACAAAATATGGGTAGAAAATAAAAAAAGAGAAATTAACTAGTTTGAACCACAACTAACCTAACTTAACCATGTCTCGATTTAGCGAGCCGGCCTGCGGCGCACCGAGCCGATATTTGGTACGCTTTGACAACGGTGCCTTATCTCTGGTACAAAGGCACCAATTGTCAGTCATCTGATGGTTTCTATGAGCTGACTGATGATCAGCTGCCATTGTCTTTTGTCAATTCCTGTGTTTTGTTTGTTTATGGTGATGGACGGTGAGTGATTATAAAATTCAGGTTAAGTAAGTGTCGAAAATCGGGGTTTAAGTGGGAGTGGCACTACGGGACCTCACTTAATGGAAAGCGGGTGTCTTGCTGATTCTGAAAATGTATCATTTCTATAGAAAGTAATTTGGGAAGGTGGACATCTTATTTAAGGTTAGCCGATTGCACTGAAACTGCGCGGCCAGACAGGTATTATTTTTCATAATTTTCTTGGAAAGTCAATGAAAAAATAGTAGAATAAAAACAAAATTCCAAAACTGTTGACTGAAAATTTTTTAATGGCATCACAGTTGATGCCCAGCATGTGCCTGAGAAGTGAGGAAATAAAGAAAAAACCATGCTTTTTGTCTGTTTAGGAAGTAAGTAGTGCTTAAAAGTGGTATTTTCGCATTTCTTAAGCTGTTTTATATTTATTTGTATCAGATTTTAGATCATGTAGTTTTTGTCCCCAAGATTGTTTGAATTATTCTGTAGTGTTTTAATGAATTATGGTGCGCCACTGCATCAACTCGATATTTTCTACTGGGGTGCTTCATTCATAGGCATATCCAGGCGGGCAAAGAGGGGCATGTTCCCCGATCGACGCTCGGCGCCCCCCCATCGACCCTCGGCGGCCCCCTGATCGACCCTCGGCGCAACCCCCCCCATTGACCCTTGGCGCCCCCTGAAATGGTCACGGCGCCCCCTGAAAAGTCGATGGCGCCCCCTGATATGTCGCTTCCCACCGCCCCCCCGATGCAAAAATCCGACAGGATTTTGCGCCCACCTAATAGGTGTTGCCTAGGGTCTCAAGCTCCCCCCTCAAGAAATCAGAGCGCATGTAGTAAAAACATGCGTGGAGACTGATTGAAAGCAATGGCGGGAGATGCTTGAGCCCCTAGCCCCCCCGCCCCCAAAGAAGCCCTGAATGTGAGAATTGGCCACTTTGCGATATAGGTCGGCTGGCAACCGACTGGTGAGAGGGTGACCTGAGCGGGGCGGCCGTCCCTGTGCTTTGTGGGACGTTAAACTTTGGCTTCTAAATCATCCCTTCATTGTGGGAGTTGCTCGTTCGGGTGATGGGGTCAGGGTCTCCGTGACAAGTCTCTTGAGGACTTTAGTGAGACTCCTACTCCAGCAGCCGTACTGGTAACAAGTTGGACAAAATTTATAAAAAATAATATGGCACCCCTGCTCGGATGAGTACGCCCCCTCTTTAGACGTCCTCCCTGAAAAAACTTGGATCCGCGTATGCCTCCTTTCACTCATTTGAGCCTGCTTCTTGCAGGGGTAGGCCTTTATCCTTGGTCCGCTATCATAGGCGGATACAGGGCTGCCGATCGGGGGGGGGTGGGGCACCTTCTGGGGGGGGCGCCATTCTTGACCGGAAAGCCCTATCAGATGGATGGGGAGTGGTAAGTGGCATTTCAGGGGGGCGCAGTGACCATTTCAGGGGGTGCCGAGGATCGATCGGGGGGGAAGTACTCCTTTGCCCCCTCGATCAGCCTATGGGGCACGTGTCCACTGTTCCCCTCCCCTGGATCCGACTATGGCCGCTATTCATATTTAGTCCGGGAAACTGACATATTTTAATAATTCGGTAGATATACGCCTTTATTCGTTTCAAGCTGTCTGAAATTCCAGTTCGAATCTACGATGGAAAATGCGTTTCCAGATCTGGTCATTGTGCCCATTGTTGGGAACGTAGCCATTCATGGGGAGCACTGACCACAGTTTCCCCCGCTGCTGTAAGTGGGGAAACCGTGGTCAGCGTTCCCATGAATGGCCATGTTCTTAACAATGGGAACATTGACCCATATTGGGAAACACTTGTTTCATAAATCGAAATACATGTTCGCAAGGATGGAAACGCTCAGAACAATGCTTTCAGAAAACCCAACACGAATCAAGAGAAGATAAGGGGAACATTTCCACCTGGTCACTTTCTACTCTTCTAAGAATTTGAGGGGTTCTACTTTGAATTAGGAAATCTATCTTTGAACGTTCCCTCAGATATTTGTTTATACTGTGTGATCAAGCCTCTACTGTAAAGAGAAGATCTCTCTAAAATTGTGCAACCAGACACATTTGTTTAGATATTTTTTGGGAAAGGTGTTGAAAAATAATGCAGCAGAACAAAATTTCAAAATTTTCGGCTTCGAAAATATTTATATTGGCGTCATACAGTTGCTGCCCAACATGGATAACATCGGAATATGATGGTGCATGAATAAGATGATAGATCCTCTGCAGATATTATATTAGCTTCCAGATCACCTCCTCTCATCATGTACTGAGCTGTTCAGGCATGATTTAGTTGATACCAGGAGCTGTTTTTCTTCAGTGTTTTTGGACATCCAGTATTAGTTATGGACGCGAAATGACATCACTTGAATCATCTGGGCACTGCTTATTAGACATCACTGAATAAACATGATAATTGTTAGTCATGTTGTTAACTTCCTAAAAAAAATCATTTCAGATACGGTTTGGAAACTGGCCTCTTGAACATGGAGAAATCATTGTATTGCCTCAGGCAGGGTCTGAGTGACGGGAATCAGGGTGAGTAAACATTGTATCATGTTAGAGCAGTGTTTAGAAATAGCCAATGAATGTATTTATGAACATGTCTCTCATTGAATATTTGTTTAGAAATAGCCAATGAATGTATTTATGAACATGTCTCTCATTGAATATTTCCGGTGTATTTGTTGACTGAAAGCTATATTTCTTTTGTTTATTTAAGTGCTCAAGTATCCAAATGTTGTATACATGAAGGTCTGGATTTTAACTGTTTGCTGTCAGCGTCATTGAGATAAAACTGTAAAGAACGAATGTGAGTGGTGCTAAAAGGAGGCATGTAAAATGTTTAGAAAAAGGGCATTTAAAATTGTTAGAAATGAGGCATGTAAAACGTTTAGAAAAAGGTGTTATGTCAGCTGGGTGCTCAGGTTAACATCTGCCACTAGTGCTTAACCTGCCAATAATTGGGCACTTAAGTAATATTTAAAGACTTGATATAATTACCTTGAGCTTAAAGTACATGCTATCCAACCCTTTTCTCGAAATAGCTTTACTCAGTGTGTGATTTCGGAATTGAAGACAAATATCAAAACTTATCAGAAGAAAACCGAAGTATTTGCATATTTCTTGAAAATCGTTGCCAATGTAGTGCAATGAAAGAAATGTCAGATTATGTAAGATGCTAAAGGAATGCCACTCACAGCATTGCTGGTTCATGTGAATTTAAAAAAATGGAATAAATTTCCCTAAAAGCTTATATTGACATAAACTTGTTGGTTTCATTGCATTTCTGCTAAGATTACCGATCAGTCACTCAGAATATCAATAAATAAGACATTGTGAAGGATAGTATATTTGAATTAAAGTTAGGGATGTCGAAAGTAGCTTGCTCTTGGTGTGAATTTCCCATAAAATCGTGAATTTCAGGAGACTGATCCAATGTGCCCAAACCTGATTTCAATATATTCTTCTGGGGAGACTCAAGCAGCAGCATTTCACCAATGCATTGTGTAATTCAGGCGCAAACAGGAACAATGTGTGCACAGCCATCAACGTAAAACTACTTTAGCCCATGAATGGCCATCCATCAGCTGACAAGAAAATACCCACTGTGGCGCTGGATTTGGAATAGCTGTTATATATTGCTCATGTTGGTTGCAAATATTTGTTTCCAGTATCGCAGAAAACAAAAAGAAATTGTGATGGAAGTCAGAGACTGGGGCCATGCTGCACCCCACCCCGCACCAGTTCCGATGCATAATGTATCTATAATTCGTAGCTGTTTGCATTTTAGATGTCAAAACAAACTGGTACATGATCCTTTTGCTTTTAGCAACAGAGAGCAGGAGGTTTTCATAGATGCGCTTTGTTGGCAGACCCGGCGGGGTGGCATGTTCAGCAGCTACTGTGTGGCGACTTCGCTGGTGTTCTGAACTCGGAGGAGCTGCAGAAACTGCTGTGCTTGGACAGCCCTGACCTGTGGCTGTCCTGGGACCTGGAGGCCATCTCGACACGTGTCTCGACTGTGCTGGACAGCGCCAAAGAGAGGGACTGGTGGGTAACGGCTAACTCCTCGTGGTGACTCGAAACATTGATATATAAGTATATGGATTGTATTGCATTTCCACTGGAAACATATTTTCAGTCTGTTTCAAGTGTTTGAGGGTTTTATTTGACTCATTCAGCCAACCTCGGAGTATATGAGATTAATAACCAACATTTCATGTGTGAAAGAATGAGGCTGTACATTTGATTGTTCTGTCCTTCCCAAACCAAACTTACCAGATTCTGTCATGTTTTGGAACGCACTGCGCGTTTTGTAAACCCTACGCGTTTCCCACACTGTAGGGTTCCGCCATGTGACGGAGTGAGCTCTGAGTGAGTCCGTGTCGGTGAGGCCATGTTCCCTTGCCGTTTGTTCTGCTTTCTCTTGTATTGAGCTGCGAGTAAACCCTTGACGGTGGGGTCATGATCCCACGGTTGTTTATTTCGCTTTTGCAGGGGGCTTTGAGTAAGCCTGTGCCAGCGGCGTCATGATCCCTCGCTGTTTATTTCGCTTTCTCTTGCAGTGAGCTGTGAGTGAGCCCGGGTCAGCGGGACCATGCTCTCACGTTGTTTATTGATTTGTTCTGCTGTGTCGGGCAGTGCGCTGGCCCTGGTGGGAGCTGCCGCCGCGCTCTGTGTGTTTGCACAGGCCAACTGGACCGGTCCGGACCGTGACTGGCAGATTGTCCCTCTCACCACCGGGCAGGAGCACCGCGAGAGGTCAGCAGGGTATCGGGGGACGGTCCGCCCGGCCCACGTCCACCGCCCCTATGTTGTGCTGTGGTAGACTGGTTCTTTCGGCGGTGTCGGTAACATTTTTGTGCTACGACTTTCTGTTGAAGTGTCATGTAATGTTGTGAAAGACATAGTGTGAGGCATTTGTCACTTAATACATCCCTAATCATGTGCCGAGTTCATAGAGTACGTAGTCGTTAACATTCTACGTTAGCACAACGTTAATGATATATCGGTTCAAACTCCATGAATGCATCTAATTTTTAAGAAGCCCCAGCTCATCATCCTTGACCACTGTCGCCGTTATTTTCATCCCGTCTAGAATACATTATCCTCGTCAGTTCGGTACTGCCTTTGTCACATTGGCCGCCGCCCGTTCCCCGCCCTGCCCTGTCTCTCGTCTGAATGCCCCCTGTGCTCCTGCCGGCAGATGTCTCTCGCGTCTGGCGCTGGACGGTGCCGGCGTGTACCCGCTGCTGCGGTGTCCGGAGTCGCTGGCGCTGGCCCGGGTGGTGCTGGAGGGGTGCCAGCACCGGCTCAGCGCTCTGCCGGTCTGTAGCACCACCTCCGGGCTGGAACGGGCGAGGGGCTGAGCTGGGGCTTTGTCTGTTTGGTAATTATTTGCGAGGTTAGTTGGATACAGAAGTCTGCTGTTGATGTGATTCGAAATACGTGAACTGCTTAGAAACTGTCTTGTTTCCCCACACCGCTTCGGTAGATGCTGCTGCTGTGGCGGCTCCTCCACTGGCGTGGCCTATACCCCAGTACCAGTAGCTACTGTACCCCTGATCATGCGGTACCGCACTGGCAGTCGTTCCCGCTGTGGCGTCTGCGGAACTGACTGTACCCCAGTACCAGCAGCTACTGTACCCCTGATCATGCTGTACCGTACTGGCAGTCGTTCCCGCTGTGGCTTCTGCGGTACTGACTGTACCCCAGTACCAGCAGCTACTGTACCCCTGATCATGCAGTACCGCACTGGCAGTCGTTCCCGCTGTGGCGTCTGCGGTACTGCTGGTTGTACCAGCAGGCACTGGAGGAGCCGTCTCCGCACCTCTTCAGTCTGTTTCAGAAGGACATCCAGCTGTCGGAGGGCTCCCGCCTCCTATTGGCCGAGTCGAGACAGGTGAGGGCAGCACCGGCGCCACCGCTGGGTCGGCGGGAACGGACCTGGTGAGAGGTGAGGACAACACCGCTGGGTGGGCGGGAACGGACCTGGTGATAGGTGAGGACAACACCGCTGGGTGGGCGGGAACGGACCTGGTGATAGGTGAGGACAACACTGCTGAGTGGGCGGGAACGGACCGTGTGCTGTCTATGAGTGCGACAACGCTATAGGATTTTTCGCATTTGAAACTGTCATACTAGTCTTGTCTTGCTAGTCATACTAGGCTAGTCTTGTGAAGCTAGTGTCGTAAGGTGTTATATCCATCAAATATAGTCCCGTGAGAGACGTATTGATTGCTTAAAATAAATGACTAATTTTCATAACATCACTGGTAAAGCATGTTGTCTAAGATATGTATCTCGCTGCTGCGGTGAGGCCGTCCCTAATCCACCTGCCCAACCCGACCACAGGTAGCCGTGGAGCACTACCTGACTGTGGCCAGCATTTACAACCACTACCACCACGTCAAGAAGACGGCCGAGTACGTGGCCAAGGCACAGAAGGCGCTTCGACTCGACCTTCAGATGGTCGGTGAGTAGGAGTCTGCGCTTTGTGGTCGGCTTCAAGTGCAGTAGGTTGCCGCAGGGTGCCGTGAATCACCCGCGGGGAATGCTGCGATTGTTGTTTTGGAACACATGTAAGTGATGGAATTGGGAAATGATTGGTGTTCTTGCTGCTGAACGCCTTTTTCTACCGGAGAAGGATCCTTGCAGTTACTGGTTTGGAACGTGACTGATCTTACCAGTTTATTCCGTGCGTTGTTTTGTACCACTGCCACACCATTTCACAAATCACATACTTTTGCTACAACAGGCTTATCGAATCTTCTTCATCCCTTCAGGTGCTTTGGGAAAGCGCACCTACTACCAACAGCCTCAGGCCCAGCTGGCGCTGAAGATTAGTGAGAACCCGTCCACCACCCCAGACTCTCCCTCCACCTGCCCGGTCTCGGACGCGGCGGAGCACGATGTAGCTGTGAGGCACGCGGACGAGAGCGAGCCGGCGGCCTGTGACGCTCTGCCCCCGACCTTCGCCTCAACGACGACACGCGCAGGGAGAGGGTGCAGTACGAGGACGACGCCCTGCTGGCGGCGGCGTCGCCGCTGCAGCAGGCGCTGGTCTGCACCCGATTGTGAGTGGCGCCCTATTGTTCTGTCAGTACTCTTCAGTAAGGATCCATGTGCTCTTTTGAGCAGGGATCTGTCTGAACACTTCACTAAGGGTCCTTCTGTTCACTGACGGTTCTCCGACGTACGGAGTTATGCTGCGGAAGTAGTCAGGAGTTTTCTCGTAGGTCATACGCCGCTGCCGGAAAAGTACGCGGCGGGGAGCCGTTACCCTGGTGGTCGTTTGTTTTTGACACAATTGACCATCTACAGGTGTCTAGTAAGCGTAAAATTTCCAACCTGCTCTCTTCAGAGCGGGACTATCGCCCTTCACATTGCATGGCTGATGCCGTTTTCCAGTTTCCAGGAGCTGCGCGCCCAGGGTCGGAGTGAGATCCGAGACGAACAGCTGCTGGTGATGCTGGAGGCGGTTACACGGAAGCCCCAGGTCTGGGCGGTCCAGCTCGCCACACTGCTACAGGTTAGAGGGAGGGAGAGAGGCCCCTGGTTCATGTCAGTCAGAGGGGGTGGCCCTTGGTGCATGCTAAAGGCAGAGAGGCCCCAGGTCTGGGTTCGAGGGAGAAGTCTATGCCTGGTTTACAGCTGTATGTTGCTTCTCCACGATTCTTGTGTTTCTGTATAATGATGTGGGGCCCTGTCCCAGCGAACCTTCCTTGCAATTGCCCTTGGGACCGAACAAAATCACTGAAACTCTCTTTGCTGTGGCCACAATATAGTGCACATGAATATAAGGGCGCGTGCATACCTTCATTAAAGCGTGTTTTCTATCCAGCCAATGTTGTGGGATATTTTATCGTCGCCATCGGCCTTGACCACCCTCTTGTCTAGTTTCCACCCCCCCTAACCGTTGTATGTGTGTCGGGTAACGCTGCCTTGGCTATGAGACGCCGCTGCCTGCCCGGTTTCAGCGCAGTAAGCTGGAGTCTGACCGGCGACGCTCGGCCGAGCGCGCCATGACGCAGACCCAGGCGCTGGTGGACGCGGTGACGCAGTCCACGCCGCCGCCGCACCTCCGCCTGCAGCTGTTCTTCTGCACCCGCCTCCCCACCCGCTGGGAGCTGGAGGTGAGAGCTGGCGAGGAGAAGGATGACTGGTTTCGAATTGGTATGGGGTTACAATTTTGCGCTTCAACCAGGTTTAAATTGCCCGAACGGGCGAGTCGATATCCAACTTAACAACCAGGGTGATGCGGAGAAGTTGCTTACAACTACTTCCCTGGAGATCCGTACTTCCAGCAGGTTCTTGTCTGTGCCTATCAAGGTTTCTCCCCATGCCACCAAGAACAGTTGCAGGGGCGTGGTCAGCTGCCGCGATTTACGGGACGTTTCTGAGGACGAGATCCTCGCAGGTTTGAGGGAACAGGGTGTCACAGAAGTGAGGGAAAATGTTTCGCAAAGGCGAAAAAGACGAGACTGATAATGGAACCTTCATGCTGACCTTTTCAGGAACAACCTTACCAGAAAGAGTGCGTGTTGGCTGGATGTCCATCAAGGTCCGCCTGTTTGTTCCTAGCCCCATTCGATGTTTTAGATGTCAGGCTTTCGGTCACATCGCCAGCAACTGCAGGGGGAGGGAGCGCTGTGGGAGATGTTCGGAGGTCGGCCACAGCCCGGCAACATGTGAGGCCGACAAACCTAAGTGTGCAGGATGCGGCAATGAGCACGAAGCGTGGAGTAGATCCTGCCCAAGGCTATCCGAGGCAAAGGAGGCCCGGAAAAAGAAAGACCCACCCCGTCCCCAAAAAGAAGCAGCTCATCCCCCTCGCGCCCCCACGAGTAGACCCGCTCTCATTAACTCACCGTACAGAGATGTTCTGGTTGGGAGCCAATGTAAAAGTGCACCAAACCCGACCCGCACCGAGGTCCGTCCCTCTCTAAGCTTAGATTCGAGCATGAATGAATGCATGGGCCTCTCACTCCGTCAGTTTCTGGCGATGGTTGCTGACCTGCTCCCCCATAAGCAGGATAAAACTTGCGACAAGCCTGTGGGCTTGACATCAGACAAAGCTGTGCAGACTTCGCCGGAATCCCGGAGTGTTGCTGTGGGCACGGACGCAAAAGATTTCGAGGCTCCCAGCATCCAGACAGTGCCCCAGAACAACACAAACCAAACGCATGCAGAAACACCCGGTAAGCGTGCAAGGGAGGAATCCCCAACACAACCTGCACCTCCCAAAAGCCCAGCCTTGTCCCCAATGACGGAGCCCAGCGAACCCATTCTCCCCCTGGATTGACTGCAGGCGTAAAGCGAGCCCGCGTGCTTGTGCCACGCACCAAAGATGCAAAAGCCAGCAGCACAGAACAAGGTGAACCTAACAGCGAACTATCCCTGATCACTCACACGTGTAATGTTGAAGCGGCACAGCAAGAGGCCGCTGCGTCTGCCACAGCTGCCAAGCACACAGTTCCAGTCACCCACAATAACCACCCTAATCTAGGCTTCCCGCCGCCAGGGTTCCCGCCGCCACCACCGCCACCACCACCGCCACCGCCACCTCCACTGTCGCCACCACCACCACCACCACTGCCACCACCACCCCTCCACGGCCGGCGAAGCCATCTATCTCTTCTGCCAAACCACAGAAAAGCCTCCAGACAGAGGAAGTGTTCCGTAGTTGTTTAAGTGTCAATCCCAAAGTCCCCTCCACTTTAGGCCAGGTACAAGGTCGCGAACGAGGACGCTCACACTCGGTCACATTAGACCACAACGTCGGATACCGCTCCCAATCTAGAGAACCTTCCCACACAAGACGCCCTATTTCCAGAGACAGAATGTACCAGCAGCAAAGTACAAGCTCTTCTCGTCCAGAAAAGCTCAGTGGAGGAGTGTCTTTCAAGACACTTAATCACAGATCATGAACGTGATGCATTTTATCCTGAGACTGCTCTTATTCATCACTCTTACTCTCATGACAAACATTTTACAATGGAACATGCGTGGCTTTAGGGCAAACGTAACCGACCTCCAGGCGTTGATAGCATCAAAGAGCCCTGCGATTATCGCCATACAGGAAACAAAGCTAAAACAAGAACAAACATGTAACATTCATCACTATAAAACACATCGTTATGACGCTCCTACCGTTACGATCGCCCACAGTGGAGTAGCACTCCTGGTACATTATAGCACTCCATCAACCGTATTCCACCTCCAAACTAGCTTACAGGCAGTGGCTGCTACAGTCGACCTTGGTGCTATCAATATAACAATTGTTTCAGTCTATATCCCCCAGCAGAGGAATTCCCAGCGGACGCGTTTGAGGATCTGGTGCGCCAGCTCCCAAGGAATAACATAATATTAGGCGACTTCAATGCGTACAACACTGTTTGGGGCTGTGTACGTACAAACCGACGTGGAAGACGCTTGGAGGACATAATCTCACATCATGACTTATGTATTCTTAACACCGGCCACCCGACGCATATTGCACTGCCGTCAGGAGCCACATCTGCTATTGATTTGTCGTTATGTTCCCCATCGGTAGGTGATCGTTTTAGATGGTGCACTCATTCCAACCCGTGTGGGAGCGATCACTACCCGATTTGGCTGTGTTCAGAGATACCTCACCCAGGAATGAGGACGCCACAGTGGAACCTCCTGCGAGCGGACTGGGAAGGGTTCACCGCCGACTGCGCTCTCAGCTTCAAGCCACGTGAGGGTGTAACTGCGACAACCTTTTACGATGAGATACGCTCACGCATAATTGATTCTGCTGATACTTACATCCCCAAAACTAGCCCACTTCCTCGGCGTATTCCTGTACCTTGGTGGTCGAACGAATGCAAAAGAACCATTAAAGAGCGACGGCGATGCTTTAAAACTTTTAAAAGACAGCCAACAACCGATAATTTGATTCAATTCCGGCGTGCCAAGGCACTGGCGAGACGTACTGTCAGGGATGCCAAGCGCAAATCATGGCACTCGTACATTAGCACAATAAATCGACTTACACCACTGTCTACAATCTGGCGGCGAGTGCATCGTTTATCCGGCCGAAGCTCTGCCTTGCCTCTGCCTACACTTTCCCATCCCGGCGGCGCGATAACTAATCCTGCGGAAGTAGCCAATGCTTTCGGCAGGGCCTGGGCTGCTCGTTGGAAAGTTGGTTGCACAGATCCAAGGTTTGCACGATCCAAACGACAGAGGGAGCGCATTCCAGTAAATTTTAGCACAACAGACGAACTACCATTCAACGAACCTTTTACATTCGGTGAACTTCAAATGGCGCTCACGCGGGCGAGGAGTACTGCTGCTGGTCCAGATGGTATACACATTGACATGCTCAAGAACCTCAGTGAAGGATCGCTTGTCGCAATGCTGGGATTTTTCAACTTTCTGTGGACATCGCACAGTTTTCCGAGTGCTTGGAGAGACGCTACAATAATTCCGGTTTTAAAGCCTGACAAGGATGGTAGTGACCCCTTACACTACAGACCCATTGCTTTGACCTCATGTGTTTGTAAGCTTTTGGAACGTATGGTGAACGCGCGCATGGTGTGGTACTTGGAGACAACCGGTTTTTTCTCAGACGCTCAGTGTGGTTTTCGTGCGGGGCGATCCACCACTGACCATCTCGTATCTCTTGACTCGTCAATACGCCGCTCGTTCGCTTTAAAGCAACATGTTTTTGCCCTGTTTTTCGATATTGAAAAGGCCTATGACACGGCCTGGCGCCACGCAATTTTAGAAAAAGTACGAAAAGCCGGAATCAGGGGCCATATGGGACATTTTGTTGACAACTTTATGAAAGGACGGAACTTCTGCGTTAGAATAGGCAACAGCATGTCAGGTGTTTACTGTCAGGAAAGCGGTGTGGTACAGGGTGGTGTGCTGAGTGTGACCTTGTTCGGCATTTTAATTAATGACATATGCAGTGTTTTGCCTCCTACAGTCGAGAAGTCACTGTTCGTAGATGATTTTGCGGTGTGGCTCAGCACGTCAACATCCGTTTCAGCTCAGAGACAGCTTCAAATATGCATTGACCGCTTGTCTGAGTGGAGTGTGACGAATGGTTTTAGGTTCTCGACGGAGAAATCCGTATGTATGCATTTTTGTCGTCGCCGAGTGTGTACTGATGTGAACTTGCGTTTATACGGGCAGAAGGGTTCCAACTGCATCGGATACCAAGTTTTTGGGCATGACTCTCGACAAACGGCTTTCATACAACCAGCACATATCGTTGCTGCGTGATAAGTGTTTCAAACGCATGAATATTCTGAAGGTGATCTCTCGCACGTCGTATGGGGCCGACAGGGTAGCTCTTCTCCGGCTTTATCGTGCACTTGTTCGCTCTGTGTTAGACTATGGTTCTGTTGCATATGACAGCGCGTTGAGCAGCGTCAAACAGCCTCTTAACACTGTCCACCATGCTTGTATACGTGTCGCCACAGGAGCTTTCCGTACCTCCCGCAGAGCCAGTCTTTTGGTAGACGCTAATGAGCCTCCACTAGATTTGAGACGGAAGCGAGTAGCACTCACATACGCGAGCAAAATACGTCAGTTTCCATCTCACCCAACATATAAGTGGATTTTCGACGACTCGCTGACAGCTCCCCTGAGAACGACGCGGCCGACGTCATCATTGGCACTCTGCGCACGAGTTGAAGAGTGGCTGGAGGGTTCGGACATCGACCTAGGGACAATAGCCGAAGCCCGTACACAGCGCATAGAACCATGGCGACTCACGCCAATCAAATGTGACTTCGACTTGCTGCGTCATAAAAAGTCGTCAATCCTGCCCGCAGAGTTCTTGGACTTAGCTCTACGCAAAATAGGAACCTACACGGGACATAAAAGGTTCTATACCGATGGTTCGAAGGGTGCTAGAGGCGCCGGCAGTGCATTCGTGGGGGAAGAAGTCAACCAGGGCTTCAGTTTGCCAGCGACTGTTTCAGTTTTTACCACGGAACTATACGCTATTTTGCGAGTTTTACGGCACATCAGGTGCATTCCTGAGGAACGATGTATTATTATAACTGACTCAGCAAGCTCTCTGACAGCTCTCCAGTCCCCCCACACACAGCAGAACTGGCTTGTACTGACGATCCGAAAGCTTCTGACAGTGATTGACTCCCGAGGTACTGATGTGTGTTTCCTTTGGGTGCCGAGCCACGTTGGCATTTCAGGGAATGAGCAAGTCGATAGAGTTGCGAGGGATGTGTGTCAGTTGCCCCCATCGCGGCGGTTTAAAATTCCAGCCACAGACCTGAAACCATCATTTAAGATGTTAGTAGATGCTGAGTGGCAGACTAGGTGGACTGCGGAGCCAGATTGCTTTTTGAAACGTCTGCGTCCATCGATTAAACCTTGGGATTCGAGCAGCAGGCGAAGCAGAATGGAGGAGGTGAGCCTTACTAGGCTTCGAATCGGCCACTGTTATGCGACCCACGCCCATCATTTGAACAACGCCGCCCTCAGCACGTGTCCTCATTGTGGCAGCCGCCTCACCGTGCAGCACGTTTTATCTGCTACCGACAGCTGCGACCAGCTGAAACGGAGTCAGCTCCGATTCTTTCCACCGGTTCCGCTGGTACAGATCCTGGGCGATGACGCACTCGTAGATATTGGAAAAGTTTTATCTTACCTGAGAGAAGAAGGTTTTGACGTAGTATACACACCCGGTAGAGATTCTTAGATTTGACACATTCTGTATAGCACACTTAAGCTAATAAGCATAACCGTAGGATAATGTAATACAACACTGACGGGCACGTATAGCCTCTACAGCTGCAGTGCCCTAAAACCCCAATCATCATCAGGTTTAAATTGTGGTGTTTTGCTTAAAGTTAGGACTTGTAACAAATTGCCAGGTTCTGATGAGTACCCGTTTTTCTCTGAAGTCATGAAGGAGTCAATATGCCTGTATGTTCTCCCTGTTTTTATTGCTGAGGGGAGAGGCCTTTCCTTCCGTTGATTGGCCCCTCGTCCATAGGCACCAACGCTATCGTTTCGGTAGCCTGTGACTGGTCGCCGCGGTCTCATGTGTGTACCGGGCGTGTTGTTCACCGCAGGGGGAGCTGGCGGCTCGCTACCTAGCCCTGGGCGTGACCAAGGCCGCGCTGGAGGTGTACGAGCGGCTGCAGATGTGGGAGGAGGCGATACAGTGCTACCATCTGCTCCAGCAGCGCAACAGGGTCAGAAGGGAACACCTCTAGGTCGTGTGGGAATGATGCTGTCAACTCAGCTGTTTACCGTGTGGAGACAGTCCTCAATTTACCATTGTAAGACGGTAGGGTGATGCGGAGTTGTTGAATATGTCCATCTGACGTGTCTGCTAGCTTCTCTGGTTGTTGTTCGCCAAAAAGCGTATCTGTCCGAGGCTCGCTGCCGTCGCCAGTTTCGGTCTGGTCCTACCCATGCGCCAAGGCTGTTGTCTGTGAAGTGGCCAATGCTTGTCTGCAGATCCAGCACATACGCCGAAGGCTGGCTGCTTTCGTTGCTCTGGTATTTAAAGACGGGACGGATCCACCGACGACGCCTTCGCTAACCGGTGACGCCATGACTGTGCCGGCAGGCGGCTGAGACGATCCGACACCAGATTTCCCTGCACGGCGAGTCCCCCAAGCTGCTCTGTCTGCTGGGAGACGCCACCGATGACGTCACGCTTTACCAGCGCGCCTGGGAGATGTCTGGAGAGAAGTTTGTCAGAGCCATCCGCAGCGAGGGCCTCCACTACTACCACAGGAAGCAGGTGGGGGCCGGCGGCCTCCCCTCCAGATACGGGGTGGTGCATGCGAGGGTAGCTGCTGGAACGCGATCACGGATTTTTGTGTCCCGACAGTGTGTTGTACCCGCAGAAGTGATGATTAATGCGGTTTTAGCAGGAACAGTGTAATGGAGGCGAATACATTAAATGGCATCTGTTGGATTAAGCTACGATTCCATGAGAACAGCTCAATGCCATTTGTGTGAAAACATGTTTGAATTCTGTTCGCTGCGTTGATGTGACCGTCGGATGTAATTGCGCGTGTATGTAGGGGGAAATACCTTGCTTTGTGTTACTGCTGTCTGCGCGTTGAAAACCAGTCACGTACTGACCTCATCGCAAGTTCATCGCCTCGCATTCCACTAACCCCACAGCGCGTGCGCCCCATCACCAGTGTGTCTCTGGGCGGCAGTATGAGCGGTGCATTCCCCTGCTGCGGCGGGCTGTGGAGATGAACGCCCTGCAGTTTGGCGTGTGGTCTCGGCTAGCCTACGCCGCTCTGCAAACAGAAGACTGGGCCACCTGCGCTGCCGCATACCGACGCTGCTGCCACCTAGAGCCGGACGTGAGTAGCTGAACTTCTGTGTGATGTCGCCAGTGTGTACATCAGTGAAGAGATTTGTTTTTTTGTATAAATTTTGGTTTAAAAGTGTTATTTTTCGCCTCTTTAACATTTGTGGTGAGAAAAGTACATTTATGTTACATCCCTCCAAGTCAGAGCTGCATTTTAGCTGCAGCTTCATAACTTCTAAATGTAGATGCTAGAAAGCTTAATTGTAATTAATCCACCCATCCATTGTACCAAACAACACTTAAATTGAGCAATGTTGCAGAATTTTGAGGCGTGGAACAATATATCGCACGCCTACATCAAGCTGGGTCAGAAGGAGCGCGCCTGGAAGGCACTGCAGGAGGCGCTGCGGCACAGCTTCGACAACTGGAAGGTGTGGGAGAACTTCATGGTGGTCAGCGTGGACGTCGGCGAGTTTGAGGAGGTGAGGCGCCACGCTGGTGGTACTGTCTGGTCTGCCCCGGCCCGGCCTGCCGCACACTGAAATCGCTGAGTCGCAGTGGTGACTGCATGGCTGTGATACAGCTACTTGTCTAAAGGCAGTCTCCAGGTGTCGGTGGTGATTAACAAGCTGGGTCCGGATTCACACGGACGGCTAATGCCGAGGAACAACGATTTGGCCTGGGTGTGAAGGGCAGGCTCACCATGCTTGCAGCGCCTTCGGCTTTGAGCTAAGGTATTCCGGTATAAATCATGGAAGAATTTAGAATGAGTCAACTCAAGCCAATAAAATTGTATCAGCTCAATTACATGTACGGACCCTGACTATGAACTGACCTGTGCCCGGCAGGCCCTGTCGGCGTACTCGCGTCTCTCGGAGCTGCTGGGTCAGACTGTGACCTGGCCTGTGCCCGGCAGGCCCTGTCGGCGTACTCGCGTCTCTCGGAGCTGCGGGAACGGCACGTGGACGCGGACGTGCTTCGTCTGCTGGTGGCAGCCGTAATCAAGGACACCCCTGACCGACGAGGCACGCCGGCCGGCCGCCTCCGCCGCCGGGCCGCCGCCCTGCTGGGCAAGCTCACCAGTCAGGTCTGTGGTGGAGGCCGCAGGCTGAACTGGCCCGGGCCCCGCCCTTTGTTTGTCTAGAAAGGTCTTATTAAGCTGATGTATGTTATTGCGTTGATTTCGGATGGTTCTAGCTGACAAGAGTTATTGTTCTTATTTTTTTCTGTCCTTTGTTTACTCATCGGTCTCAGAAGAAAGATAGATGTGCATTTTTATATCATTTATTTTTGTCTTCTCGTTCGTCATTGCAGTATTTGAACAGAACCCAGTGGCAGACTCTGAACAATCTGGAACGTTCCACCCCGTCAACTCAGCGGCACAGCTTGGACATGTCCTCTCACCCTGACGCTGCTGTACGCCCTTAGGTGACCACCAGCTCTGACCCCTGGTCCCTGTACGGTGACCGGGCAGTACCCCTCAGGTGACCACCAGCTCTGACCCCTGGTCCCTGTACGGTGACCGGGCAGTACCCTCAGGTGACCACCAGCTCTGACCTCTGTTCCCTGTACGGTGACCGGGCAGTACCCCTCAGGTGACCACCAGCTCTGACCTCTGGTCCCTGTACGGTGACCGGGCAGTACCCCTCAGGTGACCACCAGCTCGGCCCTTTGGTCTCTGTACGGTGACCGGGCAGTACCCCTCAGGTGACCACCAACTCTGACCTCTGGTCCCTGTACGGTGACCTGGCGGCCAGCGGTGACGACGCCAGCGACGAGCACCGCTTCAGGACGCTGCAGCACTACCAGCGCGCGCACAGGTGTCTGGCGCAGCCGCCAGGCGGCGAGAAGCAGCGGCTAACCGCCGAGGAGATGCTACGTAACGCCGTCAAGGTGGGGCGCGGAACATGGATACATGTATGCTTAAACGGATGCTACATATGGTATTTTGACTGGGTGAGGGGATTGGTGTTGCTTGATTTGATTGTTATATTGATTGTTTAATTAATATATTGGTGTTTTTATTTAGAGTGAATTATATACCTCAAAATATTTGGTACATTTTTTCCACTTCATAGCTTGATCGATAATTACGTGCTTACAGGAACGACATAAATATAGATGTTGCAAGGGTAAGTTTTTTTCTAGGCCATCTCCAGCTGGTGTTGCATGGAGAGAAATGAACAAGAAATACAGGGCTAATGACAGGGTCCCAGCAGTGGGGTCAGACCCCGTGTCCCCACGCCTATGTCTGCGGGTCGCCTGGGTGGTGTATCCCGGTGTGAGTGTGCTGTCACGACCTGACACGTGCCTGTTGTATTGCGATGTGCCACCTCGCTGTAAGACTGCGGCTGGTTCGCCGCCCCGGTGAGCTCCCCTAGTGCAGGCCTGTGCCGCTGACGCCGCTGCGGGGCGCCGCCAGGTGGCGGAGGCGGCGCTGCAGTGGGCGGCGGTGACGGAGCCGGGACCTCGGCTGCTGCAGATCCTGGCCGCCGTCAAACTGGCCGTCCGCGGCACTCTCACCAAGGTCAAAGTACGTACCGGGACCGGGCTGCCGGCGGGTACGCGCGGCTGTCCGGTGCCAGCTTAGTCTAGACAGCTATATGCCAGTGACGGCGGTTGAGTACCAGCGCCTGTCTGGCACACCATGCAGTCAGTGGTGTATTATGTCGCTTGTGAATTACGGCGTCGAGTTTCGTCGTGAATTATTGTGAGCAAGCTTATGTATATGATGTCTGGATGAATTAGGCCTGGGGTTTTACAAGTGTCATGACTTAATTGGTGTCCTTTTTAGCATTCTACATATTAATGCTAAAGCTGCAACAAAATATGGCATTTACACTAATAAGCGTGCCGTGAGTAAATTTAGTTGGTGGTCTGGGGGGGGGACAGGAGAAGTAAGTGGTACGGGGAGGGGGGAGGGAGGGCATTTTTAGCCAATGTAACGGTGGGAGCGGCGGAACTGACACGGCGAAACTGGTTGAATGTGTTAAAGGGAATGTGGAACCTTCACAACGTGATTTTAACTGAGATAGCCAAGTTGTAAAGCAGGTCGGAAAACCCGGTACTCCATATTTCATTTGTCTTGGAACTCGATATTTCCGTAGAAAAAGCTAAAACCTACCTGACACCAGCCCCCCTCAGCCCCCGTCGCCGGCGGCCATTGTTGTGAGCTACTGGTGTGACGACATATGCTGACGTCACGATGAGCATCAGCCAATCGAAGCCCTTGAAGCCTTTCGAGTATGATAGTGGTTGCCAGATCGTGACATCACCCACAGGCTGATATTTATTTCTTTTTCTAGAGGAGTATTTTTAGAAACAAAATATTGAGCTTATTGTACATTTTTCAGAGAAATCATGAGTGGTTTCATTATTTTTGATTAAAAGTACGCCTAATTACACTAAATTCCAGGATTCGACCAAGGTGCCACATTCCCTTTAATGGGAAATTTGTGTTTGCTATTTTTGATTCGTGATTTTTTCTCCGGTGCTAGCTGCACAACTGTGACACTTCGCAGTAATGCTGCCGTTTCTGCCTGGTGATTTCTACTCAATGGGGGGAGGGGTGTCTCGAATGAGTTGACGCCGACACGATAGTACCATCTGCGCGTGGGAGACAGCTGAGGGTGTCTGAATCACCTCCTCCTCCGCGGGACCTTCACGCCTGTTAGCCCTAACGCGCCTGATGAAATCCCATACGTTAGCTTGAGAAGTCCAATACTGTATCAGGCGTCTTCTGAGAAGCGGTTGCGTGAGGTTTCAGTGGCTCAGTGGATAACATAGAAATCCCTTGCCCCACCCACCGGTCCCGGGATTAAGGCCCGGCATAGCCTCTGAATAAGTTGATCTGATACCGAATTCCCTCTTAACAGGGTCATAGCGAGACCGTATAAGCTTATCATTTGGCGCGTCGTTAAACCCCAAGAATTAGTATTAAAAGCAAGTGCGTAATGTCAGTCTGAGCCAGATGCACGAGACGTCAGACGTCAGAAAAGAATCCAGCTTACTGATTTTGTCTAAGAGACGAAATAGCTCTGGGAGGGGAGAGCCTTTCAATCTCAAGCTCCGAACCGTTTCACTGGTTCACCGTTGCAATGGAAACGTATAATCATATCTATATTGACCTCTTGAGATTTCGGAAAAGGAGTCAAACATTGGTGTGCGTTGGAGAAAAATAATAGGATGCTTTAGCAAGGCAGGTGTCCTTCACGTGCGTGACTGGCTGTGCCTCCTCTCGGCAGAGCGCGCAGACAGACGCCTCAGGCCAGGTAGCAGAACCTCTGCGTTCTGCGTACTCCGAGGCGGAGGCGGCGCTACAGCGGGTACTGGACACCATTAAGGCCAGACAGGACAGCTAGCGCCGCGTCCGACTCTGGTGGTCGTTACATGTACCTCAGCTGTCATCAATTCCCGCTGGGGTCCAGTTGATGCTTAGCGAGTCGCCATCAGTTTAAGCGCTGGTTGGATGACCTGGCGTTGTTGGATGAATTGCACTTTTTATGAATATATTATTGCAATATATTTTGCCTTTTCTGTTTTGGATTTTATATATAAGACAGACTCCGAGGGATACTTTGTTATGAGCCTTCGTGCAGAGATGCGAACAAGATTCGAGCATTTTGTATCACTCGTACGGTAGCTGATCTACTCCAGTGATGGGGGGAGGGGTTTACAACAATGGAAAATCTGGTGTTTGTTTTAAGTAGGTCGGGAGGTTCGGGAAATGCCATTTTGCTCCCCTCCTGGATCCGTCAGTGCCTTTGTCACGTGACTACCGATTTTGTCGTAAGAAAAATAAATCGTAGTAGTTCTAAAAGCCTGCTCGCGTAAAAGGTAAGATTTCGTAAGGCATGCTGAAGTCTGCTCCTGAGACTTCGGGTGATCCTCATGATTTTCACCTTGGTTAACACGCATCCCGCTGGGGGGGGCGAAATTCAACCCCCCTCCTGGTTTTTCGCAGATAACGCTAAAACGAAGAGGCGCAGGACAACGAATCTTACAGTACCTTATCCCTGATCAATTTTACGCATCCGACCAATTTTTTAGGTCCGGTCATGTCAGGTCAAGGAGCTATTCAAAGTCAAGTGACCCGACCTTAAAACCCAAAATCACTAGTTTGAAGCAGTGCCCAAGGAACATCTGTCAACCGATCAGTTTAAAACTTTCACCATATGATAAGGTCATTAGGATCTACAAATCAGCTATCTCGGAATTTCGATACTGTTTACCTAAGGTGGGGTAAATTTTTTGGTCACACAAGCATATGGTGAAAAATAGAAAGGGCTCGTTTCCAGCAAAAACTGGATAGATAATGCTGAAAATTATCAAACCGTGTATTCTTGCCACAATCTTGACCATCAAGTTGAGTTTTTAAACATCTGATCTCTCAAAGGTCATGTCAGGTCACAGGAACATAGTGATTGCTTTGCCAATAACTTCTCACTGGATTGAGATAAAGGTCCCATTTTGCTTTCATTGTGCCTATATTGTCACGGGGAGTCGATTGATATGCAACATGACCATACCAGGTCACTATGTGACCTTGACCTAGCTCGATGCAAGGTCATTTTCAAAATTTGACCTAGCAAGGTCATATTATACATCATTCGATTTTCCACGATGAGAAGAATCCAATGATGCATAAATATTTGCTTTAGCTTCACTGAATGAGAATCTAGAGGGGTAAAAGTACACTACCATGCTGTAAGTAACTTTCTTTGACCTGTGCTGACCTCAAATTTGACCTGACATAAAAATACTCCGCATAATTTATCTTGGTCTCGTCAAGAACTTTCGAACGTTGTCCGTGATTTTCCTTTAGCTTTCCTGTGGAAGGAGATACGGGTGGGGTGAAATTCGTCCCCCAGCGGGGCGTGTCGTGCCAGGGACCCCAGCGGGGTCCGTGTTAATGCATGTGGCAGCTCCACTGTACCCATGAATGCTCTTTATTTTTGCCCTAACGCTCTTTATTGTTTACCCTAACACACAGCGGTGGTAAGAATCAGTGCTGCAGTGATGAGCCCAGGGCGGAAGTCATGGACTAAGTACGGCACAAATTAGGATGGAAGTGATAAGCTGGGGGCGACAGTGACTGGCCGGGGCGGCAAGAAACAGGATAAAGTCATAAATCGAGGGCGGCAGTGATGAGCCAGGGAAAATTGCTATGAACTCGGAGTGGTGCGAATCAGAGTGGAAGTGATAAGGCGATGGCGGAAGAGATGACTCAGGGGCGGCAGTTATGAACTAAGGGGCGGCATTAATTAGCCGGGAGCGGCACGAATCAAGGCGAAGGGAAAAGTCGAGGACGGGAATGGTGAGCCGTAGGTAGTAGTTATAAAATACGGGTGACAAGAATCAGGGCAGAAGAGATAAGCTGGGGCAGGGGCGGTGGATTCCGGGAGCAGGGTGTGCAGTTGCATACCCTGAAAGGAATGAGGATGTGAAAAGTATATTTTTGCACACCCGGTTTTGGCTTGGTCCGGTGAAGCGCCCTGGATTTCGGCGGTGCCCCCGGCCGGCCAAGAAAAAATCAGGCCTAAACGCCACCTACCTGAAAGAGTAGGACCCTCTATGCGAAATAAAAACAGTGCCACATACGAAAGGTACCCCTGACATCAAAGCCGTCCGATGGAGAGCAAATAGACTCAATTTATCCACTCAACGCAGGGAAATAATGTCGGCGCCCCCTCCCCCCTGAGTGGGTGCCCCTAGGGAGCCAAAGGCGCCCCCTGGGGATTGAGGTGCCCCTGGGAAGGAAGGCGCCCCTCCCGAAAATTTTGCACACCCGCCCGAAAATGGAATCCTCCGTCCCAATTTTTTTCATAGGCTCGTTTGCACGATGAAAATTTCGTAAGGACAATGCAATATGATTGCAAGCAACCGATTACAAAAGCAATCGCTGTGTTTGCGGTGTTAACCATAAGGCTGTACTACCGCAGTGGTAAAAAACCGTCTGCATACCTACCTTAGGTGCTAAAAATTTGGAATTTATAGCAAAAACGCATTTTTTAAATTTGTTTATCGAAAGATGTTTTATGAAGCAAAATTTTTGAGGTGTTCAAAAGAGCAATTTCAAGTGTAAAAGGTCAAGCTAGGTAAAAACAAAAAGGTCAAACGAATTAAAAGTCACCTTTTTTTAAATTTTGAAATTTTATTTTTTTCAAAATAATCTATAGTTCAAAACGTTCAATGATATACAAAACTTGTTAATCAGGCAATGCGTTCTGGAGTTATGAAGCATCAAAGATGAGTCTACAAGGTGACCTCCCGAAAATGCCTCAGGCTATATCTCGGTCACCGTTGGTCGGAGGGGGCTAAGATTCTCACAGGCGTGTTCCTGGCCTAAGACTACCCCGGAGACAAAGTTTCAGATTTTTCTAGACATGGTGGTGTCAAGCCTTGGTCGATCTGTCGTGGAATCCCCCAGTTGTAGGCCACCGTAGGCGTGAAAAACGTTATATTTGTTGTTTATGGCAAACATGCCTATAAAAGTGGGAATACGGGAAACCACTGATGTAAAACCAGGGAGGATCCAGTCGGTTGGTGGGGGAGGGCAAACCCATGTCAGCCTTGGGCTCTTAGAAAAACGTCGAGCCATGGAGGCGGCGGGTGTTTCCTCTTCCGGGGCAATTTCTTTCGCATCCTCAGAGGTACTCTCCAAACACATAACCCTCGCCCCGTTAGGGGTGTTTGAACACCCCCTCGGGTTTTTCCGGCGGTACGAAAAAATGGCGGTGCAGTTGGAACACCTTATCCTTGATCAATTCCGCAACTCCCCAAAATTTTAAGGTCTCAGCTCAGGTAACCAGTGCAGGTCAAGTGACCTCACCTAAAAAAAATTAAGGTGGTATAAGTAAGAAACGGATGAATCTATCGAATTGAAACGTATACCACATAATGGGCCCACCGAGTGCTACAACATATATTCCGGTATTTTTTCATATTAATGACCTAAGGTCAAGTACGGACCATGGCCTGTATTGGAAATACAGGGCAAAAACAGAAATTGGGCAGCTGAGAATACCTTCATATTCTCCAAATCGTAGCATCCGGGGCCCTTTTACAGGTTCATATTGCAAGTTTTGACCCGTGACCACTGAGAGGTCACCTGGGACTATGAGAGCGGTTTTCAGACTTGGTCAATCACTTTGCATGAAATGATGATACAGCTTTTATTTTGATATTGCGTTCAGATTGCTATTGCGAGTCGATTGATATGCATATTGGCTATGCTGGGCTAAAAAGTGACCTTGACCTGACCTTAGGTCAGTTCATTGTTGTGTTTTGAACTAGTACGGTCATATTATACGTCACTAATAATTACATCGTGACGATGTTGTCAGGCTCTAACGCAGTTCAAGCACCGACTGTGTAGGGCTTGCACCGCGGTTTGAAAGGGATCTGATACCGCTCATAGCTCTTCTCTACGTCTGAGCACCGCTCATTACCATCCGATCAACGATTCATCACCGTTCGACACTACTCAGTTACCGTTGCAGTGTGTAACGTTCTGTAACGATTTTACAGCTACCTAAGCGTGAGGGGCAGCGGCGGATCCAAGGTGGGGGTGATGGGGCTCTCCCACCTTGGGCCCACTTTAAGCACTGGGAAGAAACACCTCCCGGCGCAGATGCCGGCCCCCCGCAAGGGTGCTATGAGTGAAAACCCTGTTCATATATGTATATACTGACCATATAGTGCGTGCGAACTTGTAGGTGTGGTGGTAACCTGTAAAATTACCCCGGGTTGGGCATGAGGCACATTTTTTTAAGCTGAGTTCCATCACATTTAACGTTTCTTTCTGCGGGCCCCCGTGGCGCGGGTCTCCTTCCCAAACGACGGGTCCCCGAGACTTGAATTCGCCCCTCCTCCAGGAAATCCTGGATCCGCCCCTGGTGAGGCGACCACAGAGGTCAACGAAGCTCACGCTAGATCAGTGAATGAATGGCCTTGTGGTTTTCTCAAGGTCCTCTGCACAAGTGGTACGTCAAATCGGGACCAGTTTCGAATCTCGTCGTTGCACTTATACCTAAGCAGCTCTTACTTACAGCCACCCAACCATGTACAGGGGCTGGGCTAGCTATGAGCCTTTGCGGGGTGGGGTGTCCGTGTGTGTGTTTTTACCCACCCAGCTCCCAGGGAGAAATCGCCAAAAAAGTCAAACACCTCACCTATATGCCTATGAACACAGAATAACCCCGTATCTGCAGCCGTCTCCCGCCCTCACTCCAACAGTTTAATACTTCGTTCGTCATCGGCTTCTGACTTAACACGATTAGCCCACCACCATCTTCACCCGAACACGCGTAGGTATTTATCCCGCCACACTACCCCTCCCCATCTAGGCTCCTAACCCGGTCAGCTGTGTCCGGACCGTGATCTCTCACCTCTGTGCCCCGCGGGCTTACGGGTACTGACCGATGACAGCCGCTGATTGGTGCAGGCGCGTTCAGTTGCTTTGAGGGCAGTTCGGCGGAAAATGTGAAATACAAATGATGGTGTCGCAGAGCATGCATGTTAGATTTTGCTTAAGATGTCATTTTTTAGAAATTGCTGGCCATAGTTCGTTCTCATCGGTTTACCTTAAACCCCCCCTCGAGGTTTACTCAGGCACAGACGAAGACGTTTGCCGAGCTCCCTGAAGTATAGGAGCTTCAAGACGAGTATCTGAGAAAAGCATAATGGGACCCGGCTTGAAGGTAACCGACGGGGGAAGGGAGTGTCTGTGACATAAAATAAAAAACCGCCCTAGAAAGCATACCGAAGTACTATCGGAAGAAACATATATCCAACAGCACAGCGTGTGCTGCATTGATCCGTGTTGAGTGGGTGAAAAGGCACGCCGCTTCAGTCGGGACCCATCACATTTCGACGTTTTTGCACGCACCTTTCTGAGGCTATACAAAACTAGAACGATGTGGCCAAACCCGAAGCCATAGCCGGTAGGACGCTTTCGTATCGGGGGGGGCACCCTCAGTATAGAGGTCGAATCAGTCGAATAAGTGCTGGTGGGAGGCGCATCACCACGGGTTTTTGTGTTTGTTGGGCACTGGTGCATCCAGGGGGCTAAGGGGGCGGTGCCCCCTCCATAGCCTAAAATATTATCTTTTGCCCTCTCAGAGAACCAAATTTTAGCCGATTTTTAAGTACTATGTTTTCGCGATTTGATATCAATTACTCCCCCAAACGTTGATTTCGCCGCTCCAAGAGTTGTTCCTGGATCCGCCTCTGTTGTTGGGGAAGGGCTCCAGCCTGACTGTAATAGCCGCAGGGCAGGGTCGCGAAGGCAAAACTCAAAAATTGTCTTGGAGGGCGTCACTGAGGCAGTTCTCCTCATAGGCCGATCCAGGAAGCCGAAAGGGGCGCTTGTTCGCCAATCAACCCTCGGTACCCCTGAAATGCTGCTTGCCATCTACCTGCAGGATGTGAGCATTGGCACCCTCATGATAGGACTTGGCCACCACCTGATGGGGTTTGCCGTTAAAAGCGTGGGCCATCGGTCGAATGGCGCGATTTTTAGGAACATTCCCGTGATTGGTCATCTAGGGGTCACGATGCACCGTTTCTCCCCTACTTTGGACATTCGCGGTACACGTACTGACCACATACATCGTTTTTTTGTTTTCTGACGCTCCAGGCTGCTTTTACGACTTTTAGGGTATACAGGATGTATACAGGATGTTTATGTATACAGGATGTATACAGGATGTGTACAGGTGTATACATGATGTGTCCAGGTGTATACAGGATGTATACAGGATGTATACAGATGTATACAGGATGTGTACAGGTGTAAAAGATGTATACAGGATGTATACAGGATGTATACAGGATGTTTATGCATGCAAGATGTATACAGGATGTGCACAGGTGTAAAAAGATGTATACAGGATGTATACAGGATGTGTACAGGATGTTTACAGGATGTGTACAGGTGTATACAGGTGTATACAGGATGTATACAGGATGTGTACAGGTGTATACAGATGTATACAGGATGTATACAGAATGTATACAGGATGTGTACAGGACGTTTAGGGTATACGGCTTGTATTTATTAAATGTTGCATTTTTGAAAATGGCCCTAAAATGTTTGTAGGTGTAGGTATGCTTGTACTTGTGGGTGTTTTGCGTCAACAGTTTGCAAATGTCTGTATTTTCCATATGTTTTGGGGTTTTCAGCAAGGGCTGCCTTGTACGTCATATCGTCTGTTTGATTGAGTCTGAAAGCCATTCCATGAAGCACTCCGTTGGTTTTGTCTTCTTGTTTCTTGCAAACCAGAAAAACAATGGAACATATTTTTTACTTGAGTCCCATGCGAATTTACAGGTAAGCAGGGTCAGTCGGGCCAACTTTCATCTTTTGCTGCCGAATTCGTGAGAAATGTTTGTAAACACTTGTATTTTCGTGCCTAAAGTCGTTCATAAATGTTTGTATTTGTTTTTTTAACCAACGCAAGCATCCTGGGTATAAGTGTTACTACCTGGAAAAACGTAAGGGGCGCAAACATTAAACCAAAAGCATTACCATCCGGAAAGGCTAAAAACATGTTCGCTGGTGCGCCTGGATGACATGTGTAAGGTACAATAAGTTATGATAAACGTGCAACAGACATAAAACATGTATGTGGCTCGACACACAGTGAAGCTAGCTTGCGATACCTGCACATAAGACAATCATCATAAAAACATAGCCATTTTAGCTAAATAAACTTTGTATTCGAATGTACTTGTGGAAGAATGAAGAGGTTTATCGCGGCACGGGACTACCAGGTCGCCCGCCGATTTGGCGTCACGTCGATTTGGAGACGTACCACTAACAAAGGGTACTTAGATAACCCGAGATATGGGCTTAGTACTCATTTTTCGTCAGAAATAATGCCAAATTCATTATTTTCATTAAAGATTTTCCTCATAACCACCGCAGTTTGAAATGACACCAAGGCGCCAGATTCCAAATTACCCCACGAGAGGGAATATTTTTTGCGAGCTTTAGGTCCTGTGCAAAATTCGTTGCAAAGCGCAGTTGTCATTCGGCTGCCTGAGACGCCGTACATTGACTTCTTGGCAACAAACCCAGAAGAGCAGCAGTAACTGGCGGCCTTCATCAACCATGGACAACTGGCGGCAGAAACCAGTCACGTGAAGTCCTGAGCTAATCCATTCAAAATTCACAAGCCAGACAACTCGCCAGTCGGCGCAGTCCCACGATATCGTCACCGTGAGAGACGGCCCTGCGGCCACCACGTGGTGCGCTTCAAGGCCGCCGGCCCTTCTGCGCGGCAGCATGGCGCGGACGGGTGCGCTCTTCTCACCGCTTCGCTTCGACTCCCAATCCTCCCAGACGCCTTTCCGGCCGCTGAGGAGAACGCCACGTGTGAAACACCTTGCGCCATTGCAGCAGTCATGTCATGACCAGCAGCGTTTCGAGGATGCAAAGTTCTGAATTCCGGGTTGACCGTCGTATTTATGAATGTGCCGGTGTATAAGCTTAAGGTAATACGAATATTTGCTGTACACTCGGAAATAGCTGGAGTCGTGCCAAACCGAGAAGCCGTGCCTCAGGCCGTGTGTAACATCGGATACGTGTCTTCGTATTGGGCACTTATAGTTCCTGTCTGTCACAAAAACCTACCTATGGGTCAGTGACAGATACAAGGGGAACTAGGGGGCTCAAGCTCAAATGTCCGATTGCCTGTAGTAAATTCACAGCCGGAAGCTGTTCCGAGCCAATGGCAGGGAAGGCTCGAGTCCCATAGACCCCCCCCAATGGAGTTCTGGATCTGCCACTGCTATAGGCTCATAGTGCCCTTCGGGAAAGCACCCAGAAGCCATTTCGAAAAAGAAAAACACATTCGGATATTCAAAGTTATAAATACACTGGTCCCTAGTCGAGGAAAATGCGAGGGGCTGGGGGTCATGGGAGGGACTGGGGACATCCCCAGTTTGTATGTAAAAAATGCCCTGCAAAGCGGTGACTGGTGAGCTGTGTTTTATAGGAGATGGTCCGATGGTCCGAAAATGAGAACTATCGATTCAGCACGACCCTTGCCTCCATACCCTCGTCACTTTTGAAGCCTATGTTTCGAATTTGATCACGGCATGCACATGATGGTTGAATACGGTGGACCACCGGTTGAAAACGATAGATCACCGGTTGAAAACTGTGGATCACCGGTTGAATGAGGTGGATCACCCGTTGAATACGATAGATCACCGGCTGAATACGGTGGAACACTGGTTGAAAACTGTGGATCACCGGTTGAATACGGTGGATCACCGGTTGAATACGGTGGATCACCGGTTGAACATCGACGGATACTCACTGACTGATCCTGAGATTAGGGTCTGGAGGGAGAGGACCAGTGGGGCTGCATTTTTGCGAGGGGAGAAGGGGATTTCGTCTGATCCGCCGCGCCACTTCACCTCCCGGCATAGGCGGATCCAGGGTGGGGGGCAAGGGGAGCACGTGCTCCCCCGATCGACCCTCGGCGCCCCCTGAAAGGTCGATGGCGCCCCCTGAAATGTGGCTTCCCACCCCCCCACCCCCCACCAGGATACGAAAGTCGGCGCCCACCGACAGGATTTGGCGCCCACCTGATAGGTTTTGCCGGTCATAAGTGGCGCCCCCTGGTCCGGATGGCGCCCCCCCGGAAGGTACCCTCCCCCGATCGGCAATCCTGGATCCGCCTATGCCTCCCGGTCAATGCACCCTCCACCTGGAGGGGTGCAGCGATATTTGCTGTTTTTACCAACCGATTTTACAATTCATCGCCTAAATGTGCCGTTTAATAGGCAAAGGATATGTTAAGCAATTTGGGTAGAATGGGTCCTCTGCTGCTCAGGATTCGCACAGCGGCGATCCAAAATCCGGCCCACAGGCGGATCTAGGAGAGGGGAACGGGGGCATTGCCCCTCCTTGATCGAGCCCGGCGCTCCCTGTATTGGTCATGGCACGGGGTTGATGGCGGCCCCTCCCCTGAAAGGCTACTGAGATGAATATTGTATCATGTGGTCTCTTTTAACGTGTTGATTGCTGGTATTGTTTCACATTCGGACACCCTAATTATTTTCGGAAAAATACGCCCCCGTCTCTGCTGTTCAAATGTCTAGCTAGCTTTTCCAGGTGCAGGCTTTGCTTCATGCCTGCAACATCGGGCGTTCCAGTGGGACCTTAGGATCTCAGGTGGGAGACGGTTTCCCACCCCTGTCTACGCGCTGGTTCGCCCAGTTGCATTGTTTCAGGAAGGCGGTGTGATGACGGGGTCGCGACGGTGAGGCACGTGATTTAGTTCGGTCACAAGGACGAGGGCGTCCGGTCCGGCTGAAGTGACCCGTTGCCGTCCACGCGGTGGGCCGTGACACTGTTCCCTCACGCCGGGGAGTCAGGGTCAGTTCGGGCCGCGCCCTGGCGAGTCTGTTGCTTTTGCTGACAGTGGCGCCACCTTATTCCAGATTTAATCCGCTACTAACCGGTAACGCTTTACAAACACTCACCCCTTAGAAATAAATATAAAACTTGTCTGGGGAGGGAGCCCCTTGGAATTCACAAATAGCAAAAAAGGTGTCCCCGCATGTTATATAAGCGGCCTTTGAAATATTGCTCCTGATCATTGCAACGCACCTGTAATGTAGATCACCGCAGCCCCTACAAAACTTCAAGCGCGCGTTTCCCTAACGCTCTTCGCTTTCCAAGATCTCACCAGGCCTCTCCCTCCAGTGCGCGTTTGTGCCAGACACTTCGCCATCGTGGGTGTTAGAGTCTAACCTAGCCCACTCACTTTTTGCCATCCAAACCTAAAAATTGACGCTACTGAATATTTTACAAAGAGCACACGCATCATACCGTGTTAGCTGGTTCAGTACGCAAAGCCCGATGTCACACAATTTGCGAAGACGGTGTCGATACGAATGGATAGTCCGAGCGAAAGTTGTGGACGGAAAATCGGTGCAAGTAAGGCGATTTTAGATTTGAAAAGCCTGTACATGCGATTTTTATATGCGTAAACGCTGTGAGCGAACACTGGCTGCCCTGCTGATACGGGTTATGGAAGTTGTATCGACTGTGTCACTATTCAGTCATTTAGGGGTCATAATCGCCAACATGCAGGCGTCCTCAGGTACAAAGTTGACGAATAAAACAAAGTTTCTAGTGATCATTTTTCTGATCTCCAAGTTCTCAGCTGTGTCTGATGTTGCTGCCCTTATTCCGGTCCATGTGATGCTGAAACCAAGTTTTCGTACAAGTAGCCGAGTTGGGAGAGCGTTAGGAATACATGCGGGCGCCAGGAGACGAATGAGGGCGGCACGGCTGCAGCGCTGGTGGGGGCGCCAGGGTGCAACCGCACTGGTGTCCTCGAGACGATGAGAGGCAGGCCGATAGCTGAAATCACCGTGGGGCCCAGGCAGGTGACGCGGGCCATGAGGCGGCCACAGAGACAGGCAGACAGCTCGTGGTGGATTCTCCTGCAGAACTAGACCCTCATCTAAATGTCCTTGGAGCACAACTCGTCTCTCCCTTGCCTCTCCCGTCCCACTTCCGCCCAAAGTTCAAGGGGCGTGAGCTTGTCAGAATGACAGTGCGTGAAGTTGTGCATCCGGCATTTGTATGGCGCGGAGCAGCGGTGACAGCCGTCAGAAGGTGTCACGGCATGTGCATGACAGGTGGTGTTATTTTCATGCCGGTGCAAATATTCCGGATCAGGGTAGTGGGCTTATATCTGGGGGTTTAACGACGCACCAACTGCCAGGGTCATACGGCGGGCTTATATCTCTGGAGTAGCCTCACACCCCTATGAAACGTCAGATTTGTTCAAAATTGCCTTACCATTTTCTTGTTGTAATTTTAAGGGTTTCGAATGGGTTACATACCCTTGGCCTATTGGAATAATATAAGTTCGCCTCCGAAACGGAAGAGCCCGCTCCCACTTTTGAATGCCCGGTTCGTTACAAAGTATGCTTTGGTCTGAGATCGGTAAACATGTCAGCCAAAAACGATCGTATTTATTTTTTAGAGTATTGCACATCTGCTGTTTCATTTTGGCCGACGTACATTTTACACCATCCTCTGTGACTGAGTGAACACAGGGTGGCGTAAAACACGGCCACAGTGTGTCATCATTTGGCCTGCTCCCCACTAAAAAGATCCGCGGCGTCGCCCCTGAGCGCGTGGTAGACGCATCTGTCTGGCGAGGGTTAGGGGTCACCCGCTGCTCAGAATATTTCCAGTACCCCTCCCCCTTTAAATCGGTAACCTAGCAACAGCCGGCTGAAATAGCCGTATCCGGGGTCAGGGGCCGAGAGGTCGAGCATACAGCGATAGAAAACGTCCATAAAAACTAGTTATAGTCACCACGGGCGCGATGAGAGCGGGTTTTGGATGAAGCAGAAGAACAAAAGCTGAGGAACAGCCTAACACAGAGCGAAAACTAATGGTGCAAGCTGGTGTCTACCACCGATACCATTCATCAGTTCAATAAAAGGCGGTTGGGGTGACGCATCCGGGCCAAGTTCGCTGCCATTGGCTTGAGTTGCATACATGGATGCGCATTATGCTGACCGGACAGACCATTTTTAAACGCTTTGCAAAGTTGTTAAGCTCCCGAGCCTGCTGTAAGCATTCCACTCCCCCCGGATCCTGGTCGTATTCAAAGTGATGACGTCTTCGCATGCATTAATGACGTCTCAGCAGGCGGAAGCACCACCGTTCTACAGCGACCCCCCTGACCGCGTGCTGGGCTTCAGCCCTCCATGCCAAGCACGTGCAGTCCGTGTGATTAGTGTCCTTCAGCAGGTAGAACTCGCCGCTGCTGCTGCTGCTGCCCCTCTCCGGCGGCTGGTATTTCCAGGGCGATCGCGGTGATCAATGTCAATGTCGAGGTCACAGCGGGGAAAGTGGCGGCAGCTGCCGAGACTGGCTGTGCCTGGGGCTGTACATCTAGAGGCCGCCTTTCGGCACAAAATGCTTGGTTGTTTCCTACTTAACTGGGTGCCAAGCACTCTGCTGCCTGCTAAGGATCAAACCCACTTCGGAATAAAATAATCTTACACCGGAACAAATGTAAGGCTCTTGGAAAAAGGATTTTATCCAACATAGTGCATTCAATAGTAGTGTTGTGTGCCGGACTGAGAGTAGAAGTTTGCTGAACCCTTGTTTATTAGACATGCACTCTTTCTTTATATACGCTCACACACAGCAACAGATGCTAAGTCACTCATACAAAAACTACACAAAAACCATACTGCGCCATCGAGGGGCGTACCGCTCGGTGCGGCGGTGTCAGCACACCACACCTCCCCCTTTTACAAAAGTTAGAGCTATACATTCACACAATTCATATATTTACATCGGTTCAGGTTTTTTTTTTAAGGTCTGCTAAATCAATCTACATACTTGTCCACAGAATACCATTGTGGAAATTATTTATCGTCATTAAACACTTGTCTCTTTTCACTTTCTCATCATAGATCGTATTGAAATATTTATCATATAACACATCATCATTCGTCACACTAAAACACACTTACTCCTTCCCTCTCTGCAAAATTGCACGTCTGCACGAATGGGCTGACTGAGCTGACGATCGGTAATACAAGAAATTGGTCAAATCTGAGCAAGGGAGAATGGTCTGGCATGAGAGGTCCCGTTGGCGTTGTGGCAGGTGGTTATCCGCTGGTATAAACGGCTTCCAGGGCAGGGCGTCTGTTGAAATCGCAAGCTTGTGTCCGAGCGAAATCAGTTTCAATAACTTCCAGATGCGACGGTGAGTGCTGACTTCCAGCCGCTAGCGGAGACGGGCGGCGGTTAAGATGACTAATGAGAGGCCGGAAACCGAGGGCCGTTTGAAGGTGGTCATCCGAAGTCAGCGAAGTGGAAAGGCTGTAGACGTGCGCGGTTGTCCTGGTAATGATTGCCGAAAACGCGAGGAGGTTTCAGTGTCCGGGTGACGTTGTCTATCCGACGGGGATCAAGCGTCCGGTAGAGAACGTGATGCGGACAGAGTCGCAGTTGTTTGTTATTGCAGGCCACCACTGTCACCGCGGTGTCCATATGTAGCGGGACACCGCTAGGGGGAACTCTCAGGCACCGCCAGTGTCTCGGCTCAGAGACGGTGGGGAAATTTTCAGTTCACTCGATCAGCTCAGTCAGTTGCAGAGAGGTCTGGAAGTGAAGCCATTGGTCAGTAAGGAATAACCTGTACAATATAAACACGGGAACACGGGACTGTCGGGGCAGCCCAGCCGGGGCGTAAACAATGTCGTCGGTCAGATTCGTCAAATTACAAGCGATAACAATGATTAAAACACATGGCAAAGGCGAACAAAGAATAAAATAAACAATACCGACATGAACGCAGATATGTATATACATTAGTGCGAAATGAACAGAATGGCCTGTGTCGGGCGGCTTAAAAACAGGCCGCAAAAACGATTTGAAGCCTCTTCTGTAAACCGAGAGGCCGTGGCTGGCAGTTGAGGCGGGCCGTGTTTTTTGCACACAGCAGCAGCAGCATTGGTGGCAAAAACGACGGCGGCGTGCGAAGGGGGTTCTGAGCGTTTCTGGGGTCCTCACATCCGACGCCGTCTCAGCACGTATTCAGTTGCCAGGACGTGCGAATTCAAGCCGACCGTGATAAGACCTTCAGGGCGGCGGTAGTACGGAGTGAGCCGGCCGATGTTGATGACGGGAGCGCCAGTAGAGATCAGGAACCGTAGATGTATTAACATGGAGTAACAGACCTAGTTGACACTAAATAAGAAAGACAAGAAAAGGGAACGGATTATTTACTTTGAATTGCCATAAGTCCATAAGGGAGTACATGGAGGCGCCAGCAAAGCAAGGGGATGATTCACCTAATTTAAACAAGACAGCAAGACCTGGGCCAAAAGGTCAGGTGAATCGGTGGAGGGGTTGGGCCAGTGTAATGGTAAAAGTAGCAGGTGGTGAAAAAAACAGCGTTACCGTTACTCGAATCCTGCTGTAAAATCATAAGAGGGGGAATTGGAGGGAGGGGAGCAGGGCTGGTGAACGGGGAGACTGTCACAGAGATAACAAAAAGCCAGGAGACAGTCAGCCGTTGTTTATCCCAATACCGCAGAGATGCAGCAGGAGGGGTAAAATCTGGGTTTTGTCGTTTTTTGTGACGGTGCCGCGGCGCGCGATGTATACACATCGGGTGCCTCAGTTGCCGGGTAGGTGCGCCGAGGCAAGGGGCACAGTGTGCTGAGTTTACCCGTTTTTGTGGGCTCATTTAGCGTTTGAGGAGAGTTAGGAGCAGTGACATAGCAAACAGAGCAACCAAGCCGATTCCAAAGTAATAGAAAAGAGTTTTGACAGAGGAAAAGGCTCCAAACGTGGTGGATTTCAAGTTTTCCCAGAAGTTTGGAGAAGAAGCAATTCCGCCGGCAGTAGCAATAGAGACATTTTGATCGATAAGATCGATGTTGGGATTGTCCAAGCAGAAATTCACGGATTCACAGCTACGAAGCTCATGGAATACTAAGCAAAGCGTCTCCTGATGACAATCCTGGGAGGTTTTGAATTCTACTGTGATGTCTGTGTCAGCTGTTAATAAAAACACTGACCTCGTGCTTAACGGGATTGAAGTCAAAGAAACATCGACAAGACCATCGGAACAAGTGGAGCGGGCCTTAAATTTGAACGTCGCCGGAACAGCACAAGAATGACAGCCTTGAACTGCGACTGAGCTAGAAATTTTAGGACAGACGGAAATTTTTCTTACAGTGACCTCAAGATCCTTTATCGTGAGATGGGCGATTGCGGGGCTAGACGATATGAGCTGAGATTTAAGTGTGCCAGCCTGGTCAACGTAAAACTTATGGTTGGCGTATACGCGGGGCAGAATGTGGGATTTGTGCGTGGTGAGGGTAGTGACAAAACTTTCTTGTGCCTCACAAGAAATACGTTCCTCATAAGTGTGACACGATACTAAGTCATGGGGAAAGAGAAATGTGGTATCATAAGGACTTTTGCTCTGAATATCCCCAAGTGTGCCTTTTACGGGTTGATTTTGCGCGGAACTACGGGCTAGATACGCCTCCTGTGGGTTACGAATGTTGCGGACGAAGCTATCCAAAATTTGCACGGAGGGCTGGTCGTAATTTCCGAGAACAGTTATTTTGATACCACTGGGAGTGACGGCAGTTCCGGTGGTGGCCAGTTCAACAGCAGTATTGTTAACAATTTCGGTGAGTGTGACAACGGGTTGGCAGGTCCCGCCAGTAATGCGGTGAACTTCAAAGGTATGATTATACTGGCCGATGAGATACCAGGTGTAGAAAAAGCACGGTTGGGCATGAATGATTGCACACATAGCATTAGGAGAACCAAAACAATGTGTCTGGCCGGGCCAAACGCGGCTTCTTTGTGCCGAGAGGGAAAGTTCGTCACGCCTGGCTTACACCAGAGACCAAATGCGCAGTACCGATCATTAGCACATCTGACATCACCGACTGTCTTCAAGTGGGTAGCAAAGGTATAATACAAGTTTTCGGAGTGCCAGTGGCACTCGGCACGGTGGTATTTGATCTGGAGATGGTAAATATTGGAACCGTTTTCATCTTGGAGCCAGAGACATGTGGTAGAGCGCAAGGTTTTCAACGTTGTCTGGATAACGGCGCTGATTTGACAGGTTTTGACGTCATTAATATTTTTGCAGCCTTTGACATGAGAGTAAATAATTTCGTGTTCATTACAAGCAAAAACAATGAGGGGAAGCATAACTGCGATGATGACTAACGAATACCTTACCTGTGTGGTCGGGGAGAGGGGTTGCCGGGTCGAAGAATGGAGAGAAGGATCTTGGGCGTGCACTCGCAAGGTTTGAAATTTAGCTCTTGCCTTAAAGCCGGTCGTAGCACCGAGTCGCATGACAAAATGAAAGAGCCATTTTAAGCTACGGAAAATGATGAGAAGAGACCAAACAATATAACGAAATATAAAATAGGTCGATTTGCAGATAAAACGAAGGTAAATAAGAACAATCAGTGAAATAAAAGCAGTCGTTGTGTAAACGATATACTGAGCAAGTGGCGGCAGGCAGCTAAGATTATAGAAAAGGTCGAGACACAAGAGACATTTAATACGTTGACAATGAGTTGTACCAGTGATGTGAACAGAGCCTTCCGTCAGTGACCCGTTCAGCGAAACGAATTTGAATTCAAGGAGGCCTGATGTGTAGCGAAAATGAATAGGGATGTGGAACTGGTGAGATGTGTGGTCGAACTGATGAATAATTTCATGTCCTTCCTTGTTAAGAATCATTAGACCAGGTGTATTTATCGTAAAAATGGGATCGTGAAAGGTGATGAGATCAGCTGTATTTGAAAAAAGAGCCGTTTCTTCACTCAGGAGGTGACGTGAGGTTCTCGAGGAGCGGAGATCACTTTCAGAAAACACACAAGTTTTAAAAGAAAAAAGGGTGGGGTCAATGGTGAAGTCCTGGGAGTTAATTTGAAGTCGATAAGTTGTATATCCTGAGCGGGTATGGCAAGCACAGGGAGCACCTTCAATGCAAGAAATTTGTGCACAGAACTGTTCGTCCCCGTAACAAGAGTCAGTGGGTTCGCATTCGCAGCTTTGATTTCGGCGATAATTCCAACATTCGTAAAATTGTGCAGAACCTTTGTGGTGCGGCTGAATGGTGGAGTAAAACCAGGAAGGTTGGATCCATTCATGATGGTGAAGGACAAAAGTCGACCAACTGACCACATCGCAGGCCGAACAAGGATAACAGGTAGGACAATCATCTTCGGAACAGACACGCGGGGGAGCTGGCCATCAAACGTCCGGATGCTGCAGGTTTCAACGCCGTCGGTGTTGGTGCAGACCGTGTATCGCGGCTGAGAGACTGGTGCCGCTGCCGCCTGGGCCAGCTCAGGCGGACCGGCGAGAAGAAACATATACAAAAAGAGCCATAACGTGAACATCTGAAACACGCGAGAGGGTTAAGAATAGTTCAGACGGTCTGGTGCTCTCATGGTCTGACGAGGCCTGAGGCCATACGGTATGGGGGGTGCGGGAGGGGGGTGTATTTCCGGGATAAACAGGGCCTCAAAATCGGCGGCTGGTAGTAGTTCTGGTGCATCCTCACGGTCGCAAATTTCGGGCTCTGAGCCTGGGATAAGGGGCTCTGCCGGTGTCTGTGGTGGCTCCTCCGAGCCTCTGCGTAAATAATCAATGTAGGGCCGAAGTCGAGAGATATGTACACTTTGTACATCGCCGGGTTTATGTATATGGGTGATCTTTGCAGTTACTGGGGAAGGCATCTCTGTGATGCGATAGGGTCCATAATTCTTCTTCACCAATTTGGCTGATACCCCGGGAGGGCTACGGGGTATATACAGGTATACAAGGTCATTGACCTTAAGCCCTTTGGTTCGCGCCTTGTTCTTTTGGTATGCTTCCTGACGCTCTGCGGCGTCCGACACATACTTAACTACTTGTTCATGGGCCTTCTTCATGCGCTTAAGCATTTCGACTTTATAATCATCAATTGATGCATAGAGAATATCGTCGGCTTCAAATATATCGCTGTTAGGCACTCTCAAATCCTTACCATACATGAGGAAAGCAGCAGTCTCATGCGTTGTTGAATGAATGCGGGTCCGTAATGAGAGCAGAACAAAAGGCAAGTTCTCATCCCAATCTTTCGCACTACTGTCAACTAAGTGACTGAGCATGGCAGCGATAGTGGCATGAGAGCGTTCGAGTCTGCCATTGGAGCTGGGATGGTAAGCCGAAGTTTGAATTTTTTGGATGTCTAGAAGGTCACAGATCGATTTCAAAAGTTTGGATGTAAAGTTTCGGCCTTGATCGGTGAGTAAACTTTCTGGGCAACCAAATCGGCAAACAATATCCTTGACGAAAATTTTTGAGATAGTATCTGCGCTTTGATCAGGGATGGGAAACAATTCTGTCCACTTGGTGAATTCATCAATGCAGCTCAAAATGTAACGATTGCCGTGGTGAGTTTCCGTGAGGGGGCCCACGATATCAAGAGACCACATTTGACCGGGATGAGTGATAGGGGTGAATCGCTCAAAAGGGGGGTTCTCAGTGTACCGATGGCTTTTACGCTCAAAACAAGAGGTACAGGAAAGAACATATTGTCTCACATCATTGTACATACCACGCCAATAGTATTGTCTTCTGATTTTGTCAAAGGTCTGAGCAATGCCCAAATGGGCACTAAACTTGGCGTCATGAGCATGGTACAGTACATACGGAATCATGGGGGCTGGCACAACAAGTTCTTCCACAACATCACGCGTTTGATCCTTAGGGCTGGTGGTGACATGATACAACAATTTGTCCGAGCTAAGGAAAAACTCATGGAGAGGAGGATAGCCTGATTTCTTACGGGGTGGATGATGGTCACCATTCAGTTGGTCCATGATATCCTTCAGGTCTTTGTCAGCGCACTGAGCGTCTCGTATCCGAGTCCGGGTCCAATTGTCATCAGGGCGGGCGGTGACGACCTGAATTCCTCCGAGGAATTCTGTGGACGGTTGGTTTACAATAGGAATTCGAGATAAGGTATCTGCCTTGACATGCTTTGCGCCTTTGACATATTGCATCGTAAAGTTATACTGGGAAAGTTTCAGTGCCCATCGTGTAAGCCTGCCACCAGCATGGTTGGACTTGAAAAGAGAGGTCAAAGGCAGATGATCGGTCAGAACCACAACGGGATGTCCGAGCAAATACGTGTGCAATTTCTTAAAACCAAAAACAATGGCTAACGCTTCTTTCTCTGTAACGGAGTAATTCCGTTCAGCTTTGTTGAGGTTGCGACTTAGGTAAGCTATCGGATGAAAAACATTGTGGAATTTTTGTTCCAGGATTGCCGAAATAGAATGTTCACTGGCGTCTGTCGATAGGTAAAACTCACGGTCGAAAGAGGGTAATCGTAGTATAGGGTAAGATGTTAATGCAGTTTTGATGCTTTCAAACGCCTCCTCACATTCGGGAGACCAGATAAAAGGCGTATCATCCCTGGTCAAATTGTTCAAACATCGTGAGGTTGCTGCCATGTTGGGAATGAATTTGCGGAAGAAGTTAACAAAGCCAAGAAACTGTTTCACTTGTTTGGCATTTTGGGGTCTAGGGTAGTCTTTCACAGCTGCAATCTTTTCTGGTTCAGGTGAAATACCTTCAGAACTGATTTGGAAACCAAGATATTTTATGGTGTTCTTCATGAATGAACATTTAGAGGGTCGCAAAACGAAGTGATGTTTCTGAAGACGTTGAAGGACAGTCTCTAGTTTCTGAAAATGTGATTCAACATCTTTGCTAGCTACGATTAAGTCATCAACGTAACACAAAACAGTGTCTGCGTCAAGGCCAGATAACGCAATCTGTAATGCTCGGTTGAGTCCAGCCGTGGCAGTGGTCAAACCGAATGGAACTCTCCGATATTGATATTTCTGGTTGTCTACCGAAAACGCAGTCAGGGGACGTGAAGAGGGTTCAAGTTCCACCTGGTGGAAGGATCGTAAGAGATCGAGGGTGGAAAACAATGTAGAGCCTGATAGTTGACAAAGAGTGTCCTCTAAGTGGGGATTGGGATACTGATCCTGTACCACCCGGGAGTTCAAACGACGAAGATCCAGGACAAAGCGAGGCTGTGAGGCTGGATCTTTTTGGATTAGCAGCGTGGGAGAGTTGTACGGCGATATAGATGGTTCAATCACGCCTGCGTCAGCTAGTTCAGCCACCTGGGATCGTAATTCAGCGCGATGAGCAAAGAGAATGGGATACGGGCGCTGGTAGACGGGTGCAGGGTCTGTTACTTCAATTTTGTGCTGGTAAACATCCGTGGCCGTCAAAGCCGAGAGTGTTTTTCCAAAAACAGACCGGTATTTCATTAAAAGGTTTTCTAAGCGCGGTCGATATTCCGGATGAACATCGGTCAAGTCAAAGTCAGCTAATGTGATCTCGTGGTGGGTGGGTTGCGCCCTGGTGGCGCAAACCGGGACAGAATCGCCTTCTGTCATGTCTGGCACAGTGGTGTCGGCCGAACATACCGCGGAATCAGGCAAGCGACTGAGGGTGGCAATAGAGCTTAATTTGGTGAGAGTCAGATCCACGGGAGAGGCATTGCAAACCCGAAACAACACGGTGCGGGATTTCTTGCCGTTTACTTTGTTAACGGATCTGGCCATGAAAATATCGTTTTTATATTGCTGATGTGGATGGGGTTCTAAAAGATATGACTCCGCTGCAGAAGTATTGGGTAGGGTGTGGGATACTTTTGCGACAATGATTTTCTCAGTCAGTCTAGGAATGATTGTGTCTTTCGGGACGTAAGCCGAATAGCACACGTCGGCAGTATGATGATCAGGTGTTTGCTGAGGAGGTTTGTCGGGGGGCCGGGGCTGGTCCTGGACCAAGGGACCAGCTGGGGAACAGCGGTTTTTGTTGGGCCGCCGGAGGTTAGATGACACCGGTGCTGGCTGTCGATGGCCTGGATAGACAACACGGTCGTTGATCTGAAAGCGAACAGACTGGGGCAGCTTTTTGTGCCAGGTGAGGACCGAAACCTGGGGCGTAGCCTCAGAAAAGAAAGGTCGCTGAGTGGAGGAATCATATGAAAGTTTGTGGTCGTGAATGAAGTCTGCACCAAGGATCAAATCACATTGTGATGAAAGTGAACTGGTGGTGATAAAGACGGGGTGATGAATAGTGCGGCCAAATAAGGTCAACGGGAGTACGAAACGACCAAACAACTTCAGAGGGGAACCGGTGACGCCAACGACTTCGACAGGGACGGGTGAAGGTTGAGTCCTGCACTTAAGTCGATCAAAAGAGGATTTAGTCAAAATAGTGACGGAGGATCCCGTATCATATAAAGTGCGAAATTGTTGTGCGTTAATCTGGACGGAAGTGAGAATTGGTGGTACACCAATGGGGTCAGGCGTAATGACGCTCATGACATCGGCGGCTAGTCAATTACGGCGATAAGAGGATCGGCTGGACTCGGGGGAACGACTAGATGCCGAACGGTCAGAGAAACGATCACGGCTAGATGCCGAACGTTCAGAGAAACGATCACGGCTAGATGCCGAACGATCAGAGAAACGATCACGGCGGGGTGACCGAGAGCGTGACTCAATCCTAGAGCGAGAGCGTCTGTCACCAGAATGGTCTGAGGAGCGGTCGGACTGTCGATCTCGTCGGTCAAGACTGTTTCGGCGATATCGTGTGTCGGAGTCAGAACGGGAGCACTCCCTAGGTTGGTGGCGGTACGGGGTTGCGCGGCGGGGCGGACGCGGGGTGCGGTTACGAAAGCTAAATGAAGGCTGTGAACGCGAAGGGGATCGGTTTTGAGGATTGTAGAAACAATCCCGCCAAAGATGGTTGGTCCGCTTACAGTGGTAGCAACGGGGTGGGTTAGACGGAGGTCGAGGTTGGGCAGGGCGAGCGTTGATGTTTTGAGCATGGGCCAATTCCAGGGCAGCCAACCGAGCACTAATATCGTGAAGGGGGTTGGATTCGGTCATAGTGTTAACGCTAGTGGGGGGGCAGTTGGGGGCCGGAAACAAAGTTTTCATGCTGCTCCTCAGAACGGGCCAGGCTGATGGCGCTGGAAAAGTCAGGTGGGTTATTAGACATAACCAACCGGCGAACCATGGGAGTGCGAAGTCCTTTGACAAATTGTGCCGTCAGCGTCTGGTCTTTGATTTTTTGTCGTTTGGTCCAGGTCCCATTCCGTCAGACGTTTTCCGAAAGTGCGGAGGCGGTCGGCGTAGGAAGGTACGGTTTCGTCGGAATGTTGTACACACGTCATTATGTCCTGTAGTCGAAGAGTCATGGGACGAGATTCCTTCGTAAAAATGTCAAGAGCTTTGATTTTGAATTCTGAAAGGGTCGTGCAGCCACGGAGATCAGCATTTTCCTTAAGAATTTTGTTGGGTCGTCCCGTAAACTTCGATTTTGCCACGCGCAGGGAAATATCATCGCTCCATTCGGCCAATTTGGCAGTCTCATCTAGGTCGTCGAAAAAATCCTGAATGGGGTGAGTACCATCAAAAGGAGTGAGAAAGTTCGCGAAAATGTAAATGTTACTGGAGTTGTAATCAGGCATGGTTGTGATAATTGAACAGGAAATATTCAGGAAGCGAAACAAAGACTAAGTTAAATTTTAAGAAGACAGGACTTACCGTGGGTCGGATACCGCTGCCACCAGTGTTGTGTGCCGGACTGAGAGAAGAAGTTTGCTGAACCCTTGTTTATTAGACATGCACTCTTTCTTTATATACGCTCACACACAGCAACAGATGCTAAGTCACTCATACAAAAACTACACAAAAACCATACTGCGCCATCGAGGGGCGTACCGCTCGGTGCGGCGGTGTCAGCACACCACAGTAGCACCAAGAAATTGATTCTCTTCACTAGACTTATATGAACATGCAAGGCATCCCGAGCGCATGTAATCAGGCTAATCTGTGGCAAAATATGGCTTCAGAATATCGTTAGCGAGCTATTGCCTATTACTGTACTTTTATATGGCGCTAAACTTATTTCTGAGGTTTATAGACGCACCTACTGCTATGGTCAAACACCGTTGCCATTTTCCCTCTATTGGAAAGGCTCCCGGGCAGCCAAATTGCTCCTTGCTTAGGGAATCCGCCACACCTTGAATACTGATAGAGTTATTGTTCACGTGTTTATAAACATTTCTAGCTTATGTCAATTTCGATATGTGTTTAACTGTGCAATTTTATTGACGCCAATCATAAGTGTCGCCACCGGCAAAAAGGTGGGGGGGGCAGCCAAACTTCAACCTGATGCTGACAAAAAACTTTCAACATCAGGACCAAAAACCTGTTCGAATTTGGGCTCCTTGTTGCCTTCCGAAGCGGCTGGATATAAGAATGTCCGGTTTTCTCTCATTTTGACTGAGATCAGGAAATTTTTGGCCAAAAGTGGGGGCCAGGCCCCTGGCCCCCCTTTTCCGACGCGTATGACGCCAATGTTTTATCGAAATGAAGTCCCGTGTTACTGTTATGTATGTATGAATGCATGTAGGTATGTACATACATACCCGTTCGTGATCGAGCAATAAACCAAACCCAACCCAGCCTCGAATTATCATTTGTAACCGTTAGTACAAGTCAATTGTTCATTTTTAATTTCGTTTGCACAGAACCTTGCACAAAATGGAAACAAAAACTGACCTTGAAGGCATTCTTGATTGTTTACTAGGCGGACAAATGAACCACCGCTGCCGGTGTTATGGTGCATGGAATGAGACAAGAGATAGTAGTTTTGAATAGTGATATTACCAGGTGCCTCCAAGGTCCAGTCACTTAAATTTTCCATGTTCAGTATATCGTTCTGAACCAAACTGTTTAAAGCTGGACATGTATGTACATACAACTGAGATCCAGAAGCAGCGGGTTTTTAAATGGGTTACCTACTCTGGTTTAAGGCAAGATACCTTTACTTAAAGGTACGTTCAAGAGGATTCCTCCACGCCGAGTGACGTCACATGGGCGTGGAGGAATTCCTTCACCATTGAGCCGTGTGTTCAACTGCTGCTAATGACACTTTCGGCTTACGAATTTGTGAGAATACTCGGTTATCAAGTTTATCTCAAATGCAATGGATAAACATTTTATTTTCGATTCTGGGCCTTTCTTTTGCAGAAATTTGGGTATTTAATCATTTGATTTTTCCCATGTTATATGCTACGAGGTGTGACGTCACATCCGGTGGTCTGTACATGCTGTTGGAGGGGGCTGGGTTTAAGGCATTTGTTTGACGGTGTGTCAACCTTCATTTTACGGAAAGTTCTCTGTCATCTTCCGATTTATTTTCATACACTCATACTGGAAAAAAAACATTTGCTGTCCAAATCAGATTATATGTCTTTCTCCCGTAAAACATCGACCAAATACTTCTCCCGATACCAGTGCCATGGCACTGGTATCGGGATAAGTACGCTCAGAGTGTGAGTACATCCCGTGATTATTGTTTGTACACACATCCGATGAACACAAAAAGCTCATCCATGAGGTAAATGACCTGATAACTGTTTAGTACGAGGGGGTGCGGTGTGAGGGATACGGTGGAGAAGAGATTAGCGTGTTTATTTTCCACGCAGCCGACCCAGGTTCAAGACCCGACGGTTTCCCAGAGCAAGATTCAGTTTAGTTCATCATATGTCCTTCCAACAGGGGAAGAGTTGGCAACACCATTTGACCTTGACAGTTGGTAGCACGGCGTCTCAGAATTTGCTTGCAGTTGGCGGATTTTATAGAATTTTGGGAATTTATATTCTAACTTAGAGAAATAGGTCTATTCGAAGCATTTTGATGGCAAATGTGTTTATGACGATTTTAAATTTAGAAGAAGGAAATGGTGCTTAACCTTTCTACTGGTGGGGGTCCTAAGGTGCCCCCTGTAAGATCTCAAAACAATAAAGTTAGAAGATTCTCGCTTGGGTTTTTTAGGGGCTAATCTGATCTTCATTATAGAGAGGCTATAATGGCGTACATTATAGCTAAATTGAATTGACAAAGGAGAGTCTTTTCAAGATCAAACAAGGTCATTGAGACCAAAACAGGGTCATGTTTTGAACCTATCTTGAAATACCAATATTATGAAAAACTCGGAAACTCACTGCAAATGGACTGGGATCATGGAGGAGGTCCCATGAGATGCTAAAGCATTAATGTTAGGGTTAAGGTCATTCAAGATCATTAACCTATGACGTCAAAATACGATATATTCCCTTTAGTGTTCACTTTTACTTACAATGCATTGCCCCTTGAGCTAGAAGTGAGACATCGATCTTGAAGCATGACCCTTTGACCTCGAGATCAACCTGATGTAAGTTCTGATGCGACGCCATAACCCAACAAAAGTCACACTGGGTGACATCATCTGGATTGAAGCACTGAAGCAAATGAACTTGAAAAGGACAATATGGCCTCGACTTCGGACCTTTGAACTTAAAATTGGCCTGCATTTTAGGCGACTTTTTTATACTATCCCGATAATATGGCATTATGACGTCACCACTCGATCTACAATGCAGGCGAGCTGATACAGCCACGCGATGGTGGCGATCTATGTAAGTATGTATGTATGTATGTACGTGCCTGGCTTTGAAAACCTGTAAGTAAGGAAATATCGATCGATGTTTACAATTTCTTCATCCATGGACGCGGTCATTGATAAAAATATGACCACGTAATCTTTAAGGGCTCTGTACGGCTCTTCGGCTACGCTGAAAAAATATATGGGGGACACTAGGACCACCAATTTACTCCTCGTGTTAATGAACCACAAACAACCCCCTCGTTCTCCATATACGGACCTGGTTGCATGTATGTCGCATAATTTTTTCACCACAAAATCATGATATTCAAAACAAATAAATGATTAAAAAAGCTAAGGCTGCGCAAGAAAAGACAACTGGCACTCTTTGAACCACCAGAAGTGCAGGGCTGTTGTTTACAAGAAATGACGCGACCAGGTAAAAAATAAAAAAATAATAGCAATGACTAGGACTTTTTGGGACTCGCAAAAGCACGCTCTTATTTTAAGTTCGTATGGAAACTGGCTCAGAAGGAGAAGAGTTTGAGGCACTGCCGTACGTCGATAAGTCTAAAAATGTATTTGTATGTGGTAAAACAACTTCTTGAGGATCTACGAACAATATCTCGTCGCCACTAAACTTATCAAATGTTTTTTCCTAACTAACAAGGCAAAGCAGTGTTGCTGGTAGGTAAAGTATAGAGCTGGGTACTTTCATTTACTTAATCGTATTTCATATTCCAGTTAAAAAGGGTTGTAATACAAAGTTTTATTAAACAACGGTTTAAATACACAGAACGCAGGAGCACCAAGAAACCAACAATGCGGCCTGATATGTTGCAACGAAGCACTACACTGGGCACGGTGTGGTCGCGTGGCGATCCTTTGCGGCTTAGCACATGTGCTTAATGCCACTCAAATCTGCACACCATCGCCAAACCTGCACCTTTTGTCAGATTTAAGGTCTTGTGTCTCAGCATTTGTATTTTTCGTTCCTGAACTCAATTAAGTACCTCCAGCTTCATGTTACCCAGAAAATGTCTGTCATTGACTAATGCTGACAGAAAATAAGTCTCGTTTCTAGTAAGCTTCCTAGTATTAGGTCACAATTTTGAAGGCGCACTTTAATCCCTGAAGACACCCATCATCAACACCGTTTCCGGGACACATCCAATTAATTGTTGAGCCAGAAGGCGCCCACGAAGAGCTCAGGGTGCTCCTGCCGCAGCTGGTCGTACTCAGGGATCTGGGCCGGAGCCTGGGGCAGATGATCAGCCTGGGGCTGGAAGCCTCCCTCATCTGCTCTGTAGTCAACGCGGTACTTCTGCTGGTCGGGTGCGATCCATTCGAAGTTGCCCTCCTTGCTGATGCTGCCCGTCTCTGGCTCGTCTCCTGGGTAGGACTTGCCGACCTCCTCCACCTGCCAAAGACAGGCGCCGTTAGAGGGTGATCATATTTTTGGCTTGATACGTGCATAAATGCTATTCACGGCGTGCGTGCAGTCGCACTGAAAACTGATTAATATTTCGGAATGTAGGACATGATGTGAAATTGGCGCAACTCCGATTGGAATCGTAGTGAAAGATGTATTCGATGCAAATTTCTGTCTCACGCCACCATCCCAGCAAAAGATACAGCACATGTATTTGTAAGGGCCTTATGCTGTTGTTTAATTGCCGTGAAAGGAAGATATCCATTCGGATGTCCTCGTTATTTTGGGAGCAGTTTCATGCGATGGAATAAACTAACGGCTTATGGGCGATATCATGGGTGCAATAAATGGTGCAGAAATATATAGTGCAGCTTGAATGCTCTCTTCAGCTGGCTGATTGATAGAAGATTGCATTAGAGCAGCCGTTGCACCAGAAAGTACCAATTTAAAGTTCCAGTGTATTGTGTTTCATTGCTCCTCGTGAGATTGTTGAGGCATTGAACATTCCTAATTCTCATCGTTGTTTTTCGTACTAACAGTGGCCGAAATCAGCATTGAAGTTCCAAATGCTAATCATGAATCATTGATACGAATAAAGCGTGAATAAAACCACTTTTGATTATTAACTCCAGCCCAGTTTTTTGGCTCAGATGCTCAGATCAATAAGAACGCCACGTTTCTAAAAAAGCCGTGCTTGTTTCACCTACCCTTTGGCCGTTGTCCTGTTCGTAGCCGTACTCGTAGTTGCCCTGGCCGTCCTGGTTGAAGTACTGGCTGAGGATGCGAATCTGAGGCTCCTTCCTCTCCGGCTCCGGGATGATGTTGCCGTACTCGTCAACATTCTGCGGTCGCGCCGCCGCCGCCGCCACTAGACAGGCCAGAAAGAACTGCAACAGACACTAGGCGTTATTCACCACTGGATTTTTAGGAGCTCGGATTGAGTCACAATGCGTTTAAACTGAAGCTGGCATGGCCAGAAGCACCGAGAACAACACCAAGTACTGTTAGGTGGACCATAAGCGGGTCGGATCTCACGCCTTGACCTAAAAGTCACTACAGAGTGAACACGAAGGTCACCTCGGTTACAGCAACTGGCACACGGTCGCTTGCTCTACATCGTCCCAAATCTTAACAGCAAAAGCGTGCCGCACTCACAAGCTTCATGGTGTAGTAAGTATTCACGCTCGGAGGCCTCTCCAGAACTCTCTCCCGTCCACTGATGCCGGCTCCAGCAAGGCTCTCGGCTTTATACAGGTCCGATTCCACACTGAGCTGACGGGTTCGCCGCAGGCTAGCGTCGCTGCTCATCTTCCAAAAACCGGTTCTGACTCCTCGGTAAGGCACCGTCAGAGGCGGCTGACAGCGGCACCACTCCCCAGCGGGGATCCCAGCGTCATCCCGCCACCCTGGCCGGTGGACTGGAAATTCGCCGGGAAGGTGCGCACTTCCGCTGGAAAGAGGCTATTTATGGCTGGATGTGACTGTTGGGTGGTTGCGAGAAGGATTAGAGTTTGGCGAGCACAGATCCCGGATGACAGCCGGGTCTGACGAGCCGATGCTTAAAGTCACCACCAGCGGGCTGATGACTGGTCAGCCGTCAACTTTCCTAAGGAGTGGCTTCTCTTGCGTGGGCGCATCAGAAAATCGTCACCAGTTCTGGAACAAAACCATTGACCCTTCTTCTGAATAAAACCCGACTGCGCCTTCTTTCCTAAGGAGCAGCCACTCGTGCGTGGGTAAATCAGGAGACCTATCGGCGCCGGCGTTTCATAAGCCCAGCCATTTTCACCTCAGCCCGCGTGAAAATGTGTTAATACAGTTCTCTGAGCATGATAATAAATGCTTATTATTACCCTGTGGGAATAATAAAGGCAGGCTTCTAATGAATCTTGAGAGGTCATTTAAACAGTTTTTGTTTTTGTTATCATAATTATTTTTCACCAGTCATCCATTTCATCTATTACTACTTTTACTCCAGGATGCCTTACAATCACTCAAAATTGATGTTTCGCGTATTCTATTGGCGAGCTTACCTGATTTTCTAACTAGGAGATCCAGAATACCTGATAAAATACCACGTATGCATGCAATACGACATTGCTATGGAGAGTAATTTCAGAATTAAGGGCAACGTATCATATCTGAAACTCTAATCAATGATGATTTCGAATTTGTAGAAATGGAAATAACGTCAGAACCTTAGTCATGACGCACAACATTTACATTTCAACCTTGGGACTGTCTCAACCATTGCACATATTTTTAGACTTACTGTATTAATTATTGCATTATATTTCATAGGCCAGCCCGAGGATATGTAATATATAGGATATATATATATATATATATATATATATATATATATATATATATATATATTAGGATATAGGAGGTCCGATACTTTGGCCGTGCAATGCATCCACAATGACGTCACATATTGACCACCGGCATTGTATTTGCTTTCTCAGAGATACCCACGTTGTCGTGGCAATTACATCTCCGTTTACACTTAACTCAGTGACACAGATCATTCTTTAACATCGCTTGTGCTAATTATGGATGACAGACTATTATTATAATTATTGAATGAAAAGTCATGGATTTTACTGATAATGGATTGACACAGTAACACAGATTATGATTTAGGGTCGGATGAGTTTCTTTATTTTCTGTTTGAAGCTGTAGCTGTTCTTGGTGTGTCTTGCAGTCGTAGGCAGTGCGTTCCAGGTTCTGACGGCTCGGTGCGGGAATCTCTTGTGTGTTGTTTCTAAATTTGGTGGTCTTGTGTTGGAAGTTTGGATGATGGTAGTGTCGGCTGATGCACGTGTTGTCCTGCATGATACCTCATGCCTTTTCTTGACCAGATACTTGTTTTTCTGTGGGCCTTCAGTTAGGTGAACCAATTTATGAATGGCTGATGTGTCGCATGTTGAAATGAGCTCGGTAAAGCTTAGCCACCCGAGCTCCCGCCTGGCTGCGCTGATTCGGTCGTACTTCTTTTTGCCGGCGACGATTCGAGCCCCGAAGTTCACGACCTTGTTCATCCTTTGGCGGTTCTGATCAGTGACTGGTGCCCAGGAGCGTAGACAGTACCGCAAGTGAGGATACACGAGGGCTTCTACCAGCGTTTTGGGTGTTTTTCGAGGGAGAGTGTGAGCCAGCTTAGTGATAGAGAGAAGTGAGCCAAAGCATCGTTTTGTGACTATGGATGTTTGCTGCTCCCCAGTCAGATGCTTGTCCAAAGTTATTCCAAGAATTTTCACTGTTTGGGCAGATTTCAGCGTTGTTTTTTTCAAAAGTGACTTCAAAATTATTCGCTTGTTTGGTCTGAAGAGGCGTTCCGAATGTAATGAATTCGGTTTTGCTTGGATTTAGCTTCATGCCGTTCGATTTGAACCACTTGGACACGATGACTAGGTCCTCTTCGATGCTCGCTTTCAGGTGATCGAGATCAGTATGGTTTGGAGCAGCGGAGTGGAGCAGTTGTGTGTCATCGGCATAGGCATCGATCTTACAGTCATCTGATAAGTAGCAGCTAAGGTCATTAGTAAACAGCAGGAACATGATGGGGCCTACGTTACTGCCTTAAACTACGCCAGCAGGGACGTTCCTTACAGAGTCGCCTCCTTTCACGCTCTGTTTTCTATTCAGGAAGTAATCATAGAACCAGTGCGATGAAATTCCGTTACACTCTAGCTTGTCGAGCAGCTTGCGGTGGTCCACACAATCGAAAGCCTTGGAAAGGTCTGTCGAGCATAGGGATGTGAGACGGCCTTCATCCATGTTGTTGGAGATGAAGCTCACTCTGTCCAACATAGCATCCTCAGTGCCGTGACGTGGTTGGTACGCGTACTGGCATGTAGACAATATGTGATGAGATGTTACATATTTTAGGAGCTGAGTGGTGACAACTTTCTCTGCCAGCTTCCCAACCACACTGAGAACACTGACCGGTCGGTAGTTGGATGGTTCGGTCCTATCTCCCGATTTATGTATTGGTACCACGGTCGCAATTTTCCAGAGATTAGGTACTGTCCCGGTGGTCAGGGAGTGGTTAATCACATGAAGGAGATGGGGTCCAACGACAGCGAAGCACCTCTTTAAGAGCTCCATGCTCACGCCGTCCTTTCCGACTGCTCTTGAGTCGCTCATCCGGTAGAGGGCAGAACTGAGCTCGGGTAGAGTGACAGAATGCACCTGAAACATGTCAGCAACCACGCGAGGAAAGCGCTGAGGCAGTGTTTCGCTGGCTGAGGCAGCTACTTGCTCTGCCACTCGGCTTCCAACGTTGGCGAAAAACTCGTTGAAGTTGTTGGCAGTGTCGTTGTCGATTGTCGTGTCGGATTTCTGTCGTTTATTTTGCATGGCAAATTTATTAAGTTTGCACCAAGTGAGCTTAGAAGTCTCATTCCTTGCGACGGCAAAAATTCGTCCTTGCTCTTCGGAGCTTCCTGTCGAAATATTTTGATAGGACTTTAAATTCATCGTCCTTGCCGAGACGTTTTGCTTCGTTGCGGCGATGCTTCAAATCCTGCAGCTACAAATTATCGGTGAGCCACGGATAGGCTGGGCGTTGAAAGCGTACGGTCTTCATTGGACAGTGTTGGTCAATATTACGGTTCCAGACCTCCAAAAAATGCATCATACTTGGTGTCAATAATTGTCGCTGCATATAGAGGTGACCAGTTGGATTGAAGGAGGTCGTAGCACAGGTGGTTGAAGTATGTGTCTTTAGTAGAGCGTACAGTTCTTTCTCTCGGCGTTTGTTTGATGCGATGAAAAGATACTTCTACTTTAATCAGATGGTGGTCACTGATGTTGACGGCGACTACTTCTGATTGTGTTTGCAGGTCCAAAACATTGCTGATGATGTGATCGAGAAGGCTGGGTGTCGCCGCGTAATGGGTCGGTTGTTTAATCAGCTGTGTCAGATTCAGGTCTTGAATCATTTTCACGTATTGTGATACAACTGGTTTAGCGGCGTGAAGGAGGTCGAGGTTTACGTCTCCAAGAAGAAATGTCGGCTTGTCCATCAGTAAGATCTCCTCCAGCTGGTTCCTGAGATCCACAGAGATGGCATCGGCAGCAGTGTCCGGTGCTCTATACACCACTCCTATGACAGCTGCTCTAGCTCCTTTGCCACTGACCTTAATCCACAATGTTTCCAATTGACTCTTTGCGTCGGAAGTTACCTTCAGAACTTGTGGCAGTAGCTCATCTTTGACGATGATTGCTACACCTCCGCCACAAGCGGTTTCCCGTCCTCGTTTAGCATTGGTACGGTCTCGTCGAAAGACCTTATATCCGTGAAAGATCATCGAACTGTTTCCCGCCGTCGCGTTGTTCACCCATGTTTCTGAAAAACACAAACAGTCCAGCTTATGATCTTCCAGTAGAAGACTTGTCTTATCGATCTTCTCGGTCGACATAATCGAGCGAATATTCAGATGGGCTATTTGTAGTCGTTTTGCGTTACTCGTACGTTACGGAACTCGGTAGGTCATTCTATCAATGTTGATCACCCTCAAAACTCTTGGTCTGCTGGGTTTCAGAGGCTGTGGTGGTCTGCATGCTGACGTGACTGATATCTGCACTGGTTGTGAGATGTTTACCAGCTTTGGTTCCGTAAGAAATCTCGGACGCTGGTTGCCTGGGCCCGCCATGGTCTTCAATCTCGGCTCAGGTCTGCGGTTAATGATGGTTGGGATGGCGTGTGGTGGTTCAAGAGCATGGATACGGCGATTCGGCATTTCAATATTCCGGAGGTTTTTCTTGCAATGCACAGAACAAGACATCATTTGTGCGCTTTGAGCATGTGGATGTCGAATCAGGGAATTTCCATATCAAAAAGGATGTCAATTCTTGGTCAGAAAATTACCGCTCGCAACTTAACCCGCGCCCCACCGGGGGTCCAGCGCCACCTTCGCCCCACCGGGGGCCATCGATGGCCCCCCTCTAACTCCGAAAATATGGCCGTTAGCGCAAATCTGCAAAGTGCAATAGAAAGCTCGCGTGAATTCAGTAAGAAATTACTTCGCATGTTTTAGTGCTCAGGTCAATGGTTTGACCTCCAGAGGTCAAATTAGGTCAAGATCGGCTATTTTCACTCAAATATGCAATGATTAAGCAAACTGGGCATAACTCTTATGTCATTAGAGCTATTGAGGCCTGGTAAAGTACATTTGATAGCAAATTGCCAGTACTTTTTCCGCCATGTGGAACGTAAAGACCTCCCGCCAGTGGTTTGACCGCCAGAGGTCACCTCGTGACCTAATATGACCTGAGGTCACGAAAGGTCACAAAGTGACCTTGCCGTATATCAAATGAAAGCCAGTGACAAGACAAACACGATGGTGTTTGTTTCACCGCTCTAGCTCAATTAGGTCAAAAGTTATTGTCAAAATACTGTTTTTGACCTCTGGTGACCTTGGATGACCTTGGAAAAGTCAAAGGGCAAATATGACCCCTGGGATCCGTGAAAGGGTGTCCAAAAACGCTGTTCTGAGCAGTCTGAGTATTTGCAATTATTTTTGTGGCTTTTATATCATGAAATAGCTTTTCCCCATGCTTTTCCAATGGGAGAGGTCGCCTCGTGACCTGACCTCAGGGCACGAAATCGAAAAATCCCGGATATACACCTTGTAGACCCTGGAGGGGTCATGAAGTGTAGGAAGTTTCAAATCGATCTACTTTGAAATGTAGCTCTTACAGAGCTCTAAAGGTGAAGTGAGGTGACCTTGGTTGACCTCGTCTGGTGACCTGACCTTGAGTGACCCGGGGTAAAAAATTTCAGGGATGATGGGAAAATGATGCAGTGAGAGGTAGAGCCCTCAACCGCGGTGCTGCGCCTCGTCGTTTTTCTGCTATCCCGGAAAAACCTTAGGGGGGCCATCGATGGCCCCCCGCTGGGGCGAGGGTTAACCTTCACCCGGGTGGGGATCTTTTTAGACCCCCCTCGGGATTTTCCAAAGTGACCAAAAAACGGCGGCGCACAGCGCCACCAAACTTCGTTTACCTGTTCCTCCATCATTTTTACATCTTTCCTGAAAATTTTAGCTCAAGGTCATATCAGGTCAGGTCACCGGGCCAGGTAAAGTGACCTCACCTCAAAAAATGTTTAGGGCCGCAACTAAAAGAACGGTTAATCAAGCAAGTTGAAACTCATACCAAATATTGGGCCCACCAGGAGCTACAATATTTGTTCCGGGGTTTTCGATATTGGTGACCTCAGGTCATGTGCAGAGCATGACCTCCCCATTGTAAATACATGGGGAAAATCACGAAATGAGCTTTTCTCAGTAAGTATGGATGGAATCAAATTTAAACTTCGGTTACGACTTGCTTTTAGCCCATTTCTGAAGTTAATGCCAAAAATTTTGACTTGTGACATTTAAAAGGTTACCTTAGGTCAAATAAATATTTTTTGGTTTTTTACTTTATAAATTTCAAATAGACTAAAATAGAACTTTCGAATGGTGTTAAAAATGTTTCTATCTATCATAGTTTCTGAGATATATGATATTTTCTTAGTACACCTCATATTAGCGATTTTGACCTATTTTGACCTCTGGTGACCTTGGTATTAACCTGACAAGAACAATGATTGAAGTATTTTCGATATCATTTTTGAAGAGGTTTCGATTGTAGTTTTGCGCTTTTTCTAGCTCTCTTAGTTTTTGATATCGTGGGGGTCTTTTTTAGCCCCCCACCAGGGCGAAGGTGGCTCGTACCCGCCACCGGGGCAAGGGTTAAGAGGAACCCCGGTATGCGACCTGGGCTAACGCCCCACCGGCGCAGGAGAGCCGCATGACAATGTGCTAAAAGCAAACCATATTTTGCTCTGAATGTATCTCTTCATAAGCCTGTAAGTCAGTTTTATTATTCTTTTCTTTGAAATAACCAGCACCCTCCACTCAAAAACTCCACTCACTAAAATGCTATCCCTCCACTAAAAAAAAACACCGTAGTGTACCCCCGAGGCGACCTTCAGGTGCTATGCAAACTGTCAGGCCCCTCTGGAGACTGTCAGGCTCCTGTGAAAACTGTCAGTCTCCTGTGGAAAGTGTAAGACTCCTGTGAAAACTGTTAGGCTCCTGTGGGAACTGTCAGGCTGCTGTGGAAAATGTCAGACTCCTGTGGAAAATTTCAGACTCCTGTGGAAACTTGCAAGTCGCGCGGGTTGAAGCGTTGAAAGCAGGCTCAGCGGAGAGCAGTAGCTGATTTGTGCAGCGTGGTTGTAGGGAGAGGAAAAGGGTGAAAATCATGGACAAGACATTTTGAAGATTTGGAAGATGCGTCTCTGGCTCTTGAATACATCTTCCTTGATTACACACAAAGGGCGAGCCCGCGTTATCTCTTTTTGCATGGAGGTTTCAATATTTTTATGAACTGTATTCGATCGGCGGCGTGAATTTGGAATTGTGGTTATTGGGTATTTCCTGTCGTCTTGTATAGTTTCGATGTTCTAGGTCTGTCACGATCCGTAGCTGGCGAGTTGGTGAGGATTTATGTCCACCTATAATATGTTTTTTTTCTCGGCTACGTTTGCGCATTTTACATAACATTCTTAGCTACCACATACATCTTTATTTCATGTTTCAGTCATTCTATCAGCTCACTATCTATATTAGGGCTTTATATCAGCTTTGGGTATTCGAGTTTAAGCTTGATTAATCTTGGAGGCAAACATGCGGTTTTTCTACGGCATAGAGCTTGCTCTTTTGTCGCTACATTCTTGAAGAGTGTATTTTTAGGTTGAAGGTATGTTTTTAGGTTGCAATATTTACCAGGGTTGAATGTCATTGCAAAATTGTAACGTCAGCTGTCAGTGGGGAAACCTTTGGATCATTAATACCCCCAAAATATATACATATGTATGCGTAGAATTTGAAAAACTACATCAGTTCCCATTAGCAAAGAAAGAAAAAATAAAACGAGCGCGTCCCTCCGCTAAATCTTCATGTTATGTCTGCCTCATTCATCAATTGGGGAACGTGGCCCCCGTCTGCCACATTTCGCAATCACGTTGAAAACTTTAGTGAGTGCTCTGAGATGATGCAGTGTGGCAGTCACGACACCAGGTGCTTGCCTTTTTATCTTTTCTCATGCAGCTGACAAGTAAGAACACATCTATCAGAATAGTCTGCAACCCTTTGATAAAGCCGAATATAAAAGGATAAACTTTGCGCCTCTTAATTACACCTTCTCTGGGATCAAAACGGTAAGTATTTCCTGCCAGCACGGGTAAGCACTGGACTACTTCGGTACAATGGTTTCATATGCCGAAATATAATAAGATAGGTGGCTTCTTGGGCGGGATAAGCGTGCATGCTTAGGACCAAAAGTGACTTTAACATGAATTTATGAGAAGAGAGGTTTGCTCTGTTTTGGGTGATTTCGAAGTTCAAATGCACTCTCTTTCAGCTTTTGTATACCATGTAGTGTACTGTGCACACGCCGAGCCTTAACACCCTTACATTCGTACATACATACATACCCCTAGGGCGTAAGTAGACTTTTAAAGTAAAAGAAAAACGAATTAACTACGAACCGGCGTGTGCACCAAAGTGAAGCATAGGAGCATAGTTCACTGTGAGATTCTAGTTTAGAAGGGAAAGATAAGAGGGACAGAGTTCAAGAATTTCACCTACTAGGTTTGGCTAAGAACGTTATGTTTCGATGCAATTCTAAACTTTGATCGCAGGTGCAATAGACCATTGTACGTGTGATCAACTTGTAGAAGTACAATGAAATAGAATGTTTTTAACTATACTCCTAGTGGATGCATTTGTAGCTTAAATTCGCGGATGTGGTACTTAAAACGTTAATCTAGCCTGCAATTACCTATAAGCACTGGTTTGTATATAGTCGGGGTTCTACTTTGAACTTTTTACGGAATTCTCTATAGACCGTTGCATTTTGGGCTAATAGTACGCCACAGAATACCGTTGCGGTATTGTTTATGGAATACAGTATTATGAAAGTCTAGCGGCGACCACGACAATAAATACATCGTGTAATGAGGCGCTTGGGCTGATTACAAAAACGGTCCTACATATTGCATAGCTTAAGAAGTGATAGAACTAGCCAAAGTATCTGAAAAAATTTGATTGGATTAAGGAAATATTAGGTCTTTATTCAGCCTACCTTCTCGAATTCGAGATGAAAGAATTAGGGAATTCTTTGATTGTATATTTGGACTCCTTCAGAGTCTTGACACAGTTGGATGCAAGAAATAGTTGCAATTCATCCCATGGTCACCCAGCTCGCCAAAGTCTCCCAGGAGATACCCGCAATAACAACTTAGCATATTATAAGCATGCTCTACACTGCAGCACTGCGAAAATTACATAGCTGCTTGATTACAATGATATGAAGCATATGAAAAACATACTGTGCTAGGCTATTTTTTTCGGAGCAAGTTGTGATATTTGAACACGGCATGGCACCTTATACATGACACCAGCTTTGATAAATTATATTTACAGGTCTACGACAAGAAATTAATCTTTCAGTAGCATAACGTGGCCCATATCTGGTGGAAATTAAAATAAAACAAGCCGAAAAATGACTTTTTGGTACCGCGTTTTTATAACGGTTCACTTTCTCTCTCCGTATAATATTCTGAAATAGCAGCCAAGGAGCCTTAAAAAACCTTCATAGATCAGAAATGGTTGGCTAGTTCATATATGTTTAATAAACCTTATTACTTAATACTTGCTGGGAGCAATGACCTTTATTAAAATCATACTAATATCTTGATAAGAAATCCTGCAAACCATACGTGCGCATCTTGAACCCGTGTCTGAAAAATATTTGGACACGATTCATGTTGTCCATTCTTACACTGTGCGTTGTCTCAACAACACGCCTCAGGCAATCAAAAGAGGCAGAAGATACTGATATCTTCATAATTCAAATGGAATAAAATGGCCATTAACAGAAACCGAGGCGAATGTATGCAGAAAAAATTACCAGTCTTTTCCAGATAAAAGTGCACTGACATAGCCTAGAATGGATTACTTTTGATTGTTCATGTCATGTTTTTTATCCAAACTACAGTAAAAAGGGGACAGCGTCTTTTTATTCTTATATTTGTTCCACCTCGGACGAGTTTTTCGTTCAGCCTCCTTTATGAAATTCCAATCAGCGACGAGTTTGACAGAAAATATTTAGGATTAAAACGATGTTTCTGATCGCCAGCACATCAAATTTTACATTCGTTAATCCAAATTCTTAAAATGCCAATGTATAAAAAATATCAAAAACTTTTCAAGTAATGCGTGTTTCAAAATGATAAAAACCAAATTTTAGGGACTAAGCGAAAAGATTTGCTCGAACGGATACCTGTGGGATAAGACGCGCTCTCTTTCTTAGCCGGACACTTGAGGAAACTTTGCATGCCAGCAGTTGTCAACATGCTTTTATTCGCAGAAAACCATTTGAAAAACGATATTTGTCGACAAATCAGCATTTTGAGAGTACAACTAGGGCTCAACCCTAGGTAAAAACCTTTGCCGAAACGTGTGTGTTTGTTTTCAGCCAAAGTCTGAGGATGCGCACCTTTGTGTTGGTTCTGTTGGTCGGGGCGGCCACCTCCTTTGTGGACCAGAACGAATGGGCGGCCTTCAAGGCCAAACATGGCAAGTCTTACGTCAACCCCATCGAAGAGTTCTACCGCATGAAGGTAAAAAATGAGTTACTTATCGTCGAATTATATGTTATGGGGCGCATATTATGAGCGTTACCGCTTTCCTAAGCCTTAGCTTAACTACTCAGCGTTCGTATACGCAGTGCTGGTTTTTTATCATTTCATGTGACGCTTATAATAAATGCATCCATCAAAACGAGTACTCAAACGTGTTTGCTGCTTCTCTGCAGGTGTACGCTGACAACAAGGACTACGTCGAGAAGCACAACGCCGATTATGCCGCAGGCAAGCGCTCCCTTCGACCTGGCCCTCAACCAGTTCGCCGACCTCACCACCGAGGAATGGAGCGCCACCTACAAGGGTCTCGTCATGGGAAGCAGCATGCCGCATGAGACTCACAAGATCAAGGGAAATGTAAGGAGAACAGATACATGTGTAGTGTAAGGTCAGGCTGGAGTTCAATGTGAGTGCAGTGGGAGAGAACGTGAACACACGCACATTGCACCCAGGACACATTTGAAAGACTATATGTTTGATCCGTAAGACCATTACATCCTTTAAAAAACATGCCGCTTGTCATATACATCTATATATATATATATATATATATATATATATATATATATATATATATATATATATATATGGGATTAGACCCTATGAAGTGCTCCATTTTAAAAAACATACTTGTATAGCCCATCAAATCTTTATATTGCACAATTACAAGCAGTTCTACGTACCAATTAAGTAACATGTAACAAAATGATCAGGAAAAAGTCATCCGTCACTCCAGGCTTACCATGTCTGCGTCAGGCACCCAGCTCCATGGACTGGCGCAATCAAGGAGTTGTCACCGGTGTCAAGAACCAGGGCCAGTGCGGTTCCTGCTGGTCTTTCTCGGCCACCGGCGCCCTGGAGGGCGCCTGGGCACTGGCCGGCCACAGCCTGACCTCCTTCTCCGAGCAGCAGCTCGTGGACTGCTCTCGCTCCTACGGCAACCAGGGCTGCAACGGCGGCATTATGGATGCCGCCTTCGAGTAAGTCACGCCGGAAATGTTGTCTTATGTTGTTTTCTGCAGATTTATCGCATTGCAGGATTGAATCTGGAAGAAGTGAAGTGCTTTCCCTGGATGTCGGAATGTAAAAAGTGAAAAGCTAGAGGCATAGGAATTCAACATCAACTCCAACAACGCTATTACGGTTCCAATCTCATGGAAGCTATCAAATGAATCAGGCCACTCAGTAATAAGAAAATAATATTACTTGATGGTATTAGATCGATGGCGATGGAATCAGGCAGTTCGATAGCTTCTTTACCCTCCACTCCCAGCTCACAATCCATTCTTCGCCATACCACAGGTACATCCGCGCCAACGGCATCACCACCGAGTCCAACTACCCCTACACAGCGCATGACGGTAGCTGCCACAGCGCCTCCGCCGTCGGCAGCCTCTCCAGCTACATCGATATCCCCCGCGGCTCCGAGAGCTCCCTCATGGTGAGCCCCAACTCCAGCACAGCCCTAAACCTTGCGAGCTTGACTTTCATTGCGCGGAATGCTAGAAACCCAACGTCACGTTGGAGAGAATGGCACCCAAGAAGAATGCTTCGGACCGATTGCAAAATAGCCGGAAAATAGCAGCGGCTTCCATTGTTTGCGAACGGAACTTTTGTCCCTTATAGCAAAATACGCAGAACACTAGTTGCTTCTCTAACAAAATCCACGTTCTCATACTTTCACATCATTTTGGGCGATGTCAGGTATACATTTTGCCTGTGAGAATCAGTGTCTAATCCGTGGTTTTTTTCAGGATGCGGCCGGCAGCGTCGGTCCCATCGCCGTCGCCATCGACGCCTCCCACCGCTCCTTCCAGCTCTACAACTCCGGCATCTACGACGAGTGGATGTGCAGCTCAACTCAGCTGGACCATGGAGTGCTGGTGGCTGGATACGGCTCTGGATACTGGCTGGTCAAGAACTCCTGGGGTCCCAGCTGGGGCGAGGCCGGCTACATCCGCATGACCCGAGATGGCAGCAACCAGTGTGGCATCGCCACCCAGGCTTCGTACCCGCGTGTTTAGATGATGCCTCCCTGCCAGAGATGGTAATTGTACAGAAATTATCCTGCCATTTCCATGTCCTACATCTTTCCAGCAGCCTTAAGAAACAGCGGCTTCTTTCTGTTCAATACACATGGAACAATGCATTGGTTTTACACTTAAGTGGCTTCTAACTCGTCTTTGTATAAAAACTATCGGCCACTCGACTTTGGTAGCGTATCTGAAACACGTCACCTTAATACATATTACCGCGCAAGAAAAAAACTTCACCGAGCTGTAGCGTTGTCCTACCAAAAGTCTAATGACAGCATGATTTAGATTCGTTTATTGACGGAAATAGGTATCCGAAATAAGAAATAGCGTCGGTGAAACGTCCTCACTAGTTCTGCGCTGGAAAAGTCACGATGAGGAAGTATGTCTGTCTGGGATGGGATGATGAAGCGAGTCTAAAAGAGATGTCGGGGCTTTCCTCTGTAAATTCAATTATTTTCTCATAAAGCAGTACAGAAGAAAGCAGCTAGACTTATTGATTGACTTGATTATAGAGATCTAGAAATAGGTTTTTACAATGGTTGCAAGGAATGCTAGGTCTGATCTAAATTTAGCCACCTTGCATGCTGTCGGATATTTCACATATATTCATCACGAAAAATATACCGTGAATACCGAAATGTGGAGCACAGACCGTCCTGCGGAGATGAATGTCCGATTCTATTTATTTGTTTATAGTCACAATAAAACAATATTTTTCAGTACACCGCCACCCAGGATCTCGTGAAGACTAACAGCATGGCATTGATCTATCATCTAATTTGATACGAATTCGTAGCACAAAACAAAATATTCGGTTGTATTAATTGTTCAAGTCCGGAAAATATATCTGAATTTAGTTTTGTTTTCACTCCGCTTTGTCAATACAATTTGAAGGATTAATGTGGCTTTCAATGTATCGCATCGAAAAAGCAGCAAACACGTCCAAAATGCTTCTGTAGGAACTGCTTTTTTACCTAAGTAATATGTACTTGCAAAACGAGCGAATGTAAATACGTCAGTGTTACAGTGGAGAACTCTGCATAGGGAACTTCTCATGAACTGTCCGAAATCATGTCAAAGCTCACTCCATGCAAAGCTGTGTCAGCGCTGAAACTATGTCAACGCTGAAGCTATGTCAACGCTGAAACTATGTCAACGCTGAGACTATGATGCTGAGGCTATAACAACACATAGGCTAAGCCAACGCTGAAGCTATGTCAACGCTGAAGCTATGTCAACGCTGAAACTATGTCAACGCTGAAACTATGTCAACGCTGAGACTATGTCAACGCTGAGACTATGCCAACGCTGAGACTATGTCAACGCTGAGACTATGTCAACGCTGAGACTATGCCAACGCTGAGACTATGATGCTGAAGCTATAACAACACATAGGCTAAGCCAACGCTGAAGCTACGCCAATGCTGAAACTATGTCAACGCTGAAGCTATGCCAAAGCTGACCAGAGAGCAGAAAACTCCCCATCTGTCCATTCAATTTATTTTATTTTATTTTATTAGGGCCACTCCCAACAGGCACACTTGTCCAATTACAGGAAGTATTGGCGTGGGTGTTTAAGGATCCTCTCCACCGGGTCAGATCGGACACGGAAGGCGGTTTCCCGCCGTGGGGATTGAACCCACGTTAATCCATGCTATCCGATCCAAAGACTGTCAACGAAGCCACGAGGCCACCCCGGCCCTATTTGGAGAAAGTCTAAAGTCTCGAGGAGTCAGAAGATGGAGTATTTTAATACTGACCCTAGTGCCCATTACGGTGTAACTTATCTCACCACAACGGGGCAATGTATGGCTCTCTGGTACCTAACTTACTTATTTTTGTTCGTTGGAGATAATTACTTTATCTTTCAGGTGATTCCAAAAGGCTCTTTTCGTTTGGGCACACCTTAAACTTGAGGTAGAATTGACCTACGTCGGAGAAAATAAATGATTTCTCTCGCCTCAAACCCTGCCCATGACATGTGGTACCGGCAAAAGTAGGGAAAATCAGCAGAAGAACTCGCTAAATATATCCCATAAACGTGCCTGAAGCATGCAACAAATGTTATCAAACCCAATCAGCATGCCTTCGCTCACAGGTTAAGTACAGGCGACCAATACCTTTTGAGGTTGTTTCAGATTTCCTGTGGTGAAACCGGGCTATTTTAGGTAAAAAATCGTGATGATAACAACGCATCAACTGTCACGGTTATACGGTGTCACCAACGCCACCCTGTTGGAAAGGATTTTGGAAAAAGTGTGTGTCGCATCAGTTTAGCTACTATTATGCACTCCAGAGTGACAGTGCAGGGTGCTAGTCTGGGTGTACATGGCCATGTTTAGGAGCGATGGACATGGCCAGTCTGACCGCTGAGTGAATGGTAGCTGGGACTTAAAATTAGAATTAATTAATTATTAATAAGCACTTTATCATGTCTGAAACTCAAATCCATGGTCATTTCGAATTTGCATAAATGGAAATAACTTCAGAAACTTAAACATGACACACAACATTTGCATTTCAACCCTGGGATTGTCTCAATCATTTTACATATTTTTTACTTACTGTATTAATTATTGCACTATATTTCATAGGCCAGCCCAAGGATACGTAATATATAGGAAATATATATATATATATATATATATATATATATATATATATATATACATAATATAGGATATACATAAGGATATAGGAGGTCCGATACTTTGGCTGTGCGATGCATCCACATGGCGACGTCACACATTGACCACCGGGATTTCAATATTCCGGAGGTTTTTCTTGCAATGCACAGAACAAGACATCATTTGTGAGCTTTAACCCGCGCCCCACCGGGGGTCCGGCGCCACCTTCGCCCCACCGGGGGGCCATCGATGGCCCCCCCTCTAACTCCGAAAATATGGGCGTTAGCGCAAATCTGCAAAGTGCAATAGAAAGCTCGCGTGAATTCAGTAAGAAATTACTTCGCATGTTTTAGTGCTCAGGTCAATGGTTTGACCTCCAGAGGTCAAATTAGGTCAAGATCGGCTATTTTCACTCAAATATGCAATGATTAAGCAAACTGGGCATAACTCTTATATCATTAGAGCTATTGAGGCCTGGTAAAATACATTTGATAGCAAATTGCCAGTACTTTTTCCGCTATGTGGAACGTAAAGACCTCCCGCCAGTGGTTTGACCGCCAGAGGTCACCTCGTGACCTAATATGACCTGAGGTCACGAAAGGTCAAAAAGTGACCTTGCCGTATATCAAATGAAAGCCAGTGACAAGACAAACACGATTGTGTTTGTTTCACCGCTCTAGCTCAATTAGGTCAAAAGTTATTGTCAAAATACTGTTTTTGACCTCTGGTGACCTTGGATGACCTTGGAAAAGTCAAAGGGCAAATATGACCCCTGGGATCCGTGAAAGGGTGTCCAAAAACGTTGTTCTGAGCAGTCTGAGTATTTGCAATCATTTTTGTGGCTTTTATATCATGAAATAGCTTTTCCCCATGCTTTTCCAATGGGAGAGGTCGCCTCGTGACCTGACCTCAGGGCACGAAATCGAAAAATCCCGGATATACACCTTGTAGACCCTGGAGGGGTCATGAAGTGTAGGAAGTTTCAAATCGATCGACTTTGAAATGTAGCTCTTACAGAGCTCTAAAGGTGAAGTGAGGTTACCTTAGTTGACCTCGTCTGGTGACCTGACCTTGGGTGACCCGGGATAAAAAATTTCAGGGATGATGGGAAAATGATGCAGTGAGAGGTAAAGCCCTCAACCGCGGTGCTGCGCCTCGTCGTTTTTCTGTTATCCCGGAAAAACCTTAGGGGGGCATCGATGGCCCCCCGGTGGGGCGAGGGTTAAGCATGCGGGTGTCGAATCAGGGAATTTCCATATCAAAAAGGACGTCAATTCTTGGTCAGAAAATTACCGCTCGCAACTTAAGAAAAACCCCGGTCTACGACATGGGCTAACGCCCCAAAGGCTCAGGAGAGCCGCATGACAATGTGCTGAAAGTAAACCATATTTTGCTCTCAATGTATCTCTTCATAAGCCTGTAAGTCAGTTTTATTATTCTTTTCTTTGAAATAACCTGCACCCTCCACTCAAAAACTACACTCACTAAAACGTCATCCCTCCACTAAAAAAACCGTAGTATACCTCCGAGGCGACCGTCAGGTGCTATGCAAACTATCAGGCTCCTGCGGAAACTTTCAACCTCCTGTGGCAACTGTCCGACTTCTGTGGAAACTTTCAACCTCCTGCGGAAACTGTCAGCCTCCTGTGGAAAATGTCCGACTCTTGTGGAAACTTTCAGCCTCCTGTGGAAACTTTCAGCCTCCTGTGGAAACTTTCAGCCTCCTGTGGAAACTGTCATGCTCCTTTGAAAAGTGTAAGACTCCTGTGAAAACTGGTAGGCTCCTGTGGGGACTGTCAGGCTCCTGTGGAGAATGTCAGACTCCTGTGGAAACTCGCTAGTCGCGCGGGTTGAAGCGTTGAAAGCAGGCTCAGCGGAGAGCAGTAGCTGATTTGTGCAGCGTGGTTGTAGGGAGAGGAAAAGGGTGAAAATCATGGACAACACATTTTGAAGACTTGGAAGATGCGTCTCTTGCTCCTGAATATATCTTCCCTGATTGCAGGGGCGCCGCCACAGAATTTTCGCAGGGGGGGACGGACCCGGACTGGTGCTGACCGGGGAAGGCGAATTTTGAGCATATTCGGTACCTGACAGCATTAATGACGATTGACCCAAAAATTTTGGGGGGACGTCCCCCCTGGTTGGCCAACAGGGGGGACGCGTCCCCCATCCCCCGCTTTCGGCGCCCATGCCTGATTGCACATAAAGGGCGAGGCCGCGTGATCTCTTTTTGCATGAAGGTTTCAATATTTTGTTATGAACTGTATTCGATCAGCGGCGTGAATTTGGATTTGTGAGTATTTCCTGTCGTCCTGTATAGTTTCGATGTTCTAGGTCTGTCACGATCCGTAGCTGGCGAGTTGGTGAGGACTTATGCCCACCTATAATATGTTTTTGCTCAACTACGTGCGCCCATTTTACATAGCATTCTTAGATACCCCATACATCTTTATTTCATGTTTCAGTCATTCTATCACCTCAATATTTATCTTCGGGCTTAAAATCAGCTTTGGGTATTCGAGTTTAAGCTTGACTTGTCTTGGAGGCAAGCCCGTTGTTATTTTTTACGGTATAGAGCTTACTATTTTGTTGCTACATTCTTAAAGAGTGTATTTTTAGGTTGCAGGTATATTTTTAGGTTTTTTAATATAAATTTTGTCCAAGTTGTTACCAGTTCGGCTGTTGGAGTCGTAGCCTCACTAAAGTCATCAATGGACTTGTCAGGGAGACCCCGACCCCACCACCCGAATGAGCAACTCCCACAATGAAGGGTTGATTTAGAAGCCAAAGTTTAACGTCCCACAAAGCACAGGGACGTTAAAGGTTAAATGCACAAGGAGGTTGCAATGTTTACCAGGGTTGTATGTCACTGCAAAATCGTAACGTCAGCTGTAAGTGGGGAAACGTTTGGATCATTAATATCCCTAAAAATATATATAAATAAAATCTGGGGGAAAAATACATCAGTTCCCATTAGCAAAGAAACAAAAAATCAAGGGAGCACATCCCTCCGCTAAATCTTTATGCTATTTCTTCCTCCTTCATCAAGTGGGGAACGTGGCCCCCGTCTACCACATTTCGCAATCACGTTGAAAACTTTAGTGAGTGCTCTGAGATGATGCAGTGTGGCAGTCACGACACCAGATGCTTGCCTTTTTATCTTTTCTCATGCAGCTGACAAGTAAGAACACATCTATCAGAATAGTCTGCAACCCTTTGATAAAGCCGAATATAAAAGGATAAACTTGGCGCGACTTAATTACACCTTCTCTGGGATCAAAACGGTAAGTATTTCCTGCCAGCACGGGTAAGCACTGGACTACTTCGGTACAATGGTTTCATATGCCGAAATATAATAAGATAGACCGCTTCTTGGGCGGGATAAGCGTGCATGCTTAGGACCAAAAGTGACTTTAAAATGAATTTATGAGAAGAGAGGTTTGCTCTGTTTTGGGTGATTTGGAAGTTCAAATGCACTCTCTTTCAGCTTTTGTATACCATGTAGTGTACTGTGCACACGCCGAGCCTTAACACCCTTACATGCGTGCATACATACATACCCCTAGGGTCTAAGTAGACTTTTAATGTAAAAGAAAAACGAATTAACTACGAACCGGCGTGTGCACATACGTGAAGCATACGAGCATAGTTCACTGTGAGATTCTAGTTTAAAAGGAAAACATAAGAGGGACAGAGTTCAAGAATTTCACCTACTATGTTTGGCTAAGAACGTTATGTTTCGATGCAATTCTAAACTTTGATCGCAGGTGCAATAGACCATTGTACGTGTGATCAACTTGTAGAAGTACAATGAAATATAATGTTTTTAACTATACTCCTAGTGGATGCATTTGTAGCTTAAATTCGCAGATGTGGTACTTAAAACGTTAATCTAGCCTGCAATTACCTATAAGCACTGGTTTGTATATAGTCGGGGTTCTACTTTGAACTTTTTACGGAATTCTCTATAGACCGTTGCATTTTGGGCCAATAGTACGCCACAGAATACCGTTGCGGTATTGTTTATGGAATGCAGTATTATGAAAGTCTAGCGGCGACCACGACAATAAATACATCGTGTAATGAGGCGCTTGGCCTGATTACAAAAAAGGTCCTACATATTGCATAGCATAAGAAGTGATAGAACTAGCCAAAGTATCTGAAAAATTGGATTGGATTAAGGAAATATTAGGTCTTTATTCAGCCTACCTTCTCGAATTCGAGATGAAAGAATAAGGGAATTCTTTGATTGTATATTTGGACTCCTTCAGAGTCTTGACACAGTTGGATGCAAGAAATAGTTGCAATTCATCCCATGGTCACCCAGCTCGCCAAAGTCTCCCAGGAGATACCCGCAATAACAACTTAGCATATTATAAGCATGCTCTACACTGCAGCACTGCGAAAATTACATAGCTGCTTGATTACAATGATATGAAGCATATGAAAAACAGACTGTGCTAGGCTATTTTTTTCGGAGGAAGCTGGATATGTGAACACGGCATGGCACCTTATGCATGACACCAGCTTTGATAAATTATATTTACAGGTCTAAGACGAGAAATTAATCTTTCAGTAGCATAACGTGGCCCATATCTGGTGGAAATTAAAATAAAACATGCCAAGAAATGACTTTTTGGTACCGCTGTTATATAACGCTTCACTTTCTCCCTCCATACAATATTCTGAAATAGTAGGCAAGGGGCCTTAAAAAAACCTTCATAGATCAGAAATAGTTGGCTAGTTCATATGTGTATGCATTATAAACCGTATTACTTAATACATGCTGGGAGCAATGACGTTTATCAAAATAATATGAGTATCTTGATCAGAAATCCTGCAAACAATACGTGTGCATCCTGAACCCGTGTCTAAAAAATATTCTGGCACGTTTCATTTTGTCCATTCTTATACTGTGTGTTGTCTAAACATCATGCGTCAGGCAATCAAAAGCGGCAGAAGAGACTGATATATTCATAATGCAAGGTTATAAAACGGCCATTATCAGAAACCGAGGCAAATGTATGCAGAAAAAAATAACCCAGTCGTTTCAAGAAAAGTGCATTGAAATAGCTTAGAATGGAAAAATTTTGATTGTTCATGTCATGTTTTTTATTCAAACTACATTAAAAAAGGGGACACCGTTTTTCTATTCCTATATTTGTTCCCCCTCGGACGAGTTTTCCGTTCAGCCTTCTTTTTCAAATTCCGTTCAGCGAGGAGTTTGACTGAAATATTTAGGGTTAAAATGATGTTTCTGATCGTCAGCTCATCAAGTTATTACATTTGTTAATCCAAACATCTTTTTTCTTAAAATGCCAATGCCTGAAAACATATCAAAAACTTTTCAAGTAATGCGTGTTTCAAAATGATATAACCAAAATTTTAGGGACGAAGCGAAAACATTGCTCGAATGGAAACCTATGGGATGAGACGAGCTCTCTTCTTAGCCTGAAATTTGGGAAAAACTTTGGATACCAGCAGTTGCTAACATGCTATTAGTCCTAGAAAACCATTTGAAATACGATATTTGTCGACAGATCAGCATTTTGAGAGTATTACTAGCGCTCAACCCTAGGTAAAAACCTTTGCCGAAACGTTTGAGTTTGTTTTCAGCCAAAATCTGAGGATGCGCACCTTTGTGTTGGTTCTGCTGGTCGGGGCGGCCACCTCCTTTGTGGACCAGAACGAATGGGCGGCCTTCAAGGCCAAACATGGCAAGTCTTACGTCAACCCCATTGAAGAGTTCTACCGCATGAAGGTAAAAATGAGTTACTTATCGTCGAATTTTATGTTATAGGGCGCATATTATTAGCGTTACCGCTTTCCTAAGCCTTAGCTTAACTACTCAGCGTTGTATACGCAGTGCTGGTTCTTTATCATTTCATGTGACGCTTATAATAAATGCATCCATCAAAACGAGTATTCAAACGTGTTTGCTGCTTCTCTGCAGGTGTACGCTGACAACAAGGACTACGTCGAGAAGCACAACGCCGATTATGCCGCAGGCAAGCGCTCCTTCGACCTGGCCCTCAACCAGTTCGCCGACCTCACCACCGAGGAATGGAGCGCCACCTACAAGGGTCTCGTCATGGGAAGCAGCATGCCGCATGAGACTCACAAGATCAAGGGAAATGTAAGGAGAACAGATACATGTGTAGGGTAAGGTCAGGCTGGAGGTCAATGTGAGTGCAATGGGAGAGAACGTGAACACACGCACATTGCACCCAGGACACATTTGAAAGACTATATGCTTGATCCGTAAGATCATTTCATCCTTAAAAACTTGTCGTTTGTTATATATATATATATATATCAAATTGTTTGTTTTTATTAGCATGTACAATGCTCAGAAATCGAAGAAGGAATAAACTCGCTAGAAGTGACATTTATTGGACCGGTTTCGTATCTTAACAGAAACATCATCAGAAATAAGTAAATAGTAGATAGGATCAAGTTCAAGGAGGCATAATTGCCGAAGGCATACCTAAATATATAACAGTACATAAAACACACGGATTACAGTTCAAATACAAAAACACCACACAGAAGCGGCTGCACTTTTTTAAAAATTATTCCTATTTTAGCTATTCAGCAATGTTTAAGGTAAAGACCGAGCTAGTATTGTTTAGAACTGGTTTAATTTCATGTATATAAAGTGATTCTAAAATTCTGAGTTAAATGTAAGATGAGCTTCTATTTACTACCGTGAAATCTAAGGTTATGGGTGTATCACACTCAAAAGAGTGGTCGCTAATTGCCGAGGAATCCGGATTTGTTAACATTTGTTTAGTTCTTTCTGAAATTCCCTGGTGTTGCCTAACTCTGGAGATCAAACTACGCTGAGTAGACCCAACGTACGACGCTTGGCAAGCGCAACTGTATTTGTACACTACCCCAGAGAGGCAATCTTTCGGAATGAAATCTTTAAACCGAAAAAAATGAACCAATAGTTAAGCTGTTTTTTAACACTATCTTTGGGTCCAGAAAGGGGTCTTTGGATCTAATAAATGTCACTTTTATCAAGTTTATTCCTTCTTCGATTTCGGAGCATTAAATATATATATATATATATATATATGGGATTAGACCCTATGAAGTGCTCCATTTTAGAAACATACTTGTATAGCCAATCAAATCTTTATATTTCACAAATACAAGCAGTTCTACGTACCAATTAAGTAACATGTAACAAAATGATTACGAAAAAGTCAACCGGCACTCCAGGCTTACCGTGTCTGCGTCAGGCACCCAGCTCCATGGACTGGCGCAATCAAGGAGTTGTCACCGGTGTCAAGAACCAGGGCCAGTGCGGTTCCTGCTGGTCTTTCTCGGCCACCGGCGCCCTGGAGGGAGCATGGGCACTGGCCGGCCACAGCCTGACCTCCTTCTCAGAGCAGCAGCTTGTGGACTGCTCTCGCTCCTACGGCAACCAGGGCTGCAACGGCGGCATTATGGATGCCGCCTTCCAGTAAGTCACACCGGAAATGTTGTCTTATGTTAATTTCTGCAGATTGATCGCATTGCAGGATTTAATCTGGAAGAAGTGAAGTGCTTTCCCTGGATGTCGGAATGTAAAAAGTGAAAAGCTAGAGGCATAGGAATTCAACATCAACTCCAACAACGCTATTACGGTTCCGATCTCATGGAAGCTATCAAATGAATCAGGCCACTCAGTAATAAGAAAATAATATTACTTGATGGTATTAGATCGATGGCGATGGAATCAGGCAGTTCGATAACTTCTTTACCCTCCACTCCCAGCTCACAATCCATTCTTCGCCATACCACAGGTACATCCGCGCCAACGGCATCACCACCGAGTCCAACTACCCCTACACAGCGCGTGACGGTAACTGCCACAGCGCCTCCGCCGTCGGCAGCCTCTCCAGCTACGTCGATATCCCCCGCGGCTCCGAGAGCTCCCTCATGGTGAGCCCCAACTCCAGCACAGCCCTAAACCTTGCGAGCTTGACTTTCATTGCGCGGAATGCTAGAAACCCAACGTCACGTTGGAGAGAATGGCACCCAAGAAGAATGCTTCGGACCGATTGCAAAATAGCCGGAAAATAGCAGCGGCTTCCATTGTTTGCGAGCGGAACTTTTGTCCCTTATAGCAAAATACGCAGAACACTAGTTGCTTCTCTAACAAAATCCACGTTCTCATACTTTCACATCATTTTGGGCGATGTCAGGTATAAATTTTGCCTGTGAGAATCAGTGTCTAATCCGTGGTTTTTTCAGGATGCGGCCGGCAGCGTCGGTCCCATCGCCGTCGCCATCGACGCCTCCCACCGCTCCTTCCAGCTCTACAACTCCGGCATCTACGACGAGTGGATGTGCAGCTCAACTCGGCTGGACCATGGAGTGCTGGTGGCTGGATACGGCTCTGGATACTGGCTGGTCAAGAACTCCTGGGGTCCCAGCTGGGGCGAGGCCGGCTACATCCGCATGACACGAGATGGCAGCAACCAGTGTGGCATCGCCACCCAGGCTTCGTACCCGCGTGTTTAGATGATGCCTCCCTGCCAGAGATGGTAATTGTGCAGAAATTATCCTGCCATTTCCATGTCCTACATCTTTCCAGCAGCCTTACGAAACAGCGGCTTCTTTCTGTTCAATACACATGGAACAATGCATTGGTTTTACACTTAATTAGGTTCTAATTCGTGTTTGTATACAAACTGTCGACCACTCGACTTTGTTAGCGTATCTGAAACACGTCGCCTAAATACATATTACCGTGCAAGACAAAAACTTCACCGAGCTCTAACGTTGTACTACCAAAAGTCTAATGACAGCATGATTTAGATTCGTTTATTGACTGAAATAGGTATCTAAAATAAGAAATGGCGTCAGTGAAACGTCCTCACTAGTTCTGCGCTGGAAAAGTCACAATAAGGAAGTATGTCTGCCTAGGATGGGATGATAAATCGAGTCTAGAAGAGATGTCGGGGCTTTCCGCTGTAAATGCAATTATTTTCTCATAAAACAGCACAGCAGAAAGCGGTTGTGACTTATTGATTGACTTGATTATAGAGATCTAGAATTAGTTTTTTACAATGGTTGCGACGAATGATAGATGTGATCTAAATTCATCCACCTTGCATGCTGTCGGATATTTCACATATATTCATCACGAAAAATATACCATCAATACCCAAATGTGGAGCACAGACCGTCCTCCGGAGACGAATGACCGGTTCTATTTATTTGTTCATAGTTACAATCAAAAAATATTTTTCAGCACGCCGCCACTCAGGATCTCGTGAAAACTAACAGCATGGCATTAATATTTCATCTAATACTATAAGAATTTGTAGCACAACACAAAACTCCGGTCTGCGACCTTGGCTAACGCCCCACCGGCGCAGGAGAGCCGCATGACAATGTACTGAAAACAAACCATATTTCGTTCTTAATGTATCTCTTCATAAGCCTGCAAGTCAGTTTTATCATTCTTTTCTTTGAAATAACCAATAAAGAGTACGTGGTCACCCCCGGATTCAAACCAGACCTACCTGATCAACAGACAGGCCCTGTAACCACTAGACCACCGTGCCACAATATGCACTCTCCCACCAGCTGAACACCTGTGACCCGTCAGGAGGTCACTGGACAGCCGAATATACAGGGACGCTGGCGCCGGGTGCTGTCTTTGTCCCGAAAAGTCACGATATAAAGGTGCTTCTAGAAGACGAACCAAACATTCTTTTGGGCTGAAATTATCGTATCGTCGATGTCGTTGAGCTAGGATCCTAAGCTAGCTTCATACCAAATTTCATCCACTTCCATCCATTTTTAAGACTTGAAACCATGGTGAGAAGCAAAGGTGGTCCGAGAAATTTAGCATCTTGTATTATATTTTTGACTAATTACTCGAAAGCCATTAGAGATAGGTGGGTAGTATGAGTGAGCGAAATGACCACAAGTAACTTTCCTATTCAGCCATGTCAGTTTTGAGTTTGTGAGTGACATGAGCATGGAACCAGGGAGATGCAAATACAATTTTTTTGACTCAATTTTTATTTATGCCTATAGAACAAAGAATTTCACATTCACGATTTCCATCTCCAAATATTATCAGGCGGAAGCAATGTTCTTTCATTATTTGAAATGAAAACTCAAATCGGTGAATTAGATTGTCAGATATTAACGTTGAAATGAAATGAACCAAAATTCAGTCTTCCGGAAGAACTGTAAAGAGTAGGTCAAAATTTTACGTTTTGCACTCAAAACTATGCCTAAGCACTACAAAATTTGCCTAGCTACCCCTAGGTAACTTCCTTTCAGCTAACTGAGGCCTGTCTTCTGACATTTCGAGCGCACAAGTCGGCCATCAACTTTTAGCAGTTTTTTTGCTGACGTGAGAAATACCGCGTTTTCACGCAATAAATATTGTCGGATCAGCTCAATTATTTTTCCCTAGCTGGCCCTTGTTATCGATTGAAAAGGACATAAATTTCAAGTTCGTAGCTTAAGAAGTAAAAATTAAAAAATATAAAACAGAAAAGTTTGAGCCAAAATTTCTCAAAAACTATTTCGGATTTCAACGCGGGGCTTCAGTTTGGGTGTCTGGAGCAAAAGGGCTATCACCCTACAAAATTCCAGAGCTCTGACATCAATTCTCAGGCGGGACAGACAACAACAGACCTCGGCCTACGGCCTCGGCAGGTGCCGTTCCAGCGCAGGAGAAGGCGGTGACAATGTACGCTAGGCAAACAGTTCGATTGACAGGCGAGTGTTTTCAGCAGTATGATGCTTATAACAACGCAATTTTGGGAGTATAGGTCTTGTGTTCTCATTATGACTCCATTCAATCCCCTTTTAAGCCCATGTTTTCCTAAATTAGCATGTCTCTGCATACTGCACCACGCTAGCCCTATGTTCATGTCATCACATAAATAAACACACGTATAATGTTTGTTTTGTTAAGCAAAGACTGGGCAGGACCAGAAGAAAGGAGATACAATATAAACTATGATGGGTTTGCCGACCGTATTTCACCTATACCTGCAGATTTTAACCCAATTTAACCTATTTGTTACCGAGTTAGCTTCGGTAACCCTATGTCCTAGTTCGCATGAGTAGTAACGTCTGCAGTGAATGAGAGCGAAGATACCGTTATAATTGACTGAAGCATGTTGGTATGCTGTGTGTTTGTCTCCTGGTCTAAATTATCCCTTATAGCCTATTATTCCTTAGAATTCCTACAGTGCATGTGCAGCACAGTGCAGCGTCATAATGCCGTCCATTGGGTTTAGCAGATGGTATTTTGTTTTTACTCGCAAAATTTGAGCAAAATCGGTCTAATGGCTCCCGAGATAGCCTCCATGACCATAAAATCTAACGCGCATGCGCACTGACCTTTGTAGTTACCAAGGGTGAAAAAATATTCATGCTAAATTTAAGCATCATGTTGGCCTTCCTCTGTTCATGTCCTCCTCTGAAATATCTTTAACTTTAAGGCCTATTTTCATAGTTTCTACTCTGCATGCGCAGAGCTGTCCCGAAAAGGTACGATATACAGGTGCTTCTAGAAGACGAACCAAACATTATTTTGGGCTGAAGTTACTTGTATCGTCGAACTAGGATCCTAAGCTAGCTTTATGCCAAATTTCTTCCACTTCCATTTATTTTAAGGACTTGAAACCATGGTGAGAAGCAAAGGTGGTTTGAGAAAATTAGCACCTTGTAAAACATTCTCCGATTAATTACTCGAAAGTCGTTAGAGATAGGTGGGTAGTATAAGTGAGTGAAATGACCGCAACGAACTTTCCTATCCAGCCATGTCATCTCTCAATTTGTGAGTGACATGAGCTCGGAACCAGGAAGTTGCAAATAAGAAGTTGTTTTACTCAAATTTTAGTTATGCCTATAAAAAGAATTTCAATATCGCAATTTCCATCTCCAAATATTATAAGGCGGAAGCAATGTTCTTTCGTTATCTGAAATGGAAACTCAAATCTGTAAATTAGATTGCGAGATATTAACGTTGGAATGAAATGAGCAAAAATGCAGTCTTCCGGGAAAACGGAAAATACTAGGCCAAAATTTTAGGTTTTGCACTCAAAACTATGTCTAAGCACAAGAGAAGTGACCTAGCTTCCCCTAGGCAACTGCCTTTCAGCTAACTGAAGCGTGCCTTCTGATTGTTCGAGCGTCCAATTCGGCTATAAACTTTAAGTAGGTTTTTTGCTCGCGTGAGAAATACCGCGTTTTCGCGCGATAAATAATGTCGGACCAGCTCAATTTTTATTCCTTAGCTGGCCCTTGTTACCTATTGAAAAGGACATAAATTTCAAGCTCATAGCTTAAGGAGTGAGAATAAGAAAAATATAAAACAGAAAAAGTTTGAGCCAAAATTTTTCAAACACTATTGTAGATTTCGACTCGGGGCTTTAGTTTGGGAGTCTGGCGTAGGAGGGCTATCACCCTACAAAATTGCAGAGCTCTGGCATCAATTCTCAGGCGGGACAGACAACAACAGACCCTGGTCTGCGACCTGGGCTAACGCCCCACCGGCGCAGGAGAGCCGCATGAAAATGTGTTGAAAGCAAACTATATTTCGTTCTCAATGTATCTCTTCATAAGCCTGAAGGTCAGTGTTATCATTCTTTTCTTTGAAATAACTAATAAATACCTTGCGGTCAACCCCAGATTCAAACCAGGCACCCCTCATCACGAGACAGGACCTCTAACCACCAGGCCACTGCGCCACACTGTACCGACTCCCACTAACCCTACACCTGTGACCCGTCAGGAGGTCACTGGCCGGTATCACTCAAACAAAACGATGCCGTGATCGTGGCGCCGGGTGCTGTGTTTGTACAGAAAAGGCATGGTATAAAGCTGCTTCTAAAAGACGAACCAAATAATATATTGGCCTAGAATTACCTGTATCGGCGACCCAAGACCCCCAGCTAGCTACATGCCAAATTTCATCCACTTCCAATAATTTTAAGGACTTGAAACCATGGTGAGAAGCAAACATGCTCCGAGAAATTTGGCACCTTGAAATACCCTTTCGGACGAATTACTCGAAAGCCGTTGGAGATAAGTGGGTAGTGTAATTGAATGAAATGACCGCAATTAATTTTCTACTTAGCCATGTCAATTCTGAGCTTGTGAGTGGCATGTGCTCGGAATTGAAAAGCTACAAATAAAAGGTTTGCTACTAAAATTATACTTATACATATAAAACAATTAATTTCAATATCACGATATCCATCTTCAGTTATTATCAGGAGTAAGCAATGCTCTTTCATTATCTACAGTGAAAAGTCAAATGGGCGCATAAGATCGCGAGATATTAAGATTTGAATGAAATGTGCAAAAATGCAGTCCTCCGATAGAATGGCAAAAACTAGGTCAGATTTTTACGTTTTCCACTGGAAACTATGCCTAAGCACAATCCAATTGATTTTGCTGCCTCTAGGCGGCTGTCTTTAAACTAACTGAAGCGTGTCTTCGAACATTTGGGGCTTTTAAGTCGGCCGTAAAATTTCAATAGCTTTTTTGCCCTTATCAGAAATACTGCGTTTTGGCATATTAAATATTGTTGGACCAGTTTGAACTTTTTTTCTTAGGTGGCCCCTGTTTATTCAAAAGGAGGCAACTTTCAAATCCGTCGCTTAAGAAATAAGAATGAGAAAAATGCAAAATTGAAAACATTTGTTCCAAAATTTCTCAAAAACTATTTTGAATTTAGATTCGGGGGCATTAGTTTGGGCGTCTAGCGTAAAAGGGCTATCACCCTACACAATTGCACAGCCCTGACATCAACTGTCAGAACCGCTAAGCGGCCAGAATAGAGCCTCTTGAGAAATCTCAATCCACTTCGCTCCATGGATTTCGTCATGCGGCTCTGACAGACAGACAGACAGACCACGACAAGACTGGTAAAGCGGCCAGATTAGAACCAATCTGAGAAGAAATACTATTACGCTGCGCTCTATGCATTTCGTCATGTGGTTCTGACTACTACAACAACAGACCACGACGAGACCCGTCTGAGCGGCCAGAATAGAGTCGCTTGAGAAATCTCAATGCGCCTCGCTCCATGGATTTCGTCATGCGGCTCTGATTCACTTTTGACTAGGGCAGGCTTAAGATTCCGATAGAGGCTATGAAGAGCTCGATGAATACTCGGTAGTAATCCTCAGCCAGCTTGTCACTCCTGACAGCTGGCTGGTATTCGATTACCTGAATCTGAAATATTCTGATCAGAAATGGCTACGTTAAGAAACTGGTGACTGCTATACCTTCTCCTGTTTCAAGGTATTCCAGAACTTAATGTGTTGAACGATCCCACAGAACGTCGTGTGGAGCTGGTGGAAGATTTCGTGAGCCATCCAAAGGGTAAAAAATATGCAGCAGGGTCTTCTTCTAGCAGTATCAGAGCACTTAAATAATTCGCAAGAGAATAGGGAGAAGCACCTGCCCCAACGACGTTCTACAACGAATGTTACCAGAGAAAGGGTCGCCTCCGGAAGGCATTCCTGTTCTGTCGGGATTTAGAGTACTAGGGTGCTGAACAATTTAAGTTCAGGTCTTTTGTGGAATAACATGTATTTGTATTGCGCTGCAAATACATCTGACAAGTAAATGCCTGCATGTCAAATCCCATCTACCGCTCTTATACGCACGCACATGCCACACTGTCTTTACTGGTAGGTTATGCACCCCTTTCATCCCAATTTAACAAGGGGAGACTGCAACGCCGGGTGGCCAATCGCGCCTAAAACGTGAAATCTTTAACCGTTTTGAGGCGATATTTCCTTTGTCGTAGATGCTTGGAATGTGGCTCATTGAAATCAGAATTGAATATATAATGGGAAATAAGTGGGTTCGAGTCTGAAAAGTATAAAAAGGTTTTTTTGAACGACCCTAATAATACAGCTTTCATCTTGATATAATTGCGTTTCAACATCTATTGTGAGTCGCTTGACATGCAAATTGACTATGCTAAGTTAAAAATGGCCTTGACCTGACCTGAGGTCAGGTCATTTTTGTGTCTTGACATAGTATGGAAATATCACATATCATTCAATTTGCTGTGATGAGAGAAAGTGAATGGTGCATAAGAAATTATTCTAACCCATCTCTGTCACACGCTAGAGCCCAAAAGCACTACCATAACACGCAGCATTCTTTGACCTGTCATGACCTCAATATTGACCTGAGCTAAAAAGTGAATGATATGGTTTTCCATGAATTTATTTATTTTACTTCGTCGGACCGCTCCACAAAATACAGGTGGCTATTCTTAGCCTGGAACACACATGTACATAAGATTATTCGGCTAGATTGACCGATTACCTGTTAATGTTAGGTGCACAGAATCGTTTTCTATCGTAATTCTAAGTCTGCCGTAACCACGCTTGCGCAGGGGGCCGTTCCTTCTTGCTTTCCGGTTCGCTTGAATAGCTGTTTTCGGATCAGGGTCAGCAACCATTTTGAATTTATATCCTTGATGACAGACGGAAACCACTTAACCCTCGCCCCACCGGGGGCCATCGATGGCCCCCTAAGGTTTTTTCGAGATAGCAAACAACAACGAAACTCAGCACCGCGGTTGAGGGCTATATCTCTCACCTCATCATTTTCGCACCATCCCTGAAAATTTTTACCCCGGGTCACCCAAGGTCAGGTCACCAGGCGAGGTCAACCATGGTCACCTCACTTCAAATTTGAAGCTCTATAAGAGCTACATTTCTTCGTCGATCGATTTGAAACTTGCTACACTTCATGACCCTCCTAGGGTCTACAACGTGTATATCCGGGATTTTTCGATTTCATGACCTGAGGTCAGGACACGAGGCGACATCTCCCATTGGAAAAGCATAGAGAAAAGCTGTCTCATGATCTAAAAGCCACAAAAATGATTGCAAATACTTAGACTGCTCAGAACAGCGTTTTTGGACATCCTTTCACGGATCCCAGGAGTCATATTTACCCTTTGACTTTTCCAATGTCATGCAAGGTCATCAGGGGCCCACAACAGTATTTTGGCAATAGCATTTGACCTAAATTAGCAGGAGCGCTGAAACAAACACCATCATGTTTGTCTTGTCACTGGCTTTCATTTAATATACGGCAAGGTCATTTTCTGACCTTTCGTGACATCAGGTCATATTAGGCCACGAGGTGACCTCTGGAGATCAAACCACTGGCGGGAGGTCTTTACGTTCCACATAGCGGAAAAAGGTCTGGCAATTTCCTATCAAATGTACTTAACCAGATCTCAATAGCTCTAATGGCATAGGAGTTATCGTCAGTGTTCTTAAGCATTGCATATTTGAGTGAAAATAGCCTATCGTGACCTTTCTTGACCTCTGGAGGTCAAACCATTGACCTGAGCGCTTAAGCATAAAATAATTTCTTACTGAATTCACGCGAGCTTTGTAATGCACTTTGCAGATTTGCGCCAACCCCCATATTTTCGGAGTTAGAGGGGGGTAATCGATGGCCCCCGGTGTGGCGAAGGTGGCGGCGGACCCCCGGAGGGGCGCGGGTTAACAGCTTAATGCATAAGTTGACGACTCGCGGGATGTGAAACCAGGTAGAATGAAGCAGACGTTGCACTGTCCGGGAGTAGCAGTCTTGTATAATGTTCTGAATTATCACAGGAAGACTTAAAATAGGTATCAAAAGCCATATGATGTTTATTGGGGCAAATGTCATAGAACTAAGCGTTATCAAGGACGGAAATTAAAACTCCAGCTTTAACTAAAAGACCAGAAATAAACAGGGCCAACGCGAGCAGTCACACATACAAGACCGCTCAGCAAAAGCTCTGTTATATAGCCTTATCCTTCATTCCATTGACGTTAGTTGTAGTGTATACATAGAAGAAATAATAACGAGTTTCCAGAAAAACATTACGATTATTCTAACAGCCATTTTTCAGTTTGAGATCAATTTACCGTATCTAGAAAATACGTGCCCAACCGAGAAATGCACAAGATTTAACACGCGCGTTGACGGGGCTCTGAGCCCGCATTGACGGGGGAGCGGGTACCCGCACCCCCCCTAAGGTCTCGAGAACCACGCTAGGTAGCGGAAAACGGTAAACGGCGTTGGGTAGCCCATCCACTTCTCCATCGAAAATATTTTAACCATTTTTTGTCAGGTCACATTTAAGGTCACGAGAGGTCAAAACATGCCGTCATAGGGATAATATGTAAATTAAGGTTTTTGGCCATTACATCTGAACAAGTGAAGATAGAGCAAAACGACTAAAACTGCATGAATCCTCGCAGCAAGCCAAATCGAATGATATATAACTTGACCTTGCTAGATCAAATCAAAGGTTTGACCTGACCTGAGGCCAGGTCAAGGTCAAAAGTATACAAAATGCATATCATTAGAACTGCAAAGACTAGGCGAGTCTAATGCAGCTAACATAAACGCTCTATCACCATCTGTTACTGAGCTATTCAATCAAAACCATTTTTCCATGTATTTCCAATGGAGAGGTCATGACTCGTACCTGACCTTAGGTCATCGATATCAAAAATACCGGAACCTGTTTTAAAGAACTCGGTGGGCCCAATATATGATATGAGTTTTAATCGGATAAGTTCACCCTGCCCCGACTTATGCTATCTTAAACTTGTTTTGAGGTCAGGTCACTTGACCTGTACTAGTGACCTGACCTGAAATGACCTAATATTAAAATTTTCACAGAAGTTGTAAAAATGATGGGAGAAAAAGTAAGCCAAGTACGGCGGCGCTACGCGCCGCTGTTTTTCTGCTATCTCCGAAAACCCGAGGGGGCGGGTACCCGCTCCCCCGTCAATGCGCGTGTTAAGAGTCTGAAAAACGCAGGGTCTTTTGGGCAGTAAATGCTGAGGCGTCGAGATCTTTGCGAGGATTTTTACGGTGATCGTAAACATATACAGCAATACTGCAAATTTGTATGATCTTCATGTTGGTTGCAGGAGTGGCGGATCTACCCGGTCGGTTTGGGAGGGTTAAACCAAAGTTTAAAAACAAAAAAAGTTACGCAGTGAAAAGCTGCGCTCAATACTACTTGCCGGTAGAATTTTGGGTATTTGAGGCGAAAGCAAAAAAGTCAGGGGAAAAATATGGGCCGAGATACTTTTGTCGTATCCAAGGCCCAATATTTACACTAAACTTAAGTGGTTCTGTTTGAAGTTGAGAGTTAAAGCACCAAAATCCTGCTTTTAAACTAAAAAGGAGTCGGGGAAAAAAGGAGGTCGATCGCTTTAGGGGAGGGGCAAAAACATAGTTTTGCTCCCAGCTTTTCTGTTTTGGGAGGCAAATGCCTTTTTGCCCCCCCTGGATGCACCACTGGGTTGCAGAGCCATTATAATATCAAGACCTTCGATGTGCATGTAGAAAATATTGTCAGCTACATCTTGGATATACGTTCTATGATGAAAAACACTTAATTCACAAATTTTGGAGCACGAATCGCGGAGCACTCGCAGAAGCAGCCGATCAGCCGATCGTCAGCTGATCGATAGTTACCCTGGTGGATAGTTCATACTGATTTGTATGAGCTATCCACCAGCATTCGCGGTTTTTCACTTTCCCACAGAGGGGCCGAGTTCGAGGGAGATGTTCAAAGACCCCCTACCAGGGCGATAGTGGCTCGGAGGCCCACCGGGGCGCGGGTTAAATTCCTGCAGGAAAATCCCCCTTTTAGTTTGAACAAGTGCGTTAAGTGTGAATACACTATTTTTAAATAAATCTGAGAATTTAGGCACTAACACCATTTTTAGCCCAGTCCCTTGGTTTCAAGGGACCCAGTTATTTGGTCTGTGGTTTGGTTAAATAGGGGTGAAATTCAAAGGACTGATCAAAATGATATTCAAGCTATTCTAGAGGATCTGAAATGGACGGATGCAGAACCTTTATGTGTTGTAGTTATTGTGGAAAAATGTTTATCTTACTTATATGTTATAATGACAAGGTCCAAAATATGTTTTCCATTCAATTCAAATTGATCAGGAACCTCAGATTTGTGTTTAAATTTTTGGACAGAGAGTTAACCTTCGCCCCGGTTGGGGGTGTTTCAACAACCCTCGGGTTTTTCCGGCGACATGAAAAAACGGCGTTGCGAAGCGCTGCTGTACTTGGCCCACATTATATTTGATCGATTCCACAACTTTCCCCGAAATTTTAACCCGCGCCCCACCGGGGGTCCGGCGCCACCTTCGCCCCACCGGGGGCCATCGATGGCCCCCCCTCTAACTCCGAAAATATGGGCGTTAGCGCAAATCTGCAAAGTGCAATAGAAAGCTCGCGTGAATTCAGTAAGAAATTACTTAGCATGTTTTAGTGCTCAGGTCAATGGTTTGACCTCCAGAGGTCAAATTAGGTCAAGATCGGCTATTTTCACTGAAAAATGCAATGATTAAGCAAACTGGGCATAACTCTTATGTCATTAGAGCTATTGAGGCCTGGTAAAGTACATTTGATAGCAAATTGCCAGTACTTTTTCCGCTATGTGAAACGTAAAGACCTCCCGCCAGTGGTTTGACCGCCAGAGGTCACCTCGTGACCTAATATGACCTGAGGTCACGAAAGGTCAAAAAGTGACCTTGCCGTATATCAAATGAAAGCCAGTGACAAGAAAAACACGATGGTGTTTGTTTCACCGCTCTAGCTCAATTAGGTCAAAAGTTATTGTCAAAATACTGTTTTTGACCTCTGGTGACCTTTGGATGACCTTGGAAAAGTCAAAGGGCAAATATGACCCCAGGGATCCGTGAAAGGGTGTCCAAAAACGTTGTTCTGAGCAGTCTGAGTATTTACAATCATTTTTGTGGCTTTTATATCATGAAATAGCTTTTCCCCATGCTTTTCCAATGGGAGAGGTCGCCTCGTGACCTGACCTCAGGGCACGAAATCGAAAAATCCCGGATATACACCTTGTAGACCCCGGTGGGGCGAGGGTTAAGGTTGGGTCATTTCAGGTCAGGTTGCCAGTGCAGGTCAAATGCTTAAGGTGATCACCTCAAAAAATGTTTAAGGTGATACAAGTAAGAAATGGGCGAATCTATCAGATTTAGACTTATACCACAAAATGGGCCACGGAGTGCTACAATATGTCTCACGGGATTTTTCATATCGATGACCTAAGGTCAAGTTCGGATCATGAATTATCCATTCGAAATACATGGGAAACACAAATTTGGCTGTATTTGTGTAGATACAGCTGAGAATACCTTCATATTATCCATTATTCATATTATCATAGTATCCTGGGCTTCTTTCCTGGTTTATGTTGTAATTGCTTGCCAGTGACTTCTGAGAGGTCATCTGAGGCTACTTAAACAGTTTTTAGAGTTAGGTCAATAACTCTGCATGAAATGAAGGTGCAGCTTTTATTTTGACACCATTGCGTTTGGATTGTTATTACGAGTGGATTGATACCATATTGACTAAGCTAGGGTAAATGTGACCTTGACATGACCTGATGTTAGGTCATTTTTGCATTTTGACATGTTAGGGTATATTATACATCATTAGATTTTCCGTGACTAGAGGAAGTGAATGGTGCCTAAAAATGATTCTAATTCAACTCTATGCGATGCTAGAGCCCCAAAAACTATACTCAAAATACTACCTTTATTGCCCTGCTATGACCTCAATACTGATCTGAGCCAAAAAGAGACTGATATAGTTTCTTCATGCATTCGTATGAGCTATCCACTAGCTTTCGGGATTTTTGTTATCCTGTGTAGGGGCCGAGTTCGAGGGGGTTTGTTCAAACACCCCCCTTTCCCACCAGGGCGAAGGTGGCTTGGAAGCCCACCGGGGTGCGGGTTAGCATTGCATCCCACAATAGTTGGGAGTCAGATATATTTTCTAGTTTTTTGTTGGCAGATGTGCGCGCAGCTCTGATGGAAGCTAAACATTTTTTGTACGTTTTGTGAGTTCGCTAGATTTCTTCACAGATCTGATGAATTTGTAGTGCTAAGCAACCAATTATAAATGGATTGCAGAAGAGTGAGGGAAATCAGGGTCTGATTGGCGCATGCCTCCTGCCTTTCGTATTCATATATAATTTGGAGCTATCTTTCATGAGGGTGGTTTGTATTAGTATAGGTGCCGTAACAGGGTCATTGCAGGCAACAGGTCGTAACAGGCAGAAAATCCCTACAGTTTTGGAAACATACTAAGTATTAAGAACTAAATTTCTTTTATAAAATCAAATGATAGAAGAGGTTTGTGGATACTCTTATATATGTTGACAGCTGTTTTCAGTTGAATGATTGCTGGGAGATGGTCATATTAGATAACAGAACTGTTGATGGAAGAACTGGTCACGGAAAAATCACTGCAGAAAAAATAAACTATTCTATTCTTAAAGAGTTGTTAGAATCATCCTCTCATTTTTGCACTGTGCTTAAAAATAAATATATACACAGATGCTTTCACTGCGCGAGAGTAGCATAACTATTGACTACTGATCAGCCATCTCGCGCATAACGTAGAAAACACAAATTTTTACAAAAGAACGAATATGTAAGCTTCATATTCCTCACCGGAGAATAAGAGGTGGTAATCTAAGATGTCAGGGTATCACAGACGATGATGGCAGTATCCTGTACCTCTACCTCGTTATTAGGGAACAATGTTTTGAGCTAGAACTGCAAATCGCCCACTGTGCAAGCTTGGAGTCTACGGCACCTGAGGAGGTCACCGGCCTGGTGACTCTGGTGACCCCTGTTGCTCCTCTGAAAGGTCGGCGTTGGACACCCTGCAGGCAAATTATTGCAACACCCGTAGCGTTAAGGCTCATCTGCCATTACACAACATCACAGCTGTGGGATACTTGTCGTAGCTTCCCAGCAAATGATTCACGCTGCAGGGTCAAATGTTAGCAATAGCAAGGTCAAAATGTGGCGTCAGGCCGGTGTGTCACCAAACAGCAAACGCAAAATTTTTAACAGGCCACAGCGGTGCAGGTGGGACGTTCTCCCGGATTGGAATATTTCACAAGAGTGGTCAAGTCGTCGAACTAAAAGCAGCAAAGTGAAAAAACAACTAGATTGAACTTGGCACAGGTGGTGGATCTACATCACTCCTGCATGATTATGTCCCTTTTTGACGGATATAAAACGGCCGGCGCCCTGCCAGTGTTCATTAGACCCTTTCATAATGCACGAGTAGTCAGGTTTTAAGTAGCTGAGCAGTTATCCTGATTAAGTTTTCGTGCTCATTCCGAATCCGAAAACCGTTTTTGTCTATCATGTACGTAAGTATGAGACCATTTGGCATTTATGCGGCGTATTTGACGAATTTTCGGAATTTTCTTGTTTTTGACACAGGAACCCCCCAATTTTGCTAAAAAAATTATATCAAAGTCGAGAGAAGGTAAAAGAACGCCATCTGGGCAGATACTGATTGCATATCTCGGATTTATGAAACAAGCATACAACCAGTGACGTCATTTTTACGTTATCGATGCCTATTTGCCCGTTTTCTCGCCAGTCTTCATGTGAAAGTGGGAGAATGGGATAAAAACGACTCCAACCGGAAACTCACCATTTCATTTAAAGACACTCATACTCAATGGTGGATTCAGTACATTGGATCAGGAACCATAATCAACCATGGTTGTTTGGTTGATTTCTCAGCTTGCCATCACTGGTGCTGGCTCATTTGTTACCTTACTTCTGTGATGAGCTGTTGCTGCACGCCTTTCTGGTGGCGCTTATTGCCAACATGTCCTCCTGACGCCGCTTTTCGTTGTGAGACTCACTGATGAAGTCTTGAATGAGCTTGATGGCTCGTTCCGCTGGGTCATTCACGACAGACAGCCCATTTACGAAGGCGTTGAGGGTCTTGAAACTCTCCCTGAGGTGCCACACTTCTACATCCTCTCGAAGCCAGCACAGGTCAGCTTCAGTAATTTTCTACCTCTCGAAGAGAAGCCAGGACCTAGGTCAGGCGAGCTGGGCCAGACTGGGCAGAGGCTCGACAGTAGGGTGGGTCATACTCATGAGAAAAATAAAATTTCCGTATTTTAACTCGGTACTACGATTTTATTATGCGAAATTCAATTCTAAGATACTTTCTTCAAGTACATTTTGGTCACAAATTACTTAAAAGGTCGCAAAAACGAACATGTGTGTTTTTGAAGCAATGAGTAGAGAAGTTTTAGGATAATGCCGACTCTCGCAGGCAGTGTGAGCTTTCGAGCGATCGCGAGCTTTCAAGTTCAGCCATGCAGACCACAAATTCAGGTTGCACGCGCCAGGGTCGTTTCTAGTGCACCTTTGGGGGAGGGGGATCCGGGACATATAATGAGAAAACACAACTTGTTTATAAAAATCGGTCTAAATCTGCCAAAACTGGGTAATATGTGACTGCGTTCAGGGGCATGACCAGATTGCTTCCCCTGGATCCGTCCCTGGCACGTGCACTTGCTAAAATCTAGACGCGAGAAGAGATGGATAAAAAGCGGCGAAATCACACAGTGTTCAGAACCTGAGCTTCGTAAAGCTTAGGTATATCTATACATTTAGCAGACTTGATTAAACAAATCGCCATGATATAACTAATGTGTTTACTTTCCCGCTCATTTTAACTAGTCACGTCATCCATGCTTTCTTTGTTGCTTCATCTGTAACACCGGCACATGCTTGTGAATTTATTTTGTATGCAAAACTCATTCTCATCTCCCCTACAGGAACCTATCTTATTTGATAGCTCTCAAGAAAAGAAACGGCCTGACCTCAGGGTTGGTAAATTACCTGGGGAGAGGGAGAGACATGTTGGAGACTGAGCTCCCAACCCTGAGATCTGCATTTAAGAAAGCGTTGCAGATAAGAGATGAGAAAGTTCTCTCCACTGGAAAGGGTCCTAGAAGTGTTGATATGAGTGTGATAATGGACACAGTAGTGAGAGATGTTATACTGTGGTCTAAGTCTAACTCACAGTTCATGGCCCCAGTGACAGTGAAATCTCGTGCTATCAAGAAGAGGAAGAGCAACTAATTTTGCGAGATGAGGAGATGTTTGTTCCCCAAGTGCAGTGAATATTATTTTTGGATGAGCCCACTCAGTCCCCGACTCCAGATCAGACAACAACAAAATATAACAGACATACTCAAGGATGCTGAGCCATGCGACACATGTGCTTCTCTCCCAACACTAGCACTGATAAGAGGAACTATAGCCAATCAAACACGCTGCAGTGGCCTGTTTAAGGTTCCAGAACTTTGCTATTCAGACAGCAGTAACATGCTCTGCTTTCCTGAGAGATCTGATGGAAGCTGGGCACGTTTCAAAAGAACAAGTCCTATCTTGATCTCGATAAAAAGGAAGAAATAAAGCGAACTTTCATTTTATCGAGAGCAAGATACGACTTATTCTTTGAAACGTGCCCAGCTTCCATCAGATCTCTCAGGAATGCAGAGCATGGTTACTGCTGTCTGAGTAGCAGAGTTCTGGAAGAAAGAAAGATAACTTTATTTTTATCGAGATCAATATAGGACTTAATCTTTGAAACGTGCCCAGCTTCCATCAGATCTCACAGGAAAGCAGAGCATGTTACTGCTGTCTGAGTAGCAGAGTTCTGGAACCTTAAACTGGCCGCTGCAGCGTGTTTGATTTTCTGATTTGTGTTTGATTGATCAGTGCCAGGGCTGGGAGATGAAGCACATGTGTCGCATGGCTCAGTATCCTTGAGTATGTCTGTTATACCTTTGTTGTTGTCTGATCTGGAGTCGGGGACTGAGTGGGCTCATCCAAAAATGATATTCACTGCACTTGGGGAACAAACAGCTCATTTTGCAAAATCAGTTGCTCTTCCCTCTGCAGTTTCTTCTTTCTGGTCCTCTCCTCTCTCAGCGTCGTTTCCTGCTTCTCTTCTCAGCTTTCATTAGTCTCTCCGTTTCCACCCGGTCCACAGACATCATCATCATCCTGGACTTCTCACCCTTCTAGGTCTGCTGCCTATAAATCCACTCCAGCTCCAACACTGGGAGCTTCTCCTGCTTGGAACAGTTACATTTTTGTGTTCATAAACATCAAAAGTGAAAATGCAGAGCTACGGCAACTCCAAATGGCCAACGCTTGATAGGGAGCAACGACGTTCTCTCTAAGATTCATACGTACAAAAAGAAAAGAAAACTACTAGATCTACCTTAAAGCCTTCTGCGGCCTCACATCTGGGAAATCCAGAACAACACTAAGATAAAGCAGCCAGGGCCAAAAAAAGAAAGAAAAATGAATGCCCTACTCCACATGAATACCTTCTCTCTTGAGCAACCACTGATGCTTGCTGGCAATGTCACTTGTAGCCAAATGCAGGTGATGAAACATTCGCTATCCCTTCTATCCCTACCTAGGCTGTTAACTCACAAAAATTACAAGTTGGCAGATATACGTCCCTGTCTGACGGAACATGTCTTGTGATAAATGTACATAAATACTAACTTGGCCTACTTATCAACCCATATTCCACAAATATTCAGTTGATGTGGAATCCACGACATGAAGAGGAGCAGGCTCCAAGACATGGCTCAATCACACCTGACATACTGTGCTGTCGAGCAATGTGTCAAGTTTATCATCAAATCGAATGATCTGATCTTTATTTGTGATTATCTGTCTGAAGATATCTCCAGCCTTGACCCAAGCATCCATTAGCCTCTTCTTAATTGCACGAGATTTCACTGTTACTGGGGCCATGAACTGTGAGTTAGACTTAGACCACGGTGTGATAACATCTCTCACTACTGTGTCCATTATCACACTCATATCAACACTTCTAGGATCCTTTCCAGTGGAGAGAACTTTCTCATCTATAATCTTTCACGCTTTTTTAAATGCAGATCTCATGGTTGGGAGCTCAGTCTCCAGCATGTCTCTCCCTTTCCCCAGGTAATTTACCAACCCTGAGGTCAGGTCCTTTCTCGTCTTGAGAGCTATCAAATAAGACATGTTCCTGTAGGGGAGATGAGAATGAGTTTTGCATACAAAATAAATTCACAAACCTGTACCGGTATTACTGATGAAGCAAATAAGAAAGCATGGATGACGTGACTAGTAAGAATGAGCGGGAAAGTAAACACAATATTTGATGTGTAGATATACCTAAGCTATAAGAAGCTCAGATTCTGAACACTGTGGCTTCGCCGCTTTTTATCCATTTCTTCTCGCGTTCAGATTTTATCAAGTGCACGTGCCAGGGACGGATCCAGGGGAAGCAATCTGGTCATGCTCCTGAACGCAGTCACATAGCAGTTTTAGCAGAATTAGACCGATTTTTATAAACAAGTTGTGTTTTCTCATTATATGTCCCGGATCCCCCTCCCCCAAAGGTGCACTAGAAACGGCCCTGGCACGTGCAACCTGAATTTGTGGTCTGCATGGCTGAACTTGATAGCTCGCAATTGCTCGAAAGCTCACACTGCCTGCGAGAGTCGGCATTATCCTAAAACTTCTCTATTCATAACTTCAAAAACACATATGTTCGTTTTTGCGACCTTTTAAGTAATTTGTGGCCAAAATGTATTTGAAGAAAGTTTCTTAGAATTGAATTTCGCATAATAAAATCGTAGTACCGAGTTAAAATACGGAAATTTTATTTTTCTCATGAGTATGACCCACCCTAATGGCCATGCTTAGGAGCGATGGACATGGCCAGTCTGACCGCTGAGTGAATGGTAGCTGGGACACCATATGCTGTTATTCATAATGTTCCCAAGTCTTTCACAAATGATAACATACTTCACATAGAACTACACAAATCCGTGCAGGATAAAGGGAGAATATTGTAAGACTACTTGCACTTCTAGCCCAGGGTCAAACAAGGTAAGTGTTTCTTGGCGGGGATATTATATGTTTTGTTTCGATAAGCCTTGTAAATTTCTAAAACTGAAAAGCATGACGTTGGTTTTCAGCGATGTAGAAACTACTTATTCCCATAAAAGTTGAACATATTTTTCTTCACTGGGAAGTGACGGGAAAGGGGACCAGTTGATAAAGTTTCAGATAACTCGATTGGAATGTCTGTGGGCTATGGAGCAGAGCTGGCGTTTAGTATACCCGTATCAAATTCTTATGTGTTTCAGTTGTCTTACCAATCTGGTATGCTGTTTCCCATAAAAGAAAACTAATCACAAAGGAAAACATGTCATGTTGAGAAACTCCATACTGACGATATTTCGTGTTTTCCCTCTTAAATGTATTTTTCAGCTCTTTGTAGTTTTAAGAATTAATATAAGAATTTCAAAGATACAGATGCTGAATTAATGGTTTTCGGAGCTGATGCTGCAGCATGCTAATAAATGAAGTCCTCTATATGGACCGAGAGCACATAGGAGTTAAGATTATCTGCCGACCTTGTCTGGTTAACACGCACATTGACGGGGGTCTGAGCCACCTCGCTTTGGCGGGGCGGGGCGAGTACCCACCCCCTCAGATCTCAAGAACCACGCTAGATAGCGAAAAACGGTAACCAGCGTTGGGTAGCCCATCCATTTCTCTTTTGAAAAAATTTAATCCATGTTTTTCAGATCATATTTAAGGTCACTAGAGGTCAAAACATGTCATCGTAGGGATAACATGTAAATGAAGGTCTTCAGTCATTACATCAGAACAAGTAAAGGTAGAACAAAACAATTTAGACCATTGGAATCCTCGGAGCAAGCCAAATCGAATAATATACAATATGACCTTTCAAGGTCAAATCAAGGATTTGACCTGACCTGAGGCTAGGCGAAAGTCAAATTTATTGAAATGTATATCATTAGAACTGCAAAGGCAAGATAAATATAATGCAGTTAAAATAAACGCTCTATCACCATTACTAAGTTATTCAGTTAACCCACACCCCACCGGGGGTCCGGCGCCACCTTCGCCCCACCGGGGGCCATCGATGCCCCCCTCTAACTCCAAAAATATGGGTGGTAGCGCA